>JAZHRO010000031.1:14359500-15630500 GCA_037157565.1 Thalassia testudinum
AAACTCACCAAGAACCCACTAAAGGCAATATGGGTTCAAAAATGACCCAAACTGAATAGAGACCTAATTTGGTTTAAAACCTCAATAAAACAACTTAAAATTTATTCTAATAACCTCAGAATCACCTTAACATTAGATTAAACTCAATAAACATCAATTTTACTCAAGAATTGCCCACTGGCAACCTACAGTTGACTGAAATGGCCCAAGAGTTGACTTTCCAAATTAATCCTTCTCTGATCAAATCATAGCTCTGGATCGACTCTAAACAACCTCAGGAATGTGTTCAGAGCTTCAAAAATAGACTTTGATCAAATTTCCTAGGGTTTGCAGACTCGTCGCCTGAGACTCTGAGGTAGTTTGTTCAGCAGAACAAATCACAACTCTACTAAGCAAATAACCAACAGGAATGACATCACCATGCTTCACTTATGCTTCTAGACCTCTTAGATTGAATCAAATCCTAACGAAGATGTCTCTCCAACTCTGCCGAAGTTGGAGAAGACAAAAGCCTAGGTCGAGCTTCAAGCACCAAAACATCAAATTGACAATCGATACATAACCCTTAGGTCATAAGGAGTCATTCTGGAGCTCTGCATGAAGTTCTATGGGCTGAAGATCAATTTCGACTCGCTGAAGCTCGTCGGAGCTTCGGTCAGTCTAGTTTTGATACACAGAGATGAATAACACAGTAATTGAGGCCATTACTAACCCGTGGAGTTCCCTAGGATCTAGACAAATCCTAAAAACTCCCTATTAGCTCAAAGAATGATCAGAACATAGGATTCATCATGGAATTCGAAAATTGAGCATTCCAAGTTCGACATAACTCGAAATGCTTCCTTTCACTCAATTGAGTGAGGAGAAGAGTTTTGTACAGTGAAGAGATACTAATGGACTAATTAATTAGGTGATTAACTCATCTCTAAGCTGCTATTGATAGCGAGCTCAGAGAGGAGGAGGAATTTAGGCATTTTTAATAAGAGGCTCTCTAGGAGCAATTAAGCAATTGGCGAGGTTCCTAAGGGGATGTCCAAGTGATGTAGAACCTCAATTGAAGGTGGAATAGGTTCTGGACACCTTACCATGGACAGTGAGGTGTCCAGGTAAGTATGACTGGGATTAGGTGAATAGGTGAATAATTGGGGTAATACTGAGGTCGAGAAGGGCCTTAGGGTGACGTTCTAGTGATGGTAGACCCTAATGGAGGTGTTGATGTATGCGTTTCGCTTGTTTGAAATCGAGGTTAGGAGTAACCCGTCATTGTAGTCGCAAAACTCGTCTATCAGATAAAATTTATAATCGAAACTCGAAAAATGAGTCCTGGGTCGAACACGGGGAGGCGAATGTTTGGTTTTACAAAATCTGCACTTCTCTTTTGTTTGTGTTTGGTTGTTTTTATCTTTTCTATTTTTTTTTAGTTTTTAGCATGCAAGAGATCAGGTCGATGACTTCTAGCTAATCTACTTGCACAATATAAAAGAAAGAGAGAGAGAGAAACAATCACATATATATGAAGAACTGTTTGTTACAACTACGAAAGCAGGAAAACTACTCTACGAAAGCGAAAAAGATAGAAAGAGGTGAGAGAAATCCCCTTCGTCGGCTACTCGGAGGACGACTCGCTCTGACGTCGCCTGGAGGAAGGAGGTGAGGAGCGGGACGAAGGAGGTGAGATGCAGAAGGACGTCGGATGGGGTAGGATGGTGTCGCGGCGAGGATCTTCTTCCCGAAGGGTGGTGAGAGGACGGCCACGGGATGCTCCACGCATGGGGGTGAGAGGATGGAAAACTATTTTATTTTCTACTCTGGAGGAGCATCCCTGGCTTAGGACAAGCTCTCTTTAGAGCCTTGAAGGTGGTGAGAGGAAGAAAGGAAGAGATGGCTTGGAATGGTGGTGGGCAGGTCCTTTTATAGTGGAAGAGGAAGAACAAATTCATATCTGGGCCATTAGTGACGGCCGTAAATGTCGCTACAGCCGTCGCTGAAGATCCGCGCCATTTAACACTCCTGCTGGCCTGTCCATCACGTGTTGTGTCACGCGCATGCAAGCGCTACGAGCCCATGCGCTCTGCGCCCACACCCGCTGCCGCGCCTGTTGCTATTGTGGTCATTACGCGCACGCCCTTGCACTGTGCGCTACGATGCTGCGTGCGCCACGGCGCTTGGGTGCGCTCATGCCTCTGTGCATGTGCACGTGCCCGTACGACAGGCGTGCGTGCGCGTGGGCGGCCTTGGTTGCACCACGTGGTGCAACCTGGGTCATCTGTCTTCATTCCTTTGTAGAGGGTGCCACAGTGCTCGGATCGAGTTGATTTCCACGTTGCCGGACTGTGATCGTTTCTTCGGATCCATCCGTGCGGTCAGATTTTTCATCTGAAACCTGTAAGGATGTCGCATTGCCCGTGGCCGTTGATCTTCCTCGGGCTTCATATGATGCTACGGGACTTTGATCTAGATGATTTTAGAGGTGTTAGCCTCTAATCGTCATCCTGATCAGATTTGTATGGTCTGATCATCCATCCGAGGCCCTAAAATAAATCTCCTTCCTTCTTGTCCATAAAAAAGACCTAATTAACCTAAAATATATAAAACTATTCTAAATGTAGAATGATGCATGCTATGCAATATTGATAACATGAAATGCAAATCTAAGACTAGGAACATGCATGAATAGGCATTTTTCCCTAAATAGATGTGTCTAAATTAGGTGTATAAGGCTCGAGGACTTTCGCCATAGACAGCGGAGGTCGCCGGTGATGGTGAGGTGTATTAGGCAGTTTAGGTGGTAACAGTGAGGGGAAGAAGGTGGAAATGAATCGTGTAAATTTTGAGAAAGTGGAATTGTGCTTCGATCAGTGAAAGAGGGCCTGGCAAGGCTAGACGTGGCCTTGCTGGAGCTGAGGAAGGAAGTACTGGAAGTCTAACTAAACTAATCTAACTACGCTAATTACACTAATCTAAGCTACACTAAGTAATCTACGGTTACCTGGATGAAGAGAAGGGGAAGAATCTCTGTTGAAAGGTGCATAACGGAGGACGAAATCAGAGGGTTGGAGATAGAGCTCTGGCAAGAAGTTGAAAGTGTCGAGATAATGGAGATGATGCTCCAAGGCCCTGTCACAGCATTCCAGAGAGGAAGAGGAGGTGAGAGAGACGAGTCCCTCACGTGGAGGAGATCCGATAGGGGGATAAGAGGTCGTTGGAGGTAGCAGAGGAATAGCCTATCATCAGTCGCAGTTGGGGAAGAAGGATAGAGGACCGACCTTTGAAATCTTGAGGGGGCGAGGGGTATTTATAGGTTGCGACGGCTGTAAAGGTGGCTGAATCTGGACGCTAGAAGGTCTAGGTTCAAGGTAACCACTGGCGTCGTCTCCGACGCCGGTGAGGTACTCCCTAACCCTAAATAGGATTCAAGGATCATCCAGATCGTGGGATGAAATGAAGAGGGTGAGTGCAAGCTCTAGGAGCTTGGCGAGGGTGGAATGGCGTCAGATGAGCGGTCATCGAAGTGTGACATCATCGTCGAACGTCAGCCGTTCAAGCAGCTAAAGAAGAAATGAAGAAGAAGAAGACGGTGTTCACAATGACCAGAATGCGAGGAAAATTAAGGACCTAGGTGAAAATAAAAGGACTCGAATGCAATGAATTATAGGGACTACAATGTAAATAGAGGCCATTTAAGTCAATTTTAATTTAATTCTTTTCCAACTTTTTATATATAATTATAAATTAGCCAAATATTATATTAAAGCCTTGTATTCACATTTTTGATCCATTTATTTATATTTATTTACTTATTAACTTAAATTATTAATGACATAGCTCTTAAGTTACACTTAAGTTAAATAAGATATTAATTAGGTAACTAATTAATGGTATTTCGAGTCCATTTATTAATTAAGTTATTAATAATATTAATTGATGTATAATTTAGCATTTATAACTTATTTTAAGGTCCTTTAATGATTTGTCCCTTATTACATAATTAACCCTTATATATGCATATTCCTAGTTAATTAACTAGAGAAACTAGTTAATTAGGGGTAATTAGAAGCCATGATGAGCCTCTCATTAATATGGATGATGATGATGTTATCATTAGCCACACGCGCGTGTGCGAGTGCCAGCAGGCTCGGATCTTCAGCGATGTTTAGGGCGGATCTTTAGCGACATCTTTACATGTCTCTAATGTCCCATGCACAAATTGTCTTCTTCATAAAAGGATCCATATCCCTCCCATTCTTCTTCATCTCTTCCTCTCTTTGATGGGAACACCATCATAGGCCCTAACTTGCCACCTTTAGTCAGGTTTGAAAGATAAATGCTCCTACATAACCACCTGAGGGCTATAACTCCACATCATTCTATTTTGAGAAGAGAACAGGAAACTAGGATTAATTCTGTAATTTTAACAGCATATCATAAACACAGAATAACCATGGGGTTGTCAGGGGTAAACTAAAGGTCAAATGAGCATTAAAGACTAATAAGTGGATCCATGCAGATAGAAATAGAGTTTCACACATTTCGAGAACCAAATTAATACCTAAAATCCTAATTTCAGACTTGCTTAAATTACATAGGTTCTGGTCAGGATAAAATTCATCTAAATCTCTTAAAATTCATAGAAAATATTCCTTAAGGTTTGGTATCCTTGATTTGACCATTTGAACATATTTTGACCTTAAATAGAGTCAGACAAATTTCTACCCTAATTTAGGTTTCTGTGCAAATACCTTGTCAAACTTGATCAAAACTGAAATCCAACTTCATCATTAGATTCCTTGGGTTCAAATTAGGTTGGGACCAAAATTTGGGCCCAATGAAAGTCCATCTTGACCTAGCTTGCATTTTAGTCCATTTAAACTTTATTCCTCTCAATTAAGCCCCTAACTTTTGAATATTTGCAATCAGATCCCTAACTTTATCATCATTTTCATAAAAAGGTCCTTGCCACCATTGGTGTGAATGGAGCTCTTTCGTCGAGATTCGAGCGAGGTTTTCTCGCTCGATTCTCAGTCAACTCCTCCCAAAATTGAAAGGGAGAATCTTTGAGAGATCCTCTATCGATTGGACTAGGTCTTTGACCTTGATTCGCTCCAGGAAGCTCATGCAAATGCTCGAGAATTCAGGGATCTTCTTCCCTAAAATTTTGAGCTCTTCGAGCTCCCTTCCTTGCTTGGAACACCTTTTGAGGTCTTTAAATAGGACCCTTTTGAGAAATTGAACTCCTTAGCAAGTTTTTGACTGAGAAATCCCCTCTTTTTCCTTCTCTGGTCACCCACAACCTTGTCTCTGGTGACCCTTTTCACCCTCCTATTCCGGCCGTCCAACTATCAAATTAGACAGCCCTTTGTCTTCCTCCTCTTTCGCATCTCTCCAGCCAAAGAGGGACTACTCTTCGCCTCTTCATTGATTTGCAATTGATCGATGCATTAGTTGTAGCCAAAAAGGGATGCCCCAGGATAATTTAGGGTTTGGTGGGCATGTTGGATGGGTCAGTGTCTAATATTAGAAAGTCGACAGGAAAGAAGAAGTCCTCTACTCTCACCAAGACATCTTCTATGAGCCCACATGGTGTCTTCAGCAATCTATCAGCTACTTGGAGGATTACAGGACTAGGCTTTAAATCACCTCCTCTTAATAGCTCATAGACAGAGCTCAGCAGTATATTAACCCCTGCGCCTAGATCGAGGAAGGCCTCATCGATGCATTGGTCTCCAATGACCACAGAAATATACAGGGCTCCTGGATCCTTCATCTTGGGGGTTGTACCTTGCTGTAGGATCGAGCTGACTAGGTCGGCCAAAATGACCTTAGCCTGGACCTGTTTCCTAGATTTCCTCTTCTGGGTGCACAGGTCCTTTAGAAATTTAGCATAGGATGGTATTTGCTTGATAGCATCCAAGAGAGGCAAGTTAATGTGAACTTGCTTGAATGTCTCCATTATTTCATCCATCCTATCCTTATCTCCAGATAAGCCAGCAACAGGTGCCTCAGGGGCAGATAAGCGCTCAGGAAAGGGCACTCTCGGCCTCTGGGTGGAGGGGTTGTCATGGCGAGATAAGGGTGGAATGGGAACAACATCCTCCGGATGGGTGATTTCAAGCGAGGAAGGGCTGAGTGGTTCTTCCTCGGTGGATATATAGGTGCTGGTTGGAGTGGTAGGAGGGGTGACCGTAGGAGCGAGTTCAGGTTTGGAAAGTTGCTTACCACTCCTCAAAACAGTCATAGCCTTAGCGTGCTCCCTTATGAAAGGCCCTTTACCCCTTGGGTTCTCCTCAGATGAGATGGGCAATTTCCCAGGGTCGCGTTGTCTAACAGACTCAACAAGATGGCCAATTTGAGATTGCATTTCTTGGATAGCCTTATTCTGAGATTGAATAATCATACTTTGATTTTCTTGCATGGCCTTCATCATAGCTTTCAGATCTTCCATCTCAGAATTGTTAGGCTGAGGAGGAGACTGGGATTGTTGTGCCTGAAAGGGTTGGGTGGGTTGGGCTCTTATATTCCCCGAATTTGAAGCATCACCTTGCTTCCATGAGAAATTAGGATGGTTTCTCCATCCAGGATTGTAGGTGTTTCCATAAGGATTGTTCCTAGGCAGTGGACGAAACTCTTGGGCAGCATTCAGGTCTGCCGGGGAATTAATTAGACAAATGGCACTCAACAGTGGCGTGAAGAGTGCTTTGGCAAATGGAGCATTTAGAAAGAGTCTAGACTTGGGAAGCAGTTTGTGGGACTCTGTTTGGGTTAGTCATGAGTCTTTCAAAGTTCTGATTCAACAATTGTATCTAAAAAGCCAAATTCTCAGTCACCCCGGCTTCACTAGCTTTAGCTTTCCTTTGGAGGATGGATGGTTTCCTATCTTGATAAGCTAAGGTCAAGTGGATAGAATTGTTACTTAGTGACTCAAATAATATCCAAGCCTCATCCTCCATTTTGGTGAGAAAGGTTCTGGCACAAGTAGCATCCACGGTTTGCCTATGCCTATCAGATAGTCCAGTATAAAACCTTTCTATCAACTGCCATTTAGGCACTTGATGGTGGGGGCATAGTCGAATCGGATCATTGAATCACTCCCAAGTCTCATGGAATTGTTCCCCATCTAATTGAGTAAAACCCATGATTTCCCTCCTGAAGTGGTTGGTTTTGCTCATTGAGAAGTATTTTTTCAAGAATTCTCCCTTAAGGGTGTTCCAATCATTCACCCTTGCATCCAAGGTGTGATACCAGTGTTTTGCCTTGTCCTTAAGGGAGAATGGGAAGAGGGTTCTTATCAGAGCTTCATCAATAAAGTTCTGAAGTTTCACCATAGAGAAGACCTCGGTGAATTCCTCCAAATGCTGGTAGGGGTCCTCCCTAGTAGTACCATAAAAGGAGGGCAACAAAGATATGGGACTGCTCTTGATCTCATATGGATTATCCCTTGCGGTCGTCTCAGTGCTTGAGCGGGTTGGTTGGTTGGAATAAAATAGTCCCTCAGGGTCCTTTGTTGGTTTGCTCCTCGATCTGCCATGTCTTCTCTTTTATCTCCTTGGTGGGCTCTCCTAAGAATTCTCTCGGGCTCTGGATCAAACACTAGATTGCCCTCAAGAGAGCATCTACCAAGCATACAATATCAATCACAATTCAAGTTCTTGTTGATTAAGTGAAACCTCCACTCCAAAGATAGGTCAAAAGGTCAAGGCGTTATCCCTCCGTTCCCACGTAAGTGGTATAAGAGGGGTGATGACTTAAGATCTTGACCTTCTTTGTTGTTGAGGTAGAATTGGTTAATATAGATGGCCAAACAAGTTATTCACTGCAATTATGCGACCTAATTCAACCTTCGAGTGCCCTAGGACCTATACTTTGCTTAAATGATACTCCCAGGTGATCAAGTGAGAAGTTACTCCAAGGATGAACAAAGGGATGCAAGTAGGGCAAACCCTTTGAGGCGATGTGTAAGCAGTGCCTCTTAAATACCCTTTTGTTCCTTTAAGGGGTGTCCCCCTCCATGAAGTATCAAAACACTTGGTCAAAAGATAGTACCACTACCACAAAGCACAATAGGAGGGTCTGCATTGATAAAGAGATTGGTGCCTATAGCATTAAGGGATCGACCCTTAGTGTGGTGCCTAATGTGCGTGCTCATTGCCAGACGTGTGCATCATGCCGCAAATCATTTTTTATTTTGAAAACGCAGTTAAGTCCCTTTGAATTAGATCAACTCTGATTTGGTTTGAAGGTCAAATCTGATTATCAGTCCCAATTGTAGTTAGGCGACTACTGGATTAAGTAATTTCAATCAGCTTTGTGGTCTTGAATTTTAACTCGAATGCAAATGCGTGAACAGGAGCTCGATGCAAAAGTTAGAAAGGTGTACCTGTCTCCAGCAATCTTCGTGCAAATATGCTCGCAATGCAACAATGAGATCTAATGTGCTGCTCAATCACCCCTAAATGCATGCACCTAAGGGCATGCAACTCCTAACAGGCAGCTCGGTATTTTACTGTGTTTGTTTTAGAGGCAAACATGTAGAAAAATGAATCATGCGAGTAGTAAAAAGTATAGCCCCTAGCCTCTAAAGACTGTGGGGACAGACCTCCAAAAATCAGCCCCAATTACTACAAGGGCGAGAAAACAGGAATAAAACTTGTGACAAAGGAGAATCCCTTATGAAAGCGGGATCCAGGTCTCCTGCGTCTTCCCCACGTGTGGACGTCGCTCAAGGTTGACTTCGTCTCCCAACTGTGCCTGTCGCCTCTCAGATTCCTCGCAAGATAACAACTGGTCAGATCACTGTGCAACTCAGAATAATCAGAAATAAAAATCAGGTGAAATTATTGCGTCTGTTGCCTCCCCGGCAACGGCACCATTTGATCTCTTGATTTTCGCTTGAGAAAAATTTTTGAAGTAGAAATTACGTGGTGGAAAACCTATCATCAACAATTAAATAAACCACTCATAAGAGAGTGAGTCGTATCCACAAGGAGGAATATATCCAATAAATTCACCAGTAGAGAGCCGTCATCCTTGCAGAAGTATTCGTGAAAAATATGCTGCTTTGAATGTACTTGCGATTTTACAAGAAGTGATGGACTATTTATGTAAATTTTGCATCAGAAATCGAGCTTCCAAAATCTGTAAATGATGCAGGTGTAGTGGTAGAGGATGTACTTAATTGCATGCAAATATGAATCAAATTTCATGGTGACATGATATGCATAACAAGAACCAATCAAATATGTGAATAGATAACTGTATGCTTGCAACTTCACCAGAATATAATAATCAAATAATGAAAATCCCACAACTTCCAATGGCATGCAAATGTAATTTTTAATATAAGCAAAAATAGGGGAATTCTCTCCTTTGCTCGTGCGTGGAGAAGTCGTGGCTGACCATGCGGAGCTTGGAGAAGGTCGGTGGTGACGAGGGCGTTCCGATGGTGGTTGCGACTTCGACGATGGTGGCCAGTGGTCGCCAGTCGGAACTTGGAGGTCGTCGACGGTGTGTTGGTCGGGACATCAACGACGGCTACAGTTGGCGTGTTTGATGGCGTGGAGGCGCTTGTGAAGGCGAGGTGAGTCCGGTGGCGTCAACGGTGCGAAGGATGGATGCAGGTGGAGGCTGCTGCGCAGTGGGGGGCTCGCCGGTTGTTGGGTTCTTCTTTGGTGGTGGAGGTGAAGAAGAAGATGAAGATGTCGACGAAGATGGAGCGGTTGTCACGGTGAGGAGGCTGAGCAGAGGAGTCGTTGGGTGGGCAGCGCAGTTGCACGCGAGGGCTGGCATCAATGTTGCTAGTTGTGTGCACGTGCAAGGGCACGCGTGAAGGTTGTGGCACGCGGGGCATGCGTTAAGCAGAAGATGGAGGTGCTTCCTGCTACAAGGTCGGTCGAGGAGGAGCGTCAAGGCGCGGTGGTCGCAGTCGTCGGTGGTGAGGAGGTAGGCAGTAGCAAGGGAGGTTGCAGATGTTGTGGTGGTGCATTGGTCGTCGCGGTGGGGGGAAAGGCACGCAGTGGATTGGGAGGAGGAAGATGATGAAGGTGGAGAAGGTGCTTGCGGTTCATGAGAAGATGATGATGGTGGAGGGTAGGCTCACGGAAGGTGGCTTTGGTGGTTCTCCTCCTGTCCAGAGGGGGCGTGGGGGAAGATGTCGCACGGGGCTTTCGGTGCAGAGGCTCGCGGTGGTGGATGGGCGCACGGTGAGGGGAGAGATGGAGGCCGTGTTCCCTCTCCAAGGAAGAAGATGATCCCTTTCACCGTTCCTTTCCTGTTAAATAAGGAGAAAATGAGAGAATGAGAGAGAGAGTTAGAGAAGTAAAGAAACAATCAATCAACCGTGATTTAATGTTGCCATTTGAGGGAGAGAGACATAAGGAATCAATAATATTTTTATGTGATCAAAAGAGGCAAGAGATTTTAGGGCAAATAAGGGATTAAGAGATGCCAAAGAATGATTCTCTTGCCAAATTTTACCAAGATAAAAATCCCACAATGTAACATCCCAAATCTATATTTGATGTGAAGTCCTTGCCTTTAAAGTGAATAATTAGTTCTTTCACATAAATATTCAAGTAATTAATGCATGAAATGATACATTCAAGGCTTGCACATTTTGTCACTATCAGCATGCTTTAGATTAAATTCTGCTCCAAATAATTCAATACTTAAGCACTAAATTAGTCCACTCAAGTGGACCTATCAGTCGTCGCCACCTCACTGAACTCCATCGCCTTCTCCGGCGCCAGCCAGCCAATGCCAACGCTTCCTCTCCCCTACTCTTCCTCTTCCTTCCCTCTAAACTCCTCTCCTACTCCCCTACTTCATTTCTACCCACTTAAACTGCACTTTTGACTGTCGTTCCACATGCACACACTCCATCTTCCCCACCTCTGGCCAAGCCTCTGGCAAGGCCTTCCGCACGCTACTGACAACCAAACTCCCTCACACCACCTCCATTAGCTCTACCACAACTCACCCTCCAAAAGCCCTAAAGAAATTTAGGGTCTTACGCTATCCAACACTCCTCCGAGCCGCCCTCCTCCGGTCACCTTCTCCGTCACCGTCAGCACTCCACAGACCCTTACAAGTCACACGACTGCGACAATTGCACTTGCCGCTTCACGGTGAAGCTTTTGAATTATTTTGATGAGGCCGTAAGGCCGTGTTCTTAGTTTCAGGTTGTCGCCGGAGCTCCGTCCCTGCCACCAACTTCTCTACCTTTGCCTGACGACTTCAAGCCGAGTTCTTCCTCGTTGATGCTCCTAGGTGTTGCGACCTAGTTCCAGGAACTCCCCCAGGCAGCCAATTGAAGCTGCCAGCCACTCCTTCGCCTGAAATTGGAGCCTTCACCCCTTGTAGCTCACACGTGAAGAAGCCTCGTGGGTTTAGTCCCACATCGTGGATTCAGGAGGGAGCAATTGCAGATAAAAGGAATTTGTGCAGTAGTAATCGACCTTCTGCAACGTCTAATTAAACAATCACAATAAAGCGTTGTTGTCAGGTTTTAATCCCCGTCAACGATGCCAAAAATATGATATGATTCTCATGGAATTAACTCAAATTCTAGACCATGCCTTTCTTTGCTCAGATTTCTGTTATGTGCTTTCCCTCTAGAGATTAGGTCAGAATAGTAGGCCTAGAGGTGCTCAAGTACCAACCAAGATCCAGACCTGACTAGCTTTAGCCTCAGTCTGCCATGAAGGTTTCTAAGACCCACAAGAACTAACCTAAGGTTCGTTGAACTCCACGGTTAAAGCACCCGTGCTTAAAACATGGTTTGCTCAGGTTCAGTTTGCAGTGCGTTTTTGTAAGAGAGAGATAGAGGAATTTTTTGGCATTTTCTTGGAGAGTTTCTTCTCTCTTTTTCTTCTTTATTTCTAGCTTCGGATTGGCTTTACAACATGGTCTGTATCAGATTCCTAGCTCCCACCATCAATCCTTGCAAGGTCCCTGGCTTTTGATACTTCGAGATAGCATCGCCCATGGCAACCCCCAGAACCCTGGCTTTCGACACTTCGAGATAGTGCCACCCATGGCATTCTGGAGCTAAATTCAGGCCCTGGCAATTGAAATTTTGGGATAATCCCACCCATGGCACTTGAGCCAGTACAAGGTGCTTACATGCCCCCAGTAGGATATTTAGATATCTTAGAAGACAAGCATCGAGGAGACGGTATGTTATTGCGCATCTTCGAGGGAAATTTCCCACCTCTCTACACCGAGAACCTGTACAAATCAACTTGTGTTGATAAGCCACTCTTAATCTAGGTAGCATTTTCAGAACAAAATTAATGCATTTACGTGATTTTGATAATTAAGCGCACTGAACCAGACTGTGTGTGGATTAGGGTGCTTAGGTTATCGAGTCCCGCAAACAAGAGGTCAGTTAATGAGGTCGAATAATCCCTAAGCCTTAGACCTAATACTTAAGCTTTGCATTTTCTTCAACCTCTTGAGGACTATCCAGATCTTAACGGATACTTGAATTTTTAAGCCTAAAACGAGCCCAAGAGGCTTAAGATCAGCACTCATACTAATCTTCGTGTCTCTTAGCACTTCTGTCTTTTAGTTTCTTTCTTTTGATTTGGTCTAGACTTTAAAGTAGATCCCATAATCTTTTACTAATGACTATCACTTTTCTTTCAAAATGTTGCTCATTTTTGACATTTAAAATCACCTCCTTGTCGGTGCTAGAGCACCACAATCATTTGTTTTGATGATAACAAAACATGTGTCATTTAACATTTGCACTTGGAGTCTTAGATTTCAGGTCAATTGCAAATGGAGACGTGATTAGACGAAGTTTGAGCTCGCATTCGGGATGGATTGGAGGAGCTTGATGGAGAATAGAGGAGATTCGCGAGGAGCGATAGATTGAAGATGGAAGGACAAGAAGAATATGATAGAATTCTGCTTATTTCTTTCATGTACTCTTGTCTTTATTTCCTTACTCTTTTTATTCCTTAGAACATCATGTTAAAGAGCCTCAAAGTACCCTAACAGTAGTCCTAGGAACACCCGATTTGGGTTTCTACCTAAAAATCTTTGTGTACTTTGTGTGATTGGTATATTTTCAATTCCGCATTTTTTACGTCACACTGATCTCACCCCCTCTGAGTAAGGAATTACAATTGGTATCAGAGCAGGTCTCGCGTTATCGGCGTTACTCACCGGCAAAGATCCTATGGAGGGGAGCATGTCCGCGAGCAGGATTTCCGAGGGGCAGTCCACCATCCGACCACCCTATTTCTACGGGAACAACTATAGCTACTGGAAGCTACGGATGAAGACATGGCTTCAAGCCACCGACCTTACAATATGGGACCATTGCGAGACCCCCTTCGACAACCCAGAAAGACCCGCCGCAGGCTACTCATAGCAGCAGATTTGAGAACTCTCACTCAACGCGAAAGCTATGAACGCGTTGTACTGCACGCTTAGTAATGGCGGTATGACTAGGTTTTGTTGTTTTGTTATAGAAATTACGTTGTAGTACAGATAGTCATTGCCACTATTACAATTTTTACTCAGAAATGAAAGTTCTCCCGAGGTCGAACTCAGGGAGCAAGTTGTATTCTAGAGGTATAGAGTTTCTATTACAAAAATAAAGAGAGAGAGAGAGAGAGAAAGAGAGAGGTTTGTCTTGTTGGCTTCTTCTTCTTCTCTTCTTTCTCGTCTTTGTCTTCTTTTCTCTTCTCTTTGAGTCTTCAGTCTTCTTCCTTCTTCTTACTCTTCCTCGGTTCTTCTTCTTTCTTTCTGTTCTTCTTGTCTTCTCTTCTTCTTCTTTCTTTCTTCTTCAGAGCTTCTTCTTCTTTTCTTCTTTTCTCTTTTTCTTCTCTGCTTCTTCTTCTTTTCTCTTTTTTCTTTTTCTTCTCTGTTTCTTCTTCTTTTCTATTTTTCTCCTCTGCTTCTTCTTCTTTTTCTCTTTTCTGCGGCAGTGGTGATCTTCTTCTTCTTTTTATCTTTCTTTCTTTTCCTTCCTGCAGGGCGTCGTCTGATTTTTCAATCAGACAACTTAAGTAGCTTTTGCTACAGTGCATCTTCTTTTTCTTCTTCCTCTATGGTCTTTCTTCTTCTTCCTTCTCTTCTTCTTCTGCGGTCTTGCTTCTTCTTCCTGCCTTCTCTTCTTCTTCTTCTTCTCCTGTGCCTACACACTCAAAGTTTTGTCAGAGGGCAAAAACCTACTCTACCCTCCCCCGCGTCTCTCTCTCTCAGAATTCACTCGTAGGATAGCTCTCCCAGAGCTACCGGGTAGTCGGGTACGGGTCACGCTCGGGTCCAGGCCCACCGGCGTGCGGTGGTGGGCGAGGAGTGCAGGTCGGGTAAACGGGTCGGGCCAGGTCCGCGGGGCGTGATCGCGGACGAGGCTGGGTCGAGCGGGTGAGAGGGACCTCACCCCGTGGTCAGGAGGCGAAGAGGCTAAGGCACTTTTTGCCTTTATGCGGGCCCGCGTCCTTCAGAACTACCGAGGTGGGACTAAATGTCCCACCCCAATTGGGTGCCTGCAGCTGAGAAGGCTGCAGGGGTTCGAGGCTGCTGCGGGGTTTTCACCCCAGCTGTAGGCCTGGGCAAATGCGTGGTTGCGAACCGCGCGTCCTGGCGAGTCGGACCTGGGCGAAGCGAGCCTGCAGCTGCAGGTTGAAGAAGCTTCCCCAACTCAGTAATGGCGACGGAGGGCGAGTAACCTGTTCACAGAAGAACGGCCTCTCGGCCTAACCAGACAAGCGGGCGACCTTTGCCGTGGCACGGCGAAGGTGGTGCGGGGTCTGGCAGGTTGTAGGGAGGAGTGTAGGGGCTGCCCTAGGTCGGACTGTGGCGCGGGGAATGGGTTTGTTCGGGGGGTCTGCAGGTGGCGAGGTTGATCAGGGTGAGGAGGCGGAGGTTCTGTGAGGGTCGGCGAGGCGGATGGGGCTGCGGAGTGATGGGAACGTCTCGCCGGAGGGTGGCCGGAGATGGAGAAGGTGAGGGTGATTAGGCGCGGTCGAAGGGCGGTTGAGCAAATTAAAATAGGGAAAAGAAAGAGGGGAGGAAAGGGAAAGACTGTACCTACTTGGAGGGACGAGGGGGACCGGAGCAGGGCGACAGTCATATCGACTGTCGCCGGAGAAGAAGGTGCCCAGAGAGAAAGGGGGGCGGCGAGGAGCGAGCGGAAGAGCGCGCGCTGGGTATGGCGCGACGCGAGAAGAGGAGGTGAAGGCAGCTCTACTGCTGGTAGTGCGGCAGAGCGACGAGGAGGAGGAGGAACCGCCAGAGCAGGGGGGCTTCTGTCGGAGTGGGAAGAGAGGAAAGGGGGGGTTTCTCCATCAGATCCGAGCTGGAGAGTGCGGCAGAGCGTCGAGGGCTTTTATAGAGGCGAAAACAGAGAGGAGGGCGAAGGGAGAGGACGTGCCTCCCTCGCCGGAGGATGCCGGAGATGGAGACCCATACCGTCCGTGCATTCGCATGGGTGGTATGGGCGGTTGCAGCGACCAGGGTGGTGTCCCTGCGACGGCAGACGTCGTAGGGAACCCCCGGTTGACTTGGCAGAGGGTCCCCCTCACCCTGCGCGGCGCCATGCTCCGCGCAAAGTCGCCGGAGCATGGCGTTGCTCAGGGTTTTGCAGGGAGGACCCAAATGCAAAGAATGAAGAAGAGTTAGGGGCCAAAATTCGAGGGTTCAAAAGTTGAGGGCCAAAAAGTAATGGATGAGGACCAAAATGTAAAGTTGGTCAAGAAGGTTTCTTCTTAAGCTCAAGTTTTTATACATGACTAATTAGAACCTAAGGATTCTGATGGTGAATTTTATTTCTAGATCAAACCTTGTTTGACCGGTCAATTTACGTAAAAACCCAAATTAAGTTATTAATTGGGCATGGTTCTCAATGTAGGCCAAAATGGGTTCCTAAGGCCAAATTGGAGGTTCTAAACCCTAGAAATTATTTTTATATGAATTTTAGATGGTTTAGTTGATTTTTTATTTGCCTCGAACCTCGTGAATTAAAGTGGGTTTATTTTTAGGGTTACAGGATGTCATTTAATTCCTTGGATTTGTTGTAGCCCTTATTGGATCATCTCATCCCACTTTTCTTCCTATTAGGTTATTTTGACCTATGTTTGGGCCCTGAGTTACCCTGTTTTCAGATTGAATTGGTGAAATTGCATTTTTACCCCTTAGTTGCTGTTTTCTTTACAAACTCAGAATTTCTCTGAGCCAAGCCTTTCTAGAGTTATGTAGGAGCCTTTTCTTGCAAATCTGGATTAGATGGTGCTAGTTTAGGATTTATGACAAGGTTCTCATCACTTAGCCTGGAGGATTTCAATAGAATCTCGCAATGCGCCACCGCATATGAGATTTGGCACACACTCGAGGTAACTCACGAAGGTACCTCTAAGGTAAAAGCTTCTAAACTCAATTTACTTTCACAAGAGTTTGAGTCTTTTTCCATGAAATCTAACGAAACTTTAAGTGAGATGAACACTAGGTTCACTCTCATAGTAAACAATTTGAAAGCTTTAGGGAAGACTTTCATCAAGGGGGAGCTTCAAGGAAAGCTTCTTCGTTCCCTCGGACCTGAGTGGGAACAGAAAGTCACCGCCATCGAGGAGGCAAACAAAGTGGAGGAGCTCAACTTGGAAGATCTCCTAGGCAATCTGATGGCCTACGAGACAAAGTTGAAGCAGAAGAAGAAGGATACACCCGAGCCAAAATCAAAGAAGACTCTAGCCTTCAAAGCTGCGTCGGATAGCGAGGTAAGTTCCGACGATGAAGACTTTAAAATTTTACTTAAAAAGTTTTCCAAGTTGTGTAGGGAATCAAAGAAGAAGGAGAAGAAAGAAAGGCCGAGACGTTACTACCACTGCAACAAGAAAGGGCATCTGCGACCAGAATGCCCTCTTCTCAAAAAGGAGAAGAAAGAAAAGGAGAAGAAATCTAAGAAGAAGGCGTTCCAAGCCACTTGGGACAATTCGAGCTCGGAGGAAGAAGAAGAAGAAAAGTCTATAGAAGAAGAAACCGCTTGCTTTGGTTTCTTGGCCAGAGGAAGTGATAGCGATAGCGAAAGTGGAAGCGATTCAGACAACGAGGTAAATTTCAATTTACAAGAAGCTTTTAAGGAACTATTTGATATTAGTAAATCATTAAGAATAGAAAATAAAAGCATTAAAAAAAACCTTAGCTTTCTTAAATCTGAAAATGATAGGTTAGAAATAAAACTTAAGGACCTAGAAAGTAGCTCTAGTCCTAAGGATAATAACTTGTTATTAGAAAATAAAAATTTAATCAATGAAAATACTAAGTTGATTGAAGAAAATGATAGTTTAAAGTTAAAAATTTCTGATTTAAAAACTAAGATGCATATTATAGAAAAAGAAATTGCATGTCTTAGGGAAAACTCCAACAAATTAATCAACAAAGTAGATAATTTTTATAGCCCTAAGGTTGAGAAAGGATCTCTGTCAAGGAGACCCGCTAACAGATCCGGATCCAAGCTCACCTGGATACTGAAGAAAGAATTGGAATCTTGTTTTGTAGGTTTCAGGGATAACTACAACACGAAGGACTGGACCTACAAGCTCAAGGCTGGTCAACTCGAGTTGGGAGAACCAAGGAGTAGACCAAGGAGGAGAACAAGAAGACCGACGAGACGGTGAACAAACAATGGACCTGCCGCACATCGACCGCCAGACTGGAGACCAGCGCCGATGCCCGGGCCTCCAAGCTACGGATGGGAGCCCCATCCGATGTGGCATCCACCACCACCATTTGAGCCATTTTATTGGCCATGGTAGGTGAGGTAAAAATTCTTTTCCCTATCTTTTTATCATTAGCATTTAGATAGGGGGAGTTAAAAAAAAATTATGAGCTAATTATCAATTTTTAAGGGAAGATGCAAGTTAGCTAAATTTCCTTTAGTAAAGGGGAGAAAAATAACAGCTATCTTGTTGTTACAAAAAGGGAGAGGACATTACTTTTGTTAAAAGAAATTCATAGAAGAGCATGTTTTAAGGGGGAGTTATACGAAATTTAAAATCAATCAAACCTTTTTGATAATGTCAAAAAGGGGGAGGATTTTTTGCATTATTATTTATGATTTTGTCATTATCAAAAAGGGGGAGATTGTTGGTGCTAGAGCACCATGATCATTTGTTTTGATGATAACAAAACACGTGTCGTTTAACATTTGCACTTGGAGTCTTAGATTTCAGGTCAATTGCAAATGGAGACGTGATTAGACGGAGTTCGAGCTCGCATCCAGGATGGATTGGAGGAGCTTGATGGAGAACAGAGGAGATTCGCGAGGAGCGATAGATTGAAGATGGAAGGACAAGAAGAATAGGATAGAATTCTACTTATTTCTTTCATGTACTCTTGTCTTTATTTCCTTACTCTTTTTGTTTCTTAGAACATCATGTTAAAGAGCCTCAAAGTACCCTAACAGTAGTCCTAGGAACACCCGGTTTGGGTTTCCACCTAAAAATCTTTGTGTACTTTGTGTGATTGTTTATTTTGTGAGATTGGTATATTTTCAATTCTGTATTTTTTACGTCACACTGATTTCACCCCCTCCGAGTAGGGAATTACACTCCTCTCTTCCTTCTCAAGAATGATATGCATTCAATTCATTCAAAATTTCCTCCCTTCTCCAATTTTTTGTTCTTTTTCAATTTTTTAGTTTTTTGGTTTTTTTGGGATATGTATTTTTTTTTTTGTGAGAACCCTTCAGAACTTTGAATTCTTATATGTTTGCACTTTAACATCCCCCCCATGCCTAAGTTTTACACTGTCCTCATTGTAAACGGAGGGTATGAAATAGTTAGGGTTCAGTAGTTAGAATAGGATAAATGGGTAGGTGAACGGGTCGGGATAACTGTTGCGAACAATTTCAAGCTCTGGTATGAGCACCAGAGGTAGGGTCGACTGTTCTAAAACGGAACTCGAAGTGCACAAGATGTGAGGTTTAGAAGGATAATTGTTTACACAAAGCGAGAGTGAAAGTCGAAAGTTGACCCCGGTAACGGCGTCAAAATGTTTAGACGGCGAGATCGGGGTTTATAAAGAATAAATGATGTTGTGTTGTAATATAGGTGAAATCACCTTGTAAACAAATAAGAAGTTTTTATTACTCGAAAACCTAAGTATCTGAGGTCGAATATATGGAGCAAATGGAATTTGTTCACTAATCTTAATCAATAAAATTTGAACACTTAAATCTACTCAAAATCTAATTCAGAATATAATGTAGGAGTTTATGAATTATAAAATGTAGAAAAATAGAAAAGATTGAGAAGAATTGGATAAAAAGTGTTTTGACTCTTCTTTCTTTGACTTTGTTCTTCAGCTTCTTTCTGCTTTCTTGCCTTAGCCTTTCCTTCTCTGCCTTTCTTCTTCTTCTTCTTCTGTTCTTTGGCCTTCTTCGTTTCTGACTTCTCTTCTTCCTTGATTTCTTTCCTTCAGCTTTGCCTTTGCCTTTTTCTTCAATCGCACCTTCTCTTGCTACAGTGCTTCTTCTTCCTTCCTTGTCTTCGTTGGCTTCTGATTTCCTTCCTTCTCTTTTCTTCTTCAGCAACGCCTTCTTCTTCCTTCTTCTTCAGCCTCTGCCTTCAAGTCCTCCTTAGCCTCCTCAGCTTCAGTGCTTTCCTTGCCTTTGCCTTTGCTTTTCCTTCTTTGCTTCAGCGTTTTCTTCCTTCTTCCTTTCCCTGCACACACGAGAGTGCAAAACCTACCCCTACCCTTCCCTGCGTACACTCTCTCTCTATTTCTCTCTTTGGTTCGCTCTCCCAGAGCCAGCCAATCGGGTATTCAGGTCGGATTACGCACACCCGAGTCCAGGCGCATCGGCATGGGTGGTGCGCCAGGAGTGCTGGGTAAATGGGTCGGGCAGCTAGGTCCACGGGGCGTGGGTCACGGATGAGGTGGGTGACGTGGGCGAGGGGACCTCATCGTGTGTTTTGAGGTGACATGCTAAAAACACAAATTCAATATAAACGACTCACCGCGCGCTAAACTTTCCGAGGTGGGACTAAAAGTCCCACCCGCTTCATTCGCGCACCTGCAGGAGTGACTTCGCTCAATTGCTGCAACTAGGCTCACTCTCAAGGCTACTCTCTTGCTGGATGTGTGCACGAGACCAACCTGCGTCACCTGGGCCTATTCACCTGGAGCGCAGTAGCTTGGAGCGAGCTTGCGAGCTCCTTGCTCGTGCTTCAATGGCGGAAAGGGAGTCGGACCTGAAACACACAAATACAGCCTTGTGGCCCTGTCAAACCATGTGGGTAGCTTTATCGTGTCACAGCGAAGGTGAAGCGGTGGGTGGCTGGCCGCAGGGCGGCCTAGGCGTATGTGCCTAGGTCGCTCTATGGCTGTTGTGATGGGTGTGTTCGGTGGACACTTGGGGAAGTGTTGGCGGTCGATGGAGATGGGGAAAATGCTCAGTGGATGATGGCGGGGGTTATGAGGGATCTGGTGAGGCGTGTGGAAGCATGAAGCGATGGAAGCACCTTCGCCGGTGGTCGGCCGGAGGTGGAGAGGATGGAGGTGGTCTGCGGTGTCGAGGGGATAAAAATAGCAATAAAGATAGGGGAAATAAAGAGAGAAGGGAGAGCAAGAGTTCTAACCTAACTAAGTGGACGAAAGGGGACAGAAGGGCAACTGGCCGTTCCTACTGCCATCGGAGAAGAGGATTCTAGTGGAGGGAGAATAGTGACGACGAAGGGGCTGAGGCACGTGCGCAGGTATGGCGTGACGCGGAGGAAGGAGGTGAAGATGTCTCTGCCACTGGTATTGTGGCAGAGAGACGAGAAGGAGGAGGAGGAGGAGTCGGAGCTTGCTGGACACCTGGCCAGAGGAGAAGGGAAGAAATTGGAGGTGGTTCTCCGGCCAAGCCAAGCTGATTCTGAGCAGCTGGAGATGAGGGTCCTTTTATAGGTGTTGGCAGAGGCTCTTGTGCTTGGAAGGAAAGATTCCAAGCGCAAGAGTCCTCATCAGAGAAGGAATGTGGGAGATAACCATATCTCTCATGCGTTTGCATGAGAGATTGGGTGCAAATCAGATCCTGGAATTGCATCCAGACGAAAGGGAATTCCTCAGAGAATCTCCCTTTCAAATCTGAGAGGAGATCTCTGAGGAATCAGGGAGCAATCCTCCTTGAATCCTCACCGAAGTAGGACTCCTTTGCTTTAATGATGGAGGGACCTAATTGCAAAGGGTGGTGAGGAAGTTAGGGGGGTCTGCGCAATGATTTTCAAAAGCTAAGGGTCAAAATGCAATTGGGTGGACTATTTTGCAAAGTAGGTCAAGGTGACCTTCCCTTAGGTCTAAATTTTGGTACAAACCTAATTTGGACCTAAGGAATCCAATGGTAAAGTTGGATTTTAGGTTTGACTACGTTTGACTGGATATTTTACACAAAAACTCAAATAAGTCAAATAATTAGCTAGGACCCCTACTTAGGTCAAAATAGGTTCCAAAGGCCAAATTGAAGGTTCCAAACCCTAGGGGATATTTTTCCATAAATTTTAGAGGATTTAGTTGATTTTTATTCTGACTGGAACCTTGTTGAATTAAGTAGGTCTATTTTAGGGTTGCAAGATGTCATTTAATTCTTAGATTGCACGTGAACCTTTTTCTGACTGAACCAACCCACTTTTTATCTTATTAAGACCATTTGACCTATGTTTAGCCTCTGAGAAATCACGTTGATGTACTGCAATGGTAAAATTACAGTTTTACCCTTTATTTCATGTTTTCCTCTTAGAACAGTTATTCCTTGAATTAGGCCCTTCTCTAGGTTATGTAGGAGCTTTTATTATCTTTCTTAAGTCAAAATGAGCTAGTTAGGACTCATGATGATGTTGTCATCAATAATCAGAAGGATCTTAGGTTTTTGGATTGACGGGTTGCCTCCCATTAAGCGCTAAACTCAATGCCTTTAGCCGAGCAGAAGATGGTAGGGAGAGGGAGTGGTAAATGAGATGAGTTTTGTAAAACAAGCACCTTGACCAATAGCCTGGTTGGTCCAACCAGGTGCTTATTCAGATTAGCAGGTTGATGATGCGGCCCAAACCCAATCAATCTGGCGGGTTAATGAATGTGGATCAAGATATACGGTGCCCACCAGATACTGTGAAGCTCGGAATGATGTGGAAATGTAAAATTAGGGTTTGGCTTATTCAAATCAGCCTGGTCATAGTGGGGATCCTCAAAAGAGAACGAATCAGTGGAGTATGTGAGATCCCACGGGAGTGATCAGAGACGGATGGGCGTGATTTGTCGTTTGATCAAAATCCAAAACCCAAATGAAATGTGGAAGAGAATCATGTGCAATCGGCTCATCGAGAGGAGAATCAGAGTAGAAATTGAGTTCGGTTGCAGGTCAGGGTTGGGTTCAGATTTGAGCGGGTTTTGTATGTACTGTAGAAGAGGTGGCATCAAGAATAACTGTATGTGAGGGCTCTTCTTGAAAATGTTCAAAGGTTGATGTATCTAGAGAGTCCACATAGAGCCCATCAAATGTAAATGCCTGGAGAGTGCTTATAGGATCAAGGAAATCTGAGTCAAGGAAAGATTCGAACTTTGGATTGCAGACACTCTCAACAATTACCATTTCTGATTCCTGAGGATCAAAAAGGAATGAGTCCATGTTAGTGGAACCTATTTTTGAATCAATGATCTCAGGATCAGGGACCTCAGAGTCAGAGTCGAAGAATGGATCGTGGATGCTGAGGTCGTAGATTGGCTAGTAATCATCAGGAAACAACAGTTCTTCGATATTAGAGTAAGATTCGAAATTGTCGGAGAACTTGCGAGAATCATGTCCTAAATCTGATTCCGGATCAAAGGTTCCACCATAGAATAAATCAAGAGATGTGGAATTAGCAACCTGACTTGGGTTTAACCTATACTCAGAGTCTGAGCTCAAAGAGGTGTCTCTATTAGGAATAGGCTCGAGTTCTTGGCTTGTAGGGAAGACCCAATCTATTCCTAGCTCTTCTATCTCCTTTGTTTCTGTATCATAGATCGGCGTAACTTCCAAAAAATCAATCTATTTTTCTGAGGAGTCTGAAGAGGTGTAATCACCAAATACGGGCCCTGAATCATAATCCAGATTCAAAATCTGATTCATATCACACGGGGCCTCATAATCTTCCCAATAAAGCTCAGATCTAGATTCTAGGTTAAGGGTGTGGGTTGGATCACTAGAATCTAGGTTGGGCTCTACAGGGATGTTAGAATTATCCTTGAGAACCACCTTATCAGAATAAGGAGCAGAATTTATGTCCTCGAGGAGTTCTGACTCAATCTCATTCTCACAGGTGTCTCGGAATTCAAAACTAGGCGAACTAGATTCTTGTATCTCTAGGGCTGGCTCGAAATCAGGAACACCTGCAATTGGATCTTCCCAACCCATCTCAAGATCAGGAATGTCATTACTATGAAATTTGAATCTGAATTTATTTGGGCTGGGGATCCACAACAACTATTATCATTGAACCTGGGATTTGGGAAATTGTGTTGATTACTAGTCTCACTCCAAGATGTTTTGTTAATTTCTGACGGGTATTTTTGATCAATTGTTCTATATAACTCATTCAGCAATTCTCCCTATTTTTCTAAAAATTCCTGGAATTTTTCTGGAAGTGAAGGGCTTGACCAACATTGCAGACACTCGTTGTTGTGTAATTTCATCAATTCACTGTGTTTTGCTAATAGATGATCCCGAGTTGAACCATGTTTCATTTGTGTCCATATTATCCCTATACAGTTCGTGATGAGGTCTGTTGTTTTTGCAAATTTTTCCTGCATGTCCCTTTTATAATATTCTTCATAATTTCTATAGGCATTCTCAATTATCTTTTCTTTCATGCCCATTTGGGACTCTGGTTTTCTAAATAGTCTTCCTATATAACTAGATTGCATTTTTTGAATCAATTGGTGGAATCAAGATGTAGAATCAAAACTCAAGATTAGATTTGAAGCTAATTAGATTAGATTTAGAAATCCCCAAGAAGATCAAATGAGGCCTCTTAGGTTAAAAACCTAATAACCTCCCTGTGTATGTGTTCTAAATAGAAGGGATGAGGGACTAGATGTGAATTTTGACCCAATCAAGGCACCCAAAGATTTTTGGATGACTAAGGCAATTTGGAGGTGGATGATACCTCTAAATAAAAAATTCGTACACCCAAGAATTACTTGGGCAACTAGGAAGGGAGAGCCTTGTAAAGAACCCTACACGGTAGAGCTTCCCTACGAGTTACAAGGTTTTCCCCACCCGACCTTCCTTGTCACTGAGGGTCCAGGTAGACCGGAATGTATGAACTTAAGACCTTAAGCCTACCAATTTTATGTCCTAATTTGTGCCTTTGATTTCACTTGATTAGAAGTTAATTCAACTTGTAATCGAATTTGAAGGTTGGTTGGCCTATAATGTAGACCAACTTCACTTGACCTGCCCTAAAAATGGCAGAATGAGATCTAGGTCAAGACCTAGAAATCACACTGATTTTACTCCAGGTTATTAGGTCCAAGATTTTAAGAGTTTAAGTGAAATTAGATCCTGATTTTATGGTTTTTCTGATTAGATCTTTTTAATCTAGGGCTTGGGTAGCACACAAATGCGGGAGGGTAACTTTCCTTTAATTCAGGCAAAAATGTGTACTAGCACCCCAAATCCTAATGTCAAACCCTAATTGGCTCTATTCTGCATCCAATTTGATCTCAACATGTACACCTTAGATTCAAACAAGACGGTGAGTAGTCCAAGATAGTTAGAAATTAAGCGTGATCCCAATAAGAATAGGAAATTTGGGGTAGGCAATTCTAAACAAAATCATCTCAATCTTCAATCAGATTTGAAAAATTTTCGCAAATCAGGAAACTTGCCTTTTAAATAATAATTACTATGAAAAATAAGGCAGGTGATTCCTAACTGATTGTTTCCTTTTTTGTCTTCCCAAGATTAGGAGGTTTATTAGGGAAGAATAGAGAAATTATCTGCCCTGGAGTGGTTGATTTACATGAAAGATCTCCTCGTAAAGTACCTCGCAAAATCATAATAAACAAAATAGGGAAAGTTAGTGCTCAAGTATAATCAAAATATAGCAGGAGAATAGTGGTAAATTGCATGTTGCTCCCTGGCAACGGCACTAAAATGTTAGTCGCTCTGAAACGGGTTTTAAAAATTGTTGTGTTGTAGTATAGGTTGAATCAGTGCAAAAAATAGATAAAATTTATAACTTGAATGTCAGAAATGAAGTCCGAGGTCGTTCGTTGGGAGCAAATATGAAATTCACGTGCTAACCTCAACAATAATGTAAATGAGCACAATTGATTACTTAAAAACTAATATGTAATGTATGGCATGAATATATGAAGAGTCAAAAGGAATTCTAGATAAAATAATGGTGATTTAGATCATTAATTATAAGTCTAACATATATAACAATTACTTAATACAATTAATATGAAGGAGTTGATAATCAGAAGACGCTGCTACAGTAGTCTTTTGATTTTCTTCTTGCTGTTGTTCTTCTTCCTTGCCTTCTGTTCTTTCTTTCTACGGTCTTGTTCTTTCTTCTTCTTCTTCTCCCTCTGCATCTTCTTTTGCTTCTCCTCTTCTTCTTCTTTCTTTCTTGCCTTGCCCTTCTTCACGCACAGAGGGGAACTCTTCTTCAAATGAGGCTAAGTGTTAGCCGTTACACAACAGAGCAAAACCCCCTTAACCCACGCACTCTCTCTCTTTCCTTCTCTTCTTCCTCTCTCAGGTATAATTGGTAGTCGGGTATGAGAATGCACCTGGGACCAAGGCTACCGACATGGGTGGTAGCTGAGGTGTGGGCTTAGGTAAGTAAATGGATTAAACCAAGCTCGCGTGCAAGGCGTCACAGGCGAGGCGTGCGAGGGTAGCGAGGACCTCACCCTCATGTTAAGAGGCGATAAGGCCTATGCAGAAAAACGTAATAAGGCACTTCACTCGGTTTATCCCTCATGATGTGGGACTAAAATGCCACTCCTTCTTCACTTGCAAGCAGCTAAAGGTCATTTCTCAATTGAAGCAGTTACTGCTATGCACCTTTCAATTGATGCTCTAGATTAGTTCTTGGGAGTAACTTGCATCACCTGGAGTGGACGCCTGGAGAGTGTGTGGCCTCAAGCTCGAAGAACAAGGCCAGAGATGAGCAACGGTGGTGGAGCTCCAATTTATACCTGAAACATAAAATACAGGCTAAAAGCCCCTGTTAAAAGGTTCAATAGCATCTTCGTGAGGCGAGGAAGTGAATGGTGGTGTTTTCGTGGTGTTTCGTGAAGGTTTGGAGGTGGAGTGAAGGCGGAGATGAAGGTTTGGAGGTGGGTTGCTCGTCGGGAAGTTCGGGAGGTGGAACCGATGTAATAGGAGAAGGGTTTTATAGAGGGTGGTGCGGCGGAGCTTATGAGGGTTTCAGCGAGGCGGATGGAGGTGTGTAGCGGTGGGGATGCCTTGCTGGAGGTTCTGTCGGAGACGGAGAAAATGAGGGTGATTCGCGGTGTTGAGGGGTCTTTTTGGGTTTTTGGGGTGTAAAACTAACCTAAGATGCTAAACTAACTAAACTAACCCTAATCTAATAGAAGAAAGGGGAGAGATCGACTTGCCGAGGTTACACCGGCGTCGGGGAAGAAGATGCTCCGGTGGGTGGTAACGGCGATGACGACGGAGGTTGGGGAGCGCTCGCCGGTATGGCGCGACGCGGAAGGAGAAGAAGACGAATCCGCTATTGGTTTTGCAGACGGATGACGAGGGAGATCGGGAGGAATCGTCGAACGTTGAGGAGTCTCTCGGCCGGAGAGGAGAGATGAAATAGAGGTGTTCCAGGCCGAAATAGAGCGTAGGATGGACGACATGCACTGGGGATCTTTTTATAGGTCTCTAGAGGGTGATTAGAGCTTGGGAACCAATATTTCTAAGCTTGGAAGGCCGCTGGAGTTGGAAACTCGAAAGATACCCGAGTCTCTAATGTGTTCACATGAGAGATTGGGAAGGTTGTTGGGCTCAAGACTAGATTAGTTGGAAAGAGAACTTCTCAAGGAATTTCCCTTCCAATTTTGGAAGGGATTCATTGATTAGAGAAGGAATTCTCTTCAATCAAAGGTCGTTGGAGAAGGATTCCTCCGCGATAATGGTGGAGGGGCCTGTTTGCAAAGATTGACGACAAAGATAGGGGCCTAAGTGTAATGATTTTGAAAGTTAAGGGCATGTGTGTGATAGAAAAGAGTTAAGACAAGATCAAAATGCAAACTTGGTCAAGATTCTCTGATTGGGCCCAAATTTTGGTACACACCTAATTTGGACCCAAGGAATCTGATGGTGAAGTCAGATTTAGGTTTTGACCAAGTTTGAATGGGTAAATTGCATAGTTACCCAAATTAGGGTAACTTTCCGTCTAAGACTCTGTTTGAGGTCAAAATGGGTTCTGATGGTCAATTGAAGGTACTAAATCCTAGAGAATATTTTTTTAAGAATTTTAGAGGGCTTAGGTGAATTTTATCCTGACCAGAACCTCAGTGAATCAAGCAGGTCTGTTTTTAGGATTTTAGATGTCATTTAATTCTCAAAACACTCGAAAAACCCATTTCTATTTGCATGGACCTATTTGTTAGACAATTAAGACCATTTGACCTTTAAATAATCCCTGAGAAATCTCATTATTATTCTGCAATTGAGATATGCTGTTAAAACTGCAGTTTTACCCATGTTTTCTAGTTATTCTCTCAGAATGATTATGCATTGAATTATGGTCCTCTAGCGGTTATGTAGGAGCATTTATTCCTTGATTATGACTAATTAAAGCTAGATATGACTGATGATGATGTTATCATCAACGATCGACCACAGTTCGTATAAAAAAGGGGTCGTAATTGTATTATATGTCACAAATACAAATCGTTGTCACGTCAATATTATTTAATTACATAATTTTTACTGATTTATTCCAGGTCGTTCACTGGGAGGCAGTTATTGATATACATCACTCTTTAAATCTAATATTATTCTTTAATTCTGAAGAGATTAATTTTATGTACAAACATGAATGAATGAATTAATGAAAGAATGCATGAAATAATTTATGTACAAAAGAATGAACTAAAATGCTTGCAAACATCTATTTACAAACAAGCATCAAACACTATAATTAAATACTATATTATATCTATTAATAACTTATAATAACAATACTTACATATCTATACAATAATATGGTATAATATAGACTATACTAACTTAACTTAATATATTAACACCTACAGTAACATATATAGATTGTACAACGACTTCTATAAACGTTGCTAAACCTTAGGAAAAAGTATATATATAACCTAAGGTAAAAATAGGATCTATACTGACGTTTACTCTACATACAGTGACATACTTATTTGTCACTAAAGCTATTATGTTATTTATGTACATATATAGCTCAAACATTCTATACTACGTATACGTATATATTTATTTACAGTATACAAATATATATATATATATATATTGTATTTATACTATATACTTGTATACATACTACACATGCACGTTTCTTCTTCTTTGTGTGTTCTTTCAGTTGTCATACTTAGCCGCTCCGTGGCTCCTCAACACTTAGCGTCTTGCAGGCTATCACTTCTTCTCTTCTTCCCTTCTTTACTTGTTAATTAGGCACTTATTACTGTTCACTAATAAAAAATTATGGTTTCTAATTGGCGAGCGACCTTTTCGAAGGATATACAGTACCCTCAAGGAGTGGGACCAGACCTCTACTAGAGTCACACTGATTCATTAATTAACCCATTAATCTCGCTTTATGCTCAATATTGGGCCCACACAGGCCCATGCACAGTGCCAAGCTCCCAGCCCACACCACACACATTAATCTCATCACAAACCATGGTCAAAGTCAGAATATTTGCTCGAAGGGAGAGGGGTATTGGTTTCATGCCCAGTGCTTGACGACTGGGTAGGCGACAGCACAAAAACTTAATAAGGCACTGCGGCGCATCGAAAACTCCCGATGTGCCACAAATCTCGTGCCTCAGAGGCGCTTGAATTCCAGCGCAGCAATGCTTTGATTTGAGATTTTTCGCCCTCGATTTGAGGGCCATAGATTATTATAATTTAAAATTAAATTATATGGTGTTAGAGTATTTACATAGGGCTACGTAATGGTATAATTTATATTTAAAATTAATTACATTTATTATATAAATAAATTAATCAAAAATTACAATTTATTCATACTATTTTATAAGTTAATTTCTCAATTAATGTTTAAATTAGTTAACGAATGGTCTAGTTGACACTGTACAGAGTTAATATACACATTAAATTATTTAATACACATTTTTATTAAATTTTTCAACATTTACTTTTGACTTATTTATATTCATGTAAATTAGTTATAAATAGCATAACCTATTATAAATATAGTTAAATTATCTTAATAAAATACAATAGTACAAATGTACAATATAAATTATCTCAGTTATAACTTAATGTACTAATTTATTTTGATTTAATTTAATAACTTAGTTAGTAACTTAATAAATTCATTATTTATTATATATATTTAATTAAATTATGTTACAGGCATATTAATGTACAATATATATATATAATTACATATGTACAATATTACTTACAAATAAGTTAATTTATTAGGATTTCTATAATTATGTAGCTTATAGTACATATAAGTTAATTAAATTAGTAGCTAATTATACAAATAAGTTATCTAAATAATAATTTACCTTAAATACTTAATTTACATTAAAAAATATATACATAAGTTATTTATACAGTTTATAGACATATTTTACACTATTTACATATATAACTTAATATATATCTTATATATACAAGTATATACATAGCATATATGATATTTTTAAGTATTTTTGGGGTTTTTCTGATTTTTATAGGTTTTATATATTTTGTAGAGGTAGGGGATGGGAGAGAAAGAAAGAGATGAGAGAGAGTATGTCTTTTTTTTGTCATTTTTAGTTTAGGGGTTTTTATTAAGTTAAGAGATATACTGAACCGTCGACTGGTATGTTCTACCAGGTCGAGGGTTCAGATAACCTCAAAACTTTGCACATGTGTAGAGAATTAGTTAATCCTACTCACTACACCTTTATTTTATATTTTTGGATTTTTTTACGATTTTGATTTATATACAAGTTTAGCTCATTTTAGGGTCTTCAAAGAGTTTTCAACGTGAACCAAGGCCCTAAATTCTAGTGTGTGGTTGGGATGGCAGTGAGAACATTCTGAAGTGTTCCACGTCTCAAATCTAAGGTGTTCAAGCATATAGACATGGTTTTCAACTTAATTTCATCTCATTTCTTAAATCTTGGGTAGTTACAACATATATATAGCTGATAAAAGATATTTAGAACTGAAAACAAGTCATTCAAATGTAATCTAAAGATCATTTCATGTATATGAATGCTTGTACAAAATGTATACAACAGGTAAAACACGACAACCACTTAGAATTCAAATTCCCAGCTACTGCCCAATTATTCCAGTCCAGTAACTAGCTGACAGCAGCATAGCTGCAGTAGCAGCAGCTTAAGACAAAAAGTAGCAGCTGCTGTAGTAGAACCAGCAGCAACAGCTGCTGAAGATCAGCAACTAATTCAGCTCAATCCAGACGTCTTAAACAATGGTTGGCACTGCTGCTATTTCAGCAACCATCCAACCAAGAGGTCAGCAGTTGGAAATAGCAGCAATAGCTCAAATCAGAACAAGTAAACCCCACTCCTAAAGGACCTAAACAACTAATTAATCATTCTCTTGTGTCATAGACAACACAAGGAGTGTGAATTAATTAGTTATTCAAATTCTAAAGGTGTATCAATTCTCGCTGAAAAACAACCCAGACCAGAACTAAGAAGGTCTGATCTGAGACACATGAAATCCATTTTTTCATCAACTCATCAGAAAATAAACATCCATAAATCCACCAATAGAACAACTGCTAGATTCTAACCTAAATCAAAACAGATTAAGATCTCAGAGATTCAATTTTCAGCTGTGGGCATCTCTCAACAGAAATCTGGAAATCATTTAAAGTTAAAACTAATGTTGCCCTGATTTTGGCTGTTGATGTGGATCTCTCTTTGATCTGACCACCTGATCGTCTTGAACACCATTGATTGGTGTTCAAGGTGATCTAGTGATCATCTCAGGATCCGTTGGGTCCTTGTTCAATCTCAAATCAGTTTTACTAATCATCCTTGGCCAAACTCTCTAAATAACACTTGCATTAAGTGCATGCTCATCCATACATTAAAAAACCAAATCCAAAACATTGGATTCATTGCATGACACCTAATTAAACAATTAAAACCCTCAAAAAGCTCGATTGAACCCATTAAAAACCAAATGAGTCCTAAATCATGAGAATTGGTATTAAAAGCAAATCTGAAAGAAAATCGAGCAATTTGATACAATCAAATTAGATCGGGGGCTCTTTGTGAATTTGCGACATGAGTGGGAGAACCCCCAAGATGGGTTATGATGCTAATTTCAGATTTGAGATTCAAAGCCCTCAGATCTGAAATTAGGTCTAATGAAGGGATGATTTATGGATTTAATTGCGAGGAAAAACAAAGAACATGATGGTGATATGAGGAGGGAGATTAATGATGTGTGGAGTGACATGGATTCGTCTCCTCTTATCTGAATTGATCAGAAGAGGTGAGGAACACTTAACCTAATCTACTCTTATCTAACTACTAAATCCGTAATCAAAACAGAACATGTTTGCAACTAATACTACTCCTAGCTTACTCTAATTATCACTACAAATACTCTAGAAAATAATAAATCCTAATCTAATAAGAAGAATGGGACCTGTTGAGAAGATCTGCAGCTGGTGGTTGTAGCGACGAAGGAGGGAGGATCTCCAGTGGATTGAAAGTCCACTAGTGGGACTCAAGGTCACCCTCAGATGCTATGTGGTCCTTAGTGACGGGGAGAGTCGGAGAAGGTGGAATTCCTTTGCTCATGGCGCCAAAATAGGGTTGGGTGGAGAGGATGAAGAGATCGCCTCAAGAAAGTAAGAGAGGAGGTCAATCCCTTGCGCGTGAGGCAGAGGAGCTCCTTAAGTAGAATCAAGAGTGAATCCTCTCACCACAGAGGTGAGGATAGGCGATTAGGGTGTGGGTGGAGGTGATTTGAGGAGAGGAGCGCATGTAATCCTAGGCCAAAAGTGGATCGTAGGATTAGATTTGGGTGAGGTGGTGTACACACGTGATGATTCACATGAAACTTCGATTGAAGGAGAACCACAGATCAGGAGAACCAGCGAGTGAACGGCCACGATGGACTATGTTCTTCGTGGCTATAGTGCACCTGTGGTGCACACAACTGCAAGTGTTCTAATGGTGAAATTGTAGGGAGGGCACTTAGGCGAAGGGGTAGAGAAATAGCTAGGAGACCCATAAGTGATAAGGAAAGCTATCAGAGTAGTCCTTAAGGGCTTGCAAAAAGGTCCCTATGCCTACAAATGGGTCCTTGAAAGGTTTTCTAAGGATGAAATGTGATATGTGAAAGACCTAAATGTGAAACTCTAATTACAAGGTCCTAATGATATCCAAATGCAACCAGGTTTTTATTAAAGCTCAATTGAACACATTAGAAGTTAATTTTACTTTTGATTTGGAGTTTTGAGCTCATTTGTGCGTTCAATTTACAATTGGATCACCATAATAGAATATTTCAATAATTGACCTAATTATGTATTTTTAGCACAAAATTGATGTTTTAGGTCTTTTTCTCTATTTCCCACACTTAACCCTTTTTATGTGTTAATTCCATAGTGTTTAACCTAGTTTCTAGCTTAACATAGGTAATTTAGCTATGATGAGTCACAACTCATCATACCCGCATGCTTAGGTTTTGCTAGTCCCTTAGCAAACAACTCATTAAAGTGCATAGCAGTTTAAGTATCAGCAAGGTAAGTGTGATAAGATAACTAGTTTTTCTTTTCTTTTTCTCAAAAAGTTAAGTGTTTAGAGATGATCTTTAAGCTGAAAGATTTTTCCTTTGATCAACTAACTGTGCTTATATTTAGACATTGTGAGAACCTGTTGCTTAGGAAGACTGACCAAAATTTAAGACTGATAGGACATGGACCATCACTTGACTAACAAGGGCTCTTGATATTTAAACCTTTCAGTCGAATTCCAGGACTTAAGGGGTTTTACAGAGACTCAGACGCTAAGAGGTTATGGCTGTGCTTAGTGATGGGTCAGGACTAACCAGGTGAATTTTAAAACTCAATCCCAGGGTTTAACTTCTTTTTAGGTCCAGGTTAGTCCTAGCTTCAGCTCATTTTTTGGATTAACACTCAAGAAATGAGGAATACTCAAACCCAACTCTTATTTCATTTGTGGCTCAAAGAATTTTTGGTGGAACAGGGTATCTGTATCGAACCCTGAAAATATTTTTGGTGTACTTTTTATATTTACAGGACTTGGAGAACATACTTGACTTATTCAAAAGAATTTCTTTCTTTTTTTTTGTATTTCCACATAAATGTTAGTATGTCTCCGACAACTTTACTTGGTAGAGCACACTTATTTGGTGGGTGAGTTCTTTGGTGGAAAGAGCTTCTCCTACACACAAGACTAAAGACTAGGACAAAGAGTCTACCTGCACGCACAGGGAAGGACTCCACCTTCCCTAATGAACACTAGGGTTGAATTTCAAATTCACAAGGTCTTTCCTGACACTATGTCGTGTAAACCAGGGTTACTTAGACTCCTAAGTCAAAGCAAACTAGCGACTCCTGTACCGGTGACTCAGGTACAAGAATATGTCTTAGTATTAGAAGAGATTTTGGTCTATCTTGTTAAAGCTTAAAGTGTATTAAGCCAAAGCCTGAGCAAATCAAGCTACGTGGCCCGAAAAGTATAACCAGCAAAGGTTGAATGTCCATAAGCACTTATTCTATTTTATTTTCAACTAGAAGATCATAGTTAAACACTTATATTTCCTTTTCATATCTTTTCTCTCCTTTAGATTTCTTTTGCAGTTCTCCCTCACTCAATAAAGTTCAGGTCCCTTATTGTATTTTTGGAGTTTTTGTGTTTTTTCCTTTTTTTTGTATTTTTGACTAAATAATTTTTAAAAAAATTTTTCAATTTATTTCAATTTTTTTGGTATTTTTCCCCAATCCTCTAATTGGACATCGAGGTCACACCGCAGTGCATGCGCGCAGACGTGCGCACATCACAGTGCACACACAGCTTAGCACCAGTGCGTGAGCGTATGACACGGCACGTGAAGGGTACGGTGCCCAAGCACAGCGCCAACGAGAGCGAGGGTTAGCACGGATCTTCAGCGACAGTTGGGCGGATCCTCAGCGACGATTGAAGCTGTCACTAATGCCCCATGCACGAATTTCTCCTCTTCCTTCCATTATAAAAGGACCTACCCCCCTCCATTCTTCACCATCTCTTCCTTTCTTCCTCTCACCACCTCCAAGGCTCTAGAGAGAGCTTCTTCCAAGCTCAGGATGCTCCTCTAGAGTAGAAATCAAATATTTTTCCCCACCTCATCCCCCATCGTGGAGCATCCTGTGGTTGTCCTCTTACCTACTTCGGGAAGCAAATCCTCGTTGCGATGACGCCCCACCCGTCCTCCTTCCTCCGCCGCCATTCTCCTTCAACCTGCTCCTCACCACCTTCGTCCAGGCACCGTCAGAGCGAGTCATCCTCCAAGCGACCATCGAGGGAGATTCTTCTCATCTCCATCTATCTTTACTGTTTTCTAGTGTAGTTTTTCCCACTTTCATAGTTGTAGAAACACTTGTTGAGATATATGTGATTGTTTCTCTCTTTCTCTCTTATATTTTGCAAGTAGATTAGTTAGATAAGAATTCATCGACCTAATCTCTTGCTTGCTAAAAATACCAAAAAAATTAGAAAAGACAAAAATGACAAAAACAAATAAAACTGAAATGCGGATTTTCAAAACCAGACGTTCGCCTCTCGTGTTCGACTCGGGACTCACTTTTCGAGTTTCGGTTATAAATATTATCTAATCGACGGATTTTCTCGCGAATCGAACTACGACAACAGATTTTCCAAAATCTAAATCGTTACACGTGCGAATCCGTTGCATCATTTTGGCATGTGAAGGGCACGCAAGCATAGCACCAGCGGGGGTGAGGGTTAGCCTAGATCTTCAGCGATAGTTGGGCAGATCTTCAGTGACGATTGCAGCTATCACTAATGCCCTATCATGAATTTCTCCTCTTCCTTCCACTATAAAAGGACCTACCCCCATCCATTCTTCATTATCTCTTCCTTTCTTCCTCTCACCACCTCCAAGGCTCTAAAGAGAGCTTGTCTCAAGCTCGGGATGATCCACTAGAGTAGAAAACAAATATTTTTCCCCACCTCTCATCCCCCTTCGTGGAGCATCCCATAGTTGTCTTCTCACCTACTTCGGGAAGTAGATCCTCGCTGCGACGACGTTCAATCCCATCCTCCTTCCTCCACTGTTGTTCTCCTTCATCCTGCTCCTCACCACCTTCATTCAGGTGCTGTCAGAGTGAGACGTCCTCCAAGTGACTGTCGGGGGAGATTCTTCTTATCTCTATCTATCTTTACTGCATTCTAGTGTAGTTTTCCTGCTTTCCTAGTTGTAACAAACATTTGTTTTGAAAGATATGACTGTTTCTCTCTCTCTCTTGCTCTTTCTTTTATATTTTGCAAGTAGATTATCTAGATAAAATTTCATCAACCTGATCTCTTGCCCTATTAAAAATACAAAAAAATTGTAAAAGATAAAAAACGACAAAAAAGAAATAAGGCGAAATACGTATTTTTCAAAATCAAACGTTCGCCTCCCCGTGTTCGACCTGGGACACACTTTTCGAGTTTCGATTATAAATTTTATCTAATTGATGGATTTTCTCGCGAATCAAACTACGATAATGGGTTTCTGTTGAACTTACGAATTGCTACGCTAACGTGTTTGGTTTCAAAACCTTGTCATTGTAGCTTGAAAGCGAAGAATTCATATTCAACAAATAAAATTTATACCAAAATTTAAATTCCGGGTCAAACACGGGGAGGCTACGTCGATCTATATTCGCAATTATATATATTTTTTTAGAATTTTTGAAAAGCGAGGTGATATAATTACAATGAAGCTATCGGACTAAAAGGAAGAGAGAGAGAGAGAACATGCATTCGATATTTCAAAATGTTTATACAATCAAATCAAATAAAAATTACACTAGAAAGCCGGAAATCAGCTACACTAGAAAGCAGGAAAATTCTACACTAGAAAAGCTATAAAGAAGAATGGGAGAGAGAAGTTATCCTCCTCGACGATTGCTTGGAGGATGAGCCGGACGGGATGACGCCTGGACGAAGGAGGACGGAGCAAGATGAAGGAGGACAAAGCATAAGAATGGGAACGGAGCAGCACGTCGTCGTCATCGTCACGGGATCCACTTCCGAACGGAGACGAAAATTTAGACTTTATCTCGCGAGGAGCATCCTGGGTGTGGGACAAGCTTCTCTTGAGCTTTGGAGAGGTAGAGAAGGAAGGGATGAGAATTTCGTGTGGAGGGGGTCTCCTTTTATAGTTGCAAGGAGTGGGGGCAAATTGGTCATTACATCTTTAAAACATTAAATGAGGGGTCTTTAGTGACGGATAAAATCATCCTAAAGCCCCAACGTGGGCGTAGTGACTGCTGCCCACGCGCGCCTGCTCAGTTGCTGTCTCTCTCAACGCATCCGCACGTTCAACCAACCACAGCCGTCCGATCGCGAGATCGGACGGCTGTGATTGCGCCGTCACCCGCTGTTGCGCACCCGCCCCAACGTATGCGATGGCGCGTTCCCGCCTCGCGTGAAATAGCGCGTGGCCGCTATTGGAAGATCTGAGCCGCTCGATCACGATCCAATGCACGCCCGCGCCCGCTCGCCCGCGCCCTTCGCCCCTTCGCTGCGGCTAAAACCCGCGTCCGTTGCTCGCGATAGCGCCTTCACCCAATGCGCTGCGGAGCGCGGATTGTCGCGCAGGTGATTTGTAGTGCAGTCGTTCACAGCCGTTGGATCGAGATCCAACGGCGGAGAGGGAGCGGATGCGGAGGCTTCAATGGATGCATGCGGGCGTTTGGGCGGTCGAGATGGCGCCACGTGGTGCCATCTTGGTTGTCCATCTTCTGGATGTTGTAGATGGTGCCACGGAAGTCGGATTGACTCGATTTTTGCGTCGTTAGGCTGCGATCATCGATCCGAATTCATTCGTGCGGTTGGATTTGTCATTTGAAGTGCAGATTTACACCATCTTGACCCTTGATCTTCTAGGGTTCCCCGATCAATATCTGATGCTACGGATGCCTAATTAGGGTGATCTTGGAGTCGTTGAACTCCAATCGTCGCCCTGATTACATCCGTACGGTTGGATCTTCGTTCCGAAGCCCCGATAAAAATTTTTCCCTGTCCAAGCACATAAAAGGAGACAATTAACCTCCATTTTATTCAAACTACTCTAAATGCAAGATGATGCATGTTATGCAATATTTATAGCATGCAATGCAATCTTATGCTTAAGAACATGCATAAATAGACATCTTAAGTAGTGTAAATGTGTTTACATCGTACCCCCATGCCTATATTTTTCTAGTCCCTAGCAAAAACTATATGATATTTATAAAAAAAAAAATTAGGTTGGATTATTTGGGCCTGAGTTATTTTCAATCATTAAGAAATTGTCTACTTAGGATCTGAACTTTCAAAGACACAACAGTGCCCGAGTATCTGCCAAAATGTAGACCACCTCAAACTCTCGCCTTATTCAAAGAAAAATTTCTTTTTCTCTTTTTACTCTTTTCTAATTTTTTTGGATTTTCAAATTTTAGGGTTTAAGAGTGACTTTCTACGGCCATTCAACTCACCCAAGATTTGATGAGAACCCTAAGTTTTAAGCATCTTATTGTGATTGTGATAGACTCGTTGACCGGCAATTAAAACGGACTTCGGATTTCTATGCCTCTAGGTGACCTAAAAAGAATTTTGCCTAAAGATGTATCTTTACAATCGGTAGCTTTCTCCCTACTTTTATTATTTTACGGGGTCAACACAAGGGTGAATCCAGTGTATATCTCCCCGATTTATTCTACTTCTCCGCTTCTTCCTAAGTGTTTTGGAAATTTTTTTTCGTGCATTTACTGAGCTGGGTTCTGGACAACCGGTCGATGAGCTGTTACCACCGACAACTTGCCAGCCATACTCATGCGGGGAAGTGTGTCTTCTTTCTTTCTTTTTTTCTTTTCTCCTTTTGATTTTTTTTTTTTTTTTAAGTAGGTGGCTTCCCTGGTCTAAGATTGACCTAAAGGCAGCAGAAAGAGAAAGGTCCAGTGACTGGGCTCTGGACAACCTATCTATGGGTTGTTACCCACGATAACTTGCCAGCCATATCACCCTAGAAGGTTCATTAGCTACCCAATTTCCGTTAGAATCGTCGAACAACGAGTCCGTGCAAAGAAAGTGTGTAGATGCTTAAAACTCAGAAATTCCCTCAAATCAGAGGGTGGGTTGATAAGTCGTGTACTTATCACCTAAACTTATTTATTCTAATTACGATAAAATTACGATGGTGAGGACTCGAAAGACAAATCCACATTTTAGTGGAAACACGGGCTAATTAAGTCCAAAGACCTGAAGGGTCTTTGTGTTCAGATCCTAATGTAAAATTTCTTAGGATTGAAAAGTCCTAATGTCCAACTGATCCTTCCTAATTTTGATTTTTTTTTTGTATAAATAAGAAGAGAAAAACAATTTACATGAATTTCTCAAAGCTGACCAAATAATTCAAAAATGAATCCACCCCCCCATGCCTAGCTGATGCAATGTCCTCATTGAAAAAGAGACATGACAGAAAAGGTAGAATATGAAAGATGTCACTTGAATATGAAGCTCGTATCAGCCTTGTGTCGTATGGACAACTGCTGAGTTTAATGCCGTTAGCTAGGCGAAGTCCAGCCAAAGAAGTCATAGAATGGCTAAAGCAAATGAGTCTGAGACGGGTTCTGGAAGAATACGGTCAACAATAGGCTTCAGACGTTGACTTTAAATGTGTTACCTGTCTTTGGGTCAGAAATCTGAATGGCACCATTTGGAAAAATCTGATAAATTATGAATGGGCCATTCCATTTGGATCTAAGTTTGCCAGGAAAGAGCTTAAGTTTAGAATCGAATAACCAGTCCTTCTGGTTTGGCTCAAAGCTCTTGTGGGAAATCAATTGATCATGTAGAGCTTTGGTCCAAGCCTTGTAGATCTTGGCATTCTCATAAGTATCATTTCTAAGCTCCTCCAACTCAGATAGTTGGAGTTTCCTTGTCTTCCCAGCTAAATTTAGATCTAAATTGCATTGTTTGATTGCCCAGAATGCCCTGTGTTCAATCTCTACGGGTAGATGGCACGCCTTTCCATACACCAAACGGAATGGAGACATGTCGATGGACGTTTTATATGCTGTACGGTAGGCCCAAAGAGCATCCTCAAGCTTTTGAGTCCAATCCTTGCGATCAGGCCTAACTGTTTTTTGTAAAATGTTCTTGATCTCTCGATTGCAGATCTCGGCTTGTCCATTCATCTGTGGATGGTAAGGTGTGGGAATTGGGTGATTAACCCCATATTTGGCCAATAAATTTTGGAATTGGGCATTACTAAAATGAGTGCCACTATCACTGATGATAGCCCTCGGAATCCCGAACCTACTGAAGATATTTTTCTTGACAAAATTGATGACCACCTTGTGGTCATTGGCTCGAGTGGGAATCGCCTCAATCCATTTGGACACATAATCAACAGCAACAAGAATGTACTGATGTCCAAATGAAGGGATAAAGGGTCCCATGAAATCGATGCCACAAACATAAAAAATTTCAACAGGAAGACTAGGGTTTGGGGGCATCATGTCTCTCTTAGTTATGCTCCTGAGTGCCTGACATCGAGAACATGACCTTGAGAAATCCTAGGCATCCTTGAATAAAGACGGCCAATAGAAGCCAGATTGCAAGATTTTTGCAGTCGTCTTTTTCCCGGAGAAATGTCCACCACACCCAGATGCATGGCAGAACTCGAGTATACTGTTGAATTCATTCTCCGGTATGCATCGGCGAATAATCTGATCAGAGCCGATGCGATACAGTTCAGGGTCCTCCCAGAAGTAGTATTTGGCCTCAGATTTGAGTCTATCCTGTTGTTGCTTGGTCCAATCCTAGGGGATTTGACCAACGACCAAATAGTTAACAATGTCAGCAAACCATGGGGTGTGGACACCTAAAACTATGAGAATAGTTTCGTCCGGAAAAGTGTCAGCAATCGGAATGTCCGGACAAGAAGAATCACCTAGGAGTCTCGACAAATGATCCGCTACCACATTTTATACCCCGATTTTATCCTTGATTTCAAGATCAAATTCTTGAAGAAGAAGAATCCAATGAATAAGCCGGGGTTTAGCATCCTTTTTAGCCAAGAGATGTCTCAAGGCCGAGTGGTCGGTATAAATGATAACATGAGACCCTACGAGATAAGCCCTGAATTTTTCCAAAGCAAAACTACAGCTAGTAATTCCCTTTCAGTAACAGTGTAATTCCTCTGGGCTTCATCCAGAGTTTTACTATCATAGTAGATGACAGAGGGCTTTCGATCAATTTTTTGACCCAGGACAGCCCCGACCGCGTAATCAGAAGCATCGATCATGATCTCAAAAGGGGCTATCCAAATTGGTGGTTGCAAAACTGGAGCACAGGTGACTGTCGTTTTCAGGAAATCAAATGCCTTTCGACATGATTCGTCAAAAACAAACGGCGTTTCTTTGGTAAGAAGATTGCTCAAAGGACGAGCAACCTTCGAGAAATCCTTAATGAATCTTCGATAAAATCCCACATGGCCAAGAAATGATCGGATTTGTTTAACAGATGTGGGAGGAGGAAGTTTAGCGATAGCATCAACCTTAGCTTTGTCCGCTTTAATTCCTCGTTCAGAGATTACATGACCCAAAACGATTCCCTCTTGGGTCATGAAATGACTCTTTTCCCATCTAAGGACCAGTCTTGTCTTGATACATCACTTAAGAATCATTTTCAAATTAGCCAAACAAGAGTCAAATGATTCTCCGAAAATAGAGAAATCATCCATAAAGACTTCCATAAACTCTCCCACCATGTAAAAAATATGGCTAGCATACACCTTTGAAAAGTCGCAGGTGCATTGCATAACCCGAAAGGCATCCTGCGAAAAGCAAAGGTTCTGTAGGGAAAGGTGAAAGTAGTTTTTTCCTGATCCTTGGGATGGATAGGAACTTGGTTGTATCCCGAGTAGCCATCAAGAAAATAGAAGTACTTCTACCCGGCTAATTTTTCCAAGATTTGATCAATGAAGGGCAGGGGAAAATGATCCTTTTTAGTGGTTGTGTTCAGCTTCCTGTAATCAATACAAACTTTCCAAGAGGAAGCTGAACGAGTTGTGACAGATTCTCCTCTCTCGTTAGTCACAACAGTAATCCCGGCTTTCTTCGGAACACTCTGAACGGGACTTACCAAGGGACTATCAGAGATTGGATAAATAATTCCTGCATCGAGCCACTTGATGATTTCCTTTTTGACCACTTCTCGCATATTTGGATTCAATCTCCTCTGCATCTGGCGAGAAGGGCAGGATCCATCTTCCAAGAATATTCTATGATTACAGTAAGATGGCTCGATCCCCCTAAGGTCATGAATGGTCCAACCAATTGCCTCCTTATGTTCCTTTAGGACCTTGATTAATTTAATCTCTTGCTCCTTTGTCAATTTAGCACTGATAATCACATGGAGCGTATTCTGAGGTCCTAAAAATTGATATTTCAAATTCTCGGGCAATGGTTTCAATTCAAGTTGGGGTGGGTTGATGATTGATGGTAGGGTAGATGCTGAAGATTCAACAAGAGGAAGAGGTTGTGAGTGAACAAAATCAATAACCTCTTCCGAAGATGTCAGGTTAGCCAAAGAGGGTTGCGGGTCAAATTCATCATCCAAAGAGGAACTTTCGATTGAAGAAACTGTCAAACAAGTTTCAATATTATCATTATCCTCATCAAGTTCCTCAATAAATCCACAATCCTCAAATTTGTTGATCGCCTTAAAAATATCCATTTTCATTTGTTGGTCCCCAAAGGTGATTTCCATGCTACCGCTTTCACAATTAATGTTGGCCTTTGCGATAGCCAGGAATAGATGCCCCAGAATGATGGGCGTGTTCCTCAGATTATCAGGTACATCCATGTCAAGGATAAGGAAATCTACAGGAAAAAATAAATCCTTACCTTAACTATAACATCTTCAATACTGCCTCGCGGGTTTATGATCGAATGGTCCGCTAACTGTAGCGTTACTGAAGTTGCCCGAAGTTCACCTAACCCAAACTTCTCATAGAGAGAAGTCGGAATTAGGTTGATGGATGCACCCAGATCCAAATGTGTAATCTCCGATAACGCAAGAAATCAATGGAGCACTAGGATCTCTCTTTTTCTGAGGGAGGTAGTGCAGGATAACAGAACTAGCCTGCTCGGATAGTACCACCTTCCTCGGAACAGATTCTCTCAACTTACGCTTTTGTGTACATGATTCCTTTAAAAATCTTGCGTAAGCCAGTATGTGCTTGATAAGATTAAGGAGCGGGATATTGATCTCAACATTCTTAAATAGATTCAGAAGCTCCTCATTGCTATCAACAGACTTCTTCTTCTTTTATTTGGTTAAGGCTTCAGGAAAAGGAACATGAGTCAGATCTTTGGAATCAGGTTCCTGAGCCTTGATTTCTCCTCTAGAATTCTCCTCTCTCTCCTCAGGTTCTTCAGGATTCAAAAGATCAGAATAGTGTGGTTGTGGATCCTGAGTCTTCTTACCACTCCTTAAAGTTACAGAATTTGCAGAAGCATAAGAATTTGGGTCTTGGGGAGGGTTAGGAAAGATTGGAGGGGCTTGATTAACCATGAATTGTTGATTTGTAGAAGAACAAGAAGACGAGGAACCCTGCTCAACCACCTGAGCATGTGCGTGTGGGTCCCTCTGATTTCCGTACCCATGGGCTTGATTGCCCGAATTCATAATATTTCGCGGGTTGGGTACGGGTTGGGATGGTAGAGATCCGGGTTGACGAGAATTAGCAATGAGCCCGGATTGCAAGTTGTCCAGCGAGTTTTTCATTTGCTGCATGAGCTGGAGCATGGATCCTTGCATCTCTACCATTTGACAGTTCAAATTAGCCTACCCTGCGGGTTGACGGGCATTCCAAGCTGGCTGATTGACCTGATTCGGAGGCAACTGAGTATATACTTGACCCTGGCCCATTGGTCGTTGCGGAGCATAATTGCCGGGTCGAAATTGGGTCTGTTGCCCCGGATTTTTCCAAGAGAAGTTAGGGTGGTTTCTCCAACCTGGATTATAGGCATTCGAGTAGGGGTTGGATCTAACATTCTCTTGTACAGCACAGACATCCTCATAGGGTGAGGATGGAGAGAAAGAAAGGGAAGGATCAGAAAAACTGGGATCAAAGGCCCCAGTTGGGAACCCGTGGGGTTCCGAAAAATGCTGACTCACAGGTTGAGCCGCATCTGGTTGATTCACGAACTCCCGTCCAAAAGGTGCTCGTGAGGAATGGAATCCCAAATTTTGGGATTGAGTGGATCGAGAGTTGTTCATAGAATTTCCAGCCATCCACTCTTCCATTCTTTTAGCAACCAAGTTCACCTTATCAAGTTTGTTACAAATCAATTCCATATCAAATGAATGAGAGTCATGGACTTCATTAACATTTGATCTGGGCTGCTGGGACCGGTTAAAAGTATCCATGGAGGCATGATTAATTGAATTCTCATTAATTTCCTCAAATAAATCATGTGCACTATGTGCATCTTTATTGAGGAAATTGCCTCCGCAAGAAGCATCCACATGATTTCTGAGTTGCTCAGTCAACCCATGATAGAAGATCTACATGAGTTGCCATTTCGGCACCTCATGGTGTCGACACCTCCGCAATAAGTCCTGGAATCGCTCCCAGGCCACATGAAACTACTCCCCCAACCACTGGGTAAAAGTAGTGATTGCTCATCTCAAAGCATTGGTACGTCCGACTAGGAAGAATTTCTTCAGAAAGGCCGATTTCAACTCATTCCAAGTTGTAATCGGTCTTCCTATTGTCCTATACCAATGCGTGGCCTTATCCCTAAGAGAGTGGGGGAAAAGCCTCATGATCATTTGCTCCTTGTTTACATTTCGAGCCTTGGTGGTCTGGACCAAAGTGGTCAAGTCCTCCAAATGCTGAAACGGATCTTCGGAGCCAAGCCCATGATAATGTTTAATTAGGCTTAACACTTGGGGCTTGATTTCTACGTCATCGGCTGGAATCTGGACGTCGGGACATTCCTCGTAATTTGAAGGATCATAAAAATCCTTCAAGGGCTGAGCGCCCTGCATTCTCTGCATTTGTTCCAGCTGCTTTCGAAATTCTTCCTGTGGATTTCCAAACAGAGGAGGCTGTTGTTCAACCATGGGATCAAATTGACCAAAATCCAACTTGCGCCTCCTAGAATGTTCTAATGGTCCTTCCAATCGGGGATTCAATGATCATCTACCCAGCATAAACTAGGAGAAGGTCGGAAGGACTGGGGATATGGACCTTGCAGCAAAACAAAACAAGGCTGTCCTTAAGTGGGGTAGCCTAAGGATCTACTGACTTCCAAAACCCACCTTAAGATTGTAAATGATTTACTCTACTAGTGTCTGTTTAATCCAACCAGTTAGAAGGAGGGACTGGGGAGAAGGTTCTTCCTTCGACTTTCGCCTCCGGTTCCTAGTGTACCCACCAGCCGCGGTCGTTTAACGCTACTCCCGTAGCTAGACATCAGATTAATCAGTACAAGTAGGTTAATCAAAAACAATCTCAGATTAGGCCCTGAAGAGCGAATCAAACCTTAAGGCCAACGTCTACTCAATTTTATTAAGGCATGGGATTGTGGTGCTTATGGAATGTGATGGGCCCTTAAAATGGGTTGTCCCTTAATGATTGATTGAGATTTGTGTAAGTGTGTGCACAACCAGGGTTTTCAAGCAAGATTATTATGATGCGTGAATTTTAATGTTCAAATCTTGCTTAAGTAGCTTTTAGGGTTTCAAATTAGGTGAATTGCAATCAAGTTTCTAGGCAAACCAAGTTGTAAAACATGGGTGAAGATTGTTTTCCTTTAAAATCAGAAGGAAAGTGGAGTGCCTGGAATAGACCTAGATTGAAAACCCTAAGGAGGAGCTACTTGATAAGTTGGTTTTAAATAGAGTGGTGCGGCCCAAACAACTCAAATAATTGGCCACAATTGCACTGCTAAGTTAGGCACCCAAAGATGGTTAACCTAGAATGATTTCTACTCTTTTATGTGTTGCTTTGTGTGTACCGGTTCCACAGATCAAAATCCGGTTGAGTAGAAACAAATCAATTTGATTAAGTGCCTTGAATGTGGGTGTATGTTGTGTGTTTGTTGAAAATTACCCCACAAGATTATCTTTTTGTTATTTTTTTTTATAAATGAGGGTGGAATTAATGTGAGTGAGAATCCAAACAACCAAACTATTCCTAGGATTTATTCAAACACCTAGGTTAATTGGAATTTGGATTTAATGTGGCGAATGAAATCTATGGAGGGGGAAAGAATGGGGAGCACTTACAGTTGTCTTCAACTGCACTTTACTCCAGTCTACCGCTTGTTGATTCCTTGATGGAGGTCTCTGCAAAATAATAGACACAAGAGAAAGCAAGTTAGAAAATAATAAAGTGTAAGAAATGCGAAAAAAAATCGAAAATCGTTGCCTCCCCGGCAACGGTGCCAAAATGTTGAACTTACGAATTGCTACGCTAACGTGTTTGGTTTCAAAACCTTGTCGTTATAGCTTGAAAATGAAGAATTCGTGTTCAACAAATAAAATTTATACCGAAATTTAAATTCCGGGTCGAACACAGGGAGGCTACGACGATCTATATTCGCAATTATATATATTTTTTAATTTTTGAAAAGCGAGGTGATATAATTACAATGAAGCTATCAGACTAAAAGGAAGAGAGAGAGAAAGAGAGAGAGAGAAAGAGAACATGCATTCAATATTTCAAAATATTTATACAATCAAATCAAATAAAAATTACACTAGAAAGCGGAAAATTAGCTACATTAGAAAGCAGGAAAATTCTACACTAGAAAAGCTATAAAGAAGAATGGGAGAGAGAAGTTATCCTCCTCGACGATTGCTTGGAGGACGAGCCGGATGGGACGACGTTTGGACGAAGGAGGACGGAGCAGGACGAAGGAGGACGAAGCAGAAGAACGAGAACGGAGCAGCACGTCGTCGTCGTCGCGGGATCCACTTCCGAACGGGGACGAAAATTTAGACTTTATCTTGCGAGGAACATCCCGGGTGTGGGACAAGCTTCTCTTGAGCTTTGGAGAGGTAGAGAAGAGAAGGAAGGGATGAGAATTTCGTGTGGAGGGGGTCTCCTTTTATAGTTGCAAGGAGTGGGGGCAAATTGGTCATTACATCTTTAAAACATTAAATGAGGGTTCTTTAGTGACGGATAAAACCGTCGCTAAAGCCCCAACGTGGGCGTAGTGGCTACTGCCCACGCGCACCCGCTCAGCTGCTCTCTCTCTCAATGCATCCGCACGTTCAACCAACCACAATCGTCCGATTGCGAGATTGGACGGTTGTGATTGTGCCTTCACCTGCTGCTGTGCGCCTGCCCCAACGCGTGTGATGGCACGTTCCTGCCTCGCGTGAAATAGCGCGTGGCCGCTGTTGGAAGATCTGAGCCACCCGATCACGATCCAACGCACGCCTGCGCCCGCTCGCACGCGCCCTTCGCCCCTTCGCTGCGGCTCGAACTCGCGTCCGTTGCTCGCGATAGCGCCTTCACCCAATGCGCTGCAGAGCGTGGATTGTCGCGCGGGAGATTTGTGGTGCAGCCGTTCACAGCCATTGGATCGAGATCCAACGGCAGAGAGGGAGCGGATGCGGAGGCTTCAATGGATGCATGTGGGCATTTGGGCGGCTGAGATGGCGCCACATGGCGCCATCTTGGCCGTCCATCTTCTGGATGTTGTAGATGGTGCCACGGATGTCGGATTGACTCAATTTTTGCGTCGTTAGGATGCGATCGTCGATCCGAATTCATCCGTGTGGTCGGATTTGTCATTTGAAGTGTGGATTTACACCATCCTGGCCCTTGATCTTCTAGGGTTCAATTATTGAAGATTGTGATCTGATTGGGGATAACATGGAGGATACTGATACTAATATAATAGATGATCCAATCGGTAGCCCTAATCTTTAACCACACCCTGAAGAGCTGAATGATCATACTTTTGAGATCATTGTGCCCAAGTCAATTCTGATTCAGCGATAATTTCTGGACTTGGGTAAATCAAATGGGGTGAATGATGTGCTAGAGGTCCCAGAACCCAAACACTTGATGTTGGAGGATAGGACTTTGGAAGTGAGGATCTGGGAAGTTAACTTCAGGGAAAGCAGGAGTTTGGATTTAAGGGTTCCTGTTGACCTAAAACCACCTACTTTCTACTAGGACCCTTACGATATCTTTGATGTGCAACCCAAGCTCAGAATAATGGACTTTCTTCCTGAGTTGAACTTTAAATGGACACCCGAGTTGAGTGAATTAGATCTACCCATTGTCCACCACTTTAGTATTGGGTTGCACACCACCAAACCGCAAGTCCAGCCCTGCAAGCACAATAATCTCCGATTCTGGGTGATTTTCATCTAGAACCAGAGAACTACTCCACCCTGGGGCATGGGTCTACACCATAATTTGGTCCACGTCTGTGGACATCTTTTGTTAATGGGTTTGAGGATCAATATTTTTATTTTGATTCTGACCCACACTTGTGAATTTTCAAATTCTTCTTTGTATGTATATTATGCCTAGCGCATGTGTATACTTTCTTCTCTCTGCGGAGCTCACCAGATTGTCATGAAACTCAGGTGATATTATGTTACTCTGCTCGTTTCATGTCTTTATTTCTACAACGAAGACATTGCATCATTTAGACATGGGGGGTGGATACTTAATCCGAAAATTATTTCGTTAGCTCTATAGAATTTCTTTTATTTTCTTAAAAAAATTGAAAATTCAAAAAGACAATAAAAAGAAGAATAAAATAGAATTAGGAGAAGAGAACTTAGGCATTAGACGTTACTAACTTTAGGAAATGATACGATAGGACCTGAACACTTAGATTCTTCAGGTCTTCAAGCTTAATTAGCTCAAGTGTCCACTCGAATGTGGAGTTAGTCTCGAGTCCTCGCCAAGTAATTCTATTTTAATTTGGTCAATAAATTAGGGTGATAAGTATATGACTTGTCAATCCGCCCTCTGATTTGAGGGGACTTTAAGCCTAAGCATCTACACACTATTTAAACTGACTCACTTTTCGACGATTTTTACGGAAATTGGGTAGTTAATGAATTGTCTAGCATGGTATGGCTGGCAAGTTGTCGTGGGTAACAGCCTGATGAGAGCCTCATCATGAGCCCTAACTAGTTCATTTTGACCTGAGAAAGTAAATAAAAGCTCCTGCATAACCTAAAGGAAGACCTAAGTCAAGGGTTTACTGTTCTGAGAAGGAAACATGAACTAAAGGGTTAAACTACAATTTTACCATTGCAGTGCATCAACGGAATTTCTCAAGGATTAAACATAGGTCAATTGAACTTAATAAGAGGAAAAGTAGGATGATTTAGTCAGAACAGGGTTATTGTGAGATTTAAGAATTAAATGACATTCTGTAACCCTAAAACAAACTCGCTTAATTCAACAAGGTTTCGGTCTGGATAAAAATCAACTGAACCCTCTAAAATTCATGGAAAAATATCCCCTAGGGTTTATAACTTTCAATTTGGCCTTTGGAACCTATTTTGACATAGATTAGGGTCCTAGTTCAGTATTAAACGTGATTTGGGTTCTTGTAGAAAATACCCAATCAAACGTGGTCAAACCTAAAATCCAACTTTACCATTGGATTCCTTAGGTCCAAGTTAGGTTTGTACCAAAATTTGGGCCTAAGGGACGGTCATCTTGACCTATTTTGCAAAATGGTCCACCCAATTATATTTTGGCCCTTAACTTTTGAAAAACCCTTGCACAGAGCCCCCTAGCTTCGTCGCCACCCTTGCATTCAGGTAACTCCGCCATTACAGCGGAGGAATCCCACTCCGACGAGGATTTGAGGCTGTTATCTCCTCGAATCCTCAGAGATCTCCCAGATTTGGAAGGGAGATTCTCTGAGGATTTCTCTATCATCTCAACGCGATCTCCAAATTAGATTTTCACCCAATCTCTCGTGCGAACGCTCAAGAGATTTGGGTGTCCTAAGTACCTTCCTTCTCCGGCGAGGATTTTGCGCTAGAAGGCTTGCCCTCCAAGCACAAGAAGCTCAGCCAGCGGCTATAAAAGGACCCCCGGTCCTTTGTGCATCTCCCAAGCTTGATTTGGCCACCGATACCCTCTCAGTTTCTTCCCTCCTCATCTCCGGTCAAAATGCCCACAAGCTCCGGCGACCTCTCCTCCCTCCTCTCGTCGCTCTGCCACCATACCAGTGGCAGGGTTCACTTCGTCTCGTTCCTCCGCGTTGCGCCGCACCAGCGCACGTTTCTTTGACCTCCTCCTCGTCGTCGTCATCTCCACCTCAGGGCTGTCTTCCCCGATGATGGCACATACGCGCCGTTCGTCTCCTCTGCCTCCCCTTCACTCCAATCACCACAGATAAGTTTCTCTTCTCCCACTCTCTATTTTCCCTCCTTTTATTTCATAAACCACCCCTCGACTGCCACTGTCCACCCTCATCTTCCTCATCTCCGACTGACCTCCGGTGAGATGCATCCATCACTCCACACCTCCACACATCTCGCCACCAACCTCTTCTCCTCCGCCATCGACCACTGATCACTTTCCACCCATCCACTGACCACCACACACGCCTCACACTTCCACCGAACAAACCCACACACACGGTCACAGTCCGACCTAGGCACGCAAGCCTAGGCCGTTCTGAGCCAAGCCAACCCCTGCCTCACCTTCGCTGTGATATGGCGAAGCTTTTCCTATTGTTTGATAGGGCTGCAAGGCCATTCTTATGTCGTGCATGGTTGAGCCTCTGTCCGCCATTAACGAATAAGCAATCTTGCTTACTTCAGAGCTCCAAGCCTCGCGCTCCAGGCTTCAGGACTCCAGGCTGCGCATATTGAGTGTACGAGTGAATCCAGCCTGGGAGCAGTCGTTGCGAGGCCTTAAGCTGCTTCAATTGAGTGAAGATATCCTCCTGCGGGCGCCAGCAAAAGCGGGTGGGACATTTAATCCCACCTCGTAAACTCAGGGGTGAGTAGTGTGAGTTAAATTGATTTTGTGCTTTCAACTAATCGCCTCCAGTACACAAGGGTGAGGTCCCTCGCCCTCACTCGCACACGCCTCGTCCGTGACCTGCCCCTGCAGACCTGGCACCTAACCTGATTACCTAAACCTAGTACTCCTCGCGCATCACACCCACGCCGGTGCGCTTGGACCAGGGCGCTCACCCGACCCGATTACCCAGCTCTGGGATGTTGGTGCTAGAGCACCACGATCATTTGTTTTGATGATAACAAAACACGTGTTATTTAACATTTGCAATTTGAGTCCTAGATTTCAGGTCAATTGCAAATGTCGACGTGTTTAGACGGAGTTCGAGCTCGCATCCAGGACGGATTGGAGGATCTTGACGGAAAACAGAGGAGGTTCGCGTGGAGCGACAGATTGAAGATAGAAGGAAATGAAGAATAGGATAGATTTCCTTCTTTTGTACTTGTTGTATTTTTCATTTCTTTTGTTGCTCTTTATTTCCTTAGATATTTCATGTTAAAGAGCCTCAAAGAACCCTAACAGTAGTCCTAGGAACACCGGCACAACCCTAGGATACTTAGGTTTTCTGTAGAATACTTAGAAAACCAATATAGGGTTCAAACAGCACTTCCAGACGTCTAATTCCCAAGTCAGTCGTCTAATAAAGTATTGTAAGACGTCTGACTGTTGTTTCAGACGTCTGATAACTGTTAGGTTGGACATAGCTAGTTCTGTCTGATGAAATCAGACGTCCATACCTTAGTCCAGACGTCTTAGAAGACGTCTGATGACTTTGCCAGACGTCCAATTAGTGGACCGTTGGCTGGCTTAGCAAACAGTCAAGAGTATGACCGTTAGAGCCTTATCAGACGTCCTTAGGCATTTCCAGACGTCTGATAAATGACCGTTTTGCCTCGGCTGACCCAAAATCTCTTCTCAGAGATTTTCTAGCCGTTGCAACGTTTGGAAATCAATTCCCACAGTAAAAGTAGGTTTCCAGACGTCCAGACTTAGTTCCAGACGTCCTATATGTCGTCTGATGGACTTGCACAAAAACCCTGTTTAGATCTGATTCAAGTCAGGGAGAAACCCGCATAGAATCAGACGTCTGACCTTGAAATCAGACATCTTAAAGTGGCCTTCCAGACGTCTGATGCCAGAGTTAGACGTCTGATAACCCTGTCAAGTGTAATCATTGTCCTGATTTCGACCTGATTCTCTTGGGCTTTGTTCCCAACGGCTATAGAACCTTTCCTAAGCCTTCCAAAGCCTTCCTAAGGCCTCTATAAATAGAGGGGAACCTTTGCAACACATATACACACTTAGAAAAACACTTAGATACACTTAGCTACACACTTTCACACTCTTTTGTGTCCAGAAAAGATCTTGCTCTCCAAGCTCAAGTTTCATTCTCTTGAGAGCATCAAGTCTTCGCGCACCCGCTCTCCCGCCGTTGTTCACGAGAGCGACATTGCGCCGTTGCGTGGCTCACGCACCCGCTTCATCCTCGACGCACTCCTTGCAAAGGGGAGTTTCCTTATTCCTATAGAAGCTAGGTTCTTAATTACTTTGTTGGCTCTATAGGACCTGTTGTTTTATTTTATCTTTGTTATTTTGGTTGGGTATTCGCTTTGCGAATTCCCGTCTCCTTCGTGGGACAAAATCCTTCTCGTGGAGAGAAGGGGTTGAGGAACGCTACCCTCGTACTTGTAGCGTGGCTGTACTGAGGTTGAATCACCCTCGTTTTAAAGTGATTCGTTTAGTGGATTTGATCAACTAGGTTGATCGGAAAATCCTAACTCGAGAGGGTTAGGTGGTGGTTTTCACCCGGTTTGGGTTTCCACCTAAAAATTCCTGTGTACATTGTGCGATTAATTTTTGTGAGATTGCTTTATATATATTTGATTTCCGCATTATTATGTCACCCCCTCCTAGTAGGGAAATTACATGGGAGAGTGTACCAAAGAGAGAAATAGAGAGAGACGCGGGAGAGTAGGGGGTAGGTTTTGCTGCGTGGTGCTGTGCAGGAAAGAAGAATGAGCTAAGGAAGGAAGAGGCGCAGCAAAGAGAAGAAAAGGAAGAAGGTAGCGGCTGAAGGACTTAGCAAGGAAGAAGGTAGCCACAGCAAGGAAGGAAAAAGGAGAAGAAAAGAGACGCACTGTAGCAGAGGAGCGGTAGAGTAAGGGCAGAAGAAAGAGAGAAGCAGGAGTGGCCAAGCAGAAGAAGAAGAAGAAGAAGAAGACAAGGAAGAAAAGAAGAAGAAGCCAAAGAACAAGGCAAGAAGAAGCCCAGCCGCAGAGCAAAGAGAAAGAGAAAGAAAAGAGAAAGAGAAGACAAAAATCACATATCAAGCACTGTAGCAAAACTCTTTAAGACGTCTGATTTTTTATCAGACGTTCAATTTTTTAGCATTGTTTCCACATTGACATTACTCTTTAATTTTGGTTGAATTAGTTATTGCTTTTTATTAAATTGAGAGTTGTGTTCTTAAGTTTTGAAATACCCAATTGCTCACTGTGTTCGACCTCAGATACTTTGATTTTCGAGTTATAAATTCTTATTTATTTTCACGGTGATTTCATCTATATTACAACGTGACATCTTTTAAAACACCATTTCGCCTCGTCAACACAGCTCATTGGCTGGTTGTCTAGAGCCCAACTACATGACCATACTCATTTTACTGCTTTTAGGTAAATCTTAGATAAGGGAAATCACCTACATAGAAAAAGATGTGGTACTCAAATATAAAAAGAAAAAAAATAGAAAAATAGAAAAAGGAGAAAAATAAAAATAGAAAAATAAACCACACATCACCGCACAAGTATGGCTGACAAGTTGCCATGGACAACATCCCATTGGCCAGTTGTTCAGAGCCCAACTCACAAAAATGCACAAATAATTCCTAAAACACTTAGGGAAGAAGCAGGGAAGTAGAATAAACCGTGGAGATATATACTGGATTTGCCCTTGTGTTGACCTCATAAAAAAATAAAAAAAAGTAGGGAGAAAGCTACCGATCGGAGGATAAACCTTTAGGTAGAATTTTTTAGGTCATCTAGGGTCATAGAAACCTAAAGTCTGTTTTAACAGCCGCTCAGTGAGTCTATCACCCTTTCACAAGATGCTTAGCACTTAGAGTCCTTTTGAAGTCTTAGGCGGGTTGGGTAGTCGTAAAAAGTTATCCCGAAACTCTCAAACTCCAAAAGTCAAAAAGAATTAGAAAAGAAGAAAAAGAAAAAAAATTTAACTTCCCTTTTCAAGTAAGGCAAGGACTTAGGCAGTTTGCATTTTGGCAGACACCCGGGTACTATTGAGTTTTCGTAGTTTAGGACCTTAGTTGAAAATTTCTATTGTTAATAAACAACTTAGGCCTAAGTGATTGAGTCCTAATTTTATTTTTATACATAACTTGTAGTTTAATTTTGTTAGGGACTAGCAAAAGATAGGCGTGGGGGTATGATGTAGACACAATTATTGAGGATAAAATGCCTATTCATGCATGTTCCTAGGCTTAGATATGCATTTCATATTATAAATTTTGCATAGCATGCATCATTCTGCATTTAGAGTAGTTATGTATATTTTAGGTTAATTGCTTCCTTTTTATGGAAAGGGGAGAAGGAGATTTATTTCGGGACCTCGGATTGACGATCTGACCGTACGATTTGATCAAGACGACAATCGAAGTCTTAACGCCTCTGAAATCGTCTAGATCGGAATCCCGTAGCATCATATGAAGTCTGAGGAAGATCAACGGCAAGGGGGGTAATGCGACATTCTTATAGGCTTCAGATGAAAAATCCAACTGTATGGATAGATCCGAAGCGATCGCAGTCCGGCAACGTGGAAATCATCTCGATCCGAGCACCGTGACACCCTCTACAACTGAAAGAAGATGGACGGCCCAGATGGCGCCATGTGGAGCCATCTAGGCTGCCCAAAATCGGCTAGTAGCAACCACCCACGCCCTTCATCATCTGCACCATCGAATCATAGCCATTGGATCATCATCCAATGACTAGGAAGCCTTCGCACCAAGCTCCAGAAGCTTCTCCTCGCGACAATCCCTCAGGTGTAGCACGGTGGTCTTGAGGTGCATTCCCAAAGGAGGGGTGCGAGTTCAAAATTTGCAATGCGCCCCAATCCTCCAATTGGACACTGAGGGCACACCGCAGCACACACATAACGCAATGCTAGCGTGAGCAAGCGCGCGACATGGCACGTGAAGGGCACCTAAGCATAGCAGCAGCGAGCGTGAGTTGGCGCAGATCTTCAGCGACTATTGCAGCATTCACTAATGCCCTATGCACGAATTCCTCCTCTTCCTTCCACTATAAAAGGACCTACCCCCTCCATTCTTCTCCATATCTTCCTTTCTTCCTCTCACCACCTCCGAGGCTCTAGAGAGAGCTTGTCCCAAGCCCAGGATGCTCTTTTAAAGTAGAAAACAAACATTTTTCCCCACCACTCATCTCCCTTTGTGGAGCATCCTGTGGCTGTCTTCTCACTTACTTCGGGAAGTAGATCCTCTTCGCAACGTCCCGTCCCGTCCTCCTTCCTCCACTGCCATTCTCCTTCGTTCTTCTCCTCACCACCTTCATTCGGGCGCCGTCAGAGTGAGTCATCCTCCAAGAGACCGTCGAAGGGGATTCTTCTCATCTCTATCTATCTTTATTGCTTTCTAGTGTAGTTTTCCTGCTTCCCTAGTTGTAACAAACATTTATTTCAAAATATTGGACTGTTTCTCTCTCTCTCTCTTTCTTTTATATTTTACAAGTAGATTAGCTAGATAAAATTTCATCGACTTGATCTTTGTCCTATTAAAAATATTAAAAAATTATAAAAGATAAAAAATAACAAAAAAAAAAAAAAGCGAAACACGTATTTTTCAAAACCAAATGTTCGCCTCACTGTGTTCGACCTGGGACTCACTTTTCCAGTTTTGGTTATAAATTTTATCTGATCGACGAATTTTCTCATGAATCGAACTACGACGATGGGTTTCCAAACTCGAACCCTTTCCGCGTGCGAATCCGCCGCTATCACACAACAGTGGCAGTAATGCGTGTGCGTGGAGCGGTTCGAGCCAACACAGCGCCAGCGCATGCACGCGGCATGGCACGTGCAACACGGCGTAGGACGCGTGGGCCAGCGGGCACGTGAGCTGGGCTTTAGCGACGTTTGAGGCGGACTTTTAGCGTCGTCTTTGATGTCGCTGTTGACTCGAAGATGATTTTTGGCCTTTTTCCTCCATTATAAAAGGACCCATCCTCCTCCACTTTCGGGGGGCATCTTCTACCTAAGAGCTTCCACCACCTTCTAGAGCTGAGAGCAAGTCCTTGGAGCTGTTGACGGAAGTCTCTTCACTTCCGTGGCTGCCTTGCCTCCTCCTTTAGCTGCTAATTTCTTTAGTGTTTATGTTTGATTAAGCATTCCTCTAGTTTCTATTGTTTGACATTTGTTCTTATAAAATAGAATTTGTTATCTTGTCTTAGATTCTAATATTCTATGTTTTAAGCAACAATAGTCATTTAGTAATCAATGGATTTCCAACTCTCTCCCCCTCTCTCTGTGTTTCCCTATTCTTTTTGCAAGTGAACAAACCGACGTAATTGGTGACATTAAAGCGAGTATTTAATCCAATTTCATGCCTCCTTATGTTCGACACTCGGACTCACATCCGATATTTCTAATTCAAATTGATGTCATACAATGTGCTACAACGAACGATTTAACCTAACGCGTTTCGTCGACGCCAGCGCCTTAGCCGCTTATAATTGCAATTCCTTCTTCATAACAAATGCTGCCCCACTCTAATGAAAAAGTCGGGAAACCATTTGAGGGCATCATCTACTGCAGAGTTTTAAATACTTTAATTACCCTCTCAGTAGCATTCATTAGCTAGAGAGTGATAAGTCCACTTTTATAGACCATTATTTGGCTTAGTACTCTTTAATTAGTTGTACTTAATTATTAATTGAGTAGGAGTTAAATAGCAATTTACCTTAGCCTGAATTTACTTTTATGCTCTAATTTTACATTTAATAACATATGTTATGATAATATAATTTATTTTATGAATGTAGGATAGGTACAAGAGTTCACATGACATTTCTACATTTATAAAATGTCTGGAGATTAGTTTAGACGTCTGAGAACCTTCATCGTGGACTCATTGCAATCCACACTTTTTAAGACATCTAGATTGTTTATTGGACATTTGATAGAGTACGGCCAGAACTTATCTTCTGTTTCAACCACTCGCGATCTTTGCCAAGTGGTTAAAGAAGTCAGCGGTTGAAGAGAAACAGATGGAGAGTTTTATTTTTTTTAAAAAGCCATGCCATCCTCTCCAGTGGCCTTCGCCCCCTTACGGGGATCTTCTTTCGCTCGCCTACACCATGGAAGTAGCGTGCACTGTGGCCCTCTCAGTGTGCACCATGGTCTCCATGCACCTACCTCCGTCCTTCTTCCTCTTATCGATCGCACAGTGACATTGTTCAGCCACCACTGCAGCCACCAGCACCACACTACCATCAGCAGTCCACTTTATCACACATCACCAGAGCCACCTTTTCCTCTTCTCCTTCGTTGTCTTCTTCTTCAGACTCCATTTCCCTTGTTCCCCCATAAACAAACCCAACGCACGTAGCAAATAGCCGGAGCACCGCCCGAGCATCCTCCCCGAACACATAGACCACGTGCGGTGCCCACATGGCTACAGCAGCAATGAGTCGTCTCCCGTGCGTAGACCCCCACAAGCACCCTCATCTTCCTCTTCTCCAACAGAGAGGAACCCAAAGCTACCACCGGTCAACCTCCTCATAGCCGGCTCCACGGACCTCCAACCTTTGATCCATCGACGTCGTTGAACTCGCCTCACCCTCACGAGGCCACCCACGACCACGCCAGCCCTTCCCACTATCCACGCGTACACGTGCGTAAGCCACCGCCAGTGTTCTCCTTCGCCTTTGGTCACCGTTGCCGACCACCTCCGACTGTGCTTCCTACGCCATCGTGAAGGCAGTTCTCCGACGCATCTCCTTTAGTAGCCGCGACACCATCCGTTCTTCCTCTTCCTCACACGCACAAGGGATTGAAATGCCCTATTTTGCTACAATAAACAACGAATTAAAATTTACTCTAAATGCCATTGTGGAAATCATTGTTCATTTATTTATCTTATTATTATATTCAGTTAGATTTGCATGAACATCCCTTCAGTTTATCCGAATTACAGGTGATTGCATTTGTTTATGATTAGGATATTGATTGCAATGAACAAGGTCTCTGATGGAGAGATTTTCACTTATTTATGAAGATGATAGCAATAAATTGATATGTCGTTGTATTTTATGTGGTGGAAAATCTCAATCAAAAATTAAAATAAATATCAAATTGAACCACAATAAAAATGTCGTATCCCCAGGGAGGAATAGAACCAATAAATTCACGAGTAGAGGATTATAATGTTTGCGGACAACTTCCCAACTTCAATTCGAGGAATATGCTACTCTAAATGGAGCTTGCGATTTCCTTAAAAGTTTAAGGCTATTTATGCAATTTTCACGCCAAGAATCAAGGTCCCTAAAGAATGTATATGATGCATGTGTAGTGGCATATCATGTAAATTTGACTTGCATGCAAATCTGATTTGAATTTAAATGTTGATGATGCACATAACACTAGTTAAGTTAATTCATGAAACTATAAGTGTATCCATGCAATGTGGCCTGAATAAAATAATAATATTAAAGTAACAACGGTATGCAATGTAATTTTTAATTGAAGCAAAAATAAAGGAATTCTCCTCTCTCTTCCTCGCTTGAATGGCCATGAGTGGTTGGCGGCGAGAGTTGATGGGATGGTGCACCTCGATGAGTGCTTCACGATGGTGGTGATGCAGTGGCCGGAGGTGGTCGGACGTGGCCGGAAGGCGAAGGAGGACACCGGCCTGATGATGGCAGGTGGCTGCGCAGGCTGCTGTGGCTGCGCGCACGACCGCGCAGTGACTGCTTTGCACTTGCAAGGGCATGGTGAGGCAGTAGCAGGGCTGCAGGGCTATAGAGGAAGGAGCGCGCTCTTGCTGGAGTGGGTGCTGCGCACAAGGGCTGGAGGCGGTGCTGCACATAAGGGCTGGAGGCGGGCTGGCAGGGTCCACAATGCACGCCTTCTTCATGGTGCACGTAGGATCTTTTTCCCCGTCACTTCTCCTTCCCCTTTGCCAAGCCCCTCCTCTTTTCTCTTTTATCTCCTCCCCGATGCAAGTCAAGGGATTTTCAAATCCCTTACTAAAATTGGTCGGCGGCTGTTTTGGGTCTGTTGAGACCGATCGGAGGTTTAAGAAGGCTTAGTTGAGGCTGGCCGTCTGTCGGGGGAAATTTATTTCACCCCCTATTCTTTTGCAAAATTGATCCTCCTCTCTCACTTTTCCGATTATTAGCCTGATGGAGTGGATTAAGTGGAGAAGATGCAAAGGGTGCGCTATGTGCGAGACCTGCATGAAATATAAAATAATTACATAATAAGCAATAGAATAAATGTAAACTTAAATAATGATGCATGCAATCATTTAATGACCTAATGTGGTTATTAACAAATATAAAATGTTAGAATAGAATTACTTAGGCGTAACAATAGTCCATTAAAATGGGCTCATCAATCTCTTTTACTGGAAATTATTGGTTATGTTGATTATCATTACCAAGATGATTAGTTAACAGAATATAATATGGTGATAATTTTGCATATAAACACCTACAATCTTAATAAATTGCTTAGAATGAGAATTCATGAGGGCAACGAGTTGCACTAAAGAATAGGCGCACCCATTGAGATTCCTGAATAAACGAGTCACCACTCACTAATTTAATAGGCTCATTCCTCTCTGTGGAAACGACCTAACTATTTTCATGGTTAGTTTTTGAATATTAAATGTTTTGAAAAGTAATTTTTTACCAAATAATGAACTATAATGACATGTCATTTTATTTTAAAGTTTTTATCGAAAATGAAGATTGCTCTTTCAGAGAGTAAGGGACATATGATGAGGGGCAAAAAGCATCCTTGGACTCAAAACTCCGTGATGAGAACCTCATCATGAGCCCTAACTAGCTCATTTTGACCTAAGAAAGAGAATAAAAGCTCCTACATAACCTAGAGAAAGGCCTAATTCAAGGAAGAAATGCTCTGAGCAGAAAACATGAAATAAAGGGTAAAACTATAATTTTACCATTGCAGTACATCAACGGGATTTCTCAGAGGAAAAACATAGGTCAAATGGTCTGAAGAAGATAAAAAGTGGGTTGGTTCAGTCAGAAATGGGTTCATGTGCAGTTTAGGAATTAAATGATATCTTGTAACCCTAAAACAGATTCACTTAATTCAACAAGGTTCTGGTTAGGATAAAAATCAACTAAATCCTCTAAAATTCATGAAAAAATATCTCCTAGGGTTTAGAACCTTCAATTTGACCTTTGGAACCTATTTTGACCTAGATTGGGGTCCTAGCTCATTATTTAACCTAATTTGGGTTTTTATGTAAATTGTCCAATCAAACTTGGTCAAACCTAAAATCCAACTTCGCCATTGGATTCCTCAAGTCCAAATTAGATTTTTACCAAAATTTGGACCTAAGGGGAGGTCACCTTGACCTACTTTGTAAAACAGTCCACCCAATTACATTTTGACTCCTAACTTTTGAAATTCATTGCGCAGACCCCCTATCTTCCTTGCCACTCTTACACTTAGGTCCCTCCGCCATTAAAGCGGAGGAATCCTACTGCAGCGAGGATCCAAGGAGGATTTCTCCCCGATCCCTCAGAGATCTCCTCCCAGATTTGGAAGGAAGATTCTCTAAGGAATTCCCTTCCATCTGATCATGATCCCAATCATTGATTTGCACCCAATCTCTTGTGCGAACGCACGAGAGATTTGGGTCTCCAACTATTTCCATCTTTGGCGAGGACTCTCGTGCTTAGAAGCTTGTCTTCCAAGCACTAGAGCCCCTGCTAGTGCCTATAAAAGCACCACCACCTCTGACCGCATCTTTTCAGCTTGACTTGGCTGGAGAACCACCCCAATTTCCTCCCTTCTCCTCCGGCCAGGTGACCAACAGGCTCCGGTGACCCTTCCTCCTCCTTCTCGTCGCTCTGTCACAATACCAGTGGTAAAGCCGTCTTCACTACCTTCCTCCGCATCGCACAATACCTGCGTGTGCGCCTCCAGCCCCATCGTCGTCACCGTCACCCCCCTACCGGTATCTTCTTCTCCAACAGTGGCAGGTACAAACCGCCTGCCTCCTATCCCCCTTTGTCCACGTAGTTAGGTTAGAGCTCTTTCTCTCCCTCTCCTCTTTATTTCCCCTATCTCTATTACTGTTTTCAACCCCTCGACGTCGCAGACCACCTCCATCTTCTCCACCTCCAGCTGACCATCGGCGAGGCGCTTTCATCGCTCTGCACCTCCACACACCTTGCCAGACCCCTCATCACCTCCGCCATCACCCACTGAGCACATTCCACCCTTCCACTAACCGCCCACACCTCCATAAACGTCCCCTGACCTAACCCACCTTCACGGCCACAGAGCGACCTAGGCACGCATGCCTAGGTGGCCCTGTAGCCAGCCACCCACTGCTTCACCTTCGTCGTGACACGGCGAAGCTCCCCACGTAGTTTAACAGGGCTGCAAGGCTGTATTTGTGTATTGCAGGTCAGGTCCCCTGCTGCCATTGACGCACGAGCAAGCTTGCATGCAAGCTTCGCTCCAGGTACCGTGCCTCAGGCAGAGGAGTCCCAGAAGGTGCGAGTTGGTCTCGTGCATACAGCTGTCCAGGCAATTGGCCTTGAAGGAGATCCCAGTAGCGGCAATTAAAGGCGAACCTCACCTGCTGGTGCGAAGAAGCGGGTGGGACTTTTAATCCCACCTCATGAACTCAAGAGCGCGGTGAGTGCCTTTTATTGTTTTTGTGTTTCTAGCTCTTCGCCTTAAGTCACGGAGTGAGGTCCCTCGCCCACACACGCATGCCTCATCCGTGACCTATGCCCCACGAACCTGGTAACCCAACCCGTTTACCTAGCACTCCTCGCGCACTATACCCACGCCGGTGCGCCTGGACCAGGGCACACGATACCCGACCCGATTACCCGGCTCTGGGAGAGTGAACTAAAGAGAGAAATAGAGAGAGAGCGATGCGGGGAGGGTAGGGGTAGGTTTTGCTCTTCACTGTGCAGGGAAGAAAAGAAGGGAAGCTAAGGCGCAGCCGTAGTGAAAGAAGGAAGAGGCGCAGCAGAAGAAGTGAAGGAAGAAGAAGGACTTGGAAGCAGGGAAGCAGAAGGCACTATAGCAGCAAGGAAGAGCTAAGGAAGAAGCTGAAGAAGGAAGCCAAGGGTAGAGGCTAAAGAAAAGAAGAAGAAAAGGCAGCAAGGAAGGAAAAGGAAGAAGAAGGGAGGAAGAAGCCAAGGGAAAAGAGAAAACACTGTAGCGGTTGAAGGCAAAGGGCAGAAGCACAAGGTAGAGAAGAAGGAAGGAGAAATCAAGGAAGAAGCAAGGAAGAAGAAGCAGACGGCCAAAGTCAAAGAAGAATAGAAGAAAAAGAGCTAAGGAAAGAGGAAAGTCAGAGAAAGAAAGAAAGAAGAGAAGGCAGAAGGGAGAAGGCAGAGAGAGAGCCAGAGAAGGAAATAAGAACTAAAAGAAACATATCTTTTTAAGACATCTGATTATATAATCAGACGTCCAATTCTTCTTTTGGCTACATTTTAATTCATAAACTCTTTCATGATATTCTGAATTAGATTTTGAGTAGATTTAAATGTTCAAATTACATCTATTGAGATTAGTGAATAAATTCCATTTACTCCCTGTGTTCGACCTCAAATACTTAGGTTAAAAACTTCTTATTTGTTTTCAAGGCGATTTCATTTATACTACAATGCACATCTTTTAAAACCACGATCTCGCCTCGTCAACACTTCGCAAGAAGCCCAACAAAAGATCCGGCTACTTGAATGTGAGGTAGGTAGGCAGGTCTGACCCGCCTCCACCTTAGGAGATCCGAATGTAGGCGGGTCTGGATAAACCCGACCCGTTAGAAAACCCGGTACCAACCGGTGACGGGGAGACGACAAAAAAGTCCAACACGACCATACCAACAATAAATGACGGCATGGCTGCGGCAATTAATAGACTGACAATATACATGCCCTAACAACAGATGTATCCGGTCAAAAAATCCTACGGCAGGATCGACTCCCAGCACTATAAATAGCTGAGAGAGAGGCCTTCGAGGCCCTCTCTTAGGCAATCAGAGAGAAAAAGAAGGATTGTATTACCATTTCTTACTAGTGAATAGTTGGGAGTATTGCTCTTCCCCCAGACGTACACCCTCAGCAGTGGAACTGGGTTATCAACCCTATTGTCTTACTGTGATTTCTTATTTCTAAATCATTGTGTCGAACCCTTTGATCACTTAAGAGGTCCGATTACCAGGCAATTTTAGACACACCGATTCACTGTGGTAATGATCTTTATGTGTGGAAGCCTCATCCGAAAGGGAAATTTTCAATGAGTTCAACATACTTGATGTCAATTTCAGAACTTGGAATGTTAGCTAGGTTGTCTAGTGATGAACTGCAACATTGCAGGTAGCTTTGGACTTTTAGAGAGGTTGGTCCCAGAACCAGGATATTTCTTTAGAAAGCTCTAGTAGGAGCATTGTCGTTGAGGGTAGCATTGAGTAGATGGATGAATACGCTTGATCCCATATGTCCTCTGTGTCACACAACAGCTGAAACTTGGGAACATCTAGTCCTGCTTTATTTTTTATGAATAAAATGCTCTCTTGGATTGCTATTGTAGCATGATAGCTTTCCTTTTTGTTTCAAAAAAAACTTGGGAACATCTATTGTGGGATTGTCAGTTCACTAGAGCTCTTTGGTTCTATTGGGGGCTAAGAATTACAAGGTTAAATGGCTCTTGGTGGGAGTACCTTATGGAAGTTGATGAAATGCTAATTGAGGTAGGCCATCCTAAATACTTGGCTTATTATACCATATACGTCTTATGGCAGCATACATGTAAAAAAGTCGTGGAGGATATTAGGCCTTCTCCGATCATGGTCAGGCAGCATGCAAAAAAGATGGAGTCCTTTACACTGTGCAGAAAGACGTAAGAGATCATTTCCCCTGTTTCCAATGAGTAGAATACACAGATGATGCCATTCAGCTTACCCTCCAGTACTCATATTGTCAAGGTGGATGCTATAGTAGGAGCTGATTATTCGATTACAGCAGCTGTGCTTCTGGATGGGTTTGGAAATTGCACTAGATGTTCGGCATCTCAGGTGCTTACTAACTCTTCTGATGAAGTTGAGACTTGGGCAATTCACAAAGGCCTTCTCTTGGCCTTAGACATTGGCTTACATGAGATGACACTCCTTTTTGATGCTATCAATCCCGTGAGATAGATCCTCGCCCTTCAGCAGCCAACTTGGAGAACCCGAAGTACAGTTTGGAATTATGCTCGTTTACTTACTTCCTCTACTGGGTTCTCCTTGTCCAAGGTAAGTAGAGATGTAGTTCGACCAACCCATGTACTAACACGGAATAACCCGAAGTACAGTTCAGAATTATGCTCGTTTACTTACTCTCTCTATTGGGTTCTCCTTGTCCAAGGTAAGTAGAGATGCAATTCGACCAATCCATGTACTGACACGATATTGTATGTGTCGTAACTTGTAAGAAAGTTCGATTTCTCTATACCTTCCTTATGCTTGGTAACGTTGCATATGACGATGTTTTTAGTTGAAAAAGGAAATGAAAAAATTGGTGCCACCTCACTTACGGAAGAGGAGGAGGCAGCAGCAGAAAATGAACCCTAAGCACCTGTGAGATGGTACCTACACCGCGACGTGTGCCACAAATATCAAAAGCTGCATACGACGATGTTTTCAGTTAGAAAAAGTAAATAAAAAAATTGGTGTCACCTCACTTAGGCACTATTTGTTTGAAGAGATTGAGTTTGAAGGATTGTAAATTATGTAGATGGGATTGTGAGGTAATCACGGATTGTGGTTGTTTTGTGTTTGTTTATACTTTTACATCAAATCAAGGGATTTGAGGAATTAATTCTCCGTTTGGATAGTTAGAATATTTGTTGGTTTGATAGTGTGGAGAAGGTTCAATCCGGAGAGGGATGAAACCAAGGGATTGCACAATCCCACCCCTCCCCCTTGAATTGAACAGTCCTGAGTTAGTGTCTCAATCCCGGAATGGCCCACTTCCACGAATTTGGAAGTAGGGATAGAAAGTTAACCCCGCGAAACAAGTGGTAGAAAATGACCCCTGCGTACCTATGAGATGGTACCTGCACTGCGACGTGTGCCACAAATATCAAAAACTGCATACGACGATGTTTTCGGTTAGAAAAAGTAAATAAGAAAATTGGTGCCACCTCACTTAGGCACTGTTTGTTTGCAGGGATTGAGTTTGAAGGATTGTAAATTATGTAGATGGGATTGTGAGGTAATCCCAGGATTGTGGTTGTTTTGTATTTATTTACACTTTTACATCAATTCAAGTGATTGGAGGAATTAATTCTCCATTTGGATAGTTAGAATATTTGCTGGTGGGATAGTGTGGAGAAGATTCAATCTCGAGAGGGATAAAACTAAGGGATTACACAATCCCACCCCTCCTCACATGATTGAACAATCCCGAGTTGGTGTCTCAATTTGGGAATGACCCACTTTCACAATTTTATAATCAGGGATAGAAAGTCAACCCCATTCCACGAGAAAGGCTGCACGCCTGTGGTCACTTGTTGCCCTCTTTGCTAACCGGAATTTCTAGACGACGATCTGCGCAAGCACAATAATATAAAGCCCTTTTTGTTCAGAGAGAGGGCGTCGCCACCACGAGAGGAGAGAGGGCAGGAGAGACGACGAGGCCACCACCAGGCCTCCTTTCTCGGAGGTGAACCTGCCGACATGCAATCTCCACCGGATCGCTTTCCGACTGGAGAGCTCCAACAGGTAAGAATGTTGCGCTGTTTGTTCTTTCTTTCTTTCTTTCAGTGTTTTTTTTTGCTTCTTTTTTTTTTTTTTTTTGTGTGGTCCAGAGTTCGTTCTCTTGATTTGCTTGATTGTTGAATTTGAAGGAAACAAATTAAATACTTTCCTATGTAGTCTAATTTGTTGATTAGTTTCACACATAATTAATTAAACAAGAATCCCTTTTCGGGCTTAGTTGGGTGTACCCTTGATTGTACCGTTTCGTTACCACCTATACACTTTCCGCCACTCGTCGGGGCACGATAAATGGGAGGAGGTGGAGGAGTGGTTGCTGAGAGGAGGTAAAAAGGAAGGCCAATTGAGTTGGGAACGGAGGAGAAGGGGTGGCAGGCTGGGGAAGGGAATGCGAGAACAAGAATCCCTTTTCGGGCTTAGTTGGGTGTACCCTTGATTGTACCGTTTCGTTACCACCTATACACTTTCCGCCACTCGTCGGGGCACGATAAATGGGAGGGGGTGGAGGAGTGGTTGCTGAGAGGAGGTAAAAAGGAAGGCCAATTGAGTTGGGAACGGAGGAGAAGGGGTGGCAGGCTGGGGAAGGGAATGCGAGGGAGTGGTTGCCAAGGCTACGTTTGGTAGGAGGATAATTCTATGTTGGGATAGAATAGAAATGAAATAAGTATAGAAGTTATTTGATTGGTAGGATTGTAATGATTATTGGAATTATAATTATTGATGAGATTATTAATTATTGGCATGCTGGTTAAGTTATATATGGAAAAAGAAAATATTAGTAAATTTTGATGTGATAAAAAGATGAAATACATATAGAAAGAATGAATTTTTTGGAATCTATATTATTCCTATCTCATCTCACCTCTTAATCCTTATGCCACTCCTTATATTACAGCCAAACATAACCTAAGGAGGAGGGCTGGCCGGCTGGAAACAGGAGGGAGAGGGCACGGAAGGGTGGAGGAGGACCTCCTCTGGTAAGGAGGTGGAGTCCACACCTTAGCGTTTATGTTTTCTTTTTGGTCGTAAGGGGGAAAAAAGATAACTATTATTTGATCAATAAAAATTATTGAAATTTGATGATTTTTTTTTTTTTGTATGGAGGTGTTGATGACCTTTTGGACGCGGGGGATTGGCTTGTAATTTACCGCATAGCATGCTTATTTGAGTTGTTGTAAACTTCTAAAATTTTGTTTCTAACTATTGTGGATAGAAATATAAATGTGAAAGTCAAAAAAAAATTTCTTATTTGAAACTAGACTCCCTTTCCTACGTTAAATAATTAGTTTTTATTATAAACGCATGTTAATAATTTTTATTAGTTTTCCATGTAAACACGGCTCCATCGCATGGAAATCAGAAGGTTTTAATTCTTTTCTTCAATATCTTTGAAGACATACTGATGAGATGGTGAGGAGGCATCGTTTGCCTCCATAGCCGTATGCATCATCTATCGCTGGCTACTCGTGGCTTTGGTGGAAACTGGTAGCTATCAATTTTTTCGTTAATCTAAATGAGTTTTGTTTTTTTTCCCTTCTGCGTCTTTCCACAGGCATGAAAGAGCAACATTGACTCTTTATGCCGGTTGGTAGGATGGTTGATTTGGATTGGAGTAGGGATGAGTATTGGGTTGTGTTGGCTCGACCTAATTTAAGACTTAATTCAATTGGGTCAATCTAAGTTCAAGTTTAAATTAATTTGGGTTAGACTTAATCTGTGAATATGAATCATTTATTAAATAGGTTGAGTCTTAAGTTGACGTGATCCAAACCCAACCTAATTCATGTGATTCATTTATGTGGTTAGTTTAATCTAGTCATTAGTTCAATTATATATGTATATATATTAGATAAACATAGACTATGCTTATCATTTTTCACCAACAAAATTTTAAAACTATTGTGCTCCTTTCAATGATAAGTTGTGTAATCTTATGATTTTGTTCAAATTAAATATGTATTATTTACTTCTTGTCATAAAAAATATGAGCATTCAAATTTAAACTAAATACAAACATGTAAAATGAGAACTTTTATTTTTATTGTAATTTTTTCTTATTTAATTACATTTAGTTATCTTGATATATATATATATATATATATATGTAATTTTCTCTTCTTTTGTTTTGGACCAGGTAGGACTTAAGTTAAAAAAATTTATTTTAGTTGGATCACTTTTTCAACCTATTTTTCAAGTGGATTGGGGTCAGGTCGAGTCCAGCCAAGCCACGCAAGTGTAAGGATTTAAATTTTATATAATCACTGTATCTTTCACTCGACCCTTCCCTTACGAAGGCTTTGGCAATTTTATTTTAGTCAATCGAGATTCAAGTTTCAGGCCTTAACTCTAAGGATGATTATTTCAACCTTTGTAGGTTGAACCTCTATAGAGTTTTTCGTTTCAATCCCCGTTTAGAAGGACCAGGGCTTATTTCTTCGAATGGATGGCCCAACAAAATTTTTTCTTTTGAGGGTCCTGGTGCAATTAAACTTTGTTATTGGACTCTTCTCTAAGCAACATATATATTTTTTTGGTGGAAGGGTGTGCTTATCAATTTCTTCGTTTCATTGCATTTAATGTGGGGTTGCTTTGAGCCGCCACCACCACAACTACCATCAACGTCTCCTCCCCATCCTCTCATCCACGCACGACCATCATCTGATCCCTAACGGCATCATCGACGACCAGACCCCCTACCTCCCATGCTACGCCACCATGCCTCCCTGTCCCTACTCCTGCAGGCGCAGCTGCGGGTGAACTGAGAGTATCCGCGGTGCCACTTCATCGACACCAAGTTCTGCTACTCCTACAACTACAACCTCGCGCAACCGCGCCACTTCTATTGCTCCTGCCGTCGCTAATGGACTGAGGGCGACGTCCTACGCAACGTCCCCCTCGGCGGCAGCTGTTGGGATCCTCCTAACGCCGGCCTTCCTCCTCCTCCCCTTCCCTAGTCGGCTACTGCCTGCGCGCGTAACGCTAGCCACCCTCGCGCAAGCTGCCACGGCGCTAGCCGCAGCTACTGTTGCGTGGGTTGGGTAAGGCGTGACCCTGCTACTACTGCGTGTTGAAGAGCCGCGGTTGCTGCTGGTGTCGCTAAATTTGGGATCGACAGGAGAAGAGTAGGCCCTGTCGAGGCTCGAGTATGATAGGTGTGTCCCTTTCCTCTCTTCTACTTAACCCCTAATTCTTGGTTGTTCTAACCATGGGGATTAGGGCTTTTAATGCATCAAAGACCACTTTGGTGAATATGTAAAATCTGATGTATTGATATTTGTTTTGATGCGAGGAACTCGTAGGTGCAGTCCCCTCATGGTAAGATTGAGAAACTTGAGGCAAGGTAGGGAATTTCTTGTTGGTTACCCTCTTTTCATTCAATCTCTTGAATGCCTAAGAGATTTAGAAACATAGTAATTTAGACTTAATTTCAGACTTAGTGTGTTTAGTTTCGAGTCTCTTGAGAATGGTGAAAATAATGGGTTTTTAGCATGTTATGGCTAAGGCATGTATGTGTAGTTGCGTTACTCACACGGTGGCGAATGCTTGTGTATGTTATTGCATGTATGTGATTTCACAACCGTAGGTTAAGATCTAAGTTGGAATGGGGATTTTCTTTGCTTATGATAACTCATAAAAATATCACTATGATGACTTATAATTAGGTTTGAAGTTGATAGATTCAAGAGGTTTTGAGGCTATAACATGTCCTTAGTATGGATAGTAAATGATCATAAAGGTTTTAAAAACCTCAGGATGAGCTTAAGAGCATGCTAAATTAGTTCGTGCTTGTCTGTTATGAGGGCTTGGATGGTTGAGAATGCCATTTTTTTTTTGTACCTTGTAATATGCAAAAGATGAATTCAAGTCCTACGAGTTAAGGGTTATGCTTGGGATCTGACCTTGTTGTCATTTAGAATTGGGTGCTGGGAACATCCAGTACCGATACTGGATGGCCATTCCAAACCAAAATGGCTTGAAATTAGGATTCGGCGATGACTAGTATCGATAATAGACATTGGGACCGGCACTGGCCATCAACCTAGACCAAATGTGGGGTGTGTGAATTAGGATTTGGGATGCTTAGTACCGGTACTAAGTGCTAGTACCAGTATTGGCCATCAACCCAGATCCAAATGGAAGACAAGTTGGGGACTGGAGGTGCTTAGTGTCAGTACTGAGAGTCAGTACCGGTACTAGTCCCTTCCGGTGGCCAGTCGGCAATGGGCACCTAGAACATGCCTTAGAATTGATAATGTAATTATTAAATCTTACCCTAATATACTGAAGAGGATTGGGGGAAAATGAGAGGAATAGCTAATATACTAATAACTATTAAGAACTTAAAGACTTAAATGCCACTCGTGTTAATGATGGCCTAGTAATGTTTTGTGTATGGAAACCCTTAAGGAGACAGATTAAAAGCTGCAATATAACTGACTAAATTTCAAGTGAGACCTGGGATGTCAAATCTTGGCGACTCTATTATAAGTCTAAAAAGGAAGCTTGGATCTCAAGATTTGGGGCTAAACCCCAAGTGATCTAGTAAGTCCCTAAGATTTTGTTCTTATCATTGAATTCATAGTTGATAAAAAAGGCGGGTAAGTCTACTAGGTGAGCTCGTAGGGCTACATCTACTGACTTCGTGGACCACGAGTTCACTGTTTGGGTTAAATACCCAAGGATTTGTGGTGGCTAGAGGTTGTCAAAGATCTACCTCAGAACATAGATAGTTCCTATGTGCGGTGAAAAGCTATGGGCTGTCACTATGTTAAGGTACTTGGAAGTATCTAAATCTGACTCGATGCGGAGGCACTCGTTACTCTAGGTTGAGTAGGTGCCCACATGCATAGTGGAAGGCGTCAGGGTACTTGGTACTCACAGCTAGAGGCTCATTAGGCGCCCACATTTGCGGAGGATGACAAGGTATCGGGAGGGGTTTGTTTGAGATATCATCCAACAGTGGATCAAGAGGGTAAACCTATAGACCACACTCCTAGCGGGAGCATTGGTGTGACTCGACAATTCTTACCAACCCTGCGACTTCTGATATGAAATGATCCGTGGCTGGACATTGCAGGGAACAAATTGAGCTTGCTCTTCGTTGTTGCAAGGCATTGGCCTAGGTAGCTTCTAAGAGGCCCAACTCTTCTGACTGAGGTCAGCAACGTTCTTAATACGTCGAGAATGGGTACATCTTTCATGAGGATTATCAACTCTGCTAGCCCCTCCCCTGGCCAGTGAGAGACTATCAGGTTCAGATCGAAGGAAAGGATATGTCTCAATCTCCTCTAGTAGGGAGGGTTGATTTCCAAGAATCTGACTTCTAAAGCGACGAAGAGAATAAGTCAAGTGATAATAAAGCTGGATAATCATGTAAATAAATTCTGGTAAATTGGGAAAAAGACTTGAAGCTAGCATGTAATGATAATGAAATTGGGGTAATCATGGGAAATGGGAAAAGACCTATGGTTACCTTGTTACATAACCAAGATGTAAGTATATAAGGGAGATGGCATGTGGTTGGCTTGTAGGGTAGAAATTCGCACACTGCCCTTCTCTATTTTGATTGTTACATATACCCTGTCCCTACTGAGCCATGAGGCTCGTCCCTGGTCTTATGACCCATTTTCAAGTAATTGTTGTCGTGGTGCAAACAACATGTTCACATGGGATTTGAGCCCAGGAGAGCCTAAATAGGTAAGCGACTAGTTGCTTTTCTCTTTTTGGGAGGATCATTGGCATATAATGTAAAACCTTTAGATAGATTTCTTTTGTTTAGATTGGTAGCAAAGTTGTTTCCATTACTTTAGATTTTGTACTATTATAAGATAAACAGTAAGCTGCATGGCAGATTTGTGATGATTGTTGATGCTTATGGTGATGGTAGTAAAATGTCCTTTTCCATCTTCGTCGTTTATTGTGTTTTATCGCTTTAGTTGCGAGGTGTGCCCACTGGTATTTTACCACTCTCACTAGTTTTGTGATGTTGTGGTGGGGGGTACCCACGTATTTTAATTTTGTGGTATGCATGCACAATACATGTTGCAGGCACGGGATTTTGGAAAAATATCGATAGAATAAGGGAAACTCTACCAGATTTTCATCAGGTTTCGACCTTGCGATTATTTTAAAATTGACTTTCTGAAGATGTACCCAATTAAAAGGACCATGAATTATAACCAAAGCCACCTAGTAGCGGGGACCTTGGCATGCACCCCAGGTGATTCACTCCCGATTCGTCGGGAGGATTATCGGGGTGTGACAACTTTCGATGGTATTAGAGCTATGCACTTCATTGGAAGTGTGTTTACTGGGTTGGTTTTGGAGTTATAGCCAAAATTGGTTGTAGTCCGTGTGCATGGTATACCATGTTATGGAACCTTTACGTTGTTTGCTAATGGAGGCTCGCATCTATTCTTGGATGCCTCATAAGATCCGCAAACAATAAAGAGGTAGCAAATGTAAGCCCAATCCCTTTGTGGCCATTGCTTAGTTTTAGGGTACGATGTAAACAATCCTATAGACCCTAGTCGACACTTTGGGTAAAATTTAGGTCGGATTGGGGAACCTCAGCAATAACGGAGTTGATGGTGGGGGCAAGGGATGGATGGACCCGTTGTCGGGGTAAATGTCTCAATAAGCCTTTACTCGAGAACTAACGTAATTGGCCACTGCTTGCGGCACTCACTAGGAGTGTAGAATTCGGGCAATTCAAGAGGATGAAACTGTCGACCTTCTCGAGATTCGGTGATTTGTTGATCATAGAAGATTGGATGTTGTAGATTGGGACGATCTTAGGTGCTCTTCCAATGTGAGAGGAGCATGGGAAGTGTTCTGCTACCCTATAGTTTGGAGACACAATGAATTGATGGTGGGCCACAGTCAAAGTGGTTGAATTCATCCTTACGGTGTGGACAAGCCCCTGGAACTTTTTTATGACCATTCTACTGTAGGTGTGGGAGTATAGAAGAGAGACGAGTTTGCCTACCTCCTATAGGGTCGGAGGGCAACTAATGAATTTAGAGTGAAGCTCTTGAAGCTCCTTCACTTCGCAGAAGAAGCAGTGGTTGAGGAAGATGATCTGACCTGGTAGTCGATGTCGGCCAGATGGGTAGTTGCCCATGTTGAACTATTCGGTATGGGTAGCTAGCCATGAGTTGTCTGTGGTCTTGTTAATCCTTGACTTGATGGGTGCTGGCACGATCCTAGTAATGAATCAGTTAGCTCGGTGTTATGCCATCTTGGACCATTTTGGGAAGAAAGCGATTCTCTTGTTGCTAGGACAGGCCTAGTTTGAGATCCAACTTGTGCCTGGAATCGGTTCAATTTCCAAGGCTCGTATAGGATGGTTCTGATGAGAGACTCATCATGGCTTCTAATTAATACTAATTAGCTAATTACCTAATAATACCTTAAATACAGGGTTAATTATAATATAAGGGTAAAATAGTAAGGACATAGAAAATAAGCTAAAATTACATAATTAAGGTTTAATTAATCTTAATATAAATTTAATTAATAATTTGAACTCAAAATAATACCAATTAGCTATATAATAAGTATTTAATTTAACTTAATTGAATTAAAGATCTAAGTACTTAATTAACCTAATTAATCTTATCATTTAAATAAATATAGCTAAAAAGGGTAAAAATGTAATTTCAAGGTATTAATATATTATTTGCATTATTTATAATAATATATAAAAAGTTGAAAAAGAAATAAATTAAAATAAGCCTTAAAACTCGATATTTACATTTTTGCCCTTAGCTCTCGATTCAAATGAGTCCTTTTCATATCACATAAGTCCTTTTGTATTTGCATTTTAGCCCCTGTGCACTAGTCTTCTTCTTCCTATTCTTCTTCTTGAACAACCAAGAAGCTCCGGTGATTACATCTTACGATCACCCTCTATCCTGTGTTTAAGAACCTTCGCCGTTGCTACCATGATTGCACTCACCTTCTTCTTTTCATCCAATGGTTCCGATCCTCCTAACCACAACAAACTTCGGTGCAGTGACTTCATCGTCGCTGGAGACGAAGGAACTTATTCCGATGGATCTAGGCGCTTTGCATCCAGATACCTAGCTCCATACCTCGCTCTCCACCTATAAATACCCCACACCACCTTCTATTTGCAAACACAGCTCCCTAGCTTTCTTCCCCAAACCAAGCTGTGATAGGCTATTCTTACACTACCTCCGGTGACTCCTATCCACTTCCTTCAGTCTTCTCTGAGGAGAGGAACCTTCCCTCCATCTTTGTCGTCCTCCGTCGCGTATCCAGATGGGGCTACACCATCATCCTCATCTTCTATACATCGTCTTCTTCCCTCCGCCAGAGCTCTGCTCTCTCCCTCTTGTTTCCTCCTCCGTTGTGAACGTCAACGGAGTCCTCTGATCTCCTTCATCCAGGTAACAATAGGACTAGCTTACTAGTTTAAATTAGAGTAGTTAGAGTAGTTTAGATAGCTTAGTAGTGTCGAATTCATGTTGTTCTTCTCATCATCTTCCTCGACTCCGGCAAGTCTTATTTGGCTTGATCAAAGCCTCTTTTCGTCTTTTAAACACACTGATCATCTTTTAATCATGTTCACGATCACTTCTACACATTAATTGTATGAATCTATCATCTAATCGCCTAAATCACTTCACGTTCACCTAAGGACCTCTGCTATCTATGGCAAAGGCCTTAGGACTTCAATCACATTCAATTGGGGCTCTACATCATCTTCTAATCACATAAGAGCCCCATTCTTGATCTTAATTTCGTAAAAAACCATGTACACATTAAACATCTAATTTCACTCCACCTTCTGAGCTCACTGTCAATGGTAGTTTAGAAGGGGTTTATCCACCTAATTACTCATACATATACCATCGTATCATTCTTATAAGCATTTCCCCTCATTCAATTGAGTGGGAATCACTCCTTGAGTTCATGCGAACTCAATAGGTTCTTATTAAGGATTCATTAATAAATTCTTGTGTTTAATCGTCAATTGATATAATAGATGTGTTCTTAAGGTTTGTTACAGCCTCTAGAACTCTTTGATATCATTCTTGTAGAGTTTCATGGAGATTTCATCTCCAGGATGCTAAATTGATATTCACCGGAGCTCCAACAAACCTTAACTAGCGTCACAGCTTTCAGAATTCTTTGTGAAGCTCCAGAAAGCTTTCTTATGATGAAAGGGTCAAGATCAACATATTAGATTGGTGATTTGATGTGAATGTCTCTTGATCGATCTTTGTCTTCTCCAACTCCGATGGAGTTGGAGAGGCATTGTTCTTGAGGTTAAGGGCTAATTTTGAGGTCGTGAAGCAAGAGTAGGGTGTCAAGATTCTGTTATAAGTGTTTGTTGGATCTAACAACCTATGGAGCGTTCTAACAAACAACCTCCAATTGGAACTCCGGCGATGAGCTCGGAGGCACTTATTTAGTGCTCAAAATATAATTTTGAGGTGCTTAATCAATTCCTTGTATAGGAATTAGTCTAATTTGCTCTTTAATCGCACTAAAGATGCTTTAATTTAGGAAGTCAAGTTTCAAGCTACTTTGGTCAAATATGAACTGTTCTTGAGCTTATAAGGTTTGAATCTTTGATTTGAAGGTGGATTTGAGTTCGTTTCATGATTACAAATCATTTGGAGAAGATTTGAGTGAAAATTATTGAGTTTTAATAGTGATTCTACTATCTGTGCATTTTGGGTTCCAAATGGAACCCAACATTGTTCTTCACACGATTGACGAGTTTTAACCTCAATACTTGTCCAGATTAATCAATTTCCATTACCTGAAATGATTCAGATGTGTTTTACAAGCTTTAATCTATCGATTGGATATATTAGAACACGATCCATGTCCTATGCAGCGAACTTGAAGCAAAGAAGCTTTAGGAGCTTATGAAGCTCCTTCTGACCTCTATATCTCTCTCATTCCACACGAAATGATCTCCTGAAGTTGTTTGTATCCTCAATTGAGGACATTTCCTTGAGCTGAAGGTCATTTAACCTTTAATTCAACTTCTGCAGTGTACCTTGTGCATGGCAACAATGCCATATTCCTTCTTTGATTCCATGGATCACTTTTGATCCAAACTCCAAATTAGTTGTAAAATTGGATAGAGGATGTGAAGAGCTTCCCAATGAGTATTTGCTTGCCCTGAATGGTGGTCTGTGCCAGCCGGAATTGATGTCCTAAGTTAACGGCCGAAAGACGAGTTTATCAAGGAGACCTGTTGAAGTTAATCCCACATCGAGAATCCATGAGCGCCGCATAGCGTACAAAAAGATCCGCATGCATTGTGAAGCACGCTAAAATGAGAAAACAAATGAGCATTACAGGTACCGTGCACGTGCATGTGCACATGCGAGTGTGCGCAAGTGCACTTGGGTGTGTGGGTGTGGGCCTGTGGGGGTGTGAGCATATTGTGGGCCTATTAGGCCCAAAATACACAAAAAGCCATACTGAATAATTGGTTGTAATGACTTAGTTTTATTAGAAACCCTAAGGCTCACTTATATAGAGAGAGACCATAGAATCAAAAGTATAGGAATGCCCTTGTGGGACAAAACACCCATGCCCTTATAATAAGTGGAAAAATAAAGGACTACAACATATGCTAACACTCCCCCTCAAGCTGGAGTATATATATCTATTATGCTCAGTGTGGATATACAAGAATCAAATGAAGATCTGGTCAAGGGCTTGGTGAAAATATCTACAGTCTACTCCTTAGATGCAACAAAAGTGGTATATAGCAACCCCTTTTGAATAATGTCCTTGGTATAATGACATTCAACCTCAACATGCTTTATCCTCTCATGCAATGTTGGGTTGGCAATGAAGGTGGCTGCTCTATTATCACATCGCATCTCCATAGGGTTAGAAAACCACACCTGTAGGTCAATAAGGATCTGATCCACATCATCTTAGTGGTTGTCTGAGCCATAGTTCTGTACTCAGACTTAGCACTAGATCTCGCAACTATGCCCTATTTCTTGCTCCTTCATGTGATCAAATTTTCTGCTAAGAAGGTGCAGAACCCAGTAGTGGATTTGCGATCCACATGACATCCGACATAGTCTGCATCTGAGTAGCTAACCAACGTCATAGAGGGCCCCTTAGAGAAGAAGAGACCCTTCTCAGGAGCCTTCTTGACATATCTAAGCACCATCAATGCTACATTCCAATGCTAACGTGTTGGCTTAGCCATGAACTGACTTAGTCTCCCAATTGCAAAGCAGATGTCTAGCCTTGTGATAGTGAGATACAGCAGCTTGCCCGCAAGTTATCTGTACCGTCTGTTGTCCACCACCTATGCATCCTCATCATAGAGTGGCATCTTAGGGTCCATAGGAATATTGGCCTTTTTGGCCTCAATCATACCAACCTCTTGCAAGATATCTAAAGCATACTTCCTTTGAGACAAGACCACACCCTTTTTGCTGTAAGCAACCTCAATACCAAGGAAATACCGTAGAGTCCCCAAGTCCTTCATGATAATCTGCTCTGCTAGGATGAGCTTAACTTCAGTAATACCCTGCACATCGTGCCCTGTGATGATCAAATCATCAACATAAACAAGAAGTACCACGGCACATTGTCTAGTCATCCTAACAAAAAGTGAAAAATCAGCTATCGATCTCCTAAATCCAATTGCCTCTACAACTTGTGACAATGTTTGAAACCAGGCTCTGAGACTCTATTTGAGGCCATATATAGCTTTCCATAATCAGCATACACACTCCCCCTGACTCTCAAAGCCAAGTGGTTGCGGCATATAGACTTCCTCTTGGAGATCACTATAAAGGAAGATATTCTTCACATCTAACTGGTTTAAGGGCCAATCTAAATAAACTGCCACTACAACCAACACCCGGACGGACTGTGGGAAGTTTGGCAATTGGGGAGAAGCTATCAAAGAAGTCCACCCCATAAGTCTGGGTGAACCTCTTTGCCATGAAGCGAGCTTTGTACCTAGCAACACCACCATCAGGATTGAACTTCACAGTAAATACCCACCGAAAACCAACGAGTGCAGTACCATTAGGAAGTGGAGTAAGCTCCCAAGTTCCACAGCCTCTAAGAGCGACCATCTCATCCTCTATGACTGCCCACCATTTTGGATCAAGCATGGCCTCACGATGAGTAGCTGGAATATGCGTAGTAGCTAACACTTGAGTAAATCTAGCAAATCCAGGAGCTAGACTATCAGTAGCAAGTACCCCCGCCGTGGGAAAAGTAGTGCAAGTTTGTGGTCACTTCCGAATGGCTATCAGAAGGTCAAGATCATCACCTAACACATCACCTGTCCTATTCCTGTGACCATCACATGACAAACATACATCAGTGTCTAAAGGATTCACCTGAGAAGCCGATGGTGAAGGCAAGGATGGGGGTCCTTGATAGGTAGCATGAGGGTGGACATATGTCTGGAGTGGCTCAGTCAAGAGTGGAAAGGGATGCATAGCAAGAGGTGGTGGTGGTGTGGTGGGGACAGGAATTTTAGGAAAACTCCCAAACCGAATGGGAGAATAGGGCATAGGTGCCATATTACCCTCTGGAGGATCTCAGCAGCCGTCACAGAAAAAAAAGTACAGTCTAATGAAAGGTAACATCCACTGAAATAAAGTGTTGAGAAGTAAGCAGATCAAAACACCGATAGCCCTTTTGTGTCCAAGTATACCTAAGAAAAACACACTTAACTGCTTTCGGTGCTAGTTTATTCCGACCTTGTCCCAACAAATGGATGAAGGCAACACAACAAAAAGTCCTAGGGGTAACGTGAAACAAGTGACGATCAGGATACGTGACCTGAAGAGGAATCCGTTCATGCAATGCAGCATTAGGCATTTGTTAATAAAAAAATAAGCAATCAAAACAACGTCACCCCAATAGAGAGAGGGGACAAAATGGTGAATCAACAAAGTGCGAGCAACATCAAGGATATAGCGATGTTTCCTCTCAGTAACACCATTTTGCTAAGAGGTATAAGGACATGTTGTCTCATGGATAATGCCACAACTAGAAAAGAAATTGCATAAACGTAAAGTACAAAATTTCAAGGCATTATCAGAATGAAAGTACTTCACCAAATAAGAATGCTGAGTTATTATTTCTTTGGCAAAGTTCTCAATAATTTATCCTACATCGGACTTATTTTTCAAGAAAAACATCTAAGAAACACAAGTAAAGTCATCAACTAAAACAAGATAATATTTGATCCCAAGTCGATCAATACAACTAGGACCCCACACATCAATTTGAATCAAATCAATACAGCAACAGACGAAACAGAAGTAGAACTGGAAAAACTAGCCCTATGGTGCTTGCCAAGCTGACAAGCATCATAGGTGAGAGTAGTAGTGGAGGGGATATGCGGTAGAACACGTCTGAGGTGATGAATGGGTAGATGACAAAGGCTGTGGTGCCACTAGAGAGGAGATCCAGCAGAAGCAAGGCCTTAGGTAGCAAAAGCAGCAAAAGCATTACGGCTCAAACGGTACACCCCATGTTCCTTACGTCCTCCACCAATCATCTTCCCAGTGAATTTGTCCTACAAGACACAAGGTGATGAAAAGTCGATTTTCGCTTTTGAAGATGATAATTAAAATGATTTGTCGTTTGTATTTCTAAGTGGTGGAAAATCAACTAATCAACATATTGAATTAAAATTAAACCACACGCAGAAGAAGTAGGTCGTGTCCATAGGGAAGAATAGGCCTATTCAAATTCACACGGGTCAAAAGCAGATGTTTACGATTAATTTCCCTAAGAAATCGAATCAAATCGCCTTTAAATCAATGTAACAATGATTAGATGAGCTGATATTGCATTTAATTAACAATGATATTGCATTTACGTTGAAAGTTGAGGGTGTTCTCTTAAATGTGACACAATATTTAATTAATAAAATAAAAAATAAGGAGTGGTAATGGCTTGTAAATGTAAATATTAATATAATAAAAAATAGTGGATTTCTTCATGCTTGGCATGCACGCACAACAGGCCACGGTTGGAGGCGAGGTTCGCGGTGAAGGACAAGTCGACTGAGAGCTTCGCGATGGAGGTTATGGCGTAGCGAATGGCGGCTGCCGGTGGCTGGCCGGCCGCTGGGATGGCTGGCGACGAAAAGCTCTGCCGGCGGCATGGAGGTGACGGTCAGTGGTCGTGGATGCCGAGGAAGGTGTTGTTGCATGTAGGCGTCGAAATGGCGGTGTTGGTGGCGAGTTCAGTGGCTCGAGGAGGCTACTGCTGCTGGTGGTACAAGACGGAGTTTGGGTTCTTCACAAGGAAGACGATGAATAGTGACGTGGTGGTGAACAACTCCGTGTGCATGCGTATGTAGTCGTCCATGGCCGCGCACCAACACGCACGTGGGCAAGGGTGATGGTGCACCAAGGAGAGGGTGAAGCTGGAGGGTCGTGCACGCGAGGGAGGTGCTAGACGGTGAGTGCTCACTATGGTTGTGGTGCGAGGCTTGCATGTGAAGGAGGAGGTAGCGGCTGATGGTTGTCGGCGTTGGAGGTGATGGGTTGTTTTTCAGGGGAGATGGTGAAGACGAATGGTGTGGTGATGGTGATGGTGGCGAGTATGTTGTTATTGGGTTTGTTGGTGGAATTTCAGAAGAAGAATGATGAAGAAGAAGAAGATGAGGTGGGGTCGTGTGGATGAGGGAGGTGGCTGTAGTGATTGGTGTTGATGGATGGTTGGGAAAGGAGACAAAGGTGGAGGCACGGTGATGCGAGGCTTTGTGGACGACAGTACGGGCTGTCACCCCGCACGTCCACGGTGGCAAAGCTCTCACCGCGATAGAGGGCGACCGTGGTGAGACAAATGAGCTTGAAGCTCTGCACAGTGGTGGAGTGAGGGTGGTGGCCTCTTGTCGCATGGTTGCCTCCTCCTCTCCCTAGTAGTTGCGGCTGCTCCGACCAAATCCCTATTTTGCAGTCATCAAAGCAGCGAGTAAAGACGTCGTCACTGCAGCCATTGAGGAGGGGAAAAGTTAATAAAATAAAATAATAAATCAAGGGTTATTTATCTATAAGACCTTAGAAGAAATGTTAAATCAAAACACTACATGTAATGCAACCTATTTTAATGCATGATATTCTAAATAAATTCTAAATGATATTATCAATGCATGTAATGCATGAAATGTATGAAATAGGTAATTTTATGTTACTCTATTTACATATCAATGTATGTTATATAAATGTACATGTTAACTTAATGTCCAGGTATTAAAATACATAAATAGCCCACAAATGTGGGTTCATCAAATGCCCCCATGCCTAGTTTTTGCTAGTCCCTAGCAAATTCAAGCAATAACCTAACTCTCCAAGTGGACTAGCCAACCCAATCAGTCTTCCTTTAGAAACATGTTATGTTCAGACTTTAGACCGAAGGTTCCCAAGTAGTTGCTAAGTTATAAACTAGGTTAGCTGAAGATGAGTTGCAAGCAAAAGTTTTCTTGATTTCTAACTCTACCTTAGAGTTTATTAGTCTCAGAGATTAAATCATCCGTGCATGTGCATTGGTCTGAGTTATTTGAGGTTGGTATGATTGCTAACCTAGAAAGAGAGTAAGAAGGAAATTTTTTTTTCGTAATATATATATTTTTGTTTGATTCCTCTAAGTTTAACCTTGGATCAGCTATTAACAGGGTCTGTGTTGGATTTATTGTCCCATCACTGAACCTCGAAAGGTGCCTAGCTTTCAATTCTTCGAGATAGCACCGCACATCACGACCTCAAGAACTCCTGGTAATCGACACTTCGAGATAAGATCACCCATGGATTTCTTAAGTGAATTCAGGCCTGTGGCAATCGGCACTTCGAGATAGGGCTGCCCATGGTACCTAAACAGTACAATGCGCTTACATGCCTCGAGTAGGATAGATATCCTAAGAGACAAGCGCTGAGGAGGTGACATGTTATTATTGCATCATCAAGGTGAGTATACACTCCACCTCTCCTGCAGCAGGAACTCGTCCAATCAAGTTGTGATTTCAAGCTTTTGCTAAGTCAAAACTAAGAGAACCAAATTTTCTCCAAGAAAAGAATTAAGGTGATCATTATTTACACAAGACCAAGTGTGTGTGAAATGTAGATGCTTAGGTTAGGAGGACCCATAAACCAAAAGGTAGAAAAAGATACCAGGTACTACCCAGCCTTTAACTCAATCCTTAACTTTCCTTCCTCAACCTCTTGAGGAATGGTTTGTAACTTAACTCCTACTTAAGTTTTTAAGTCCACAAAGGACCCTAAAGGTCTAGAGCTAGTAATTCAACTTAACTTCTAAAGTCAGACACCTAGAGTCAACATAGTCTAACCTAAAGTTCTGGTCTGCCTAAGATTGCAGGGTCTAGTCAGTTAAGCTGAATAATGCAAAATTTTTTTTTTGCATGAAATATGAATGCATGAATGCAATATGTATACAAGCTATAAACAGATGCCTCAGGTCCTATCCCCGCATGCCTGGTTTAAACAATGTCCTCATTGAAAGTAAAATAACCAAGGGAAGATGTTACTTGAGGCGAAGAATGACAGGAGCTAAGGTCCTCAAGAGTGACCTCATCAACCAGATGACCATCCAAATACCATATGGTTTTAATCGTTGGCCATTGACGATAAAGGGTGTTGCTGAAGAGGAAGGGCTCTTGATCTCCACAGCCCCATGTGGAAACACTTTAGTGATTATATAAGGCCCAGCCCAATGTGATTTCAATTTTTCTAGAAAAAGCTTAAGTCTGGAATTGAAAAGCCAGACTTGTTGGCTGGGCTCAAAGGTCTTTCTAAGGATATACTTATCATGCAAGATCTTAGTTCTCTCTTTATAAGCTTCGGAGGTGTCATAAGCATCATTCTCCAGCTCCTCAAGTTTAGTCAACTCCAGTAATCGTGCCTTACCTGCTTGCTATAAATCCATGTTGACACTTTGGATAGTCCAAAATGCCCTACGTTGAAGCTCAACATAGGCATGCTTTCCTGTACACTATCCGGAAGGGAGACATACCCAAAGGGATTTTATAGGCTGTCCAATAAGCCCATAAAGCATCATCCAGCTTTTAGGACCAATACTTTCTATCTGGCCTAATAGTTTTTTCCAAAAGGTTCTTGATCTCCCTATTTAACACTTCAACCTGGTCACTCGTCTGAGGATGGTAAGGGGTAGCAATCTTGTGAGTTACTCCCAAACTCCTGAGTAGCCGATTGAAGTGGTGGTTCCGGAAATGAGGTCCCCCATCACTTATAATTGTCTTGGGGCAGCCAAAGCGAGATATGATATTGGCCCTCACAAATTTCAAGACCACAGAGTGGTCATTTGTAGGCGTAGGAATGGCCTCTATCCCATAATCCACTGCCACCAAGATATACTCACATCCATGGGACGAAGGGAAGGGACCCATGAAGTCTATCCTCCACACATCAAAAATTTCCACAGGTTGGATAGGGTGTTGGGGCATCTAACCACTTCCCAATTGTTCTAGTCTGTTGACATCTAATACAGGCCTTAACAAAGTTAAGAATCCTTAAATAAAGTAGGCCACCAAAAATCGGACTAGAGAACCTTAAAAGCCATTTTCTTGGCACCAAAGTGTCCTCCACAATGAAGCTCATGGCAAAATCTCAACACACTTTGTTGCTACTCTTCAGGCACACATCATCTCAATACTTGGTCTTGCCCAATATTAAATAATTTTGGCTCTTCCCAATGAAAGTATCTAGCTTGGAAAATGAATCTCTTCCGTTTCTGTTCATCCCAAGAGCCAGTAATTTCTCCAGTGACCAAGTAATTAATGGTATCAGCATACTAGGGTGAAGTTGGTGTTACCGCCATAAGGGTTTCATCAGGAAATGTTTCATGGATGTCTCCAGATGGAGAGTCATCAAGTGGGAGGCGAGACAGGTGGTCAGCTACAAGATTTTCAACTCCTTTCTTTTCACGAATCTCCAAGTCAAACTCTTGAAGGAGTAGAATCCACCTAATTAAACATGGCTTAGAGTTCTTCTTGGTAATGAGATGTTTCACTGCCGCATTATTAGTAAAAATGACCACCTTAGATCCAGGAAGATAAGACCTAAACTTCTCCAGAGTGAAAACTACAATAAGTAATTCCTTTTCAGTGACTGTGTAGTTTTGCTGTGGTTCAGTTAAAGTCTTGTTGGCATAGTGCAGCACATGTGGTCTTCCCTCAACCTTTTGTCCAAGGACTGCTCCAACTGCGTAATCTGAAGCATCACACATCAGCTCAAATGAGAGTGCCCAATCTGGAGCTCGGAGAATAGGTGCAGAGGTCAAGGCCTCCTTTAGCGTATGAAAAGCCTCGGCACACTTTGAATCAAAATTGAAAGAAAATTCCTTCGCCAACAGGTCGCAAAGTGGCCTAGAAATTTTGCTGAAATTTTTAATAAATCGCCTATAAAAGCCTGCATGGCCCAGAAAGAATCTAATCTGTTTGACATTTGTGGGCAATGGGAGTTTGAAAATAGAATCAACCTCCCATGAAGTGGCTTTTCTCCTAATTGAGGACTAAACCAGTCTCCTCACATCTCTTCAGCACATTCTCTAGGTGCAAGAGACACTGGTCGAAAGACAAGCCGTAAATGGAGAAGTCATCCTTAAATACCTAAACACACTCGTTAATCATGTCCGAAAAACGGACATCATACACCGTTGGAAGGTTGCCAGTGTATTACATAATTCAAACAGCATATGCCAGAATGCAAAAGTGCCATAGGGACTAGTAAAAGTTGTCTTATCCTGGTCATCAGGGAAGACTGCAACCTGGTTATACCCAGAATATCCACCTAAAAAGTAGAAATACTTGTTCCCTGCCAATTTCTCGAGAATTTGATCAATAAAGGGTAAGGGAAAGTGATCCTTCTGGGTAGCGGTGTTAAATTTACAGTAGTCAATGCAGACCCTCTAGCCAGTTGAGGGTCTGGTCACCACTTGTTCTCCCTAGTCATTGGTTGCTACCGTAAAGCCTGCCTTCTTTGTCACCACATGGATTGGACTGACCCATTTGCAATCCGCGATAGGATATATGATCCCAACGTCCAACCACTTCAGAATCTCCTTTTTAACCACCTCCCTCATGTTGGGGTTAAGACGTCTCTACATGTCTCTAAATTGTTTGATGGAATCATCAGCATAAATGTGATGCGTGCAGAGCGTAGACTCTATACCCTTAATATCAGCGATTGTCCAAGCTATGGTTTCCTTGTGCCTTGATAAGTAGTCTAGCAAGGCTCCCTTTTGCACTTCAGATAGTGCAGATGAGATGATTACAGGGAGCATATCATTTGGCCCAAGGAATACATACTTGAGAGAGTTTGGGAGGGGTTTCAGTTCAAGGTTGAGGGCTTGTATGGTTGGGGGTTTCATAATGGATGTCTCCATCTTAGGTAGCAGATCTACCTTAGGCAGGTATGATGGGGAGAGAGACTCAGTAGAAACTCCAAGCAATTCCTCAAGTTCTAGTACATCCCCTTCACATTCCTCCAAGAGATGGGAATGCTCATTTAGTATGACATGCTGAAGGGGGTTATCACATAAAATTGTAGGAGTTGTCTCTTCAATCAGGATATCTACCACCTCAACTTGGGAACAATCCTCAAATCCAGCCTGTTTATAAGCATCAAATACATTAAGCTGAATTTTCTTGTTCTCAAAGCCCATTTTTAACGTCCCAGTGTAACAATTAATTGAAGCATTAGAAGTCGCAAGAAAAGGGCAGCCCAAGATGATGGAGGGCTTGGTTGGTAGGGTCAGTGTTCAATATTAAAAAATCAATAGGGAAGAAGAAATCCTCCACTCTCACGAGGACATCTTCCAGCAGGCCCCGTGGTGTCTTCAAGGATCGGTCTGCAACTTGGAGGATTCAGGGGAAGGCTTCAGATTGCCTCCTCCAAGTTGTTCATATACGTAGCTTGGAAGGATGTTTACCCCCGCACCCAGATCAAGCAGAGCCTCGTCTATATGTAAGTCACCAACGACCACTAAGATGTATGGGGCTCCTGGGTCCTTAAGTTTTGGGGGTGTTTCGTGTTGTATAGTTGAGCTAACAGAATCATGCAGGACAACTTTTGATTGGACCTGCTTCCTTGATTGCCACTTTTTCGTGCACAGGTCCTTTAGAAAGCGGGCATAGGACGGAATCTACCTGATAACTTCAAGCAAGGGCAGGTTAATCTGCACTTGTTTGAAAGTCTCCATGATTTCGTCTGTCCTATCTTTGGCTCTAGATGAGCCAGCAGAAGTCTGCCTAGAGCGCTCTGGAAAGGGCACTCTTGGTCTTTGGGTGGAAGGGTTGTCATGTCTAGTAAGTAGGGGAATGGGGACAATCTCTTCCGGTGAGGTGATTTCAAGCAGGGAAGAGTTGGGCGGCTCTTCTCCGGTGGGGGCAAAAGTCGAGATGGATGGTTTTTCAGAAGGTGGGACTATAGGAGTATCAGGTTTGGAAATTTCTTTCCCACTCCTCACAATAGTCACCACCTGGGCATGCTTCCTAAAAACAATCCCTTTCCCTTTAGGGTTCTCCTCAGATATACTGGGAAGCTTCCTAATATCCCTCTTGCTCATAGCCTTGACAAGGTGTCCAATTTGGGATTTCATCTCATTGATTGCCTTGTCATGAGATTGGATGATCATGCTTTGATTCTCCTGCATGGCCTTTAGCATGGCTTTAAGCTCATCCATCTCAGAAGTCTTGGGCGGTTGGGAGGGGATAGGAGGTTGATTATACTATTGAGTCTGAAAGGCTTGGGGTCTATAATTCCCTAAATTGGAGACATTCCCCTATCTCCATGAAAAATTGGGGTGGTTCCTCCAATCCTCGTTATAAGTGTTGGAAAAAGGGTCATTATGAGGTCTGGGACGGAACCCTTGGGCAGCATTCAGGTCCGCCTGTACAAGGTCAGGCAATTGAGATGCCAAGTGGCAATCCACAGTAGCGTGCGTATTGCGTTGGAAAATGGAGCATTCAGAAGCTTGGGAAGTGGAGACATTTGGCGTGAGTTGGTTAGGGTTTGACATAAGTCTTTCCATATTTTGGTTCAACAATTGAATCTGGAAGGCTAAATTCTGGTATCCCTAGCCTCATTTGCCTCAATCTTTCGTTGCATAAGAGTAGGTTTCCTATCCAAATAGGCAAAATTTAGGTGGATAGAATTCTCACTCAAGGTCTCAAAAAGCTCCCAAGCCTCATCTTTAATTTTTGTGAGAAAGGTTCCTGCACAGGCACCATCCACTATTTGCCTGTGCTTGTCAATTAAGCTAGTGTAGAACCTTTCTACAAGTTGCCATCTTGGCACTTGATGATGGGGACATAAGTGTAACAAATCTTTAAAGCACTCCCATGCATCATGAAATTGTTCTCCATCTTGTTGAGAAAAACCTATGATTTCCCTCCTATAGTGATTAGTTTTGCTCATGGGGAGGTATTTTTTCAAAAACTCTCCCATCTAGAGTGTGATACCAATCCTTCGCCTTATCCTTGAGGGAGAAGGGAAAGAGGGTTCGCATTTGGGCGTCATCAGTAACACTGTGCAATCTCACCATGGAACAGACCTCGGTGAATTCCTCCAGATGGCTGTAGGGGTCCTCCCTAGAAGTACCATAGAATGAGGGCAACAGAGATATGGTACTACTCTTGATTTCATAAGGATTGTTCCCCCCAGGTCTTCTCAATGTATTGTCAGGTTGGTTGGTAGGGATAAAATAGTCTCTCAAAGATCATTAGTTCTCCACAATTCTATTTTCTCCTTCCTCGGCTATCTCTCTTCTCTCTTGGTTGGCTTTCCTAAGGATTCTTTCAGGTTCTGGATTAAACACGAGTTGTCTCCTCAGATATCGCTTACCAAGCATACACTAACAGAGCAAACACAATTCAAAAGGACTTTTATGTCTGTAATCAATTAATGCCTTTGAGATTTTAGTCCAGTTGTAGGTGACAATACAAATTGCCCAATCAATTACGTACCTATTGTCGACCTACGAAATACCTTAATAAAGACCTAATTGGAACTTAGGTGCTCTAACCTAAAGTTCAAATGATAAAGTACTTCAAGGACGGAAGATCGAGAGATGCAACTAGGCCTAAGCCTTCCTTTGAAGCTGTACTTTCGTGGTGCTTCTTAACTACCCTAAAAAATCCATGACATGGTATCCCCCTCCTTGGAGTTACAAAACCTTTGATCTTAAGTTTCAAGAACTTTGGTATCCAATTGTAGGAGAGTTCCTTCCTAGCTAGTCAAAAACCTAGGAGTGTCTAAATGCGTGCTTCGGTGCACAGTCATGAATGTGTGCATTCACTGTAAAATTTTGAATTTGAATTTTGAACCACAACACAATGTCTTAAATCAACTCCTTGGGTTTTACTGTATTCCTCCTTTACTTAGTCATTTTCAGAAATTTGATGTGATCACTTGTTAGATCATTTCAGGATAAATTATGTGGTTTAGGAATTAAGTCTAAATGCAAATGCGTGATTAAGATATGGATGCAAAGTAAGAGAATGTGTACCTTGCTTCTAGCAATCAGTGATGCGAGAATGCACGCAATGCAAAAAATAAAGTCTAGATGCTGCTCATACAATCTTATATGGTCGTCCTAAATCATGCAGCTTCTAGGCATGTAGCTTATATTTTGTTGTTTTTTTAATTTTTCCTACTTATCCACAAAAGAAAATAAAAACCTAAATCTAAAGAAAAGGGAACAGGTTCCCAAAAAATTATCCAACACGGGCCTAAAAGAAAGTTGGGGAACAAACCCCTAAAATATACCCCAAAACAAAGGTCTCAAACCAAATGAATGTGCAAGAAAATAAAGAAAAGTAAAGTTCTAAAACCTAAATTCTATCTACTGAAAATTCGACATAGATGAAGATGATCACTACAGATGTCCTCCTCCCAGTTGGTGGCAATAAGGTTCACCAATGTTCAAGCTCCTCCTCGTAGATGCGAAGCTCGGCCTCTCCAAGCGGTGGAAACAAGGTCCACCAGAGTGTTGCTGAGGCCAGTGTGACAACTCGTATGTAATATGTGATAGGATCAAAAATATGGAATATCTACGCGCACAAAAACTCAAACACAAAATTAGTAATAACAAGAAAATTTGTACAAATATCAATCCACAGAAAATGCACAAAATGTATAGTGGTTCCCCTCCCTTGAGTACTCCACTACCTAAGCCTCCCGACTTAGGGTTTTTAACCTGATTCCCTCAACCCCGAGGAAATCAATTTATTAATTGAGGTAATTAATGGGTTACCTCAACCCAAGTACAAAAATAGGTTTGTTACAATCCAACGAGCAAATACTCAAGAACAAATGAAATACAGGTGTAAGAAAGAAAGATCTTACAACTAAGTCCCTAAGCCTCTCAACAAATGTAAATATACTGTTACCGATTTGAGAGCCTAGTGAAGACATGAATGCGTGAAAGAAAATCATGTCGACGCGTTTGCAAAAGCGTGGAAAGATTGAGAGCAGCAAACTCTATTCTTCTCTTCAAATATGGTGGAAAATATGAAATATAGAGCTTTGGAATTTTCTCTTATCTTTCTTGTATCTCTTGTGTGCAAACAAAGAGTCCAAGACTCATTTTATAGAGTTTAGGACCACAAGGATTCGTCTATTAGACGTTGAAATTTAATTCCCAACGTTCACATAGCCTAAATAAATTTTCTAGCCGTTTAGATTTGAGCCAACGGCTAATTGGTACCGGTACTAAAGTATGGGTACCGGTACTCGTTGCTTCCTGATTTGGGTTTCAAATTCTTAACACAAATCTGTAACCCACTTGTACCGGTACTGATCATTAATACTGGTACTCGTTACCTCCACTACCGGTACTGATCATGAGTATCGGTACTTGCAGGGTACAGGTTTGTTTCTATGAAAAAACCCAAACCTGTAACTCACATGTACCGGTACTAAACTTTAGTACCGGTACTTGTGGGTTAACAAGTACCTTTTTTAAGTAAATCAATTACGTTCTTTGAAAATTATTGTAATATTAATCCTAATTTATCTGCAATTATTTTTATGATCTAAGTTATATTCCTCTGTTAAGAGGCATATAAAATCTATAAATATAAAATCTAAATTAGAAAAACTAAAGGTCGAAGATGATCTTCTCCTTCTCGACTCATCCTTGTCATCTTGCCTCCTCCATGCCATGATCTTTTTCTTCTCACCATCATGCCTCCATCATTTCCTATTTTTCTTACTTCTTCACCTAAATCTGAAAAACACTTAATGGCAAACATTAATCCATAATAATTTTGTTAACACTAAAACAAGATGTGGAACAAGGTTCCAACAATATGCATACCTCGCACCAAATCAAATAGAGCAGATTAAATATGCCTCAAATAAAATGTGAACAAATAAATGGATAAATGCAAATTTAGCAAGCCTGTTGCCTCACCGACAATAGTGCCATTTGAAAAGTCAATTTTTGCTTTTGAAGATGATAATTAAAATGATTTTTCGTTTGGACTTCTAAGTGGTGAAAAATCGATTAATCAAAGTATTAAATTAAAATTAAACCACTCGCAGAAGGAGCGGGTCATGTCCATAGGGAGGAATATGCCTATTAAAACTCACACGAGTCAAAAGCAGATGTTCACGATTAATTTCTCGAAGAAATCGAATCAAAATCGCCTTTAAATCAATGTAATAATGATTAGATGAGCTGATATTGCATTTATGTTGAAAGTTGAGGGTGTTCTCCTAAATGTGCCGCAATATTTAATTAATAAAATAAAAAATAAGGAGTACCAATGTTGTGTAAATGTAAATATTAATATAATAAAAAATAGAGGATTTCTTCATGCTTGGAATGCGCGCACAGCAGACCATGGCTAATGGCAAGGTTCGCGGTGAAGGATAAGTCGACCGAAAGCTTTACGATGGAGGTTATGGCGTGGCGAATGGTGGCCATCGGTGGCCAGCCGACCACTGGATGGCCGGTGACGAAAAGCTCTGCTGGCGATGTGGAGGTGACGGTCGACGATTGTTGGTAGCGGAAAACTACGCGATCGAAGTTGGATTTGAAAAACCCGTCGTTGTAGTGCGATTTGTGAAGTAATCGGTCAACAGATAAAATTTTACTGAAATTCGTTAAGAAATTCCAGGTCGAACACAGGAAGGTTACATCGATCTTAAATTTGCAATTTTTTTTGTATTTTTGTTTGAAAACGAGATAATTACAATGGAATCAATATAAATAATAAGAGAGAGAGACAATCACTTCATAAAATAATACTATTTTTACAACTAGAAAGTGGAAAATGATTACAACTAGAAAGCGGGAAATTCTATTTTAGAAAGTGATTAAAAGAAGGGAGAGAAATGTTATCCTCCTCGACGAATGCTTGGAGGACAAGCCAGACGGCGAGATGCATGGAAGACAGAGGTCGGAGCGAGAAGGAGGACGAAGCAGGATGAAGCGGGAACAAGGCAGCACGTAGTCGTCGCGGGATCCACTTCCGGAACGAGGGCGAGAAAACTTGGATTTGGCTCTAGAGTAGCATCTTGGGTGTGGGACAAGCTTCTCTTGAGCTTTGGAGAGGGAAAGAGGTGAAGGAAGGGATGATAATTTCGTAGGGTAGCGGTCTCGTTTTATAGTTGCAAGGATTGGGGGCAATTTGGTCATTCCATATTCAAAAACATTAAAATCAGGTCTTTAGTGACGGATTTATCCATCACTAAAGGCCTGATCGTGGGCGACGTGCGCACGTCCTCCTCTCCCGCGCCTTAACGCCAAGGGCACGTCCAAGAAATCTTAGTCATCCGATCGCGAGATCGGATGGCTCAGATCGCTCCTCGCCCGCTTCAGCTTCGTGCGCCTGCACGTGCGATTAGGCGTGAGGCGAGGCGTCGAATTACACGTGCGACCGATCGGGTGATCTGGGCCATCTACAGCTGATTGCGCGGTCGAGATAAAACACGCATGCACTTCTGATTGCGAGTCGAACCCACACCTCGCGCTCGCGCAAGGCCACTCGACCATTGCGCTACGGCTAGCTTTTTGTTGCGTTTAGGAATTAGGCACGCGCGCCTGATCCAACGGCCCAAATCGTCTGCGCCTTATGCCTTATGAAGATGAGAGCAAGCGAATCTGAGTAATTCTTGGCCGTTGGATCAAGATCCAACAGCTAGGATCGTGCGATGAGGAGCCCTTGGAGATGTAGCAGTGGGTCTTAAGGCTAATTGGGCGGCTAAGATGGCGCCACGTGGTGCCATCTTGGCCGTCCATCTTCTGTGTATTGTAGATGGTGCCACAGATGTCGGATTAAACTGATTTTTGTGCCGTTAGGTTACGATCGTCGATCCGAACCCATTCGTGCGATCGGATTTATCGTCTGAAGTGTAGATTGACACCATCTTGGCCCTTGATATCTAGGCTTCCTCGGGCTATATCTGGTGCTACAGATGTCCAATCAAGGCGATCTTAGAGTCGTTGAACCCCAATCGTCGCTCTGATTAGATCTGTATGGTTGGATCTTCGATCCGAGGCCCCGATTAAAAGTCACCCTGTCCCTAGCCATAAAAGGAGACAATTACTATACAATTTATACAATTTGACCTAAATGCATGATTATGCATGTTATACAATATTTACAATGCATGATGCTAATATGACACTAAGAACATGCATTAATAGACATTTTTGGCTATTTAGATGTATGCACATCAGCGGTCGAGGACACAGGGGAAGGTGCAGTTGCGTGTGGGTGTCGAGATGCTGCGTTGGTGACGAGTTCGATGGCTCGAGGAGGCTGCTGCTGGTGGAGGTGCAGGACGGAGTTTGGGTTCTTCGCGAGGAAGATGATGAATAGTGACATGGTGGTGAACGGCTCTGTGGGCACGTGTGTGCAGCCGTGCGTGGCCGCACACTAACACGTAGGTGGGCGAGGGTGATGGTGCACTAAAGAGAGGGAGAAGCCGGAGGGTCGCGCGTGCAAGGGAGGTTACTTATGGTTAGCACGCACACTGGTTGTGGTGCGAGGCTTGCATGTGAAGGAGGTAGCGGCTGATGGTTGTTGGCATTGGAGGAGATGAGTTGTTTTTTAGGGGAGATGATGAAGACGAATGGTGTGGTGATGGTGATGGTGGCGAGTTTGCTGTTGTTGGGTTTGTTGGTGGAATTTCAGAAGAAAAACAATGAAGAAGAAGAAGAAGATGAGGTGGGGTCATGTGGATGAGGGAGGTGTGTTGAACGTTATGGGTTGCTACGCTAATGTGTTTGGTTTTAAAAAAACTGTCGTTGCAGTTTGAAAGCAAAGAACTCATGTTCAACAAATAAAATTTATATCGGAATAGAAAATCCCAAGTCGAACACAGGGAGGCGGACGTTTGATTTAAAAAATTCACGTTTATTTTATTTGTCATGAAGTAAATTAATTGATTAGAATTATCTAACTATTTACAATAAATGGAAAAGAGAGAGAGAGAGAATAAGAGAGAGAGAATATTACAAACAAAAACCAAAAGGAGATGTAGAATGAACATGGAATTCATCATCAAAAAGATTGTTTGTTACACTAAACATTATGACTAGAAAGCAAGAAAATGATTAAACTGGAAAGTAGTAAATATATTCTAGAAAACAGTAAAAAGAATGGGGAGAGAGATATCATCCTCGACGGTCGCTTGGAGGACTAGCCAAACAGGACAACGCCTGGATGAAGGAGGACAGAGCAGGACGAAGGAGAATGAAGCAGGAAGAATGAGAACGGGGCAGCATGTCGTCGTCGTCGCGGGATCCGCTTTCGAAAGGGGGACGAAAAATTGACTTTATCTCACGAGAAGCATCCCGGGTGTGGGACAAGCTTCTCTTGAGCTTTGGAGAAGGAGAAAAGAGAAGGAAGGGATGAGAATTTCATATGGAGGGGGTCTCCTTTTATAGTTGCAAGGAGTGGGGGCAATTTGGTCATTACAACTCTAAAAACATTAATTCAGGGCCTTTAGTGACGGATAAAACCATCGCTAAAGGTCCGAACGTGGGTGTAGTGGGCGGCGCGTGCTCGCCTCTACGCCTGTCGCGTGCTCAACGCACGTGCACGTCCAGCCGATCTCAGCCATCCGATTGCAAGATCGGACGGCTTAAATCACACTACCGCCCGCCTCCTCTGCACGCCCGCCCGCGTGCGATTCCACGTCTTCGCTGCTCGTCTAATAGGGTGTGAGCACTATCGGGTGCACATAGCCATTCGATGACGATTCGACGCTCCTCGCACCCGCTCGCCCGTGCCCTGCATTTTGAACGCGCGCTAGCGCCTCGCGATAAGGCGCTCACCTGCTATGCTGTGGAGGAGAGTTGGTCGCAGAGATGATTTTAGCGGCGCGTGCTCATGGCCGTTTGATCAAGATCCAACGGCCCAGATCGCGCGTCAAATTTTCTTTGGAGAGGCAGCGGCGATCCTGAGGGCCGGTTGGACGGCTGAGATGGTGCCACGTGGTGCCATCTTGGCCGTCCATCTTCTGGATGATGTAGATGGTGCCACGGGTGTCAGATTGAGTCGATTTTCGCGTTGTTAGGCTGCGAACGCCGATCCGAATCCATCCGTGCGGTCGGATTTATTATTTGAAGTGTGGATTCACCACATCTTGGCCCTTGATCTTCTAGGATTCCCCGGTCACTATCTGATGCTACAGATGTCTGATTAAGGTGATCTTGGAGTCGTTGAACTCCAATCGTCGCCCTGATCACATCCGTACGGTTGGACCTTCAATCTGAGGCCCCGATAAAAAGTTTGCCCTGTCCATGAACATAAAAGGAGACAATTAACCTCCATTTTATTCAAACTACTCTAAATGCAAGATGATGCATGTTATGCAATATTTATAGCATGCAATGCAATCCTATGTTTAAGAACATGCATAAATAGACATCTTATGTAGTGTAAACGTGTTCACATCATACCCCCATGCCTATCCTTTGCTAGTCCCTAGCAAAAACTATATGCTATTTATAAAAGAATCAGGTTGGATTATTTGGGTATGAGTTATTTTCAATCATTAAGAAAATGTCTACTTAGGATCTGAACTTTCAAAGACACAACAGTACCCAAGTATCTGCCAAAATGCTGACTGCCTCAAGCCCTCACCTTATTCAAAGAAAATTTTCTTTTTCTCTTTTTTCTTCTTTTCTAATTTTTTTGGATTTTCACGTTTTAGGGTTTAAGAGTGGCTTTCTACGGCCATTCAACTCACCCAAGATTTGATGAGAACCCTAAGTTCGAAGCATCTTATTATAAATGTGATAGACTCGTTGATCGGCAATTAAAATGGACTTCGGATTTCTACACCTCTAGGTGACCTAAAAAAGAGAATTCTGCCTAAAGGTGTATCTTTACAACTGGTAGCTTTCTCCCTACTTTTATTTTTTACGGTGTCAACACAAAGGTGAATCCAGTGTATATCTTCCCGGTTTATTCTACTTCTCCACTTTTTCCTAAGTATTTTGGAATTTTCAGTGCATTTATTGAGATGGGTTCTGGACAACCGGTCGATGAGCTATTACCATCGATAACTTGCCAGCCATACTCGTGCGGCGAAGTTTTGTTTATTTCTTTCTTTTCTCCTTTTTTTTTGACTCTCTTTTTTTTAAGTAGGTGGCTTCACTGGTCTAAGATTTACCTAAAAGCAGCAAAAAGAGAAAGATACAGTGACTGGGCTCTAGACAACCTACCTATGGGCTGTTACCCACGATAACTTGCCAACCATATCACCCTAGAAGGTTCATTAGCTACACAATTTCCGTTAAAATCATCGTACAACGAGTCAGTGCAAAGAAAGTGTGTAGATGCTAAAAACTCAAAGTTCCCTCAAATCAAAGGGCGGGTTGATAAGTCGTGTACTTATTACCCAAACTTATTTACTCCAATTAAAATAGAATTCAAGTTGGCGAGGACTTGAAAAATAAATCCACATTTTAATGAATACACAGGCTGATTAAGTCTGAAGACCTGAAGGGTCTTTGTGTTCAAATCATAATGTAGTATTTCCTAAGATTGAAAATTTTCTTAAACCCAAGTTCTCTTTCCTAATTCCAATTTTTTTTTTTAAATAAAAGAAAATAAAACAAATCTACGGAGCTGACGAATAAATTCAGAGATGAATATCCACCCCCCATGCTTATCTAATGTAATATCCTCATTGTATTAAAAAGACATAAAACAGAGTGGATGAGCATAGAAAGCACCTGAATTGCATGAATGTCAGGTCCGCTCCGAGATGAAAACTAAAAAGAACTGTATACGTGCTGAATTTAGTGCCTTCAGCTAGGCACACTATACAAAGAAGAGAAATAAAAAATTCACAAGTATAGGTCAGAATCAGAATAAACATAAGAAACCTCTAACCTGTCAGTAGATGTCCACAAATGTGGACCAGATTGTGGTGCAGACCCATACCCCATAATCGAGAATATCTTAGGTTTTGGATAAAAATTACCCAAAACCTAAAATCAGTATGCAAGCGGGGTCGGGTCTGTGATTTATGAGGATGCAACCCAAGACCAAAAGGTCGGGTTACAGAGAATTCAAGCTCAAAAGGATAATCATTGAATGTGTGCTTAGGTTGAACATCCTCAGAACAGATGTCATAAGGGTTTTGGTTTGATGGTTTCAGATGAATTGGAACCCTTAGACTCAGTCTTCTACTTCCTCCGGAGTTAGCTTCCCAAATCAGAACTTCCCAACTTCTATCCTCCTCATTCAGAATGTTAAATTCCGGGACCTCTTGCATATTAATCACCCCATCTGAAATTTCCAAGTCTAAAAGATGTGGCTGAATTAGAATTGACTTGGGTCTAATTATCTCAAAAACAGAATCATCGATAAGCTCAATGGGGTGTAACTGACAATCAGGGCATTTGATTAAATCCTCCAGAAAATGCAATTCTGGATCCATAATGTGAGCCCTAATAAAATCAGTTTCCTCAGTTATTGGGCTATCAAATGATCTTTCAGATTCCTCAGGCCCAATCGTCTCACAAAAATCATGTTCTGTAAACTCGCGTGAGACTTCGCAACTTGAATCTTCACCATCAAAGAAATCAAGGTCCGTATCAATGTATGTCTCAAAATTATCCATCAGTTTCTGGTCCATGGAGACATACGTTTCCTCGTACCCCAGCTCAGGGATCTCAGGTGAAGAAATCAGATCTTCCTTAATTGGTTGCTCTAATTCAATCTGGTCAGCCTCGTAACATGTGTCCTCCCCAACAAGTGCTTGAGCGGGTTCTGAAATTGGCTCTCCTGAAGAGGGTTCATCCTGGGAATCATCCCACAATTGAATCAAAGCAACCACAAATCTCATTCTCAATTTCACTAACTTCCCAAGTAGAAACTTACCCGGGTTCTTATCCTTAACATCCTGGAGCCAATCCAACAAAGACTTATTCAAATCATCAATCATTTCAATCAGGGGCTCCAATCTCTCAATGCAAGGTATTGCTGAACTTCTAAAGATTGTATGATATTCCTCAAGTTAACCAGATCCTTATCTTGAACCTGGTTACCCTGAACCAAATGAGTTGGTTCAGGGTTGGGCGGGTTTGGGGTCAATGCAGGGGAATTAACGAATTGAGATTCGTTATACCCTTCCTGATAATAGGTCATTTCAGATTGTTCAAAAGGTGGTGATGACCTAAAGGCAGTGTAATCAGAGGATGGGTAAGGATCAGTGTATCCTTCTTGATTGTAGATCATATTAGATTGTTCATGAAAGGGTGACGATCTATAATCGATGTGGCTCTGAGAAGGATAGAAATCACAATCATAGTGTTCAGGGTTGGACCCTAAACACGAAGGTCCGGAACTATATCCCCAATCCGAGTTATCCCAACTAACTGAAGGGTGATTACAGCACGAGTTGGGATAATCATCATGTTGAGGATAATTCAAAACAGGAGGGAAAGAGCGGGAATGCGTGTAATATGTGGAAGGATTCATGAGAGACGGGAGGAAGAAAGACGTCCTGCAATACAAACAATCAAACCTGTCCTTAAGTGGGCTAGCCCAAAGACCTACAGACTCCCAAAACCCATCTTGAGATAAAGGAACAATTTGATCTACTTCTGTCTTTTCAATCCAACCAGTTAGAAGGAGGGACTGGGGAGAAGGTTCTTCCTTCGGCTTGCGCCTCCGGTTCCTAGTGTACCCCCCAGTTGCGATCGTTTGATTTTGCTCCCTTAGCTAGACATCAGATTGAATAGTAGAAACAGACTAATCGAAAATAATCTCATTTTGGGCTTTGAAGAGTGAGTCGAATCCTTAAGGCCAACGTCTGCTCTGTTTTATTTAGGGCTAGGTTTGAATGTGCTTTGGAATGTGATGGGCCCTTTATATGGGTTGTGCCCTTAATGATTGATTGATTTGTGTGTGCCTGCACAACCAGTGGTTTTCAAGTAAGATTATTTTTGATGTGATGAATTTTAAGGTTCAAATCTTGCTTAGTAGCTTTTAGGATTCAACTTTAGGTATTTTCAAACAAGTTTTGTTGGCACACCAGGTTTTGAAAGCACAGGTGAAGATGTTTTCCTTTAAAACTTAAAAGAATGTGGAGTGCCTGGTAAATCCCTAAGAGTTGAACCTATGTGGCAGCTACTTGGTGAGTTGATTTTAATTGGAGTGGTGCGGCCCAATCAACTCGAATAATTAGCCTGTTGCACCACTTAATTAGGCACACAAGTGATTTCCTAATCTGATTTATACTCAATTATGTGTTTAAATGTGTGTACCGGCTCCAAAGATCAGTTTACCGGTTGAGTTTGAAAATCAGATGAGGTTATGTACCTCTATGAGATTTTTTTATTTTTCTTTTTTTTTTAATGTGGATGGTGGGGCGGATGTGGGTGTCAAACAAGAAATAATCTAACCTTAGAGCTTATAAGAACACCTAGGTTGATTGATGCTTATGTTATTATGTGGTGAAATGAAATCTAATGGGTGGGAGAGGTGGGGGTAACTTACAAAACCTTCCACAGCACTTTGCTCCGATCTACCGCATTTGCTCGTCTCGAAATAGTACCTGTAATCACAATAAGAAAGGAGAGAAGTGAGGTAAATGATTTGTAAGTTATAAAACGCGAGGAAAAAATCAAAGAGCATCGCCTCCTCGGCAACGGTGCCAAAATGTTGAATCGTTCGACAACGGCGCCAAAACGTTGAATCCCCGGCAACGATGACAAAATGTTGAACGTTACGAGTTGCTACGCTAACGTGTTTGGTTTTGAAAAACTTGTCGTTGTAGTTTGAAAGCGAAGAACTCGTGTTCAACAAATAAAATTTATACCGGAATAGAAAATCACGAATCGAACACAGGGAGGCAGACGTTTGATTTAAAAAATTTACGTTTATTTTATTTGTCACGAAGTAAATTAATTGATTAGAACTATCTAACTATTTACAATAAATAGAAGAGAGAGGGAGAGAATAAGAGAGAGAGAGAATATTACAAACAAAAATCAAAAGGAGATGTAGAATGAACATGGAATTCATCATCAAAAAGATTGTTTGTTACACTAAACATTATGACTAGAAAGCAAGAAAATGATTAAACTAGAAAGCAGTAAATCTATTCTAGAAAGCAATAAAACTACTCTAGAAAGCAGTAAAAGAATGGGGAGAGAAATATCCTCCTCGACGGTCGCTTGGAGGACGAGCCGGACGAGACGATGCCTGGACAAAGGAGGACGGAGCAAGACGAAGGAGAATGAAGCGGGAAGAATGGGAACGGGGCAGCACGTCGTCGTCGTCGCGGGATTCACTTCTGAAAGGGGGACGAAAAATTGACTTTATCTTGTAAGAAGCATCCCGGGTGTGGGACAAGCTTCTCTTGAGCTTTGGAGAGGGAGAGAAGAGGAAGGGATGAGAATTTCGTATGGAGGGGGTCTCCTTTTTTAGTTGCAAGGAGTGGGGAGAATTTAGTCATTACAACTCTAAAAACATTAATTCAGGACCTTTGGTGACGGATAAAGCCGTCGATAAAGGTCCGAACGTGGGCGTAGTGGGCAGCATGCACGCGCCTCTTTGCCTGTCACGCGCTCAACGCATGCGCACGTCCAACCGATCTCAGCCGTCCGATCGAGAGATCGGACGACTTAAATCACGCTACCGCCTGCTTCCTCTGCGTGCCCGCCCACGTGCAATTCCGTATCTTTGCCGCGCGTCTAATAGCGCGTGAGCGCTATCGGGTGCCCACAGCTGTTCGATGACGATCTGACGCACCTCGCACCCGCTCACTCGCGCCCTGCATTTCGAACGCGCACCAGCACCTCGTGATAAGGCGCTCGCCCACTGAGCTGTGGAGGAGAGTTGGTCGTAGAGATGATTTTAGCGGCGCGTGCTGATGGCCGTTGGATCAAGATCCAATGGCCCAGATCGTGCGTCAGATTTTCTTTGGAGAGGCAGCGGCGATCCTGAGGGCCGGTTGGACGGCTGAAATGGCGCCACGTGGTGCCATCTTGGCCGTCAATCTTCTGGATGATGTAGATGGTGCCACGGGTGTCGGACTGAGTCAATTTTCACGTCGTTAGGCTGCGATCGTCGATCCGAATCCATCCGTGTGGTCGGATTTGTCGTTTGAAGTGTGGATTCATACCATCTTGGCCCTTGATCTTCTAGGGTTCCCCGATCACTATCTGATGCTACAGATGTCTGATTAGGGCGATCTTGGAGTCATTGAACTCCAATCGTCGCCCTGATCACATCTGTATGGTTGGATCTTCGATCCAAGGCCCTGATAAAAAGTTTGCCCTATCCATGAACATAAAAGGAGACAATTAACCTCCATTTTATTCAAACTACTCTAAATGCAAGATGATGCATGTTATGCAATATTTATTGCATGCAATGTAATCCTATGCTTAAGAACATGCATAAATAGACATCTTAAGTAGTGTAAACGTGTTTACATCAAGGTGGCTGCAATGATTGGTGTTGATGGATGGTTGGGAAAGGAGACGAAGGTGGAGGCACGATGATGAGAGGCTCTGCAGACGATAGTGCGGGCTGTCACCCCGCACGTCCACGGTAGCGAAGCTCTCGCCGCGGTAGAGGCTGGCGGTGGTGAGATGGATGAGCTTGAAGCTCTGCACAGTGGTGGAGTGAGGGTGGTGACCTCCTGTCGCATGGTTGCCTCCTCCTCTCCCTTATAGTCATGGCTGCTCCGACCAAATCCCTATTTCGCGGTCATCAAAGCAGCGAGTAAAGACGTCGTCATTGCAGCCATTGAGGAGAGGAAAAGTTAATAAAATAAAATAATAAATCAAGGGTTATTTATCTATAAGACCTTAGAAGAAATGTCAAATCAAAACACTACATGTAATGCAACCTATTTTAATGCATGATATTCTAAAGAAATTCTAAATGATATTATCAATGCATGTAATGCATGAAATAGGTAATTTTATGTTACCCTATTTACATATCAATGTATGTTATATAAATGTACATGTTAACTTAATATCCAGGCATTAAAATACATAAATAGTCCACAAATGTGAGCTCATCAAGCGACGCATAAAAAATAGCTCAGCAGTTCAGATCTCTAGTGACACTGCTAACTGATAATAAACTCAAAGAAAAACAAGCAGATAATGGACATCTGCTAGTCTCAAATTAAGAGATAAAGACATACTCCCTTGCCAGCAAGTGGCGAGTGTCTCCCATCAGCCACCTGTACTATCCTAGTGGGTGTAAAAGGTACTATCTGAGAGAAAGAGCCTTAATCGCCACATAGGTGCTTGGATGCATCAGAATCAATCAACCACTCACCATATGACAAAAGTGATGACATACTAGTCACAAGTGTCTCTGAATAGGAAGGCATAGTTGTAGTGTCTGGAATCTGAGAGGAAGATGCCTGAGTCAACTAAGCAATCTGTTGCCGCAAGGTCTCAATTTCAATGTTCAAGGAACTAATATTAGTAGGAAGAGCTGCATCAAAGATCTCCGCTGCCTAATTGGCCACAGGTAGCCTACCATGCTTTTGCCAGCATGTAGTCTCAGAGTGACGAAATCTGGCACAGTAAGTACATGGAATCTTAGTACGTGTACCAGAAGAGCGTCCATGTCCACTACCACGTGCAGGGTAAGTAGTACCCTTGCTACGTCTAGGGATTGCAGCCAGTGTTAACGACTGAGCAATAGCGTCAGGAGTACGAGTGTGTGTTGCAACTCTACTAAGTTACTATATGCTTCCTCGAGGATAGGAAGCTCAGGAGCAGTGAGGATCTGATCTCTGGCTGCCACATACCCTGGTCCAAGGCCATCCAAGGAAAGAGAAACAACCAACTGTCTACTAAAACTCCTCCAGGACTCACAAGCACACCCTAGCAAGTAGGAGTAATGCCTCTCCAACATTCCCTTCATGAGGGAGTAATACTGTGACAACATGCATCCCTCCTGATGTAGATAGAAAAAGTTGTAGAAGACCTGAAAAGCTTGTGCTGAGTTCTTAGCATGTGAATAGGTATCACACACCTCCTTTGCGGTAGTGTAATACATGATCTCATCCCCTATGTAGGGAATAACCATCTGCATCAGCCATGCAAAAATCATGGCATTGTTGCTATCCCAATTAGCATTTATGCCTGTCTTACTCTCAGGCTCCAGATCCGTAAGAATATGGCACTTTTTTTGACCCCTGACGATCATAAGAAAGGTCTGGGACCATCGTGGGTATTTGGTCTCATCCAACTTAACAACAGGACCAAAGAAAGGGTTCTTAAGTACCTTGGTGTCGGAAATAGAACTCGAAGGCACCTCAGACTGATCATCTGAAGCCATCTTCGTAATCTGGAAACCTCGATCAAGCTTCTATAACCACGAAATCATCAACAAAAATGAAATAAAACATATTCAGATCTGCATTACGGACTGGCGTCCCTAGATCAGGGAAAAAAGCCCCCCACAATCGTTGCACAAGAATCGGATCACTGTGCATCACCTCCCTATCGATCTATGTCGCCAACCGCCACCGCTGACCGCTGTAGCGATGCTGCCGGAGGTCACCATGAGGCTGCTAGGGGTCAGTGTCGCTTGCAGCGGGGTGTCACAGGCCCCACCAGTTGCCCTTGTTGCTGCTGCACCACCGCCGGAGGCTAGAACAACCTCCAAGGTCACCGCAGCGCCACCGCGAGCAACCCTAGGTGCTGCAACGTCGTCGTTGGAGGCTAGATCAGCCCCCAAGATCACCGCAATGAGCATCGCTATGCATTGCCTGAGCACCACTGACAGTGCAGCAGACCCCCCTACACCGCTTCAGCACGCGTAGTCGAGTGCTACTGTCGCTCACGAGGAAGAGAGAGACGATTAGGGTTTGGTGATTAGGGTTTCGGAGACCGTTAGGGGTGGGATACCTAGAGCCACGGTCTAGGATCGGTGCTCTGATACCAAATTGGTTGTAATGACTTAGTTTTATTAGAAATCTTAGGTTTCTCTTATATAGAGAGACTATAGAGTCAAAAGTACAGGAAATGCCCCTAAGGGACAAAATACCCATAACCCTTACAATAAGAGGAAAAGTAAAGGATCATAGCATATGCTAACAAAATAAACCAGGGTCCACCTGGTAAGGGTATCGATCCGGCTCTTGTGGGTTGTTGATCCTCCGAAAATGTGGGCCCACCCATTAAACACATCTTTTTGTCTTAAGTGAAGTATAAGAGAAGTTAAGTTCAAAAATATGGCTAAGTGTTAAGGAAGTCTGGAGGGATAGAGAGACGGTTGAGAGGAGAATTAATGAAAAAAATGATTAAGTGTTTGAATGAATAAGAGAGAAGGTTGAGATGAGAGAGAGTCTAAATAGCTAAAGGATGAGAAAGGGTTTAATAAGCGATTAAAGATAAGATGTCTAATGAGAGAGAGAGTTGAGAATGTAATAAGAGCTTAATGTAATAAGGTTTGATTTGTATTGTAATCATTTCTTTTTGTGCCTTTATGTTGTAAACACTTGTTGTAAATTGTTGTAGTTCATATCTTTGTTATTCATTGTTGTAATCATTCATGTACATTTCTTTTATAGTAGAATAGTTGCCAAGCTTTCAAGTCTAACTTTGTATGTAATTAGTTATGAGCTTAACATATCTTATAATTATAGACTTAATCAACATAATAATTAGTTAATTGATAACTTAGAATAAAAATGGTGAATTGACAAACTTAAATAACTCCCAGTAAATGACCTGCACTCAACCAGTTAAAAAAATAAAATATAAAATGTTACATTAGCTTGACCTTATATTACAATTAAATATGACAATTTAATAAAGCGAGTTAACCTAAGTTTTTTCTTTACATGATTAATTAAGCCTAATAACCTTAATTAACTGTGTTGAGAATTAAACGATTAGGCTCCCCATCCTACGAAGTAGTTCCCCATCCACCATAGCACATCTATTTTTTCTTTCCTTACTCCTGTCATTTTGTCGAAAATGATTCTCTCGAAGATGTTAGGCATTTCATTGCCTCCCTATTCAAGTTTATTATTTTCTTATATGGTCTTTGCCTTGGTTTTGGTGGAGGCTTGTGTGTTTGTTGTTTCCTTCTTTGTCGTGGAATGGTGCTCCTCTTTGTCTCTTGTTCTTTCTTGTCTTCTACCTCTTCTTTTTTTTCTTTTTTATCTTCTTTCCTTTCTTCCTCTTGTATTGGACCAATAATCCATTCAACCAGTATCTACAAATTTAGTTTATTTCTTTTTAATTATCACTCAACTAAATTAATATAAAACTTCTACTTACTATCATCTTTAGGGTATCTTCTGCTACCTTAAGTTCTTCATTTAAATCTATACAAGCAACATATACATGCTAGTGATGTAAAAAATTGTCGGATTATACTAATTCACTAATTGGAAACAAAAATTCACCGGTTCAAATTGAAAAATAATAGAAATCCATCGGTTGGAAACAAAAATCCACCGGTTGAAAATTACCTCTGATGCATATTATGTAAGGAATCCACCCGTTGAGATTGAAAAAATGAATATATTTAAAGTGAAATTGAAAAATAATAGAAATCCATTGGTTGAAAATAAAAATCTACCAATGCATATTATGTAAGAAATCCATCAGTTAAAATTGAATATATTCAAAATGAAAATACATCGATTGAAAATCACGTTGCTGCATAATCCACCGGTTAAAATTTAAAAATAAACATATTCATAATTGAAATACATCGGTTGGAAATTGAATATAGAATATACATGATCATTTTCATGTTTCATCTCCTGCTCTCAATGCACCTACTCCCCTTGGTCGACCTCCTCTCCTTAAGGATGGTGCTCCTCTTGGTGTTGTTCTTCATGTTTTTCATAATGGTGCATCTCCTCTTTTTGTTCATGCTTTATTTTATCTTGTGTTATCTCCCTTTTATGGTGAAAAATGTCTTCTCCATGCCCCTCTTCTTCTTGTAGCTACTTCTCTCCTTTGAGTGGCTTTTCTTCCCCTCGGCTCTCCTCCTGAAATGAAATACATCGGAGGAAAGCATTAGAAACACCTATAATAATTAGAAGGGAGAGAATCAATCAGTTCAGAATGATTTGCATATATTAGAAAGAAGAGAATCAATCGGTTGAGAATGATTTACATACATTAGAAAGGAGAGAATTAAGCAGTTGAAAATAATTCATATATATTAGAAGGGAGAGAATCGACTAGTTGAGAATGTAAATACACCTGTTGAAAAAGATTTGGATTCAACTGATCGAAATTAATGAATCAATCGATTGAAATTAATGATTCAACCTATTGAAAGAAGGAAGTTTTAAATGAAAATAGACTAATTTACTAACCTCCTCGTGTTTTTTTTCTTCCTTGATTGGTTGAGTGTCTTCTTGGGTTGTTTGAGATTGTCTGAGAAATACATTGATGCTTCTTTGTAGCTGTATTTCTTTATTTTTCCTTCTCAACATGCACCTCAACATCTCATTGTTTTTCTTCAACCTCCTCCAATCAAATTTCATTTTCACGAGATAAAATTTTTTGATCATTATCATTTCATTTCTTTTTTCTTTCTCCTGTTTCTTTCTACTTTTTGGTGGGGTACCTCTAACCTTCCTTGGCTCTCCTTTATTTTTCTCTTTATTTCTCTTTTTCTCTTTGTTCTTTGCCAAATGGTTTCTCTCTCAGAAACCTTCTTGTTGCTTTCTACAAATGTAGGCTAATTTCTTTGACTTGGGTTGTGAAGGTTTTGTCATGGTTGTATCTTTCAACCACTATTTGCACCTCTTCATTTGTGGGCTCTCTGACATTGAACATTTCCATTGCCCATAGGGTTAATAAGATGGCACATCCTTTTATGTGCGGGGTTTGTTCTCTTTCATTTGCATCCTTCAACCCTTCATGTAGGAAGTCATTTACAACTTCAACCCAATTGTAGGAGTTTATTCACTCAAGATCCTCTACGGTATCAAATAGCGATGTTATGATCGCTTGATCTCCATATGATAGTAGGAATGATCCAATTGTTATGAGGACTAGCAATTTGGTTTCCTTTTCAATTTGATTCCTTCGGTCCTCAATGCTTTCCTTTTTCTTTCCCTTTCCCTTCTCCTTTTCCTTGTTGAATTGTTGCAATTTCTCCGCTATGTATCTGACCTTTGGCTTCATTTTTTTCAAAATTCTCTCTCCAAATGTTAGGTCTGTCACTTGGATTCTTTTTTCCATCAATTAATGAGTTTCCTTCCTTGATTCCTCAGTCCAATCATTTTCTCTATATGATCATTTGTTAGTTAAGCTTTAATTCAGCAATCAGTCCAATCATTTTCAATTAGTGGAATATTGGTTTTCAACATCAGTCCAATCATTTTCCACCGGTGGATTCTTATTTTCAACTGGATGAATATTGGTTTCAACTGGTTGATTCTTATTTCATTTTCTCTAGGAATCCACCGATGGATTATCATTTTCCGTTGGTGGATTCTCGATAAAATCAACTAAACCTAAGCCCATGTTTTTTTTTTATTCTCTCGAGGAATCCACCAGTTGATTCTCATTTTCCACCAGTGGATTCTCGATTAAAACCTACTAAACCTAAGCCCATGCTATTTTTTTTTAATTTTCTCGAATAATCCACCAGTGGATTCTCATTTTCCACTAGTGGATTATTATTTTCCACCTCTAGATTGTTACTTAAAACCTACTAAACCTAAGTTCATGCCATTTTTTTTTAGTTTCTCAAGGAATCCACTAGTGGATTCTCCCTTACAACCTACTAAACCTAAGCCCATGCCATTTTTTTAGTTTCTAGAGGGATCCGAAATCCACTGATGGATTCTCATTTTCCATCGATGGATTCTCCCTTAAACCTACTAAACCTAAGCCCATGTCATATTTTTTTTAATTTCTCTTGGAATCGACCAATAGATTCTCATTTTCCACCGGTGGATTCATTCTTAAAACCTGTCACGACCCAATCCCAAATCCCTACAGGACCCAAGACCAGCTTGCCTTAACTAATCCCAAGACCCAGTCATCCAACAAGAAATGACCAAATAACATTCATTAAACCACAATCGCACAAGTACAATGGCTAAATAGGAAGAAATTGACAACAACAGGGGGAAAGGAACAGTAATACTAAAATATTACATGTCATAATACAGCCATCATAACAAAAATGAGTACATATAACAGAAACAAGGCTATAGAAATTCACTACTCCAAACAGTAGAATTAAAACTAGGCTCAACTAGGCCCAGCTTCCTCAGCAGCTGGTAGCTCGAGCTGCTCAAATCCCTAACCTGTTCAAAGATATACGTCTGGAGTCAGCTAACGCTGAGTAGAGTGGTGGCTAAGAAGTAACATGTATTTAACAAGTAGTTTAACATATAACTTTCCATTTCCAACTATCTTATACATATTGGTGCGTAGAGATCTCTAATCAGGATTCATCACATTATTTAATCTTCTTGTTCCCTACAGGAACGATCTCTCTTGTAGTTTTCCTGTGATGCAGGACGTACACGTGGCACCCTCTTGGCCGAGAAAGTCCCCACCTATGATAGTCCTACACCCAATCTACCACCCCGAGGTCACGGTCGCAATGTAGCGGTGACTATGGCACACGTGATTAACGCGCGGGTAGCTACCCCGCACTGACACGCGATCAGTCGTTTCCGCTAACAGGTACACCCAAACGTACAATGCAGAACGGCACAGGGCTTTGCCCTCTCAAAACAGAACAGGGGCCTCGCCCCTCCAAAGTCTGCGTACTCTCATTCGACTATCCCGATTTGCCCAATGGGCCTAACAAGAGTCGGTATAGGGTGGCTAATCCTAGCCCCGGGCCCCTTGGGGCAGCTAGCTCTCCCCCTACACTAGATAGCTCACCTTGGTACCACGTACGCGAGGGCCGACCAAAGTCGACGTAGAGTGGCCAAACCCACCCCGGGTCTCAACCCAAGGGCGGCAAGCTTGCCTCTACTATATGGGATAGTTGCTCTCTTCGGTATCACGTACACGAAGGCCAACTTACTTCCATTAACAGCTACCCGTGGGTGGCATATTCTAGAACCATCCGGTTCTCCGTACTATGGTATTCTTGTCTACATTCCCCGTAGGGTTCGTACAAAAGTTTTTTTCTACATCCGGGTTGGAATGTATGGAACAAGCAGTTCAATTTCCATTTTTATCACAGTATGTAGTCCATTCCAAATAATATAGGCAGCTTTTGATTACTCAATCATTCACATGTATTTTCCTCTAGCCCTAGTGTTCATGCCATAACCTAACATTCAAGAATATACTCTAGAGTATGCGGTTATTCCTTCCTAGGGTTCATCTCAAGTCCTAGGATTAACTACTTGCATGTATTAATTTAAAGATTTATGGTTATAACCACTCTACCAAGGTAGCCGGGTGGAATGGGGGCTCGTATAGTAACTCCCGACGTCTTCGCAGGTCCCGTACACCCGACGGATTGGAGACCTAAAACATGGATCAATAGGCCAAAAAGGTTCAGAATGATACAGACAAGGTATCATTACATAGATAAACCCGTATGGAAAACAGAAACATTTTGTTTGCAGAAAATTGACAACATTAAGGCCTTGTATGGGCCCAAAAACACGCAGTCAGACAGAAATCGGACGTCTGGGAAAGTTTCCAGACATCTTAAAACAGTTCTCAGGGATACCTCTCTCGGTGTTCCTCTATCAGACATCTGGAACTCAGTGCTAACGTCCAAGGATTCCGTTAGACGTTTGGAGGTGCTCCCGGATGTCTAAAGCTGCCTTGGTCCACCTTCCAACCTCTGACACATATACGTACACTATCAGGACTTTGGCAGAGAGGAAATACAGAAAGTAGATCTCTACCAGATGTCTCACTCTACCTTCGAACGTCTGGTAAGATGTCTAGATGTCGCTCCGAACGTCTGATTCCCTTGCAACAGGCGCTGCAGCAGAACAACGCAGCAGAACAACAGGCGCTGCAGCAGAACAACTCTAGCTGCAGGCAGAACAACAGGCGTAGAACTGCTCTAGCTTCCCTTGCAACAGGCGCTGCAGCAGAACAACGCAGCACTGTCTGCTCTCGCGCTCAGACTTGTGATCAGCTCTCCGCTCGCTCTCGCTCTGGCTCCCTGCTCTCTCTCTCTCTCTCTCAGCTGTGGTGGTGTGAGATGGAGAGGAGGAGGACGGGGTATATGAATGGAGGAATGGTGAGGGGAGAAGGATGGCTGTCACAGGGAGTGGTGCGAGGTAAGGCCATTTGCCGGATGAGGCATGAGGCATGGGCGAAGAGAGTGGCGTGCGCACGATACATGCCGAAAAGAAAAAGTCTTTTTAGACATCTGGCTCTTTCTCCAGATGTCTGGCGAACATCCCAGACGTCTTAAAGGACTAAGAGGTGACGGGTTGTTTCAATATAACAAACTTAAAGGAAGTTTCATCCCCGAAACTTGAACTAACTAGAGTGTGGAAAATAACGTAGCAGCGTATAATAAACTTAAAAAGGATCGAAGTAGGTCCGAAGAGACATACCCTCAAAAAGCTCTGGGTACTGCTCTCGCATTACCGCCTCAGGCTCCCAAGTCGCCTCCTCGTACCGTGGCTTCTCCACAGGACTTTCACAAGGGGTACCTCCTTCCATCTCAGACTCCGGACAGCTCTATCTAGTACCTGTACTGGCTTCTCAGGATAGGTCAGGTTGTCTCCCACCTCGATGCTCTCGTGGCTAAGGACATGGCTGGGATCGGCGATATATCTCCTGAGGTTGGAAACGTGAAATACGTCGTGCACTCCAGAGAGCTGGGGAGGAAGGGCAAGCCGGTAAGTGACGGGTCCTACCTGTTCTAAGACCTCAAAAGGTCCCACAAATCTCGGTGCAAGCTTCCCTCTCACCCCAAACTGCTGCAGGCCCTTCATAGGCGAAACACAGAGGAAAACGTGATCTCCAACCTCAAATTATACCTCCCTATGCTTCAGATCAGCGTATCTCTTTTACCTACTCCGGACAGTATGCAATCGTCGATGGATCTGCTGGATCACCTCTTGAGTCTAGCGTATCAGATGAGGACCAACCTCCCACTTGGTCCTCACCTTAACCCAACTCAAGGGAGCCGTACACTTCCTCCCGTACAGAGCCTCATATGGTGCCATGCCGATGCTCGAGTGGTAACTTTTGTTGTATGCGAACTCTGCCAGGGGCACATGATCCTCCTAGGAGCCTCTCCAGTCCAATATGCAAGTGCATAGAAGATCTTCAAGGGTCTGAATGGTGCACTCCGACTGTTCGTCTGTCTGGGGGTGATAAGCTGTACTGAACCTCAGACGAGTCCCTAAAGCCCGATGAAACTTGGCCCAAAACTGGGAAGTGAAACAAGTGTCTCTTTCTGAAATAATCTCGCGGGGGACCCCGTGAAGGCGCAACTGAAGAAGATCCAACAGAATTCCAATCGTATGTAGTTGCAATCTCAGGCATGGTCCTGATGTGAGGGAGCTATGGAGGTGGATGACGAAGCCTTAACAACTTGCCCTTATCCACTAAAACCCCTCCTCGCCACGCCCCTCTCCACCCCCACAAAGGAAGGGACAAAGAGGGAGGAGGGACACCAATGCCAAGAGATGAAGTGGGTGCTGAAAGCCTCACGTCGGAACGGCAAGCATCGGAGTCGAAGTTGGAGGAGAGGAGAGGTGAGTTGTTGAAGGAGTCAAAGTAGATGGAGGAGTCACAATATGGAGAAGGCAGAGTCGTGAACCTGAAGCAAGCTCAAGAAAGGGGAGAGGGACAAAGGTGGAGGCAGGGGGGATCGCACGATCAAGAGCCGATCGAGGCCCCAAGCAAAGTGTAGAAGTTAGGACTTGATATGAGATGAAAATTGCCCTTATAGCATATTCGACTCTTGGACTCGATCCACGCAAGAATACGAAGAGACACAGATTTCCCAGGCAGTTGCTAGTAAATGCGATGATTACCATTGTTTCCCACTATCTCTAAAATAATGGCATATTATCTCCAAATTATGGGATCGGTTATACTTTTCTATTTTGTAACCACTAGCTGTAACGACCCGATTCCCGAGTCCCTGCGAGACACGAGAACCGAACCGACTCGACTAATCCCAAGACCTAGTCGTCCAACGAGGAAGTAACCAAAAGAGCAGTAAAATAAACCGCATTCAGCATGAATATAACTAGTAGTAACAAAATACAGAAGTAAGGAAAAGACTACTACAGCATGTACCACCACAACAGTAGAACAACATTTATAACATAACATGAACTACAAGTAAAGAGAAGTACAGAGAGTAACAAGAACTACTCACTACAGTGGAACAAAAAGGGGTACAAAAGAACTGCGGTAACTCTACTGGACCCTACTCGACCCAGCGTCCTCTGCAGCCGCTGACCCTGGCTGCTCAACACCTGGTCCTGAATAGTAACGAGTGTAATACGTCAGCGAAACGCTGAGTAGAGTGGCAACTATAACTAAAGAAACAGTAGAGTGCACAGTAGCTATTATATTTTGTTACTTTCTTTATTTACGTCTTTCTATTATCTCACGATTTATTTATTTCTCAGATCCTTCACTTGATCTTGGATGTTCCTCGTGGGAACGATCTTGATTGCAGTCTTTTCCGAAAAGTAGAAGTAACACGTGGTGCTCTCCTGGCCGGGAAAGTCCCCCGTGGTGATCCTACCCTCAGTCAACCACCCCAAGGTCGCTGACAGACGTAACGGTGACTACGGCACGCGCGATAAACGCACGGGTAGCTACCCCACACTGGCACGCGGTCAGTCGTTTCCGTTAACGGGTGCGCCCAAAGCACAGCACGGAACCAGTATAGGGCAGAGCCCTCTCAGTAACAGGGGTCCAACCCCTCCACAGTCCGCGCACCCTCGCTTGACTACCCTGGTTTGCCCAGTGGGCCTAACAAGTCGGTGTAGGAGGCTAGCAGAACCCCGGAGCCCGTGGGGTAGCTAGTGCTCTCCCTACACTAGTAGCTCTCCTCGGTACTGCGTACAAGAGGGCCAGCAAGTCGGTGTACAGTGGCCAAACCTACCCCGGTCTCAACCTGAGGGCGGCAAGCTCCCCTCTACACTAAGAGGTAATGTGTGCTCTCGTCGGTACCACGTACCTAAGAGACAACACACTTCCACGTTTCCAGTCCTAGGATTCATGCCGTATCCTAGGATCTATCATACAATCTAGTTTTCCAGCCCTAGGATTCATACAATATCCTAAGATCTATCATTCAATCTAGTTTCTCATTCCTATGATTTATGCAATGCCCTAGGTTCTATTAATTGTTCCATAATTATAGCAAATTATACTAACAAATTTAAAAGCCACTCTACCAGCTACAACGGGAGTACTGGGGGCGTGGTCGAAAATCCCGCGCGCCTTCGCAACCTTCGAGACTGCAACGGAACAGGGTCCTAACACAAGGATCAAACACCAGGAGTTTCTCAGAACAGTATATAATTACTTAAAAGGGTAGAAGATCTTATTCCGAAAAGAACGCAACTCGAAATGTGGAAAACAGACTCTGATCGGGCCCTAAACGGGTCGAAAATGACGAAACAGTCCAAAATAAGATGTCTGGAACCTCTTCCAGACGTCTTAAAATGTGGGTCAGATGGTACCTTCGCTCTGTGTAGTCCCTCAGACGTCCGGAAGCCTGCGGGGGCGTCTGGCTTAGTTCCCAGACGTCCGATGGTCACCCCGGACGTCTGGAAGTCCTTCCCGTCGTCTGGCACTGCGGCTAGACGTCCGATTCGTGTTGGATGGCGAGTCTCAGAACCTGCATGTATCCACTCCTCGCTCTCAGTACAACGGGTCGCAGAAAAGGAAGGAGGACGAAAATAACTTACTTGCCAGACGTCTGGACAGTCTTCTAGATGTCTTCACCGTCGTCTGGTTGGAAGCCCAGACGTCTGATTCTGGAAAAACTTCCAAAATCAGAGCTCGACTCGCTTTCCGCCCGCGACGCACGGTCGCGCCGCGCCTCGTCCGCCTGCTGCTCGAGCTGCAGCAGCTCTCTCGCGTCACTCCACGCCCGCTGCTCCCCCGCCGGCCGACTCTAGCTGCCCCAGTAAGCTCAAGCCCTCACGGTCAAGCATCTTCTCCCTCAGGCAACATCTCCTCCCGCACACCCGCCGCGGCTGCCGCTGCCGTCGCTCACTCGCTCTCGCACCGGCTGGAAGAAGAAGAAGAAGAAGGGAGCGGAGGAGATGAGAGTGAGGGAGAGGGCGAGGGCCTTTTTAAGGCTGCGTGGGGAGAGAGAGAGAGGGCGCAGCGCTACGCCTGCAGGAGGAGAGAGGGAAAAAGGGTGGCATTCGCAGGTCTGCGCGCGTAGGCGCGCAGACGCAATCCTGCATGCCGCAGAAATTAAATCACAGACGTCTGGAAGGGGTTTCAGACGTCTGGTCAAACGTCTGGGCCACCTCCCAGACGTCTTAAAAAACGTCTTGGAGTCGCGTTCATAACACTAGCATTATGTGTACTTTGTAAATAAGCCTCCACCTACACATGGTAGGAGGGAAGAAATCGACGGATACATCTCATGAGACACCCATGGGGATAAGCTAAAGAACCTATGACTTATCATTTCTTATATCATTCCCACCAATAATGGATATTAAGAATTAGATTCTCTTCTAGATATATACTCCTTGAAGTAAAATTAGATCAACAATCTCTCATATTCATATAATTACTTACCAATTTTTATATTCTTATGATTATATTATATTTCCTACATCTATAAAATTTGTAATGAGTACCAGAAACCTTGATAATGACTTCCAAGATTCATTTAGCGGAAAGGGGAGCAGAGTGGAATCTATAGGTAAAGTTATTTTACTCCTTATATTTAGGCAAGTGGTTCGAGCAGGGAATAGGGAACATTAATTAATATCTTTAAACTTTTTTTCTGAGATAAACTTATTCATAAACAGAAACTAAAAGATTACAGGGATGTGAAACATTTCGGGGTAAAGGAAAAGAGACAATCTAAACTCTCTTAAAAGAGAGAAAAACACACCATCTTGAAGAAACGGAGGGGCAAATTACGTTCTGCTCTAAGGAGCGGAAGTACTCCAAACGGAGTAGACAGAAGAATGAAAATAAAAAATAAAACTAAAAAAAGTATAAAAAAATACTCTGTAATCAAAATATAATATCTCATAGAGATTGTTCCATCATCTCGATTTATGTCAACAAAAACCTAAAATTCCTAGAATCGAAGGCGAATCAACTGATGATATATCAAACCCCATTCGACTAGTTTTATTTGGATGTTCTCCTTTATCCGAGCAAACGATGTCAAATCTTGTTGATCCAAAGTTTGTAGGAATTTAGGATTGATGGCTTTGTCGGTTAACTTGAGTAGTGAGTTGCTGGCAATATACCATCTATTTTGTTGTGGAAGGATAGGTATTGCTTACGATTAGCACCAGCAAAGTTTGCTACGAGGGTTTTGCTATAGAGATGCTTGAATAATTTTCATTGAACGCTCTCTTTGGTGATTGCATGGTGTGGTTATTGTCGATCAAAATGATGTAGTGACTTGAGATGAATGATGTTTTTAGTTGGCTGTTGCAGTGAATTACGATTGATATAGCATTTTTGTTATACCGTAAAGATGGGTGTTCGTTGCCATTAATGATGATTTTGTTAATTTTTTATAGTTTGGATTAGGATATGATCTCAAAACAGCTTGTTTTAGGTAAGGTAGTGTTGTTGGGATCCTTCTTGGCCGAGTAGACAATGTGAGTGCTTAATTTGAACGGTACTTAAAAAATCATTTAAAAATTTACTTTCAATTAAAATTAGCAACATATTTTTGTAATGGCTCACTCTCATCTCAAGCATTTTGCAGGACAGGATAAAGCATTGAGAGTTATCGGAAAAACTGTGAGATTTTTTGTAATGCTTTTCTGTTTATGTTGCTGGTTACTTTTTTTCTTCTGTTATACCAAATCTTTTGAAGTTGTTTAGACGTAGGTGAATGCTCTTGAGGATTTTTTGTATCGACGTGCCAACTCTCAAATTTATTATTATCATTGTTTTCATTTCTTTGAAGCAATAAGATTGGTATTTTCTGAAGGACAATGAAAGTCCTATGTACTAATATTTTTCATCGTGCAATTACAGAGCCAACATGACGAACTTAAGAATAAATTTTTTGAAGAAATTGCTGAATTAGAAGCTAAATACCAAGCTCTGTATCAACCATTGTATAATAAGGTATGGTTATTTGCCATGCCTTTAGTATTTTTTATGTATTTGTCTAAATTTTGTATCGGTAAATCCCATCCATATAATTTAATGGTACCGTGTTGTCACAAAGAATTCATGCATTTGTGTTGATTGATAGGCTTATAGCTCAAATTACAATTGGAACATCAAATGCAATACTTGTTAGATGTCTTACCACTCATTTGTTATTAAAAGGTTTACTCTTCGATCGGGTGCTCCTGTGCATTTTCCTTAATGTATTAATTAATTGGTTGACTTGTTTGATGACCGTTTCTCTAAGTTTCATGAATTTCTACGATAGAAATTGTTCTCATTTAAAATATAAGATAAAAGCTTGCATACAATTCTTAGGTAGTCTGCATGTGCAATTTGAATTGTAATGGAAATGCGGAAGTATATATAGCTCTTCCCATAATCATAGTGGAGTGGTGGTTTTACAATTATCCAAAACTGTAAGGGGCAATTACGCTTGTAGCCGCATGTTGATGAGAATTCAAGTGATGCACCATAATTCAAGTAATACATCGTATTTTTATGTATAAATTAGTTACTTGTAAAGATAAAATTTAATCTTACCTTCATAGTTATCGAGTTACATAAATAAATATAATTTATATAATTAATTTGATATGTTCATATAATTATTCAATATAATTAATCATTTAAATTTTTATCTTTTTTTTTCTTTACTTGATTTATAGATATTGATTAAATTTTAAATACAAGTAACTCATAAGTTAATCAAACATATTTTTTTGCTATCTTAACCTTTGTTTTAATATCCATTCTCAAGTAAATATCTTTCTATCACATCATAGAATAATCTTTATTTTTAATCTTTATTCAGTAAATATAAATAATGATTAACCCTTATTTACATGTAAACAACAACATGAGTTAATCTATATTGCAACTTTATTAATACATGTTAACGTTACTGACTCTACATATTTCATTCTAAAAAACCTTTTTAGCGGTCTTGGTTTCCTTGGTTAATGAATTTCATGGCAATAAATTAAAATCTTCCCCCGTATAAAGTAGTCTAATTTGTTTATTACTAGCACCCATAATTAAACAAGGATCCCCATTCGGGCTTGCTAGTTAGGCATACCCCTTAACCGTTTCCTCCGAGGATTGGCAGCGGATCTCTGGAAAGAAGGTGCAGTCCGAACCTTCGGAGAAAGCTAGAAAGGGAGGGGAGGAGAAAAAGAAAGGAGAGAGATTTAAGAAAAGAAAAAGATGAATAGAGATATTGACGTAATTTTTGAGAATGGAGCTATCGATGTAATTTTTTAATATTTCATTGTTAAAGTTTACGATTGTCAGGGAATCTCAAATTTAATAAAGATATAATCTAGGTTTATGATCATATTTAGTTGGTAAGTTTGTAAACATATAAATGTAATTACTAACTTTATGGGAGAGTGGATGTAATTATAAAATATTGATAGGGCATGGTTTTATAAATCTCTACACAAACGTACCATCAAGTGGGATGAGTATTAAGTTGAGTCAACCCCATTCAACTTGAGGCTTAACCAGATGCTCATTGTTATGACTTGGTTTCTGGATCTTTATAGGATCCGAGTTTGGCTCGCTTCGATTAATCTTCAAGATCTAGTCGTCTAACAAGAAATAACCAAAAGTAGGAAAGTAAATCACATTTACACATGTAATATAACTAAGTAAAAGAAAATACAAAGCAGTAAAGAAAGTAAAACAATTAGCTCAAAACATAATACATATCATCACAACAACAACAAAAAATGGAAGGGAAACAGAAAATAACAGGAACAGCAAATTATATGTCCGTTACTCACTACAACAGCAGAAAAACGAAAGAGCTGAAAGAACGACTACGGTTGGGCTCGGTTGAGCCTAGCACCTTCTGCAGCCGGAAACTCGGGCTGCTCAACTCCTTATCCTAAATAGGGTTACAAAAAGACGGAGTCAGCGAACGCTGAGGAGGGTGGTGTTTACAATATTTAAGTGCAAGTACAGTAAAAACAACAGCAGGTTTATTTCTCATTTCTATTTATCTCATTTATGTGTTTAGATTTCATCTATTCCTCAAAGTATCCAGGTATTTCTTGATCTTGCATGTTCATCGTGGGAATGATCTTGATTGCAGTCTTTTCTGTAGAGTAGGAGGTACACGTGGTGCTCTCCTGGCCGGGAGAGTCCCATGTGGTAGTCGTACACCCAGTCAACCACCCCAAGGTCACTATCGAGACGTAGCGGTGACTGCGGCACACGTGATAAGCTCACGGGTAGCTACCCCGCACTGGCACACGGTCAGTCGTTTCTACTAGCGGGTACGTCCAAAGTACAGCACGGAATAGCACAGGGCCTTACCCTCTCAGAACAAAAGTCTCGCCCCTCCACAGTCCGCGTACCCTCGTCCGACTACCCTAGTTTGCCCAGTGGGCCTAACAAAGTCAGTGTAGAGCAGCTAGCTTGACCCCGGGTCCCGTAGGGTGGCTAGCTCCCTCCGTACACTAGTAGTACGCCTCGGTACCACATACGTGAGGGCCTACAAGAGTCGATATAGAGTGGCCAATCCTACCCCCGGATCTCAACCAAAGAGAGGCTAGCTCAACTCTACACTAAAAGAACCACAGTGCTCCTTGGTACCATGTATGCAAGGGCTAACTCACTTCCATCTACACACGGAATTCCTTTCCATATCGAGGAGTTTCCTCCTAAGTCCCCGTAGGGTTCATGCTCATATTTATCTCATTTATCCATATCCAGATCTCATGTTTCATCACTCGTTCCTCATCCATATACAGGCAGTTCGTGTTTTCATAATTCAGTTCTCAGTCATAACATGCAACTTGTGGTTTCACAATTCAATCTCTCATTACATACAGGCAGCTCGTATTTCAACATGCATCTCGTAATTATATTAAAGGCATTTACTAGCAATTCATCTTAACCATGCATTCAAGTAAACAATACAGTTCAAACAGGCTCATTCATTTCTACCCTAAGATTCATTCCACATCCTAGAGTTCAATTTAATTATTCCAACCAAGCACATTCTTATTTAAATATTAACAACTGAGTTAAACCACTTTACCAGGTATCATGGGACGAATGGGGGCCTGTGCCATAGATTTCTTCGTCTCCGCGGGCTTCGAACACACCACCGACTAGTAACCCGTATTAGTGACTAATTTACATTAGACGAAGTCAAAACAGTAGATACCCAACATTAACACATAGAGAAACTCGAGTGGAACACAACGGTACTTCGTTTGCGGAAATCTGATTCCAATTGGGCCATAAACGGATCAAAAACGTGGTTACCAACCAAAATCAGACGTCTCGGACTAGTCCCAGACGTCTTAAAAGACGTCAGATCTCACTTTGTGCTTCCTGCAGCTGCCTCAGACGTCCAGACTCCTCTGCCACCGTCTAAGGAGGGTTCTAGACGTTGGACTCTCTTTCAGTCGTTTGGAAGTGCCGTCAGACATCTGGCGAAGCGGTCAGACGTCCAAAAGCACCTAGAAAAGCACACCACGTGCCTTTCCAACGCCCTGTAGCTGCGTACGAAGACGCAGACCCATTTTCTGCCAAAGAAAACCTGCATTACAGTCTGCATGGGTGGACCTGTGCAGAAAATGCGTACCTCTGTACGAGAAATGTACTTTCAGACATTCGACTTCAGCTTCGGATGTCTCGATACCTCCCCAAACATTTGGTTGATGTCCCAGACGTCTGATACTGGAAAGCCAGTATACAAAACTTCCCCTCGTGATCCTTCTCCTCCGCGCGAACTCCTCCGCACCGCCTGTAGCTGCTATGCCAGCCGCCATAGAAGGTTGTGAAGCTCCCCTCACGAGCTCCCCCTCCTTGCACAGCTCCAAACTCCTCGAGCTCGAGCTCGCGAGCTCCATGAACCTCTTTAGAGCTCTCCCCCTCAAATTCCTCCTCCTCGAGCTCACGCCGCAGCACTCGCAGCACGGCACTCCCCACACGCGAGCTCTTCCGCCGTGCCTCCCCTCCCACACACTCCTCTCACTCCCTCGACCCCGCTCTCCCCTTGCTCCCCCCTCCCCTCACTCCCTCGCTCTCCCTAGCTCTTCCCAGCTCTCCCCCACTCTACCTCACTCTCCCTCCTCGCCGAGAAGGTGAAGGTCGCTGGTGCAAGGGAAAGGTGAAGGTGGCGGTGGCTGGAGTGGTGGGGGTGGAGTGGAGATGGAGGGGTTTAAATAGAGGAGGAGGTTAGGGTTTGGGTGAGGAGAACGGAGGGGGAAAAAGGAAAAAGGATGCCTGCGTGACGCCTGCACGCTGAAGCAAGCGGACGTACAGTTTTCCCCCACTTTTAGACATTCGGCCCTCAATCCAGACTTCTAGACAGATGTCTGACCAATCTCCCAGACGTATTAAATATCCCAAGGGCAGCAAGTCATTTCAACATAACAAACTTAAAGGAAGTTTCGTCCCCGAAACTTGAACCAAGTAGGGTGCGGAAAAGAAACGTAGAAGCGCATAACAAACTTAAAGAGGACCGAAGTAGGTCCGAGAAGACGTACCCTCAAAAAGCTCCAGGTACCGCCCTCGCATCGCCACCTCAGGCTCCCAGGTCGCTTCCCACCTCGACCTTCCGTGGCTCAAAATGTGGTTTGGATCGGCGACGTACTTCCTGAGGTTGGACACGTGAAACATGTCGTGCACTCCGGAAAGATGGTGAGGAAGGGCAAGCCGGTAAGCAATGGGTCATACCCATTCCAGGACCTCAAAAGGCCCCACAAACCTCGACGCAAGCTTCCCTCTCTCACCCCAAAACGTTGCAGGCCCTTCATGGGCGAAACACAGAGAAAGACATGATCCCCAACATCAAACTTCACCTCTCTGCGCTTACGATCAGTGTATCTCTTCTGCCTGCTCCTGACAGTGCGGAGTCATCTGTGGCTCTACTCTATCATCTCCTGACTCTGCCGGATCAGCTTGGGACAAACCTCCCACTTGGTCCCCACCTCGACCCAACTTAAGGGTGCAGTACACCTCTGTCCGTACAGAGACTCGTAAGGTGTCATTCCGATGCTCTAGTGGTAACTGTCATTGTATGCAAACTCTGCCAAAGGTAAATGCTCCTCCCAGGAGCCTCTCCAGTCTAGTACACAGGCACACAAAAGTCCTCAAGTGTCTGTATGGTGTGCTCTACATGCCCGTCTGTTTGGGGGTGGTAAGCGGTGCCGAACCTCAATCGTGTCCCAAGGCTTGCTGAAACTCAGTCCAGAATTGGGAAGTAAATCGAGTATTCCTGTCGGATACAATCTCACGTGGAACTCCATGTAGGCGCACAACATCTCGGATGTATCTCTCTGCTAACTGTGCTGGTCCAAAGGTGACTCGGATTAGCAGAAAACATGTCGTCTTCGTCAACCTGTCTACTATCACCCAGTCTACGTCGTGTCCCCACTGGGTAACTGGTAGACCCACCACTAAGTCCATGGTGATGCTCTCTCACTTCCACTCTAGCACAGGAAGTGGCTGCAATGGCCCTGCAGGCCTCTGATGCTCAGCCTTCACCTACTGGCGTACCAAACACTGCTGCACAAACTCACCAACATCCCGCTTCATCCCTTTCCACCAAAAGTCGTGTCGCAAATCATGGTATATCTTTGTGTTCCCGGTATGTATGGTGAACCTGGACTCGTGCGCCTCAGCCAGGAGCTCTTTCAACAACTCCTCGTCTATTGGAACGAACATGCGTTCCTTCATGTGTAGTATCTCGTTTGAGAAGGAAAAGCCTCCTGGGTCCCTGTCAACACCCTGTCTCGCAACGTCTGTAAGTATGGATCGACCATTTGCCCTGCAATGATGCGGTCTAACAACTCAGGTCGTGTTTGCCCCATCACTGTCACTATCCTACAGTACCCCTGTGACTCCCGGGGTCTCCAACTACCCAACTCCTCCATGAGTCTCAACTCTATACCTGTAAACTGGCCAAGTGGAAGGGCACCTTCCAACTCAAGGCGTCAACCTCCATATTGGCCTTCCCTAGGTGGTAAGAGATGCTGCAGTCATAGTCCTTCAGAAGCTCTAACCAACATCTCTGTCTCATGTTAAGCTCCTTCTATTCAACGAAGTACCTGAGGCTCTTATGATCTGTAAAGATCTCAAAAGTCTCATTGTAAAGGTAGTGCCTCCATGTCTTCAGCACGAAGCCAACTGTTGCCAGCTCTAAGTCATAGGTAGAGTAGCTATGCTTATGAGGCGTTAGTTGCTGCGAAGCATAAGCGACAACGTGACCCCGCTGCATGAGCACATCCCCTAACCCCTGCAACGAAGCGTCAATGTACACCACGAAACTGCCACTGCTGTCTTGGATGGTAAGTACAGGAGTTGAAGTCAATCTCTCCTTCAACTCCTGAAAACATGCCTCACACTCATCTGTCCAGGCGAAGGGCACGTCCTTCCGGGTCAGCTGAGTCATATGATGCGCAATCTGAGAGAATCCTCTAATAAATCGTCGGTAATAACCTAACGGTCCCAAAAATTTGCATACCTCTGTCACTATGCATGGCTTCTTCCACTGAGTACGACCCCTACCTTGGCTGGGTCCACAGCCAATTCATCTCCTAAAATCATATGGCCTGCGAAAGTAACATATGGGTTATGAGTCCACCAAGCTTCCGTTGCGCCACTCTGATCTTGAGAGTAGACCCATATGCCCCCGAAGATCACCACCACAAACAGGTCTAAGTACGGCCCGAAAACATGGTTCATCATATCCATAAAGGTTGCGGGGGCATTGGTCAACCCAAAAGGCATGGCCAAGAACTCGTAGTACCTGTACCGAGTATGGAAAGCTGTCTTAGAGACATCGATCTCTCTGATCCTCAGGTCTATCCTGGAGACACTATAGCATCTCGCAACTGGTCAAAAAGGTCTTTGATACGAGGCAGCGAGTACCTGTTCTTGACGGTGACCCGATTCAGCGGTCGGTCGGTAGTCGACACAAGGTCGCAGGGTACCATCCTCCTTCCTTACGAACTATACAGGGGTTCCCCTACGGGGACGCATTGGGTCTCATAAAACCTTCCCCCAACAGGTCCTGTAACTAAGACTTGAGCTCTCGCAGCTCTAGTGAGATTATCCTGTACGGTGCAGTAGGAAGGGCCTAGTTCCCGGTACCAATGAGATATCAAACTAGATCTCACGCTCGGCCAGTAGTCCTGGTAGCTCCTCTGAAAAAACATCGGGGTACTCACAGACCACCGGGATACTCTGAAAGTCAGCCACGGGGCTAGGCTCTGCCATTACACAGGCCAACAAGCCCTCACACCCCTGGCTCAAAAGTCTCGTTGCCCGAAGCGCGGAGATGCATCTAAAACCTCCGTCCACCGGCTGTCCGTGAAACTCAACGGGAGATAACTCCGGTATGGAAAAGACAATCTTCCTCCCGAAACAGTCCACTAGGGCGTGATAGGCGGACAGTCAATCCATCTCTAGGATCACGCCAAAATCCTCCATCTGTATCACAATCAGGTCAGTGGGGAGGTTGTGTCCCCCTATACTGACTTCGCAGTCCGTGTAGACCTCTTCGACTACAAACAACAGGCCACTGGGGCCTCTGATCACAAACGGATCCTCTAACAATACACTACCCTACCTCAAACTGATGGCAAAACTCGTAGAGACGAAAGAATGGATAGCACCGGTAATCAAAAAGCACGTACATTAATCTGTCAGAAACGGTAATCATACCTACCGTTACAAAACTCGAAACCCTGGCAACTCTGTGGGTGAGGGTGTTGATACGCCCCTCAGCTCTCGGTGCAAATGAAGTGGCTACACTCTGGGTCGGGCGAGCAATAGCTGGCCGGTACCCTCCTCGCGACTGCGGTCCTTCCCCACGCGCCTGGTGACCACGAATGTCAACTCGGCCTCCAGCACTCAGTGCGAGGAGCATCTGTTGGGCCCCGGCCCTAGATGGGCAATCCTTCCTGAGGTGGCCCGACTGGCCACATTGGTAACAAAGAGGTACACGACCTCCTCCCGCAGTAGGTCCCTACTGGCGGCTGAGCGAGGGCCCGGTGCTGACAGTTGGCCCCTATCTGGGGCCCCCAAAAGCCACTGGTGGCCCCGCAGGATGAGACGGCTCTCCTGCGAGCGCCGTGTGCTTCCTCTCCCGACGGCCCTGTGAGCGCCCCATCTGGTAGGGCCCCCTATAATCTCCCCTGACTCGCCTGGCACTACGGTGACTCTGCTGTCCCACGGAAGGCTCTCCCTCCTCACCCTCGAAAGGAACATGAGGGGGCAGCGAAGTCGGCAAAAGATGAAATTCTTCTCGGACGACCTCTCGAATCAACTAGATGAGGTCCTGAGCCTGGACGCTCAGGAGGAGAGGCGGGGTAGTAAAGAAAGTAAAACAATTGCCTCAAAACATAGTACATGCCACCACAACAACAACAGAAAATGGAAGGGAAACAGAAAGTAATAGGAACAATAAACTATATGTCCGTTACTACAATAGCAGAAAAATGAAAGAGTTGAAAGAACGACTACGGCTGGGCTCGGGTGGGCCCAGCACCCTCTGTAGCTGGAAACTCGGGCTGCTTGACTCCTGATCCTGAACAGGGTTACGAAAAGACGAAGTTAGCGAACGCTGAGTAGAGTGGTGTTTACATTATTTAAGTGCAAGTACAGTAAAAACAACAAGTTTATCTCTCATTTCTATTTATCTCATTTATTTGTTTCTGTTTCATCTATTCCTCAAAGTATCCATGTATTTCTTGATGTTGCATGTTCCTCGTGGAAACGATCTTGATTGCAGTCTTTTCCGTAGAGTAGGAGGTACACGTGGTGCGCTCTTGGCCGGGACAGTCCCCTGTGGTAGTCCTACACTCAGTCAACCACCCGAAGGTCACTGTCGAGACATAGCGGTGACTACGTCACATGTGATAAGTGCACGGGTAGCTACCTCGTACTGGCACATGGTCAGTCGTTTTCGCTAGCGGGTACGCCCAAAGTACAGCACAGGGCCTTGCCCTCTTAGAACAGGGGTCTCGCCCCTCCACAGTTCGCGTACCCTTGTCTGACTACCCTGGTTTGCCCAGTGGACCTAACAAAGTCGGTGTAACGTGGCTAGCTCCCTCCGTACACTAGTAGTACGCCTCGATACCATGTACGCGAGGGCCTACAAGAGTCGGTGTAGAGTGGCCAATCCGACCCCCGGGTCTCAACCCAAGGGAGGCTAGCTCCGCTTTACACTAAAAGAACCACAGTGCTCCTTGGTACCATGTATGCAAGGGCCAACTCACTTCCGTCTACACACGGAATTCCTTTCCATATCCAGGAGTTTCCTCCTAAGTCCTCGTAGGGTTCATGCTCATATTTATCTCATTTATCCATATCCAGATCTTATGTTTCATCACTCGTTCCTCATCCATATACAGGCAGCTCGTGTTTTCATAATTCAGTTCTCAGTCATAACATGCAACTTATGGTTTCACAATTTAATCTCTCATTACATACAGGTAGCTCGTATTTCAACATGCATCTCGTAATTATATTAAAGGCATTTACTAGCAATTCATCTTAACCATGCATTCAAGAAAACAGTACAGCTCAAACAGGCTCATTCATTTCTACCCTAGGATTCATTCCACATCCTAGAGTTCAATTTAATTATTCTAACTAAGCACATTCTTATTTAAATATTAACAATTGAGTTAAATCACTCTACCAGGTATCACGAGAGGAATAGGGGCCTGTGTCGCAGATCTCGTCGTCTCCGTGGGCCCCGAACACACCACTGGCTGGTAACCTGTACCAGTGACTAATTTACATTAGACGAGGTCAAAACAGTAGATACCCAACACAAACACATAGAGAAACTCGAGTGTGACACAGCGGTAGTTCATTTGCGAAAATCCGATTCCAATTGGGCCTTAAACGGATCAAAAACGTAGTTACTGACCAAAATTAGACATCTAGGACTAATCCCAAACGTCTTAAAAGACGTCAGATCTCACCTTGTGCTTCCTGCGGCTGCCTCAGACGTCCATACTCCTCTGCCACCATCTGAGGAGGGTTCCAGACGTCGAACTCTCCTTCCAGTCGTCTGGAAGTGCCGCCAAGCAAAGCGGTCAGATGTTCAAAGGTGCTTGGAAAGGTGCACCGCGTGCCTTTCCAACACCCTGCAGCTACGTACGAAGATGCATACCCGTTTTCAACCAAAGAAAACCTGCGTTACAGTCTGCATGGGCGGACCTGTGCAGACAACACGTACCTCTACATGAGAAATGTGCTTTCAGACGTCCGGCTTCAGCTCCGGACGTCCCAATACCTCCCCAGACGTCTGGTCGATGTCCCAGGCATCTGATACTGGAAAGCCAATATCCAGATCTTCCTTTTGCGATCCTTCTCCTCTGTGCGAACTCCTCTGCGCCGCTTGTAGCTGCTATGCCAGCCGTTGTAGAAGGTCGTGAAGCTCCCCTCGCGAGCTCCCCCTCCTCGCACGGCTCCAAACTCCTCTAGCTTGAGCTCGCGGGCTCCACGAACCTCTCTAGAGCTCTCCCCCTCGGGTTCCTCCTCCTCGAGCTCACGCCGCTGCACCCACAGCATGGCACTCCCCGCGCGTGAGCTCTTCCGCCGTGCCTCCCCTCCCACACACTCCTCTCACTCCCTCCCCCCTTCACACCCTCGCTCTCGCTCTCCCCAGCTCTCCCCCACTCTACCTCGCTCTCCCTCCTCGCTAAGAAGGTGGAGGTTGCTGGTGCAAGGGAAAGGTGAAGGTGGTGGTGGCTGGAGTGGAGATGGAGGGGTTTAAATAGAGGAGGAGGTTAGGGTTTGGGTGAGGAGAACAGAGGGGGGAAAAAGGGAAAAGGATGCATGTGTGACGCCTGCACGCTGAAGCAAGCGGACGTACAATTTTCCCCCACTTTTAGATGTTCGACCCTCAATTTAGATGTCTAACCAATCTTCCAAACGTCTTAAATATCCCAAAGGCAACGGGTCATTTCACTCATCTCTTCCACCAAGTCTCCAAACCAAACATAAGAAGCTTACACTTACTTCATAAAATATGTATTAGACACTTCTAGGTGCTATTTATTTTGAAGGATAGATTTTGAGTAATTAATTTTATAAGTGGTAAGATTATCGGATAAACTTAGGATTATAATTTTTTGTATTTCGAGGAAATATAGGTCTAATCAAAAAATATTTGAAATTTTAATTATGAATATTCTCTCACACAATCTCGACATAAATTTATCATTTTCTTTTATAAAATTGGATAATCTTAGAATTGATATTTTATCTGGAGATTGTTATAATTTAAAATTAAAAGATCAAAATATATCATAAATAATTTAATTCTTACGAATAAACAGTACTAAAGAAATTAGATGAGTTGATATATATATATATATATATAAGACAAATTTGTTGCCATCTGCAGCAAACTTTTTGTGTTGTTTTTTATTTGGTAACTCGGGATCCCACTTGAGACAAACCGGGGGGACCCCCTCCCTGCCGAGGTTAGGAGGATGTGGACGTACAACAAGTCCACTCAAGAGCAGTTCTTGGGGCACCACTCCCCGTGCGATGTGGCCATCGAACGTAGCGTTCCCTGCCCGAGCAAGGCGCGGGCAGTGTTCGTGAAGCCGGAAAGGCAGGAGATCGTGATGGAATTAAATCAACCTACGCAAATGATTTTTTTTATAATTTTAAAAACTATTTAATTATCGTATCACCGATTCAAAATAAAACGAAAGAGAAGACATGAAAGTATATTTAAATTCATTGCTGATGATTTGACGAAGAATCACGTATAAATTTTTTGGTGTCGTAGCATCTTTTTCTTCGAAAGGAGGTGACGACACTCTCAAAAGAAACAAAGAGAAAGTGTGAAAAAAATCTAAGGAAAAGAAAAATCATACCTCAAAGGTTTTATCTTGTGATTTATTTATAATTTTTTCTACGCTGAAATACTGAGAATTGTAATCTTGCTTCTCTCATATTCTTTTGAAAATTATAATCACTCAATACAAAATGATAATTTCGTTCACCATAGAATTATATTTTCTTAAGATATCTCTATATAAAATTTTATATCCTTATAAAAGACGAGTGATTAATTAATTTAATTAGATTACATAAATTATCACGTGACGTTAAATATAAATATATATTCTATCGTATGATTTCGTGATAGATAATGAAGTATGATTCGCAGAACGGTGACGTTGAGCAAGGAGCAATCACGGTGGCAAGCGTCACCAAGTACATCCCCCACTCATTGGAGGCCTTGCGTGAATACCAAGAAGCCTCGTCCCTCCTCGATCAACTACGCAAGATCAATAGTCCACGCTACCAAGTTGACCGCGAGGCGTTGTCCGGGATGCTGAAGGAGTTTGTTGGTCGAGGAAACCCGCTTAAGATGATAGAGAAATACCACGATGCGGATAAGATGCTCATGGAGATCAACCAATTGAAGGGCAAGTACGACCGTGCCATCGCATCGGTGAGTACACAGAGGATGGCAACCGTCATCATCTATGTTGTCCTTGTGGTCGTCTTATTGATCAGCTGTATTACGCTGGGACCGTCAGCCACCCCGCTCACACCGGTTGTCACAATGGTGACGGCTGCTGGTGGTGCTTGGGAGGTATTTCTGAAGGCAAGAGAGGATCCCATGAAGGAGAAGAAGAAAGGGATCCATAAGCTAAGAGAGCTATTTTGCAAGTGTACAATGATCCGAAACAAACGGGGGGTATGTTATAGTAAGTACGAGAAATTCATCGAGCGAGTGCGTGACAAAATACAATCGGTGTTGGACAATTCGGATGGGGAAGTGAACATGCGCAATGGTTTGATCACCGAGGAGGCGATGCAATTGAAGGCAGAGATAGATAAACTAAAACAGGATGATATGGACCAGGTCCAATTGTTGCTAAGAGAGATGGAGGCAGATCCTTCTGTGAGTGCTGTTGTGGAAGATCTTGAGAGGTAAAACCCCAACATCTAAAAGGAGTCCAATGAGTAATCCAAATGTTTTGCCGCATGGAATTTTTAATGGTGGTCTTTTTGGATTTAATTTCTTATCTTTGACAAGTACTCTTATTTTTTTGTACACCTTTACACATATAAGATAAGTGGAAACATGTTATTTCTTGATTTTCATATTGCTTGCAATAATGTAAGGTGTACATGATCGTATAATCTTCGCTTTCGAGTGCTTATCAGTGACTTCACTTTCAATTTTAGACAATTTATAATGAGTTTCCTATCTATTTAAATGTGAAAATTGACAATGTGGATAAGGTGGAACTCTCCAATCATCTTTACAATGATGAATATGATGTTGAAAATGGTACACTGAACTTAACCATCATCGATTATTTTTCTATTTTAAACTGATGCATTTCAAAAAATCATTGGTGCTCGCATTTTGTGTCGCATTTTATATTTTTGTACTCTTATCTTTTTTTAATTTTTTTAATTGAGAATGAGATTAGTTAAAGTCTTTACAAGAAATACATATATATCGGATATACTAATAAATTTTACGTAAAATTTATGGGAGATATATATTTTACTACACATGATTTATTTAGTTATCAATTCATCTATTTTATATTCTTAACATTTTAATTTATCTCATTATTAATTATTTCATCTTAAATGCAACTCATTAAATTTATTATTTACGAGCTTATCAATTTATTTATTTAACATTTTTAACATTATAATTTGTGTGATTATTAATTGTATCATTTTAAAGGCAACTGATTGAATTTTCTATTTAAAGGAGGTTTCACACTCTTTTTTTCTTTTTACACATATGTAGCTACCGTAGAAGTTCTTGATAATATTTACATGATATTTTGATTTCATAAGGTCTTCATCTCGATGTAAGCATATATACATTATTCGTATTTACTTTTGCTTAATAGAAGATGTAATTTAGCCGTTTGTCACTTCTTAAAGTGATGTTAAGGTGAATGTTAGTTATGCAAATGGTATTATATATCCATGATCCTATGTGTGTAATATGTGTTGAAAAGCCTCCAAATAAAAAGTCTAAGGTTAAGATGTAATTTTCAAGCATAAGAATTGATGGACATCAAAATATTGTTCCTAGAATGATTGGAGCTTGAAGGCATTGAACGTAGTTATTGGACCTAACTAATTATTTTACTTTTCACTTTTATATATGTTGAATCGACTATATTATAATTTTCATATTGACCTTATTTTCAACAAATTTTAATCTCTTACAGGATATGCTAATAGCGAGAACACCCACTTTATCAATTTCCACCTTATTCATGAAGTACCACGACAGAGGGCCCTAGTTTATAGTGTAATTTTCGTCTAAGTTTGTTGAACGGATGGTAAACATCTTTATGAATCTTTTTGTGGTACACATTAATGAGATACATTAAAATTGTAAACTCCATGCTTAATTTATAAATCAAATGTCTTGTATAAACATTAAAATTGTAAACTTCATGCTTAATTTATAAATCAAATGTCCTATATAAGCAATGTTACTTTCTTTGATCGCAAGAAATCAAGAACATTTTCCATTTTAGTATGAATAGATTTGGAAATTCACGAATACTTGCTTATGATATATTCTTATATAATTCCCATTTTCCACGTAATAATCTCAATCACATCATATATACTACAAATAGAAAGCATATTCGATAATGCCACACATAAAATTCTTGTAGAAATATATACTAAATTATTTTTTTACTGGTATTACACTACAACAATTACTCTACTTGGGGTTAATATTCATGTAAGATTTATTGCATAAAACATACTAAGAATTAATACGTGTTGATAAATTTTGAAAATCATAGATGCCAAAATGTAATGGTAGTTGCTAGCCAAAAATGATCAATGCCAACAGCACTGAATCTCGAGTGATGCATCTTCTAAGGTTGTTCAAATACCTATGAATTCAATCTTCCTACAACATCCAAATGTTGTTAATGTCACCACTAGGTAAATAAGTATTCTTTCACAAGTTATGCTACTATGTATCATTTCTCTTGGGACAATCTTTTGTGGGTATGATTAATTGAATATGATTTGTTTAATTTATTTAGCACATTGTATAATTTTACACTTATCTTTGCACGTGCATAGCCGCTCCACAAAGAAGCATGCTCGAAAAAATTGGGTCATTCACATCCTTTACTATAGGTACAATCTTTATTCTAACACCTCCAACCTCTTCTATAATGCACATGGCCATTTGAAGCACGCCACATAGTAAGTAGAACCTCATTTAATGTGCACCCTTCTCCCACTTCAAGTACTTGTAAATGATTTAGCTTCAAATACGCTAATATGATTCATTTAAATGATTTAACATATTATATAATTTTACACTTACCTTTGCATGTGCATAGCCACTCCATAAGAAAGCACGTACCAGAAAATTACCTCATTCATTAGCTTTCAATGCTTGTGAGATGGTCTTGCTCAATTTTTTCCATCCCAGATCAAAATGTAATGAAATCATATTGTACATGCCTTTTACTTATAATTTATCACACGTATCTTGACTCACTCAATTAAGATAATTTCAAGTAACGTTAAAAATATGTCACACATGTCAAATAATGTAGTAACGATCATGTGACCATTTCCTTTATATCTTTCCTTTCCCTTTTTCCCACTAAATACATTCCTCTTAACTTTCCTAATGCATTTATTTACATCAACATACCCTTTTTACTCCATCGTCATTGGTTCGTTAATTTATTCCATCATTTTTCTTACTTAAAATCATCCTTATATTATTAGCAACTCATGCGCATGATTCCGTAAATCGAGCACGTCCCCCTCCCTTCATTTATTGTTTCCCATCGCATGTCTTTTTTTTCTGAACCATACCATCACATCAACAGTCATGTTTTCTTCAACGGGACTTAACCTTGCCGTTTAACTGATTATATTTCATCATACGATGCCCTTACTCGATCCCTTCTTCTACGTATCTATCACGTGATCTTATCTCTCACGTGATCTTATCTCTCACCTAGTGCACGTCAAATCTAATTAGATGTAAAACATATTACTTATATAATTGTCCATAATATTCACCATCATTGAAAAAAAGTTCTTGACTAATTAAAGAGCACGTCTAACTCTTGAGGGAGGAGTAAGGGGGAGAAAATGATGCATATAAAAGTACAATGTAATATATAGATCAATATACCTCTTTTCTCCTCAGTCGGGTGTAGGGAACGATGTAGCTTGGAGTTTCAATGTGTTTAGATTAATATGAAAAGAGCATGTGGGGTGGGGGGGGGGGGGGGGAAGGACCGGTGGTTACATGAAATAGATATTTATAAAAGTTGGTTGCGTATGTTACCCTGTATCAAAGAGCTTATGTTTATCAAAACAGTAATGGTAAACAATACCTTACCGTACACATGCAAAACTAAAATTAAAAAAAGAGAAGTAGGAAATTAAAGCAATCTTTCTCTCCCTTCCTCACACCCTCTACCCCTCCCCTCCTTCTCTTCGAGAAGCAACATAGATTGAAAAAGTGTAACATCTAGATCCATCTATCAACGTTGAAAAGACACCGACAAAGCAAAGTGACTCCCACACACCTCCTTAGGACACGTCCCTTCCCATTCTAAGAAAGAAAGCAATGGTAGAGGATCGGAGGTGCAGCATCCATCCTCTTCCATTTAAAAAGCAAAGAAGGAAGCCTTTGTCGAAAGATGTATAAGGACATGTATCATATCTCCGTGAAGCAAATTTTTATAATGGTCGTAGTTGTTTGAAATTTATATATGAGAATGTTTTGATCTATTTTGTTGTTTATTGAAAGGGAGACAGTGAAGTAAAAGGATGGAAATAGGAGCTAGGGGAGATGAGGTTATGGGAAAAGGTTGTTTATGCATATTGGGAAGAGTTCATGGGAAGGACGTGGACAAAAAAATTTAAAAAAGCACATAATAGGGGCTAGGGACATGAGGGTGGGTTGTTTGATGTGCACTTTCACATAGTGAAAGGAATGAAATGGACTTGTGATTTAATAAAATGAAGGAAAAAAGAGATGGTTAACAAGTGAAGAAGTACGTAATGGAAAATGTTGAGGGATAAAGTAAAGAGAGTGGGAAGGATGGACGTGAAGAAAATATTAAAGGGAAGTACATAATAGAGCATTGTGCAGGGTTGAATGTACATAAAGATTACTTAAAAGTCATGTTAATGACATCAGTTAGGGAGAGGTGAGTATGCGAACATCTATTTGAATATGCGATGTTTTTTCGATTTAAAGGTGAAAGGTCATAATCATTATTTGTGGGTCTTGTTTGGGTTTGATGGTTTATGAGGTTATGAATGGTTGTTTTGGCATCCTGGGAAGAATTCGTGTGAAGGACGTGAGCGAAAAATTAAATAAAGCACATATGAGGGGCTAAGAGTGGTAGGGATGAGGGTGGGTTGGTTTGATGTGCACTTTAGCAGAGTGAAAAGAGTGAAACAAACATTTGATTTGATGGAATGGGGGGGGGGAGGGTTGGTTAATAAGTGAGAAAGCATGTAATGGGAAATGTTGTACGATGGAATATACTGGAAAGGTTGGACATAAACAAATGTATGAATGGAGGCACCTACGGTGGTTAATAGGTACACCAAAGGCATCACTTAGCAGGAGGTGTTGGAAATGGTTAATTCATATCGTTGATTGTAAAGATTGAAAACTAACCTTCATGTATGAAAAATAAGAAATTAGTGCATGTTGTCGGTCACTTTTGTGGATGTACTAGAGTGGAAGAAAAAGGCATTAGGAATCATAAATAGATGACATGCATTAAAATGCTAAAGGAGAAAATGTTCAAAGTTCATGCTTAATTCAATGAAAAAAGAGAGAAACCATGCATGCCATTGGTTGGTATGAAAAGTGGAAGTAAGTGGGATCTCCTCTTCTAGGGCATGGCAAGGAGATTTGCCGTGCAATATGTAGAAGATTTATTCATGTGAAGTCTTTGTACTCATCGCACAATTATTCAGTGAATATTTAAAAAATATGAGGAATTAAGTGGTGATAAAAAGCATTGCCATTGCATTACGTGGTGAGAAATATGCAACCTAATTATAGGAGAAAAGGAAGAATTATTTAAAGGTTAATAATGATTGTTATTATAAACGTATATCATGAATGATATTACAAACATTGTTTGTAGAAAAGATAGAAGGAAGGAAGGTGAGAACCTAAAGGTGGACGAAAAGGCAAATATTGTGGAATATTCATCATGAGGTGAGTTGAGTGCCCAATGAAAGAACCAAATGTGATGATAACTACTATCAATGAGGACGTGCACAAACCATTGGTAAAATACACGACCAGAATCATAGAGGAAAACACACCCTAAAGAATATTATTTAAGTAACATGCTGCACTTGGAGATAAAAGTTGAATACGTGGAAACATCAATGAATAGTATTTACAAATGTCATGATATGGAATCACTTACATTGCTTTAAATTATATGCAATTTTATTGGCTTTTGAAGGACAATACCATTTTGATGTTTTTGAGTTAAATTTGAAAATGAATGTATGCAAACATTATCACTAGAGTTGTGATAAATTAATATAAATTTGCTCTTCTTCTATCAACAATTAAAAGGAACGTGCTTCACACGTTATCTGATGAGGCCGAGAGGTCGTCCTTGTGTTTTCAAGTCAACGCCTCCTCGTCGCCATTGAAGAGCTGCTGAAGCTCCTTCGCAAGCAGCTCTAGGATTCCTTCAGCCCAGGCATGCACTCTAGGCAGCGCGGGTTGGTTCTGCGAGCACGCCTAGGCCTGCGATTGGGGGTGCGAACGCTCGCTGCTGCCCCAATAGGCAACGTCTTCTCGCCTGCGGGTGCGCAGATTGGAGGTGGGACTTTAGCCCCACCTCGTAAGTGTGTGGCCTTGCACCCACACTTAAATTGGAAAAGTGTATAGGGCTGTTTGCCTTCGATACACAGGGGTCAGGTCCCTCACCCGCGCTCACGCCCCGCGGGTCTGAGCCGAATCCGACTACCCGACCAAGCACTCATCGCCCACCACTGCACGCCGATGGGCCTGGTCCCAGGTGCGCAACCCGAACCTGATTACCCGACTCTGGGAAAGCTTTCCTAAAGAGAGATTCAAAGAGAGAGAGAGATGGGGAAGGGGTAGGGGTAGGGGTAGGTTTTGCACTGATCCTTGTGTGTGCACGCAAGGAAGAAGGAAAAAGAAGAAGAAGCAGGCGAGGGAAGAAGAAGAGAGGAGGAGCGGCCGAAGACTTAGCTGCACTGAGCAGCTGAAGAAGAAAAGGAGAGGAGCTGAAGAAGAGAAGACGCACTATAGCAATCGCATAGTTAAGTCGTCTGAGCACCAAGTCAGACGTCGGAAGGGCAGAAGCAAAGCAGAGAAGAAGAAGGCAAGAAGAAAAAGGGTCACCACAGCCGCAGAGAAGAAAAGAAGAAGAAGAGGAACAACCAGAGCAGAAGAAGAAAGGAGAAGCAAAGTAGAGAAGAAGAAAAGAAGAAAGAAGGCAGCAGCCTCTGTAGTTGCAAGAAAGAAGAAGCAGCTAGAGCAGAAGAAGGCAGGTTGAGAAGAAAGAAGAAGAGAGAAAGAAGAGAAAGCAGAAGAAAAGAAGAAGAAGAAAGAAGCAAAGTAGAGAAGAAGAAAAGAAGAAAGAAGACGCAACAAAGAGAGAAGAGGAAGAGAGAAGAAGAAGAAGCCAACAAAACCTTTGCTCCCTCTCTCTTATTACTTTTGTAACATAATTGTGAACCTTTATGCCTCTAGAATCATAATTGCTCCCTGAGTTCGACCTCGGGAAAACTTGTTATTCCGAGTAAAAAATTTTGTATTAGACTGGTAACTGTTTTGTCATATACCACAACGACTGTAAATAACCATAACGACAAAGGAAGACACCACCCACGCCTTCAAATACCCCCTCCCCTCTCCCTCGTTCACCACCCCACCGTATCCTCCTTCCTCCAACGTGAGCGCGAGAGAGAGAGAGCGAGGGTAGCAGCTGTTGCTGGGTGCGGTGCAGAGAGGAAGAGGTGTAGCGAGAGGGAAGAAGAGGGAAAGCGCGCGTGAAAGAGAGAGAGAGCCCGCCAGAGCAGCTTGAGGCCAGCCGGTGTGCGCGCGGGGGAGCGTCCTGCTGGGGTGATCCCCCTGGTGTTGCTGCAGCTCGAGCAGCGGACGAGCGGCTGCGTGGCGAGCTCGCGTGCAGCAGGAAAAAGACGAGGAGGTTCTGATTCCGGGAAATTTCCCAGAATTAGACGTCTGGACCTATATCCAGACGACGCGGGCAACGTCTGGATGGAGCTCCAGACGACTGAGAGGTACAAAATTTCTCCTCTACCTCCTTTTTGCGGATGCGGCCATGCAAGCCGATCCGCCGAAGTGCTGAGACGTGTCGTGTTGAGGAGGCTTTCATCACGCATGCAGGTTTCATTTTGGGAAGGCGCGGGGATACGCCCTCCCACGCAGTTCAGATGTCTGGGCATGGCACCAGACGGCGGAGAGCATCTCCAGACGTCCGGAGAGGTGGTTGGATATCTGGAACTGGGTCTAGGCGATTCAACAGGATCCCTGGACGTTTGAGGAGCAGCGCAGAGTGAGGTATGACCTGGACTACTTTTTAAGATGTCTGGAAGGTGTTCCAGACATCTGATTTGAGTCAGAGTTGTCATTTTTGACTCGTTTAGGATCCGTTCGAGGTTCGATTTCCGCGTTTAAGATTTCGTTCTTCTCAGAATTAGTTCCTCTACTTGTTTAAAATACTTGTATCCTGTTTTGAGTGGTTCCTTGTGTTTGATCCTTGTGTTAGGACCTCGTTCTGTTGTGGCTTTAGGGGTTGCGAAGGCATGTGGACCTACCAATCACACCCCCATTACTCCCGATTTTGCAGGTAGAGTGGCTCCCCTTAGTTAATTACAAACATTAATGCATCTCTGAATTAAATGATAGATCCTAGGGTATGGCATGAATCCTAGGACCTGAAAACTAGATTAAATGATAGATCCTAGGATATGGCATGAATCCTAAGACCTGAAATCTAGATTGAATGATAGATCCTAGGGTATGGCATGAATCCTAGGACTTGAAAACTAGATTGAATGATAGATCCTAGGGTATGGCATGAATCCTAGGAACAGAAACATGGAAATGAATGTCTTGAATGACTAAATTACAGTCTTGGATAAGTAGATAGAATAATGATAATTGCCTGTAACTGGATAACAGCTGCCGGTGAAATGTAGAGTACCGTTGCTAGTAACGGCTACATGTAATTTCTATTGTTTGGAAACTAAATGCGAGCTGATTGTATATAAATTGATATTAAATGTTGGAAACACGGGCTATATACGAATAAAACTGAAATGATGAAACCTAGTATGGCTTGGCCTGAGAAATATGAGCATGAACCCTACAGGGAATTAGGAGTAGAGCTCCTGGAAAATAAATAGAATGGAATTGGGAAAGTGGATGGGGAAGTGAGCTGGCCCTTTAGTACGGAGTACCAAGGAGAGCGACTGTCCCCTTGTTTAGTATAGAGCGGAGCTAGCCACCCCAGGGACCCGGGGTTAGGTTTGGCCACTTTGTACCGACTTTTGGCCCTCATGTACATAGTATCGGGGAGAGCTACTAGTGTAGGGAGAGAGCTAGCCACCCCACGGGCCCCGGGGTTCAGCTAGCCATCCTACACCGACTTGTTAGGCCCACTGGGCAAACCAGGGTAGTCAGGTGAGGGTGCGCGGACTGTGGAGGGGCAAGACCCCTATTTGGTTACTGTGGAGGGGCTGGACCCCTATTACTGAGAGGGCTCTGCCCTATACTGGTTCTGCGCTGTGCTTTGGGCGCACCCGTTAACGGAAACGACTGACTGTGTGCCAGTGCAGGGTAGCTACCCGTGCGTTTATCGCGTGTGCCGTAGTCACCATTACATCTGTCAGCGACCTTGGGGTGGTTGACTGAGGGTAGAACCACCACGGGGGACTCTCCCAGCCAAGAGAGCACCATGTGCTACTTTTACTTTTCGGAAAAGACTGCAATCAAGATCGTTTCCACGAGGAACATTCGAGATCAAGAGAAAGATCTGAGAAATAATTCAAGAAAGAGTAAATAGAGAAATAAAGAAAGAAATTAAAAACAATAGCTACTTGTCCACCTTTACTATTTTTCTTAGCTAGCTGGTTGCCACTCTACTCAGCGTTTTGCTGACGTGTCATATTTGTCACCTTTTTCAGGACCAGGTGTTGAGCAGCCAGAGACTACGGCTGAGGAGGGTGCTGGGCCTAGTAGAACCCAGTAGTTGTACTTTTGTTGTACCCATTTTCTGTAGTAGTGAGTATTTCTGTTACACCTTGTACTCTTTTATTGTAAACTTCATATTTCTGTACTTGTTTTTAAATTCTCTACTATTGTGGTGGTATGTACTGTAGTAGTTCTTTTCTTTACTGCTTTACTTTTGTTACTGTTAGTTACTTGCATGGTGAATGTGGTTTATTTTACTGCTTTTTGGTTACTTTCTCGTTGGACGACTAGGTCTTGGGATCAGTCGAGTTGGTCTGATTCTCGTGTCCTATAGGGACTCGGGAATCGGGTCGTAACACTCTCCTTTCCTTTTCTTCTCAATTACTTTTCATACAAGTTAATGGAAACTATTATAGTTGGTGCTTGTTACGAACGTGGGCGTCAGACGTAGTTTAAGACATCTGGGAAGTGGCCCAGACGTCTGGCCAGACATCTGGAACCCTTCCTAGAATTCTGCTATTAAATTTTTTCGGCGTACGGGTTCGCGTCTGCGCGCGTGCGCGCGCAGACTGAATCCGCCGCCTTCGTCCTGCTCTTTCTCTCCCTCCCTGCAGACGACGCCACTTCTCTTCTCTCTCTCCCCACTCTACCTTTAAATAGCATCGCCCTCTCCCTCACCCTCACTCCACCACCTTCCTCTTCTCTTTCTCCCTGCCAGCGAGAGCTCGAGCAAGCGAGTGAGCGAGTGCGGCAGCAACAGCCGCAGCGAGCATGCGGGAAGGAGGAGTGTTGCGAGAGGAAGAAGGAAGCTCAACCGCGAAGGTGCAAGCTTGCTGGGGCAGCTAGAGCCGGCCGGCGGGCGAGCGACGAGCGAGGGGTGTCGCGGAGGGGCTGCTGCAACTCGGGCAGCAGGCGGACGCAGCGTGGCGCGGCCGTGCGTCACGGGCGGAGAGCGAATCGGGTCCTGATTCTAGGAAAATTTCCCAGAATCAGACGTCTGGACTTACATCCAAACGACGCCGAAGACGTCTGGAGGACAGTCCAGACATCTGATAGGTATAATATTTTCCTATCTTCTCCTTTTTACGCGTGTACGGCCATGCAGCCATCCGCCGCGTTCTTCTGCACCTCTTCATGATGAGAGCGGGTGTGTGTGTGTGCAGGTTCTGTTCGGGAGGGTGCGAGGGCTCTCCATCCCACACGGATCAGACGTCTGGCCACAATACCAGACGACGGAGAGGACCTCCAGACGTTCGAGGTGACAATCGAACGTCTGGAAACTAAGGCTAGACGATCCAGCGGGCTTCTGGACGTCTGAAGGACTGCGCAAACCAAGGTACGACATGATCGACCTTTTAAGAAGTCTGGAAGAGGTTCCAGACGTCTGATTTTGGACAGATTCGTCGTTTTTGACCCGTTTAGGGCCCGTTCGGAGTCCGTTTTCCGTGTTTCGAGTTGCGTTCTTTCCAAATTTATTTCCTCTACCTGTTTACAGTAATTGTATACTGTTCTGAGAAACTACTTGTGTTGTTCCTTGTGTTAGAACCCCGTTCCGTTGCGACTCAGGAGGTTGCGGAGGCACGCGGGATTGCCGATTACATCCTCAGTACTCCCGATTTTGCGGGTAGAGTGGCCCTTTAATTTATTTAACAAAATTTGTACAATTATGAAACAATTATTAGAGTCTAGGGCATTGCATGAACCCTAGGACTGAGAAATTAGATTGAATGATAGATCCTAGCATATTGCATGAATCGTAGGACTGGAAAACTAGATTGAATGATAGATCCTAGGGTACGGCATGAATCCTAGGACTGGAAAACTAGTTGAATATATAAACATTGCAGTCTTGGGAAAGTAGAAAGGAAATGATAACTACCTGTAAATTGGTTAACAACTGCCTGTTATGAATGAATAACTACGATTGAGAACATGGGTTATATGAATATAAAGCTGGAACGGTGAAACCTACATTGGCTGAGTTAAAAAAGCATGAACCCTACGGGGAATTAGGAGTAGAACTCCTGGAAAGGAAATGGAATAGAATTGGGGAAGTGAGCTGGCCCTTGAGTACGGAGTACCAAGGAGAGCGACTGTCCCCCTATTTAGTGTAGAGCGGAGCTAGTCGCCACAGGGACCCGGGGTTAGGTATGGCTACTTTGTACCGACTTTTGGCCCTCGTGTACATAGTACTGAGGAGAGCTACTAGTGTAAGGAGAGCACTAGCTACCCCACGGGCCCTGGGGTTCTACTAGCTCACCTACACCGACTTGTTAGACCCACTGGGCAAACCAGGGTAGTCAGGCGAGGGTGCGCGGACTGTGGAGGGGCAAGACCCCTGTTTGGTTACTGTGGAAGGGTTGGGCCCCTGTTACTGAGAGGGCTCTGCCCTATACTGGTTCAGTGCTGTGCTTTGGGCGCACCCGTTAACGGAAACGACTGACCGCGTGCCAGTGCGTGGTAGCTACCCGTGCGTTTATCGCGCGTGCCGTAGTCACCGTTACGTCTGTCAGCAACCTTGGGGTGGTTGACTGAGAGTAGGACCACCACGGGAGACTCTCCCAGCCAGGAGAGCACCACGTGTTACTTCTACTTTTTGGGAAAGACTGCAATCAAGATTGTTCCTACGATGAACATTCGAGATCAAGAGAAGGATCTGAGAAATAACCAACAGTGAATAAATGGAAAATATAAGGAAAGAAAGTAAAAATATAACAGCTACTGTACACTCTACTGCTTCTTTTAGCTTTTAGTTGCCACTCTACTCAGCGTTTCGCTGACGTGTCACCCTTGTTGCCTTTTCAGGACCAGGTGTTGAGCAGCCAGAGTCAGTGGCTGCAGAGGGCGCTGGGCCTAGTAGGGCCCAGTAGTGTTACCTGTAGTACCTACTGTACTTTTCTTTCCGCTGTAGTGAGTAGTTTCTGTTACTCTTTATACTCTTTTTGTTGTAAGCTTCATGTTATGTACATGTTTATTTCTCTTCTATTGTGGTGGTGTATACTGTAGTATTTCCTTTCTTTACTGCTATATTTTGTTACTGCTAGTTATATACATGGTGAATGTGGTTTATTTTACTGCTCTTTTGGTTACTTTCTCGTTGGACGACTGGGTCTTAGGATCAGTCGAGTTGGTCCGATTCTCGTGTCTCGTAGGGATTCGGGAATCGGGTCGTTACAGTGCTTATTTCTAATATGGTTTAAACCTTTGTGTAATCGTTTGGTATGATTTTTCTCCTTTCCTTTTCTTCTCAGTTACTTTTCATACCAGTTAATGAAAATTATTATAGTTGGTGCTTATTTCTGATATGGTTTAAACCTTTCTATAATCGTTTGGTATGGTTTTCCCCATTTCCTTTTCTTCTGAGTTACTTTCCATACCAGTTAATGGAAACTATTATAGTTGATGCTTATTTCTGATATGGTTTAAACCTTTGTGTAATCGTTTGGTATGATTTTTCTCCTTTCCTTTTCTTCTCAATTACTTTTCATACCAGTTAATGGAAACTATTATAGTTGGTGCCTATTTCTGATATGGTTTAAACCTTTGTGTAATCGTTTAGTATGGTTTTCCCCCTTTCCTTTTCTTCTCAGTTACTTTCCCTACTAGTTAATGGAAACTCTTATAGTTGGCACTTAGTTCTGATATGGTTTAGACCTCTACCAAACTATGCATTGTTGGCTTGTCTACATGGTAAAGTTGATATGTGGAGCATCAGCTATTAGTTTGCACTCCATTGCATATTATGGATCTATTTCACAATAAGTTTCACATTCCCTATCTACTTTCCATCTTCCTATTACATTTCATGAATATCTCAAATAGTTGGATTCATTTTATTTCGGTTGTTCTTTGACATATCTGTGAGGCTGGGCTGTAATCATTTCTTCTGGTTTCTCTACTTGTTCTCTTTTCATTTAGTCTACATACGAGTTGATGGCAACTATATTATCTACTGGTTATTTCAGAAATGCTATAATCGTACAAACTACTGCATGGTTTGCTTTTATGAAATGACCCATGGCCCTTTTGGGTTGTTTAAGATGTCTGGATGAGTCGTCAGACATCCGTCCAGATGCCTGGATGGAGGGTCAAACGTCTGAAAGTGGAAGAACCGGACCTGTGTTCTTTTTCCGCGTGCATAGACACACGCAAACCCCCCCTCTCCTCACCCTAAACCCTAACCCTCTATCTATTTAAGCCCTCCTCTCCCATGCCACTCCATTCATCTCCACCAGCCACCACCTCCGTCCTTCCTTCCTTCCTTCCAGCGTGGCAAAAGGAGAGGAAGCTGAGAGAGAGAGAGATAGGACGTGGAGGAGGAGGAGGAGAGGAGAGTTAGAGAGGAGGAGCTCGCAAGGGAGCCACGAGAGTGTGGGAGGAGCTCGTGCTCGAGGAGGAGGAGCTTTCGGAGGTGGTCTCGCGGCCTCCTGAAGCTACCAACGTAGTAGCTGCGAGCGGCACGGAGGGGTTCTGCGTGGAGAAGAAGGCTCGTGGAGGGTCTGCGTACTGGATATTTTCCAGTATCAGACATCTGGAGCACATTCCAAACGTCTGGAATAGCCTAAGGACGTCTGGGGCTGAATCCGGACATCTGAAAGCACGCTCAGTGCTAAGGTACATGCTTTTGTGCGGTTATGGCCATGCAAGCCTCACCGCAGTGATCTTATTCAGTCTTATTTAGCTCTACGCATGTGTACACAGGAGCATAGCATTGGAAAGGCACAGGGTGCGCCCATCGAGGTGCTTTTGGACATCTAGACATGTCGCCAAACGTCTGACCATACCTCCAGACGACTGGAAGGAGGGTCCGACATCTAGAATTCACCTCAGACAATCGTGGAAAGGTCTTGACGTCTGAGGTAGCCGTAGGAAACCTAGGGTGTGTTTTGACATCTTTTAAGACGTCTGGTACTAGACCCAAACGTCTGATTTTGGACAGTATGAGTGTTTTTGGCCTGTTTAGGGCTCAAACATAATCAAATTTCCGTAAACGAAGTATCGTTGTTTTTCGCTTGAGTTTCTCTACAAGTTAGTGTCACTTATATACAGTTTTGAACTCGTTTGATGTGGATGGTCAATTGTATAGGTCTCTAGTCAGTCAAGTATGCGGGAGCCGTGGAGGCGACGGGATCTGCGATCCGAGCCCCCATTCCTCCCGTATTTGCTAGTAGAGTGGTTTACATAAATATTATGATTTAAATAAATCAACTGCATGCTTAGAATAACTTGAATGAACCCTAGGATGAGAATGAACCCTAGGGCAGAAATAGATGGGTATGGTTTGAGATATATCGTATACTTGAGAAACATGTAGAACCCTAGGACGAGAATGAACCCTAAGGCAGGAACACATGAGTATGGTTGAGCTACACTGGTTACTTGAGATGCCTGTAAAACTTTAAATGCTAGCAAATGTATTGGTTATTTATGTGATGCCTTGTTAGTTGGAAAATCACGAGCTGCCTGTTTTAAGAATGGAACCGGAAACGTGAATAGAGAAATCTGGAAGTCTGGAATATGAAATGAAAGATATATCAGCATGAACCCTGCAGGGAATTAGGAGGAGGACTCCTGTAGACAAGAAGTGAGCTGGCCCTTGTGTACCAGTACCAAGGAGAGCCACTATCCCTTTAGTGTAGAGGGGTACTAGCCGCCCATTGGGATGAGCCTCGGGGTCAGGCCTAGACACTCTACACCGACTCTGTTTGGCCCTCGTGTACGTGGTACCGAGGTGAGCCACTTAGTGTAGGGAGGGAGCTAGTCGCCCCAGGGGGCCCAGGTTAGGACTAGCCACCCTACACCGACTTTTGTTAGGCCCATTGGGCAAACCGAGATAGTCGGACGAGGGTACGCAGACTGTGGAGGGGCAAGACCCCTGTTTTGTTCTGTTCTGAGAGTGCAAGGCCATGTACTGTTCCGTGTTATACCTTTAGGCGTACCCGCTAGCGGAAACGACTGACCGCGTGCCAGTGCGGGATAGCTACCCATGCGTATCCCACGTGCCGTAGTCACCGTTACATCGCGACCATGACCTCGGGGTGGTTGACTGGGTGTAGGACTATCACGGGGGACTCTCCCGGTTAGAAGAGCACCACGTGTACCTCCTACATCATGGAAAAGACTGCAATCAAGATCGTTTCCATGAGGAACAGGCCAGATCAAGAAATGTTTAAGTAAATAAAGGAATAACAAATTAGAAGTACTTGGTTGAACTAAATGAAAATGGATAGTTATTTAATTGATAAATTAATTGCTTGTCTTAATTACATGTAAATGGCTAAATTACCACTCTACTCAGCGTTCGCTAACTCTGAAAATTTTATAACCTTGTTCAGGTGAGAGAGTTGAGCAGCCAACTCCACTGGTTGCAGAGGGAGTTGGGCCCAATCGAGCCTAGCATTAGCTGCGTTCTTACTGTTTTCCTTAGCTCCTATTGTAGTAGTGAGTATTTTTGTTCTATGTAACACTGTTTCAGTTATTTTTCCGCTATACTTTTCTCTGTCGTAGTTGTGATGGCCTATAACTTTGATGGACCATTTCACTCTGTTTCTTTTACTGTCTCTTGTTTCTTTCTGTCTAGTTACATTGCATATGTGGATGTGAATTATTTCCTGCTTTTGGTTATTTCTCGTTGGACGTCTAGGTCTTGGGATTAGTCAAGGTAGGCCAGTTTCGGGTCCTGTAGGGATCTGGGATCGGGTTGTAACATTTTATACGTTGTTAAGTTAATGTATTGAGAATCTGCTATTAGTTTGGCCTCCTAAGCATGCTTTCAGATGTATTTCAAAGTAACTTTTGCATCTCTTAAGTTATTTTGATATTGCTTTTACAGTTCATATCCACTTCTGACAATTGGCTACATCTTGTTTTGATTGGCATTGGCTATAGATGCGTATAACCTATGTACTGAAATCATTAATTTTGCATTTCTCCTATTTTCTTTTCATCTACTTTACATACAACTTCATGCCAATTGCCTACATATCTAAATTACTTGAATGTTCCCTTTTTCCTATTTTCTTTTTCAAGGTGCGACTCCAGATGAACAAAGAATCTGGAGGATTGGATGGAAGCTGCTTGATGAATGCTGAATAAAAGATGGATGAGGATATGGATCTATGGGAGTTGAGTGAGGTTCGTTTTTCTTGCTGAAATTTTGGACAGAGATTGTAGTGATGTTAGAATCTTGAAGACCTGATCAACATCGGGATCAGTTTTCCATTTTGCTGGTAAATGAATTTCTGGATGCATGGTGGCTTAGTTGATGCATTGACAAAATTCTTCATATCATTTGAAGGACTAATCAAGTTTTAAGATCTGTTTTGGTTCTTGCTGGGTTAGTGGGATGGTTCTTGTTGGGTTGTCTAGGTTGCTGGGTTATCTGTGTTGGTTCTTGTTGGGTTGCTAGGTTGGTTCTTGCTGGGTTATTGTTGGTTCAATTTGGTCTACCTTGATGGTTTGGTTTTCTACTTTTCAAACACAACTGCTGCCTTGATAGCTTCCTTACGTTGGTTGGGTTCCTATTGGGTTGTCTTACGCTGTTTGGCTATTGGATTGGCTTATGCTTTCACCATTAGGATGCCTTGGTTTTTTGTTTTGAAGAAGGCTACTCGGTTGCACAGTTCCATCCTATTTGGTTGGTTCCTGTTGAGATCTACTATCTTCGTCACATTTTCTGCCAGTTGAATTACCTGTGAGGCCTAAACTATTTTTTATGTTTATTGTTGTTGAATTTAATTGTCTCCCTCTAAGTATATCCTTAATTTGATAGGTTTTATATTACGATGAATGATTTTAACTTTTTCATGCAGGAAACATTGCAATGATGAAAGCTCATGTCAATACACATCTTGTAATGATAAGCACTTCTGAGCAAATGCTTAAAAATTTACACGTAGGTTGTTTACTATTCGCGCTTATAAGACGCACACATATTTGAAGATATTCATCTTATTCTACTTCTCGACAGATAAGTATCGAGACCTTTCTACACTTATACGTACTTTCTAATAACTTTCTAATTAATTTCCTCCTTCTTCCATTGCAGGTTCTCATACATGTACGAATCTCAATCTTATCTTTGATGACTTCACCACATTTCTTTCCAATTTTTCAACAGAATCTGTGCCTTCGATGTTTGAGACGAACAACGGCCAAGTGGAGGAGTTTCGATTGCATCTCAATGGCTATCAAAATCAAACCATTGTACTTAGGAATAGAAGTTGAGATGTATACGACTTATATTGCTAAGTTTGGGTTAGTAACCTAGCAAGTTATGTAATTAAAACTTACCGTGGCAATGTACATGATTGAGTTAATCTTGTTTAGCCAAACATTGTAATAGCACAATTCATTAATTTAATGAAATTTTCCATTTTACCAAGTCTCTATTCAATATTTTCTTTATCCTCCTTTCTTCACTTTACAATCTTCTGTTGGTATAACTTACTACCATTTACGAAGGTCGCTATCAAACAGTATATAAGTTCATCTTTCCAATTTAAACAAACAATAATAGAGTTGATAAATTTATGTAAAAATAAGTTCCCTATCAGAAAATAACATAACTACGAGTTTGTAAGGAGCGGCTCACATGATGTTGAAGCACAGATCCATTATTGTCATTTTATCAAGAGAAAAGCAGGAATTCAAAATTTATCTCCAACAATATGCTTCCATAGTCACAAGGCATACCACCAACTTCATCATTTAAAATATCAACTAAAACAAAAAAAATATTACATTAACCTCAAGGGAAAAGTTGTCTATCTACCACTTTTTCAACTTTCTCCGGTAATTCCACCTTTTCATTCCTCCAACCAAACACCTTACGTGGAATTAACCACCTTAATTCCTCAATGTGACAACGTCCACAACCAAACACCCAAATGGAATAAAATTCCTTAATTCCTCCTACTCCTTTTTTATCCCTCCAAATTATTCCTCCAACCAAATGAGGCCTCGAGAAGCAGCCGCATCTAGCGTCGTGTATATGTTGTGAGTATGATTCCACTTGTTCTTTTCGAAAGGTATTTGGTTGTCTTTGTGCTCGATTCGGAATAGCACTACTTTTGGGATCACCGCATGGGAAATTACCTTTGAAAGCAAACTCGACAACTTTAGTTTAGGTCATTGGTGGTCCTACTATTTACTTTCATGATTTTGTTATGTAGAACTATCTTAAGGGTGTTACACCTTTGCACCTCGTTTGATTGTCGGGCTAAGGAGTTAATTTGGCCTCGATTGATCTTGAACCCACGGGTTGCTAACCCATCATTTGCCCACGTTAACCCGACACTTGGTAACCCACCCCCCGTGCGGAATAGCGAGTAACCCACTATTTGCTCCGTGGTGCTGAGAAGCTCCGTTACCCTAATTGCATCCGATGGCAAGCCACTGCTGCTTCTCTCTTTGTCGTCGTTACCCCCCTCTCGCCTTACCATCTTTGGAAGGCGATCTGAAAGGGACGTTCCCATCGACACAATGAGAAAGGGGATGGTGGAGAGCGTGGATTTCATTGGTTTATCGCTATCAAAAATGGTGTGATACACATATTTCTATTCAATTTTCCTCTCCTTGTGCCTGATAGTTAAGATTTGTCGACTTTTGTCATAAAAAGAAGTTTTTAGGGTTTCTGAGTTCCTTTGTTGTTTAATCTTGGGTTTGCAAAGCTGGGCATTTGCGGCTAGGGTTTTTGGTACTTGTTACTGTTGTCGTGTTTGTTTTCGTCAACGATTCAAGTAGGGTTTGCGTCCTCAATTTTGGATATGATGGTCGATGAAGTATGGCAATGCTATTATTTGCGATGGCAGCTTTTGGATTTTTGTTTTCTTGTGCAGTGGGTTGAATCTTTGGGTGGGTCATCTTTATTGACTGTCAGCCTTTTCAAAGGTGTTGCCATATCCGAACGGGTCTACATTATGTTATTGTGTTGGGATATGATCTATCCTTCACTTTTCTGAGTAAATGCGGGCAGTTGTTTTGTGAGGTCTCTTCCTCCAATCTTTTTCCCTATGTTTTGTCTCATCATTGGGGTATGGCAGCTCATACTGTTGCCATTAGTTTCCATAAAGGTTGTGCATTGAGGTGGGTGGAGACATCCACTCGAAAGTGTTGGTATTAGTTTGGTCAAAATGGAAAGGTACCCTAGCCCTGTGTCCTCTCATTGTGCCAGCATTGACCCTTCTTTATGGGAAGGTATCCAAGCCAGGTTGAGAAGGAGATGCCTATATAAATGGCTCCCTTTCCTCCTTGATGCTATCACTTGGGTGGTCTTGCTACTATTCATTAAAGAGGAAGAAGAAGATGGTAAGTCCTCCCATTTCCATAGTCTGTACCAAGTGGCAGACGTTGTGATGTTTTGGATAACTATCTTTATGTTAATCTCTGTGTGCAGGTGAGAAAAGTGTTGAGAGTGTTGCTCTTCTGCAAGAGGTGAAGGACCACCATAAGAACCTAACAACAAGATTGTTGAGAAGGTAAGATGTTTACACGTCCTTCTACAAGTAATTTGATCCATGCCTTTCCTATCAGCGTGGAAATCATTGTGTTTTCACATATATTTCTATACTACACTGGTAGTAGATGTCGTTTGTTTGTAAAAGTGAAATGCCTATCTTGCAAAATTGGACTGAGTATTAACTTGAGTTTGGTTTGAAAGTAATAACTTTTGAACTTGATTGCTTTTAAGTGGGAGAAGGTGAAAGAAGATGTCCAATATGTGATGTTTTGAGTAGCAGCTAAGATGTTCATAAGTAGAGAATTAGCAATTATACCTCAATTATTTTACTTTTGATAATGGGTTTTTTTTTGTTTGGTTGGATGTAAATAAATACTAGGTTAAATTTGATACTTTAGTTTAACGTGTAATAAATAAGAGTTGCAATATTCTGTAGTACAATGGCAATAGATGTCTTTTGTTTGTAAAAGTTAAATGCCCATCTTGCAAAATTGGATTGAGTATTAACTTGAGTTTGGTTTGAAGTAATAACTTCTGAACTTGATTGCTTTCAAGTGGGAGAAGCTAAAAGAAAATGACCAGTCTGTGATGTTATGAGTAGCAGCTAAGATGTTCATAAGTAAAGAATTAACAGTTATACCTCAATTATTTTACTTTTGATAATGGTTTTTTTCTTGTTGGATATGAATAAATACTAGGTTAAATTTGATGCTTCAGTTTAATGTGCAATAAATAAGTGAGAGTTGCAATATTCTATAGTACAATGGCAGTGGATGTCATTTGTGCATGAAAGTTAAATTCCTGTCTTGCAAAATTGGAAGTATTAACTTGAGTTTGTTTGAAAGTAATAACTTTTGAACTTGATTGCTTTCAAGTGGGAGAAGCTAAAAGGAGTCCGGTGTGTGATGTTATGAGTAGCAGCTAAGATGGTCATAACTAGAGAATTAACAGTTATACCATCTATAGTAGCCAAAAGCTTTCAAGTTTACACATCTATAAAAACATGCTCTACTTTCACTAAAAAGTGGAGCTTTTTTTAGAGTTCACTAAAAAACATAATCTATAACCTCTACTTTCAACCATGCAACTCACATAGCTTTCGATCAGTTTGCTCCCTACATAGCAAACATACCCTTCAGAAGTTCAGCTTTCCTTTTTAACACAGTGACGAATATTGCACCATGCTATTTTGATCTATGATCATATCTCTAGTAGTGATTTGGAACATGTGACTATATTAGCTGATCCTTCTTAGACAATTGAGGAAGGTGGGGAAATTTCCTTAATGGGAGGATAGTCCAATTTGGTGTCACAAATTCAGATGTTAATGCAAGATTAGAGACTATCTAGGGAAGAATAAAGGCTACACAAATAATGGCAGGCTGCATGGAGATTTAATTAGTTGTACTCTACTTCCAAGTAGAGAGTAAAAAAATATAGTCCACATCACATCGAAGATAAATAGGAGAGGTAAGTAAGTTTGTTTGACCACATTAGTAAAAAACTATAATCTAGAAGATAAATAGGAGAGATAAGTGGAGATCAGTTCAGGTTAATTTTAACCAGATAGATTAAGCTGGCTTATTTCTGGATCCAAAGGGAAAATTGGTTAACAATTATCTTAATACCTATTCTTTCCATGTTACCAACATAAATACAAAAATACAGCATGGAACTGCAAATTAGAATACCAAGACATTCTAAAAAGAAAATAATGGTAAATCATGATTTCAATGGTTTTTACCGGGAGACAGGTAACATGGCGCCATAAAATAAGACACCATGCTGTTTAATTCTGGCTTTTATCCTTTTATCTATGCTTCTTTCTGAGAGGGTACACAATGAAGAACATATGACCCATACTGTGCAATAGAAGCAACATTTGAACTTTTTAAAAGGATTTCTACTCGATGGAGGTGAGGATGTGTTGAAGTATGATGCATTGGAACAACTCTATTTTGCTTGGGTTGCCTTTTCCTGCTTTATGTTGATGGTTCTCTCTCTAGTTTTCTATTTCTATCTGCCTATCTTCTTCTTACAATTGTGCTCCCAAGCAGGACCATGCTTATATTAAACTGTTGCATTCATGCTATCTATCTGCTCTTCAGGTTGGAGGTTGGTTTTGAATTGAATGTGCATTAATTAGTGGATCTTACAGTTTAGATTCATTAAAGGGGATTCAAAGTAATCGAACCATTTAATACTTTAATTTTAATATGATTACTGAAATTGTACTGTTATTGCAAGTGGAAGTTATTAACATAAGTACTGAAATTATACTGAATGTATCTTTTTATTTCCTTTGTGAATACTATTTATGCATTGAAATTTGTTAGCTTTAATTTGATTGTTAGGTAGAGGAAGAAAGTCACATAGCTGTACTTTATAATAATGCAATTTATTTTGAAATATAAATTTGCCATTAAGGTGCTTTTCCAATCCACAAGTATCTAAGATAAATATCGATTTTGATGCTTTCAATTCTTTGCTTGTTTCTGAGTTCATGCTTAGAAATGAAATTATACATGTCACGTTGATATTGTAATTGGTTTAACCTGAGTTTAACCTATGTTCTCATCAAATAATGCATACAAATTCATATATTGGTTGGTGATTAAAATAGTTAAATGCCATGTCTGCAATTGAAGGGATTTCATGTGGTTTGTCCCCATATTTATTATTGATTTCTGTAAATGTTACTCAAGTCATTCTTAAATTGTGCTTCAAGTTCTCTCTGAAATGTTAAATAGAACTGTGTTTGAATGTTTTCAATTGTTTTGGCAGAGAAAATAAAGTGAAAAATATTATGTGATGGAACTAACAAAGTCTTGTTTATATAGAAATAGTTAATTATAATGCGGATCATAGTTGTGAAGAATAATTACCAGAACATGGGTTTCGCAACCATAGCGAAAAAATTGATTATAGCACTGATGGGAATTACTAATGACCATATGACCCTGATGTGATCGTAGGCAAGAGCATTTGACGGTTGTAATGTCCTCAACCTTGATTTAGTAAAAAGATTTATGAAGTGTATTATAAATCTTAGGCTTCCTCTTTCGAGGTACTTGAAGATGAATTTAGTGTATATCATAGTGAAGCATATAAATTTAATTGCAAATATTTCATTAATTGGTTCTACTTACAGGTGTTCCCCTACCTTGTAGAATGAGTAGAATGACCCATGGAGTCCCCCATGGTAACCCCAGAGAATTGGACCAAACTGAGGGTGGTCGAGTCAAGTCTAAGCAAGTGAAGAATTGGACCCTTGAAATAGACACAAAGCTTAGGTCCATTTTCAAGGATCATTACAATAACAAGGATTGGGAAGGTGGATCCTTTACAAAACATGCATGGCAGGATATTGTTCGTGAATTTGATCGGGACACGCATTTGGGTTACAACCAGCATAAGCTCCTTCATAAGTGGAGGGGTCTGAAGAAGAAATTCCGTGCATACCATCATCTCCTAAACATGAGTGGTTGGGGTATGGATCCCATAACTATGTGTCCAGTAGCACCTACTCTAGAGGTTTGGTTGGAGGTATCTTCCTACATTCCTCTTGCTATCTATTTATTAGTCTACTGTAACTTAAGGAGGATAAGTAATTACTCTTACGTTTTTCCTTAGTTACCTTTGAAGCTACGAAAGTTAAAGGGTAAGCCATTTCCCTTCTATGATGATGTGAATGAGATCATTGGTAAGGACATTGCTATGGGAGAGCATGTGATGTCCTCAAACTATCTATCTAATTCATTTGGGGAGGACACACCTGCTCCTTACATCCCCACAGAACCTCAAGTCCCATCTACAAACCCTCAATCGTTTGAGTTTATGCAGGCGGCATTCGATGATGGTTTCAAGAACCATCAAAGTAGCTTCGAGGAGTTTCTTTCTTCTGGAGTCCCACCAATTAATGGAGTTTTTGGTGTTGGGAGTTCAAGCAATCCATTGCCAACCCAGGAAGTACCTCATTCTTAAAGTTCTCCAGCTAATGTGAACCTAACTCCAGATCGTGGTAAAAGGTCGAGTGTCGAAGCGAGTTCAAGTAGTGGTAAGAGGCGACGATCGACTTCGAGGAATGTCGTGCCAAAAGGTATAGAGGAGACAAACTCGTTGCTAAAGAAGATAGTTGATCACCACATTGCAAAGTCAAAGAAGGTCGAAAGAAGCGACGAGATTGGACATTGTCTTCACATGGTTAAGGAGCGTGTGGCGTACCTCTCCCCTTCTGATATAGTCATCCTTGCACAGCATTTTTCTAGGAGCTGGAACCGCATCGTTTTCATGAATGTCGTTGACACTCCTGAGGCATTCTTCGATTGGTTGCAGCATGTTCTTTCTGGGTCATAGAAGTACCATGCCTTCTTCGGTGGTTGATCCCCACCATCATCATGGTCTCTGTAGCAACATCAGGCGTTCTACCCCAGCATCACAATAGTATCTTTAGTTGCACGTGTCGAGCTCGATTTTCTGTGGAGTTGTTGGTCATTCCTTTATTTTCGATTCATTTCATTTCTATCAGTCTTATTTCTGTATGACATTTGGTTTGTTATATTGCAAAACATTTACCGTACTTTCGTACCTTTGGGGTTTGATTATTTTGTTTATTCTTCGTATTCAGATATTATATATTTCTTTTCACATTTTGTTATGAACTTATGTATGGATAATGTTACTAGGTAAATTTGCATTCGAAGTAAAAGATGTCCATGCTACATTCTACTTTGTCATGTTGTTAATGCCATCTTTCAGGAATGTCAAACTCAAGCTCCTCGGACGGTAGTTAGAGTTCCTCACAATCATCTGATTCGTCAAGTGATGACCGCATTCGTGATAATATGGAGTTCTCTGAAGATAAAGAGATGGTTATCGTCAACCCAAAGAATCCCTCGAAACACAAATCCCATGACAGGTCACTTATGGGTCCATGACATTCTTTATCACCCAAATCCAAAGCGCTATAGGGAGGAATTCCATATGTTTAACCCTTTGGGCATTTGTTGATTTGCTGAAGGAACGGACTTCTTTGAGGAACACCCGTAACACAACGGTGGAGGAGCAATTGGCAATCTTCCTCTCGATTTTGGGATATGGCGGATCGAACCACCACCTAATGGAGAGGTTTCAGCATTCAGGTGAAACTATTAGTCACTTCGTTAATCGAGTCATAAGACAAATCCTCAAACTGAAGCATCTTTTCATCAACTTACCTGGACCTGATTCACCCATTCCTCCTGAGATCAATGGGAACCGAAGTTCTTCCCTCTCTTTCGGGTAAAGTCTCACTTTCATAAGATAATAATTTATTTTATGTTTGATGAAATAACACATTAATTAAAATTTCCACTTCTTATGACATTCTTGACGCTATTGATGGTTGCCATATCAAAGTGACAATTAGGCATGATCAACAAGGCAGATTCCGACGCAAGAAGCAATACACTTCTCAAAATGTCATGGTCGCCGTTAACTTTGATATGGAATTCGTATATGTTGTGACTGGTTTTGAGGGTTCTGCAGCTGACATGAGAGTCCTAAACTAGGCACTGGATGTTGGTAACTTTCGTGTCCCCCAAGGTCAAAGATACTTGGTTGACTTAGGGTAAGCAAATACAGATAAGTTCCTAGCCTCATACAGAGGTGTCGAATATCATTTGAAAGAGTATAGGGGTTGTGCTTATCAAAATCCGAAGCAGATATATAATCACCGACATGCATCTTTGCGCAATGTTGTAGAACGCACATTTGGTGTCCTTAAGAATCGTTGGAGATTACTAGACCAACAACCATTCTACAAATTTAAGAATCAATGTCGGATGGCCATGGCAGCCTGTATACTGCACAACTTTCTCCATCAATTCAACCCCAATGATCTTACTAGAAGAGTTAATCTGTGAACAAGGACAAGCCGAGGAAGAGAGTGATCACGACAACCCTAGTGATGCTACTCTACATGCTAGGTCCGCGATTCGCGATCACATTGCTCAACAACTTTGGTCCAAACACGGCAGGGTTAGATCTAGGCATCATAGAGGCTGATGTATAAGAATCCGTCACTTGTGATGCTTGTATACCATGTCTTTTTCACCCTTCCATTACCTTGTAATCGTCTATGTAGTTTATTTTATATTGGACATCCACATGAATTACTTTCATATATGCAATGTGCTTTTCGGAGTATTAGGCAAAATGTCAGCCTATTTTATGTGCTATAAATTTCAGAAAATGGAGATCGCACCACGATGCAGTCCCTTGTTGAGGCATGGGAGGAGATGCTCCTGTGATGATCTCTGCAATCTAGTATTAGAAGAGCGTAGTAGCAGTGACGAGATGATCCTTCAAAGGCTGTACTACATTTGTCCTGTATAGCACATAATCGTATGCTTTGCATGGAATTTAACCTGTGTATCAAATAATTCTCTGTTGAATATGTATTACAGGGGTGTAGATATAGGGTTCATTCGGTTGACCATGAGCCAACGCTTCAGTCCTCTCATGTGGAGTTAACGTTCATGGCTGAGTTGTATGGGAAGTGCGAGGAGGATCTCTCTCGCCTTCGATGTAGGGGGAATGCCTCTGAGGAATATGTGGAATGGTTGATTGACCATGTCGCAAATTTGAAGCGTAAGTTGGAGGAAAAGAATGATGAGGCACATAGTCTACAGCTGGAGGTGCAGGCTACGCAGGAGAGGGTTGTGGATCTTGAGATAGAGATGGAGGTTCGTCGTGTCAAGCAAAATTACAACGAGATTGTCTGCCAATTTAACAGCATGTCCATGTAGTCGATCTAGGACATCCTGTCATTTGATTTCTTGTTTTCTTTTATTCGGGTATCATGCTTTGTTTTCCAATATGGTCTTCCATATTGGCTGGAATGTCGTTGTACCTCTACGTCATCCAGGGCTTTGATATATTTTCTATTTTGGCCGAGGATAGTCATATGCTTTTTAATTGGGTCTTCCAGCAAGACTTAAATATTTCCAACATCCATATTTTCCTGTTCAGGTAAGACATTTGCTTTCTATTATTGTCTTTGTTATAGTCATGTTTATTCCAAAATGTACGAAGTTAGTTGATGGGTAACTAGTTTCTTACTTATTGTCTTATAATTATTCTTGACTCATCCTGTGATATTACTTCTCCAAACTTATTATGCATGGCCAGTATTCTTTCTTGGCAATGGACTATGTATTCAGTTGGGAGCATCAGTGGTTCTCCATGCTCTATTTAGGAGTGAAATGACTCGTCGCCCTTGGAATATTTAAGACGTCTGGGAGATTAGTCAGACGTCTGTCCAAACGTCTGGATTGAGGGTCGGACGTCTGAAAGTGGGGGAAAACTATACGTCCGCTTGCTTCAGCGCGCAGGCGTCACACACGTATCCTTTTTCCTTTTTCGCCCCTCTGTTCTCCTCACCCAAACCCTAACCTCCTCCTCTATTTAAACCCCTCCATCTCCACTCCAACCACCGCCACCTTCACCTTTCCCTTGCACCAGTGACCTCCACCTTCTTGGCGAGGAGGGAGAGAGAGGTAGAGCGGGGGAGAGCTAGGGAGAGAGAGAGCGAGGGTGTGAAGGGGGGAGGGAGTAAGGGGAGAGAGAGGGCGAGGGAGTGAGAGGAGTGTGTGGGAGGGGAGGCACGGTGGAAGAGCTCGTACGCGAGGAGTGCCGTGCTGCGGGTGCAGCGACGTGAGCTCGAGGAGGAAGAACTCGAGGGGGAGAGCTCTAGAGAGGTTCGCGGAGCTCGCGCTAGAGGAGTTCGGAGCCGTGCGAGGAGGGGGAGCTCACGAGGGGAGCTTCATAACCTTCCGCAGCAGCTGGCATAGTAGCTACAGGCAGCGCAAAGGAGTTCGCGTGGAGGAGAAGGATCGCGGAGGAAGTTCTGGATACTGGCTTTCCAATATTAGACGTCTGGGGAGGTATCGGGATGTCTGAAGCTGAAGTCGAATGTCTGAAAGCACATTTCTCGTGCAGAGGTACGTGTTGTCTGCACAAGTCTGCCCATGCAGACTGTAACGCAGATCTTCTTTGGTTGAAAATGGGTCTGCGTCTTCGTACGCAGCTGCAGGGTGTTGGAAAGGCTCATGGTGTGCCTTTCCAGGCACTTTTAGACATCTGACCGCTTCGCCAGACGTCTGACGACACTTCCAGATGACTGAAAGGAGAGTTCGACATCTGGAACCCTCCTCAGACGGTGGCAGAGAAGTCTGGACGTCTGAGGCTGCCGCAGGAAGCACAATGTTACCAGTCGGTGGTGTGTTCGGGGCCTGTAGAGATGACGAGATCTGCAGCACAGGCCCCCATTCCTCCCATGATACCTGGTAGAGTGGTTTAACTCAGTTGTTAATATTTAAATAAGAATGTGCTTGGTTGGAATAATTAAATTGAACTCTAGGATATGGAATGAATCCTCGGGTAGAAATAAATGAGCCTGTTTGAGTTGTACTGTTTACTTGAATGCATGATTAAGATGAATTGCTAGTAAATGCCTTTAATATAATTACGAGATGCATGTTGAAATACGAGCTGCCTGTATGTAATGAGAGATTGAATTGTGAAACCACAAGTTGCATGTTATCACTAAGAACTGAATTATGAAATATGAGCTGCCTGTATGTAATGAGGAACGAGTGATGAAACATGAGATCTGGATATGGATAAATGAGATAAATATGAGCATGAACCCTACGGGGACTTAGGAGGTAACTCCTGGATATGGAAAGGAATTCCGTGTGTATACGGAAGTGACTTGGCCCTTGCGTACGTGGTACTAAGGAGCACTGTGGTTCTTTTAGTGTAGAGCGGAGCTAGCCTCCCTTGGGTCGAGACCCAGGGGTAGGATTGGTCACTCTACACCGACTCTTGTAGACCCTTGCGTACGTGGTACTGAGGCGTACTACTAGTGTAGGGAGGGAGCTAGCTACCCCACGGGGCCCAGGATCAAACTAGCCACCCTACACCGACTTTGTTAGGCCTACTGTGCAAACCAGGGTAGTCGGACGAGGGTATGCGGACTGTGGAGGGGTGAGACCCCTGTTTGGTTTTGAGGGGTGAGACCCCTGTTCTGAGAGGGCAAGGCCTTGTGCTGTTCTGTGCTGTACTTTGGCCTTACCTGCTAGCAAAAATGACTGACCGTGTGCCAGTGCAGGGTAACTACCTGTGCGCTTATACGCGTGCTGTAGTCACCGCTACATCTCGACAGTGACTGGGTGTAGGACTACCACAGGAGACTCTCTCGGCTAGGAGAGCACCACGTGTACCTTCTACTCTATGGAAAAGACTGTAATCAAGATCATTCCCACAAGGAACATGCAAGATCAAGAAATACCTGGATACTTGAGAACTAGATGAAACAGAAACATATAAATGAGATAAATAGAAATGAGAAATAAACCTGTTGTTGTTTTTATTGTACTTGCACTTAAATAATGTAAACACCACTCTACCCAGCGTTCACTAACTCTGTATTTTCATAACACTATTCAGGGCCAGGAGTTGAGCAGCCTGAGTTTCCTGCTGCAGAGGGTGCTAGGCCCAGTCGAACCCAGCCGTAGTCGTTTTTTAGCTCTTTCGCTTTTCTACTGTTGTAGTGAGTAATGGACACATAGTTTACTGTTCCTGTTACTTTCTTCTCCTTTACGTTTTTTGTTGTTGTTGTGGTGGCATGTACTGTTTTGAGACAGTTGTTCTACTTTCTTTACTGTTTCGTACTTTTCTTCTGCTTAGTTATATTGCATGTGTGAATGTGGTTTACTTTCTTGCTTTTGGTTATTTCTTGTTGGACGACTAGGTCTTGGGATTAGTCGAGGCGAGCCAGTCTTGAGTCCTGTAGGGATTCGGGAACCGGGTCATAACAAGATGGTATCAGAGCAAGGTCGTCTCGAGAAATGAACCAATTGGCTTGAGAATAACTACTCATGTGCATATAACTAGGATAGCCTCCACAATGTATCGCTTTGATCTTCGTTTCTGAGTCTCGTTCTCGATGTAATCTAGTATCGTTGACACTCTTGTTCTATCTCTTGCGTCTCCTTGTAGGAGATGCCTTGTCGGGGAGTTCCCGAGGCAAGCCGTGGTCGTGGCTGTGGATGAGGTCAGAAGGGCAGACGTGTCAAGCTTGGGATCAGTGCTGCCCCACCTCTCCTCCTGAGCGTCCAGGCCCAAGACCTCATCCAGTTGATTCGAGAGGTCATCCGAGAAGAATTTTAGCTTCCGCCGACTCCGCCGCCCCCTCATGTTCCTTCCGAGGGTGCGGAGGGGGAGCCTTCCGTGGGATGGCAGAGTCACCGAAGCGCCAAGTGAGTCAGGGAAGATCAAAGGAGTCCCTATCAGCTGACATACTCTCAGGGCCATCGGGGGAGGAGGCACACGGTGCCCGCAGGAGAGCCGTGTCGTTCTATAGGGTCACTAGTGGCCTTTGGGGGCCCCAGACAGGGACCATCTGTCAACATTAGATCCCCACCCAGTCACCAGAAGGGACAGACTGAGGGAGGAAGCCGTGTCCCTCTCTACTATCAATGTGGCCAGCCAAGCCACTTGAGGAGGGACTGTCCCTTTAGGACTGAGGCATACCAAATGCTCCCAACACCGAGTACTGGAGGCCGATCTGGCGACCGCAGCTACCAGCCATGAGAAGGGTACCGACCAGCTGTCACTCACCTGGCCCCGGGCTTGGCTGTTTCATCTACACCCAGGACTGAGAAGCGTCCCAACGCCCTGACTCACAGAGATGCCAGAGCTTCAGTTTCTATGGTGGCAGGTATGGTTACGATTTCTGGCCTTTTGGATTACGTATTTTTCTTTTTTCTGGTACAATGTACTTCTTTACTCCACAAGTTTATCGCTAGTTTGGGGTCGGATAGCACTCTATTAGGGGATCTGCTTGTGATCAGAGGCCTAGATGGCTAGTTATTGTAACCAAGGAGGTCTACACGGACTACGAGGTCAGCATAGGGGGACATAGCCACCCCGCTGATCTGACTGTGATCCAGATGGACGATTTCGGCATGATTCTGGGGATGGACTGGCTATCCTCCTATCATGCCCTGGTGGACTGTTTCAGGAGGAAGATCGTCTTCTCCATACCAAAGTTGCCTCCCTTTTAGTTTCACGGTCAACCGGTGGACAAAGGTTTCAGGTGCATCTCTGCACTTCGGGCAGCAAGGCTTTTGAACTAGGGGTGTGAGGGCTTTTTATCCTGTGTAGTGGCAGAGTCTAGCCCTGTGGCTGACTTTTAGAGTATCCCGGTGGTTTGCGAGTACCCCGATGTTTTTCCAGAGGAGCTGCCAGGACTACCGCCTGAGTGTGAGATCGAGTTTGAGATCTCACTGATACCGTGGACCAGCCCCATTTCTACTACATTGTACCGGATGGAACCGCTTGAGCTGCGAAAGCTCAAGTCACAGTTACAGGACCTATTGGAGAAGGGCTTTGTGAGGCCCAGCACATCCCCGTGGGGAGCCCCTGTACTGTTTGTGAAGAAGAGGGACGGTACCCTGCAATTTTGTATCGACTACTGAGAGCTGAATAGGGTCACTGTCAAAAACAAGTATCCGCTACTGAGGATTGACAACCTCTTCGACCAATTGCAAGATGCTACAGTGTTCTCCAAGATAGATTTGAGGTTAGGTTACCACCAGTTGAGGATCAGGGAGACCAACGTCTCTAAGACAACTTTCCGTACTCGGTACGAGCACTACAAGTTCTTGGTCATGCCGTTTGGGCCGACCAATGCCCCTGCTGCCTTTATGGATTTGATGAATCGTGTTTTCAGACCGTACTTGGATTAGTTTGTGGTGGTGTTCATCGACGACGTACTCATCTACTCGCGGGACAGGTGCAGCATGGACAGCATTTACATATGATCCTGGATACCTTGAGGCGACGCAGGATGTATGCCAAGTACAGCAAGTGCAAGATTTGGTTAGAGCAGGTGACTTTCTTGGGCCACGTAATTTCAAGAGATGGATTGGCTGTGGATCCAGCCAAGGTGGAGGCCGTACTCAGGTGGGAGAGGCCACGCTTAATGACAGAGATATGCAGCTTTTTGGGACTGACAGGTTACTACCAGTGGTTTATCAGAGGATTCTCTCAGGTTGCACGTCATATGACTCAGCTGACCTGGAAAAACGTGCCCTTCGCCTGAACAGATGAGTGTGAGGCATGTTTTCAGGAGTTGAAGGAGAGATTGACTTCAGCTCCTGTACTTGTCATCCTAGACAACAGTGGCGATTTCGTGGTGTACACCGACACTTCGGTGCAGGGGTTAGGGGGTGTGATCATGCAGTGGGTCACGTTGTCGCTTACGCTTCATGGCAACTGAAGCCCCATGAGCATAGCTACTCTACCCATGACTTAGAGCTGGTAGCAGTTGTCTTCGCACTGCAGACATGAAGGCACTACCTTTACGGTGAGACTTTCGAGATCTTTATAGATCATAAGAGCCTCAGGTACTGGGTTGACTAGAAGGAGCTTAACTTGAGATAGAGACGTTGGTTAGAGTTCCTGAAGGACTATGACTGTGATGAGAACCTCATCATGAGCCCTAACTAGCTCATTTTGACTTGAGAAAGTAAACAAAAGCTCCTACATAACCTAAAGGAATGCCTAATTCAAGGATTACTGCTCTGGGAAGGAAAATGAACTAAAGGGTAAAACTGTAATTTTACCATTGCAGTACATCAACGGGATTTCTCAAGGGCTAAACATTGGTCAATTGAATTTAATAAGTGGAAAAGTGGGATTGTTCAGTCAGAAAAGGGTTATTGTGAGATTTAAGAATTAAATGACATTCTGTAACCTTAAAACAAATCCACTTAATTTCACAAGGTCCTGGTCAGGATAAAAATCAACTAAACCCTCTAAAATTCATGGAAAAATATCCCTCAGGGTTTAGAACCTTCAATTTGGCCTTTGGAACCTATTTTGACCTAGATTGGGATCCTAGCTCAGTATTTAACTTAATTTGGGTTTTTGAGCAAAATGTCCAATCAAACTTGGTCAAATCTAAAATCCAACTTCACCATTGAATTCCTTAGGTCCAAATTAGGTTTGTACCAAAATTTGGGCCTAAGGGAAGGTCATCTTGACTTACTTTGCAAAATGGTCCACTTAATTATATTTTGGCCCCTAACTTTTGAAAACCCTTGCGTAGAGCCCCCTAACTTCCTCTCCACCCTTACATTCAGGTCCCTTCGCTATTATAGCGAAGGAATCCCACTCTAGCGAGGATTGGAGGAGGATATCTCCTCGAATCCTTAGAGATCTCCTCCTAGATTTGGAAGGAAGATTCTATGAGGATTTCTCCATCGTCTGAACAACATCTCCATATCTGATTTACACCAAATCTCTCATGCGAACGCTCGAGAGATTTGGGTATCTTGAGCACCTTCCATCTCCGACGAGACCTTTGCACTGGAAGGCTTGCCGTCCAAGCACAAAGGGCTCGGCCAGCGGCTATAAAAGGACCCCCAGTCCTTGACGCATCTTCCAAGCTTGATTTGGCCGTAGATACCGTCTCAATTTCCTCCTTTCTCATCTCCAGTCAAATGCCCGTAAGCTTCGGCAATCTCTCCTCCCTTCTCTCGTCGCTCTGCCACCATACCAGTGGCAGAGTTAGCTTCATCTCGTTCTTCCATGTTGCGCTGCAACAGCGCACGCCTCTCTAACCTCCTCCTCGTCGTCGTCATCCTCACCTCAGGGCTTTCTTACTCAACGACGGCACATACGCGCCGCTCGTCTCCTCTACCTCTCCTTCATCCCAATACCCGCAAATCAGTTCCTCTCCTCCCACTCTTCATTTTCCCTCATTTAATTTCAGAAAACACCCCTCGATCACCACTATCCACCTTCGTCTCCCTCATCTCCAGCCGACCAGTGGCGAGGCGCATCCAACTCTCCGCACCTCCACACACCTCGCCACCGACCTCATCACCTTCGCCAACACCCACTGATCACCTTCTAGCCATCCACTGACCACCACACACGCCCCACACTTCCATCGGACAAACCCATAAGCACGGTCATAGTCTGACCTAGGCACACACGCCTAGGCCATTCTGCACCACGCCTACCCCTACCTCACCTTCGCCGTGACACGACGAAGCTTTCCTCGTTGTTTGATAGGGCTGCAAGGCCGTCTTTGTGTCGCGCAGGTCTGAGCCTCCTTCCGCCATTAACGCTGAAGCAAGCTTGCTTGCTAAGAGCTTCAAGTCACGCACTTCAGGCATAAGGGCTCCAGGTGACGTGCGTTGAGTGTGCGAACGTAACCAGCCTGAGAGCAGACTTCGCGAGGCTCCCAGTTGCTCCAATTGAGTGGTCTTCCCTCCTGCGAGCGCCAACAGAAGCGGGTGGGACTTTTAGTCCCACCTCATAAACTCAGGGGCAAGTGGTGTTACTTAAATTGAATTCCTGTTTCTATCTCTTCGCCTCAAGTGACACGGGGTGAGGTCCCTCGCCCTCACATGCTCACACCTCGTCCGCGACCCCTACCCTCGCAGACCTAGCACCCGACCCGATTACCTAGCACTCCTCGCTCACTACACCATGCCTGTGCACCTGGACCTGGGCACGTGAAACCCGACCCGATTACCCGACTCAGGGAGAGTGTACCTATGAGCGAAATAGAGACAGAGAGACATAGGGAGGGGTAGGGGTAGGTTTTGCTCCGTTGTGCTGTGCAAAAAAGGAAGAAGAATTTGAAGGCAGAAGAAGAGAAAGAAGAGGAGCGGCTGAAGAAGACCAAGTGCATAAGAGGAAGAAAAGAAGAAGGAGACAGCTGTTGAAGGTAGGACTTGAAGGCAAAGGAAGCCAAAGACAAGCAGGGACTTAGCTGCATAAGAAGACTATAGAGGAAGAAGAAAGAAGAAAAGGTAGCTAAAGACAAGGAGAGACTTAGCCACAGAAGAAGATTGCAAAGGAAGAAGAAAGATGAAGAAGAGGCCAAAGAAGGCAAAAGCTGAAGAAGAAAAGAAGAAAGAAGATTGCAGAAGAAGCATAGCCACAGAGAAAGAGAAAGAAAAGAGAAAGAGAAGGACAAGCCATGCACTGTAGCAGAAACATTTAAGACGTCTGATTTTATATCAGACATCCACTTTTTGAGCTTATCTCTACATTGACATTATTTTTACTTCCCAATTTTGATTGGATTGGTTATTGCCTTTTATTAAATTGAGAGTTGTACTCTTAAGTTTTTAAATACCCAATTGCTCCCTGCATTCGACCTCGGATACCATGATTTTCGAGTAATAAATTCTTATTTGTTTTCGTGGCGATTTCATTTACACTGCAGCAAACATCTTTTAAAAACACGATCTTGCCTCGTCAACAGACTGCAGCATCTCTAACCACCTAGGGAAGGCCAATGTGGAGGTTGACACCTTAAGCTGGATGGCACCCTCCCACTTGGCCAGTTTACAGGCACAGAGTTGGAGACTCATGGAGGAGTTAGGCAGTTAGCATCCCCGGGAGTCACAGGGGTATTGTGGGACAATGACAATGACGAGGCAGACACGACCTGAACTATTATACCGCATCATCGCAGGGCAGATGGCCGATCCGTACTTGCAGACGCTGCAAGACAAGGTGTTGACAGGGGACCCAGGAGACTTTTCCTGCTCAGACGAGATACTACGCATGAAGGGACGCATGTGCGTTCCTAGAAATGAGGAGTTGTTGAGAGAGCTCTCGGCTGAGGCGCACGGGTCCAGGTTCACCATACATCCCGGGAACACAAAGATGTACCATGATTTGCGACGCGACTTTTGGTGGAAAGGGATGAAGTGGGATGTTGGTGAGTTTGTGCAGCAGTGTTTGGTATGCCAGCAGGTGAAGGCTGAGCATCAAAGACCTATAAGGCCATTGCAACTACTTCCTATGCCAGAGTGGAAGTGGGAGAGCATCACCATAGACTTGGTGGTGGATCTATCAGTTACCCAGCGGGAACACGACGCAGTCTGGGTGATAATAGACAGGTTGACGAAGACGGCACATTTTCTGCCGATTCGAGTCACCTTTGGACCAGCACAGTTAGTAGATAGATACATCCGAGATGTGGTGCGCCTGCACAGAGTTCCACGTGAGATTGTATCCAATAGGGATACTTGTTTTACTTCCCAATTCTGGGCTGAGTTTCAGCAGGCCTTGGGGACACGTTTGAGGTTCGGCATCACTTACCACCCCTAAATGGACGGGCAGTCAGAGCACACCATACAGACAGTTGAGGACCTTTTGCATGCCTGTGTACTAGACTGGAGAGGCTCCTAGGAGGAGCATTTGCCCCTGGCAGAGTTTGCATACAATGACAGTTACCACTCTAGCATCGGGATGGCATCTTACGAGTCTCTGTACTGACAGAGGTGTATTGCACCCTTGAGTTGGGTCGAGGTGGGGACCAAGTGGGAGGTTGGTCCCAGGCTAATCCGACAAAGTCAGGAAGTGATAGAGTAGAGCCACAGACGACTCCACACTGTCAGGAGCAGGCAGAAGTGATACGCTGATCGTAAGCGTAGAGAGGTGCAGTTCGAGGTTGGGGATCACGTCTTTCTCCATGTTTCTCCCATGAAGGGCCTGCAACTTTTTGGGGTGAGAGAGGGAAGCTTGCGCCAAGGTTTGCGGAGCATTTTGAGGTCCTGGAACGGGTAGGACCCGTTGCTTACCGGCTTACCCTTCCTCCTCAGCTTTCTGGAGTGCACGACGTGTTCCACGTGTCCAACCTCAGGAAGTACGTCACCGATCCAAACCACATTTTGAGCCACGAAAGCGTCAAGGTGGGAAGCGACTTGGGAGCTTGAGGCGAAGATGCAAGGGAGGTACCCAGAGCTTTTTGAGGGTATGTCTTCTCCGACCTACTTTGGTCCTCTTTAAGTTTGTTATGCGCTTTTACGTTACTTTTCCGCACCCTACTTGGCTCAAGTTTCGAGGATGAAACTTCCTTTAAGTTTGTTATGTTGAAATGACCCACCGCCCTTAGGATATTTAAGACTTCTGGGAGATTGGTCAAACGTCTGTCCAGACGTCTGGATTGAGGGCCGGACGTCTGAAAGTGGGGGAAAACTGTACGTCCACTTGCTTCAGCGTGCAGGCGTCACGCACGCATCCTTTTTCCTTTTCCCCCCCTCAATTCTCCTCACCCAAACCCTAACCACCTCCTCTATTTAAACCCCTCCATCTCCACTCCAGCCACCCCCACCTTCACCTTTCCCTTGCACCAGCGACCTCTACCTTCTTGGCGAGGAGGGACAGCGAGGTAGAGCGGGGGAGAGCTGGGGAGAGCGAGAGCGAGGGAGTGAAGGGGGGAGGGAGTAAGGGGAAAGTGGGGGCGAGGGAGTGAGAGTAGTGTGTGGGAGGGGAGGCGCAGCGGAAGAGCTCGCACGCAAGAAGTACCGTGCTGTGGGTGCGATGGCATGAGCTCGAGGAGGAGGAACTCGAGGGGGAGATCTCTAGAGAGGTTCGCGGAGCTCACGCTAGAGGAGTTCAGAGTCGTGCGAGGAAGGGGAGCTCACGAGGGGAGCTTCACGACCTTTTGCGGCAATTGGCATAACAGCTATAGGCGATGCGGAGGTGTTTGCGCGGAGGAGAAGGATCGCAAGAGGAAGTTCTAGATACTGGCTTTCCAGTATCAGACGTCTGGGACTTTGACCAGATGTCTGGGGAGGTATCGGGACGTCCGAAGCTAAAGCCGAACATCTGAAAGCACATTTCTCACATAGAGGTACGTGTTGTCTGCACAAGTCCACCCATGCAGACTGTAACGTAGGTCTTCTTTGGCTGAAAATGTGTCTGTGTCTTCATACGCAGCTGTAGGGCATTGGAAAGGCACTCGGTGCGCCTTTCCAGGCACTTTTGGACGTTTGACCGCTTTGCCAGATGTCTGATGGCACCTCCAGACGATTGGAAGGAGAGTCCAACGTCTGGAACCCTCCTCAGATGGTGGCTGAGGAGTCTGGACGTCTGAGGCTGCCGCAGGAAGCACAAGGTTACCAGCTGGTGGTGTGTTCAGGGCCTGCGAAGATGGCAAGATCTGCAGCACAGGCCCCCATTCCTTCCGCGATACCTGGTAGAGTGGTTTAACTCAGTTGTTAACATTTAAATAAGAATGTGCTTCGTTGGAATAATTAAATTGAACTCTAGGATGTGGAATGAATCTTAGGGTATAAATGAATGAGCATGTTTGAGCTGTACTGTTTACTTGAATGCATGATTAAGATGAATTGCTAGTAAATGCCTTTAATATAATTACGAGATGCATGTTGAAATACGAGCTGCCTGTATGGTTTCACAAGTTGCATGTTATGACTAAGAACTGAATTATGAAATACAAGCTGCCTGTATGTAATGAGGAACGAGTGATGAAACATAAGATCTGGATATGGATAAATGAGATAAATATAAGCATGAACCCTACGGGGACTTAGGTGGAAACTCCTGGATATGGAAAGGAATTCCGTGTGTAGACGGAAGTGACTTGGCCCTTGCGTACGTGGTACTTGTAGTTTCCCTACTAGGAGGGGGTGACGTAATAAATTACGGAAATATAAAATAAAATAATCTCACAAAATAAACAATCACACAAAGTACACAATTATTTTTAGGTGGAAACCCAAATAGGGTGAAAACCACCACCTAACCCTCTCGAGTTAGGATTTTCCGATCAACCAAGTTGATCAAATCCACTAAACGAATCACTTAAATAAGGGTGATTCAACCTCAATTACAACCACGCTACTTTATACGAGGGTAGCGTACCTCAAAGCCCTTCTCTTCACGAGAAGGATTTTGTCCCATGAAGGAGACGGGAATTCGCAAAGCAAATACCCAACCAAATATCAAAGTAAAATAACAAATATAGACCTATAGTGCCAACAAAGATTTAAACCTAGCTTCTATTGGAATTAGGAAACTCCCTTTTGCAAGGAGTGCGTCGAATCGATGATGCAAGTGCGTGAGCCACGTGACGGCGCAACGTCGCTCTCGTGAGCTACGGCGGGAGAGCGGATGCGCAAATGCTTGATGCTCCCTAGATGAAGAATTTGAGCTTGGAGGGCAAGAGCTTGCTTCTTAGGACACAAAAGAGTAGAAAGTATGTTGCTTGTTTGTGTCTTGGTGTGCAAGAGGTTCCCCTCTATTTATAGAGGCCTTAGGAAGGCTTTGGAAGGCTTTGGAGAGCTTCCATAGCCGTTGGGTGCAAAGCCCAAGAGAATCAGGCCGAAATCAGGAACAATCATTACACTGACAAGGTTATCAGACGTCTGATCCTGGCATCAGACGTCTAGAAAACCAGTTTAAGACGTCTGGGAACAAAGTCAGACGTCTGATTTTAGGCAGGTTTCTTCCTGACTTGAATCAGATCTAAATAAGGTTCTAGTGCAAGTCCATCAGATGACATGCATGACGTCTGGAACTATGTCTGGACGTCTGGAAACCTACTTTTTCTGCGGGAATGAATTGCAAAGGGTTAGAAAATCTTTGAGAAGAGATTTTGGGGCAGCCGAGGCAAAACGGTCATTTATCAGACGTCTGGAAAGGCTTAAGGACATCTGATAAGGCTCTAATGGTCATATCTTCATTGTTTGTAAAGTCCGCCAATGGTCCATTAATTGGACGTCTGGCAAAAACATCAGACATCTTCTAAGACGTCTGGACTAAGGTCTGGACGTCTGATTTCATCAGACAGAACTAACTAAATCCAGCCTAAACGTTATCAGACGTCTGAATCAATAGTCAGACGTCTTAAAACTCATTATCAGACGTCTGATTTTGGAATTAGATGTCTAAAAAGGATGTTTGAACCCTATATTGGTTTTCTAAGTTTTCTATAGAAAACCTAAGTATCCTAAGGTTGTGCAGGTGTTCCTAGGACTACTGTTAGGGTACTTTGAGGCTCTTTAACATGATGTTCTAAGGAACAAAAAGAGCAAGGAAATAATGACAAAAGTACATGAAAGAAATAAACAGAATTCTATCATATTCTTCTTATCCTTCCATCTTCAACTTATCGCTCCTCGCGAATCTCCTCTGTTCTCCATCAAGCTCCTCCAATCCGTCCTGGATGCGAGCTCGATCTCCATCTAATCACGTTTCCATTTGCAATTGACCTGAAATCTAAGACTCCAAGTGCAAATGTTAAATGACATGTGTTTTGTTATCATCAAAACAAATGATCATGGTGCTCTAGCACCAACAGTACTAAGGAGCATTGTGGTTCTTTTAGTGTAGATGGAGCTCGCCTCCCTTGGGTCAAGACCCGGGGGTAGGATTAGCCACTCTACACCGACTCTTGTAGGCCCTCGCTGTAATGACCCGTTACTTTTTAGCCTTTTAAGACGTCTAGAGTTTCAGTCAAACATCTGTTCAGACGTCTGGACATGTTCCTAGATGTCTGAAAGTGAAAATTTTCATACTGCGCTTTGCGCTCTGCGCGCAGAGGCCCTTCTCTCTCCCCGCACCCTCACCCAAACCCTAAACTCTCTCCTACATAAATCCCTCCCTTCTCCTCTCCTCCTCACACCACAGCCACTGTCACCTCCACCTTCTCCTGCGACCGTCACCTTTCCCTCCGCCTCTTCTGTAGTCGCGGCAAGGAAGAGGAGCCATCGGTAAGGGAGTGAGAGCGGGGAGGAGCGTGAACTAGAGAGTGTGTGGGAGTGAGAGTAAGGAGTAGGAAGATAACCGTGGGAGCTCGGTGGAGCTCGAGGAGCCGGTGAGGAGCTGCTCAAGCTCCTGCAGCGATTAGAGCTACCACTGCGGGCAGAGGAGCGAGCTAAGCGAGTTGTGAGGAGCTCCTGATGTTGGAAGTTTTCCAGCATCAAACGTTTGAGTGGAGTCCAGACGACTGGCAAGGTACTTAGACGTCCGGAGCAAAGGTCGGACGTCTGAAAGCACAAGTTTGCGCGAGGTATGTACGTTCCTGCACCGATTTCCGGCATGCAGAGTATCTCAGCGTAGGAGTTGTTGGGCTGATTTCATGCTGCATTTTTCGTACGTAGGGCAGGTGTTAACGTGGCTAGATCGTGTTTTAACAGTCAGTTGTGTCGTAGTATAGGTGATCAAGCATTGTCAACAAATAAAAGTTTATTACTCGAAAACCTAAATATCCGAGGTCGAACACAGGGAGCAATTGGAATTTATTACTAATCTCAAGAATATAATTGAACACTTAATTACTCAAAACTTAATTCAAAGTATATATGCATGAGTTTAAAAGTTAATTGTGACAAAAATAAGGAATTTGGACATCTGATCATGGGATCAGACGTCTTAAAAATATGTTTTCTCCTCTATCTGCTTCTTGTTCTTCTTTGGCCGTGTACTTCTGATTTTCTTCCTTTCTTCTTTGTGCTTCTTCTTCCTTGTTTCTTCACTGCAATTCTCTTGCCTTGCTTCTCTCTTCTTATTTTCCTTTCTTCTGCCTTGTCATTCTTCTGCAGTTTCTTTCTCCTTTTCTCTGCGAGTCTTCTTGATGAGAGCCTCATCATGAGCCATAACTAGCTCATTTTGACCCAATAAAGAAGATAAAAGCTCCTACATAACCTAGAAGAAGGCTTAACTGAAGGAATAAGTGCTCTGAGAAGAAAACATGAAATAAAGGCTAAAACTGCAAATTTACCATTGCAGTACATAAATGGGATTTCTCAGAGGAAAAACATAGGTCAAATGGTCTAAATGGGATAAAAAGTGAGTTGAGTCAATCAGAAATGGGTTTATGTGCAATCTAAGAATTAAATGACACTTGGTAACCCTAAAACAGACTTGCTTAAATTAACAAGGTTCCGGTCAGAATAAAAGTCAAGTAAACCCTCTAAAAATCATGGAAAAACATCCTCTAGGGTTTAGAACACTTAATTTGGCCTTTGGAACCCAGTTTGACCTAGATTAGGGTCCTAGCTCTTCAATTAACCTAATTTGGGTTTTTACGCAAAATATCCAGTCAAACGTGGTCAAACCTAAAATCCAACTTCACCATTGGATTCCCTATGTCCAAATTAGGTTTATACCAAAATTTGGACCTAAGGGGAGGTCATCTTGACCTACTTTGCAATTTAGTACACCCAAATCACAAATTGGTCCCTATCTTTTGAATATCTTTGCAGAGAGCCCCCTAAGTTCTTTGCCCCCTTTGCAATCCGGTCCTGCCGCCATTGTTAGGGCAGAACCGAGCTCTGACGAGGTTTAGAGAGGTATTACTCTCTAATCCCTCAGAGATTCCCTCCCAGAAATGGAAGGGGGATTCTCTGAGAAATTCCCTTCCATCTAAAGCAGAACACGATCCCTGGTGTGAACCCAATCTCTCGTGCGAACGCACGAGAGATTTGGGTATCCACCCTCCTTCCATCTCCGGCGAGCCGGCAGAGTTAATTGCGCAGTCTCCACGCGCTAGAAGGTGCGGCCAGCACCTATAAAAGACTCCCCAGACCCTGCCGCAGATCCTAAGCTTGAATTTGACGGAGATCCCCTCAAATTTCCTCTCTCCCATCTCCAGCCAAAAGACCCGCAAGCTCCGGCGACCTCCTCCCCTCCTTCTCGTCGCTTTGCTGCCATACCAGCAGCAGAGTCAACTCCGCCGCTTCCTCCCACGTCGCGTAGTACCAAGCGCACATGCCCCTACCCTCATCCTCGTCGACGCTTCCTCCCTCAGGGTTCTTCTTCCCCGACGACGGCAGTTACGCGCCGTCCACTCCGCTGCCTCCATTCCTTCCAGATCACCCCAGATACCTCTCCATCCTCTCCTCTCTCTTTTCCCACTGCTATTTCATCCAATTACCCCCCGACAGTGCCTAACCACCTCCATCGTCCTCGCCTCCGACCGCCCTCCGGCGAGCCGCCCACACCACTCCGCCCCTCCACACGGCCCGCCAACCCTCTCATGAGCTCCGCCTCACCACTAGAAACTCAGTCCACCCCTCCACTGCCACTCCAGACCTCCACAATCACCCCCCGATCAACCCTACACCTCTGACCACAGGTTGACCTAGGCACGCACGCCTAGGCCAACCTGCGGCCTGCAGCACTGCGCATCATCTTCACCGTGCTACGGCAAAGGTTTCTAGCTATTCTGATTAGGCCAATAGGCCGTTCTTGTGTATGACAGGTTGCAGCTCTTGCCGCCATTGACGGCTGAAGCAGCGAGGAGCTCGTAGCAGCTTCAGGCACCAGGGATCCTAGGCTGCAGGTGCAGCAGACTCACGCTGGTGTCGCGAAGCGAGTGAGGCCAGCAAGTCGCACTGCGAGGCCAGCAGCTGGGGCAATTGCACGAGGGAAGCTCTGCGGGCATGCATGAAATCGGGGCTGATCAGATAGTCCCACATCGTGGACTCGCGAAACACAGGTATAATATAAATTGTTTTTGTGTTTTAAGCTTACTGCCTCCGTAAGCACAGGGGTGAGGTCCCTCACCTGCCCTCACACCCCCCTCGTCCGCAGCTTGACCTCGCGGATCTGGCGGGATCCGACCCAACCCTAACCTTGAGCACTCCTCACGCATCACCACCTGCCGGTGCGCCTGGTCCCAGGTGCGAAGCCGACCCGATTACCCGTGTAGCTCTTGTAGAGCGTCCTTGAGAGAATTGTAGAGAGAGAGAGACGTTTGGGTAGAGGGACGGGGGTAGGTTTTGCTTTGGCCGTGGTGTGCGCAGGAAAGAAGAAGCAAAGGAAGAAGCGAACACTTAGCAGCTGCAGAAAAGGAAGAGAAGAAAGAAGAAGAGGCTGTGTAGCAGAAAAAGAAGGAGAAGCTTTCGTAGAGAACCAAAGAGAAGAAAGAAGGAAGGCAAGGAAAAAGAAAAGAACGAAGAGAGGCCAAGTGAAAACTCTGCAAAGATCAGAAGAAGAAGAAGAAAGAAGGAAGGCAAGGCAGGAGAAGAAATAAGAGACAAGAAGCAAAGGCAAAAAGAGAAAGAAGTAGAAAGGAGAAGAAGAGAGAAAGGGGATTACATTTAAGACGTCTGATACAGAAATCAGACGTCCAATTCTATTTCCTTTTACAAATCTTTTTTTTTAAATTCTCTCTTTGAATCACTCATTTTCACTTAACAGTTATATTCTTTAGTTTTAAAAAGTACTGAGATTGCTCCCCGTGTTCGACCTCGGATACTCTAGTTTTTCGAGTAATAAAATTCTTTATATTTGTTTAAACGTTTTGTCGGTTATACTACAACGTGATACACTTTAAACCCGCACAAAAACGCGAGAACACTTCTTCTTCTTCCTTCCTTGGTTCTGCTTTCTCTTCTTCTTCTGCTTGTCTTTATTTCTTCTTCCTTCTTCAGTTCCTCTTCTCTTTGGCTTCACTTCTTCCCTCTGCCTTGCCTTTCACTTTTTCCTCTGCGAAGCTTCCTTCCTTAGCCATCTTTCCTTCTTCTTTTCCTTCGCTTGCAGCGGCCAAGTCCCTGCTTCCTTCTTCAGTTCCTTCCCTACACAAACTAAAGAGGAGCAAAACCTACCCCTTTCTAACCACACCCATGTCTCTCTCAGTATATCACTCTTCAGCACGCTCTCCCAGAGCCAGGTTATCGGGTCGGGTCGCGCAACTGGGTCCAGGCGCACCGACGTGGGTGTGGTGCGCAAGGAGTGCTCAGGAGGGTATCTGGTCAGGTCACCAGATCCGTGTGATGAGCCCACAGATGAGGTGGTGAGTATAGGTGAGGAGGGACCTCACCCCATGTGTTCTCAAGGCGATTGGCTAATATCACAAAATCAATATAAACTACTCCAGCACCTTACAGCTTACCGAGGTGGGACTATTGTTCCACCATTCTTTCTCGCGCGCCCGCAGGAGATCGTTCTATAATTGCAGCACCACAGGCCTCACGTCGCTACTTGCCGGAACAACTGGATGCGCAAGACCTCTCCACGTTTGCTAGACCTGGAATCGTGGAGCACTATAGCCTGGGATGAGCTTGCAACCTCCTCGAGTAACCATTAATGGCGGTTGGTGCTCGAATCCTACCTGACACAAAAAGGGCCTTGCGGCTCAACCAGACCACAGGAGAACCTTCGTCGTGTCATGGCGAAGGTGAGGCGGTAGGTGGCAGGCCGCGGAGCGGCCTAGGCATGCATGCCTAGGTCGCTCTGTGGTCGGACGGATGGGTTTGGTCGGGGAGCAGTTGTGGTGGTGTAGAGGGTCTGTGGATGAGCGGAGGATATTCAGTGAAGTGTGGCGGAGGTTATGCGGTTGTTGGCGAGATGTGTGGGGCTGCGGAGTGACGGGAGCGTCTCGGCAGAGGGTGGCCAGAGATGAGGACGATTGTGGTGGACAGTGGCGGTCGAGGGATGTTTTGGGAAACAGAAGGAGGGAAATGAAAGAGGGGAGAGAGACGAACAGTTCTAACCTAACTAAGAAGATGAAATGGGAGAAACGGGCGGCTAGCAGTACCTGCTGTCGTCAGAGAAGAAAGCATCCAGTGGAGGAAGACGGCGACGACGATGGGGCTAGGGTGGCTCGTGTGGGTGTTGCGCGACGCGGAGGAGGATGGGGAGGACAGCTCTGCCACTAGTTTTGTGGCAAAGTGACGAGGAAGAGGAGGGGGGCTCGTCGGAGCTCGCTGGACCCCTTGGTTGGAGAAAAGAAGAGGAAATCGAGGTGGAATTCCTGAGGAGGTGCGGCCGGAGTTGGGGGTTAATTTGTAGGCACTGGCAAGGACTCCTGTGCTTGGAAGACAAGCTTCCAAGAGCAGAAATCCTCACCGGAGATGGAAACAATTAAGAGACCCAAATCTCTTGTGCATTCGCATGAGAGATTGGGTGCAAATAAGGGATCTGGATTGAGTTCAGATGGAAGGGAATTCCTCAGAGAATCTCCCTTCCAAATCTGGGAGATCTCTGAGGAATCAGAGAGTATTCCCTCTCTCTTCCTCGCCGGAGCATGATTTCTCCCCAATAATGGTGGAGGGACCTGCTTGTAAGAGTGGCGAGGAAGTTAGGAGGGTTTATGCAATGGCTTTCAAAAGATAGGGACCAAAATGTAATTGGGTGTACTCATTTTCAAAGTAGGTCAAGATGCCCTCCCCTTAGGTCCAAATTTTGGTACAAACCTAATTTAGATCTAAGGAATCCAATGGTGAAGTTGTATTTTAGGTTTGACCACATTTGACTGGACATTTTGTGTAAAAATCCAAATTAAGTTAATTGATGAGCTAGGACCCCAATCTAGGTCAAACTAGGTTCCAAAGGCTAATTTGAAGGTTCTAAACCCTAGGGGATATTTTTCCATGAATTTTAGAGGGTTTACATAATTTTTATCCTGACCAGAACCTTGTTGAATTAAGCGGGTCTGTTTTAGGGTTACAAGATGTCATTTAATTCTTGGATTGCACATGAACCCATTTCTGATTAAACAAACCCACTTTTTATGTTATTCAGATCATTTGACCTATGTTTTGTCTCTGAGAAATCCCTTTTATGTACTGTAATGGTAAAATTACAGTTTTAACCTTTATTTCATGTTTTCTTCTCAAAACACTTATTCCTTCCATTAAGCCCTTCTCTAGATTATGTAGGAGCTTTTATTCTCTTTCTTAGGTCAAAATGGGCTAGTTATGGCTCATGATGAGGCTCTCATCAGCAGGCTTTAGGAAGATGCAGGGTGCTCTTTCCTAAGAGCCTTTGGATGTCTAATCATGTCGCGAGATGTTCGGAGGTGCATCCAGACGACCGGAGACCTCGTCCGACGTCTGGAACTATCCCCAGACAGCCGCAAAGGGAGTCTGGACATCTGAATCAGCTGTAGGGAATGTAAGGTGAGTTTGTCGTCTTTTAAGACGTCTGGGAAGAGTCCCAGACATCTGATTTTGATCAGAAATCGTGTTTTTGGCCTGTTTAAGGCCTAAATGGAATCGGATTTCCACATGCGAAGTATCATTGTTTTCCACTCAAGTTCCTCTAAATATTCGTGTTGAGTACCTACTGTTTTGACCTCGTCTAATATAATTAGTCGCTGGTACAGGTTACTAGCCAGTGGCGTGTTCGGGGCCCGCAAAGATGATGAGATCTGTAGCACAGGCCCCCATTCCTCCCGTTATACCCAGTAGAGTGGTTTAATGAATTATTATCAGATAAATAAAGAATATGCCTTCTTAGATTAAATGGGTTGAAACTCCAGGATGTGGAATGAACCTGTTGAACGCTACGAACCTACGCTAACGTGTTCGATTTTGGAAAACCTGTCGTTGTAGTTCGAAAGCGAAGAATTCGTGTTCAACAAATAAAATTTATACCGAAATTAAAATTCCGGGTCGAACATAGGGAGGCAGACGTTTGATTTAAAAACTACGCGTTTCTTTTTATTTGTTACAGAATAATTCAATTTAGAACCATCTAATTATTTACAATAAATAGAAGAGAGAGAGAGAGTAAGAGAGAAAGAGAATATTACACAGAGAAATCAAAATGAGATGTAGAATAAACAAGGAATTTTTGTATTGAAGAGATTGTTCATTACAACTAGAAAGCATAAAACAATTACTCTAGAAAGCGATAAATTTATTCTAGAAAGCATTAAAAGAATGGAGAGAGAAATGTCCTCCTCGACGATTGCTTGGAGGACGAGTAGATTAATCTAGAAAGCAGTAAATCTATACTAGAAAGCGGTAAAAAGAATAGGGAGAGAGAAATCCTCCTCGACGGTTACTTGAAGGACGAGTCGGACAGGACGACGCCTGGACGAAGGAGAACGAAGAGGGACAAAGGAGGACGAAGCAGAAGAACGGGAACGAAGCAGCACGCCGTCGTCGTCGCGGGATCCACTTCCGAAGGGGAACGAAAATTGGACTTTATCTCGCGAAAAGCATCCCGGGTGTGGGACAAGCTTCTCTTGAGCTTTGGAGGGGTAGAGAGGAGAAAGAAGAGATGAGAATTTCATATGGAGGGGGTCTCCTTTTATAGTTGCAAGGAGTGGGGGCAAACTGGACATTACATCTACAAAATAATAAATAAGGGGTCTTTAGTGACGGATAAATCCGTCACTAAAGGCCCGACGTGGCCGTCGCCGCCGCGCCCACGCGCGCCTGCTCGGTTGCCCGCGTGCGTAACGCCTACGCACGTCCGCGAAGTCTCAGCCGTCCGATCGCGAGATCGGACGGCTTAAAATCGCGCCTTCACCGCTGCCGCCCACCCGCCTGTGAGTGCGATCGCGCGTTCACGTACGCGTCCAATCACGCGTCGACGCTATCAGGCGCGTGCGGCCGTTGGATTGCGATCGTACGGTCGATTGGAGGCACGCCACCGCTCCAATTTCTACGTGGCGAGGCTTGAACGCGCGTCCCTGCTTCGCGTTAGAGCGCTCGACCGCTGCGCTGCGGTCGCGTTTGTGTCGAGCGCCTGACTTCAGCGCGGGCGCGTCGCAGCCGTTGGATCGAGATCCAACGGCGGAGAGGAGACGGGTGCGCGGTCTTCACAAGATGCAAGCGGCCGTTTGGGCGGCTGAGATGGCACCACGTGGTGCCATCTTGGCCGTCCATCTTCTGGAAGTTGTAGATGGTGCCACGGATGTCGGATTGACTCGATTTTTATGTCGTTGGGCTGCGATCGTCGATCCGAATTCATCCGTGCGGTCGGATTTGTCATCTGAAGTGTGGATTTACACCATCCTGGCCCTTGATTTTCTAGGGTTCCCCGGCCTCTATCTGATGCTACGGATGCCTGATTAGGGCGATCTTGGAGTCGTTGAACTCCAATCGTCGCCCTGATCATATCCATATGGTTGGATCTTTGATCCGAGGCCCCGATAAAATGTTTGCCCTGTCCAAGCACATAAAAGGAGATAATTAACCTCGATTTTATTCAAACTACTCTAAATGCGAGATGATGCATGTTATGTAATATTTATATCATGAAATGCAATCCTATGCTTAAGAACATGCATAAATAGACATTTTAAGTAGTGTAAATGTGTTTACATCAGAACCCTAAGGTAGAAATGAATGAGCCTGTTTGAGCTGTACTATTTACTGAATTGCATGATTAAGATAAATTGCTAGCGAATGCCAGTAATTTAATTACGAGCTGCATGTTAAATACGAGTTGCCTGTATGTAAATGAGAAATGGAACTGTGGAATTACAAGTTGCATGTTTATGATTGAGAACTAACTTATGAAAACACGAACTACCTGTTCATGGATGAGGAACAAATTGTGAAACATGAGATCTGGTTTTGGATAACAAGATGAATGTGAGCTTGAACCCTATGGGGAATTAGGAGTAGAACTCCTGTGGATGAAAGGAAATCTAGAATGTAGACGGGAAGTGTGCTGGCCCTTGTGTACGCGGTACCAAGGAGAGCAACTGTCCCTTTTTAGTGTAGAGCGGAGCTAGCCTCCCTTGGGTTGAGACTCGGGGTTAGGATTGGCCACTCTACACCGACTCCTATTGGCCCTTGCGTATGTGGTACTGAGGCGTGCTACTAGTGTAGGGAGGGAGCTAGCCACCCCACGAGGCCTGGGGTTCAGCTAGCCACCCTACACCGACTTTGTTAGGCCCTTTGGGCAAACCGGGGTAGTCAGTCGAGGGTGTGCGGACTGTAGAGGGGCGAGACCCCTGTTCTGAGAGGGCAAGGCCCTATATTTTTCCATGCTGTACTTTGGGTGTACCCGCTAGCGAAAACGATTGACAGCGTGTCAGTGCGAGGTAGCTACCCATGAACTTATCACGTGTGTCGTAGTCACTGCTACGACTTGATAGTGACCTCGGGGTGGTTGACTGAGTGTAGGACTACCACGGGGGACTCTCCCAGCCAGGACAGCACCACGTGTACCTTCTACTCTACGAAAAAGACTGCAATCAAGATCATTCACACGAGGAACATGCAAGATCAAGAGATACATGGATACTTGAGAAATAGATGAACCAGAAACACATAAATGAGACAAATGGAAATGAGAAATAAACCTATTGTTGTTTTTACTGTACTTGAACTTAAATAATGTAAACACCACTCTACTCAGCGTTCGCTGACTTTGTCTTTTTCGTAACCCTGTTCAGGACCTGGAGTTGAGCAGCCCGAGTTTCCAACTGCAGAGGGTGCTGGGCCCAGCCGAGCCTAGCCGTAGTTGTTCTTTCAGCCTTTTATTTTCCCTACTGCTGTAGTGAGTAATGGACACATAGTTACTGTTCTTGTTACTTTCCGTTTCTTTTCCACTGTTGTTGTTGCTGTGGTGGCATGTACTGTGTTGAGACAGTTGTTCTACTTTCTTTACTGCTACGTACTGTTCTTCTGCTTAGTTATATTGCACGCGTGAATGTGGCTTACATTCCTGCTTTTGGTTATTTCTTGTTGGACGACTAGGTCTTGAGATTAGTCGAGGCGAGCCGATCTCGGGTCCAGTAGGGATTCGGGAACTGGGTCGTTACACTTGCGTATGTGGTACCGAGGCGTACTACTAGTGTAGGGAGGGAGCTAGCCACTCCACGGGACCTGGGGTTAATCTAGCCACCCTACACCGACTTTGTTAGGCCCACTGGGCAAACCAAGGTAGTCGGACGAGGGTACGCGGACTGTGGAGGGGCGAGACCCCTGTTCTGAGAGGGCAAGGCCTTGTGCTGTTCTAAGCTATACTTTGGGCGTACCCGCTAACAGAAACAACTGACCGTGTGTCAGTGCGGGGTAGCTACACGTGCGCTTATCACTCATGCCGTAGTCATCGCTACATCTCGATTGTGACCTTGGGGTGGTTGACTAGGTGTAGGACTACCTCGGGGGACTCTCCCAGCCAGGAGAGCACCACGTGTACCTTTTACTCTACGGAAAAGACTGCAATCAAGATCGTTCCCACGAGGAACATGCAAGATCAAGAAATACCTGGATACTTGAGAACTGGATGAAACAAAAACACATAAATGAGATAAATAGAAATGAGAAATAAACATGTTGTTTTTACTGTACTTGTACTTAAATATTGTAAATACCACTCTACTCAGCGTTCACTGACTTTGTCTTTTCATAACACTGTTCAGGACCAGGAGTTGAGCAGCCCGAGTTTCCGGCTACAGAGGATGCTGGGCCCAACCAAGCCCAACCGTAGTCGTTTTTCAACTCTTTCACTTTCCTACTGTCGTAGTGAGTAATGGACACATAGTTTACTGTTCCTTTACATTTTCTGTTGTTGTTGTGGTGGCATGTACTGTTTTGAGATAGTTGTTCTACTTTCTTTACTGCTTCGTACTTTTCTTCTGCATTGTTATATTGCATGTGTGAATGTGGTTTACTTTCCTGCTTTTGGTTATTTCTTGTTGGACGACTAGGTCTTGGGATCAGTCGAGGTGAGCCAGTTTCGGATCTTGTAGGGATTCGGGAATCGGGTCGTAACAAGGAGGAAATAAGAGGGTTTATATCGAGGCAAACACTTTTCCCGTGCTGCTTGGCAAACCAACCACCTACACAGAATTTGTTAATCATACCAAATACTATGAGATGAGAGACTTATCATGGCTCTTAAATATCCCTAATTAACTAGTTTCCCTAGTTAATTAGCTAGGAATATGTCTATTTAGGGTTTAATTATAATATAAGGGATAATTTATTAAAGGACCATAATATAAATTAATAATACTAAATTAAATGTCAATTATTGTTATTAATAACTTAAATAATATTTTGAACTTGAATTATAAATATTTAGCTACCTAATTAATATTTAATTTAACATTATAAATATTTAACCCTAAGTATGTAATAACTTAAGTAACTTAATCAATTAAATAAATAAAGCTAAAAAGGTCAAAAATGTAAATTCAAGGTATATATATATAATATTTATCTAATTTATAATCATATATAAAAAGTTGAAAAAGAATTAAATTAAAATAAGCCTTGAAAACCTCAGTTTACGTTTCAGTCCTTAGGTTTCTATTTCCATTGAGTCCTTTTATTTAGTTTAGGTCCTTAAGTTATCTTGCATATAGGTCCCTATGAGCACATCGCCTTCTTCCTCCTTTCTTCTCCATCTTCATCTGCACGGATGGCTCCTATACGTTGGTGACAACACCACTTGATCATCCGCTATCTTGTGCCTGACAACCACCACTACTGCCGCCATTGCTCCGCTCACCACCTTCTCCTCATCCGACGGTTCAAATGAACCTAAAATCCTATTTAGGTCTAGGAGTTAAGCTCACCGGCGTCGGAGACGACGCCGGTGGTTACCTTGCACCTAAACTTTTTTCCGTCCAGATACAACCCCCTCTACCTTCACCATCACCTATAAATAGCTATCCATCCCTCCGATTTGAGCGGTTAGCTCCCTACCTCCTTCCCCCAACTGTAGCTAACTAATAGGCTATGCCCTCCTACTTCGACGATGTATTCCCACCTCCACGCACTTCCTCTGATCACTTCCACCATCCGCTGAGCTCCACCGTCCTCCGCTGCACCTTTAGACAAAGCGACGACTCCAGACTCTGCTTCCTCTCCGCAAACTTGCTTGCCAGACTTCTTCCCCTACCCCTCTGTTTCCTCCTCCGTTACGACCTTCGACGGAGTTCCTTCAGCCCCCTTCGTCCAAGTAATAGTAGGTTAGTGTAGTTAATTAGGTAAGTAGTTAATTGTAATACTAGCTTTTCTACCGTCATCTTTAGCTCCAGCGAGTTCCTTGAGCTCGTCTGGAGCATCGTTTGATCTTTTTAATTCACTGAACATTATCCTCAACCTCTCATGACTTCATATCACTCCTGATCTTCTACTTTTATCAGCTGATTTGCCTAAACCATTTCACCTTCATCGGCGATCTCCGCTGTCCACAACAGAGGTCTCCTAGCTAGAACACCTCCATTTGGGGCCCTCCATCGCCTTGTCATCATCTAAGGGCCCCAATCATTGCATTAATTTAATAAATAACATACTACATAGTAAATGCCCAATTTCATCCAACCACCTGAGCTCGCTATCAATGGCAGCTCAGGAGGAGTTAAATCACCTAATTACCTACTCGCAGACCATCGCTAGGCTCTTATGAGTCTTAACCCTCACTCAATTGAGTGAGAGGATCGTCCCTAAGTTCAAGTGAACTCAAACTATGTTTTTACCGAATTCGAAGCATATCTTCTGAATTAATCTCCAATTGCTTTAATTGTTGTACTCTTGAGGTTTCTTGTGACCTCAAGAGTCTTTTAAGACTGTTCCAGATCAGTTTCATGGAGTTTTGAACTCTAGGTGATCATTTCTGAGTTCACCAGAGCTCTGGCGAGCTCCGGCAAGCCGAATTTGAGTTTCAACCCTTGGAACTTCTTGAGAAGCTTAAGATCATATCCTTTACATCTCAGGATCAAGAATTAATGTTCTTTATTGTGTTTGGATGATCTAAGCTCCTTACTGAGCTCTGTCTTCTCCAACTCTGGTGGAGTTGGAGAGGAGAATTTGTTAAGGAAGAGACCTTGCAAGTGGGTTCAAGAGCTTCGGCAAAGTTTAGAGAAGCCATTTCATGCCTTTAATTGATCTGAATTCCTCTAGGTTAGTCCATCAAACACACACACTTTCTGTCTCAGGCAGTAATGCCTGAGAACATATCAGAAGAGTCTTAAACCTAGTTTTGAGGTATGCATCAAACTCCTGAGGTGAAATTGAGTTGATCTAGGACCTGAATTGGACTTAATAGGTCTTTGAATAGAAAGTCAACTCATGAGCATTTTACGTCAAACCTGAGCCACAATCAAGGTCTGAATGTTTGAATCTCTGAACTAATGGGTTGATTAGATTTATGGAACAAATTCGAAATTAATTAGAGCGATTTAATTGTGTTTTATAGAGGCTTAATCGATATTTGGTTCACTGTATAGTTTGGGTTGTTCTATTAACCAATAGCTATTTTTGAAGTTTTTGTTGAGATTTAATTGCAATTTCCACCCAGATCTATTGTTTTTGACCTCGTGAAACTATTTAGATCACTTCTTGATATTTTTATCTCTTTGTACGATAAATTCGAGCTCAAATCAAAGCTCTGAAGCTTCCAGGTAGAAGCTTTCAAGTTTTTGTTTCTTTTTGAGTCTTCTAGACCTTCCTTCTCCTCTTAAACATTGTGGAATACCTTACTGAAAGCATTCAGATCCTCAATTGAGAGCGATAACTCTTCTGCAGATCAAGAGACATGTTTCTCCTTCTCTACAGCAGTTCTTGACCATGGCAAACAACCATGTTTATCCTTAAAATTAGTAGATCAGATTTGATTCAAACACCAAATTGGTGTTACAATTAGATAGAGCTTCTCAAGAGCTCTTGATCGAGCTTTGGAAAGCTCGATTTGGCCTAGCCAATAGGCTGGAATCTTCAAGCAAAGTTTGGTTTAGAGCTGTTGCACATAGTCCCACCTTGGGAGTTTAGAGGCGCACGCTGAAATTGCACTAGAGGGGGGGTGAATAGTGAAATTATATTGTATTGTAATACAACAAATTCAATCACACAATATACTCAATTATTTTTAGGTGGAAACCCAAGATGGGTGAAAACCACCACCTAAGCCAATCTCTTGACTTAGGATTTTCGATCACAAGGTGATCAATCCACTAACCACACTACTTAAACGAGGGTAGTGTACCTCAATTACAATTCCCACCTCCGATCCCTAAACAGAGGTTTCTCTCTTCAAGATGAAGAAACGGGGACCCGACAGGCCGGATACCCAAAATACAGAAACAAGTAAAAATAACACCTATAGAGCACCCCAATTATTTAGTTGCTTTCTTATCTACTAAGCATGAAAAGAACTCCCTGATGATTTGTAGAACGGAGCGAGCCGGGAGTATGGATTTGCCCTTTGATCAGAGTATTAGCACAGCACAAGGGCAAGATGGAGCTTAGAGTAGTGAGCAAGAGATTTTTCTAATGGAATTGTATCTCAAGAGGTGTGTTTTGCCAAAGAAGAGTTGTAGTCTATTTATAGGAAAGTTTGGAACCTTCAAGAACACTTGGGAGAGCTCTTCTAGCCGTTGGAGACAAATCCCAAGAGTTTAGGACGAAATCCACACAAAATCAGGGCAATGATGATTCTGACAGCAACATCAGACGTCTAAATATAAGATCAGACGTCTTACAGGACGTCTGATTTTTACTATGGTCGTCTATTATTGCAGGATATCCTTAACGGACTCTATTGGATCAAAAGAAGGACGTCTGATATTATGTCATAAGACGTCTGATGATTTTACTGGACGTCTAATGAATGGTGCATTCGTTCCTGTTATCATCGGATCCAAACAGGGTTCTAGGTTTAGACGATCAGACGTCGTTATGGACGTCTGAGGACATTACCAGACGTCTGGAAACCTAAATACTCTTCCTCCCTGCTTCTGCCAAAAGATTATGTGGCCGTAGACAGATACGCACAGAAAATCATGGCCAACGGTTCAAAGGCAGACGTCTGTAAGTGTGTCAAGACGTCTAGAAATTATTTTTGCCGATAAAAAGTCTAACGGTTAGTATGAGGACGTCTGGGTAAAGGATCAGACGTCTGTGAACGGTTATCGACGTCTGAAATTGAGGTCCTTCGACTGATGTTTATGAGGAGATGAACAAAGGCAGAAATATTTGAAATTAGACGTCTGATACACATGTCAGACGTCTTATGATGGAAAATCAGACGTCTGTACTTTTTAATGGACGTCTGATAAAAGTATAAGTGTTTGGGTTTTTTGTTTCTAATTTATCCTAAGTGTAGAGAGCCTAAGTTAGCTATTTATAGGTTATGTTTGGGGGCTCTTTACAATATTTCTAGACTCAAATAACATGAAAATTACAACCTTTGAAAGTTTACATGAAAAAAGCCTAAGACCTAATACTTTTGCTACTTCGTCTTCACGCTTTTAATCTCCCGTCTTGGAAAGCTTTTTGAATTCCTGCAAATATGTTATTATAGAGAGAAAACAATATGCTACGCTTTATTTATTATTTCATTTTCTACATTTTGTAAAATCATCAAAATATTATATATGAGTAGTTGAACTAACAATCTCCCCCTTTTTGATGATTTTCAAAATATAGCTGTAGGTTCCTCTTTCCTCCCCCTAAAGGTTGTACTTGATAGCCTTTATCTATTTATTATTCCTTAATTTCTTACCTACATTCTTCTCCCCCTTTTTGAATATCATCATGAAGGGTTTTTGAAAAGGAGTCAAAATCCAAACTACAAGAGTAATATCTACAAAGTAGAGTGCGTGAATAAAATTGCATGTTTAAAAGATGACAAGGCATTAAGGAAAATTGATTAGGAATAGAAATATTTAAGCATGGACTAGCTATTTGTTCCCAAAAATATTAAGTAGAGGGTCAAGGCCTCTTAATACAAACTTAGAATAAAAGACAGAAAAATAGAAGCACTAAAATTATTCTTCTTGATCTTGGCGGCGGCGGCGACGAGCGGGTCCTTGTCCTATCTGCAAATTTTGAACATCTGATTTAAGTTCGTCGATGTCGCGGCGCATGCTTCCCATGTAGGTGTACATCTCGCCGGTTCGACGCAGCAGGAGGGAGATGCCGGAGGAGAGGGAATCTGTGGCTGGATCCCATGCTTCATCAAAGCTCGAGCGGGGAGCTTCTATTTGAAGGGGCCGTGGTTCATGGAAGTCTGGAAAGGGTGGAAGGGGCTCTTCTTCCATGGGTTCGTCGGCGGGCTCAAGATGTTCTCTAAGTATATGCATCTTGGCGGCTGTGGCCCGGTTGTAAGGCTCAATTTTCTTGTCAACAGCTTGGTCAGTTATGGAAATCCGATGGGATGAAAAGATTTTGGATAGAATAGACCCAAACGGAAGTGATGCCCCATGGTCCTCATTCATGACGCGAACAATGAGGCGGCAATAATTGAAAGGAATATGACGAACGGCCGCAAAAAGGAGAGCCTTGTGTTGGCGTGAGATGTAATCAAAGCCTCCTGATTTGTTTAGGAGGTCCCACCCAAAAATGCGAGAGAGTAGACGTGGAAGGGGTTTGAGATTTTTGCACGGTAGAGTGCCAAGGTTTTCAGCAAATTTTTCCGGGAGAACTAACTCTTGATTGATGATTTCAGGGTCGTATTGCCTCAGTATGTCATTGAAATCATTTCCCTCATTGGGGATGGCTAGAAGGTCAGAGATAGTTTCAGATGTGATGTGTATTTCACGACCAAATAGGCGGGTATGGAGTTCAAGTTCATCGTTGCTGTAGTCCTCAACGATGTTGGCATAAAAGAGACGGCAAAGATCAGGGAACACACCAAGAGTTCCAATGCCGGAGTGGAATTGACGGTCAAAATATTGGAAAAGATGGATAGTTTGGAAGTGTTCCCGAAGGTTCAAATGGGCAAAGTCATTCCAAACAATAAAACGAGGGCACTTAACTTTGGCATTCGCGAAACGACGAAATCGCTGCCTAGCGATGTCACCCCGCAATTGATCTGCCAAATAAGTGGAAGAGGAACTGGAAGATCCCTCAACTTGCTTCCTACGGGGAGGCATATTTGGTGGAATGGGTGGTTAGGTTTAGGAGAAAAGAGTGGTGAGTTGAGGATGGAATACCTGCAAAAAAGAAACAACCATTCAACCAAGCAACATTCATCCAAAACATAGTTTGAAACACTGTAATCAACATGAAAAATATGTGGCAGTATGCCTTGAGGCAATACAACCTGCCATGTAGTTGTGGCAATATACCTTTGGATGCAAGCCACTAAAAAGTCGGCTTGATCCTCATGAGGTAATACCCTTGCCATGGAAGATGCAGCTAGAGCTAAGAAGGTTTTCTTGACCGAGGGTTAGGGCTGACAATGAAATGCACATGTAGGTCAAGTGAATCAAGAAGTGAACTAGATGCTACAAGGCCGTGGGTAAAATGAGTATGAAAATGCCCTAGGCGTTGAGAGGGTATACCCACGGGAGGAGGGAAGCCTCCAAATGCGCGGTCGAGAGGCAGGGACGACGCGCGCAGAGGAGCAGCAGTTCCGTCAGTCGTCGAAGAGGCGCGACGGTCGTCTGGCTGCGAGCAGAACTTCGCCAGCTGCTGCTGTGGGCCGTCGGGTGTGAGGGAGAGCGGCGCGCAGATCGTGTGGGGTAGGGATTTTGGACAGGAGAGTGGGACCTTTGCGAAGGGGATTTTATATCCCAAGGTCACCGAGCAAGTCTCCCCCTGAAGTTGGGGAGATTTGCATCTCAAACCGTCCAGAGAAAAGCCGCGACGCGCAGATTTTTCCCCGATCAGACGTCTGTCAACGATGTCAGACGTCGGGATTTGGCAGAGGAATTTTTGCCTATTTCAGGGAGACGTCTGTTTTATTCATCAGATGAATAATCAGACGACTAATTCTAATATAGACGTCTGATTTCTGCAGGAATCCTCCCCAGCAAAAACATTTATTCTCCAGGTTGTCGTCTGATTTCTTACTCAGACGGCAATGAAGACGTCTAAATTTAATATTAGACGTCCGATTTCTGCAGACAGACCTTCCTGGATTTTCGTTAAAAGTTACAGGGTCGTCCGTTTTTCCAGCCAGACGATACATACGACGTCTAGCCATATATTCAGACGTCCGACAGGCAGTACATGTTCTGTCTCCGAGATAGACGTCTGTCAACACATTTGGACGACAGTTCAGACGTCTGTGTGGAGTACCAGACGTCTGAAATTACTATTTTGTTATATATGAAATCGTCGTCTGTCCCAGAAGTTTAGACGACGGATTTTAATGTATAAGACGTCTGATTATTTAATCAGACGTCTGATATTGGACAGAGTGTGCATTTGGATGTTTGAATGAAGGCTTAGTGAAATCAAGGTTCAATCTATGCTCATGACAAAAGAGGTTCCATTAAAACACTAAATTCTTCAAATATCACTTAGCTTACATATGCCTAGTTTCCTACGTATATAATTAAAGCGATCATAATTCAAAGGTTTAGTGAAAATATCAGCTAACTGCAGTTCAGTACAAATAAATTCAACTTCGATTTCTCCCTTAAGTACATTGTCTCTTAGGAAGTGATGTCGAACATCAATATGTTTTGTGCGAGAGTGATGTACGGGATTTTTCGAGAGGTTGATAGCACTAGTATTGTCACATAATATTTTTATCTTATTAAATATCAGGTTAAAATCCTTCAAAGTACTTTTCATCCAAAGTACTTGGGAACATGCTAGTGCAGCGGCTATGTATTCAGCTTCTGTAGTTGATAAAGCTACACTAGATTGTTTCTTTGAGAACCAAGAAACTAGTGATTCGCCTAAGAATTGGCACGTCCCACTAGTACTTTTCCTATCAGTGCGGCTACCTGCGTAGTCCGCATCGCTATATGTAACTAAGTTGAATTGTGGACTCCTAGGGTAGAATAAGCCATAATCAGATGTGTCAACTAGATATCTAAATATTCGTTTTACAGCATTTAGGTGTGATTGTTTAGGATTTGATTGAAACCTAGCGCATAAGCAGGTACTAAACAAAATATCAGGTCTACTGGAAGTTAAATATAGTAAAGATCCAATCATGCTACGATAGAGCTTTTGATCTATGGGCGTACCTGATTCGTCCAAGTCTAAGGAAGTTGTGACACTCATAGGAGTGTTCTTCCCTTTACTTTTGTTCATATCAAATCTCTTCAACATCTCCTTTGTGTATTTAGATTGACACACAAAGGTTCCAATCTCGAGCTGAGTGATTTGCAAGCCCAAGAAAAACTTGAGTTCACCCATCAAACTCATTTCGAATTCTTCCTGCATAATTTCTGAAAACTTTCTACACATAGATTCATTAGTAGCACCAAATATAATATCATCTACATATATTTGAACTAATAAAATGTCTTTTCCTTTTCTTTTAATGAATAATGTGGAATCAGCTTCCCCTATAGAGAATTTTGCATTTAACAAGTACTCTTTGAGCCTTTCATACCAAGCTCTAGGAGCTTGCTTTAGACCATATAGTGCCTTGTTTAATTTGTAGACAAAATGAGGCTTATCATGAGACTCAAAACCAGGAGGTTGTTTTACAAAAACTTCCTCCTTAATGAATCCGTTAAGAAACGCGCTCTTAACGTCCATTTGAAAGAGTTTAAAGCCAAGAAAGGCGGCATAAGCAAGAAGCATGCGAATTGATTCGAGTCGAGCTACGGGAGCGTAGGTCTCATCAAAATCAATTCCTTCTTCTTGGTTGTACCCTTGTGCTACCAACCGAGCCTTATTTCGAATAACTATACCGGATTCATTCAACTTGTTCCGGAATACCCATTTGGTACCTATTACCGTTTGCCCTTCAGGCTTAGGTACTAGATCCCAAACTTCATTCCTTTGGAATTGGTTGAGTTCCTCCTGCATGGCCATCATCCAAGTTTCTTCGGAGCATGCTTCCTCGACACTCTTCGGTTCAACTTGAGATACAAAGGCGGAGAGACCAAAGGTGCAACTAAAACGAGATCGGGTTTTAACGCCATCAGAAACACTTCCAATGACTTGACTTTCGGGATGATCCCTTTGATATATCCAATCTTTTGGAAGATTATGGATATTGGAGTTTGGAATGTTAGACACATCAATAGTAGAATCATCTTCATCATCCATATTGACTCGGTCAATGGAGGAATGAGGAGATTCATCGAAGGAGACATGAAGGGTTTCCTCCACTGTTAATGTGGTCTTGTTAAAAACCCGATATGCCTTACTACGTGAGGAGTAACCAATAAAGATGGCTTCTTCACCTTTGGCATCAAATTTATCTAAATTAGAGCGGGTATTCAAGACAAAACATCGACATCCAAAAACTTTAAAATAACTAATTTTGGGTATTTTCCCATAGTATAGTTCAAAACAAGTTTTTCGCAATCCGGATCGAATTAAGGTGCGATTTAACACGTAACAAGCCGTGTTAACCGCCTCAGCCCAGAAATACTTCGGTAACCCCGAGTCTATGAGCAATGATCGAGCACATTCTTGAAGAGTACGGTTCTTTCTCTCAACCACCCCATTTTGTTGAGGTGTTCGAGGAAAAGAGAACTTATGAGCAATACCGTGCTCTAGACAAAAATCATCAAACAAGGAATTTTCAAACTCGCCCCCATGATCACTACGGATACGAGTGATTTGGTAGCCTTTTTCAGTTTGAATTTTCCTACAAAAAATAGAAAAGACAGAAAACACTCTTTCTTTAGATCTCAAAAAGGAGACCCATGAAAACCTCGAAAAATCATCTACAATTACAAGGCAATATTTGCATCCACTGAGGCTCTCATATTTTGTTGGTCCAAATAGATCTAGGTGAAGTAGTTCTAAAGGTCTTGATGTGGATATAACTTCTTTGCTTTTAAAACTAGATTTTATAATCTTACCTAATTTACATGAATCACAAACAAGTTCATTTAAAAATTTTCTTTTAGGAAGACCTCGGACTAGTTCATGTTTAGCTAATTTTTGAACCAGCTTCATATGAACATGTCCTAGTCTTTTATGCCATATACTTAACTCATCATTTGCTATAAGACATTCATAAGTGCCATTTTTATCAAATTCTACAACATAAATGTCTTTAAATCTAGTTCCCTTGAGAAGGGTTTCATTGGTTGATGCATGCATAATTTCAAACATTTTAGAAGTAAACACTACTTTAAAACCCTTATCACATATTTGACTTACACTTAAAAGATTATGTTTTAGTCCTTTAACTAGAGAAACATTTGAGATGGGAGAGAGAGGGTTACCTATTTTACCAAGGCCAATAATATGACCCTTGTGGTTGTTGCCAAATGTAACTGTTCCTCCATCCGTAGGTTGGAGGTCCAAAAATAGGCGCTTGTCTCCTGTCATGTGTTTGGAGCATCCGGAGTCCATCACCCATCGGCCTCCTTGGTGGTGGAGGTTTCCTTGTCTTCCTCCTTGTAGACCTTCTTCCTCCTACAAAAGATCTTCGATTGTGACTTGGTGTTTCTATAGGTCTTTCTAGTTTGAGTCGTCCATCCTTCATTTTGTATATCCAATTTTTGACATTATGATGTCCTTTCATCCCTACAAAACAAAGTGAGAGTTGTCTTTTCGGTATCCATTGTAAAGTGGATCCGTATTTGTTAGTGTTCTCCTTTAGAGGAGGGTCCCTTTTTGGCTCACTTTGACTAGGCTCATAAAAGCCTAATCCAAATTTACTTGAGGAAGGTTTTTGATGGGCAATGAGTTTGTCCAAGTTATCTTTCCCCTTTGTAAATTTGGCTAGGTCCTCAAGAAGTTGGTTTGACTTTTCTTTGAGATGATTTATCTCTATTTTCATTATATCTAGTTTATCTTCTAATGCCCTAATCTCTACTCTAAGTAAGCCATTTTCATCCTTTTTAAAAGAGTTTGATTTTTCAAGCACATGGATTTTGTCGAGTAATTCTTCTCTATCTAAAAATTTTTGTTCACTCATTGCTGTATACAAATCATTTGTTAATGACTCTTTCTCAATCATTAGATTTTTTATTTGCATATTTAAAGCAGTGGTTTCTTTTGTAAGAATTAGATTCTTTTCTTCAAGATCATTGATTAATCTCTTATTTTCTAACTTTTCTTCTTTTAAAGCCTTGCTTTGGGTTTTAGTTTTCTTAAGATCTATATATAGTGAATCAAAGGCATCTTGTAATTCATCCAAAGAGTAGGGGTTTACCTCAGGTTCCTCAGATTCAGACTCGGAACCATCATTTGTTGCCATTAGTCCCAAGCATGCCGTTTCTTCATTTGTTTCCTCCTCCTCTTCTTCTTCGGAGGTGGAGTCATCCCACGTTGCTTGAAACGCCTTCTTCTTGAATCCTTTTGGTTTGGAGATCTTCTTGTAGTCAGAAGGCTTCTTGGGTTTCTTCTCATCATCCCTTTTGAGTAAGGGACAATCTTTCCTTATGTGACCTCTCTTTTTGCAATTATAGCAAATTAGAGGATCTTCTTCTCTTTTCTTTCCTTTGATCTCTCTTCTATTTCTGAGAAACTTTTTAAACTTTTTAGCTAATAAAACAAATTCTTCGTCATCGGTACTTACCTCATCATCCGAAGTAGCTTTGAAGGCTAAGGTCTTCTTCTTTGGCTCCGATGAGGTTGATTTCTTCTTTTGCTCCATTTTTGATTCGTAAGCCATGAGATTCCCAAGTAGATTTTCCATGTCTAGATCCTCTACTTGGTTGGCTTCTTCTATTGCCGTTACCTTTTGCTCCCACTCAGGTCCAAGGGAGCGAAGGAGCTTCCCTTGAAGCTCCCCCTTTATAAATGTCTTTCCTAAAGACTTGAGGTTATTCACGATTAACGTGAATCGGGTGTACATGTCCCCAAGTCTTTCATTCTCCTTCATAGAGAAAGCTTCGAATTCCTGTGATAGCAAGTTTATCTTTGAGGATTTAACTTTAGATGTACCTTCGTGAGTAACCTCCAAGGTTCTCCAGATCTCGTGGGCGGTTTCGCATTGGCTGATGCGGTTGAATTCCTCCGAGCTGAGAGCGCAGTAGAGTGAGTTCATTGCCTTGGCATTCAGTCCAAGGTGATGGATTTGCTCCACTGTGTAACCAGTTTCTGGTTTCTCGGGAATGACGTATGCGGATTCGCATTTCTCCCAAATGGAGAAATCGTTGGCTTGAAGCCACATCTTCATTCTCAGCTTCCAGTAGGTGTAGTTGGTTCCTTCGAAGAGTGGTGGTCGAGTGGTGGATTGCCCCTCCAATCTGCTTGTGGAAATCGCCTTCCCCTCCATGTGATCTTTCCGCAGATGTTACTCTTGTAGGCGGAAAACCTGCTCTGATACCAAATGAAATTGCACTAGAGGGGGGGTGAATAGTGAAATTATATTGTATTGTAATACAACAAATTCAATCACACAATATACTCAATTATTTTTAGGTGGAAACCCAAGATGGGTGAAAACCACCACCTAAGCCAATCTCTTGACTTAGGATTTTCGATCACAAGGTGATCAATCCACTAACCACACTACTTAAACGAGGGTAGTGTACCTCAATTACAATTCCCACCTCCGATCCCTAAACGGAGGTTTCTCTCTTCAAGATGAAGAAACGGGGACCCGACAGGCCGGATACCCAAAATACAGAAACAAGTAAAAATAACACCTATAGAGCACCCCAATTATTTAGTTGCTTTCTTATCTACTAAGCATGAAAAGAACTCCCTGATGATTTGTAGAACGGAGCGAGCCGGGAGTATGGATTTGCCCTTTGATCAGAGTATTAGCACAGCACAAGGGCAAGATGGAGCTTAGAGTAGTGAGCAAGAGATTTTTCTAATGGAATTGTATCTCAAGAGGTGTGTTTTGCCAAAGAAGAGTTGTAGTCTATTTATAGGAAAGTTTGGAACCTTCAAGAACACTTGGGAGAGCTCTTCTAGCCGTTGGAGACAAATCCCAAGAGTTTAGGACGAAATCCACACAAAATCAGGGCAATGATGATTCTGACAGCAACATCAGACGTCTAAATATAAGATCAGACGTCTTACAGGACGTCTGATTTTTACTATGGTCGTCTATTATTGCAGGATATCCTTAACGGACTCTATTGGATCAAAAGAAGGACGTCTGATATTATGTCATAAGACGTCTGATGATTTTACTGGACGTCTAATGAATGGTGCATTCGTTCCTGTTATCATCGGATCCAAACAGGGTTCTAGGTTTAGACGATCAGACGTCGTTATGGACGTCTGAGGACATTACCAGACGTCTGGAAACCTAAATACTCTTCCTCCCTGCTTCTGCCAAAAGATTATGTGGCCGTAGACAGATACGCACAGAAAATCATGGCCAACGGTTCAAAGGCAGACGTCTGTAAGTGTGTCAAGACGTCTAGAAATTATTTTTGCCGATAAAAAGTCTAACGGTTAGTATGAGGACGTCTGGGTAAAGGATCAGACGTCTGTGAACGGTTATCGACGTCTGAAATTGAGGTCCTTCGACTGATGTTTATGAGGAGATGAACAAAGGCAGAAATATTTGAAATTAGACGTCTGATACACATGTCAGACGTCTTATGATGGAAAATCAGACGTCTGTACTTTTTAATGGACGTCTGATAAAAGTATAAGTGTTTGGGTTTTTTGTTTCTAATTTATCCTAAGTGTAGAGAGCCTAAGTTAGCTATTTATAGGTTATGTTTGGGGGCTCTTTACAATATTTCTAGACTCAAATAACATGAAAATTACAACCTTTGAAAGTTTACATGAAAAAAGCCTAAGACCTAATACTTTTGCTACTTCGTCTTCACGCTTTTAATCTCCCGTCTTGGAAAGCTTTTTGAATTCCTGCAAATATGTTATTATAGAGAGAAAACAATATGCTACGCTTTATTTATTATTTCATTTTCTACATTTTGTAAAATCATCAAAATATTATATATGAGTAGTTGAACTAACACACGCCTTAGTATATCATGAATTTGCGCTAACGCTTCTTCAGTCATCAGCGCAAGGCGCAAAGAGAAAAGCTTGTGTGTAGGCACGTGCGTGTGCACGTGCCTGTGCGGGTGTATGTGTGCACAAGCGTATGCCTGTGTGCATGGGTCCAAGAGTGAGCGTGGATGTAGGCCTGTGATGGGCCGAGATTGTGCATGAGATGAAAATATGAGAAGTCCACCTAATAAAAGAATTAGGCCTGGCTGAGTAGGGTCTGGTCTCGCCCCCTTATGGGCGCTGTGTATCCTTGAAAGGCTGGGCCGCCCATTAAATAAACATAATTTTGGAATAAAAGGAAGCTAATGGGCTCACTTAAGTGTGCTAAATTTGGTTAAGTGCGGACATAAGTAACTGCATAGTAAAGAAGGGAAGAAGAGTTAGAGAACTTAAGAAGAGAAAAAAAGAATGAAGAGAAGGAAAATACAAAATAACAAATAGAGCTCGAGAGAGAGAGAGATTACAAAAGAGAGAGCAAAAGGATAAGAGAAGAAAAGAAGACAGGAGCTTAAGAAAAGAAAATGAAAGAAGAAATTGGAGGAACTTAAAGGCTGAAGCTACTGTATTGCATTTTGTTAAATGTTGAAGTAAGGCTTGATATCTTTGTAAACATTTTATGCCTTATATTTTGTAATAAATAATGTTTTATTTGAATTGTAATGAAAAAATGTTTCTTGTAAACTTGTTCTTATTAATGGAATATTACTTGTTTACATTGTTAACCTTTTGTGCTATATTCACGCGCTTAAAATGTATTGTAATTATAATCTGTTTAATTAATTGATTGTTAATTAATCATAGAAGTTAATGATAAATTAGGATTCAATTATACCTCCCAGCGAATGACTTAGACTCAACCAATTTAAAAAGAACTTCAAATCTAAAATGTTAGGTTAACTTGACCCTATATTATATTTCTGACATGAAATCGAGTTAACCTAAGTTACATTCATACGTAATTAATTAAGTCTAATTAACTTAATTAACTGTGTTGAGAATTAAACGACTACTATGTCTGTATGACTTGGTTGTATAAGTGTTGGTTGCACCATCGTGATACATACCATCTAATATAGGGAGCTTGTGGATGGGCCAAAATGGTGCTGGGATAATGAATGTTGCATGGTAATTCCAGTTAATGGGGCCAGTCAATGGATGCATGTAAGTTTTTTTATTCTACACATAACTCTTTCTTCTCATAGTCCTTGGAGTAAAAAATGTTTTCATTCAACAGGTTGATGACCGCTTTAGGTGGCTCAAAGGGGTGTGGATTCCCCAGTACACTTTGATAAGGATGACTTTGGAATAGTCTTACAAGGAATTTGTTCGTCAGTTTGCTTTAATTAGTAGCAATATCTTCACTTATGCTGGTCAAACTTCTACCTAATTATGGAACTAAGCTTATGTATAACGAGTATCATTTTGTTACTACCTTTTCTGGTAATATACATTTTACCGTTATTTGAACGTACTTATGCCTAGGTTTTAACTAACGGAAATTATTATAACTCATCATTTCATTTTTCTTCATATCGACAAAGTATTTTCAGTACCATCTCGTAAAGGTTGCGGATTGCTATGTTTCTTTTCGATGTGATGTCTCTTTCGTTCCCATGTTAGAAGAAATTTCTATATGTTTTACTGTTTCCTACAATGCTAGCAACAATGAAAATGCAGGTTCCTCATTACATTGGCAAGTTCCATGTGATGATGGCTATGATGATAGTTTCGTTCTCACCTACCATCATGACCTGAGGGTTATTGTATGTTTTTTTTGGATGAATATGGTGGATATGCATTAATATGCAACCTCATCAAAAGTGAGTGCATGGCACGGATGGCTCGTGTGCAGCAACCCCATGCAACTCATATTCTAGTGGGAAAACATGTGGTTGATTTCATGAATACATGAAACTCCACTAGTAGTGTTCCCACGATGCAGATGGCAGCACTGCTGCAGCCCAGTGGAACACAACGAGGGATTACAATTGCTAATCATCTAAACAACGTACCTTTAACCCAAGGATGGTTACCCTTCTTCTATGAAGCAATCTGAGCCTAGCAACTGAGTATAACTCCTTAATATAACATTCGCATATACTACAATGTTCAGAAAACATAAAGGATTTCCACCCAATTATTAATAGATTGAGGTAAATACTTTCAAAATATGTTATTTTAAATATGACATACATTTCAATGGACCAAATGACTCATAAATTGATGTTTACCAATGTAGGATAACTTTATAGTTAACGTGCAATCCAGACCGTGGCTCCGTTAACTTCAAAAGTTAAGTACTTTAAGTTTATTGTGCTTTCATTACTAACTGAAAAATTCATTTCTGTTTGAATGATATTGGGGAATTAACAATAGTTTCCTTCTTATGATTCTGAATTTGTTATTTCATGCTTTACAACCACATTCTCCAATTAGGTACTCAATTTTCAGTATCGAATTCCAATGGTAAATTGATCTTAACTTTGATGCACTTCCACAAATTCACAAAATAGCTCCTCTGTGTAGTAAATTGTTTCTGTTTCACTTTCGTATTCTTGACCACACTAATTCTCAAGTAATTATAATTAACATATTCTTTTCTCAAGTAATTATTCGTATTGATGCTCATGGTAATGCCACCTCTTGCTATTTACTAGTGTGGATTTTCATATTGCTTGTAGTTGTGCAAGACCCTTCTTATATAATGGCAGTCCCTATTATTCCCCATGGACTTCCCTACAACCTGCAGCACTACCATAGTTGGGGATACTTAACTGAGGTGGTTGTTACAGGGTCATGGGTAATAGGGTCACATCTAGGAGAATTTGTGTTGGGTGATCATTCGTAAGTGTAAGCCTTTTATTTTAATTGCAAGCATTTTTTACCCTTCTTTTCAGTAAAGGGTAGTTTCATATATGTATATATCTTTCCTTATGAGGAATTTGGTGAGTTGGGTGTGTTGGTTTTCATTGAAAAGTTGGCTCAAGATTATTTGCATTCTATTATCTCATGTCATTCTTCTCGAGTTATATTTTCTACCTTTTTTATTCTCTTGTGCTTTTATTTTCAATGATAATAGTAGAGAATAATAGTGTCAGGATCCTTTGAGTGATTTTTTTTTCCATGCATGATCTTTGTAGAATTTTGGTAGAATATGCCTTTACCATTTCTTGCAATATCCTAACTTGATTATAATTTGTTTTGTATGTTACGGAATGAGATGAATCATATGGTGTTTCCAGATCTATTGGGAATCGAATGTTCTTATAGTCCTTGCTTATTTTTTGCAAATTGGCTCACTCTCTCCTTCTCCCCATCTAGATTCCCTTAGGAATCTTACTTCATTTCCCCATGGGTGGCTAAATACATTTTTTTCCTGCTATAAATGATAGTATCTGAAGATCTGGATGGTCCAGTGGCAAGATGCAACCATGAGATGGAAATGCTGAATCTTTCTCCTCCTAGAGTGGTGATACAAAAAGAGAACCATGGTGAATATTTCCCCACATAGATTGTTGACTAGACAAGAGGAGGATGTACAAGATCAGTTCGATAACTCTGCGATTTACCCTTGTGGTACAGATGCAAAGTGGAGGAACTTCAGGAGCAGAGAAGGCAACCGTTGAAGCTAGGATTTCAATCCAGGAGAAGCAGGTCGGTGTCAAGGAGGTGAAGCTAGTTGGTTACTGAGGTAAAAAGGTTAAGTTGATGCTGGCTATGTCTACAAGGGTAGACAAAGAATAGTTCCTCCCCTTTGTAGGTACTTTATAGTCTATAGTATGACATAAATGAAGTGTATAACAGTAACCTCAAATGGCAGGTTTGAGATAACTTGCCCATGATTTGGGGAGTTACTACATGGGTTTTCAATGGATAGTATAGGCGATTTAGAGACACTACCTATTCCATAGAGAAATGTGAAGGATATCTTCAATGAAAGGAGTTCTTTAGTTGAGAACAGTGAGTAAGAGGGCATAAATCAATGGCTGGCAGCTAGATGTGGCCGTTGGTTTGGAGGCATGTGTGCATTGTGCAGCATGTAACCCATGCTTTCACAAGAAGAAAATAGTATGGGATAAAATGGACACAATATTATGTTGTTGACTTCCATGTGTTTAAATTTCCTTCCCTTATTTTCTCTGTTAACTACATGTCACTTAATTATTGGAGTTATATTACCTTCCAACTTTCTAACTTCAATTATTTATGCAGGTTTCTAAAAATTATTCTCCCCTGATGCAGGTTTTTGGCCACTGATATGTTCATCTATAATGTTATCTATTGATAGTTGAGTTATATTATTTAGATTGGTTATTACTTATCTTCTATAACCTAAGATTCACCTTATTTTTAATATATTTGATTTTCGCTTCCACCAATATCTTCCTCATTGGTTCTACTACTTCCAAATAAATTCTATCTCTAGAACATTTCTATTTATAAATTACTTGTCCAGTCAGGTTTGTGGCCATGGAATTACTTGTAGTTAGTAATTTTCCCGTTCTACAAAGTTGTTCGCCTTCTATGGGATTGGGAATTTCAGTTATATACTCTATCTATGCAATTTACATTATGATTATTTATACCATTACAGTATGATACCTAAAAATATAATATCAACAGTAATGATAACTTATCTTTCCCTTTATAATTGTCATATTTACATCCAATTTCATAACATAATATCACATATATTTTTATCCAACATTACATGTCATTTCTACCTTCCATATATACATCCTCCACATCCTATTCAGAGTCAACTAATCACACATGAATAGATGAAACTACTTGCATTCTTTCGTCAATGTAACACACTTGCACGATGATAGTGCAGAATTTCATAGCGAAAAAATTTGTATTTAGAAAACCCATCATCGTAGTGCGATTCGCAAGAAAATTCGTCAATCAGATAATTTTTACCGAAACTCAGAATGAGTCCCAGGTCGAATACAGGGAGGCTACGTCGATTCTAAATCTACAGTTATATATTTTTTTCAATTTTTGTTTATAAAAGAGATCTTCACAATGATGCTATCCTACATGCAACATAAACAATAAAACTATAGAGAGTGAGAGAGAGAAACAACTTTTATAATAAAAGTAATGTCGTTACAGGTACAACTAGAAAGCAGGAAATCTAATCTAAAAAGCGATAAAGAGAAAGGGGTGAGAAGTTATCCTCCTCAACGGCTGATTGCATCGCCATCATTCACTATATCTAACCTAATTTGGCTAAGTTCTAAAGTTAAATTTACCTAATTAATACATTGAAGGGTATAACTCGATCAGGGCGAAAGAGAGAGAAATTGATAAAAATTAAAGTTAATTCTGTAATTTTCATAAACAATTATAAATGCAGAATAGCTGGAGGGTAAACTATGGCTAAATCAAAGGTTAATTGAGCTTAATTGTTATAAAAGTGGGTTGATACTAAATAATTCAAGATTTACATTCAATTTGAATGTTAATTCTTAATCAAATTGACAAATTTCTAACCTACTTTAATCAAAATAGTTCTAATGGAAATAAATGTAATTTATACCTTCTAAACATCATTTAAAAATATTTTATAAGGTTTGGCATAGTCAATTTGACAATCGAAATTCGTTTCGACCTAAAACAGAATTGTAGGCGGGAATTTAGTATATGTTAGGTTTAAACGTAAATTGACCATGAAAACGACATCAAAATCCAAAATTGAACTCACCATCAACTTTCTTATATCTAAATTAGGCTACCATAAAAATTTGGACTCATTTGGACTTCATCTTAGTCAACTTTGCAATTTAGCCCTAAATACCTGATTTCTTTGCAAAGGACCCCTTAACTTTTGAATTTCTATTGCAAACATGCCCCTGCAAGCACCGCCTCCACCTTCCACCTGCGCAAACTCCGGTCGGGAACTCCGGCAAGGTGGTTCGCACACTTGTTGCCCCTCTCCTTGAGCGCCAACAAGCTACAAAGCTTCCCCACCTCACGTCGTCACATTTGGTCACGTTTTGGCGAGTGTAACACCCCTCCTTCCTCCTCAAGCGCCACCATTAACACCAACCTTGGAGCTTCTCAATCTCCTTCCTCTACCGCTCCTCCACTGAAATTGGTTGAGGGTTCCTCTTCCTCTCGTCGTCATCGTGCTTCCCGTCAAAGAAGGCGGCTCTTCTTCCTCTTCGTCGCTCCAACTCACCTCGCCGTCTCCTTTTTCCTCATGATCGACAAACTAGCCGGCCACCTTCCCGTTCTTCTCTCCTCCTCCTAGGTAACCTCTCTTCTCCCCCTCTTCTTCTAGATTAGAATAGGCCCCTTAGATTTAGGTTTTAACCCCAACAACTCCACCCTCTCCATCTCCTTCCCCACACACAACCATGCTCCAGCCACACGTCGGTGTCCAATCCGGCGAGCATGCCCCACCGCTCCACTCCACCTCCCGCTTCGTCGACTACCCCATGAGCATCACCTCGAAGAGAGGAGCAAAAGCCCTCTCTCAATCGAAGGGATCGACCATCCACAACCTCCACCGGATGCCTTCCCCCTTCGTCGACTTCTCTGAGACTGTCGGCCACCTCCGTGCATCCCTGTGCCAATCCAACACCACCTCCACCTTCAGTAAAGCATAGCACATCTTCTCAACGCCTTGGATTCAAGCTTCTGCCCCTCCTTCATCAAAACCTCATGGCCGTTGAACCCATCTTCCCCGATGATGTCGGTTACGCTCCAGCCATCTACAAGCTTCCAAGCTTTGAGGGAAGCTTCATGCAAGTGTGGGGAACTCATTGCCACCCTCGGCAAGGAGTTTCGTGCTCGGAAGCTTCGCTGACCTCCATCGTCGACGGCCTGCATACGCAAGGAGAAGATGGAGAAGAGGAAGAAGAAGGTAGGGACCTGAATGCAGAGAAAAGAAATTTATAGGGACCTGATTACAAGGATCTAGGGGACTAAATGTAAGAAAATTAATTTCCTATGGACTGAATTGAAAATGCGTTTAAATAATTTCTTATTCATCTTGATTACTAATGGTTGAGGATTATTAATGAGATTTCTTTACCTAATCATTAGTGCTTTGATACATTAATGTTTAGTTGCATTGTTTCTTGACTATTTTAATTAAGCATTAGTTAAAATGGAGATTTTTCAATAACACGTTGAATTGCGTAATTAATTCTCTTGAACTAGATTGCATGTGTAAGATCTCATAGAAAGTCAAATTAATATAATTTAGTTCCTGGGCTTAGAATAGTGGTAGTCACGCATTAGTTGCTCCCAGAGATAACCTTGGGATACTGATGTTTCGAGTTATATAAATTTAAATGTTAGATTCACTTTAATAAACTATACTATGATGCGTGTATTTGAAAAACGATTGAAGCGAATCAACAACGGCTGCTTGGAGGACGAGTGTAACGAATGTGTGCCCCAGACGTCTTTTAAGACGTCTGGGAGGTGGCCCAGACGTCGGACAAGACGTCTTGGATCACAACCAGACGTCTGATAAGACGTCTGGGATCGTTTACAGACGTCTGGAAATCTGTTATTTTCGACACACGCGAGTCGCCTGCGCGCCTGAGCGCGCAGACCGCATATTCCCTCTTTTTTTTCTCCCTGCGGCTGCAGGCGGCCTGCCACCTCCTCTCTCCTCCTCGCGCGGCCTTAAAAGGGCCACGCCTCCCCTCCCGTCTCCACAGTCTCCTCCTTCTTCTCCTTCCTGTGCGCGAGAGCGAGCGGACGCGAGGGCGGCAGCGACGGCCGCAGTGAGCGCGGAGGTGCGGCGTGCGAGGGCGGAGCTCTGCCGTGAGGGCGAGCTCGCCGGAGCGGCTTGGCCGGCTGGCGGAGGGCGCGGAGGGCGCGGAGCGACGCGGAGAGGGACCTGCTGCGGTCTGAGCAGCAGGAGCGCGAGGTGCGACGCGGGCGACGTCGCGAGCGGAGGCCGAGTAGGGTTCTGATTCTGGAAAATTTTCCAGAATCAGACATCTGGATTGATAGACAGACGGCAAGGTCGACGTCTGTAAGATCATACAGACGTCTGAAAGGTGAGTTTTCCGCCTTCTTCTTCCTTCTTGTCGATTAACCGTACTGAGGGAGGGGGGTTGGCTGTGCGCAGGTTCGCTGATTCGCCATCCTTTGAGAATCAGACGTCTGGAAGTTGTACCAGACGGCGGGAGTGACCTACAGACGTCCGTGTGGACCATCGGACGTCTGGGGTATAGGACAGACGTCCCCGCAGACTTCTGGACGTCTGGGAAACCACGCTGAACAGGTAATTCTCTGATCCACCGTTTAAGACGTCTGAAGGAGTTCCAGACGTCTGATTTTGCACAGTATCGTCTTTTTCGACCCGTTTAGGGCCCGTTCGGGCTCCGTTTTCCGCGACTCGAGTTGCGTTCGTTTCAGAATTAATTCCTCTACCCGTCTACAGTAGCTATACACTGTTTTGAGACACTCCTTCTGTTTGATCCTTGTGATAGGACCTCGTTCGGTTGCAGTCTTGAGAGTCGCGGAGGCACGCGGGATTCCCGATCACGCCCCCATTACTCACGTTGTACCTGGTAGAGTGGCTTTAAGTATTAATAAAAATTTGTTAAAGTATGGAACCATAACTAGAACCTAGGACATTGCATGAATCCTAGGAATGAGAAATATATGGAATGATAGTTCCTAGGTGTTGCATGAATCCTAGGACCGGAAAACTAGATTGTATGATAGACCCTAGGATATGGCATGAATCCTAGGATGGAAAAACTAGTGGAATATATAATAATGCAGTCTTGGAAAAATGGAAAGGAATATATGAAGCTGCCTGTAAATTGAATTCACAGCTGCTTGTTATGAATAAAGAAACATGATTGGGATCATGGTTGGTAAGAACGTGAAACTGGAAAGTAAGACATAAGATGTTACGAGGAAGTAGAAGTAGAACTCCTGGAAAGCGAATGGAATAGAATTGGGGAAGTGAGCTGGCCCTTGAGTACGGAGTACCAAGGAGAGCGACTGTCCCCCTGTTTAGTGCAGAGCTGAGCTAGCCACCCCAGGGACCCGGGGGTTAGGACTGGCCACTCTGTACCGACTTGTTGGCCCTCGTGTACGTAGTACCGAGGAGAGCTAGTAGTGTTAGGAGAGTACTAGCTACCCCACGGGCCCCGGGGTTCTGCTAGCCTCCTTCACCGACTTGTTAGGCCCACTAGGGCAAACCAGGGTAGTCAGGCGAGGGTGCGCGGACTGTGGAGGGGCAAGGCCTCGGTTTGGTTACTGTTGAGGGGTTGGACCCCTGTTACTGAGAGGGCTCTGCCCTGGTTCCGTGCTGTGCTTTGGGCGCACCCGTTAACGGAAACGACTGACCGCGTGCCAGTGCGGGCTAGCTACCTGTGCGTTTATCGCGCGTGCCGTAGTCACCGTTACGTCTGTCAGTGACCTTGGGGTGGTTGACTGAGGGTAGGATCACCACGGGGGACTCTCCAGACCAGGAGAGCACCACGTGCTACTTCTACTTTTGGAAAAGACTGCAATCAAGATCGTTCCCACGAGGACATTCGAGATCAAGTAAAGGATCTGAGAAACAAATGAAATAGTGAGAAAAATTGAAAGATGTGAATAAAGGAAGTAATAGAACATAACAGCTACTGTACACTCTACTGTTGCCTTTAGTTAGTTTGCCACTCTACTCAGCATTTTGCTGACGTGTTACACTCGTTCTCTTTTTCAGGACCAGGTGTTGAGCAGCCAGGGTCGGCGGCTGCAGAGGACGCTGGGCCGAGTAGGGTCCAGTAGAGTTACCACAGCCTTTTGTACCTCTTTTGTTTCTGTTCTAGTGAGTAGTTTTTGTTTCCGCTGTACCTTCTTTACCTGCAGTTCTTGTTATATGATAAATGTTGTTCTACTGTTGTGGTGGTACCTACTGTAGTAGTTTCTTTCCTTACTGCTGTACTTTCTTATTGTTAGTTATATTCATGCTGAATGTAGTTTATTTTACTGTCTTTTGGTTACTTCCTCGTTGGACGACTAGGTCTTGGGATTAGTCGAGTCGGTCCGGTTCTCGTGTCTCGTAGGGACTCGGGAATCGGGTCGTTACAACGAGCCAGACGGATGACACCTGGAAGAAGAAGAGTGAAGACTGAGGACGAAGGGTAGATTGGGAAGAATTGGGGATGAGGTAGGGTGTCGACGTCGTGGGATTCACTTCCGGAATGGGGGCAAGAAGACGGCTGATGAGAGCTTCACGAAGGGGGTAAGAGGTGGAAAATTTTGTTTTTAACTCTCCTGTAGCTTGGGAGCACTAGAGCGAGCTTTAGAACTTGAGTTCTTAGCTCTTAGAGAGGGAGAGAGATGATGGAAGGGATGAAGAAGTGGAGGGCATAGGGCATTTATATAGTTGTATACATGGGGGTAAAAGGGATATTTTATCTTTCAAAAATTAATTTTGCTGCCTTTAGTGATGGATACGTATATCATTGTAGACGCATGTCGCTGAAGCTACGTGTTCATCTTCAACCGTGCAATGAAGATCCAAGCGTCCTCGTGCGGCCACATTGCACGCCTTCTCTCCTTCAATCGTTTCTCACGCATGAAGGGTCATACGCTCTCAGCCGCTTGATTGGCATCGGACATCTCAGATTCATCCTCTCCACACCTTCATGTTGCACGCTTAATTCTCCATCAAACGGCGGAGAATGCATCCGGATGTCTTAACCTCCGCTCGCGTGTCAGATTATGCGTGGACGCCCACGCCATCATGAGCATGTGCTCTCTTTAGCATCCAATGCTGCCACATCTCACTTCCATAGCTGCTCGATTGCGCGTCAACTGTTGAATTTTGCTGCGCCTATGCGCTCACTCAATTTGAGGTGAGGTGAGGCCTAAACCCATGCCTCCTTCGCGAATGGAGGTGCGATTGCTGCACTAAGCTGCTAACTTTGTCGTGTTTACGTTCCACGGCCACGGCACTCTTACCCATTGGATCTCGATTCGAGATCCAACGACTGCAATCGAATCTCGATCGCACCTTCAGAGGTTGAGCGGAGGGCCTTGGTGGGTTTGAATGGTTAGGATGGTGCCATGCGGTATCATCCTAGCCGTCCATCTTCTTTTACTCGTAGGTGGTGCCACGGATGTCGACTTGAACCGATTTTTGCACCATTAGGCTGCGATTGTCAATCCGAACCCATCTGTGTGGATAGATTTGTCATCTAAGATATGGATTTACACCACCTTGGCCTTGACCTCTAATCTTTGTCAGATTGTATCTGAAGCTATAGAGGTCCGATCGGGGCGATATCAGAGGCATTGGACTCCGATTGTCGCCCTAATCAGATCCATATGGTTGGATCTCAAATCCGAGGCCCTGATAAATATCTCCCTGTTCCTGGCCACAAAAGGAGGCGAATTACTATAGAATTTATACAAATTAACCTAAATGCATGATGATGCATGTTATGTAATATTTATAATACATGACGCTTCTATGATACTAAGAACATGTATAAATAGATATTTTAAACTAATTAAATGTATGCACATCACACGATTACTTCTTATTCATTGATGTCAAAATCGATTATATATGCATATCAATTTTTCATCCCCTCATATAAAAACTTCTACTACCAAAACATCTATGATAACCCTTAACTTCAATTTTGCATTCACTCATAATTTTTAAATATTCTAACACTTCATCTTCTCCTATTTCTCTTTTTCACTCCATAATAATTTCAGAAGTTACAGGTACACATAACCACATCTAGAAAGATAAGGACATAATTTCGTAAATGATATATTTCAAAGCAATACATTCAACACTCCTTCTAAGTAAATATAAAATAACATAAGTTACAACTTACTCCATGAACTTATTCCACAAACCAAACACATAACCTGTATATTGGCAAATATCTTCCTAAATGAAGTTCACAAAGTTGAATAAATTAGTTTATGATATACTTTAAAATTTATGCCTTACTACTATATAATCAAATCTGAAAAAGGAAAACATATAAATTATTTTCAAATCCATAGCATCAGCAAGGGGCAAAAACGTTATTTATCATTATCTCCCCCAAATAAAATAACATCAGGTACTACTTATTCTACTAATTTATTTCGCTTACCAAATAACTAACCAGAATAACTCAAGTTTATTCCTCATCTTATTCCACTGACCAAACACCCAACTGAAATAACTCCACTTTATTTCACATCTTATTCCACTAACCAAATATCCAACCAGAATAACATCCACTTTATTCCACTAACCAAACATGTCAGGTGGAATAACTTTACTTTATTTTTCCACTTATTCTACTACCAACCAATACCAAAATATAATTACCCTACCATTTATTCCACTTCTTTAAATTATTCCACAATATTATTTCACTTACCAAATAGATCTAACTTATATATAATTTTTAAATATCTAATCTTAGATATCTGATTTGACTCAGCGCCCCCCCCCCCCCCCCAATTGGAAGAGAAGTTAAGAGAGATTTCTAATAAAATTTAAGTTATAATTTAATTTTTGTTTGCATTAATGATTAAAAATATTTAATATTTTAAAAATATTACCCAGTAAAAAGATAAAGATGAAATTAATTTGGGAGCTGTATCCTATATGAGATGGGAAAAAATAAATTATTTTGAGATATATCTTCTTTTGTTAAAAAAAACTGCACCTTCAATGCTTCTAAGATTCAAGGCTATCTTTCACAAGTTTTATTATATTACGGTAATAATAAAAAACTGGCAAGAGATTAATTAATATGAGACCATTGAATAAATTACTTTTTTCAAACCATCCCCTCAGTAGAAAGTTGATCATCAAGTCTCGTGAATCTACCCACCATTAAATAACAAACAAATAAATATTAAAAAAAGAATAACAAACAAATAGTCCAATACAAAAATGGAATATTAATTTACACTAAACATCTAACACTTTATTTAAATTAATGACTCCTCACTTTCCCATCGATGTTGATGTTAACTAATTATATAAAAAGAAGCTCACCTCGTCAAATGATGGGTGCTTTTGAATTTAATTGGAGGGATCAAAGTTTAAATTCTTATCCCTACGTTACCTTCCCAATGCTTATAAATTATAAATCAATATAGATTTAATATGGAAATGTAGAAAAAGTTTCATATTTTCTTAATTCCCTTCTTTCTGAAAACAGTAAAAAAATGATTACAATAGTATTTTCTATCATGGTTCATCGAAATGTTTTCACATGTCTTTTAAATTTTTTTGGGTGGGAATATTCTTCTTGTTTCGTTGAAATGTTTTCAGATGCTAAGTGAGAGGAGTATTCTTCCTGTGGCAAGAATATTCGCAACAGGAACAGTTGCGTGGAAATTTTCGCAAAGAAGACGTATTCAGTTTTGATTGGAATGAAGGCTTCGGAACCAAAGTTTCAATGATGCGAAAATTTAGGTAAATGTAATTGATAGATTATCTACCAGGATGGAAATATATGTATATCTACACAAACAAATCCCAACCCTGAGCGGGGCGTGGGAAAATGGGAAGTGGTATTTTTTGATTTATGTCTCTTTCTGAGATAAGGGAGGAGATGGATGAAAATTATTAGGTTGCAGAGCAGGTTTGCCTTTTTCCTATATTTAAAGCAGCTAATTTCCTCGTTGAATCCATCGTATCAAGGAATCCATCCATCCATCCATAATCCATCCATAATATCTATTAAGAGGCATGTGAGTTTGGGTCTACATGCTATTGTAGCTTTAGCGGCTGTTGCTGATGGTAGTTGATGTAATTATCAAGAAGAGTGAACTTGATTCCGAATCCAACATCCGTGTCTGGTTCCCCCATCCGATGCACCTGTTCGTCGTCCCTGTCTCCGCTCTCTACTCCCCTCCTCTCCCTCTACCCTTGCTTCTCTCCGCTTCCACGCCCTCCCCCTTGATGCCGCCACCCTCCCCCCATGCCCGACCCTTCCTCTTGCCGACCCAGCAGCACCAGCAACAGCGACAGCTATAGCTCCCCTCACCCCATCTATGCCATGGCCTTCCCCCGTCCACCCTCCACTCTATCGACTTGTCCCCCGACTCCTCCCTCTCCTTTGAGCACCCCTCCCTCCCCCGACCAAGCTTTGCTTCGCCCCCTCCCCTACCCATTCTCTCCTCACCAATAGACACGACCACAACCGACCATTAGTCTCCGCGATCGCGAGTGCATCCTTGGACTCCTCGAGCGACTCCCCGGTGATCAATCTCCGCGATCGCGAGTGCATCCTTTCCCCTCTCTCGGCCACTACCACCTCACGACCCCTGCCCTCTCGCTCTCCTCTCCCCCTACCCTACGGCCACCACCGCCGCACCCTCCCACCTCAAGTCCCTCCTCCTCAAATCTCCTTCCTTCACTCCCTCTCCCTCTACTCCTTCCACCCATGCAACCATCCCCACCACCTCACGGCCCCTCCCCTCTCTCAGCTACCACCACCCCGCGACCCTTGCCCTCTCCCTGTCGTCTCCCCCCACCCCGTGGCCATCGCTGCCTCACCTTTCCACCTCCACTTCCCCTCCTCCCACCAGACAGCCTCAACCCGTGGGTACGGTAGGCAACATCCGCCTCCTGAAACCTCCACATCACCTGTGGAACCGATCTTCCACACCCCCTCGTCGCGCTCACCTAGGAAATGCTCCTCAGTGTTGACCCCCTGCGGCAACGCCTCCGCCGCCTGTGCTATTAGTGTAACTTCTCCCACTTTGGTTTCTTTCAAGGTGTGCTTGCTGATGTAGGTTTTGCTTAAAAAATGAGATTTTGATTGGTGATTTATTGGCTTAGGATTTTGGATTTTTTGTTCGAAGGGCAACTACATTTCACATCCCTTGATTTTTTTGGGATTGGTGATTTGTTGGCTTGGTAATTTGGATACCTTCTGATTTTTTGTTCGAAGGGCAACTACATTTGACATTCCCTGATCTTTTTGAGATTGGTGATTTGTGGTGATTTGTTGGCTTGGTATTTTGGATGCCTTTTGATTTTTTGTTCGAAGGGCAACTACATTTGACATCCCCTAATTTTTTTGGGCTACATTTAAGTTTATACATTATGGGTTCGATGTTGGACTTCTCCTGTTTGTTCCCCTTCCTCCTCTTCTTTGCCATTGACAAAGTTGGAAGGTTTTTTTTTCTTTGCCATCGACCAGGTAGAGATCCTCCTTCAACTAATTGTGATCCTTACTACTAATTTCAGCACTTCTAGAGGAAACTTAACCTACCATTGACAAGATTGTTGAATCCATGCACTCGTGAGATTAAACATTACGTGTTCTGAGTATGGCATCTTAAGATCCATTTCAACAAACTTGCATTTTTATTGTGATTTTATTGAGAAGTGAGAATAAATCTGTGGCCTTACATGGTGTAACTACTTTTGGAAGGAATCTGGGTGGATAGAATTAGAATAACATTGGACAGTGTTGGTTTAGGAATGAAGCAAAGTTGTGAACGCTTGAGGGAAGTTTTTTGTAAAGAATTTGAAAGGAGGAATATTTGAGTTTTGGATGTCAATTATATACCTTTCGAGATGTTTATTTGCTATACAAAATTGGATATAGGGAGAAACTTGGAGAAGGGGTTGCATGCTAGGGAATTCGAGGTTAGGAAGTTGACTTTTAGCTGAATAAGGCAAGTTAGGAACTGAAGTGTGTTGATTTTGATTGTGGAGTTTGGCTGCTATTATGATTTTTTTCTTCCTTTTTGGCTATAAAAGGGGGTTTTGTCTTCTTTTGAATGGTACTTGGATGAAGTTGATAGGTGTTATATGAATGAGACATGAATGGCTAAGATCTTTAGGTGCAATGTTTTCTAGATATTTTTGTTGTGGATTTGGAAGTAAGTAGAAATGTTAGACTTTTTGATGTCAATTGCCTGTCTTTGGAGAATTCGTTTGGTGTTAGAAATCGAAAATAAGTTTAGGTGCTTTTATATTGTAGGCTATAGCTAGAAACGTGGAGAAGTGATTGCATGTGAGCAAAGTTGAGGTTAAGATGTCTATTTTTAACTTAAAAAACTAAGTAGGAGTGTTGGTTATTGCTACTTTCCAAAGAAATTTAGATGAAGTTGATAGGTATCACATGGGTGGGATTGTGATTGAGCGGTTTTGGTATATGCATGGGTAAATTTGTGAATAGCCAAGGATCTTTTGGTGTAATGTTTTCTAGATATTTTTGTAGTAGATTTGAAATAACTAGAAATTTTTTTCTAGATGTCAATTGCTATGGACAAATTCATTCAGTGTCAGAAATGATCCTACTATAAGAACTTGAAGGAAGTGTTGGACATCACAAAGTTGCGGTTTAGGAAGTCTAATTTTAACTCAATGATCAAAGAGATGGTAGTGGAGTATATCATTTTCGGCTATAGAGGTAATTGTTGCACTTTTCTTCCTTTTAGGTTATATAAGTTATATATGATTTATGAAGGAATTTGGCTGAAATTGATAGCTTTTGTGCAAATGAAATAGTCGTTGAATGGTGTTACCTTACAAATCGGTTGAAGTTGCAAGTACTCGAGGACCTTTTGGTATAACATTTTTTTGAATTTTTCATTGTGGATTTGAAGGTTAGTCCGATGCTGATAAAGGAGACAAAAATGATGAATATTTCAAACATGCACACCTAGCACCCTCTTCTTTTGAGGTATAGAACTTTATTTCTATTTCCGCAGCAACGTGCGGGCTACAAACTAGAAAGCATTAATATGTTGATAAAGCCATGGGACAAAACTAAGGGCATCCCCTTTTCTTGGGGGATAAAACTGTCCTTCTCTTTGCGAGTCTTTAAAGCCCATGACACCTAATTAGGTATTATCTTTTTTTTTTTCTTTAACCAGATATCTATATAGGAAAGACAGTTGAAATTTCAGAAATGGCAGGTTAGTATTCTAGAGTTTCTAACAGAAATCAACAAAATAAAATGAATGATTTTTCTTTTGTAGTTTTTCTTACTATATTATAATAGAGGAACATGATCATCCACTGTAAATCATACCATTTTTTTAACACTTCAGAAAAAAAAAGAACAGAATTTTGCATTTGATAAAACAAATAAGGGAAGAAAACTAAATAGCTTCACATTTTAAACAGTGTAGAGGAAAGAAAATTAACTGTGCAAATTTATATTTACTGCATTCTATCTATATATATTTTGACTTGATGTAAAAAATTTACATATTAACTTGATGATGGATATGTACACCTTTGCATAGGCATGGCTGTAACTACAAGGTGCATATTCACCTTCATTTAGAACATGTGCATATCATGGAATGATATTTTTTATCTTATATATTCTATTCAAATTTGTTACCGTTGATGTTTATGAATGTAAAATCATAATTTTAAATTCCTTTACATATATAAATAGTACACCCTACATGTAATTTTACATAGAGGTCAATCATATTAAGGTTTCTTCATGTTCATTCAGATCCTCTATTACCAAGTATCATCTATTAGCCAAATCATGTGAAGCAGGATCATTTTACCATCTATTCATAACTTTTGAAAGGGACCATTTATCCATATTTGTTCATATTTGCCAATCTAAGGCAACTTTATATCTTAACTACCTTCAACATAGGATTGGAACTTTTTAATCAATGTGCTTTTTGAACGATTTCTAAACATTTTATACTATATTATAATTCTCCAAATTTTATAGCCAGCTTCCTTTTTAAAGGACAGATCAATAGCAGCAATGAGACTTTTTAAATGTCGAATTGCAGAGGGAGTCCCCAACCCTCTGCAATTCCAAGAGATGACTTTCATTGCTATTGTGGAAGCTGATATAGCTTAGTTGCCATAAGCCCCAGATTCCCTTCTATTAATTCATCATTAGGTTTAATTTTTTGGCCCTTACCAGAGTAGATTCTTTCAGTCATAAGTCTCTTTCCCTCAATAATCTTCTGAACGGTCAACATTATAGTATCTTCTGCAGTTATGACTTCCTTGACCTATTTTTTGAATCCTCTCTTATTTTTTAAAAATGATTGACTTAACGACTTCATTATCATTTCCGACATCCGTATATTACACTCTTTTCCTATATTTTCAATTTTCCTTTTCAATCCCGCAGGGGCGGGCTTACAACCAGTAATATATATTATAGCCCGTGTGAGTTTGAGTCTGTGCGTCACTGTTCACGACACTGTAGCTGCCTCTTCCGATGGCTTTACATGTAATTATCGAGAAAAACGCGGCTCTTTTTTATCTCCTGACCTCTTACGATCTCGCATGCTGCTCCGTCTCCCTCTTTCTCTCCCTCGCAACCCACCTTCTCTCTAGGGATTTCCATTCGCCGTGCCCGCCCGCCATTGCCCCCGTCGAGTGTCGCTCTGCTCGCCATCATTCTCGCCCATATCGGGACTGCCTTCTTCGGCCTTGCCCTTCCTACTTAAGCCTTCTATCTTCCGATCCCTATCTCCTCCTCCTTCCCCTCTGTCTTTCTCTTCTTCCTCCTGAAGCCTTGTGCCTTCCCAAGCCCACGACCCCTCCACCATACCCCCAAGCCTACATCCCCATCGCCGGCCAACCCTAAATCCCCCTAACTCGACCCCCTGACAACAATTGCGTTATCCAGCGCCACCCCGACCACGACTATGGTGCACGCCTCTTCCCCACCAACTACAGCGCCACCCCCACCAAAAACTTCAATCCCCACCCCCAACACCAAACTCTCCATCACTCGATCATCACCACCTCTGATCTCCTCTGCCTCTCCCGCCAGCTCACGGGCGCCGCCTCCCTCGACCCCCACCTCCCCCACTCCTCCCACCCCCCATCGCCCCTCTCCCCCCTCGGAACCTTCCCGAACCCTCGAGCCCCTCAACCGCCCCGCCCTCCTCCTCGGCATCATCTCCCTCCCACCCTACGGTGCCCGCAACCTCTGCCTCACCTTCTCCGACGCCTCCTCCTCCCGACTCTGTTGCTCCCTCCTCCACATGGATCCCGAGGTCATCGACAAGAAGCTGCAGGTCCTCACGTGGAACTTTATCCCCTTCAAGGAACGCGGCCTCATGGGGTCCGTCAGCCCCCCTCTTCGAGGTCCCCCCATCCCAGGGATCCGGGTCCCTCATCAGGGATTCGATTGGGTTCTTGATGGAGTTGCAGGACGGAGGGTTCTTGGTTGGGAGGCGCAAATTCACGAGGGTCTGGTGGTGTTGATGCGGAGGTGCACTGGGGGCTGACGGGGGTGGTGAGGTTGAAGGCCTTCCAGCCATGCGTCCAGTGCACAACAGTCGTTCGAGGAAATGCCAACGTAAGGGGAAGGTGGTATGTGGGGGCCTTGGAGGAGCTGGAGGGGATAGTGAGGTACGGGATTCGGGCAGCCAAGCAGCGAGCAGCTTGGCGACCACACGTACAGGAGCGGAGTTCCCCTTAACGATCCGTCCACAACCTCTGCATAGGAGGTACTTTGTTTCATACTATACAGTATCTTTGTTTGTTTTAAGTGATTAGCATGCAACCTCATCGGCATTGGTGTCGGAATCTCATATGCTATCAGTAGTAGTTACCGATATGGGTCCTGTTGATGGCCATTTTTGGAGCCCGCGGTTTAGTTAAGGTCATGGTGTAGTGAGAAAAAGGTGCCTCCTTTGCTCTCTAGAAAATCACAAATGTTGCACCTTTGCTTTTGTAGTTTAAGGACGAAGGCCATTTTTTGTATCTCTATTTCTAATGGTGCAAGGTTTTGCATTACGTGTTTGGCTTTTCAATGTTGTTTGGCAGAGTTTTTTGCTTTTACCCCCCCTTTTTCTTTTGAATGTGGAGCTTATTGTGAATGCCTACATTACTTCTTTCTTATGAAAAATGGATGGCTTTTGTATGAATTGTTCTAACAAGGCTGAGGGGTTGTACATATGTAGAAAAGGGAGTGCTTGGTGACATATCCCTATTCTTTTTGTCAGTTGTATTGTGACTAAAGTTTACCTTTTAGAAACAAGAAAAAAAATCCTGAATAAAGTCTGATTTTATATTACCATTTTGTATTGCTTGAGTATATGGTCCTTTGTTTATTGGTGATTTACTCATATTACAAGGTTTTTTGCGGACCAACTTCACAAACAATGAAATTTGAATTAGTAGTTAAGACAAAGTTCACAAGGTGGATGGCTAAAACTATGGTCGGTTGGTGATTACAATTTTGAAAAGTAACCATGGGATTGATTTTAGTGAGATGTTTGAGTGTAGGAAAGACAAAAGAGGAACCAAGGTGAAAGGAAATAATAAGGGAAGACGTAGAGAACAACTGAACCCATTGATTTCAGCATTGCTTTTGAAGGAACATCCACTCTGTTTTTTCTTTTTTGAATCCATTATCTTGAGCATAACCCAAGTTGCAAAGATCAATCTTTGAAAGAGATTACAAGTATTCATGTTTCAAGTAAATGATAGCCCTATCCAACCTGAGTAAGTATCCACAAAAGATTAAAGAAAATTTAGAATGCAATCTGATGTATATACAAAAGAAAAAGACATCGGAGACCATGTTACTTTCACAGACCAACTTCACAGACAATGAAATTTGAATGAGTAGTTAAGACTAAGTTCACAAGGTGGATGGCTAAAACTATGGTCGGTTGGTAATTACATTTTTGAAAAGTAACTATGGGATTGGTTTCACTGAGATGGCTAAAACAAACAGTTGGTTTGCAACTGAGCCTGTTGTTGTGGTTGTTTGAGTGTAGGAAAGACAAGAGAAGAACAAAGGTGAAAGGAAGTAATAAGGGAAGACGTAGAGAACAACTGAACTAATTGATTTCAGCATTGCTTTTGAAGGAACATCCACTCTGTGTTTGCTTTTTCGAATCCATTATCTTGAGCATAACCCAAGTTGCAAAGATCAATCTTTGAAAGAGATTATGAGTATTCATCTTTCAAGTAAATGATAGTCCTTTCTGAAAAATGTTAAAGGGCAAGTTTACCCAACCTGAATAAGTATCCACAAAAGATTAAAGAAAATTTAGAATGCAATCTGATGTATATACAAAAAAAAAAAAGAAATCGGAGACCATGTTACTGTAACAAGCGAAGATTTTGTAATCTTTCTTTAAATACAACCAGCAATATGTTAGAGTACAACTTTTCTACCATACTTAGAATACTTGGCCAACTTTTGTTAATTGAATCTCTAGCCTCTTATTCATTTGTTCACAATGTTGTACTTTTCCTTTTATAAAGATACATTTGTTTACATAGTTAGAATACTTTTCCTTTTATATGGTCAACGTAGATAATACTATAATATAAAGGTAATTTTTTACTTTCCTTGGATGGATTTTTAGGTGTATTATCTTAAGATTAACTATTGTGTTAGATGGAGAACGAAATTGAGGTAATTCTTTTGGTAACCAAAATGATTTCATATATAAGATTTATATATTCAATCAATTCTATTAATCATCATTTTTAGTCTCGCAGCAAAGTGCGGGCTATAACCTAGTATCTCTTAAAGCCCGTGTGGGTTTGAGTCTATATGCCACTGTAGCTGCTACTATAGCAGCAAGTGGCAATGGTATTTAATGTAGAAATAGCCAAGGTCAGGCCTAATTTTAGACCCCTCCTCACCCTTTCGGTCGCTCTGCCGTCGCTTTTGAGCTCTTCCTCGCAGCTCCTCCTCCTCCATCTCTCCCGCCACCCCTCCCTCCCCCTCCTGAACTCCTTCCTTGGCTCCCTCTCCCTCTACTCCACCCACACAGCCACGCCCACCACATTATGACCCCTTCCCAGCATCCCCTCCCCTCTCTCAGCCACTACCACCTCGCAGCCCCTGCCCTCTCCCTCTCCTCTCCGCTCGCCCCGCGACCACCACCACCGCACCCTCCCACCTCGAGTCCCTCCTCCACCGTTTTCTCCTCGACAAAGGAAGGTGTAGCAACTCCTCTTTCTTTCTTTTCTTTTCGTTTCCGCGGTCTCCATCTTCTTCTTCCTCTGTCTTCAAGCAAAGAACCCATCAACACCGCTCCTCCCATACCAACTTCAGCCATCATCTCGCCAAATCCAACCACTATCGAGCTCATTGCATCCTTGCCTACACACCCACGCCGACCAAGCCACCAAGCAATGGCTCCTTCGCCATCGTCGAGCTCCATCGCTGCCAACCATCATCGTGTCGAGTGGCTGCCTCCAGTAACCTCACATCATGTCATCACCACCAACAGGTTCCCCACACGCTGTTGAACCCAATGCCGCCCGCGGCTCCACCTTCAGTCAGCTCCTCGTGCGTGCCATCTCCTCCTACGTGAATCCCTTGTTCTTCTACAGTAAACGAACCATTAGTTTTTTCATCTTTTTCCAATTAAGGTCACTATTCATTTATTTTCTATTTTATTTAATTGCTCTCTCTCTCTCTCTCTCTGGCTGGCGAGGGTGCTCCCAGCAGACCCGATCGCCCCCTTCCTCCCCCACGAAGAAGAAAAAGAAGAAGCACGGAGAGGAATGCTAGGAGGGCACTCCTTCCCTCCCTCTCCTCCTTAGACTTGGAATTCCATCCCCTCCCCGACCCCAACCTCCCCTCCGCCGTCCCAAATCCCCTTTTTCGGAGCAGTGATGGAGGTTTGGAGCTCTCCTCCAATGGGCTCATGAAGACGTAGTGGGCAATAGCTTGTGAACGTGACCAATGGGGACATGCAATTACTGGTAAGTCTCTTCTGGTATTCTATTTGGTCTTCTGTTGGACTTTCTTAGAGATGTGCTTATGGTTTGTGTAGGTCATGTCAATGTTGCTCCCAAACATTTGATAGCTGAAGCGGAAACCCCGCTTTCAGCGACATTAATTCATGAGGTTGGTTTCTTTTTTAGTTTTTAACTAGGAAGAACACAGATTTTCCTAATATTATATGCTCAACAAGTTGCTTCTGCTATTCTAAAAAAGCAAGTTATGCATGTTCTTGATTTTGATCCTCATGCCTTTGCTTATTTTTGAGATGAAAGAAAGAGAAGACATAACTAGGTAATTCTTGTATGAGATGCTGTTCCAAATTGGGCCAATTTGTGATAAAATTTTATCTCTTGTTTTGTTGTATTGTATATATATATTTTAAACAAATGGTTGAATAATTAGTTTCACCTCGTCACTTTTGATTCATCTGATGTTTTGGATTTGCTTTGTGATTGTGTCAGGTCAGTTGAGAGAAAGCTGGAGAAGTTGTGGTTGAGGGTGCATTATGTTGAGGGAATCTGTTGGTTTGTGCCTGTAGGTTGTTTACCTCTTTTTGCTACATGTATTGGTAGAGTCCTTGGTTGTATTATTTGTTGATAAAAGATCCATAATTCATGCATGAGCTCTTGCTTTTGGCCCATAAATCATGTCTTTCTCATTTACTTACACAATGCTTATTTTCAAAGGAAGATGTTGGGTGTTGCGGAGAATAATTAGGTAGTTGCTGAGCAGAGCTACTAGCCTCTTTTTTAGAGACGAAGATGGAATCTTTCTGGTTCTGCTCAAGTTTTGCTCTATGCATGTCTTTAATCATGGTGATGTTAACGATGATGCTTTTAGGTGATGGGATTGAGATAGAATGTGTGGATGAGGATCTTTGTATTTTACGAATGAATTTCATGTCGAAAGTTATTAGCAAAAAAAAAAACACTCTCTTGCATGTATTGTTGATTATCTTTTGGGTCTCAGAACCCTTCTCTATGATGAAAGAGTTTTCAACCTGTTTCTCCCCTTCCCTTTTTCTTCCAGCCGCCACAGGTTGAGGGAAAGAAAAGGGGCCATTTGCATCCTTCTTGATCTAATTAGAAGGAAATTTACCTTTTTTTTAGGATATTGATTTTCAACCTTCAGTCTTTTTTATTAAACTATTTTTACTTTTATGGGCAAAATATATTGTCCTTCCTTTTATTGTCATCGTGAGATTTGACGGTTGGGGTTGGTCTAATTGGCATATAATCAAATGCGATACAAGGGTAGTGTAGTCAAATCATTGGATTCAAAATCAAATGAACAGCAACATGTACTACAACCATGCATGTATTTTACGTTTTGATTTTGCATTCCTGTGGATGCAAGTTAAGACTTCATGGTTAATGTGTAATTCAAATTGTTTCATTTGAGATAGCTCATGATGCTTAAGGGAAAAATGTTGTTGGGTGAAATGGAAGACAAGATCCATACAAATGATGCAGGCTTGATTTGGATAGTAAATCATATGAGGTAGACTTTCAATTTGTAACTCCTTTCAAAAAAAAAAGGTGGAATGCCACCATGTCAATTTGCTTGATAATACTGATGAACGTGTATGGTTCTCTGTGTCTGAAACACTACTATAGGGAAGTAGAGATCTTTTGCTACTTACCAAAAGTGAAGCATACAATACTTAATAGCTTCACACTATAATTTTTCTTCTGAGTTTGAGCAAAGATATAGCTCTCCTCCATTCACATTTTTCCACCTTCTCTTCCCAAAAATGATGTCTTACCATTTTTTCCAGTGAATACGCTTGCTTTATTTGCATTATAGCATGTGACTAAAAGCAAATTCAACACAAATGGAGCGCTCAGCATTACCTTGTAAAATTTCTCTCAACACAACATATTATACATATCCATTCAATCCAATACGTAATTGTAGGTCATGTGAAGATTAAACTTTAGTGATAGGTAAGTGTCTAATTTAAATCACCAACATCAAGTAAATTGGTTGACTAAAATTCCTTTTTTTTGATGTACCATAGACTTCCAATTTCAATATGGGAACCTATATATCACAATGTCTATGGGAAGCGCTTCTACATGACATAACACCAATGCACTTTCATACAACAACTGGTATGCTATATATTGACTAGGTTTGCCATCTTGAGATTTCCTTTAATAGTGATTTTTGTTATCAGGAGATCTCTCCTTTCCCTATATGTTTTAGTCCAGTTTTGCACTTTCAGCCTCCTCCCATCTAATTAGATCATTTAAAATTGTCATGAACCTCCCCGGTTCTCGTCGAAATCTGTTCCGTCCACCGGTTCCTGCGACTGGCCACTGGTTGTTGTCATCAGTTTGTTTTTTTTTTTTGTTTTTTACTGTGATTAAATCAAAAACTTGGATTGTCTTATATGGTTTCATATTAACTTCTCATGGTTTTGACTCACTGATAGATAAAGACAATGGTTAGTACCATGGTTGGTGGGGGATGTAACATAGAATATGAGGATTGGAGATTATTTCATAGTTATGTTGCACTATTTGATCATTGGTTTATATACCGCTGCATTGTTCGTTGAGGATTATAACCGCAAACCAAAGGGTAGGTAACAGGGTTGAATGGAGCTGAATGTTACCTAAGCCTTAGACTTAATACATTAACCTCACACTTTCCTCAACCTCTTGAGGACTAATCTAGATCTTAACAAATACGTGAGTGTTTAAACTCTAGAACAGATCCAAGAGGCCTAAGGTCAACACTCTTTACTAATCTCCTTGTCTTTAGCACTTCAGAACTTAGTCCTTGTTTTGATTAGATGTAGAACTTAAGTAGATCTCATAATTGCTAAGACTATCAATTTTATCTTTGATTTAGCTCCTTTAGACATTTTGTATATCTTCCTCTTTTCCTTCTCAAAAAAGATTTTCAATCTGTTTTTCAAAATTCTCCCCCTGTTTTTCACTTTTTTTTTTCTGAATATGTATATATATTTTTTGTGAGAACCCCTTAGAGAATTGAATTTCTAATTTGTTTTGTACTTTAATACACCCCATGGCTAAGTCTTGCAATATCCTCATTGTAAATTAGGTGAATACGAATTCATCTTGGTTCAAGGATTAGAAAAGGGTCAAATAGTAGGTGAATGAGTCGGGATGACTGTTGTAGACGATTCAAGCTTTGATACAAATATCAAAGGTGTTGTTGGCTATTATAATGTTAAACCCTAAAGTACAATAAGCATGTAGCTCAAAAAGATGATGGAAGGGTCTCGGATTTTTAGAATGACAGGTTGCCTCCCGTTGAGTACTAAATTCATTACCTTCATGTGAGCAGAAGGTGGTCAAAGAGATGGGGTGGTTAGATCGGAGGAGTTTTGTAGAACAAGCACGTTGATGAGTAGTTTGGTTGGTCCAATCAGGTGCTTGTTCAGATCAATAAGCTAATGATGCAGACCAAACCTAATCAGTCTGGTGGGTTGATAGATGTGAATTAATAGATGTGGAATCCACTAGATGCCTTGTGGCTCAAAAAGATGTGGAAATACGAATATAGGGTTTGGCTGAATCAGCTCAGCCTAATTAGAATAGGGGTCCTCAAATGATAATGGGTTTGTAAGAAATATAGGAACCCTACTAGTGGGATCAAAGGTGGACAAGATGTGTTTGATGGTCTGATTAGTGATCAATTCCCGATCAGAAGATGGTGGTAAATCATATGCGATTGGATTAGAAAGAGGTGAGTCAGAATAGAAATTAATTTTGGTGGTGGGTCGAGGATGAGGTTGGGTTTTGAATGGCTTTGTATGAGGTGTGGCTTCTTCGAGTTTCAAATCATCAGCCTCAGAATCGGAATCAAAGAACGGATCATGGATATTGAGGTCGTAAATTGTCTCGTAGTCATATGGAAACAATGGTTTTCCAAAATCAGAGTATGATTCGAAATCATTGAAGAATTTGCGACAATCAGTTTCTGAACCTGATTCGAGATCGAATTTTCCACCACTGAACAAATCATGATGCATGGAGTTATCAACCTGACTTTGGTCTAACTTAGTCTCAAATTCCAAGCTCAAAAAGGTGTCCTTATTAGGCATAGGCTCGGGTTTTGGGCATTTAGGATAGATCCAATCAAATCCCAACTCCTCCAACTACTCTGATTCTGTATCGTAGATTGGTGTAACTTCTAAAAAGTCAATTTGTTCCTCTGAGGAGTCTGGAGAGGTATAATCATCAAATATGGGCCCAAAATCATAATTCAGATCTAAAATCTGGTTTTCATCACATTGGGTCTTATGATCATCCCAAATAGGTTCAGATCTAGATTCTAGGTTAGGGTAGGAATTATGTCACTAGAATCTGGACTTGGTTCTATTGATTTGTCAGAATCACTCTTGAGGATTACCTTAATAGGATAAAGTATGGGAATTACATCGTCAAGAGTTTCTGAATCAAGCTCATCACAGGTGTTTGGTAAATCAACGCATGATGGACACTTCATGGCTTTCTATGGCTGGTTCATAATCGGGAACACCTGCAACCAGATCCACCCAACCCATGTTTTGGTCAGGTATGTCATTATGCACAAAATCTAAATCTGGTTCTATTTGGGTTGGGGGTCCATGACAACCTCTACTTTCGAACCCGGGCTCTTGGAAATCATATTGATCTTCAATATTGCTCCAAGATTCATCATCGGTTTCTAAGTACAGATATAGGTATTTTTAATCAATGGCTTGTTTCACCAAATTTAGCATGCTCCCACGTTTCTCAATGTCATCTTGGTGTATTTCCCAAAGTGGTGGATTTGTTAGACATTGTATATGCTCAGTATTATGTAATCTCTCTAATTCAATTTATTTTGACATGAGAGCATCCCGGGTCATATCACTTACCATCTGTGTCAACATTAGATGGGCACAATTCACAATGCAGGTTGTTTTTGACACATTAACCTGAATGCTTCTAAAGGTATTTGAGGTTTTGTAATGCTTATCATAATATCTAAGAGTAGCCTCGATCATTTTCTCTTTGATGATCAAACGAGATTCAGGTTTTCTGAACATTCTTCCTAAGTTGTCAGGTTGCATTTCCAATTCAAGTGGTGGATTAGGATCTAGAATCAAATTCATGTCTAGATTGAATTGATTAGATCATATCAGATTTTCCCCAAAGAAGATCAACTCTAATGGAGGCCTCTAGGTCAAACTTAGGAACCTCTCCTGTGTATGTGCACTAGAGAATAGATGAGGGACTGGATGTGTATTGGACCCAATTAAGACACCAAAAAATTTTGGATGACTAAGGCTGTTTCGAGGCGGATGATACCTCTGGATCAGAAATCCACATACTTGAGAATTACTTGGGTAGATAGGAAGAGACTCGCAAAGACCTCTACATGGTAGAGCATCCCCACGGGTTGTAGGGTTTCCCCCACCCGACCTTCCTTGTCACCAAGATTTCAAGTAGATCGGAATGTATGAATTGAGACCTCAAGTCTAATTGTGACCTAATTTGTGCCTTGAATTTCACTTGATTTAGAAGTAATTCAATTTGTGACCTAATTTGTAGGTTGGTTGGTCCACAGGTGAACCAATTTCACTTGACATGCCCTAAGGTTGAGAATAAGTTGGGTCAAAATTAAACCTAAATCACCCTGAATTGACTCTCAGGTTATTAGGTCCCAGATTTTACAGTTCAAGTAAATTTTAGAGCCTGATTTTGGGATTTACTTGATTAGATCAATTCAAACAAGGATTTGGTAGCACACAAATGTGAGAAGATCAACTTCCTTAATTGTAGGTAAATGTGTACTAATATTTCAAAACCCTAATTAGTTCTATTTTCAAGTCCAATTTGATCTCAAATATGACACCTTAGACTCAAACAAGAGAGTGAGTAGTTCACGATGTTGCGAATTTTAAGCGTAAATCCCTAATAGGTATAGGAGATGTGGATGGGGATCTTTAATCAAATCGCATCCTCTTCCATTAGGTTTCAAATTCGCAAATCAGGAAATACTCTTTAAAAGATAATTACTATGAAAGTAAGCTAAGTGGATTCTAATTGATTTTGTTTCCTTTTTTATCTTCCCAAGGTTAAGAGATGATTTAGGAAAGAAAAGAGATTTACCTGCCCCTGGAGTGGTTGATTGTGTGGAATTTTTTTCGTGATATACCTCCCAAAATTAAAGCAAAGCAAATAGGGCAAGTTAGAAATCAGCTCAATCAATCAAGAATGATTAGCGGTGAATTGCGCGTTGCTCCATGGCAACAGCGTCAAAATGTTGATGGCGAAAATTGTCGTGTGTAAGAAATGATTGTGTTGTAGTATACTGATGAAAATCACAACAATATTTAAATTTATAAGTTTTTGAAAACAAGAAATAAGTCCGAGGTCGTTCGTAAAGAGTAAATTTGGAATTCGTGTACTAATCGTAATATAGAAATAATGAGCACAATAATACAAATATGCAATCAGTATCAATATTCAGAATATATTCAATAGTTTAAATTGTATCTTAGGAAATAACGGAATAAAAGGAATAGGAAAGACTCTAAAAATGATGATTTAAAGCACTGATTATATCCTCCAATTAAGCACATATCCCAATTCACAAATTAGTTGAATATTTCAACAGTGAACCACTAATTCTTGAACCATACATCAGCCAAAGAAGCCCACAGTGTCTCAATCGGACGTCAGATAAGGAGAGCAGATGCCTTAAGTCAAGCGTCAGAAGGACCAAGGCTTAGTTGCTTAGCACAACATAGAGGCACACGCACAAGGCTCACCAAGCATAAGCCTCAGAAATGCTAAGTATTGAGCGTATAGGTATGAATACTAAGGCAACAGTAGGCACGAAGCCCGATGCAAAACCACCCCTCACTCTCCTTAAATTTTCCACTAATCAGATCTCTAATTGATTATTTGGGTCGAGTCCAGTCTCACCGATTGTGTAAGGTGAGTGAGGAGTGAAGGGTAAGAAGTGAGAGGGACCTTACCCCTCATGTGAAGAGGCGACAAGGCCTGTGCACGAAAACTTCTTATATGCTGTCATGAGTCTCTGATTTCACAAGGTAGGATTCATTCCACTTCCCTCTTCATTGTGAATTGCAACCAAGTCGAGCTAGGAATTGGAGTTGATGATGCTGTTGTCCTGCTCAATTGAGAGTCCAGACACCTTCATGGTGTTGATCTGCACCTGATGGAGGTCATAGTAAGGGTAGAGCGACGTTGGCAGCAATCTGACAAGCTCCTATAAAGAAGAATACAGGCTAATTGCCTCAATTAAAAAGCTCCTGAGGATCACCGTGAGGTGAGGAAGGTGATGGTGAAGGGTTCAAGGAGTTTCGTGAGCTGTGGTAGTGGAACGAAGTCGAAGACGGTCGCAGTTTATGGGTCTATTTGATGGGGGTGTAGAGTGGATGAAGCTTCAAATTGGGAGAGGGCTTTTGGTCTTTGGTGGGATGGGGAAGCTTCTGGTGGTGGTAGCATGGAGTTTCGTAGTCTGTGATTGGCATTGTAGCTTCGTAGGAGGCGTCGTCGTTGTTGGAGAAGACGAAGGGGGAGAGTGTGATGTCGATTGAATTGGGAGGAGCTAGGAAAGGTCCAGAGAGGGAGAGAGAGAGGGAAAGAGTAGACCTAATTACGGACGAAAGGGAAGGGAGATCCGCACCGACTTGTCTTGCCAGCGTCGGAGGAGGTAAAATCTCTGATGAGGGAGAACAGCGGTGATAGAGGAGGTAGGAGCCCCTGCGATGGTAAGCGAGGAGCGGACGAAGGAGAGAAAGGTATTGGACCGGTCAATTTGACTGTTGGTCGACCTAAGGAAGGAGGAGAGGGTGCTCGCCAGAGTCGATGGAGCTCTTGGCCGGCAAGGAGGAAGGTCAAAACCAGCGTAGAATCGACTAAATCAAATGCTGGGATTAAGGAGAGTTTAAATAGGGCTAGATGTGGCCTAGAAACATGCGAATTCCGCACGTTTACTCCATGGATTTGGCATGTAGAACCCCACCAATTTCGCGAACTCGCTGGAGCTTCTTGCTCCAAATCAGATACTAGGATTGCGTTCACATGATTCTTCAAGGTTTGAACTCCAATTCCACCAAATTTGATGGGATTTGGAGGTGATTTGATGAGGATTTTCTTGGGTCAAAGTTGGCTATGTAGGTTAGTTGACTCATCAATGGCGGCAGGGACTTAAACGGGAAGAAGATGAGAAAAATAGGGCTCTGTTTACAAGGAATTTGGATTTAAGTGTAGGAAACACAGATCTTAGGGGTTAAATTTCAAACTAGGTCAAGATGGACTCTGATTGGGTCCAAATTTTGGTCTTAACCTAATTTGGATCCAAGGAATCTAATGGTGAACTTGGATTTGAGTTTTGACTATGTTTGAATGAGCAATTTGCATAGAAGCTCAAATTAGAAACTCTATTCTAGGTCAAAATGGATCCAGATGGTCAAACCAAGGGTACCAAACATCTTAGAATATTTTTCAACTAATTTAAGCTAGTTATGGCGAATGATGATGTTACCATCAAGGATGCATTCACTAATTGTAGTTAATGCATTCTATTGAAGGCAATAAATCATCGACCACGGTGTGTCTTTGCTTTTAATTCCTCCAACTTAGACTTCAGGCGTTGCACTTCCGTGTATACACTCTGCAGTTTCATATGCTGCCTTAAGCTAGTTCTTGCCTCCAGCTTCACATACAAGTGAGTCGTGAAGTTACGCTCAACCTTGAGTGTATGGAAGTTTGGGAAGTTCGCTCGTGCAGGTTGTCTGTAGTTACAACCCTAGATCGAAATAAATAATAATTCATAAGCTTAATTAAACTTGTATTATAAGGATGAAGGGACAATTCGATTTACTTCGTCCCCACAAGGACACATAAAACAAACGGTCTAGGGTATCTGTAGTTCGAACATTTTCCAATTCCAAAACCAACTTGCATGGTTCATAACATAAGCACTGATGTCTGTGATACCAGTCTCCTCCAACGTAGTAAGGAGCAGCCTCCATCCTTGAAATTGTATCCTCAAACATCTAATATTAAAAGTTGACAAATTACACGCAAGTCGAAAAATGTATTTAACTTTGCATACAACAGACAACCTATTACATCAGTAATTAAAGCACTACAAGAGGATATAAAAGGCAAGAAACCCTACATTACATTATCCTCGTGTATTTCTCATTTCGAGGTCCCCCTACATTACATTAGCTATGGACTCCCTTACCTACTTGTCCCTCCGAATATCTGTCTGACTCAATTTCACAGATGCCTCTAGTGTTGTATCGCCAGGGTTATCAGTCCTAGGAGGTGGTCGTATCTCTCCAATTGAATCTACATACGGTGTCTCTTCAAGGTTTTTGTTGTAAAATTCATCCCTTCCTCCATCTCTCAGCAAAAAGTTGTGAATCACGCAACATATAACAACCACATCTCGATGAACTTCAACGGAGTAGAATGAGGGGTACTTAAGGCAAAGAAATCTCTTCAACACTCCAAAACACCTTTTAACACAACTCTGGATCTTTACATGGCAGTGGTTGAATAGTTCCTTTTTATTGCGATACCTATTACACGTTGATCTTGAATTATACTCAGTGATATGATAGGTGAAATTCCTGTATGGTGCTAGGAATTGATGAGTATTAGCATACCCGCAATCTACAAGATACACTTGACTAGGTGGTACGGGAATATTGTCCTCTTGTACTGCCTATTGAAGTACTGTCATATCAGCAGCGGATCCTTCTCATCCACTAGCGACATACCATATAGAGAAATCCAAAGATGCAATACACATCACATTAAGTGAACGCCAACCATGTCTATTTCGATACCTCCCAACTTCTGTGGGGTTGACACATATCTCAACATATGTTCCGTCTATAGCCCCAATGACATCCTGCAAGGATTGGATCCTAGAGATGATGTCGTATGTAATGTAAGAAAACATTAATTACAGATGTTAAGAAGCTTACCTTAAAGTAGGGATAGAAATCCCTGTTCCTCTTTATCTTATTTGGGACATGTGTGGAATCATTGGGCACGGCAATGAACTTAAATTGAAGCTTTTTCACAGCTTATGCAACTTCTTTGTAGTAATTACTTATTGTTCTAGATAATTGTTCAAATCATCCTTGCATGTTGTTATGATTTGTAACCCCCTAGCCAGCACCATATAAGAAGATAGCAAGGGCCTCATTCGGGTGTATCTTCTTTGTCGATTTTAAGTACTTCATCTCCGTTAACATGCATCGTAACTTGATAAATTGAGAGCTTTCCATTTGAAACATATCCATAGAGCGTTTGTGGTGTCCTTCTAAGACTCTATTTACCCACACCAAATCTTTCAAATCCCCGATGTGATTTTGTACGCGGGGAACATGTTTACATCGTTTCAGGGCATTGGCAATATAATGCATGGTTTCTTCCAACATGACTTCTACGATCTGCTCTCCCAACTCATCATTGTCAACAGAACGTCTACCAAGCTGCATCTAATGAGTAGTTATAGAATGAAGAATAGTACTGAGTAAGTAATTCATTGAAGATAACTTTCATACACCCATAAGAAATTATTGAAGATAGCATCGTTGTAATTAACGAAACATAACACCTCAAGAATTACAACATGGCGCATTGCAATGTCAATAATAAAATATATGATCAATCGAAGATACATACTAAACGGACCAACGCACAATGATGACTACAACAAAATGGGACAATATTCAAATGAGAATAGATGCTAAGAAATGACATCAAACATCACCATTATCACCATCTTCACTAGCTTCATCATATCCTCTGCATTACTGCGTAGAAAAACCCTCATGATATCTCTAAAAGATGGATCAGAAAGCCATGCAACCATCCTTGATCTTGGACTAACCGGTAAGTCCGGGTAGCATTGAGGCCAACCCAAGAACACAATTGTCAATCTCTTCCCTTTCAAAGTCACAAAGTCTTTTACTCTTGCTAAACGTGAGGAACTCCATCATTGTTGCCATTTTATCAACCCCATCTGAAGTAGAGGACCCACTGCATCGATGCTTCCCGTTGCTCCTCGATGTGTTCTCCGATGGATTGGGTGTCGACCTCAATGACGGTGATTTATCAATAATATTTTGAGGGACCTTAGGGTCCTGGGCCATCCTAAATTTTGACAGTGCTTCTTGCGTACTTTTGTTGTTCCTCATGATAGGAGTTTGCGAGGACATTGTCACGTTGTCATTAACAGAGAATTCCATCTGAGAGAGATTGACATCGCCTTCACCTTCATATTCACCAAATTCGTCATTATCCGTATGCCTCATACTAGATGTAGCATTGACCCTTCTAGCAGTCTCCCTTCCGATAATAACCTCAAATTCCTTGTAGTAAGGAAATGTTTTCCTTTGCAACTTCTTCAAATGCTCGAGAATCTGCATGTATATAGCATTCATTGCAATTAGAAGATTATCTTAGTGAAGTTGGACTACTTTAATCAAAGGCGCACTAACCTCATACCATGCACTATCATCATACGGGATGGGACATTTTCGACGATAATCCTAATGCCACTCACTTCTGTTGATCAATGCAATAAAAGCGTTGTAGTCCTTCTTGAGATTCTTGAAACGGTTTTGCAGCTGCTCCTTCACGTACGTCAAACCACTCTCTGAGTTGAACTCCTGAAGAATCTCAAGCTACCCCATTCTAGTGAATGACCCATTAACTAAGTCATTCTGTAGTAGTCACTGAGAAGCCTTATTAACAACCTATCTCAGTCAGGTCCCCTCCTATTAGGAACTTGCTGGACACCCTTCTCCCAATTAAAACCTTCTCCGTTCATCCTACAAGTGGAATGATAAGTACGTTACCCATTGCACTTTGTAAACAAGGCACTATATCTCAAACAAAGTTGCACTAATCCTCTAGAAAATGTGTATTCTATACCTCTCTTTGCGTAATCGTTTGTCTACATCAGGGTGGTGATCATCTTGCATCTCCAAAGCAAGGATCATTATAGCAATTGCAATGATCATTTGGGCTATGTAATTATGTTCATGTTCCAAGCTTATCTTCCTTTTAGAGTACAAACAATGGCTGACCCGACTAGATTTGTCAACCAATTCTCGTCTCAACAAATTTGGTGGGAAATGCATGAACACTCTACCTAGACATAATTTCGACATAATTTATGGTAATTAAGTATAAAATTGTGTACGATACTATTTCACAAATCAATCGAGTTATGAGTAGAAACCATGTTATCTACCACATGTTAACATGTCATTGCTACAAAAGGGAGGCTTACAACAAAAGCATACTCCTCTCATTTGCTCTAGATGAATAGCCACAGATGAAATAATGTGCATATTTTACCATAAGAAATAGCTTCCTAAACTCCTATTCCACCTTTCCACCTATAACTCTATAATTGACATTCAGGTTACATCTCTCCTTTCTAAAGTCCTGCTAATTAATTGGATATGAATGGATATCAATCTACTAGAAGTTCTAGTAAGTGTCCGAAATTGAAAAAAATGGGCACCGGTAACATTTTCTCAAGAAAAAATTTTTTTCACGTAACCAAAAACAATACAAGCTAAACCACCCCCTCAGCTCTTGATCTTTGATCTGTCAACTGACTTTTATGGGACTTAAAACACCTACTTCAACAAACATGCAACATTATATGTCATTTCCTTCTTTATTGTATATAAGGAGGAAACCTGACAAATTCAATCTGAATTTGGAAGGAAAATGGAATATATTGTAGAACAGATTAGTGCTTCTCCCATTTCTTGCATTGAATGCAAATTAGAGGCTGAAACCAAAGGATCGATAGCAAGAGCATGAGATTTTTTCCCATTGAAGAAAGTGTGATGGCCTTGTGATACTTAAGCCTACTGGATTGTCACTTGAGAATGAGAAAATCATAAATTTTCCCTACGATATCTAGGTAAGGAAACTGACAGGGGAAAGTAAGAATTACATTAACTATTAGCATGTAATTGTTGGAATCTACATATATGTCTTTTCTCATTACATACATCATTTTACAAGACAGACAACCACATGGATATATAGCTTGGTGCGTACAATATTAAATGTGATAAACTAACTTCCGGTAGGCTCATATCAGGCACTACATTAGCTTGGAAAGATAATGGAAAATGGTAAAATGAAAGAACAACTTAACACTAAAGACAGAGATATTCAAGCCATTCGGCATTATATCATTTTAGATGTTTAGATGCATGATTTAGATGTTTCAGAGATATATGATTTACATGTTTTAGAGATATATGCTTTTCATGTTTGGATGCGTCTATAAACAAGAGACATTTCGATACAAGTACCCTTTGTGTGGTAGTTAGCCCTGAACCAAACAAAGCAGGATGTCCCCTTTTTAGGATATCCACCCAAACATGAAAAGGAAGCCTACAGGTAGTGATATTAATAACGTGACAATTACCCTCCAATATTAACCAACCTTCGAATGTCAATGTACACCTATTTCAATTTAAAATGGGAAACATTTCCGTAGTAGACCAAATTGCTAATCAACAAATGACTACTTCAATTGAAAACAAATTTTACATGTATAACAGGTTTATTAATAAACGATTTCTTAACTCACGTTGTAGCTTGGACAATTACTCGCAACTAATCAACTTCAACCTTCAGGTCAAGGCAATGAGTTTCCTTAGAGCACCTCCTCCGAAAAAAAAGGTCTGAAAACCTTCAGATCAAGGCCCCACAATTCTTCTTCTCCCCTTCCCCCTACGACCTTTTCTGACATTGGGAACCAGATGCATTCAAATCCCTCTTAAAATAGTGCCTAATTTAAGGATATGAGAATTAAGGACTAAATAACAGTCATTGTGGGGCTGTTTCTGTTGCGCGGCATGCCATTATCCAGATAGACCATTCAAATTAAGCTGTAAGAATGCCTGCTCACAGTGTCCCTAATATGCCTTGGCATTGGAGAGAATACTTGCTAAGCTACTAGTTTTGGGGCTATCTCCAGGTGATAGGATCTTACATCCCCAATAACGCTATCCAAATGCAGGAGTTACTGATGAAAGCACTGCAATGTGACATGCACCCAAGACCGCAATAAGACATGCATCCAAAATACTTGTTCATGGTGATCCAAGAAGATGTTAGTACTATGGTGAAAACACTGCAATGTTTCAGAAAATAAAGGTGAAATAAAAAAACTTCAGTACGTTAGTTATATTTCCAAATATTATATATATATATTAAGATTACAAAGCAATTAACCTTTCAATTTAATCTTGTGTAAATAACATACCAATGGATCAATTTTACAGTGTAAATTTTCATGGCAGAGAGATGCTCATTTAGTTCAAATGTTCGACACAGCAACTTAAAAAAAGGAATGCGATTATCGAAACAGAACAAACATGTTCACAAAACAAGAATGTGATTATCAAAACAGAAGTAACATGTTCACTCATCAATTATCAAGAGGCCTTTCAAGTTATAAAACCTCACAGAAATTCACACCTAAGTACTTGATTGAAGATCAGGCAAATGTGTTCAGTGAATCTTTCACTGAACATAGATGCTCATTCAGTCCAGATGATCAGAGATTGCTGAACCAGGAGGAGTTCTAAAGTAGTGATTATTGCATTTCAGAGATACTTTTACTGAGAAAGGTACATATATAATTTATGTATCTTCATTTGATATATGATTTATGATATATCTACCTGTAATGGCCAACTATAATACAGAAATGCCCTTTTTCAGCATGTAATAAATCCGTGCATTGGGCTTAAGAATCCAAAATTTGAAACATGAGGTACTAATTTCATGCTACCCATTTCTCTCTCAAATAGAAGATATAAATCACGAAGTCACTTATAAAACATAAGGATATTATTTAAAGTGTTTGACAAAGCTTCTAAATTTGACCAAGTGTGGCAGCTAACCCCTGATGCAACTACCATTTGTGGGGCAGTTAACACTAACCGTAGATAAGTCATGACAGTTGAACAACAAGGTGGCATATAATTTTTAAACATGACAAATAACACAGAATCATCAACGAAATTTCAGTGTCGAGATTATGCAGAAATTGGTGTGATTTTAGCCATGTCATGTAAACCATCTTTACTATCAATATCCTTTTGCTTTGCTTTCATTAGAGAAATACACACGCTTATTCAATAGAACCACTCAAAACAAATAAATGATTATCAAAACACTACGGACATGTCCACTCGTCAATGATGAAAATGGCAGCATAGGATAGAAGACATCTTTCAGTACAGATAGCTCAGAAAAAAATGATATCAGTCCACGCAGATGTTCAGTAGAGATATGAGAAAAATATTTCTCATAATCAAAACGTAAGAAAAGCTACACATGTTATGGTATAGAAAGGCTCACAAAAGACTGATACATAACGAAATCAGGCTACCGAAATTCTTATCTCAGTAGTTGATTGAAGCTCAGTGAAATCTACTTGCAGACCCTACTGACTCTACGAACCCAACGTTCGATGTTCTTGTAGGAGAAGCTTCAACACAAAAAACCAACAACAAATTTGTTACATTGAATGAAAAGGGCCTAAACATGATAAACAAGCGAAGAATGCCCATCTGAGCAGGGTTTGAAGGTAACATGGAGAAGAGGAACACCGAAGATAACCCCTTTTATAAAGCTTGGAGGCATTGAAACCATGAATGCATTGAACAATTAAAGACAAATAAGTCGGTCAAAGCAATTTCAGAATGCATTTATGAGAAAGTTGTAGTTGCGACAAGCCCTTGGAGCAGGGGATGTAACAAATCGAGCAAGGGTATCGGAAATGAAAGAGGATAGTAATGGCTACTAGTAGGGATTCTGAGTCATTTGTTGGAAATACAAGAGACATCCACACATATAAAGGAGAGGGAGTCCAACCTCGCATGGCGTGATGCGAATAAAGGGCACGTAAAGGCTTGTCTCCACTGTGCTGGCAACCGACAATGATTGTTCAAAACGAGGGAAAGGCATCTCACGTAAATGAGGGAAGGGCATCCCTACTAGGGTTTTTGAAATTGCCACGCGCAGCAGCTATGCAAGTAAGAGGGGCAACTTCAGGAGAATATGTTCGCGGGAGGGGCACTGGGAGAGAGAGAACATGGGGCAGAAGCCACTAGGGTTTCTGAAATCCCCGTACGCAACAGCTATGTGAGGAAGAGGGGTAACATCGAGAGAATATGTTCGCGAGAGGGGCACCGGGAGAAAGAGAAAACATGGGTCAAAAGGGGGGTTCGGGCCATTTCTCATCTTCTCCATTTATTGAGAGGAAATTTTCCTATCACTAATGAGAGAATTTTCTGGATCATTAGGGTGGACGTATGCTTTCAGGAATATAGGAAAAGATTGCAGTGAATAGTTGAAAAGGGGGCTTGCCAAAGTTGACCTTGAGTAGAAAAGGAGGATGTAGAACTATTAGAGGTGGTGAATTTTGTCAAATGCATGGATGATTGTGGCATTCTTCATTAGATTGGATGGGGAGTGAGAGGAGCCAAGTTGCAAGGGGCCAATTGAGATTTGCTACTGAATCATAGGCTTAGTACTATTAGCATTCCATTAAGTTAAATTGGAATCGGAGTAAACTTGTGCAATTATGGAAGTCTACCTCTGAGATGTTTGTGGTACTAAGGAAAGTGATTGTGAAATTGTGACTATTTTGCTTCTAGAAGAGATGTTTGTGCCTTTTGAGTTCATGTGCAACATGTCTTACCTGTATTAATATAATTCTACCTTTGAACAATCATGGGCTGAGGGTAGTCAAACCCACCTGAGCTTGCCCAACTCAACCTCGATTCCACCTGTATATTATACTTGAACCTAACTTGTTTGGATCTGACTTGTATATCAAACTCGAGGACTCAATTCCGAGTAATGTAAACAGGTCAAACCCAACCAAACTTGTCCAAATAAATGAGTCAAGTTCGGGTTAAACGAGTTTTATGGGGCTGAGGAGCTTTACTCGAAAAACTCGTTTGACCTAACAAAATTCACACCCTTACAAAAAGGGTGCCCGCTAGACTTCCCAAAGTCCATCTTCTTGATTCTCCTCACTCCATTCAAGGAATTGACTTCCATTCTTGGACTTCCACCACCCTCCCCAACACAAACCCTAAGAGCTAGTTTACTTGAGGGGTTAACCCCTTTTTGGTTAACATAGGTTAAGAGCTCTTAACACTGGTTTGTCTAATACCAGTTACTACTGGTGTTAGGCAAACTCGTGTTTAAGTCTCACGATTTTGTTGTGCTCTCGCAGTCTCTAATTTAAATTTTTAACACCACTAACAAGTAAACACTACAAGAGTTAACACTTCAACTTAACACCAATTCAAGTAAGCAAAAATTGGTGTTAATATCACTCTGCAAGTAAACACAATTGAGGATTAACACCAGTAAATCCTAATATGCATTACACCATGTCTACAAGCTATAAAAAACCAAATCAGAACACTCTTACATAATATACTAAAAAAAGCTCTTCCTGTCAGACTAATATGCATTACACGTAAATCAGTCTCACTCTTCAGTAAATTGGTGCTATAAAAAAGCTCCATCTTCCTTGCACCATCAATGATCTCCATTGGGTTTGTTTCCCCACCTTCATTCGCTAATATGCATCTTTTCAACCATAATACATGCATTACATAATATACTAGGTTTCTTGACAGACTAGTCAATGGCATCAACTCCATTCTAAATATTAATTCAATCCAATCAGAACACTCTGTCATACCCTAACATACCCTAATAAAACCAAATCGCCTTCATCAGAGGACAATACCCCAGCATGTGCATCCAATCCTCATTTTCAGCATAGCAGAAGGGACAAGATGTCTCCTGCAGTTTCAATCTTCCCTGTAAAGCAGTTGACAAAGGTAAGGCATTTGCCGTAGCTCGCCAAAGAAATATTTTTGTTTTGGGAGGAAGATCCTTATTGGCCCATATCCTTTTGCAAGTCACGATTATGCATGCTCCTTTCAGACTCTAGCAATGATGGTGCTGGAGACGTCTGACACAATCTTACTTTTGTTTAATATAGCTTGTGGTGTTACCACTGGCAAGGACTGACTTGATTGCTCTTCTTTGTTTGTTGTTGCAGATGTTTGACGACCAGAATTTGTGATTCTTTGCCAATTTTCTTGACATCTTTATATTTTTTCTAGTCATTGCTTATCACCATGTCATGGCTGATCTTAAGTACGAAGGAAATTGAATTATAGCTTGATGTTTTACGGGTAGATAGAAAAACCTTTTTTATTTTCTTATCTAGTGTTTTTTACCGAACCCCAACATCTATTTGTGGTGGATTCACGGTATATTTTTTGGTCATTGGCATTGTCTGTTGTCCCTCAGGTGAGATAGAAATAGGAAGGCCATTGTCTGACTTTTTAAAGCATGGGAATATATGATATTTTGTGTTAAGATATCCCTGGATGGTGAGATTCTTTTGTCGTTCTTGATGCCGTATGAAATGAATAGCGTTTTTTAGTAGCAGAGTTCGCATTTACTCTCCAAAGTTAGGAGAGGCACACATTTCGTTACATGTCCTTTTTTACTTAGTTTTTTCGACCAATTTGTGCAACAGATTTAAATGGTAGGAGGTACTTCCCTTTCCTAAAAAAGCAAAATGGAATCTTGGATTCTGAATGGAAACTAGATATTAGCATGAAATCTGAAGAGGCTAATTGATTTGGACAGGGCATAATGACACAATGCAACCCTGTGTATTGAGCTGCATCGTCTGGTTTAATTTCCCGAAATAATGATGGTAACTTAACACAACTTTAAACTTATTCTTGAAAGATCATTCAAGAAAACAAGTGTCTCACCATAGGGTAGATCTTAATAATCCACCGACCAAATGAAACCTCAAAATATTCTTCTAATGAATGTTGGAAACTTGTATTGGAGTGCTTGTGATTGTGGTAACTTACTATTTTCTGTGTTTGCAAAGCGTCTACCTAGGTTGGCAGCCATTTGAAAATAGGGATGTGGTTTCGGGTTTGAAATTTGTGAGGTGATTTTGTTTTTTAAGTGTGAAAGCAGATACAACCAGATGGAGAATTTACATAATTTTGCTTCAATTGGCCTTGGTGGTTACATGCTAAGGATGCAACCTCCTCCTTGAATGATGCTTGTATGGTTGCTCTCTGTCATCCATAAAATCTTGTGGGGCAGGATTAGTTGTACGACCTTGATTACCTCCCCACCTACGGTGAAGGATTCAAAATGCATCCTATCAACTAATTTTCGTAGCAAATCTTGAATTAGCCACCTTTTAAAACAATGCTCGGCCAATCTTGTATTCCAATTGCATCAATCGGGGTGTAATTGTTATATGGTGATGTGGGAATTCATATTGAAATTTGTGAAATTTGGGAGAAGTGTTTAGTCCCATATTGGAAGTGGATAAATCTTTTTGTAGGTGTAAAATGCTTCTACCTCTCATGGCTTATATAGTAAAGAGTGAGATGTAGGGTTGGGGACCATGCACGCACGCATGTGCGTCCTGCCCCGCCCTGGCTCAGGCTCGGGTGAGAATTAATTTCGAATTTGGAACTTGGACCTCTTTTGCTACGGATTTTAATCTCACGATTTTAACTTGGATTGATCCATCAGATTGTAAAATTGGTTGACTAATTATTTTGGTTGATCAATGTATTTACCTTGGTCGATCAATTGGTTTGGTTGACCAATTAGTAAAGTTTGATTGACCAATTATTTTGGTCGATCAATGGACTTAAACAGGAATTTCCTTAAACGTTTGGTCATGGACTTTATATAAGGGTCACGAGGGGGCTATCATTTGACAAAAACAAGAGTAGAAAAGTTCTCTCCACTCTCTCCCTCTCTCATTCTTGTCTCTCTTTTTTGGTGTATTTGTTCGACGTGAGATTCGAAGAAAAATCTCCAATCACTTTTGTCAATCAAGTACAAGGAGATTAAGAGATCTACGAGAAGTTTTTGATTGATCAAACCATTTAGTTGGTAGATCAATCGGGAATTTTGTTGGAAACCAAATTGCCTCAGCATCGTTCTCCTGAGATGATTTTCGAGGACATTCAAGATCAGAGTACGTCGAATCTTGGAGGTGGATCGTAGTATCTTGGGAGGAATTCTAAGATCTTAACGCACTGATATTGTGGGAGACGATATATTTTTTAAGGGAAGTCCTTAATAGACATTTCGATTAGAGTAAAATTTAATCCCTTATCGTTTTGTTTATTTCTGCTATTACATGTTATTTGTTCTTTATTTTATTCTACATCTTGTCAAATCATGTTTGATTTGCTTAATTTAATATTTTTGATCTATGGAAAAATGTTGGAAATATATATATTTTTATTTATTTATTTCCTATATACGTTAATTTCTACATGGCATGCAAGTGCAGAGAAGGTTGATGAAACTAGTGGCATCGAAAAGTTTCAGGGAAATTATATCATGCATGTGTGGTGATATATGAATCTCTCATGAAATAATCTTTTTTTTAGGCACTATCATAAAAGAATTAATATGTTAATTTAGAGGAAAGAAGTTGTATTTTTAGGTTTAATTTACTTGGGGGTAACCTCTTAAAAGAAGAGTTGACTCTCACTTACTTGACTATTTAACTCCTAATTTCATAACTAGGGTTTTATCACTTTAATACAAGTTTATTTAATACTAACTTCAACTGATGTTGGCCAAACTGATGTTAAAATTGTATACCACTCTCATCTCTGATAATCCTTATGTTTCATATTCCTAACACCACTATTAAGTAAATATTATAAGAGTTAACATCACAACTTGACACCAAGTCATATAAATGCAAATTGGTGTTAACATCACTCTACAAATAAACATAATTATGGGTTAGCATCAGTTTTATATTTTTCAACACCACTTTTCTAATCCCTCAAGTAAACTAGCATTTAGGTTTATGGTAAGGGATAGCTAAAAAAGATTAATATCTTTATAACAGGAGATAACCTTTGTTTGTATTTAATTGAGAAAGATAAAATATTTTTTTGTGTTTATCGAATGTCGGTTAACATGTGATACGAAAAGGATGAGTTTACTTGATTTTAAGAGTTAGAATGGGAGATAAGTTAGCAAAAAATATATTTACCTTTCATGTGATAGGTAAGTTAGTTAGTATTTTTTTATATTAAATTAATTTAATGTTGGAGAAAGCATGGTAATTTAAAATATAATAATCTCATTAATTATATTTTTAATATTTATAAACGTGCTTAGTTAACCATCTCAGTTTGATTCATAATTAACTATTAATTATAATATTAGATAATAAATACATTTTGTTAACTAATTCATTGATGGGAATATTTCGTAGAGAAAGGACCAACAAAGAAATAACGGGTTAGTGAAAAATTAAAGGAAGAAATAAAATATAAATAAGTCGACAATGAAACGCTCTCAACTTGTAGTCCCAACTGATATGAGATTCCATCTTTAACGTACTGCAACATTTAATGGTGCACGAGATGGGAAAGGGGTATTCGGGGAAAACAGGGACAATGTCGTATGTGAGGCAAGAAAGAGGGGTTATATTAACCTCCCTTCCAACATAAGTTAGCTCATCCCATCTTTGCAAATCCAAACTTGGGTTTGCGTGGCCCCCACTGTAAATGTGGTTTTAACGAGGGGTTAACATCTATCATAAATTAAGCCTCAGAACAATCAACTCCAACCCAACCCTCAGTGCAATACAATACAACACCTTCCCTTTCATTCTAGTGTCAGTGGTGGCTACAACCTCCCACCGAAAACCTCCTCCTTGATGCACATCTATGTACGTATGCGTGCATATATATACAAGCACAACACATGCGTACGCGTGCATGTGCAAACACACCAACACACATGCACGCGTGTGCGGGCACACATGCACACTCGTCTCTTGAGTCTTCACTTCAATTGTCAGGCTACTACCTTACTTCCTAGGTTGTCACTTTTTTTCATCACTCAAGCCATTTACTCTTTGTTATTGAGGTGTGGCACTTCTTCATAGTAGACTAACTACTTGTCTTCTAGCGAGCTTTATTGCTGAAGGTCCTGCTAGGTCGAGCAGGTCAGGCGGAGGGGGTAGGCTGGTTGCTCCGTGTGATTCTAATGGAAAGGAGTGGGTCAGTCACCTTAGGAGGGTTTGGTGGATTGCTCAAGGTGATGGCAATGTAGCTTTATTATCCTAAGTAGTGTGTGGCCCTAGGGTTGTTACCATGAACTTTATTGCTCAGGAAGTAGTGGAGATTTACTATTTCTTTGTATGTTTGCATGCAATTTCCTTTACAAAAGATCACCTTGAGAAAATGGATAATTACCTTCACATAGTTTTATTTTTTTTTCTTCTATTTTTATGTGATTGAAATCAAATTAAAAATTAAATTTGCAATGGCATTTGATTTGAAAAGATGAGAGGAAATTTTGATAAAAGCAAGTATATTTTAAGTCAAATTAAAACAAAACAACCATAGTTAAAGTTTAATCAAATCATACTTTTGATGTTATTCCACTTCAATGGTATTATGAACTTAAATCGGAAATGAAACCACGTACACGTTTTTATAATCCTGGATTGAGTATAGCCAAATGGGGCAAGAGCTTTTGCTCATCTCGACAAAGAGTGGCTAATTTGTGAGTGGCACCATTCCTCTGTTTTCTTTTCTCTCAATTTATACTGCAAACTGGAGTTGATTTGATGTATGTTCACAGGAACTTTGGTTGATTACCCGATAGATTTATTGGGCATTCATCAAATGGTACTTAAAATTGGGAAACTTTTGCCGGTCAAAATAACATCGGTCTATTTTAGATATATATTTGGAAATTACTAAACTGGATATTGATCTTAACATAGGCTGAACATACATATATACATATGTGTATATATAGCATCATTCTAGAAAAATCGCTCCAATCATAAACGATGTAGATCATTAAACTATATATTCCTATTTCAATCAAGGGAAGAAGAAAATCAATATGTTGTATTTTAGATTTTCCAATCAAGAGAGATACCAATCTACCAGACAAGTCAATTCAATGGTGGTGCTTCGAGGAAAGATCCAGTCAACTGAAGAGGAAGAAGAAAGAAGCAACGGTGGTGCTTCGGGGGAAGACAGTGAACCGCGGAGGAAGAAAAAAGAAGCAGGAAGCTGAGACTGATCGGGTGGTTTACGGTGGAACACGTGTGGGGTATAGCACCCTCTTTTAGTTTCAACCGTGGTGCTTCCACGAAAGTTACAATCAATCGGAGAGGAAGAAAAGAGAAGCGGGAAGTTGAGACCGGTAAGGTCGTTTATACTGGAAGACGCGTGGTTGTAGTTTATTTGAAATGTCAGAAGAGTGACGTGGGAAAATATGAAATTAATGTTGATTTGTAATTGTATTTTTTAAAAAGTGATGTTAATATCAGTTTTTACTTATTTGAATTAAAGTTAAGTTGTGATGTAAATTACTATGACATTTAATTGGCAGTGATATTAGAAATATGAAATATGAGAGATATCAGAGATGTAAGTGGTATATGAAACTGATATTTGACAAATCTATACTAAAGTGAACTGGACCTAAGTTACTAGATGAGGGGGTTTAAATCATTAAGTAAATAGAAATTAACCTTCTTTTTAAGAGATTAATTCTACAAATAAATTAGACCTTAATTTATAGTTGTAACGACCCGATTTCTGAATCCCTACGAGACACGAGAATCGGACCGACTCGACTAATCCCAGACCCAGTCATCCAACGAGAAAGTAACCAAAAGAGCAGTAAAATAAACCACATTCACCATGTATATAACTAGCAGTAACAAAATACAGCAGTAAAGAAAGGAACTACTACAGTATACACCACCACAACAAAAGGGAAATAAACATGTACATAACAAGAAGCTTACAATAAAGAGAGTATATGGAGTAACAGAAAACTACTCACTACAGCGGAAAGAAAAGTACAGAAAGTACTACAGGTAACACTACTGGGCTCTACAAGGCCCAGCGCCATCTGCAGCCGCTGACTCTGGCTGCTCAACACCTGGTCCTGAAAAGGTAACAAAGGTGACACGTCAGCGAAACGCTGAATAGAGTGGCAACTAAAAGCTAAAAGAAGCAGTAGAGGGTACAGTAGTTGTTATATTTTTACTTTATTTATATTTTTCCATTTATTCATTGTTGATTTAGTTATCAGATCCTTCTCTTGATCTTAAATGTTCCTTGTGGGAACGATCTTGATTGCAGTCTTTTCCAAAAAGTAGAAGTAACACGTGGTGCTCTCCTGGCTGGGAGAGTCCCCCGTGGTGGTCCTACCCTTAGTCAACCACCCCAAGGTCACTGACAGAAGTAACGGTGACTACGGCACGCGCGATAAACGCACGGGTAGCTACCCCGCACTGGCACGTGGTTAGTCGTTTCCGTTAACGGGTGCGCCCAAAGAACAGCATGGAATCAATATAGGGCAGAGCCCTCTCAGTAACAAGGGTCCAACCCCTCCACAGTAACCAAATAGGGGTCTCGCCCCTCCACAGTCCGCGCACCCTCGCCTGACTACCCTGGTTTGCCCAATGGGCCTAACAAGTCGGTGTAGGAGAGCTAGCAGAACCCCGGGGCCCATGGGGTGGCTAGTGCTCTCCCTACACTAGTAGCTCTACTCGGTACTATGTACACGAGGGCCAAAAGTCGGTACAAAGTGGCCAAACCTAACCGCGGGTCCCTGGGGTGGCTAGCTCCGCTCTGTACTAAACAGGGGAATAGTTGCTCTCCTTGGTACTCCGTACTCAAGGGCCAGCACACTTCCCCAATTCTATTCCATTCCCTTTCCAGGAGTTCTACTCCTAATTCCCCGTAGGGTTCGTGCTCTTTTAACTCAGCCAATTTAGGTTTCACCGTTCCAGCTTTATATCCGTACAATTCATGTTCTCAACCGTATTATTTATTCATTCATAATAGGCAGCTGTTAACCAATTTACAGGTACTTATCATTTCCTTTCCACTTTTCCAAGACTGAAATGTATATATTCAACTAGTTTTCCAGTCCTAGGATTCATGCCATACCCTAGGATCTATCATTCAATCTAGTTTTCCAGTCCTAGGATTCATGCAATACACTAGGATCTACCATTCAATCTAATTTCTCAGTCCTAGGGTTCATGCAATGCCCTAGACTCTATCAATTGTTTCATAATTGTACAATTTTTGTTAAATAAATTAAAGGGCCACTCTACCCGCGAAATCAGGAGTACTGGGGGCGTGGTCGGCAATCCTACGCGCCTCCGTAACCCACAGAGCCGCAACGGAATGTGGTCCTAACACAAGGATCATCACAAGGAGTTACTCAAAACAGTATACAATTACTGTAAACAGGTAGAGGAAATAAATCCGGAAAGAACACAACTCGAAACGCAGAAAACAGACTCCGAACGGGCCCTAAACGGGTCAAAAATGACGAATCTGTCCAAAATCAAACATCTGCAACTTCTTCCAGACGTCTTAAAAGGTTGATCATGTCGTACCTCGGTCTGCGTAGTCCTTCAGACGTCCAGAAGCCGGCTGGATCGTCTAGCCTTAGTTTCCAGACGTCCGATTGTCACCTCGGACGTCTGGAGGTCCTCTCCGTCGTCTGGTACTGTGGCCAGATGTCTCATTCGTGTGGGATGGCGAGCCCTCGTGCCCTCTCGAATAACACCTACGCACACACGCATCCTCTCTCATCACGAAAAGGCGTAGAAGGACGCGGCGGACGGCTTTATGGCCGTACACGCGTAAATAGAAGAAGGTAGGAAAATATAGTACCTGTTAGACGTCTGTACCTTCCTCCAGACGTCTGATTCTGGGAAATTTTCCCAGAATCAGAACCCTGCTCGCTCTCTGCCCACAACACACGGCCGCGCCTCGCCTCGTTCGCCTGCTACCCGAGTTGTAGCAGCTCCTCCACGCTACCCCACGCTCACTGCCCTCCCGCCGGCCGGCTCTAGCAGCCCCGGCAAGCTCGCACCTTCATGGTCGAGCTTCTACTTCCTCTCGCAGCAGCTTCTCTCCCCACATGCTCGCAGCAGTCGCTCTGCCGCTCTTGCTCGCTCGCGCTCTCGCTGGTAGGGAGAAGGAGAAGACGGGTGGAAGGGAGTGGGGTGGCGTGGGGGAGAGGAGGGGTATATGTAGGCACAAGGGGGCTCTGCAAGTTGGCGGGGGAAGAAAGAAAGAGAAGAGGGCGGCTAGGAATCAGTCTGCGCACGCATGCGCGCAGATTCGCTCTCGTACGCACACAAAATTAATTTCCAGACATCTGGAAAGGCGTCCAGACGTCTGGGCCAACTCGCAGACGTCTTAAAGTGGTCTTGGTGCCTCGGGTCTTAACAACATAACAAACTCAAAGGAAGTTTCGTCCCCGAAACATGTACTAACTAGGGTGTGGAAAAGAACGACATATACATAATAAACTCAAAGAGGACCGAAGCCAGTCCGAAAAGATGTACCCGCGAAAAGCTCTGGGTACCGCTCCCGCATTGCCGCCTCAGGCTCCCAGGTGGCCTCCTCATACCGCTGGCTCCTCCACAAGACCTTCACCAGGGGTACTTGTTTTCGTCTCAGACTGCGGACGGCTCTGTCAAGAATCTGCACTGGAAACTCGAGGTAGGTCAGGTCGTCGCCCACCTCGACACTCTCATGGCTCAGGACGTGACTGGGATCGGCGACATACTTCCTGAGGTTGGACACGTGGAACACGTCGTGCACACTAGAAAGCTGGGGAGAGAGGGCAAGCCTGTAAGCAATGGGTCCAACCCGCTCCAGGACCTCAAAGGGCCCCACAAACCTCGGCGCGAGCTTCCCTCTCACCCCAAACCGCTGCAGGCCCTTCATGGGCGAAACACGAAGGAAGACGTGGTCCTCAACCTCAAACTGCACCTCTCTGCGTTTCCAATTCGCGTAGCTCTTCTGCCTTCTCCTGACAGTGCGGAGTTGCCTGTGAATCTGCTCGACTACCTCCTGACTCTGCCGGATCAACCTGGGGCCAACCTCCCACTTGGTCCCCACCTCAACCCAACTCAAGGGTGCCGTACATCTCCGTCCGTACAGAGCCTCGTAGGGAGCCATGCCGATGCTCGAGTGATAATTGTTATTATATGAAAACTCCCCAGGGGAAGTGCTCCTCCCAAGAGCCCTTCCAGTCTAGTACACAGGCACGCAAAAGGTCCTCAAGTGTCTGTATCATGCGCTCAGACTGCCCGTCCATCTGGGGGTGGTAAGATGTACTGAACCTCAAGCGCATCCCCAGAGCCTGCTGAAACTCAGCCCAAAACTGGGACGTAAAGCGGGTATCCTGGTCGAATACGATCTCCCATGGAACTCCGTGTAGACGTACCACGTCGCAGATATACCTCTCTGCCAACTAAGCTGGTCCCAAAGTGACTCGGATCGGCAAGAATCGCGCCGTCTTCGTCAATCTATCAACGATTACCCAGACTGCGTCGTGTCCTCGCTGGGTGACAGGTAAGCCCACCACCAAGTCCATGGTGATGCTTTCCCACTTCCACTCTGGCACTGGAAGCGGCTGTAGCGGCCCTGCAGGCCTCTGATGCTCGGCTTTCACCTGCTGGCACACTAAACACTGCTACACAAATTCACCCACATCCCGCTTCATCCCCCTCCACCAAAAATCGCGTCTCAAGTCATGGTACATCTTCGTGCTTCTAGGATGTATGGTGAATCTGGAACCATGTGCCTCAGTCAGGAGCTCTCTCAACAGCTCCTCGTCTCTGGGAACGCACAGACGTCCCCTCAGGTGCAGCACCTGGTCTGTGAAAGAGAAGTCCCTCGGGTCTCCTGACAGTACTCTGTCGTGCAGGGACTGCAAGTACGGGTCAGCCATCTGTCCTATGATGATGCGATCTATCAGCTTTGGCCTCGTCTGTCGTATCACAGTCACTGCCTCACAGTGCCCCCGTAACTCTAGGGGTCGCCAACTGCCCATCTCCTCCAAAAGGCTCCAACTCTGCACCTGTAAACTGGCCAAGTGTGCGGGCGCCTTCTGGCTTAAGGCGTCAGCCACCACGTTGGCCTTTCTCGGGTGGTAGGAAATGCTGCAGTCATAGTCCTTCAGGAGCTCCAACCAACGCCTCTGTCTCATGTTGAGCTCCTTCTGATCAAAAAGATATCTGAGGCTCTTATGATCTGTGAAAATCTCGAAGGTCTCACCGTACAAGTAGTGCTTCTAGGTCTTCAGCGTGAAGACAACAGCTGCCAGCTCCAGGTCGTGGGTAGGGTAGCTATGCTCATGGGGCTTCAGTTGCCGTGAAGCGTAAGCAACAACGTGACCCCTCTGCATAAGCACACCCCCTAACCCCTGCAAGGAGGCATCCATGTACACAACGAACCCGCCACTACTGTTGGGGATGGTGAGCACGGGAGTCGAAGTCAGCCTCTCCTTCAGCTCCTGAAAACACGCCTCACAGGCGCCTGTCCAAGTGAAGGACACGTCCTTCTAGGTCAACTGTGTCATAGGACGTGCAATCTGTGAAAAACCCCTGATGAACCGTCTGTAGTAGCCCGCCAGTCCCAGGAAACTGCGAATCTCAGTAACCGTACGCGGTCTCTCCCACCTGAGCATTGCCTCGACCTTGGCTGGGTCCACCACCAAGCCATCTCTAGAGATCACATGACCTAAGAAGGTCACCTCCCTCAACCAGAATTCGCACTTGCTGTATTTGCCGTACAGCCTACGTCGTCTCAGTGTGTCCAGAACCATCCGCAAGTGCTGCCCGTGCTGCGTCTGATCTCGAGAATAGATGAGCACATCATCAATGAATACCACCACGAACTGGTGCAAGTACGGTCTAAACACCCGGTTCATCAGGTCCATGAAGGCAGCGGGGGCATTGGTCAACCCAAACGGCATGACCAGAAACTAGTAGTGTCCGTACCAGGTGCGGAAAGCTGTCTTGGAGACATCTACCTCCCTGATCCTCAACTGGTGGTATCCAGACCTCAAGTCGATCTTGGAGAATACCGTGGCACTTCGCAGCTGGTCAAACAAGTCGTCGATCATCGGCAGCGGGTATCTGTTCTTGATGGTGACCCTATTCAGCTGTCGGTAGTCCACACAAAGGCGTAGGATACCATCCTTCTTCTTTACAAACAGTACCGGGGCTCCCCAAGGAGACGCACTGGGCCTCACAAAGCCCTTCTCCAAAAGATCCTGCAACTGAGACTTGAGCTCTCGCAACTCAAGTGGTGCCATCCTGTATGGTGCGGTGGAGATGGGGCTGGTCCCTGGTACTAGTGAGATCTCAAACTCGATCTCACGCTTGGGCGGTAGTCCTGGCAAGTCGTCAGGGAACATGTCAGGGTACTCTCTGACTACCGGAATACTCTGGAAGTCTGCCACAAGGCTGGGCTCTGCCACCACACAAGCTAGGAAGCCCTCACACCCCTGGCTCAAAAGTCTCGCCGCTGGAAGTGCAGAAATGCACCTGAAGCGCCCATCCACTGGCTGACCGTAGAACTCGAAAGAAGGTAACTCCGGTATGGAGAAGATGATCTTCCTCTCAAAATAGTCCACCAAAGCATGGTAAGCGGATAGCCAGTCCATCCCCAGAATTACGCCAAACTCCTACATCTGTATCATAATCAGGTCAGCGGGAAGACTATGTCCCCCAATACTGACTTAGCAACCCATGTATACCTCCTCCGCTACAAAAAGCTGACCACTCGGACCTCTGATCACGAACGGATCCTCTAACAGCATATAATCCTGCCCTAAAATAACTGCGAAACTAGCTGCGACAAACGAGTGCGTAGCGCCGGAATCGAAAAGCGTGTAAACAAGTCTACCGGAAACTGAAACTGTACCTGCCACCACTGATCCCGAAGCTTTGGCATCCCTGTGTGTCAGAGCGTTGATATGCCCCTCAGCCCTAGGTGCGGACGAAGCAGCCACACTCTACGTTGGACGAGTAGCTGCTGGCCGGTACCTTGCTCGTGACTGTTGTCCTCCTCCTCGCGCCTGGAAACCGTGGTCTCCTGCTCGCCCTCCGGTGCTCGGCGCGGGAAGTATCTGCTGACCTCCTGCCCTAGACGGGCAATTCCTCCTGATGTGGCTTGGCTGGCCACACTGGTAACAGAGGGGAACCTGACTGCCGCCCTCAGTGGGTCCCTGCTATCGGCTGGGCGGGGGTCCGGTGCTGGCAACTGGCAACTGGCCCCTGTCGAGGGCCCCCAAAGGCCACTGATGGCCCTGCGAAATGTGACGGCTCTCCTGCGGGCGCCACGTGTCTCCTCTCTCGTCGGCCCTGTGAAAAGTCAGGCTGTTAGGGCCTCTTCCGCTCGCTGTCAGTATCTCGCGCGGACGGGTTGGTCTCCTCGTAGGTCATAGCTGCCTCCACCACCCTCGAGAACGTAGGCAGCTTCAGGGGTTTGACATACCCCCGAATCGCAGGCCGGAGCCCCTCGGTGAGCCTCCAAAGGCGCTCCTCCTCAGTGGCTAATGTTGTCGCTGCGAAGCGGGACAACTCCATAAAACGCGTGCGATACGCGCTCACGGTCATCATCCCCTTGCGGAGAGTGTGGAACTCCCGCCTCCTCTGGTCCTGCCACGTCTGGGGAAAGTACTGCTCGCAGAAGAGGGTGACAAATCGATCCCAGGTCGGCTTGTCCCTCTCCTATCCCCTGACCGCCCTCCACCACCTGTGTGCCGCATTCTCCAGCTGGTATGTGGCAAAGGACACGCGGCACTCCACCAGGGGGGAAGGGTGTCGAAAATCTTCTCTATCTGCTCGAGCCAATCCTCTGCCTCGATCGGGTCCTCATCTTCCTTGAAGGAAGGGGGCTTCAGCTTCCGGAACTGTCCGAAAAGCTCGAAGTGGTGCTGCAGTGGAGATGCTGGTGCACCTCCAGGCAAGGAAGCCTCGTGTACAGAAGCGTCGGAGGAAGGTGGGGACGGTGGCGGCCCATCCCCTCCCCCGCGTCCAGTGCCGCGTTCGTCGCGTGGTCCCACAGAGGACTCCCCCTCCGCAGCCCCAGGGAGAGGCGCTCGGGGCGGTGGGTGGAGCTCCTCTCGCACTATATCCCGTATCAGCTGGGCGAGGTCCTGGGCCTGAATGGCCAGGAGCAGTGGCTGGTCCACTGAGACGTCGGTTGCAACACGCCCACCTCGCCGACCTCGTCCTCGACCGCGCCCACGGCCCGCCTCGCTAGTCCCGCGACGAGGCATCTCCTGCAAGGAGACGCGAAACAGAACGGAAACACGTCAATATGGAACGATATCCAACAAAAAAGTCTGAGAACTCATGTCAAAAGAAATGTTGTGGTGGCTACTCTAGTTACAGACACGTAAATTGGTTTTTTTCCAGTCAGTTGGTTCACTTCTCGAGACGACCTTGCTCTGATACCATCTTGTAACGACCCAATTCCCGAATCCCTACGAGACACGAGAATCGGACCGACTCGACTAATCCCAAGACCTAGTCGTCCAACGAGAAAGTAACCAAAAGAGCAGTAAAATAAACCACATTAACCATGTATATAACTAGCAGAAACAAAATACAGCAGTAAAGAAAGGAACTCTACAGTATACACCACCACAACAAAGGAGAAATAAACATGTACATAACAAGAAGCTTACAATAAAGAGAGTACAGGGAGTAACAGAAAAGTACTCACTACAGCGGAAAGAAAAGTACAAAAAGTACTACAGGTAACACTACTGGGCTCTACTAGGCCCAGCGCTCTCTGCAGTCGCTGACTCTAGCTGCTCAACACCTGGTCCTGAAAAGGTAACAAAGGTGACATGTCAGCGAAACGCTGAGTAGAGTGGCAACTAAAAGCTAAAAGAAGCGGTAGAGGGTACAGTAACTGTTATATTTTTACTTTATTTATATTTTTCCATTTATTCACTATTGATTTAGTTATCAGATCCTTCTCTTGATCTTGATTGCAGTCTTTTCCGAAAAGTAGAAGTAACACGTGGTGCTCTCTTGGCCGGGAGAGTCCCCCGTGGTGGTCCTACCCTCAGTCAACCACCCGAAGGTCACTGACAGATGTAACGGTGACTACGACACGCGCGATAAATGCACGAGTAGGTACCTCACACTGGCACGCGGTCAGTCGTTTCCGTTAACGGGTGCGCCCAAAGCACAGTACGGAACCAATATAGGGTAGAGCCCTCTCAGTAACAGGGGTCCAACCCCTCCACAATAACGAAACGAGGGTCTCGCCCCTCCACAGTCCGCGCACCATCGCCTGACTACCCTGGTTTGCCCAATGGGCCTAACAAGTCAGTGTAGGAGAGCTAGCAGAACCCTGGGGCCCGTGGGGTGGCTAGTGCTCTCCCTACACTAGTAGTTCTCCTCGGTATTGTATACACGAGGGCCAAAAGTCGGCACAAAGTGGCCAGACCTAACCGCAGGTCCCTGGGGTGGCTAGCTCCGCTCTATACAAAACAGGGGGATAGTTGCTCTCCTTGGTACTCCGTACTCAAGGGCCAGCACACTTCCCAAATTCTATTCCATTCCCTTTCCAGGAGTTCTACTCCTAATTCCCTGTAGGGTTCATGCTCTTTTAACTCAGCCAATTTAGGTTTCACTGTTCTACCTTTATATCTGTACAATTCATGTTCTCAACCGTATTATTTATTCATTCATAACAGGCAGCTGTTAACCAATTTACAGGCAGTTATCATTTCCTTTCCACTTTTCCAAGACTGCAATGTATATATTCAACTAGTTTTCCAGTCCTATGATTCATGCCATACCCTAGGATCTATCATTCAATCTAGTTTTTCAGTCTTAGGATTCATGCAATCTCTAGGGTCTACCATTCAATCTAATTTCTCAGTCCTAGGGTTCATGCAATGCCCTAGACTCTATCAATTGTTTCATAATTGTACAATTTTTGTTAAATAAATTAAAGGGCCACTCTACCCGCGAAATCGGGAGCACTGGGGGCGTGGTCGGCAATCCCGCACGCCTCCGCAACCCCCAGAGTCGCAACGGAACAGGGTCCTGACACAAGGATCATCACAAGGAGTTACTCAAAACAGTATACAATTACTGTAAACAGGTAGAGGAAATAAATCTGGAAAGAACGCAACTCGAAACGCAGAAAACGGATTCCGAACGGGCCCTAAACAGGTCAAAAACGACGAATCAGTCCAAAATCAGACGTCTGGAACCTCTTCTAGACGTCCTAAAAGGTTGATCATGTCCTACCTCGGTCTGCGTAGTCCTTCAGACGTCCAGAAGCTCTCTAGATCGTCTGGCCTTAGTTTCCAGACGTCTGATTGTCACCCCGGACGTCTGGAGGTCCTCTCTGTCGTCTGGTACTGTGGCCAGACGTCTGATTCGTGTGGGATGGCGAGCCCTCGCGCCCTCCCGAACAACACCTGCGCACACACGCATCCGCTCTCATCACGAAAAGGCGCAGAAGGACGCGGCGGACGGCTTCATGGCCGTACACGCGTAAATAGAAGAAGGTAGGAAAATATAGTACTTGTCAGACGTCTGGACCTTCCTCCAGACGTCTGATTCTGGGAAATTTTCCCAGAATCAGAACCCTACTCGCTCTCTGCTCGCGACGCACGGCCGCGCCGCGCCTCGTTCGCCTGCTGCCCGAGCTGCAACAGTTCCTCCACGCTACCTCACGCTCGCTGCCCTCCCGCCGGCCGGCTCTAGCAGCCCTGGCAAGCTCGCACCTTCACGGTCGAGCTTCTACTTCCTCTCGCAGCATCTTCTCTCCCCACAGGCTTGCAGCAGTCGCTCTACCACTCTCGCTCGCTCGCGCTCTCGCTGGCAGGGAGAAGGAGAAGACGGGTGGAAGGGAGTGGGGTGGCGTGAGGGAGAGGAGGGGTATATGTAGGCACGAGGAGGCTCTGCAAGTCGGCGGGGGAAGAAAGAAGGAGAAGAGGGCGGCTGGGAATCAGTCTACGTGCACATGCACGTAGATTCGCTCTCGTACGCACGTAAAATTAATTTTTAGACGTCTGATCAGACGTCTGGGTTAACTTCCAGACGTCTTAAAGTAATCTTGGTGTCTTGGATCTTAACAATAGTGTAGATGTAGATCACAGGAGGATGCACGGGAGGTCTTTGGGACACGTAACTCTCCATTGAGCCTTATCCTCCCCTCTCACCTATTGTTTATACCTTGTCACTAAAAGAGAGTCCTGGGAAAGTGAATCGGGGACAGACATGTACTCTCCCATAACTTTCTTTTAGTAATAATAAGTCAGCTGGCTTGCGCTTAGCCGCGAATACTCGTTGATGAATCGCCAGATTAAATAAAATTATATTTAATTAATTAACATTTATTTAAAAAATATAAATACATCGATATAATACATCAATTTAATTTTATTTATCATATCACATCAACTTATTTACATTCATATTATAATATAAAAAAAATCATCTACCCACGCCATATCATCATACTATTCGTTTTTATCATATTACTTATCTCAACCTCCACAACAAATATTCTCCTCAATTTATCCATCTTTTATTTTATTTCAAGATTTTCCTTCTATGAAAATATAACTACGACCATGATTTAGATGACTTGTGGGTAATACATATGGATTTGAAAAAAAAGAACGAACACACACACACACAATCCTGTTTTAGTATTTAAGTAAAGATAGATAGAAAGATAGGTGGACAGATGGTAGAGAATAGATAGATACATATAGGTATGATTAGGTGGACCTTTTTCTCACGGACTTCACAATCGTAGCTTTCCGTGATTTGGAATCTCCCGAAATTTTTATGATCTAAAATCAGTGCAATGCAATGAAATGCCATGAAATTGTCCCATTAATTTCCTGGAGATTTCACATATAACTTGGCAAAAGCGTCCATGCTGCTTTGATTTTGGTCCATTAATTAATATTCATATGATTAGAGTTTGCTTAATCCATGCTGCTTTGATTACCATTGGTAAAATAATATCCTGACGGTTATAACCGTCGGTGATTGATGTAGGCTTATGGCATAAAATATTGAGAGATCCTCGATGGTTATTATTTGTAACTGTCGGGATTGAGTATTTTTCTTTATATTTCCTAAATCGAAATACATCCGCATATAATAACTATATATATACACACTTTATAAAAACTAAATTCTTAACACGAAAGAAATGTCTATTCATTAAAGATAGTTAAAAATGTTTACAAGTATAACTAAATGATAAAACACGAGTAAAATATAATATAATTGCAAAAATATTTACCACGTAACACACTATCAAAATTAAAATTATACCTTTGCTATATCCCATGAACAACACTAAATTTGTTGAAGTCTCTTGTTGTCTTTACGATACGATTGCAAGTGAAATGCAGTGTGATCTCTTCTTCTTTCTTATAGAAAAGTTATCAACTGCTACCACTTTGCTCATTGTTGCTCTATCGCTTGTTGCTGCTACTGCCAAGCTTCTCTCTACTAGTTCTACGTGCAAGTAGCTTCTCTCAGCTGTGAGGTACGTCATCAAGTTGCTTCTACGTTTGCTCCTCATCCTTTTGCCTTTTGTCATCTTGACATCGTAGCGTCTCTGCCTATTTCTTGAATTGCTCGACGACTATTGACGATCCCTACTATTTATACCAACTGGAGATTGTCTGGCATCTTCTCCAACTATGAATGAAGCCTCTGTGCTATGGTGGCATCACAAATCTAAAAGTCTTCTTAGGTGTCATAAGAGGTTGTTGAATCCCATAGTTCTCGTTTAAAAGAGGACGATGATCAATTAAGCTCATCATTTTTTTCCTAATTAAATTTTAAGTTACGCTTAGTAATATCATATAAAAATAACTATAAAGTTACAATTGAATAAATTAAATGTAATTTATATGGTTTGTTTGGTATATCTCGTGAATCCATATTTACTTGCCGTTGTTGATAACTTTGCTATGAATTATCTCATAGATTCCTCTTCAGCTCCTTTGGGGCCTTTCTCCCAATCAAAATAGGAAAAGGGTATGATGTTCTTCAGCATTAAGGAGAGCCTGCTGGTGAATGGGGGGTAGTTCTTAGCTTCCTCAACATTATTGATGGTCACTTCGATTCTGGTGCCCTTTGACAGTGCATCTAGTCCTGCCTTTTTTGTTGGATCCCTTTCTTTTTATTTCTTACCTGATTAGAAAAATATAGCATAATCAAAACACAACAACAAAAAAATATAAGAAATCTAATCTTAGATGATAAGTTGCATATTTCTTACTAGTGTTGGTCCTTGCCTTAGGTTGAAGGTCCTATTGAGGTTCTTGCTCTATGTTGTCCCCATTGGACTCAATGTCCTTGTCCTTCTCAACCTCTGGGTCAACCTTGAGCTTAGCCTCGAGGTTGTGGATCTCAACCTTGGGCTCTAGCTCTATAGAAGGAATGAACACCCTCTTGCCCCTATTTTGAATGTGTTGGGATTGGGAAAGAGAACTGAGTAATAAATAGGGTTCAATGTGGGTTACCATATGTAGGGTTGGAAACATAAACGACTGGGTCTAAAGTTGAGAGGGGTGGAGTGGGGATATATTGAGAGTGAACTGGCTAAGGGAGGCTGGGTGTCATCCCTAACCTTGGAGTTGGCCTCATCTTGCGTCATGAAGGTGAACTTCTTAAATTTCATCAGCACATTAGGAATATATAAAAAAGATATAAAGATACTATAAATTAGAAAAAATTTGGTAGAGTTTCCTTTATATTATAAATATTTTTCCTAAACCTACACATAGATAATAACATATTCTAACATATTCAAATGAAAACAGTAACATTCACATAATTAAAAGTAAACCATGGACACATCCTACATCTCATTTACATAATTAAAAGTGACATCTCATGTGCATAATTACAAGTGACATTTCATTCACTTTATCTTCCTCCCCTTCCCTTTGCTTGCTCTTCCTTCCTTCGTCCTTTCCGTTGCTTCTTTCATCTCACATTTTTTAACATTGTTGTACCACAACAATTTCAGTTCACCTATTAATGGTTGCAGATAAATATTTATTCCATTTCTTAGTTGCTTTAAACATGGGATCAGGAGTCAGCATCATAATGAGGATCGTATACACAACGAACGAGTAGTAAGTTACCATCACCACTGGCCATATTGAATACGACGGATACATATTCTTAAAAGAGTTAAATCCATTATTTTCAAGGCCCAATCAGACATTATGCACATCTTCCATGAATAATAAATTAATGTGTGTTGTCAAATTTTTTCCACTCTCCGAAATTTGTTGCATGACGAATGCACTCATCTCATGACTCATTGTTTTGATTCATGCCATATACTTTATGATTCTACTTGATATAAAAAGGTGTTGAAGCTTAAGAATCAATTGAAATTAATGTAGAACCTTCTTAACTTGTTTCTTGCCACTTGTATTTGTTGATTTCCCTAACTTATATCTTTCTACACTACATTACTGGCAACTACTCAGCCTTACGTATTTCTTTTTATATAACATGCAATCATTTGAACATGCATCAATCATTTTGCAATTTAAGCCAATGATGCAAATTTGTTTCTTCTTATTATACCATGACTTGGGATAACCTTTTAGATTATTTAACAACTTTCTAATGAATTGAAGCACTTTAGTCATTAATTACAACGTTGCTTTATTCATAACTTTCATTTAAAACAATTTCAGAAGAAATGACATGTTTAGACATTGACATGACTCTATGAGTAATAGGTTCATCTACCTTCTTAAAAGAGTCATAAAATATATTGCAAGTTTCTAATGTTTCTCTGCCATCTAGATTGTCACATGCTACTATCATTTGATTAAGCATCTTGTAATTTTCATTAGCTCCAATATCAAATGCAGGATCCTTAAGATCCATTGTATCTTGTATAATTTCTTTCGTAAGTTTCTCTCTATGAGCAATCCACTTGGTGTAATGCTTTCACTAACCGTTACAAATTGCGTGCTTGAATACAGTGTTCTGATTATGAAGGAATCCATTCAAACACCTATTACATGGATAGAAAATCCTGTCGAATAATTTCCATCGTCTGAATGACTTCCTATCATCATAGAAGGCCTAATCAAGGAATTCCCTTACTCCGTTCTTGTATTGGGGGTAATTCGAGTTCCTCAAATTAATCCAAGACTTATTTATAGTAATTTACAAAGTCTAAAGTAAACCATCCAATAACTGGAAATAGATAGAAATGATGTGTGTATTTTGATTAAGATTTTCAGTTAATAGCCTATCATTGAAGATTTGATTATAACGTTATTTATTACATGCAACTCACCTCTTGAGAAATTCTGGCAACAACTTTTCTCACTTCTTCGGTATACCCACCAAGACTAACTTTAACTTGATTTCCTCTAGCTCCCATGTGAGGGTGCTTCAAAAACCTAGTTATGATCAGTTGGTATATCAGAGAAGAGTAAGAAGATAGCACCAAATTTCTCTAAACAGTGGTTACATGTAATTAACAAGAAATGCCTAAGTTGTGATTAAATCTTTAAGGACTCTCCTTAGCTCAGATCTTTTCCAAACTAAGGACGATCGTGGCCTATGATATGTTATAAAGATAATACATCATGCATGTATGTGAGGTATACATACATTAATACATTGTTTGTATAAGATGATCCTAAGTCTCTAATAAGCGAGTATTTTAACACAATCATACTCCCACAACCTGTAACCTAGGTGTTAGAACTTTTATCGTTTGCTCTTATGTACATTTAAATATATGCAAGTGTGTGTATGTATAAAATAGTAGTGTTGAAAGAATGCAATATATAAATTAATAAGTTGTAAATATAAAAAACATTCAAAACCCATTTATAAATAATTTAATTTCCTCCTACCCTATCTCCCCTCCTCCCCACTCCTTTCACTGCTCTTGTCTCTTCCTTCCCTTCCTTTCTCTCCCCTTTACTCTTTCCCTATCTTCCCTCCTCTCCACTTCTTTCTCTTCTCTCTTTCCCTCTCCTCCCTCTCCCTACCCCATCTTTCCCAAATATTTTTCCCATTAATGAAACTAACTCTTCTAGACTACAAAAGTTTTGGCAAGAGTGTTTCCTCTAAAGTATGAAAATTTCCCCATAAATAACACAATTCATTTGCATGCATTCATGCATCACATAAAAATTGAGTACACCCCACATTAAAATCTCACACATTCCATTTACAAAACAACATAATATATCAAGTGGCCACATCCTACTTTATGCATACCATTCACAAAAGAACATAATATATGAAATGACCCTTCACAAGGGCCGTTTGGCATTTCCAGAATGTTTAGGGGTATTAGTGTAATTTTAAACCCCCTAGGGTTTTTGTTGTGGGGTTTGCAGGAAAAAAGGAAGACTTGCGAGGGGCAACCTCGCAATTTCTCCTCCACACCATCCCCCTACCCCCATGTCACTACTCCCCATGCCTACACCCGATACCCCTCTTCCATGCCCTCCACCCTCACGACGCTACTCCCATGCCTCCACCATGCCTCTCCCCATGCCTCCCACATCCATAACCCCCCCTCCCCCTCCCTCCTCCTCCATTTGCTTGTCACCACCGCAGTCAAGAGGGAAAAGTAGAGGGAGAGCGGGGAGCAGGAGATCAGAGGCCGTGAGGGAAGAAGTGGCAGGAGAAGCTGCTGCTGCGGGGGTCGCTGCTGTTGCAGCAGCATGCAGGGGAAGGAGCTCGCAAACAATTCTACGGAGTCATTTTTCCTTAGAATCATATGTTTGGAGAGACTGTCAGACGTTTGGTGAGACATCCGAAGGTAATACCAGACGTCTGATAGTGCGTAGATTTCAAATATTTTTCCCTGTCGAGTTCTGATCATGCATGCGTATCTAATACAGGTGTCAGAGGTTGGGAAGGTGCGCTGGTGCGAGGATCGGGATGGTTTTAGATATCTGAGAGTATTGACAGACGTTTAAAGATCCCCTTAGACGTCTGTGAAGAGTTTCGGATGTCTAAAAAAGATGCAGAGAGTAAGGTGAGCCATTGTGTTCGTTTAAGACTTCTAGGTCATTTCCTAAACGCCTGATTTTGGTTAGAGTAGTGTTTTTGAGCCTATTTAGGGCCCAAACGAAGTCGATTTCCCGCAAACGAAATATCGTTGGTTTTCGCTTGAAATTCTCTACATTGTGGTATAGTGTCTGTACTATTTTGAGCTCGATTGACATGGTGGTCAATGTGATAGATCTCCAGTCTGTAGTATACATGGGACCTGCGAAGACATCAGGAGCTACCATATGTTACGACTCGATCCCAGATTCCTACAGGACCCGAGACCGACTTGCCTTGACTAATCTCAAGATCCATTCTTCTAACAAGAAATAACTAAAAGCAGAAAATATTCCACAACCACATGTGCAATGTAACTAAGTAGAAAATAAACATAGCTAAGTCAGTGACAGTAAAGGAAATAGAATGAAAAGTCTTACAATATTACATGCCATCACAACTATAATAGCGGAAAGCAACAGAAATGTAATAGAAATAGTATTACAGATATCCATACTCACTACTACAACTGAAAGCTCTGAAACGGAAAAGGAAACACCGCAAGGCTGGGCTCGACTGGGCCTAGCTCCCTCTGCAGCCGGTGGTGCTGGCTGGTCAACTCCCTGACCTGAACATGGTTATAAAATCCGTAGTTAGCTAACACTGAGTAGAGTGGTAGTTAAGCCATTTTCATGCAATTAATATAAGACAATCAAATAATTTATTATTCAATTCTATTTAGCTCAACTAAGTGGTTCTGTTTCGTTTATTCTATTAGAAATCCAGTCATTTCATGATCTTGATTGTCCCTCAAGGGGACGATCTTGATTGCAGTCTTTCCAATAATGTAGGATGTACACGTGGTACTCTTCTTGCCGGGAGATTCCCCCGTGGTAGTTCTACACCTAGTCAACCACCTCAAGGTCACGGTCACGACGTAACGGTGACTATGGTACACGCGATAGGCACACGGGTAGCTATCCCGCACTGGCACTCGGTCAGTCGTTTCCACTAGCGGGTACGCCTAAAAGTACAGCACGGAAAGCACAAGGCTTTACCCTCTCAGAACAAGGGTCTCGCCCCTTAGAATAGAACAGGAGTCTTGCCCCTCCACAGTCTGCATACCCTCGTCCGACTATCCCGATTTGCCCAGTCCTATCCCTGGGTCCCGTCGGGTGGCTAGCTCCCTCCCTACACTAAGTAGCTCACCTTGGTATCACGTACGCGAGGGTCAAATAGGAGTCGGTGTAGAGTGACTAGTCTTAACCTTAGGTCTCAACCCAAGGGGCGGCTAGCTCCCCTCTACACTAAAAAGGAAGCTGCTCTCCATGGTACCACGTACACAAGGACCAGCTCACTTCTCATCTACAAACGAGATCCTTTCCGTATACAGGAGTTCTTCTCCTAATTCCCCGTAGGGTTCATGCTTGTATTCATTTCATTCCGTTTCTCAACATTCAGATCTCACTATTCACATCCTGGGTTTCATTGTTTATATAGGCAGCTTGTGTCTTACTAACTGAGAAAGCATCACATTAATAAATTAATACACTTGCTTGCAATTAGGGTTAACATGCATCTCAAGTAACAGTGTAGCTCAAGCAATTTGTTTCTGCCCTAAGGTTCATTTCACATCCTAGGGTTTAATCAAATTATTCTAACAAGCACTTTACTTATTTAATCTTAATATTAAAGTAAGCCACTCTACTGGGAAACACAAGAGGAAAGGGGGCTAGAATTGCAGGTCATGTCGTCTCCGTGGGCCCCGAACAAGCTATAGACTGATGACCTATACTAGTGACTACGTCACGTCAGATGAGTTCAAAATAGTATATAATCGACACTAACACGTACATAAACTCGAGTGAAAAACAACGACACTTCATTTGTGGAAATCCGCCTTCAATTGTGCTCTAAACAAGCCAAAAATGTACATACTGTTTAAAATCAGACGTCTGGGACTAGATCTAAATGTCTTGAATGATCTCAAAACCTCACCTCACTTTCCTGCACTGCTAGCGGATGTCTGCAACCCTTTCACAGTCGTCCTGGGTCTTTTTAGACGTCTATCAGCACGTCCGATCGTCCAAAGTGTCTATCGAACGTCTGTGGAGACGTTCAGACATCTTGAAGTACCTCGAAGAATGTGCTTGCGTGCCTTTCCAAGGCTTGTACCTGCGTACACACTTGCAGGTTAAAACCTTCGATAGCGCAACGTTACGTACGTAACGTATGCACATGCATGCACATTCAGGACGCTTACCTTGACACTCCACAAGTTTTTAGATGCCCAGCTTCAGCTCTGGACGTCCGCTGCCGCTCCAGACATCTGGCAAATTCTACAGATGTCTAATACTGGAAAAATCCAGTATCCAAAAAACTTCCCGCGCAGCTCGTCTTCCTTGCGCCTTCGCTCGCAGCACTGCAGCAACAGCTCCAGCAACTGTAGAGGATCTAGAGGCTCTCTCCATGAGCCCCTTCTCCTCGTGTGCGTGCTCGCCTCCTCTCGTACGAGCTCCTTCGAGCTCTCGCGGCTCCTTCCCCTCGCAACTTCGGCGCTCGCGGCTGCACCCGCAGCAAGGTGTTCTCTCCCACGCCCTTGCTCTCCCTCTCTCCCTCACTCACACTCTCACCCTCTCTCTTTCTTCTCCTCGTCCCATCCCTCTCCTTCCTCTCCATTCGCTACGGCAGGGGGCGAGGAAGAATATGGCCGCCAGCAGGGGGAAGGAGATGACGGTGGTGGTGTGGGGATGGAGTGGGGTGAAGGGGTTAAATAGAAGGAGTGGGATTAGGGTTTTGGGTTTGGAGGGGAGGTGTGCGTGTGTGCGTGAGTGTGTATGTGGGTGAGGGAGAGGAGAGAGAGGGAAAAATTGCAATGTTTCTCCCTGACAAACTCTCTTCTTCCCGAAGAACCCACACACTCAACTCAAAGAGTCAAAGTTTTCGCATTTACGTCCCTAACTTCCCGAAAGGGTTCCCAACAATCCTTGGAAGGGTTATTTCACTGTACGAGCCCCCATTCCACCCGTGTGTCTTGGTAGAGTGGTTCTCTCTAATTCCAGATTTAAATAATTAAAATGCATGCTACTTTAGAAATATCTTAATGAACCCTAGGTTGTAAAATGAATTCTAGGGCTGAAAGAGATGAATGCATGCTACTTTAGAAATATTTGATTGAATCCTAGGTTGTGAAATGAACCGTAAGGCTGAAAGAAATGAATGTGTATTTAATAAATGAATAAATTACTGTGATGCTTCTTGATGAGAGACTCATCATAGCTTCTAATTACCCCTAATTAACTAGTTTCCCTAGTTAATTAGCTAGGAATATGTATAGGGGTTAATTATGTTATAAGGGACAAATCATTAAAGGAACTTAAAATAAGTTAAAAATGCTAAATTATAAGCCAATTATTATTATTAATAATTTTATTAATAAATGGACTAGAATTATCAATAATTATTTACTTAAATGATACTTTATTTAACTTAAGTGTAACTTAAGACCTAAGTATTTAATAACTTAAGTAAGTTCAATAAATTAAAATAAAGGTAAATAAAAGGGTTAAAATGTGAATACATGGCTCTAATATAATATTTAGCTAATTTATAAATATATATAAAAAGGTAGAAAAGAAATAATTTAAATTAACCTTAAAAGCCTTTGTTTGTATTTTGGTGCCTATATTTTATTATAGTCAAGATCTTTTCTTCCCAAAAGGTCCTTAATTTCTCTCACATTCAGGTCCATGTGAACACATCTCATCTTCTTTTCTTCTTCACGCGCTTCGACGACTCACGATCGGCAGTGCATTTACCTCACGATCACTGTCCATCCTCCGTAAGAACACCTTCGCCAAGCTTCCAAAGCTTGTGCTCACCGCCATCTCTCCATCCCATGGTCTGGATGACCCTTTAATCCTACTTAAGGTTCGGCGATAACTTCACCAGAGTCGGAGACAATGCTGGTGGTTATTAGAGCCTACCCCACTTTTCATCCAGATTCCATCGCCATAACACCGCCAAAGCCTATAAAAAGATCTCTACCCCTTCGATTTTAAAGGTTGGCCCCCTTTCCTTCTTCCCCAACTACGGCCGGCAATAGGCTATTCGTTGCTCACCTCCGGCAACCTCTCACCCCTCCTTCGGAGATCTTCCAAGTGGGAGACTCGCCTCTCTCACCCTTAATGGGAACACCATCATGAGCCTTACCTAGCTCATTTTGATCCAATTGAGTCAATAAATGCTTCTACATAACTAACTGAAAGACATAATTCACTACATAACCTTTCTGAGAGAAACACAAGAAACAAGGGGTAAAACTGCAATGTTACCAGTGTAGTACAACCACGGATTTTCTCAAGGGCTAGAAAAATGTCAAATGGTCTTAATAAGATAACAAGTGGGTTGGATTTGACAGAAAATGGTTTGTGTGTGTTCTATGAATTAAATGACTTCTTGAAACCCTAAAAATAGACCCACTTGATTAACCAAGGTTCTGGTCAGGATAAAATTCACTTAAACCCTCTAAAAATCATATAAAAATATTCTCTAGGGTTTATAACCTTCAATTTGGCTATTAGAACCCATCTTGACATAGAATGGGGTCTCAGACAGATATTTGCCCTAAATTGGGTCTTTTCATAAATTTCCCAGTCAAACGTGGTCAAATCCAAAATCCAACTTCACCATTGGATTCCTTAGGTCCATATTAGGTTTATACCAAAATTTGGACCCAAGATGAGTTTTCCTTGACCTAGTTTGCAAAAAGGTCTAGTCTGATTACACTTCTACCCCTAACTTTCAAAAACCATGACAAATAGCCCCCTAGCTTTCTCATCATATTCACAAGTAGGTCCTTCTGCCATTATCGCAGAGGAAATCTACTCCGGCGAACTTTGACAGGGCAAATCTCCTTGATTGCTTGGAAGATCTCCTCTAAAATTGGAAGGGAGATCCTCTGAGAAATTCTCTCTCGTCTGAACCCATTCGTGAGCTTCGATTCCTTCTCAATCTCTCATGCAAATGCATGAGAGATTTGGATATCCTAACAATTTCCATCACTGACGACCTTCCAAGCTTGAGAAGCTTCCTTCCCAAGCCCAAACCAACCTCCAAAGCTCTATTTAAAGGAGCCCTGACCTCCCCGATCTCTTCACGCTCGATTTCGACCGTGATTACCCCAAATTCCTCTCTTCCCCCTCATGGCCGTAGGCTTCTTGACGTCCGGTGATCTTCCCTACTCCTCCTCGTTGTCTGATCGCCATACCTGCAGCGGATCCATCTTCCTTGACTTCGTCTGCGTCTCGCCGTACCAACAGGAGCTTCTCTCTCTTCGTCCTTGCCGATCCCACCTCACCGGAGCCGCCTTCGTCTCCGTCGTCGGCCACACCAGACCTGACGCCTTCACTCGCCCCCTTCGTCCCTTGACCTCCTAGATAAGCTCCCTCTCACCTCTACTTTACTTCCACATTTATTTCACTTCAAATCGACCACTGCCGACCTCCATCACCTCCATCCCTTCCATCTCCAACCATCAACTCCAGCAAGGCCATCCCACCTCCACAGGCCACCACAACCCATGCCGACAAACCCACAAGCTCCACCTCATGTCACTGATCATTTCCCCTCACTCCATGCACCGCGCCACTCACCCAAACACCTCCTCGAACACACCCACACACTCACACACAGTATGCCCTAGGCACGCACTCATAGGCACCCCCGAGCCAAGCCAACACCTGCAGCACATCCGCCGTGCTCTGGCGAACCTCTCTGAATGTTTTGACATGGCCACGAGGCCGTTCTTGTGTTCTCAGGTTCAGGCCCCATCTGCCATTGTTGCGGAGCTTGAAGCCACACTCCGGTCTCGCTATGCCCAGGCTTCAGTCCCAGGACGCGTGGAAGTTGCTTGTGCGAGCATACAAGCCTTCAATCGGAGTCAAGAGACTCTGAGGTTGCTGTAATTGCAACGACAACCTGTTGCTGCAGACATGCGGAAGACAGGTGGGACATTTAGTCCCACCTCGGAAATGAAAGAGCGCTCACACCTGCATAAAGAGAAAAAGTGAAGAGGACTTATCGCCTCAGTTACCATGGGGTGAGGTCCCACTCACTCGACCTGGCCTCGTTTGCGAACACGCCCCGTAGACCTGGCCTGACCCAACCCAACTGCACTCCTCGCCCACTACTGCACGCCGGTGGGCCTGGTCTCAGGTACGCACCTGACCCGATTACTCGAATTCTTGTGTGGCTCTGAGAGAGCGAATCCTAAGAGAGAAAGTGAGGAGCGCTACGCGTGGGTTGCAACAGGGTTCTCCGGCTGACACTTAATCGCAGTCTGAAGAAGAAGAGAAGGCCAAAGCTGAAGGCCAAAGGCAGGAGCTGAAGAAGAACAGGCTAGAAGAAGAAGAAAGGAAGAGGACGAAAGGTTTAAGTCAGAGCAAAAGGAAGCCAAGGCAAAAGAAAGAAGAAGCAAAGGAAGAGAAAGAGAAGCAGAGCAGAAGTCAAAGGAAGAAGAAGAGAAAAGAAGAAGAAGCAAAGAAGAAGAAATTAGACACTTTAATTCATCTAACTCCTCCATTAGACGAAAGAATCTAGCCTATATTGTATATTCATATATTGAGTTCCTTGGTGATATTGTAGGAGTATTTGGTGATCTAAATCACCATTTTACTCCCATATTTTTGCACTCTAACACTACTACTATTGCAATTTCTTTCAATTTAAATTGTGATCTTGATTTTTAAATACCAATTTGCTCATGTATTCGACCTCGGAAATCTTTTCAAGTAATAAAATTATATTTGTTTTGAATGCTATTTCGGCTATACTACAACGCAAACACTTTCTAAACCCTGATTTAGCGAGCTCAACAACCCCCTCTTCCTCTCCGAAAGGTTGTGACAGGGTCGTGGAGCATCATCTCCTCTTCCTTGCCATTTTCAAGTTCTAGCCGGAGCTCTATCAACTACCTTCTGATTTCTTCCTCCGTTATGAGCCATCGACGCAGACTTCTCACCTCCTTTCGTCCAGGTAAGTAGCTTTAAAGTTTAGGAATAGGTTAGTGTTAGTTAGGAGTAGGTTAGTTTAGATTTTACAATAGATGTAGCTTCATCTTCCTCAGCTCCGGCAAGGCCAAGTCCGGCCTCGCTGGTCCTTCTTTAACACTTCCAGGTAATGTTCCACTCTCTTTATCTTCTCATTTTTCATTTCCACCTTCTTTCCTTTACTGATGTCACCTATATTGCCTAGACCATTCCACATTCACCGGCAACCTTCGTTGTCCATGGTGGAGGTCACCGAGATTAGACCACACCCAATTGGGGCCCTCCATCACATATACACCACTTAAGGGCCCCGTTTGACTTATTAATTAAAGAATTAATCGTTTGTTCAGTAAATGCCTAATGTCATTTCAACTCTTGAGCTCACTGTCCATGGAAAGCTCAAGAGAGTCTAAACACCTAATAGATCACCTATAGACCATCGCCGTACACATTAAACACTTTCCTCTCACTCAATTGAGTGAGAGGAGAATCCTGGAGTTCTAACGAACTCATACTCTCCATTTTCTGAATTCATTGCATATATTTGATTTAATTCATTAATTGCTTCAATTGAGATTCTCTTGAGGTTCAGAAGGACCTCAAGAAGCTCCTGAACCCATCAATGAGCTCATTTAATGCGATATTCATCTCTATCTATCAGATCGGAGAAATTGCTCTTCAGCCCATAGAACTTCATGTGAAGCCCCAGACTGATTGCTTATTGCTTAAGGATTATGCTGTGATGATTAAATTGAAGTTTAATGCCTAGAGTTCATTGTCGACCTCTGTCTTCTCCAGCTCCAACAGAGTTGGAGAACCAGTTCCATTAGGTTTCAGACCTCGAATTGAGGTCCAAAAGCATAAGTAGAACCTATAGAACTCATTCATGATATCTAATTTCTCTGAAACTCCCTAAGGTGTTCCACTGAACTCAGGTGTTGTTAATCTCAGGCGATGACGTTTGAGACACCTCTAAGGTGATTAAAAGTGGAATCTGATGTGCTGATTAAGTTCCTAATGAAGAATTAAGCTGATCTACGAGTTTAATTTGCTCTGGGAATGTCTAATTCAGAAAGTCAACTCTAAAAGGGATTTGGTCAACCTTGGTTTCAATTCGAGGAAAAATCGATGAATTCTGCGAATTAAATGCTTCAAAGGAGATCTGGAATGATATATGGTGTGTTCGAGTTGATTTGAATGTGTTTAATTGAGATTTAAAGGAGGTTTGATCTACTGTGTGCTTTGGGTCATTTTAGAGCCCAGGCACTGTTCATGGTGCTTTTGTTGAGATTTAGATTCAAAATTCACCCAGATCAGATCGTAACAACCATTTGAGGTTGTTCGGACTTTTGCTGGAGGTTAATCTCTCTCTGTTGGGCATTTCAGAGCTCAAATCTGAGCTTTGTACCGTCATGGTGAAGTTAAGAGTTTCTTCTTCTCTCTGGAGCTCTCAGAAGCTCTCTTCTTGGTCCATCAGACACAGAATCGCTCACTGACGGTGTTGTTCGTCGAGCTAAATCGGTGCTTTAAAAAGTGTCACGTTGCAGTATAGCTGAAATAGCGTTCAAACAAATATAATTTTTATTACTCAGAAAGATTCCGAGGTCGAACACAGGGAGCAATATGGAATTCAGAAATCAAGATCACAATTCAAACTAAAAGAATTTGCAATAATATCAGGTATCGATGTGCAAAAAGATGGGAGTAAAATGGTGGTTTAAATCACCATATACTCCTTACAATATTAACTAAGGAATTCAATGTATATGTATGAAATGAAAGTAAACCCCTTCGTCTGATTTACAAATCAGACGGCTTAAAGTCTGATTTCTGCTTTGTGCTGCAACTCTTCTTCTTCTTCTACTCTTTCTTTCTCTGACACTTCCTTTCTTCCGCATCCTATTCCTCTTTAGACCTTCCTCTTCTTCTTTCTCTGCCTTCTTAGCTACGACCTTCTCTTCTTCTTCAAGCCTTCTTCTTCTCTGGCCCTTCAGCACTTCCGAATCCAGCTAAGTGTCAAAGCCAAGCTTCTCAAGGCAAAACCCTCCCCCAACCCGCGCAGCTCTCCTTCTTTTTTTCTCTCTTAGGATTCACTCTCCCAGAGCCACGGGTAATCAGGTTATCGGATCGAATGCACCCGGGTCCAGGCTCACCGGTGTGCGGTGGTGAGCGAGGAGTGCAGGCCTAGGTGGGTTATCGGGTCGAACTAGGTCCACGTGTACGTGTCACGGGCGAGGCCGGGTGAGCGGGACCTCACCCCGTGAACTAAGGGAAATAGCTTATGGGACTTTTTCAATTTATTTGCCTCAGTGCGCTTTTCAGCTGACGATGTGGGACTATCTGCGTCCCTCTCCTTTGTGCGTCTGCAGCAGGGGGTCTTCTCCTTAATTGCCTCAGCTCACAAGGCATAGGTGTCCAATTGACTGCCTGGACTTGTTTGCAAGTCAGTTCCGCACGACCTGGAGCTGAGACTTGGGACGGAAGCACCTGGAATAGCTCTCAAGCAAGCTCGAAGCTTGCTGCTTCCATGGCGACAAGGTCGAGTACCTGAAATCAATAAAACAGCCTCTCGGCCCTGTCAGAATGTTCAGGGAGTATCGTCGGATGACGGTGAGTGCGATGAGGGTGTTTGTGTGGCGTCTCATGGTCCGTGAGTGCGTGGTGAGGTCGGACTGTGTGCGTGAGAGTGGGTGTGTTCGAGGGAGTGAGTGAGTGGAGTGGAGAATAAAGAGAGGGGAAATGAGCGGAGAGGTGAGACTGATGTTTTGAGGTGGTCAGTGAGGGATTTGGTGGTCTGTGGAGATGAGATGGTCTCGCCGGAGGGGATTGCCCGAGATGGAGGGATGAAGTCGCGGAGGGTCGTCGATGGTCGGATTTGGAAAATAAAGAGTGGAGAAGAAAGTAGGAGAGATAAGGAACCTAAGAATCTACTCTAAGGATGAAAAGGTGAAGGGATTCCCACGTCGGTGTGGTTGCCGGACAGGGGGAAGACGAACCTCCGTAGGGAGAGACGGCGGTGAAGATGGAGGAAGGACGACTGGTATTGCACGACGTGGAGGACGGTGAGGAAGACGAATCTGCAGCTGGTTTTGTGGTTAGACGACGAGAGGAGTTGAAGAGAGGCCGCCAGAGCTTGCAGAGATTTGTGGCCGAAGAGGAGAGAGGAAGAGGGGGAGTTTCGGTCGAATTTCAAGCTGAGGGAAGCTCGGGAAGATCTGGCGGTTCTTTTATAGGGATCTAGAGGCAAGGAAAGCTTGGAAATCAAGCTTTCCAAGCTTAGACACCCTCGCTAGAATTGGGAGTTTCTTGAGACCCAAATCTCTATACGTTCGCAAGAGAGATTGGGAAAGATTCGGAGCACATGAACGGGTTTAGATTGGAGATAATTTCTCAAGGAGTTTTCCTTTCAATTTTCAAAGGGATTCACTAAGCGATCAAGGAGAAATCTCCTGTCAAAGATCACCGGAGTAGGTTTCTTCCGCGATAATGGTGGGGGACCTAATTGTGAAGACGATGAGGAAGTTAGGGGGCTGAATGCAAGGATTTTTTCAAAGTTAGGGGTATAAATGTAATCAGGCGGGACCATTTTTCAAATTAGGTCAGGATAAGCTCATCTTGGGTGCAAAATTTTGGTACAAGCCTAATTTGGACCTAAGAAATCCAATGATGAAGTTGGATTTTGGTTTTGACCACGTTTGACTAGGTAATTTATGTAAAAATCCAAATTAGGGTAAATATCTGTCTGAAACTCCATTTTGGGTCAAGATGGGTTCTGATGGTCAAATTGAAGGTACTAAACCGTAGAGAATATTTTTATATGATTTTTAAAGGGTTTAGGTGAATTTTATCCTGACTAGAACCTCAGTTAATTAAGTGGGTCTGCTTTTAGCTTTTCAAAAGTCATTTAATTCTCAAAACATATGCAAACCCTTTTCTGTCTGATCTAACCCACTTGTTATCCTATTAAGACCATTTGACCTTTATTCAACCCTTGAGAAAATCCATGGTTGTACTGCATTCATGATAAACTAGTAAAATTACAGTTTTAACCCTAGTTTCTTATTTTTCCCTCAGAATGGTTATATAGTGAGGTATGGTTCTCTGGCGGTTATGTAGGAGCATTTACTGAATTAATTGGACCAAAAAGAGCTAGTTAGGCCTCATGATAGTGTTCCCATTAGGTATCCAGAACTTCAGTTGAGAGCAAATACCCTTCTTCAGGTCAAATGACCTGAGTTCTCCTTTCTGCAGAAAATTAGGGCCGTGCGAACCAATGAGATTCGCCCTTCAAATCAAAGGGTTAGATCATATCTGAGCACCCAATTGGTGCTAAATTATGTTAGAGCATCCATAGGGCTCTCGATCGAGCCCTTGCTCGATCAATTCTATGAACTGAGCCGATTGGAATCTTCATCGGAGGATTGGTCTGGAGCTGGGAAAGATAGTCCCACCTCGGAAAGATGTAGCCACACGCTTAGTTATATTACGTTTTCCTGCATTTCCCTCCCGGTCGTCAGCGCAGGGAGCAAAAGAAACTTGAGAATTGTGCTAGTGCGAGCGTGTGCATGTGCCTGTGCGGGTGTGTGTGTCCGCCTGTTGGCGTGAGCGTGAGCCCGAGTGGGCGTGTGGGCCTGGAATGTCGGTTACTATGCATGAGCTTGAAATGGAAATAAAATTACCTAAGAAAAACTAGGCTCGGACCCAATAGGCTCTGGTCCCATCCTTTAGGGGGTGCTGCGTATCCTCGACCAGTCTAAGCCGCCAATATAAAACCAAATTTTTGTAATTGGAGAATAAAATGGGTTAAGTGTTGGCTTGAAAATGGTTAAGTACGGTAGAAATAAGAGCACAGTAAAGAGAGAAAGAAGAAGCGAAAAGGATGAGAGAAGAAGAAGAAAATTAAGGTTAAGAAAGAGAAGAAAAAGAAAGCTTAAAGAGGAGGGAGAGAGAGAGAGAGCAATGACAGAGTAGTAACGGATAAAAGAGAAGAAGAAGAGAGGGCTGAAGATTAAGTGCTAAAGAAGAAAGGAAGGAAATATTAGACATCCGTTATTGTAATTAGAAGTCCAATTTTTCTTTTTAAGTCATTCAATATTATCTTCAAACGTCTGATTTGCTCTTATATTGCTATATCATGTTCTTTTCTTGTTATTTTGAGCTCTAAATGTGGTAAAAGGAAAATTTATCTCTTGTATATCATTTTCTTGCCTTGTACTTTTGTAAAATGTTATAAATGTTATAATAAACATGTTTACATGAATTTCAATGCTAGATTTCATGTGTAAATGTGTTTCTACCTATTGGAATGTTGCATGCTTAAAGTTGATTCATTTTTATGGAAGATTCATGCGCCTTAAATATTCTAGTTATTATCTGATTAATTAATTGACACTTAATTATTCTTTAGAGATTAATGGTGAATTAGGATTAAGTTATGCCTCCCAGTGAACGACCTGGACTCAACCAATTAAAAAAGAACTTAAAATCTAAAATGTTAAGTTAACTCGACCTTATACTACGCAATCTATTCAAATTCGGGTTAATCTAAGTTATTTTCTCATATAATTAATTAAGCCTAAATAACTTAATTAACTGTGTTGAGATTTAACTCACCACTTCCTGAAAGTAGTAAATCATGAGCTGCCTATACTATATGTAATGAACTATGACATGAACGGAAACACATGCTATGTACTGAATACTGATTGACGTGATTGTGAAATGAGTTTCCTGTTATGCATTTAATTAATCATATGTGTGGTATAGTGAAAATGAGAAAGTCTTATGTACGAACCCTACGGGGAATTTAGAAAGGAACCAAAAATACAATGATACGGGAAATCTGATAAAAGATGGAACATGTTGCCTACGAGTAATTGTTCGGACCTGGTTGTGAGAAGTGAGCTGGCCCTTGTGTACGTGGTACCAAGGAGAGCCACTGTCCCTTTAGTGGGAGAAGTGAGCTGGCCCTCGTGTATGTTGTACCGAGGAGAGTAATTGTCCATTTAGTGTAGAGGGGAGCTAGCTATCTCTTGGGTTTTTAGGACTGGCCACTCGACACCGACTCTTGTGTGGCCCTCGGGTACGTGATACCAAGGAGAGCTACTTTGTGTAGGGGGAGCTAGCCACCCGATGGAGCCTAGGGTTAGGACTAGCCACCCTAGACCAACTCTTGTTATGCCCACTGGGCAAATTGGGATAGTCGGGCGAGGATACACGGACTATTGAGGGGCGAGGCCCCTGTTCTGTTATGAGAGGACGAGACCCTGTGTTGTTCTGTGCTGTACGTTTGGGCATACTTGCTAGCGGAAACGACTGACCGCGTGCCAGTGCGGGGTAGTTACCCGTGCGCTTATCACACATGCCGTAGTCATCGCTATGTCACGACAGTGACCTCGAGGTGGTAGATCGGGTGTAGGACTACCACGGGGGACTCTCCCGGCTAGGAGAGTGCCACGTGTGCATCCTGTATCACAGGAAAACTGCAACCAAGATCGTTCCCTTAGGGAACAAGAAGATTAAGAAATGTTATGGATCCTTATTAGAAAAATTGAATCAGGAACACATAGATGAGATAAATGGAAATGGATACTAATAAATAACTGGCAATGGTATGATTAGTTAATTGCTTGTTTAATTATGTTGCATGTAAATGACTTAACCACCACTCTATTCAACGTTAGCTAAGAACGGATTTATATAACCATGTTCAGGTTAGGGATTTGAGCTGCTAGCGCCTTTGGCTACTGAGGGTGCTAGGCCCAATCAAGCCCAGCCGTAGTCCTTTCTCCTTATACGCTGCAGAGTTTTTGTTAATAGTGAGTACCTATAGCCTGTTGTGACTATCCTGTTATGTTCTGTTATATTTCTACCAGTTTCTATTGTGATGGTTATGTTCTGCATTAGTACTTTCCGCTGGTGACATATAATATCTTTGAGATATACTTTTCTCTTTCCTTTACTGTCTACCGTGTATTTTCTACTTAGTTAATATTGCACGTGTGGTTGTAGAATGAGTATGTGTTTGGTTGTTTCTCGTTGGATGACTGGGTCTTAGGATGTAATCGAGACGGGTTGTTCTCAGGTTCTATAGGGAGTTGGGAAGGGTTCATGACAATATATCAAGTAGGCATACCCACATTTTAATTTAAATTCACATGCATGTTAATTTAAGTGGGCACATCTTAACTTAGCTATTGAACAAAATTAAATATTATTACTTTGATTTAGTAAGGACTTAGTGTGCCAAGTAATTGTAAAAGAAAATAAATAAAAATAAATTAGTATAGTAATTTTTTACCTAGGGAATGCCAACAAATAAAAAAAAATCAAAAGATAAGGAGGTTAGAAGCAGGGGCAGTAGGGAGGATGGTGGGAGGTAGGGTGAAGATTTACGTTGGGTTGACCCGATCTCAACTCGAACCCAACTAGAAAAAATTTAAGTCGACCCAAGGTCGAATATTACAGGGGTCGGACCTTAAAAACTTGGGTTTAGGCTCATTCTGATTCGAACATCAAAAAACCTAAATAGGCTTGTTGGATCCATTTATATATAGCTTCCACCTCCTAGATTTATTCACAAGAATCATAACCATTTTTACCTTTTTCAATATTACGTGCTTAGTTGAATTATATTTCATTTATGGTAGTTTATTTTATCCATAGTAGTATCCATGAACTTGTAAAATTTTCGTAAAAGTATTCCTATATTTCTTTTAATTTTAAGAATTATTATAATTATAATCATTTAATTTTAACTTTAAATTAGATCTTAACCTACTTGACATTACCTTAGATAACAATAAAAAATGAATCTTAGTGGACTTATGTAGATCTTATTTAAAAGTTGACAAAAATAAAACCTAATAGATTTCATGGACCTTAATAAATTTTTCTTGATTCAAACTGAAAATTTGATCAAAACATTAAAATTGAGCTCAGCTCGACTAAGCCCTAGGCCCATAAACATAGGCCTTAGGTCAGGTTTGAATCTTGATTTAATAAAATTTTCAAATCTTAATTTTGTAAGAAAATAAAACTACACTAAGGTTTAAATCTTACCTTACTCGAGGGAAAAAAAAAATTATAATCTTTGAAATGTTATGTTACATAGGTCAAACATTTGACATCTAGGTAAAATATCTCAATATATTAATTCTTACGTAATCGTCGTGCAACTAATGAGTAGCAGATTGTTATCTTAACGCTTGTTTTATCTTTTCATAAGACCCATTCTTATTTTCAGTGAATTTCCAAGATAAGCATACAACATGTTGCATTTTTTTAGTAGGATCTAAAAATTTCCTTCACTTGAAACTAAACTCGCTTTTCTACGCTAAACAAGTATTTTTTATTATAAAGGGATGTTAGTTAATAATTTTTAATAATTTTCCATGTAAATACGGCCCTATCACGTGGAAATTACAAAATTTTAATTCTTTTCTTTAGTGTCTTCAAAGATATATTGATGAGAGGGTGAGGAGGCATCATTTGCCCCGATAGCCATGCACCATCTGTCGCTTGCTACTTGTGGCTTTTAGTGGACTCTCACAGCCGTCGATCTTTCGTTAATTTCAATTAGGTTTTTTTAAAATTTTTTTTTTCCCCCATTTCCTTCTCCCCACAAGGGTGGATGAACAATGGACACGTTCTGTCATTTGTTAGGGCGTTTAGCTTGGATTAGAGACGTAAATGGGTTTGATTTGACTACATGTAAAGTTATATTTCCTTCTCCCCACAAGGGTGGATGAACAATGGACACGTTCTGTCATTTGTTAGGGCGTTTAGCTTGGATTAGAGACGTAAATGGGTTTGATTTGACTACATGTAAAGTTATATTAGTTTATAAATCCACTACTTATATCCTAAAATCTTTAGATCAAATCCATATTCATCGTATATGGACTTAGCTATCGAGTAACCATTTATCTATCGAGATCCCAAAATCCATCAAAATTTATAAGTAATTATCAACAAAAAGTCATAATTTGTTCACTAAAGAAGTAGAATTTTAGTGATAGTTAAAATAAGAATAAAGAATATAAGTTCTAAATAAATTAAATAAAATATTAAAAATCTTTTATCACAACATCCCTTCACTGTATGGTACAGAATATTTGACCAATATTTTGATACATACATCTACATGCGTATACATATTTATTGGGCAAGCTGATCAGATAAATAGGTAACTTCTGAAATCCCATGCGATTATTTACATCCGTTTGAACTTTTAAATTAAGACCCATGTTTTCTCATTTACAAATGAGTTAAATTCTACTACTGGATCCGGGTCGGCTGAGTTGGGTTTTGGTCGGACGAACCCAAGCTTGCATGTTTAGTTTGCGTAGATAGGAATTATTTTGTCGTTAAGGTTTTATTTGGTAAGGAAAATAAATTTATGGAATAAATTAAAAGAGTAAAATAAATGATGAAATAAGTGGATTAATCTATTTGGATGTTTTGACGAATTAAAATTATTTCACAGATATTGTGGAATAATTTTACCTCAGATTAAGTTCACTTAACTCGACGTAAATAGGAGGTAATTTAAGTGGCAGGTTAAATACTTAACAAACCAACCAAATACAACGTAGGCCCCGTTTGGTAAGGGGAATAAGTTTGTGGAATAAGTGAGTTAACATGTTTGGATGTTTTGACGGATTAAAATTATTTTACAGAGAGTAAAATAACTTTATGTCAGGTTAAGTCTACTTAACCCGATATAAACAGAAGATAGATTAAATAATAGATTAAATACTTAATCCACCAATCAAACAAAATCATAAGGGTTAGTTTATTTGAGGGGTTAACCTCCTTTTTAAGGGATTAACTTTTGTTTGCTTGGAGGGTTAACCTCCTTTTGGTTAACACGAGTTAAGAACTTTTAACATTGATTTATCTAACACCAGTTGCTACTGGTGTTAGGCAAACCCGTGTTTAAGTTTCACGATTTTGTTGTGCTCTCAAGATCTTTGATTTAAATTCTTAACACCACTAATAAGTAAACACCACAAGGATTAACACTCCAACTTAACACCAATTCAAGTGAACACAAATTAGTGTTAATACCACTCTGCAAGTAAACACAATTGAGGGTTAGTATCAGTTTCACATTTCTTTACAGCATTTTCTTAACTCTCCAAGTAAACTAACCTTAAGGTAGTATTTGGTTGTGGGATTAGAATAGAAATATGTACTATTTGCTGGGTTAGGAGAGGAATAAGGGTGGAAGTGCACGAGTTCCAAGAAATTCTTTTTTTTACATATATTCTCACTTTCCATCACATCAAAATCTACTAATACTCAAAAAATAATATCTAAAATTATAATCTATCACATCAAAACCTATTAATTCTCTCTCCTCTTTCACCAAACCAACATATCAATCATTAACCATCTAACTAATCATTATGATTTTACCAATCAAATACTATATACACTTATTTCACTTTTCTTTTTATCCCAATCTAACACTATCCCCAGTCAAATACTGCCTAAGTGTCCGTATTCTTTCTCGTATCAGTCGTTACCGGCGGTCAAAGACGAAACACACGTGAGTAACCAAGTGGATGGAGCGCAGGAACGTAGGGGACATTGTACGAAAGGAAAAAAAGTTAAGAGGGCAAATGGAATCAGTCCACTCGCCCTATAAATAACATAGAGCACTATAATGGAATCACTCCACCAGCCCATGTCAGGGAAAATAACATAGAGCCAATATAGTACAGAGAGAGACTAGAGAGCACGCGACACAGGGAAAGTGGGACGTGGATCTGCCCGACATGGCATCTGCAGCGGATTGCAGTGTGACTGAAGGACTCCTCCACGTAAGAATATTCCACTGTTCGTTTGTTTCTTTATTTGAGTGTCTTTCATATTATTCTCTTGATTGATGAATTTCATGAAAATAAATCAAATTCTTTCCCATATAAAGTAATCTAATTTGTTGATTACTTGCGCACATAATTGAACAAGAATCCCCTTTCGGGCTTTAGTTAGGTATATCCATGATTGCACCCTTTGCTATCCACCGTGCACCTTCCGCCTCCGCCACCTGTCCGTCACCCCAACGGTATCGCCTTTTCGAAAGGGAAATATTTGATTTAGCCAACCAACTTACTAACTCGGAACAAACTTTTCTCCGCTCTTCCACCTTTCCAAAAACTCAAAAGAAATTGGGGGTTCCGATCCGCCGTCGTAGGTTGATCGGAGCTCCTCCCCCACCTCCGGATCTCCTCCTTCTACCCTTGGACTTTCCCTCTTCCACTATCGAAGCCTCTACGCGACATGCATCGTTCTTGGCGCTCGTTGTGCCCGGTTGCGTCGGCTACAGTCGTGGAGGTTTCCTTGCCGACGTTCGTCGCCGTGGTGCTCCCGGTTGGCGCGATGGACAACCGGTAGATACAATCTAAGGGTGAGTGCTGCGTTCAACGGTATTCCTTGCCAGGTCTATTTCTTCCATTTATCATGGTATGTGTGCCGATGTGTTATTGGGTAGAGATGCATGTGTGGATGGAAATGTGAAGGGAAATTATTTGGTGCACCTACAGGAACTCATCAAATCTCACCCTGGGTGCACTTCAACTCTTGGATGGATTGGTACGGATCCCATCGTGGCAATTCATTTCTATCCGATGGAAAAGACACCCAAGGTACATGGGATCTTTGATGAAATCCCAGGTGCACCAACCATTGTCCAAGGTGAAGAAGAGGTTGTTAACGGTATATAGTGGTGATCGATAGTTGATGGTATGTGATCTGTGGCTTGTTTTGAGTATGATGGAGCTGAAGGTGATGTGCTGATGGTATTTGATGTTGAGGTGGAAGAGGTACTCGTTGGAGGAGGAGGATGTGCTTGTTGGAGGTTGTGTGTCACCGAAGGATGGGGAGGATGTGTGCTTGACGAGGTGAGGACATGTGCTGATTGGTGAGGATAATGAGATCATGTGTCGGAGGAGGTGAGAACATATGATAGATGGTGATGGAGGTAGAGTTAGGAATTAAGTTTGCAGGAGATGAACTCAAAAGAAGTTATATTTATTAATTTATGAAGGTCAACTAATTGGAGGGAGGAGATGTGGGAGGGGTGGGCAGTGTGGGATGTGTGTAGGCCATGCAGCTGAATAGGACGTTTAGCTCCTATTCCTTCCAGGAAGGGAGTTCTGTTTTGTTAGATACTTCACTTCCAATTGATGAGGCTCTCGACGGTTATGATTGTACCATGCGGGCTGTTGATGCGGTTAGATAGCATGGTTCGGTGGTGGCTGCTGTTGCATTGGATACTCATGGAAACATTATCGTAGCCCAGGCCTTCAATCATTCCTCAACTTCTTACGAGGAAGCAGAAGATTTCCCTATTTTATGAGGCATCCGCTTCGCCTTATCTTTGACTTACACCAGGGGATGCATTCTCAGCGATGCCTTGTCTCCGGTTGGTCAAATTCTTGGATCTATGCAACCTTAGTGGAGGACGTTATATATTGTCAAATCCAGTCAGGATCTCCCACAACAATTTCCCTTTCTTAAGATTCTCCATCTTCCTAGATTAAGGGTGGAAATGGCACACTCTTTGGCTAATTTCTGTATTAATTTATGTGTGTCTGGACCTGGGACGGGGACTACAACCCCTGCCATGTTTATGGTTGCGTATGAACGAAAGCTTGTTACCCATAAAAAAAAAAAATTTCTGGTATATAGTTCTTAAAGAAATAAAAAAGTAAGTGGAGGAGACTACCCCACGTGTCCCTCCTCGACACCACCCCTGGACAAGGAGGACATGTGTAGTCGGAGGTTGACGAGGATGGTGCCATGGTCGTGTGCTGCGGTGTGTCGTCGGTGCTGCTGCGGTGTGCTTCCTGTGGGCACAGGCACAAGTAGTGGTGGTGGAGGGGGTTTGGGGAGGGAGGAGCACCCTTTTATGCACCTGCAGGTTTCATGGAAAATTGTTTGGAATATCGCTTGTGTGTCCTATTAATCTAATCTATGATTTATACTAAAGGTGGAGCATTTTCCGGCATCTTTATGTCCAAATTTGGTCGGCTTTCATTTCTGAACAAATTTAGGAATGCTGCCATATATATATACATATAGGTTCACATTAGTCAAGTGTGACAGACACATATATTTCTACCTTCTTAGGTCATATATTATTATTCTGACTTTTAACGTAAATGTCACATCAATTCACTACAAAGCTGGCATATTTTTCTGAAATGGCTTCAAATATTTCCCCTTTGTCTTTTTGGAAATTTCCATGCGATCCCTCTTTCTAAGCTTCTTACCATAAAAGATTACCACCACCACCAAAGTAGTAAGAATCGTTCACTTTCCATCGGATCACGTCTAAATGGTTGTTTCATCACTTTCTTAGGAGTGAAGTGCATAAGCAAACACCTCCATTACTTAACCATAAATGATTTGTAGAATAAGTAGTATGAAAGAAGTCAAATAAAATAATAGAATAAGTGTATTAATTTATTTGAAAATTTTGATTGATTAAAGTTATTTTAATAAAAAAGATATCAAACACTTCCATGGCTTGTTTAGGTGGAGGAACTAACACCATAATTTCTCTTATATGGACACTTTAAATTCTGAAATTATTTTATTTCAAAATTTAGTGACTAATTACAAAGAAAATAATATCACTTCCATGATGAAATTTTTTTACTCTTCTAAAATATATAATCCAAGGTAAGATATTTAATTCTATGGTAAGATATTTAATTATCGAAAACATGTTAAAACGTGTCCAGCTCATCTCTTAACTTCATTCCTTCTGATTTTTCTTGTAATTCCCTTTTCCCTCATTCAGCTCCCAGAGAAAGTGGACGGGATATATATAATGCTTATTTCAAACAAATTTGTTGCAATTTTCAGGTAGCTTTGTTGTGCAAGGAGTCGTGTAAGGAGTTGTGCACGGAGTCCCGTCCAGACCAGTTCTTGGGGGACCAGTCCTCGTCCGATGGGCACACCAGACGTTGCTACGTCAAACGCCGAAGCCAGCCGCTCTTAATGCTCGCGAACCCGGAAAGCCAAGCCAGCGCACACATCAGGATCGACGGCGTTGAGGCTGCACTAAGCGATGCCATCACGTACCTCTCCAAGGCAAACGCTGCACAAGTCGAAGAGACGACCATCAACTCCGAAGTGGAGTACCCCACGGTGGAAAGCGTCACCGGGCACATCCTCCGCTTCCTCGAGTCATCGACTGTATGCCGAGAAGCCTCGTCCCACCTTGATCACCTACACGAGATCTTTACTCGCCGCATCAATGCTGGTAGCGGGGAATTGGTTGGCTACGAGGTGTTGGTCGAGGCGGTGGAGGAGTTCGTTGGTGGAGGAAACCCATTCAAGGCCACAGAGGCACAGGCGTCCAAGGGGAATTACCTTGGTCAGGATAATCAGGTGCTCGCAAAGATCAACCGATTGAAGGTCAAGTACAACCGTGCCATCAAATTGAAGAGGATGACCGTGCCAGTCATCATGGGTTTACTTGCGGTCGGCTCGTTGATCCTCTGTATTACACTGCCTGCGTTGGCCACCACGTTAGGAGCGGTCGCCGCAATGGTGACGGCTTTCAGTACTACTGTTGCTTGGGAGAAGTTTCAGAAGCCAGGAGAGGATGACATGAAGGAGAAGAAGGAAGGGATCGCTAAGGCAAGACGGCTATTTTCCTCGTGTAAAGAGACCCAAGAGAAGCATGGGCTAGTTTCTACTGAGTACGAGAACTTCGTGCAGTTCATCGACGGAATGGGTGGCAAGATCCGATTGGCGTTGGACAGAGCTGAAGGCAAGGAGTATGATTTGATGATCATGAGGGAAGAGGCGAAGGTTGTGGCTCAGAAGGCGAAGATATTAAAGGCAAAGGTAGACGAACTAGAAAAGAACATGGAGCGAGTCAAAATGTTGCTAAACGAGATGGCGGCGGATCCTTCTCTGAGCGAACTCGCGGAACGTATTGGTAGGGAAAATCCAACATCTCCGAAGAACCCAAGCAAGGTGGGTTTTTCCAAAAGTTATTTGGCTGTCTCTGTGCTTGATTCTGAGTGGGACTACTTTTGGGATCACTGTAGTCGTGTTTTTGTAGGGGATAAGAGTAATATAGAAATAAATTATTATAGGGATAAGTGAAGATGGTTGTTTTGGTTCGAATATAAGAATAAGTACTCTGATAAAATGATTATTATTTTATGTGATATTTGTGTATGTATAATTTTTTAATATTATGATATAGATATGAGTGTGTTAATATGATATAGTAAATATATTTTAAATAGTATATTGCTTTGAAGTTGATATGTTTTAATAAATGTTGATATTAATGTGATGCAGTGAGATGATTTGATATTGATATTACTTGGTAAAGTGAAATAAGTTATACCCTCTAATTTTAAAATTAATTCATTTGACAATCATTTAATTGACAGATAATCCTTAAGTTATCCCTCAACCAAACAGAACCTACAAGAGAAAGTACCTTTGAAAGCAAACTTGGCAACTTAAGTTCATGTCACAACCGTTTAAAGGGTATTACCCTTGGTTTGTTTCCAAAATGCATGCTTGCTCCTTGGATTGCATGAATAGGTTTTAAGTCCATGTTTGAGTTTTGTTTACATAATCAGTCTTTCAATTTTGGTAAGAAGGATTGCCATGTTCGATTGACTCATTGAAGAGAATTATGTATGTGCCACCGGTTGGTTTGCATACATAAATACCACTCTTATTGTGAATATATATATTTGTAGATGAACACATTGCTATCTTGTTAATTACTATCTGTTTTAGGTCATAGACCGATGCAATATAGATTGCAGTCAGCGTTTTAACTCTTATATAGGCTTTGAATAATCGAAAAATGATGATATATATAATTGACCTTAGATAAGAGGTTATTAAAGATAAAATGTCATACTCCTATTCTCCTGTAAAGGTTGTAATTGGTACTTTGAAATAGGTTTCCACTTATGCTTTAAGATTTTCCTGTATTTTACTAATTATTTATTACATGATCGTGTAGAACAAGAAGAATGACCTTATTAATTAAAGTAATAGTTAATAGAAGTAACAATCGAAGTTACTTTGCACGATCGAGATGATTATAAAAAGGCAAACTAGCTCTACAACCTAATAATTTTTCTGCATCTCCACCCTATCATAAATCTGAAGGATACAACTTCCCATTTTCCCACGCCCACTCAGGGTAGGAATTTGTTAGGGTGGGTTTTGGTGTGACTGTGGTGTAGATATACGTATACTTCCATCTTGATAGATAATCTATGAATCTACATTTGCCTAAAGTTTTGCATCATTGAAACTTGGTTGCAAGCTTCCATTCCAATCAAAATTGAATACGTCTTCTTTGTGAAAATTTCTATGCAACTGCTCCTATTGCAAATATATAGAAGAATATTTCTTTCACTAGCATCTGAAAAATACTTCTTTCGCTAGCGGAAATGACTGGCTGCATGCTAGTACGGGATAGCTACCTGTGTGCTTATTACACGTGTCGTAGTCACCGCTACATCTTGACAGTGACCTCGAAGTGGTTGACTGGGTGTAGGACTATCACAGGAGACTCTCCCGGCAAGGAGAGCATCACGTGTACCTTCTACTCTTCGGAAAAGACTGCAATCAAGATCGTTCCCACTAGGAACATACAAGATCAAGAACATCTGAAAGATTGAAAAAATGGGTGAAAAGGAAATACACAGAAAACACAATAATTAGAAAAGAGAATTAAACTTGTTGCCCTTACTATTTTAAATAGTATAGATACCACTCTACTCAGCATTGGCTGACTCTGTCTTTCCTTACCACTATTCAGGATCAGGAGTTGAGCAGCCAGAGCTTCCGGCTACAGAGGGTACTAGGCCTAGTCGAGCCAAGCCATATTTTCTACTCTTCCTTGTTGTACTCCTTTACTGTTGTAATAAGTTTCAGACTTTTAGCTACTATCGTTGTTACTGTTACTTTCGTTTCCGTTGTTCTTGTAGTTGTGGTGGTATGTAATGGAATAGCAGCTTTTCTTTCCTTTACTGCTTGTACGTTTTTACTACTTAGTTATATTGCATGTGTGAATGTGGTTTACTTTCCTACTTTTTGGTTATTTCCTATTGGATGACTGGGTCTTGGGATTAGTCGAGGCGAGCCAGTCTCGAGTCCTGTAGGGATCCGGGAACAGGGTCGTAACAAAACTTAAAAAATCATGCTTCTTATCAAGTTTGAATCCAATGCCTTCTTTGAACACGTCGAACCAATTGCACTTGAAAAGGACAACTCTATGGTCCTATCTGAAGCTCATCTTAACGATTTCTTTGATATATCCGTAGTAGCCATCACAACCAGTGTTCAAATCGTAACTAACAATAACACCAGCATATTGCATGGCCTTCGTATCATCTATGGATTTTATCCTGAATCTGAATCCATTTATAATGTAACTTGAATGGTAATGTCCATGAGTCAATGGTTGATTCGATATTATGTTGAAATCCTTCCATTGTGGGTCATTCTCTTCCTTCATTTGCATAACATGTTGTTTAAACCACTCGAGAAAGTCGACCTCGCATGTTTCTAGATGTAAATACTCCTTAAGTGCATTATAAAATGTATCAACTTCTGGAATCTGCTTAAGATGTACAAGTGAGCTAGATGTTGATCGATTTCAGAGATTGATTTGTACTTTGTGTGAGGATAGACCTTCTTGGAATATCAAATATGGAAAAACAATCTTCATCATTCTTATTGTACCCTTCATCATAATTTCTCTGTAATCGATTAAATCGATTGTCTATCTCATCTATATACATGTCACAGAAGTTAATGGATTCTTTTGCAAGATATCCTTCCACAATAGATCCCTCAAACTTAGTCTTATTTAACACATAATCTTTAAGTTTCTTCGGAAACAGTTCAACTGAATACATCCATCTGTATTGCATAGGCCCAGTAACTTTTGCTTCATTTGCAAGGTGCAGAGTTAAATGAACCATGACATTAAAGTACGCCGGAGGAAATATCTGCTCCATTTTACATAATGTGAAAACTATTTGCTTATCCCAATACTATAATAAATCAGAATCTACAATTTTCGAATAAATAGCTTTGAAATATTGGCTCATCTCTGTAAATGAATTCCACAACTAGATCTGGTAGAACTCCACGAATAGCTAGTAGGAACAAGACTTGCATGTAAACGTAATTGTCGTGACTCTTTAACCCACTAATTTTCTTTTGAGCCTCATTTACATTTCGAGAAAGTTATGAAGAATAGCCATCTGACACCCGTATCTTTCAAGAAGGTGAAAAAGTTTCTCTCGTTGATCATTGTTTAAGCTGTAAATGGCTTCCGGAAAGTCATAACTGCCGTCTTATTTTTCAATAACATGTAACTTTGGACGAATGCGTAAAGTTATCATTTCTTTTCTCATTTTCACTATATCTTTTGGACTATCAGTTAAGTTGAACACATCCAAAATGTTGTCCATGACATTCTTCTCAATATGCATCTCATCAAGATTATGTCGAATAGTTAGATCTTTCTAATATGGGAGTTCTATGAAGAAAATACTCTTCTTTTTAAAGCCCGTATGTTTCAAAGCTATTTAATCTTTCTTAAATAGCTAACCTAATCGTATGTTACCAAGTTGTTGCAATTTCTCCATTATTTGAGAACTTGACAACCTAATTGAATTTATACTTTATTCTTCGGATTCTTAGAAGAATACCGAAAACTTTTACTGTCGAACTTGTCCTTAAACACTGTTGTTCGCCATCTATACTCAACTAACAGGAATTTACAGTGTCCCAAATAGCAGAACTTGTTGCTTTCAGGTAGTCGAAGATGATGAGAGTCATCCATACATACTGGACAAGCAGGTTTTCCCTTTGTACTTCATCCCGACAAATTTACATATACAAGGAAGTCATCAATGGTCCACAATAATGCAGTGTGCATATCAAAGAATTTTTTTTTTGATATGTACGAATGCCGTTACACCACAATAGTTTCAGTTCATCTATCAATGGTTGAAAATAAATGTCAATTGCATTTCTTGGCTGCTTTGGATCGGGGATGAGGAGGGTCAAAAACATAAATGACGATCGCATATAAAGCTACGGAGGTAAGTTGTAAGTTACCATCACGACTGGTCAAATTGAATAGGATGGGTACATGTTTTTGAAAGGATTAAACCCATTGCTTGCAAGACCTAATCTGACATTCATTGCATCCTCTGCAAATGTTAAATGAGTGTTGTCAAACATTTTCTACTCTTCTGAATCTACAGGATGACGAATGCGACCATCTCGTGACATATTATCCTTATGCCATGTCATCAAATTTGTAGTTCTACTTGAAATAAAAAGGTGTTGAAGCCTAGGAATTAATGGAAAGCAACATAGAACCTTTTTTGATTGTTTTTTGGCCCTTGTATTTAATGGACTTCCCAATTTAAATTTCTTAACACCACATTGTGGACAACTACTCAACTCTGCATATTCATTTCTGTATAACACAATCATTTGGACAAGCGTCAATTTTCTCACAATTTAAACAAAGTCCACGAATTTGTTTATTTGCTTCATATCATGTCTTTGGATAACCTTTCGGATCATTTAAAAGCACTTCAATGAATTCAAGCACTTCGGACATCGATTTAGAGGTCGTTCTATTCATAACCTTCATCCGAACTAACTTCAAAAGAAATGACAACATAGAAATGGATGTGATACCGGAAGCAATAGGTTCGTTTGTTACCCTAATAGCATCATAAAATCGATTACAAGTTTCCTCACTAGCCAGATCTTCAACTCCTGCTCTCATCTCATCAAGCATTTCATCGATGTCATTAGCTTCAATGTCAACAACTGTCTCTTCGAAATCTATCGGAGATCATCTGACTTCCTTAGGCTGATCCTCTCCATGAGCAATTCAGTTAGTATAATGCTACCACCAACCGTTGCAAATTGTGTGCTCGTATATAGTGTTTCTATCATGTGAATATCTATTCAAGCACCTCCTACATGGGCAAAATATCCTGTTGAACTTGTCTCCTCGTCTGAATGACTTCCTATTATCATGAAATGGCCAATCAGGGAACTCTCTCACTCCATTCTTGTATCGAGAGTAATCCGAGTTCCTCATAATTATAATCTGATTTCATAACAGTTTTGTATTTTAATTAAAATTTTCACTTAATAGCCCATCCTTAAAGATTTGATCACAACGTTACTTATTACATGTAACCGGTGTCTGGAGAAATTTCGACAGCATCTCCTCGTACTTCTCCGGTATACCCCCCAAGACTAACCTTAACTACATTCCCAATAGCTCCCATTTAAGGATGCATTAAGAACATTGATAAGATTAGTTGGTATACCGAAGAAGAGCGAAAAGATACTACCGAAATTCCTGCAGACATCGGTTCCATGTAACATGTAACCCTAAGTTGTGATCAAATCTTCAAAGCCCCTCCTTTGTTCAGAACTTCTCTGAACAAAGGATGACGACTCTTATGGCATGCTATAAAGACAAAGCTTTGCAAATGTAAGTGAGGCATACAAACATTTTGCATTGTCCGTATAACATAATCGTAAGTATCGACGGGCAAGTATTTTGACACGATTCTCCCCTCCCGAAACCTATAACCTAGGATTTAGAATACCTATTGTTTGGCTTCAAGTGCATCTAGATTTATGTATATGTGTGTATCTATGAATTCATTCAAATAATAAAATTTGTAATAAAAATAAATAATTATATACAAATAAAAATTAGATTCTTCCTCCCTTTTCCTCATCTCCGTTCACTCTTATCTCCCTGTCTTACCACTTTCTTTCTACTCTCTTACATCTCTTTTCACTTTCTATTCCTCATGAGGAATCGAGGTCAAATTATCATAAGATCAAATGAAATCCAATCCATTCAGTCAAACAATTAAAATATAGAACTCCAAAACCCTTTATTATTTTAGTGGCAAGGAACACTGGGATAGATTAGAGACAATCGAGTGTAGCCCAAATGCTCAGGTCTTTCTGATTTTTTTGGTCAAATAATGCAACCCTAATTTCCTCTTTTCACTTTCCGTACTCCACCTCCATCTCTTTTTACTCAGCTTTTTTGGTTTTTTTGACCTAGGTTTTCTCCTACTCCATCTCTTTTCACTTTCCCTCTCTTCTCTCACTACTTCTTCCAAACTTTTTCAATTCATAAAAATTTTCACATAAGAAATACAATCAAAGAAGCATTCAGAAATAAGTGAGCACAACCCACATTCATAAAAACATACAGACATCATGATATCATCAGGTGGGTACACTCCACATTCTAAACCTAAGTGAGCACACCCCACATTCACTCACAAATTAACTACTTAATTTAAGTGGGTACACCCCACATCAGGTGTATCTGTCCGATTGGTAGCCTTCTCCCTACTTTTATTTTATTTGCGGTCAATACAAGGGTTTTTCCAGTATATATCTCCCCGGATTGCTCTGCTTCCCCACTTCTTCCTTAAGTGTTTGGATCTTTTTGTGCATTTTAGTGAGCTAAGCTCTGGACAATCGGCCAATGTGCTGTTACCCACGACCACTTGCCAGTCATACTCGTGTGGTGAAGTGTGGCTTATTTTGTTCTTGTTTTCTTCTTTTCTCTCTCTCTTTTTTTATTTTTAAAGTAGGTGACTTCCCTGATCTCAGATTTACCTCGAGGCAATAAGAGGAAAGTGGTCTTGTGGCTGGGCTCTGGTCAACCGACCAATGGGCTGTTACCCACGACAACTTGCCAGCCATACCACCCTAGAAGGTTCATTAGCTACCTAATTTCTGTCAGAATCTCTGGTGGCGGGATAACTTATGACTAGGTTTAGTTATAAAAGTAGAGTTGTAGTACAGCTAGTCATTGCCATCATTACAGATATTTTTTACTCGGAAAATAAAAGAGTTCCCGAGGTCGAACTCAGGGAGCAAGTCGTATTCTAGGGGTACAAATTCTTATTACAAAAATAAAGAGAGAGAGAGAGAGAGAGAGAGAGATCAAAAATTTGGCTTCTTCTTCTCCTTTCTTCCTCTTTGTCTTCTCTTCTTCTTGGCTCTTGGTTTCTTCTTCTTTGTCTATCTCCTCGTGGTCTTCTTCTTCTGTCTTCTGTTCTTCCTTGTTTTCTCTTCTTCTTTCTTTTTTTTCTTCATATCTTCTTCTTCTTCTTCTTCTTCTTTTTCTTCTTTCTTGTCTTTCCTCTTCTTTGCCGCGGTCCTGCTTCTTCTTTTCTTCTTCTTCCTTGCCTTCAAGACGTCGTCTGATTTTGCAATCAGACGACTTAAACTGATGCTGCTACAGTGTACCTCTTAGCTTCTTCTTCTGCTTTGTGTTTTCTTCTTCTTCTTCTTCTTCACCTATGCCTGCACACTTCGAGGTTTTCGTCAGAGGGCAAAACCTACTCTACCCTTCCCCCCCGCGTCTCTCTCTCTCAGAATTCGCTCTTAAGGAAAGCTCTCCCAGAGCAACCGGGTAATCGGGTACGCGGGTCGCGCCCGGGTCCAGGCCCACCGGCGTGCGGTGGTGGGCGAGGAGTGCAGGTCGAGCTTAGTCGGGTCGGGGCTAGGTCCGCGAGGCGTGAGCGCGGACGAGGCCAGGTAATCGGGCGGGTGAAGGGGACCTCACCCCGTGAACTAAGGCAAACAGCTTAAGGCACTTTTTGCCTTTAAGTGTCCGTTCTCCTCAGTGGGTTTCCGAGGTGGGACTAAATGTCCCACCCCAATTTGGATGCCTGCGCGGAGGAAGCAGCGGCAGTCGAGGCTTCGCACGAGGGCTTCGCCTCAACTGCAGTCTGGCACTTCGCGAAGACACCCCACGCAGCCTGGGAGCCTGATCTGGGCGTGGCGTGCCTGGAGCAGCAGGTCGAAGGAGCTTCTTCACCTGAGCAATGGCGGCGGCGAGCCGGGTTCCTGTTTACAGAGAAAGGGCCTCTCGGCCTAATTAGATACGCGGAGGACCTTCGCCGTGGTACGGCGAAGGTGGTCGGAGGGTCTGCAGGAGGCGGGGCGGAGCCTAAGGGCCACCCTAGGCCAAACTGCGGGTTGGGAAATGGGTGTGTTCGGTGGAGTTGCAGAGGGCGATTTAGGGGAAGTGGAAGGGCGGAGGATGATCAGGGTGAGGAGGCGAAGGTTCTGCGGTGGTCAGCGAGCCGTGTTGGTTGTTGGAGTGATGGGAGCGGGTTGCCGGAGTGTGGCCGGAGGTGGAGAAGGTGAGGGCGATTGGTCGGAATCGAGGGCGACAGTAAAGGTTTAAAGCAAGGAAAAGGAAGAGGGGAGGAAGAGGAGAAGTTATACCTACTTAGCAGGACGAGGAGGGGCCGGAGCAAGCGACAATCGTATCGACTGTCGCCGGAGAAGAAGCTACCCAGTGGGGGAGGATGGCGGCGACGACGGGGCTGAAGTAGCGTGTGCGGGTATTGCGCAATGCGGAGGAGAATCAGGAAGGTGGCTCTGCTGCTGGTATTGCAGCAGATCGACGAGGAGGAGGAGGAGGAACCGCCGGAGCAAGGGGGCGTCTGTCGGAGTGGGAAGAGAGGAAGTGAGGGGGTATCTCCGTAAGATCCGAGCTGAGGAGAACGGCAGAGCTTGTGGGGTTTTTATAGAGGTAGAGACGGAGAGGAGGGCGGAGGGAGGCGACGTGCCTCCCTCGCCGGAGGACGCCGGAGGAAGGAGACCCATACTGTTCGTGCGTTCGCACTGCCGGTATGGCTGGTTGAAGCACTCAGGGGGGTGCTCCTGCGGCGGCTGACGACGCAGGGCACCCCCATTTGACTTGGCAGGCCCCCCCTTACCCTGCACGGCGCCATGCTCCGCGTAAGGTCGCCGGAGCATGGTGCTGCTCAGGTTTTGCTGGAGGGACCTAAACGCAAAGAACGAAGGAGAGTTAGGGGCCAAAATGTGAGGGTTCAAAAGTTGAGGGCCAAAAAGTAAATATATGAGGACCAAAGTGTAAAGTTGGTCAAGAAGGTTTCTTCCTAGGCTCAAGTTTTTATACATGACTAATTAGGACCTAAGGATTCTGATGGTGAATTTTATTCCTAGATTGAACCTTGTTTGACCAGTCAAATTACGTAAAAACCTAAATTAAGTTGTTAATTGGGCATGGTTCTCAATGTAGGTCGAAATGGGTTCCCAAGGCTAAATTGAAGGTTCTAAACCCTAGAGATTATTTTTATATGAATTTTAGAGGGTTTATTCCATTTTTACTTTGCCTCAAACCTCGTGAATTGAAGTGGGTTTGTTTTAGGGTTATAGAATGTCATTTAATTCTTAAATTGCTCATGAACCCATTTCTGATTGATTCAACCCACTTTTTATCTTATTTAGATCATTTGACCTATGTTTGGTCTCTGAGAAATTCCGTTTATGTACTGCAATGGTGAAATTACAGTTTTTAACCTTTATTTCATGTTTTCTTCTCAGAACACTTATTCCTCAATTAAGCCCTTTGCTAAGTTATGTAGGAGCTTTTATCCTTTGTATTAGGTCAAAATGAGCTAGTTGAGGTTCTCATCATACCCCCATGCCTAACTTTTGCTAGTCCCTTAGCAAAAACTTAAGGTTTCAACCCTTGTTCTAGACCATGACTTTTTCAACAACTTAAGATAAGTGCTTTTTCATTTGAACTCATATTAAGTTAGAATGCTGACCATAGGCCTAAAAGGTACTCTAGTACCAATCAAGATCCAGATCTGTCTAGCCTCAGCCTCAGTCTTTGGCAAAGGTTTCTTAGGCCCACAAGAACTAACCTAGGGTTTATTTGACTTCGTGATTAAAGCACCCGTGCTCGGAATGATTTTAGCCCTGGCTCAGTTCGCAGTGCGTTTTGTAAGAGAGAGAGATAGAATATTTTTCTGTTTGGAGAGTTTTCTCTCTCTTTTTCTTTTTAATTCTAGCTTAGGATTGGCTTTTCAACACGGTCTGTATCAGATTCCTTGCTCCCATCATCAATCCTCAAGGGTTCCTGGCGATCGATGCTTCGAGATAACACCGCCCATGGCAACCCCCAGAACCCTGGCTATTGATATTTTGAGATAATCCCATCCATGGTTTTCCGTGGCCGAATTCAGACCTTGGCAGTTGACATTTCGTGATAATGCCATCCATGGAATCTGAACCAGCAGGGTGCTTACATGCCCCCAGTAGGATATGTAAATATCCTAAGAGACAAGCACCGAGGAGATGATATTTTGTTACGCATCTTCGAGGGGATTTCTCGCCTCTCTGCGCTGGGAACTCATCCAAATCAACTTGTGTTGATCGGCCGCTCCTATTCTAGGTGTATTTTTCAGAGTTTTTGCGACGCTTCTGCGTGATTTTGAATTTTTATGCTTACTGAACCAGGCTGTGTGTGGTGTTGGGGTGCTTAGGTTACTAAGTCCCGTAAACCAAAAGTTAGTTAATGAGGTCAAATACTCCCTAAGCCTTAGACCTAATACTTCAGCTTTTCATTTTCCTCAACCTCTTGAGGAGTGTCCAGATCTTAATGGGTACTAAGAGTCTATCCAAGAATGCCTAAGGTTTGCGTTCTTACTAATCCCTTTGTGCACTTTTCAGTTCTTTTCTTGAATGAGGTCTAGAACTTAGGTCAATTCCTTAGTTCCTTACTAATGACTATCACTTTTTTCTTTCATATTTGTGCTCCTTTTCCTTTTGTTTCTTTTCCTTCTCTACAAAATTTCCTTTCTCCTCTTATTCTTCTTTTTATTTTGAAAAATTTTTACTTTTTATGGTGTTTTTGGCATATGTGAATTTTTTTGTTTTAAAACCTTTTCTTACAAGTTTTGCACTTTTATACCCCCCCATGCCTAAGATTTGCAATGTCCTCATTGTAACCTATGGGATTTTTATTCAACTTAGTTCATACATTAGGATAGATGTTTTGATGAGTGAATGAGTCGGGGTGACTGTTGCGGACGATTTCTAATCCCAGATGCAAGCATCTGAGGTGGGGTTGGCTGTCTACAAGGGTGAACATTAAGTGCAAAAAGGTGTCAGAAAAAGGTTTTGGATTTTTAGGGAAAAGATGGGTTGCCTCCCGTTAAGCGCTAAATTTGATGCCTTCAGCAAAGCAGGAAATGCGATAGAGAGGGGATGATCAAATCAGCAGAGTTTTGTAAGACAAGCACCTTGATTAAGAGCCTGGTTGGTCCAACCAAGTGCTTGTTCAGATCGACAGGCTGATGATGCAGCCCAAACCCAATCAATCTGGTGGGTTGATAGATGTAGATCAAAAGGTGTGGAACCCACCATATACTATGAAGCTCAGATGGATGTGGAAGTGTGAATGCAGGGTTTGGCTGAGTCGAATCAGCCTGGTCAGAGTAGGGACCCGTAGAATAATCAGTGATTGATGTAGGAACCCTACAAGGGTGATCAGAGAATGATAGAGCATGGTATGTAGTCTGATCAGTGTTCGAAACCCGATGTGGAAATGCAATCGGCTCGGTGAGAGGTGAATCTGAATAAAAATTGAGTCCAGTTGCGGGTCGGGGTTGGGAAGAGGTTTTGATCCATTCTGTGTGTGCGGACGAGGTGGAAACCGTGTATGAGGGCTCTTCTAGAAAGGAATGACAGGTGATTTTCTGTAAAGAGTCCTCTGGGTAGCTATCAAATGCCTGAAGAGCGTCTGTAGGATGAAGGAAATCTGATTTGAGAAAAGATTTGAATTCCGTGTTGCAATCACTCTTGGCATTTTCTATTTTTGGTTCCTGAGGATCAAAAAGGAATGATTCTGTGTTACTAGTGATCTCGGGAATCAGGACCTCAGAGTCGGAGTTGGAGTCATGTGGACTGAGGTCGTAGATAGGCCTGGTGTGTTGAGGAAGGAGAATCTCTTCGCAATTATAGTCGGATCTGAAGTTGTCGGAGAGTTTGCGAAAATGAGATTCATGATGATGAATTCCACCGCAGTATAAATTATCAGATATGGAATCAGCAGCCTGACTGGGGTCTACCTATATGTCAATTCTGGGCTCGAAAAGGTATTCTGTCTAGGCTCAAGCTCCAAGCTGGTAGGATAGACCCAATTAAAACCCTACTCATCCAACTCCTTAGTTTCTGTATCATAAATTGGCATGTTTTCTGAAAAATCGATCAGATTTCCTGAGGATGTTGGAGAGGGATATTCATCAAATGGAGGCCCGAAGTCAGATTCTGTAAAAATTTGATCTTTCTCATAAGGGGCCTCATAATCTTCCCAATAAGTTTCAGATCTAGGTTCAAGGCTTAGGATGTGGGTAGAATTATTAGAACTTAAGTCCGAATAACCTTCGAGGGCCACCTTATCAAAATAAGGGGCGGAATTTATACCCTCAAAAGGTTCAGTTCTGATCTCATTATTGCAGGAGTTTTGGAATTCTAGGCTTGGCAATTCATGGTCTAAGTTTGCCTCATCATTGTGTTCTCCTGCAATATCCCAACCTAATTCAATGTTGTCTTCTATCTGGGTTGGGAATCTACAACCACCCTGTGCCTCAGTCCCGAGATCTGGGAAACTGGATTGTTCCTTAATACTGTTCCAAGATGGTTCATCCTCTATTTCTGGTATGTACGGGTATTTCTGGTTGATAATTTGTTCTACTGATTTCATCATTTCTACCCGTTTTATCAGGGCATCTTGGTGTTGTTCCCAAAGTACAGGATTTGTCAAGCATTGAAGGTATTCAGATTGGTGTAATTTTTCTATCTCAATGTATCCTGTCATGAGCATATCTCGGGTTGATCCTTTTGTAATTTCTGTCAACAGAATTTGGGCACAGTTTATGATGAAAGCTGTGGTTGTTGGGACATCAACCTGAATGTTTTCTATTGGTGTTGAGGGTTTACATTTGATTTCATAGAATTCAAGGGCATCCTCAATCATCTTATCTTTCATGGATCTCAGATATTCAGGTTTTTTTGAATGGTAGTCTTGCTAGGTAATTAGGCTGCATCTTTGAATCAGGTGGTGGAATCAAGATATAGAATCGAAGTTTGAATCAAGATGGAAGAAGGGGATTTTGTTCAGAATCAAAGAAAAAGGGCTGTGTGAATAATTGGTTTGCACAATAAGGGCAGCGAGGCTTGGCCTCGGGGAGGGGGGAAATAAATTTCTGAAGGAGGTTTCAAGGACCTCCTACCAAATACTGAAGGACTGGATGAGATAAGCAGGTGCTGGACCCAATCGAGGCACCCAACAATGTGTTGGGTGACTATAGAGGTGCGGGGCAGATGGACCCCTTGATTAGAAAGATTGTCCACCTAAGAATTACCTGGACAGCTAGAGAGGGTGAGTCCCGCAAAGACCCCTACACGGTAGAGCGTCCCCACGGGTTACAGGGTTTCCCCCACCCGACCTCTCTTGTCACTGCGGTTCCAGGTAGACCAGAATGGGGATCTTGACCTCTTAAGTCTACCACTTTTAATTCAAGAGCAAGGTGCTGAGGTTTCACTTGAACTTGTTAGGTGTTTTGAGTGAAAAGAGTGACCTAAGTTGAAGGTTGGTTGACCCAAGTGGTCAACTTTACCTGCTAGTTCTGTTAAGAGCTTATTAGGTCTTGTTTTTTAAGGTTCAAGTGTCTTTAGAGAGCCAACTTGTTTTAGGTTTTCTTTGAATAGGTATTTTCAGACAAGGGCTTGGGTACACTTAATTTGATTTTCTCAATTCTTGCTTAAGGAGTGTGTCTCTAAACCCCTAATGTTGAATCTTAGGCTGGTTCTACTTGGTCCACTTAGCTCTTTGTTGGGTAATTAGGGCTCAGTCAAGAAGGTGTTAGCCCTTAAGTACCCTTAATAGTGTGTGCAGAAATAAAGGGTTGAAGACATGCAACTTTTGATGCTTTACTAAGTATAGAAGATAGGATGGACCTATATTGCTTGTTCTTTTCTTTTCTTTCTCTTTAGAGTTTAGGGGTTAATAGCGAGAGGATAAGAAAAATTACCTGTCCTCGGAGTGGTTGTCGTGTGGTTGTTTGTCTTCTTGATTTCCTATAGCTGCACAAAAGAGAGGAGATTATTAGAAACTTAAGAAAAAAGAATGTTTACCCGCAAGAATAGCCGTTGCTCCCCGGCAACGGTGCCAAGAAATGGTGGCGGGACAACTTATGACTAGGTTTTGTTATAAAAGTAGCGTTGTAGTACAGCTAGTCATTGCCATCATTACAGATATTTTTTACTCGGAAAATAAAAGAGTTCCCGAGGTCGAACTCAGGGAGCAAGTCGTATTCTAGGGGTACAAATTCTTATTACAAAAATAAAAGAGAGAGAGAGAGAGAGAGAGATGAAAAATTTGGCTTCTTCTTCTTCTCCTTTCTTCCTCTTTGTCTTCTCTTCTTCTTGGCTCTTGGTTTCTTCTTCTTTGTCTATCTCCTCGTGGTCTTCTTCTTCTGTCTTCTGTTCTTCCTTGTTTTCTCTTCTTCTTTCTTTTTCTTCTTCAGATCTTCTTCTTCTTTTTCTTCTTTCTTGTCTTTCCTCTTCTTTGCCGCAGTCCTCCTTCTTCTTTTCTTCTTCTTCCTTGCCTTCAAGACGTCGTCTGATTTTGCAATCAGACGACTTAAACTGATGCTGCTACAGTGTACCTCTTAGCTTCTTCTTCTGCTTTGTGTTTTCTTCTTCTTCTTCTTCTTCTTCTTCACCTGTGCCTGCACACTTCATGGTTTTCGTTAGAGGGCAAAACCTACTCTACCCTTCCCCCCCGCGTCTCTCTCTCTCAGAATTCGCTCTTAAGGAAAGCTCTCCCAGAGCAACCGTGTAATCGGGTACGCGGGTTGCGCCTGGGTCCCAGGCCCACCGGCGTGCCGTGGTGGGCGAGGAGTGCAGGTCGAGCTTAGTCGGGGTCAGGGCCAGGTCCGCGAGGCGTGAGCGCGGATGAGGCCGGGTAATCGAGCGGGTGAAGGGGACCTCACCCCGTGAACTGAAGCAAACAGCTTAAGGCACTTTTTGCCTTTAAGCGTCCGTTCTCCTCAGTGGGTTTCCGAGGTGGGACTAAATCTCCCACCCCAATTTGGATGCCTGCGCGGAGGAAGCAGCGGCAGTCGAGGCTTCGCGCGAGGGCTTCGCCTCAACTGCAGTCTGGCACTTCGCGAAGACACACCCCATGCAGCCTGGGAGCCTGATCTAGGAGTGGCGTGCCTGGAGCAGCAGGTCGAAGGAGCTTCTTCACCTCAGCAATGGCGGCGGCGAGCGAAGTTCCTGTTTACAGAGAAAGGGCCTCTCGGCCTAATTAGATACGCGGAGGACCCTTCGCCGTGGCACGGCGAAGGTGGTCGGAGGGTCTGCAGGTGGCGGGGCGGAGCCTAAGGGCCGCCCTAGGTCAAACTGCGGGTTGGGAAATGGGTGTGTTCGGTGGAGTTGCAGAGGGCGATTTGGGGGAAGTGGAAGGGCGGAGGATGATCAGGGTGAGGAGGCGAAGGTTCTGTGGTGGTCGGCGAGCCGTGTGGGTTGCTGGAGTGATGGGAGAGGGTCGCCGGAGTGTGGCCGGAGGTGGAGAAGTTGAGGGCGATTTGTCGGAATCGAGGGCGACAGTAAAGGTTTAAAGCGAGGAAAAGGAAGAGGGGAGGAAGAGGAGAAGTTATACCTACTTAGCAGGATGAGGAGGGGCTGGAGCAGGCGACAGTCGTATCGACTGTCGCCGGAGAAGAAGCTGCCCAGTGGGGGAGGATGGCGGCGACGACGGGGCTGAAGCAGCGCGCGCGGGTATTGCGCAACGTGGAGGAGAATCAGGAAGGTGGCTCTGCTGCTGGTATTGCAGCAGAGTGACGAGGAGGAGGAACCGCCGGAGCAAGGGGGCGTCTGTTGGAGTGGGAAGAGAGGAAGTGAGGGGGTATCTCCGTTAGATCCGAGCTGAGGAGAACGGCAGAGCTTGTAGGGTTTTTCTAGAGGTAGAGACGGAGAGGAGGGCGGAGGGAGGCGACGTGCCTCCCTCGCCGGAGGACGCCGGAGGAAGGAGACCCATACCGTCCGTGCGTTCGCACGGCCAGTATGGTTGGTTGAAGCACTCAGGGGGGTGCTCCTGCGACGGCTGACGACGTAGGGCACCCCATTTGACTTGGCAGGCCCCCCCCTTACCCTGCGCGGCGCCATGCTCCGCGCAAGGTCGCCGGAGCATGGTGCTGCTCAGGTTTTGCAGGAGGGACCTAAACGCAAAGAACGAAGGAGAGTTAGGGGCCAAAATGTGAGGGTTCAAAAGTTGAGGGCCAAAAAGTAAATATATGAGGACCAAAGTGTAAAGTTGGTCAAGAAGGTTTCTTCTTAGGCTCAATTTTTTATACATGAATAATTACGATCTAAGGATTCTGATGGTGAATTTTATTTCTAGATTAAACCTTGTTTGACCGGTAAATTTACGTAAAAACCCAAATTAAGTTGTTAATTGGGCATGGTTCTCAATGTTGGTCAAGATGGGTTCCCAAGGCCAAATTAAAGTTCTAAACCATAGAGATTATTTTTATATGAATTTTAGAGGGTTTATTCCATTTTTACTTTGCCTCGAACCTCGTGAATTGAAGTGGATTTGTTTTAGGGTTACAGAATGTCATTTAATTCTTAAATTGCTCATGAACCCATTTCTGATTGATTCAACCCACTTTTTTATCTTATTTAGATCATTTGACCTATGTTTGGTCTCTGAGAAATTCCGTTTATGTACTGCAATGGTGAAATTGCAGTTTTTAACCTTTATTTCATGTTTTCTTCTCAGAACACTTATTCCTCAATTAAGCCCTTTGCTAAGTTATGTAGGAGCTTTTTATCCTTTGTATTAGGTCAAAATGAGCTAGTTATGGCTCATGATGAGGTTCTCATCAATCTCCCAGGAGTGAGTCAGTGTAAAAATGTGTGCGGATGCTTAGACTAAAAGTTCTTTTGAGTCAGAGGACGGGTTGATAAGTCGTATACTTATCACCCTATTTTATTGGTGGATTAAAATAAACTAAGGTTGCGAGAATTAGAGGCTAAATCCATATTTAACGGGCACCAGGGCTGATTAAGCCTGAAGGCCTGAAAAGTCTAAGTGTTCAAGTTCTTTTCATATTATTTCCCACTGTTGATAAGTTCCTAATGCCTAAGTTTCTCTTCCTAAGTTTATCATTTTTTTTTCTTATTTTATTTTATTCAAACTGATAAAATGAACTCAGGACATGTAAAATACTACCCCCACATGCTTAAGTTGGACAATGTCTTTATTGACAAATAAATTGATGCAACGGGGGTTCAGAGAGAAATCACCTGAGCGAAGCAGTATATTTGATCAGTCTGAATCTTTAGGGTTGCCTCCTAGGAAGCACTGAGTTTAATGCCTTCAGCTGGGCGATGCTTCGTGTCAACCCTCAATGAGGGTGACAACCTCCTTTAGGGAACCAGGGCAAGGAAGTGCTTCAGTCTCTGACTGTTTACCATGAAAATGTGCCCAGTGTTTGGATCTGCGATTTCAACCTCCCCATTGGAATAGGGTTTGACTACCATATACGGTCCTATCCACTTGGATCTGAGCTTCTTGGGAAAGAGTTCGAGTCAGGTGTCAAAGAGCTAGACTTGCTAGTTGGGCTCAAAGGTCTTTCTGTGGATAAGTCAGTCGTGGACGGCTTTCATCTTTTCCTTGTATAGCCGACTATTCTCAAAGGCGTCCCGATGAATTTCCTTGTGCTCGGAGAGTTGGAGCGTCCTCTACACACTTGCTAACTGGGAATCCATGTTACATTGCTTAACGGCCCAGTAAGCCCAGTGTTCCAACTTGACAGGAAGGTGGCAAGCTTTGCCAAAGACCAGGCGATAAGGTGACATGCCTATTGGGGTCTTGAAAGCGGTCCTGTATGCCCACAGGGCATCACCTAGTTGTGTGGACCAGTCCTTCTTGTCAGATCTCACAGTCTTCTGTAGAATGTTCTTAATCTGTCTGTTTGAGACCTCAGTCTGCCCATTGGTTTGCGGATGATACGGGGTGGCAATGCGGTGAGTAACCCCATATTTTCTTAGTAGGGCACGGATCTGGGCGTGGATAAAGTGACTTCCACCATCACTGATCATAGCCTTCTGTATGCCAAATCGAGAAAAGATGTTTTTCTTAACAAAGTTCATGACAGCCTTATGATCACATCGACTAGTGGGGACAGCTTCAATCCATTTTGAGACATAGTCTACTGAGACTAAGATGTACTCAAAGCCGTTGGATGGTGGAAAGGGGCCCATGAAATCAATGCCTCAAACGTCAAGGATCTCGACGATCAAAATGGGCTGAAGGGGCATCATGTCTTTTCTGGTCATGGTCCCCAAAGTCTGGCAGTGAGAGTAAGTCTTAGCAAAGTTGTATGCATCCTTGAACAAAGAGTGCCAGTAAAATCCAGACTGTAAAACTTTTGCAATCGTTTTCTTCCCTAAAAAGTGGCCACCACAAGCTTGGTTGTGACAAAAGGATAGCACACTTTGAACTTCATCCTCTGGAATACACCTCCTGATGATCTGGTCGGCATAGAGGCGAAACAACATGGGATCATCCCAAAAATAGTGCTTGGCTTCAGCCAAGAACTTATCCTGTTACTATCGGGACCAGCTGTGCGAGGTCTGTCCTACTACCAAGTAGTTGACAAGATCGACATACCAAGGTAGTTTCCTGTCTTGCACAGCCAAGATTTGCTCATCGGGGAAGGAGTCAGATAAGGGCAAGGAGGGCCCAATGTGGTCCGGGTTGAGTCTGGACAGGTGATCGGCCACAACATTCTTGGACCCAGCTTTGTCGCGAATTTCCAGGTCGAATTCCTGCAAGAGCAGGATCAATCTGATGAGCTTGGGTTTAGCGTCTTTCTTGGCCAACAAATAACGAATGGCCGAGTGATCCGTATAGATGGTCACATGGGATCCCAGAAGGTAAGATCGAAACTTTTCAAGTCCAAAAACTACGGTGAGCAGTTCTTTTTCTGTGACCGTATAATTCTATTGAGCCTCGTCCAACGTTTTGCTTGCGTAGTAGATCACCACGAGTTTCTTATCCTGTCTCTATCCCAGGACTGCGCCGATGGAAAAGTCTAATGCATCGCACATGATCTCAAAATCCTGGGGCCAGTCTGGGGGCTATAATATAGGTGCGGTGGAGACTAATTCCCTGAGAGTGTGGTAAGCCTGGATGGAATCAGGTGTCATGTGAAATAGGGCGTCGTTGGCAAGAAGGTCGGTCAAGGATTTCAAGAGTTTGGAGAAGTCTTTGATGAACCTTCTATAGAAGCCAACATGTCCAAGGAATGAGCGGATTTGTCGGACTGAGCTAGGTGGGGGAAGTTTGGAAATCAAATCAACTTTAGCTCGAACTACCTCAATGCCCCTATGCGATACGATGTGATCGAGGACAATTCCTTCTTGAACCATGAAATGTCTCTTTTCCTAGCTTAACACCAACTTAACCTCGATACATCGTTTCAGGATTTTCTCTAAGTTGCCCAAACAATGATCGAATGAGTTCCCAAATACTGATAAATCATCCATAAAGACATCCAAGTATTCACCTACCATCTCTGAAAAGATGGCTAGCAAGTAACTCTAAAAGGTAGTGAGTGCGATGCATAACCTGAATGGCATACGACGGAATGCGAATGTGTCATACGGGAAAGTGAATGTGGTCTTCTCTTGATCTTCAGGAGCAATTGTGACTTGGATGTATCCTGGATATCCATCCATGAAGCAAAAATATTTCTGCCCTGCCAATCGCTTAAGAATCTGGTCAATGAATGGCAGGGGAAAATGATCTTTCTTGGTTGCTTCATTGAGCTTCCTATAATCAACACATACCCGCCATGCAGTGGCGGTGCGGGTGGGGTTGGATTCGCCACGCTCATTGGTGACAACGGTGAGCCCAGCTTTCTTGGGGACCACTTGAGTGGGGCTCACCTAGGGGCTATCGGAGATTGGGTAAATGATGTCAGCGTCAAGCCACTTGATAATTTCCTTCTTGAAGACCTCCTGCATATTTGAGTTTAATCGTCTCTGCATCTGACGGGAAGGTCGGGCCCCATCTTCCAGGTAAATTTTGTGGGTGCAATAGGTGGGGCTAATTCCTCTCAAATCTAAGATAGTCCATCCAATGGCGGCCCGATGTTCTGATAGGGTTGCGGCCAATCTGAGTTCCTGACCCTTGGTTAGATAGGCATTGATAATCACTGAGAAGGTCTGGTCAGGTCCAAGGAAGATGTATTTGAGATTCTCGGGTAGTAGCTTCAGCTCGGGTGTGGGTGGAACAACACTTGATGGATAGGGGAAAGGTAGGAGTTAATCAACATCAATCTCCTCGAATGGTGGTGGCTGATGGTAATCGGTTCTAGCGTGCACAAATGGTGACGGGTTAGAACAGTCGTCATAGGGTTGGGTCTGATGGTCTGACACAGAACTAAAGGTAAGGCATTCCTCAACTAGAGGCTCCACGGGATCGTGCTCCTCAATCCAGTTGCAATCGAAAGACTTGGTCACCCTGAAGATATCCAACTGCATCTTTTTGTCTCCGAAGGCAATTTCCATGCCTCTTGTGTCGCAATCGATGTTCACCTTAGCCGTAGCTAAGAAAGGCCTACCTAGGATGATGGGTGTGTTCTGTAGCTGTTCAGGGACTTCCATGTTGAGCACCAAGAAGTCGATCAGGAAATAGAAGTCCTCGACCCAGACAATCACGTCCTCGACAACCTCTTTCGGGGTCTTCATGGATCTATCAGCCAACTGGATGGTCACAAGTGTAGGTGTCAACTCTCCAAAGCCAAATTGGTGATACAAGGTTGTCGGGATTAGATTGATTGAAGCACCTAAGTCCAGGAGTGCTATATCAAATGTCATGTCCTCGATATTGTAGGATATCAGGGGTGCTCCTGGATCAGTTCGTTTGAGTGGAAGGTTGCTTGATATCATGAAACTTGCTTGCTCTGAGAGCACAACCTTCCTAGGTGCTTGGGGTCGTGGCTTACGCTTCGGCGTATAGTCATCTTTTAGGACCTTAGCCTAAGCCGGGATATGCTTGACTGCCTCGAGGAGCAGGATATTAATCTGAACCTGCTTGAAGATTTCCAAAAGCTCCTTATTTTCCACAATAACTTTCGTTTTCTTTATCTTCCCCAAGGCCTCGGGATATGGTGTCTGGATATGAATAGGGTCCGTTTCCTGGTCCTTGGGCCTTTCCTGCTCGTCTTCAGAGTCGGGTATTTCAGGGCGTGAAGTCTTGGGAGGAGCCAGCCATTTGGGCTCCTGGGTTTTAGTGCCGCTTCTCAAGGTCACCGCATTTGCAGAGGCATTGGGACCATGGGTTGATCCTTGAGAAGAAGAGAAAGAAGAAGCACCGAACCTAGGGGGTGTTCGTGGGGCTGGCTGGACCATGTGGGCTTGCCCGAGATTGCCTTGGAACCCTTGCAAGTTGGGGCCTCTGTTAATCATGTTTTGTGGGTTCGGTTGTGGCTGAGAAGGAAAGGATCCCTGTTATTTACAATCCAACAGCTGCCTCAGAAGGCGAAGATATTAAAGGAAAAGGTAGATGAACTAGAAAAGAACATGGATCGAGTCAAAATGTTGCTAAACGAGATGGTGGTGGATCCTTCTATGAGCGAACTCGCGGAAGATCCCAACATCTCCGAAGAACCCAGGCAAGGTGGGTTTCTCCAAAAGTTATTTGGCTATCTTTGTGCTAGTTTCTGAGTGGGACTACTTTCGGGATCACTGTAGTCGTGTTTTTGCAGGGGATAAGAGTTATATAGAAATAAGTTATTATAGGGATTAGTGGAGATGATTATTTTGATTGGGATATAAGAATAGGTAGTGTGATAAAATGATTGGTGTTTTGATGTGATATTGGTGTATGTATGGTTTTTTAAAATTATGATATAGGTATGAGTGTGTTAATGTGAATAGTAAATGTATTTTAATAGGTATATTACGTTGAAGTTGATATATTTTAATAGATGTTGTTGATGTGATGCAGTGGGATGGTTTGATATTGATATTGATTGGTAAAGTGAAATAAGTTATACCCTCTAACTTTAAAATTAATTCGTTTGATAATCCTTTGATTGACAGATTATCCTTAAGTTATTCCTCAACCAAATGGAACCTACAAGAGAAAGTACCTTTGAAAGCAAACTTGGGAACTTAAGTTCAAGTCACAACCGTTTAAAGGGTATTACCCTTGGTGTGTTTCCAAAATGCATGCTTGCCCCTTGGATTCCATGAATAGGTTTTAAGTCCATGTTTGAGTTTTGTTTACATAATCAGTCTTTCAGTTTGGGTAAGAAGGATTGCCATGTTCGATTGACTCATTGAAGAGAATTATGTATGTGCCACCGGTTGGTTTCCATACATAAATACCACTCTTATTGTGAATATATATTTGTAGATGAGCACATTGTTGTCCTGCTAATTACTCTCTGTTTTAGGTCATGGACCGATGCAATATAGATTGCAGACAGCGCTTTCACTCTTATATAGGCTTTGAATAATTGGAAAATGATGATATATATAATTGGCCTTAGATAAGAGTTTATTAAAGATAAATGTCATACTCCTATTCTCCTGTAAAGGTTGTAATTTGTACTTTAAAATAGGTTTCATGCTTTAAGATTTTCCTGTATTTTGCTAATTATTTATTGCACCAGCGGGACCTAACCATGATTAGTCCCTCAAATGTGATGCATTGACTTCTAAGAAGGTGACACAACAATTCTCAAAATGTAGAATTAATGCAAATCCGGAGTCCTTGACCATCTAGATGTGAGAAATTCTTTGAATGTCAATTCAGCTACTTTCGTAGTGAGAGGAACATTCATCCTGTGGCAAGTATATTTGGCATAGGATCAGTTGCCTAGAAATTTCCACGAAGAAGACGTATTCAATCTTGATTAAAATGGAAGCTTGGTAGTGAAGTTTCAATGATGTGAAATTTTACTTATATGTAGATGAGCAATGGTTTGGCTAAGTCATCTCTTAAGCTAAATTCCAACTATTAATTTGAGTGACAAGTCAAAAAAGACATGTGGAGTCCACTAAGGTGCGCAGATCTCCCCTTTTTGGTAGGGAGAGGCTTGGATTTTGGCTTGGAATATTGGTTGAGAAAATCATTTATCCTTGTTGGATTCATAGATTATCTACTATGATGGAAATACATGTATGCATACGAGTAATGGTTTATCTACACCACAATCACACTTGGGTACAGAAACTTAAAAATTGATGCATTTCGTAACATAAGGATATGGAAGTAATTAAAAAAGTGTAGATTCTCATGGGAGGGGGTGAGATATGCGTAACGCATAAAAAGATAATGTCACAAAATAAGTAATCTCACAATGCACACAAGTATTTTTTAGTGGAACCCAAACTAGGTGAAAACCACCACCTAACACTCTGATGTGCATACATCTGATTAACCTAAAATGTCTATTAATGCATGTTCTTAGTGTCACATTAGTATCATACATTGTAAATAGTGTATAACATGCATAATCATGCATTTAGATTAAGTTGTATAAATTATACAATAATTGTCTCCTTTTTATGGTTAGGGACAGAGCGACTTTTTATCGGGGCCTCAGATAAAAGATCAGACCGTACGGAACTGATCAGGACGACAATTGGAGTTCAACGACTCCAAAATCGCCTTAATCGGACATCCATAGCACCAGATAGAGACAGAGGAACCCTAAAGATCAAGGGCCAACATGGTGCTAATCCACACCTCAGAAGACAAATTTGACCACACGGATGGATTCGGATCTACGATCACATCCTAACGGCGTGAAAATCGGTCCAATCCTACACCCGTGACACCGTCTATAATTCTCAGAAGATGAACGACAAAGATGGTGCCACATGGCGCCATCTCAGTCACCCAACTAATCCTAAGGATCCGCATCTGCCTTTCTCTTCATCTGATCGATTATTCTCCGTCGTTGGATGCTCATCCAACGGCTGCAGGTCAGCGCTCACAAAACAACCGCGCGACACAAAGCCGCCTGCAACGCGTTGGTCGAGCACCTTCGCGAGAAGAGAAGTTCGCACGTTCGAGTCGCGGCGCCTCAAATTGAAGAGCGGGCGCATGGAGCGGGTGAGCGAGCGAAGCCGTGCGATGAGGATCATGCAGCGTTGAGCAAGCGACAGTGCCAATGCGCGATCAGACGTGTGGCGCTGACGCGTGATCGCACGAGGGCGCGCGACGCAGGCGAGGATGGTTTAAGCCGTCCGATCTCTTGATCGGACGGCTGATATCGCGTGTACGTGCATAAGCTTTTAAGGCGGGGAAGAAAAGCGGGCACGCACGGTGCGCGCACATGTTTCCCACAACGGACCTTTAGTGACGTTTAAGTCCGTCACTAAAGGTCCCATATTAATGTTTTTCAAATTAAAATGTCCAAAATGCCCCCCACTCCTTGCAACTATAAAAGGAGACCCCCTCCATACGAATTTATCATCCCTTCCTTCTCTTCTCTCCCTCTCCAAAGCTCAAGAGAAGCTTCTCCCACACCCGGGATTCTCCTCAAGAGATAAAATCAATTTTTCGCCCCCATTCAAGAAGTAGATCCTGCGACAACGACGCCGTGCTGCCTTGTTCCCGTTTCTCCTGCTTTGAGCTCCTTCTTCCTACTCCGTTCCTCGTCTTCCAGGCGTTGTCTCGTCAGGCTCATCCTCCAAGTGATCTTCGAGGAGGATAATTTCTCTCTCCCATTCCTTTCCAGAGTAAAATTTTTCCTGCTTTCCAGTGTAATAATTTCTCACTTTCTAGTGTAATCTTTTCTCGCTTTCTTAGTTGTACAAACATTTTGCAACTTCAAGTGGATGTTCTCCCTTTCTCTTATGGTTTCTATTGATTCCAGTTCCTTGTAATTACTCCGCTCTTTAAAACACAAAAAAATATAATTGCGAATTTTGATCGACGTAGCCTCCCTGAGTTTAACCCAGGATTTCTATTCCAGTATAAATTTTATTTGTTGAACCTGAGTTCTTTCGCTATTCAAACAACAACAACAGGTTTTTCAAAAACCAACTTCGATAGCGTAGTCCTTCGACATTTTACACCCTCTCAAGTTAGGATTTCCCGATCGACCTAGTCGATCAAATCCAGTAAACAAGTCACTTCAACAAGGGTAACTTAACCTCTTACAACCACACTACTTTGAACGAGGGTAGTGTACCTCAAAACCCCTTCTTTTCACAAGAAGAATTTTGTCTCACAAAGGAGACAGGAATTCGCAACGCGAATACCCAACACAATTACAAAGAAAAAATTACAACACAACCTATAGAGCCAACAAAGATTAACCTAGCTACTGTAGGTAAAGAAACTTCCCTTTGATGAAAGGAGTGTGTCGACATGACGACGCAGGTGTGATGAGAATCTCATCATGAGCCCTAACTAGCTCATTTTGAACTAAGAAAGTGAACAAAAGCTCCTACATAACCTAAAGGAAGGCCTAACTCAAGTGATTACTGTTTTGGAAAGAAAACATGAACTAAAGGGTAAAACTGCAATTTTACCATTGCAGTACATCAACGGAATTTCTCAGGATCTAAACATAGGTCAATTGGATTTAATAAGAGGAAAAGTAGGATGATTCAGTCAGAAAAGGGTTATGGTGAGATTTAAGAATTAAATGACATTCTGTAACCTTAAAACAAACCTACTTAATTTTACACGGTTCCAGTCAGGATAAAAATTGACTAAACCCTCTAAATTCATGGAAAAATATCCCCTAAGGTTTAAAACCTTCAATTTGGCCTTTGGAACCTATTTTGACCTAGATAGGTGTCCTAGCTTAATATTTGACCTAATTTGGGTTTTTGTGTAAAATATCCAGTCAAACATGGTCAAACCTAAAATCCAACTTCACCATTGGATTCCTTAGGTCCAAATTAGGTTTGTACCAAAATTTGGACCTACGGGAAGGTCATCTTGATCTACTTTGCAAAATAATCCACCCAATTACATTTTGACCCCTAACTTTGGAAAATCCTTGCACAGAACCCCCTATCTTCTCGTCACTTTCTACATTCCGGTCCCTTTGCCGTTGCAGCAGAGGACCCATACCTCCGACGAAGTTTCGAGGAGGATTTCTCCTCGCTTCCCCAGAGAGCTACTCTCAGATTTGAAAGGGGGGCCCTCTGAGAAATCCCCTGTCGTCTGAGCAGCTTCCCATGCCCTGATTCTCACCATACCTCTCATGTGAATGCTCGAGAAGCATGGGTATCGTACCTGTGGCGAACTCTGACGAGAGTCTTGTGCTTGGAAGCTCACCTTCCAAGCATAAGGCCCTTTGCCTGTGCCTATAAAAGAAGCTCCAGGTCCAGCCGTTTCTTCGATGCTTGACCTGGTCGAAGAATCACCCCAATTTCCTCTCTTCTCCAGTCAGGAGTCTAGCGAGCTTCGGCGAGCCCTCCTCTTTCTTGTCTCTCTGCCACAATACCAGTGGCAGAGCCACATTCACCACCTTCCTCCACGTCGCGCAACACCCACGCACGTGCGTCTAGCCCCGTCGTCGTCGCTGTCACCCCTCCCCTAGTCATCGTCCTCTCCGGTGGTAGCAGGTACAGCCAGCCGATTCCTCTCCCCCTTCGTCCACTTAGCTAGGTTAGAATTACTCCTCTTTATCCCCTCTTCAATTCCCCCCTTTCTATTTCCACTTTCGACCCCTCATAGCCACTGTCCACCTCCATCTTCATCTCCGGCCACCCACCGACGAGGTGCTTCCACCGCTCCGCACCTGCACACGTCTTGCCAGACACCTCACCACCTCTGCCATCATCCACTGATCACCTTTCGCCCATCCATTGATCGCCAACACCTTCCTAAACGTCCCCCGACCAAACCCTTAAGCACAGCCACGAGGTGACCTAGGCACGCATGCTTAGGTCGCCCCGTGGCCTGCCACCCACTGTCTCACGTTTGTCAAGACACGGCGAAGCTCCTCGTGTGTTTTAATGGGGCAGCAAGGTTGTATTCATGAACTTCAGGTCGACCCCCCATTCCGCCATTGACTCACGGAGAAAGGAGCTTGTAGCAGCTCTCCAGGCCGCGCGCTCCAGGTGTCAAAGTGCCAGGTGAAGCGGGCTGGTCTTGCGCATCCATACAGCCAAGAGATTGGCTTGGCAAGTGACCCAGCAGCAGCAATTGAAGAAGTTTTCCTGTAGGCGCGAGCGTAGAAGCGGGTGAGACATTTAGTCCCACCTCGTGAACTCAGAAGCGCGGAGAGTGCCTTAAGTTGAACTTGTGCTTTCCATTGGTCGCCTCCAAACGACACGGGGTGAGGTCCCTCGCTCACATGCATGCCTTGTCCGCGACCTTTCTCCCGCGGATCTGGCTGACCGACTCGATTATCCCACTCACTCCTCGTGCATCACACCCACGCCGGTGCGCCTGGACTCGGGCGCACGATACCCAATCCAATTACCTAGCTTTGGGAGAGCATACCTTAGAGAGAAATAGAGAGAGAGATGCGGGGGAGGGTAGGGGATAGGTTTTGCTTCTGTGTGCATGCGCAAGGAAGAAGAAGAGAAGAAGGAAGAGGAAGGTGCAGCTGAGTTGAAGCTAAGCAGGGAAGGAAAGACACTTAGCCGTAGAAAGGAAGAAGAAGGAAGGCCAAAGAGAAGAAGAGGAAGTTAGAGGAGAGCTAAGGAAAAGGCTGAAGAAGGAAATCAAGGCAAAAGCCAAGGGAAGGAGAAGCATTGTAGCAGAGGTGCGACTGAGGAAGAAAGAAGAAAGAAAGAAATCAAAGAGAGTAGGAGGAGAAAGAAGAAGACCACAGAAGAAGGCAAAGGTAGAAGGCAAAGAAGAAGAAGAAAAGAAGAGAAAGCTGAAGAAGAAGGAAGGAAGAAAGAAATCAAGGGGGCCGAGAAAGCTAAGTCCGAGAGGGAAGAAAGAGTAGAATTAAAGAGAAAAGAAGAAAGGCTATCATTTAAGACGTCTGATCATAGAATCAGACATCCAATTCTTCTATTTTTGCTACAATTTTGACTCTTAAATTCTTGCATTTATATTCTGAATTAGGTTTTGAGTAACTCTAAGTGTTCAATTACATTATTAAGATTAGTGAATAAATTCCATTTGATCCCTGTATTCGACCTCGGATACCTTAGTTTTTGAGTAATAAAAACTTTTTATTTGTTTATAACGATTTTTCTACTATACTGTAACGAGACTGATTTAAAATACGACAAAGCGTTATATAATAGGGTGTGTGAACCACGTGGGGGCACCTCGTCGCTCTCGCAATCGCGGAGGGAGAGTGGGTGCACAACTGAATTCAAGTTCTCTAGATGTGGAACAAAAGATTAGAGAGTTAGAACTTCTTTTAGATGATCTTCTATTTCTTTTTGACACAAGAGATGTGGAAATGGTATTCAAGGTGTGTCTTGGTGTATCTTTGCAAGGCAAGGGTCCTCTATTTATAAAGAGCCTAGGAAGGCTTTAGAAGCCCATAGAAAGCTTCCATAGCCGTTGGGGTTGAACCCAAGGCAAAATAGGCCATTATCAGAATCAATCATGATTCTGACAGGGTCATCAGACATCTGGTCCGGGTATCAAACGTCTGGAAAATCTGTTTAAGACATCTGGGAACAAAGTCAGACGCCTGATTCTAGGCGAATTTCTTTCTTGACTTGGTTCAGACCTAAACAAGGTTCTAGTGTATGGCCATCAGACGACATACAGGATGTCCAGTACTAGGTTTGGACATCTAAAAACCTATTGTACTGAGGAAATGGATTCCCAAGATAGTTTAACGGCTAGAAAATCTTACAAAGAAGATTTTGGGTCAGTCGAGGCTAAACGGTCACATATTAGACGTCTGGGGTCCTCTACAGACATCTGATATAAGGCTAACGGTCATTTCTCTCAATGTTTGTATAGGAAGCCAATGTTCCACTAATTAGATGTCTGGCACAAACATTAGACGTCTTCTAAGACGTCTGGAACTAAGGTCTGGACGTCTAATTTCATCAAACAAAAGATACAAGGTCCAGCCTAGGTTATTGGATGTTTGAGTCAACAGTCAGACTTCTTAAAAGTCATTATCAGACGTCTATTTTTCAGATTAGATGTTTGATTAGGCTGTTAGAACCCTATTTTGGTTTTCTAGGTTCTCTACAAAAATTCTAGGTATCCTAGGGTTGTGCAGGTGTTCCTAAGACTACTTCAAGGGTTCTTTGAGGCTTTTTAACAAAAGATCTAAGAAAGAAATAAAGAGCAAAACAAAGAAACAAAATTACATAGAACAAGATAAAAGGAAATCTATCATATTCTTGTCTTCACACTTCTTCAGGCTATCGCTCCTTGCGAAGCTCCTCTGTTCTTCGTCAAGCTCCTCCAATCCGCCATGGATGCGAGCTTGAACTTCGTCTAAACACGTCTCCATTTGCAATTAACCTGAAATCTAAGACTTCAAGTGCAAATGTTAAATAACCGTGTTTTGTTATCATCAAAATAAACTATTGTGGTTCTCTATCGCCAACAAAAAGGATAATGGTTTAGTCTTTACTTGTAACTGCAATTATGATCCTTTACTGGGACACTTAACTCATAAACCTATTTTCTTTCCTTCCAACCAAGTTTAGAAAATCAAACACAACTCTAAGAAGACCTTACAAGACTGTGACTCGATCGGACTGACTAAGTAGCCCAATCAGACCCAAGTTGTCAACTATGAATTATCAAACCAAATGCAGGATTGTAGTCACTTAACATGTAGTCATAAATATCAACAGCCAAACAACAGTCCATAAAGCACTAACTCAAAATAAAGTGTTGACAAGAAGATAAAAAGCCCACAAGTCCAGAAATTGTAATGGAAAGAGCAGCTCAAGTCTCAAAGTGCATCAACTAGTAGATTGGAAAGAAAAACTAAGTAAACTAGTAAGAACTATTGTCCTAAGTCCCAAACCAGAGCACCAAACGTAGCTGCTGCACCCAGCAGCTTAGTTACACTTAAAATGGAGACTAAAGAAAACATCTGCAAAAACTGAGTAGAGTAAAACAAAACGATAGAGTAAAAAAACACAAAGAGTGGACATGTAACTCAAATCATTTATTCAACCATTATTCATTATTTAATAGTCCATTAGTTGTTATGCATGTTGCCCTTAACGGTCTTATTCTTGATGTTTCCAATCTATGCCTTGGGACACAAGACAATCTCAATGCGATATCTTGAGAAGTACAACTAATATAAAACACCTTCTTAACTAGGAAAATGACTTATACCTACTTCACATCTTAGTCCATCACCCTTGGGTGATTATGAGGTAAAGTGGTGGCTACATCGTGTAATGCAAACAGGTGACATGCTGAATTACAAATAACCACTCATCCACTCACTGGCAGAGTCAAGTATAAACAAACCCTAACTTTCGAGTCATGCACCCTGCTATCTAAGTTTGTTATTAAACTTAACTACGAGTCGTATGAAGACTAACAACTCCCTCACCAATCTAATCGATTTAAATTCAGATCGACATTGCAATGAAAATAACACCAAACAGTAAGAATTGAACCAATTATCCAATATATGAATATCTTGACAAATTCGTCATTGTTTGGGTTCCATAATTATTCCTTAGATAATGGAATTAAAAAAATCATATCCTTCTTCGTAAAGTTCATTGGAGGTTTTCATCATTGTGTACTTTAGAAATAATTTATAACCAAATCCAAGGTTAGGATTTTTCTTGTTCCATAAGATTTAAGTCATTGTATAAAGTCAATATTCTTGTATTGATTACCGATTCATATTTGAAGTCCAGTGTCTGACATTTAAACATATTAATGCCTCCCATTACGACTTCTTAAGCAATTAATAATTAGTCTCCTATTGTCAACGTCACGAACTCCGAATTCTATGCCGCCGCACAAATGTGGGCCCCAAGTGGTCGCTTTTCCCAGAGTGGGCCTTATTTCTCTTCTTTTCTTTTTTTTTCTCTCTTTCTCCCCCTAAAGTTGTGTGCAAGCTCGAGTTTTGAAGAAAATAATCCTAGATGCTGGTTTAATTACTCTATCTATCTGTTCGTATTGTTTTCGGCATAACTCAAACTACTCACCTTAGATTTATGTGAAATAAGAATTGTTGAAAAATTTATGATACAGAGAAATTCAATCACGACAGGACCTCAGTGCAGGAGTTGGAAATGGAGCTGGAGATGCTGAGCGTTGTTTACGTAGCTAAATCATGTTTTAAAAGATGTCTCGTTGTAATATAGATGAAATCTTCGTAAAAATAAATAAGAATTTATAACTCAAAAATTAAAGTATCCGAGGTTGAACACAAGGAGTAATTGGGTATTTCAAAACTTAATAATACAACTTTCAATAAAAAGCAATAACTAATTCAATCAAAATTGAAGAGTAATGTTGTGGAGAAATAATGCTAAAAAAGAATTGGACATCTGATATTTTATCAGACGTCTTAAAAATTTTGACTATAGTGCTTTGAATTATTGTCCTTCTGTGTCTTCTCTCTCTCTTCTCTTGCTTTGCTCTACGGCTATGCTTGTTTTGGCTTCTTCTTTTCTTCTTTTGCTTGGCCGCTCCTACTTCTCTTCTTCTTCTACCCTTGCTTTCTCCCTATTTTCTCTTCCTGCAGCTAAGTCCCTGCCTCTCTTCTTTTCTTCTTTAGCTACCTTCTTCTTCTTCCCTTGGTCTGCTGCTCCTCTTCTACAGTGCATCTCTTTTCTTCTTCTCCTTTTTCCTTCCTTGCTGCGGCTACCTTCTTCCTTGCTAAGTCCTTCAGCCGCTTCCTTCTTCCTTTCTTCTCTTGCTGTGCCTCTTCCTTTCTTAGCTTCTTCTTTCACAACACCATGCAGCAAAACCTACCCCCTACCCTCCCTGCGTCTCTCTCTCTATTTCTCTCTTCGGTACGCTCCCCTAGAGCCGGGTAATCGGGTCGGGTGCGCGCCCGGGTCCAAGCGCACCAGTGTGGGTGTGATGCGCGAGGAGTGCTAGGTCCGTGGGGGCAGGTCATGGACGAGGCGTGGCGAGTGAGGGTGAGGGATCTCACCCCTGTGTTCTCGAGGCAAACAACACAAATCACAAAATCAATTTAAACTACACAGGTAGCTCGAAACTTACCGAGGTGGGACTAAAAGTCCTAATTGCTGCACCTGCGGAATGCTTTGGCTCTCGATAGGTGGTTGATGCGGTTTGCGGAGGAAAGCCACGCACCTGGGACTTGGCTTCCTGGAGCGGGGTCACCTGATGCAAGCTTGCAAGCAAGCTTCAGTTCTTCTCCAATGGCGGTGAGGGGTGAGACCTGTCAGCACGAATACGGCCTCACGACCCAGTCAAACAATAGGAGAACCTTCACCGTGTCACGACGAAGGTGAGGTGGGGGTCAGCATGGCTCAGAACGAACTAGGTGTGCGTGCCTAGGTCGGACTGTGACCGTGTGTGTCGGGTTGTTCGGTGGAGGTGTGGAACGTGTGTGGCGGGCAGTGAGTAGGTGGAAAGTGGACAGTGGAGGGAGGCAGAGCTTGTGAGGTGGTTGGCGAGGCGTGTGGATGCATGGAGTGATCAGGTCAACCGGAGATTAGGAAGATGAGGGTGGACAGGGGCAGTCGAGGGGTGGTTTATGAAGTAAAAGGAGGGAAAATAGAAAGTAGGAGAAGAGGAACTTATCTAGGGTACTTGGAGCGAAGGGGAGGCAGAGGAGACGAACGGCGCGTTTCTGCCGGTGTCGGAGAAGACGGCCCTGAGGTGGAGATAACGACGAGGAGGAGGTCAGAGAGGCGTGCGCTGGTGCGGCGCAACGCGGAAGAATGAGGCGAAGCGAACCTTGCCACTGGTTTGGTGGCAGAGCGATAATTGGAGGGAGGGAGAGTCGCCGGAGCTTGTGGGATACTTGGCCGGAGAGGGAAAGAGGAATTCTGGGGGATTCTTCGGCCAAATCAAGCTTGCAGGATTCCCAGAGGACCGGGGGTCCTTTTATAGTTGCTGGTCAAGTTTCTGGTGCTTGGAGGGCAAGCCTTCCAGCGCAAACTCCTCGCTGGAGAAGGAAGGTGGTTAGGATACCCAAATCTCTTGAGCATTCGCACAAGAGATTGGCGTAAATTTGATCTGGAGATCACGTTCAATCGATGGAGAGATCCTTAAAGAATCTTCCTTCCAAATCTGGGAGGAGATCTCTGAGGATTCGAGGAGATATCAGCCTTGAATCCTCGCTGGAGTGGGATTCCTCCGCTGTAATGGCTGAGGGACCTGAATGCATGGGTGGCGAGGAAGCTAGGGGGCTCTGTGCAAGGATTTTTTCAAAAGGTAGGGGCCAGAATGTAATTGGGTGGACCATTTCGCAAAGTAGGTCAAGATGACCTTCCCTTAGATCCAAATTTTGGTATAAACCTAATTTGGACCTAAGGAATCCAATGGTGAAGTTGGATTTTAGGTTTGACAATGTTTGACTGGATATTTTGCATAAAAACCTAAATTTGGTTAAATATTGAGCTAGGACCTCAATTTAGGTCAAAATAGGTTTCAAAGGCCAAATTGAAGGTTCTAAACCCTAAGGGATATTTTTCCATAAATTTTAGAGGGTTTAGTTGATTTTTATCCTGACCAAACCTTTTTGAATTAAGCAGGTCTATTTTAGGGTTACAGAATGTCATTTAATTCTTGGATTACACAATAATCCATTTCTGACTGAACCAACCTACTCTTTATCTTATTCAGACCATTTGACATATGTTTTGTCTCTGAGAAATCCCATTTATTGTAACGACCCGGTTCCCGAGTCCCTACGAGACACGAGAACCGGACCGACTCGACTAATCCCAAGACCTAGTCGTCCAACGAGGAAGTAACCAAAAGAGCAGTAAAATAAACCACATTCAGCATGAATATAACTAACAGTAAGGAAGTACAGCAGTAAGGAAAGAAACTACTACAGTAGATACCACCACAACAGTAGAACAACATTTATCATATAACAAGAACTGCAGGTAAAGAAAGTACAGCGAAACAAGAACTACTCACTATAACAGAAACAAAAGAGGTACAAAAGACTGCGGTAAACTCTACTGGACCCTACTCGGCCCAGCGTCCTCTGCAGCCGTTGACCCTGGCTGCTCAACACCTGGTCCTGAAAAAGGTAACGAGTGTAACACGTCAGCAAAACGCTGAGTAGAGTGGCAAACTAACTAAGGACAACAGTAGAGTGTACAGTAGCTGTTATGTTCTATTACTTCCTTTATTCACATCTTTCAATTTTCTCACTATTTCATTTATTTCTCAGATCCTTTACTTGATCTCGAATGTTCCTCTTGGGAACGATCTTGATTGCAGTCTTTTCCAAAAGTAAAAGTAGCACGTGGTGCTCTCCTGGCCGGGAGAGTCCCCCCGTGGTGATCCTACCCTCAGTTAACCACCCCAAGGTCACTGACAGACGTAACGGTGACTACGGCACGCGCGATAAACGCACAGGTAGCTAACCCGCACTGACACGCGGTCAGTCGTTTCCGTTAACGGGTGCGCCTAAAGCACAGCACGGAACCAGGGCAGAGCCCTCTCAGTAACAGGGGTCCAACCCCTCCACAGTAACCAAACCAGGGCCTTGCCCCTCCACAGTCCGCGCACCCTCGCCTGACTACCCTGGTTTGCCCTAGTGGGCCTAACAAGTCGGTGAAGGAGGCTAGCAGAACCCCGGGGCCCGTGGGGTAGCTAGTACTCTCCTAACACTAGTAGCTCTCCTCGGTACTACGTACACGAGGGCCAACAAGTCGGTACAGAGCGGCCAATCCTAACCCCGGGTACGTGGGGTGGCTGGCCCCACTCTGCACTAAACAGGTACAGGTACTTCCCTTGGTACTGCGTACCCAAGAGACAGTACAAACTACATCTCAGTTCCATTCCTTTTTCTTTCCAGGAGTTCCACTCCTAATTCCCCGTAGGGTTCCAGCTCTTTATCTCAGAACATCATATGTTTCACTTTCCAGTTTCACGTTCTCACAATCCATGATCTCAAACATGTTTCTTTATTCATAACAGGCAGCTGTTAATTCAACTTACAGGCAGCTTTATATTCCTTTCCATTTTTCCAAGACTGCAGTATTATACATTCCACTAGTTTTTCCATCCTAGGATTCATGCCACATCCTAGGATCTAGCATACAACTAGTTTTCCAGCCCTAGGATTCATGCATCACCTAGGAGCTATCATTCCATACATTTCTCATTCCTAGGATTCATGCAATGTCCTAGATTCTAGTAATGGTTCCATACTTTAACAGATTTTAATAATAAACTTAAGCCACTCTACCAGGTACAACGGGAGTAATGGGGGCGTGATCGGGAATCCCGCGTGCCTCCGCGACTCCCAAGACTGCAACTGAACGAGGTCCTATCACAAGGATCAAACACAAGGAGTGTCTCAAAATAGTGTATAGCTACTGTAGACGGGTAGAGGAATTAATTCTGAAAAGAATGCAACTCGAATCGCGGAAAACGGAGCCCGAACGGGCCCTAAACGGGTCGAAAAAGACGATACTGTGCAAGATCAGACGTCTGGACTTCTTCCAGACGTCTTAAAAAGTGGATCAGAGAATTACCTGTTCAACGTGGTTTCCCAAACGTCCAAAAGTCTGCGGGGACGTCTGGCCTATCTCCCAGACATCCGATGGTCACCCCGGACGTCTGGAGGTCACTCCCGCCGTCTGGTACAACTTCCAGACGTCTGATTGACAAAGGATGGCAAATCAGCGAGCCTGCGCACAGCCAACTCCCTCCCTTAGTACGGTCAGTCGACAGGAAGGAAGAAGAAAGCGGAATACTCACCTTTCAGACGTCTGTATGATCTACCGACGTCGTCCTCGCCGTCTGCCTATCAACCCAGACGTCCGATTCTGGAAATTTTTCCAGAACAGGGCGCCACCTGGCTTCTGCTCGCGACGCCACCCGCGTCGCACCTCGTGCACCTGCTGCTCAGACCATAGCAGTCCCCCCCCTCCGCGTCGCTCCGCGCCCCCTGCGCCCTCCGCAGACCGGCCCTAGCAGCCCCGGCGAGCTTGCCCTCACGGCAGAGCTCCGCTCTCGCACGCAGCACCTCCTCCGCGCTCACTGCGGCCGCCGCTGCCGCCCTCGCGCTCACTCTCGTGCTCTGGCTGAAGGACAAGAGAAAGGAGACGGTGGTGACGGAGTGAGGGGAGGCATGCCATTTTAAGGCCGCGCGGAGAGGAGAGAGAAGGATTCGCGGCAGGGGAATCTGCAGCCGCAGGAGGAAGGAAAGGCGAATATGCGGTCTGCGCGCTCAGGTGCGCAGACGACTCCCGTGTGTCGAAAATAACGGATTTCCAAACGTCTGGAAACTATCCCAGACGTCTGGTCAGACGTCTGGACAACCTCCCAGACGTCTTAAAATACGTCTGGGCCACACGCCCGTTACATTTATGTACTCGAATGGTGAAATTACAACTTTTACCCTTTAGTTCATGTTTCTTTCTTAGAATAGTAAACCCTTAACTTATGTCTTCCTTAAGGTTGTGCAGGAGCTTTTGTTTACTTTCTCAGGTCAAAATGAGCTAGTTAGGGCTCATGATGAGGCTCTCATCATACCCCCATGCCTAGCTTTTGCTAGTTCCTTAGCAAAATTTTAAGATTTTAACCTCTATTCTAGACCATGAGTTTCTTCTAATAGTTGTGACAAGTGCTTTTTCATTTTCTTTTGTGTTTAGTTCAGAATGTCGACAATAGGCCTAGAGGTACTCAAGTACCAACCAAAATCTGGACCTAACCCACTTTAGCCTCAATCTTCCGCAAAGGTTTTTAAGGCCCGTAGAAACTATCCTAGGGTTTGTTGGACTCCGCGGTTAAAGCACTTGTGCTTGAGACATTTTTAGCCTAGGTTCAGTTTGCAGTGCGTTTTTGTAAAAGAGAGATAGAGGATTTATTTGTTTGGAAAGCTTTCTCACTCTTTTCTTTTTATTTCTAGCTTTGGATTTGCTTCTCAACACGGTCTGTATCGGATTCCTCGTCCCCATCAACAATCCTCAAGGGTCCCTGGCAATCGATGCTTCGTGATAGCACCACCCATGGCAACCCCTAGAACCCTAGCTTTCGAGATTTCGAGATAATTCCACCCATGGCATTCCATGGCCGAATTCAAACCCTAGTAATTGACATTTCGTGATAATGCCGCCCATGGTATCTGAACCAGCAGAGTGCTTACATGCCCCCGGTAGGATATTTAAATATCCTACGAGACAAGTACCGAGGAGACGATATGTTGTTATGCATCTTCGAGGGGAATTTCCTGCCTCTCCACGCCGGGGACTCGTCCAAATCAACTTGTGTTGATCAGCCGCTCCTAATATAAGCAACTTTTTCATAACATTGAAACACTTTTTACGTGATTTTAATATTTATGCGCACTAATCCAGACTGTGTGTGAAGTGGGGTGGTTAGGTTACCGAATCCTGCAAACCGAATGTCAGTTAACGAAGCCGAATACTCCCTAAGCCTTAGACCTAATACTTAAGCTTCGCATTTTCCTCAACCTATTGAGGAGTATCCAGATTTTAGTGGGTACTTGAATTTTTAAGCCTAAGAGTCTAGCCCAAATGGCCTAAGATCAGCGTTCCTGCTAATTTCTGTTGTATCTCCTTTGCACTTTTTTTTCTCATTTTTTTCTTTTCTTGATGTTGTTTAGAACTTCAATTAATCCCTTAATCTTTTACTAATGACCATTCTTTTTTTCTCTTTTTCATTTTGTGCTCCTTTTTGGCATTTTGCTCTTTTCCTCCTCCCATTTTGTATAGCCCAAAAAATTTTCTCTCCCCCATCCTCAATTTTTTTCTTCTTTTTCAAGATTTTTCATTTTTTTTGTGTTTTTTTTTTGTGATCTGTGATTTTTTGTTGAAACCTTTTCTTGATGAGTTTTCTTGACATTTTGTACTTTCATACCCCTCCATGCCTACGATTTGCAATGTCCCCATTATAAATTAGGTGGGTTCGAATTTAGCTTAGTTCTAATGGATGGGCGAACGGGTCGAAGTGACTGCTGCAAATGTTTTCTATTCTCGGGTAGGGGTACCTGAGGTGGAGTCGGCTGTTCTAATGGATGGACCCTAAAGTGCAATATGAATTTAGCGTGGAAATGTCAGAAAAGGTTTCAGGCTTTTCAAAGAATGACGGGTTGCCTCTCGTTAAGTGCTGAGTTTTACGCCTTCGGCTGGGCGCAATGAGCTCAAGCGGAATGGAGGATAAAGGATGACTCAGCTAAATTTGTATTGGTCATGTTAATAAACGGTTTGAGTCCCTGACCGTTCATGACAAAGGGCTCGGAATCGTGGCTGAGTGGGCTGATTTCAATGGCTCCATTTCCAAAGATTTGTCGGACTAGGTAGGGTCCGATCCACTTAGATCGTAGCTTTCCTAGGAATAATTTGAGTCAAGCATCAAAGAGTAGAACCTTTTGACCAGGATGAAAGATCTTTCTAGAAATGTGTTTGTCATGAAAAGCTTTAACCCGTTCTTTATAAATTCGCGAGTTCTCATACGCGTTCTGGTGTAATTCATCGATCTCGCTCATTTGAAGCCTTCTATGGGTTCCAGCCTTAGAAAGATCTAAGTTGCAATTTCGTACTGCCCAATAGGCTTTATGCACTAATTCGAAGGGGAGGTGACATGCCTTCCCATACACCAGTCTGAAGGGAGACATACCTAATTGGGTCTTGTGGGTAGTCCCATAGTCCCACAGTTCTTTCGGAAGCCAAGATAACCAATCCTTCCTGTCAAGTTGAATAGTAACCTGGAGGATTTTCTTGATCTCTCGGTTTGATAGCTCAGCTAGACCATTAGTTTGGAGGTGGTAAGGAGTAGAGATTCGATGCAACACCCCGTATTTGGTCATCAGTGACCTGAACTGAGCGTTTGTGAAATGGGTCCCTCCGTCGGAAATTATTGCTCGTGGAATCCCAAACCTTGAGAAGATGTTTTGATGAATGAATCTGATAACAACCTTATGATCATTGGTTCAGGTCGGAATGGTTTCTATCCACTTGGACACGTAGTCAACGGCGAGTAAGATGTATTCGAAGCCATCCGAGATAGGGAAGGGTCCCATAAAATCAATCCCCCATATGTCAAAAATCTCGCATACTAAGATCGGCTGTAGAGGCATCATGTCTTGATGGCTCATGTTGCCCAAGGTCTAGCAACAGGTACAAGCCTTACAGTGATCATATGCATCCTCGAAAATTATGGGCCAGTAAAAGCCACATTGGAGGACTTTTGATGCGGTTTTGTGTCCTGAGAAATGTCCACTGCATACCTGGTCATGGCAGAAGGAGAGTATGTCTTTGATTTCTACTTCCGCGACACATCGTTAAATTATTTGATCAGCACCAATGCAGAATAGATATGGGTCTTCCCACAGGTAATACTTGGCATCGAAATGCAACTTGTCCTTCTTGGCCTTCGGCCAATTGGACGGGATCTGATGTGATGCCAAGTAGTTCACTATGTCTGCGAATCATGGAAGCCCTGTATTGATAGTCAGGAGGTGCTCATTAGGAAAGTGTTCTGTGATGGGTCCGAAAGGGTCAATTATTTCAAAAGGAAGGCGAGACAAGTGATCAGCTACCATGTTTTGTTTTCCCTCTTTGTCGCAAATCTCGAGGTCAAATTCTTGCAACAACAAGATCCATCAAATTAATTGAGGTTTCGCGTCCTTCTTTGCAAGGAGATGCCTCACAGCTGTGTGATCCAAGTAGATGATAACACGAGAACCCAGGAGATATGATCTGAATTTTTCTAGGGCAAATACTACAGCCAGCAGCTCTTTCTCAGTAACCGTGTAGTTATGCTGAGCCTCGTATAGTGTTTTGCTAGCGTAGTAAATGACCATGGTTTCCCATCAATTTTCTGCCCCAAAACCGCTACTACAGCAAAGTCAGATGCATCGCATATGATCTCAAAGGGTTGAGACCAATCAGGGGACTGTAGGATCGGGCCTTGGGTGACTCAGTCATGAAGGATCTCAAATGCTTGAGTGCATTTGGTAACGGGTTTTTCAACCGCGGATAATCTTTGTTCGTTTTAGTGCTTATTACAGTAATGTCATTATAGTGTAAAATAAGACAGCTACGGTTGTCGTTACTATCAAAATTTACTCGGAAATAGTTTGGTTTCCTGAGGTCGAACTCAGGGAGCTACTAGAATTCTAGAAGTACAGAGTTTTCTTTATTACAAAAATAAGAGAGGGAGAGGGAGAGATAGATTTCGATTTTTGGCTTCTTCTTCTTCTCTTCTTTCTCTCTTTGCTTGTCTTCTTCTTCTCTTCTTTGGCTTTTCTTCAGCTGCAGTGTCTCTACAGGTCTTCTTCTTCCTGTTGCCTTCAATTCTTCTTCTGCTTGTCTTCTATTTTTTTCTTCTTCAGTTCTTCTTCTTTCTCTTTTCCTGCACGAAGTCTTCTTCTGCTTCATTCTTCCTTCTTCTCTTTTCTTTCTCTTCAGTTGGGCATGGTTCTCAATGTAGGTCAAAATAGGTTTCTAAGGCCAAATTGAAGGTTCTAAACCCTAGATATTATTTTTATATAAATTTTAGAAAGTTTAGTTGATTTTTACCTTGCCTCGAACCACGTGAATTGAAGTGGGTTTGTTTTAGGGTTACAGAATGTCATTTAATTCCCTGGAGTTGCTGTAGCCCTTGTTGGATCAGATCATCCCACTTTCCTTCTTATTAGGTTAGTTTGACCTGTGTTTGGACCCTGAGTTACCCTGTTTGCATATTGTGTTGGTGAAATTGTATTTTTACCCCTTATGACTTATTTTCTTCTTAAACTCAAATTTTTCTGAGTTAAGCCTTTCTTTGAGTTATGTAGGAGCTTTTTCTTGCATACCTTGGTTAGATTATGCTAGTTAGGGTTCATGATGAGGTTCTCATCATACCCCCATGCCTAGTGTTGTCAACGTTTTTGTGCGGATTTAAAGGCGTATTACGTTGCAGTAGAACCGACAAAACGTTTAAACAAATATAAATAATTTTATTACTCGAACAACTAGAGTATCCGAGGTCGAACACAGGGAGCAAACTTAGTACTTTGTAAAACCCAAGAATACAACTGTTAAATGAAAATATAATTGGTTCAAAGAGTTTTAAAAAAGATGTAAAAAAATAGAATTAGACGTCTGATTTATGTATCAGACGTCTTAAATGTGATCTTTCTTTCTCTCTTCCTTCTTCTGCTTTGCCTTTCTGATCTCTTTGCAATCTTCCCTTGTCCTTCTTCTTCTTCTCTGCAAAGTCTTCTAATCTTTCTGCTTTCCTTCTTCTCCTGCGAAGACTTCTTTCTTTCTTCTTCTTCTGTCTTGCTCCTCCTTTCTTCGTTGCCTTCTTCTTCTTCTTTGGCTTGCTTTTCCTTCTTCTGCAGTGGCCAAGTCCTTCTCCTGCGATCAGCCTGCCTGCACAGGAGCAAAACCTAACCCTTCTCCCTCTACCCGCGCGTCTCTCTCTCTCAAGCAATTCACTCAAACCGCTCTACCAGAGCCACAGTCTTAATCGGGTCGGATCGTACCCGGGACCAGGCGCACCTGCAGGTGTGTGATGCGCGAGGAGTGTGTAGGTCTAGGTCGGGTCGGATCCGCCAGGTCCGCGTGGTCAGGCCGCGGACGAGGCGGGTGGGGTCAGTGAGGGACCTCACCCCTGTGCTTACTGAGGCGATAAGAGTAAAACACAAAAACAACTTATATGGTACCTGAGGGTTGCAATCCCACGATGTGGGACTATCTGGTCTCGCCTTCACGCGCGCCTGCAGAAGCCTCGTCGTGCGATTGCCCCGCAGCTGCTGGCTCTGCTAGCGCTCCTTGGCTGGACTCGTTCACCTCGCGACACTCGCGCTAGTATGCAGCACTTGTAGCCTGGAAGACCGGGTGCCTGGAGCTTCGTGGGAGCTTCATCAGAGGTCGTCCATGGCGGCAGCGGCTCAAACCCTGTCATACACAAAACGCGCCTCTCGGCCAAATCAGAATAGCTAGAGACCTTCGCCGTGGCACGGCGAAGGCGGTGGCCAGTGCTGCAGGCCGCAGGTCGGCCTAGGCGTGCGTGCCTAGGTCAACCTGTGGCCGGAGATGGTGGGTTGGTCGGGGGGTGATTGTGGAGGGCTGGAGTGGCAGTGGTAGGGTGGAGTGTGTTCCTGGAGGTGAGGCGGAGCTTTCGAGGTGGTTGGCGAGCCGTGTGGAGGGCTGGAGTGGTGTGGGCGGCTCGCCGGAGTGTGGTCGGAGGCGAAGATGATGGAGGTGGTTAGCGTCTGTCGAGGGTCGATCAAGGGAGATAACAGGGGGAAAAGAGAGAGGAGAGGGTGGAGAACGTATCTGGGGTTGTCTGGAGGGAATGGAGGAGGCGGAGAGGACGGCTCGTGACTGCCGTCGTCGGGGAAGAAAGACCCTGGGGGAGGAAGCGGCGACGAAGATGAGGTCAGGAGCTTGCGCGCAGGGTACAGCGCGCCGCGGGAGGAAGAGGCGGAGAGGACTCTGCTGCTGGTATGGCAGCAGAGTGACGAGAAGGAGGGAAGGCGGTCGCCGGAGCTTGTGGGTCGTTTGGCCGGAGATGGGAGAGAAGAAATTTGGAGGGGATCTCCGTCAAAATCAAGCTTAAGATGAGCGGCCGGGTCCGGGGGGTGTTTTATAGGTGCTGGCCGCTCCTATCAGTGCGTGAAAAACGCGCAATTAGGTCAGCCGGCTCGCCGGAGTTGGAAGGAAGAAAGATACCCAAATCTCTCGTGCGTTCGCATGAGAGATTGGGTTCACGCCAGCGAATTTGATTGGCTTTAGAAGGAAGGGAATTCCTCAGAGAATCTCCCTTCCATTTCTGGGAGAGAATCTCTGAGGAATTAGAGAGCAATCTCTCTCGAAACTTCGTCGGAGCTCGGTTCTGCCCTAGCAATGGCGGCAGGACCGGTTTGCAAAGAAGGCGAAGAACCTAGGGGGCTCTCTGCAAGGATATTCAAAAGATAGGGACCTATTTGTGATTTGGGTGTACTAAATTGCAAAGTAGGTCAAGATGACCTCCCCTTAGGTCCAAATTTTGGTGCAAACCTAATTTGGACCTAAAGAATCCAATGATGAAGTTGGATTTTAGGTTTTACCTCGTTTGACTGGACATTTTGCGTAAAAACCCAAATTAGGTTAATTGAAGAGCTAAGACCCTAATCTAGGTCAAACTAGGTTCCAATGGCCAAATTAAGTGTTCTAAACCCTAGAGGATGTTTTTCAATGATTTTTAAAGGGTTTACTTGATTTTTATTCTGACCGGAACCTTGTTAATTTAAGCGGGTCTGTTTTAGGGTTACCAAGTGTCATTTAATTCTTAGATTGCACATAAACCCATTTCTGATTAATTCAACCCACTTTTTATCTTATTTGGACCATTTGACCTATGTTTTGCTTCTGAGAAATCCAGTTTATGTACTGCAATGGTAAAATTGCAGTTTTAACCTTTATTTCATGTTTTCTTCTCAGAGCACTTGTTCCTTCAGTTAAGCCTTCTTCTAGGTTATGTAAGAGCTTTTATCTTCTTTATTGGGTCAAAATGAGCTAGTTATGGCTCATGATGAGGCTCTCATCACCTAGCTTTTGCTAGTCCCTTAGCAAAAACTTAAGGTTTCATCCTTTGTTCTTGACCATGAAGTTCTTAATGGTTTCAGATATGTGCTTTTGTCATTTGAACCTAGATTAGGTCAGAATGCTGACCATAGGCCTAAAAGGTACCGACCAAGATCCAGATCTGTCTAGCCTCAGCCTCAGTCCTTAGCAAAGGTTTTTAAGGCCCACAAGAACTAACATAAAGTTTATTAGACTTTGTGGTTAAAGCACCCGTGTTTGAAATGATTTTAGCCCTGGCTCAGTTCGCAGTGCGTTTTATAAGAGAGAGAGATAGAAGATTTTTCTCTCTCTCTCTCTCTTTTTTATTAATTCTATCTTAGGATTGGCTTTTCAACACGGTCTGTATCAGATTCCTTGTTCCCATCATCAATCCTCAAGGGTTCCTGGCAATCGATGCTTCGAGATAGCACTGCCCATGGAAACCCTCAGAACCCTGGCTATTGAGATTTCAAGATAATCCCATCCATGGTGTTCCGTGGCTGAATCCAGACCCTGGCAATTGACACTTCGCGATAATGCCATCTATGGAATCTGAACCAGCAGAGTGCTTACAGGACCCCAGTAGGATATGTAAATATCCTAAGAGACAAGCACCGAGGAGATGATATTTTGTTACGCATCTTCGAGGGGAATTTCCCACCTCTCCGCGTTGGGAACTCGTCCAAATCAACTTGTGTTGATCGGCCGCTCCTACTCTAGGTGTTCTTTTCAGAATTTTGCGACGCTTCTGCGTGATTTTGATTTTTACGCTTACTGAACCAGGCTGTGGGTGAGGTTAGGGTGCTTAGGTTACTGAGTCCCGTAAACCAAAAGTTAGTTAATGAGGCCAAATACTCCCTAAGCCTTGGACCTAATACTTAAGCTTTTCATTTTCCTCAACCTCTTGAGGAGTGTCCAAATCTTAATGGGTACTAAGAGTGTATCCAAGAATGCCTAAGGTTTGCGATCTTACTAATCTCACCATGCACTTTTCATTTCTTTTCTTGAATGAGGTCTAGAACTTAGGTCAATTCCTTAGTTTCTTACTAATGACTATTACTCTTTTCTCATATTTTTGTGCTCCTTTCTCATTTTGTTTCTTTTACTTCTCTCACAAAATTTCCTTGCTCCTCTTATTCTCTTATTCTTTTTCGAATTTTTTTTTTAATTTTTATGGTGTTTTTGGCATATGTGATTTTTTTTTGTTTAAAACTTTTTCTTACAAGTTTTGCACTTTCATATCCCCCCATACCTAAGGTTTGCAATATCCTCATTGTGACTTAGGGGGTTTTTATTCAGCTTAGTTCATTCCTTAGGACAGGTATTTTGGTCAGTGAATGGGTCGAGGTGATTGTTGCGAACGATTTCTAATCCCAGATGCAAGCATCTGAGGTGGAGTCAGCTGTCTTAAAGGGTGAACCTTAAGTGCACAAAGGTGTCAAAAAGGTTTTAGGTTTTCAAGGAAAATGACAGGCTGCCTCCCGTTAAGTGCTGAGTTTTACGCCATCAACTGGGCGCAATAAGCTCAAGGGGAATGGAGGATATAAGATGATTCAGCCAAATCAGTAGAAGTTACATCAATGAACGGCTTGAGTCTCTGACCGTTCACGATGAAAGGTTCGGAATCGTGGCTGAGCGGACTGATTTCAATGGCTCCATTTCCAAAAACCTGTCGGACCAAGTATGGCCGACCCACTTGGATCGCAACTTTCCACGGAAAAGTTTGAGTCAGGCATCAAAGAGTAGGACCTTCTGACCAGGATGAAAGATCTTTCTCAAGATATGCCTGTCATGGAAGGCTTTAACCCGCTCCTTGTAGATTCGCGAGTTCTCATACGCGTCCAGGCGTAATTCATCGATTTCGCTGATTTGAAGCTTTCTGTGGGTTCCAACCTTCGAAAGATCTAGATTACAGTTCCGTACTTCCCAATAGGCTTTATGCTCCAGTTTGACGAGAAGGTGACATGCCTTCCCATACACCAGTCTAAAGGGAGACATGCCTAATTGGGTTTTGTGGGTTGTCCTATAGTCCCACAAGGCTTCCGGAAGTCGGGACGACCAGTCCTTCCTTTCAGGCTGAATAGTGACCTGCAAGATTTTCTTGATCTCCCGATTTGATAGCTCAACTAGACCATTAGTCTGGGGGTGATAAGGAGTAGAGATTTGGTGAGACACCCCGTACTTGGCTATCAATGACCTAAACTGAGCATTTGTGAAATGGGTCCCCCCGTCTGAGATTATAGCACGAGGAATCCTGAACCTTGAGAACATGTTTTGATGAATGAATTTGAGAACGATTTTGTGATCGCAGGTTCGGGTTGGTATGGCTTCGATCCATTTGGACATGTAGTCCACAACCAGTAGAATGTATTCGAAATCATCTGAAATAGGAAAGGGGCCTATAAAATCAATCCCCGAAACATCAAAAATTTCGCATACGAGAATCGGCTGTAAAGGCATCATGTCGCGATGGCTCATGTTGCCCAAAGTTTGGCAACGACTACATGCCTTGCAGTGACTGTATGCGTCTTTGAACAGTGTGGGCCAATAAAAGCCGCACAGGAGGACTTTTGATGCGGTTTTATGCCCAGAGAAATGGCGACCGCATGCCTGGTCATGGCAGAAAGAGAGGATATTATTGACTTCTTCTTCCAGAACACATCTCCGGATGATTTGATCAGTACCTATGCGAAAGAGGTACGGGTCTTCCCAAATGTAATACTTGGCATCAGAGCGCAATTTGTCTTTCTTGGCCTTCGGTCAATCAGACGGGATCTAATGAGATGCCAAGTAGTTTACTATATCAGCAAACCATGGAAGGCTGGTACCAATAGTCAGCAGGTACTCATCAGGAAAATGTTCCGTGATGGGTCCGGAAGGGTTGATAATCTCAGAAGGAAGGCGGGACAAATGGTTGGCTACCACATTCTGTCTTCCCGCCTTGTTGCGAATTTCGAGATCGAATTCTTGCAACAGCAAGATCCATCGGATTAGTCGGGGCTTCGCATCCTTCTTGGCAAGGAGATGCCTCATAGCCGTGTGATCCGAGTAGATGATGACGTGGGAACCCAGGAGATACAATCAAAATTTTTCAAGGGCAAATACTACGGCTAGCAGCTCTTTCTCCGTAACCGTGTAGTTACGCTGAGCCTCGTCAAGTGTCTTGTTAGCGTAGTAGATGACCACGGGTTTCCCGTCAGCTTTCTGCCCCAGGACCGCTCCTACAGCGAAATCAGACGCATCGCACATGATCTCAAAGGGTTGAGACCAGTCAGGAGATTGTAGGATAGGTGCCTGGGTGACTCGATCACGAAGGCTTTCAAAGGCTAGTGTGCATTCCTTGGAGATTTCAAAGGGTACATCCTTAGAGAGAAGAGTAGTCAAGGGGCGTGCGATTTTCGAGAAATCAGGAATGAAACGACGGTAAAAATCGACGTGCCCCAGAAAAGAACGGATGTCCCTGATCTAGCTAGGCATAGGAAGGCGAGAGATCATATCAACCTTAGCTGAATCCACTTGGATGCTTTTCTCTGAGATTAAGTGTCCCAGGACAATTCCCTCAGGCACCACGAAATGGCTCTTTTCCCAGGAAAGAACCAAATTCACATCGATGCACCGCCTGAGTATTTGGACCAAGTGTTGGAGGCAATCGTCAAATGATGCTCCAAAAAATGAAAAGTCATCCATGAAGACTTCCAGATAGTCACCTACCATATCTGAGAATATGGCAAGCATGCACCGCTGAAAAGTCGCGGGTGCATTGCAAAGACCGAAAGGCATCCTTCGGATTGCGTATGTTCTGAAGGGGCAGGTGAACGTGGTCTTTTCTTGGTCTTCTGGATGGATTTCCACCTGGTTGTAACCGGAGTACCCGTCAAGAAAGCAGAAGAATCGATTCCCTGCTAATTTTTTGAGAATCTGATCAATGAAAGGTGGTGGGAAATGATTCTTCTTCGTGGAGGAATTTAGTCGTCAGAAATCTATACAGACTCTCCACGGTTGGCTAATCGGGTAGGAATGACTTCTCCGGTTTCAGTCGTTATAGTGGTGAGTCCTGCCTTTTTAGGCACGACTTGAATTGGGCACACCCAACGACTATCGGAGATCGGGTAGATGATCCCGGCATCTAATCACTTGATGATCTCCTTTTTCGCGACCTCCTGCAGATTGGGGTTCAAGCGTCTCTGTATTTCACGAGAAGGTCGTGCGCCCTCTTCTGAATAGATATGATGAGTACAATAAGAGGGACTTATTCCAGTCAGATCATCGAGAGTCCATCCGATGGCTCTACGATGTCGCTGGAGAACAGTAATCAGACAGGATTCCTGTTCGGGTTTGAGCTTGGAATTGATAATCACAGGAAGGGTCTGATTAGAACCCAGAAAGATGTATTTCATGTGATCAGGAAGGGGCTTTAGTTCAAGGATGGGGTTATCAGCAGCAACGGGTGATTTAGAATAGATGTGAGGTTCAAGGGTAGGAGTTATTAGTTTGTCTAACTCTGGATTCGACTCCTCTGTTTGCGGGTCAAGATCTTTCTGCGGTTGATGAGATATAATCAGGTTATCTTGAAAGGGTGTTTCATCAACCAAAGCCCTAATGTCACAAATTTGTTCGATGACACCGCAATTGATTCCTTGTTGGGCCTTGAATATATCAATTTTTAAGGTTTGATTTCCAAATTTGAGCTCTATTTGGCCCTCACAGCTGATGTTGGCTCTAGCAGTAGCTAAGAAAGGTATCCCTAGGGTTTTCAGGTGCGTCCATGTCTAAGACTATAAAGTCTACAAGAAAGTAGAAATCCCGCACTCTTATAATAACATCCTCGGGAATCCCTTTTGGTGACTTTATAGATCGATCTGCTAATTGTAATGTCACCTCAGTTGGTTTTAGCTCAGATTCTTCTAGATGGCTAAGTAAGGATGTGGGTATCAGATTTATGGAAGCACCTAAGTCTAGCAATGCTCTATCAAATTGGGTATCACCTATCTTGCAGGAAATCAGGGGAGTACCAGGATCTTTAGCCTTGGGTGGGAGTCTGCTTAGGATTACCGGGCTGGCTTGCTCTGACAGTACAATTGGACTCCCACTCTTAGTTCGCGGCTTACGCTGGGGTGTACACACATTCTTTAAGAATCGTGCATAAGCCGGTACGTGGCAGATTGCATCCATCAAGGGAATGTTTATGTGGACCTGCTCAATGAGCTTGACCAGGTTCTTAGGTGCCACGGGCTTGGTAGTCTTCTTTCCCTTGGTCAAGGCCTCAGGAAACGGAACCTTGGTTGGTTCTTCTAGGATAGGTCCATGTCTTTGATCTGGGACAGGGGTAGGAACGTCCTGGATTACTGTCCTAGGCTTGGGATCACTACCAGGCTTGGAATGGTTTGGATAAGGTGGATCTTGGGTTTCCTTACCACTACGGGTTGTCACGGAAATAAGTCCTGCCTGGTTTTGGTTGGGATTGGGTAAGATGGGTTGCTGCTGATAACCCGCAAAAGAGGTGGAAGCCTCCATCCCGTCGGGTGAAGGAACAGAGGGGGCCTGGTAAATCATGTGGGCTTGGCCCGGGTTTGGGTTCATAACACGCCGCTGAGTTGGCACGTTATTCGGGTTAGGAAGAGGTTGGGAAGGAAGTGTGCCTGGCTGGCGAGAATTTGCCAACTGGGCCAGTTGATTTCGGACCTCTGTAAGTTCATCCTTGTGTTGTTTTTGGATAGGCGCATTCATTCTTTGAATGTCAGCCAGAGTCTAAAGGATAAGGGACATTTGATCCTGATTTGGCCCTGATGGATAAGTAGGGTTGGGCCGAGGCTGAGGCGGCTGGTAAGGACGAGGGGGCTATGGGCAGTACTGAAAGGGTGGTCTTTGGGTTTGAGAATTTCCCGCCCACTGAAAATTGGGATGGTTTCGCCATCCAGGGTTGTAGGTGTTGGAGAATTGGTCGTTCTGGATGGCGTTGAGGTCCTCGCAGGTCTGAGGAACTCCAGAGAATCAGAGAAAGGGGGAATGGAATTCCCCGGGCTGGTATAGAAAGGATCGGATGACCCTCCGATCCGAGAATCAGATGGGGATGGATATGGATCCATCCCAGGGGAAGATCGGTGGAGAATGTTTTGCATAGTCTCCTGTGTGGAAGGAGGCTGTGCAAAGGAGTTACGTGCAGAGGTGGCTCGCTGCAAGTGTTGAGTCAGCTCATCCACATTCTTCTCAATGATTGAGGCCTTGTCCAATCGACTGGCCATTAATTCCAGGTCGACTGATGCGGACTGGCCCTACGTCTCATGTGCTCCCCTGAGGTTCGTCGATGTGCGGGAATTCGTCCTGTCGAATAATCCCATGGAGTCATTGTTGATGGAGTTCTCGCACATGTTTTCAAGAATCTCCCACACGGTTTCCTCATGTTGACCCATGATATTTCCTCCGCAGGTTGCATTGACGAAAAGACGGATGTCTTCACGGAGTCCCTGGTAAAAAGACTGGATTTGTTCCCATTTAGGAACTCCATGGTGGGGGCACTTTCTCATGAGATCCTGAAAGCGATCCCATGCCTCATGGAGAGGTTCTCCCGTTTGTTGAGTAAAGTGAGTAATCTGATGGCGCAAGGCATTGGTTCGACCAACGGGAAAGAACTTCTTCAAAAATTCGGACTGAAGTTCTTCCCAAGTGTTGATCGGCCGAGTCTGAGTTGGATACCAATGAGCGGCCTTGTCCATAAGAGAAGGAGAACATCTTCATGAGAAGAATGTCCCGATTTTGTGCATCTGACCCAAAAGTTTGGGCCAGATACTTCAACTGTTTGATGTGCTGGAAGGGATCTTCGGAATTAAGCCCATGGAATTAGGTATAGCATGAATCATATTGGGCTTTAATTCGGAATCAAGTCCTCCAGCTGGGATTCTGACTCAAGGCTCAATGGCCACTGCAGCAGGATTATAATGGTCCCGCATCATAGGACGCTGCGGTGGGCGCACAAAGTTTTGGAAGAGGTCATTGAGTCGCTGGAGCTGGTGCTCTAGATTATTTTCTTCCTCAACTGGCTGAGCCATGATGGGGGAAGAAGAAGAGCTTGGTTCTGAATCAGATGAGAGAATAATGTGGCAGGGTTGCTGCACAAACACGGGTGTCGAGGCTTGGCCTTGACGAGAGTGAATTTCAAAAGGTCTTAAGGGTGATCTTAAGGACCTCCTACCGTACATGCACTGTTGGAATAGATGAGTTTAGAAGGTGCTGGACCCAATCGAGACACCCAAAGATTGTTGGGTGACTATAGAGGTGCGGGGTAGATGGACCCCTTGATCAAAAAGATCATCCACCTGAGAATTACCTAGGTAGCCAGAGAGGGTGAGTCCCGCAAAGACCCCTCCACGGTAGAGCATCCCCACGGGTTACAGGGTTTCCCCCACCCGACCTCTCTTGTCACTGCAGTTCCAGGTAGACCAGAATGGGGACCTTGACCTCTTAAGTCTACCACTTTTACTCTAAGATCAAGGTGCTTAAGGTTCCATTTGAACTCTTAGGTATTTTGAGTGAGAAAGTGAGCTAATTTTAAAGTTGGTGGACCCAAGGGGTCAACTTCACCTTTTGTTTCTTTTGAGAACTTTTGGGTCCTTTCTTTTAAGGTTGAAATGGATTTAAGAGCCTGATTTGCTTAGGGTTCCTCTTGTATAGATCTTTTCAAACAAGGTTTAGGTACACCTCTTTTTGGGAAGATCTTTTTTTTGTTAATAGAAGGTGTGTCTCTAAAAACCCTAGCTTTTCAATCCCTGAGTTGGTTTAGTTGGTCCATTTCAGTTGCCTCAAAAATGTAGTATCTAGGGCTCAATCAAGAAGGTTTTAGCCCTAGTTACCTTAGTTGGATGGACAGTTAAACTGTGTTGAAATGAAAAATTTAGGCAACTTTGAGGAATTACTAAGTATAACACAAGTCGCCCTAAGTTGATTCTTCCTTTTGTTTCTTTTCAGATTTCAAGGGAGTTTAAGAGAGGGCTGATGAAGATTATCGGTTTGTTGGAGTGTTTGTTGTGCGGCTGCTCTTCCAATTTTTTCCCTTTACCTGCACACAAGAGAGAGAAAAAGATTAGCAATTATTTAAAAGAATTTTAAAGCTTCTAGAATAGCTGTGGCTCCCCGGCAACGGCGCCAAGAATGGTAACGGGTTTTTCAACTGCGGCTAATCTTTGTTCGTTTTAGTGCTTATTACAGTAATGTCGTTATAGTGTAAAATAAGACAGCTACGGTTATCGTTACTATCAAAATTTACTCGGAAATAGTTTCGTTTCCTGAGGTCGAACTCAGGGAGCTACTAGAATTCTAGAAGTACAGAGTTTTCTTTATTACAAAAATAAGAGAGGGAGAGGGAGAGATAGATTTCGGTTTTTGGCTTCTTCTTCTCTTCTTTCTCTCTTTGCTTGTCTTCTTCTTCTCTTCTTTGGCTTTTCTTCAGCTGCAGTGTCTCTACAGGTCTTCTTCTTCCTGTTGCCTTCAATTCTTCTTCTGCTTGTCTTCTATTTCTTTTCTTCTTCAGTTCTTCTTTCTCTTTTCCTGCACGAAGTCTTCTTCTGCTTCATTCTTCCTTCTTCTCTTTTCTTTCTCTTCAGTTGTGGAGCCTTATCTTTTCTTCTTCTTCTTCTCTGTTTTATCTCCTCTGAAGCTTCATCCATCGTCTGATATCGCAGTCAGACGACTTAAACGGCAGTCTGCTACAGTGCTTCCTTTTCTTCCTTCACTGCTTCTTCTTCTTCTCTTCTTTGGCGAGCCTTCTTCTTCCTCTGCTTATTTTCTTCTTTGGTCTCCTGCCTTGCTCAACTGCAAGGCTTCTTCAGGGTTTCTTCTTCTTCTCCTTCCTGCGGCTAATTGTTGAGTTTGCCTCCTTCGTGCCCTGTTCCTGCACAGGGCACAGCAAAACCTAACCCATTCCCTCTACCCGCACGTCTCTCTCTCTCTGTAAACTGCTCATAGGAAGCTCTCCCATAGCCGGGTTAACGGGTCGGATAGCGTACCCGTGACCAGGCACACCGGCATGGGTGGTGCGCGAGGAGTGTAGGGTAGTGTCGGGTCAGATCCGCCGGGTCTGCGAGGTGAATCCACGGACGAGGCGGGTGTGATGGGAGAGGGACCTCACCCCATGTGCATTCGGAGGCGATAACCCGTATGCATAAAATCAATTTAAATCAGTGCAGCGCTTCGAGAACTTACGATGTGGGACTAAACGGTTGCCTCTCCTCGCGCGCGCCCGCAGGAAGACCGCAGCCTTGCTTCAGCAGCTGCAGCCTCGATTCCCCTCGCTCGCCAGCTGCCTGCCTTCACACGACTTGCCTGCCTTCGCAGCAACTGATAGCCTGGAGCTCTGAAGCCTGGAGCACGCTTGGGAGCTTCTCAAGTTGTCGCCAATGGCGGCCAGGGCAGCAGACCTGTCTAGCACAAAAAGGGCCTCTCGGCTCAATCAAACCACTGGGGGACCTTCGCTGTGGCACGACGAAGGTGGTGCAAAGTGCAGCAGGCCGTGGGACGGCCTAGGCGTGCGTGACTAGGTCGTCCTGTGGCCGGAAAAGTGGGTGTGATCAGTGGCGTGTTGAGTGAGTGTGGAGGGACTGTGGAGGGGCGGAGGGCATTTAGTTTGATGAGGCGGAGCTTGTGGGATGGTCGGCGAGTTGTGTGGAGCTGCGGATCGACGGTGGAAGCTCGCCGGAGGGTGGCCGGAGACGGGGAAGGTGATGGTGGTCAGGGTCAATCGAGGGTCGATTTGAATGAAATAATGTGGGGAAAAGAAAGAGGGGAAGATTGGGAGTAATTGTAACCTACTTGCAGGGACGAAGGGGGCCGGAGAGGCGGACAGCCGTATCGACTGTCGCCGGAGAAGAAATACCCAGAGGGAGAGAGCGGTGGCGAGGAAGAGGGCAGGGAAGCGCGCGCTTGGTGCGGCGCAACGCGGGGAGATCAGGCGAAGGTGGCTCTGCTGCTTGTATTGTAGCAGAGCGACGAGAAGGAGGAAGAGGAGCCACCGGAGCTGGTGGGTTCTTGTCGGAGTGGAGAGAGAGGTAGGGTTGAGGGATTCTCCGTCAAGACCGAGTTGGGAGAAACGGCTGGCGACGCTGGTCTTTATAAAGGCGGTGGCGGAGGGGCGGACGCACGCTGGCGACGTGCGTCCCTCGCCGGAGTATGGTCGGAGACGAGACCCATACCTTCCGCGCATTCGCACGGAAGGTGTGGGCATCTTCAGGTGGCATGGCCGAGTCCCTACGATAGCAGACATCGCAGGGAACTCTGCGTTCTCTTTGCAGGACACCCCCTCACCCTGCGTAGCGCCATGTTCCGCGCAAAGTCACCGGAGCATGGTGCTGCGCAGAGACTTGCAGGAGGGACCAAAATGCAAAGAACGAAGAGGAAATTAGGGGCCAAAATGCAAGGGTTTCGAATGTTGAGGGTCAAAAAGTAAATGATGAGGACCAAATTGCAAAGTCGGTCAAGGAGGTCTCTTCTTAGGTTCAAGTTTTTATACATGACTAAGTTGGACCTAAGGATTTTAATGGTGAATTTTGTTTCTAGGTCAGACCATGTTTGACATGCCAATTTACGTAAAAACCCAAATTAAATCATTAATTGGGCATGGTTCTCAATGTAAGTTAAAATGGGCTTCTAAGGCCAAATTGAAGTGGATTATTTTTATATAAATTTTAGAGGGTTTAGTTGATTTTTACCCTACCTCAAACCACATGAATTGAAGTGGATTTGTTTTAGGGTTACAAAATGTCATTTAATTCCCTGGAGTTGCTGTAGCCCTTGTTGGATCAGATCATCCCACTTTCCTTCTTATTAGATTAGTTTGACCTGTGTTTGGACCCTGAGTTACCCTGTTTGCATATTGTGTTGGTGAAATTGCATTTTTACCCCTTATGACTTATTTTCTTCTTAAACTCAGAATTCTCTGAGTTAAGCCTTTCTTTGAGTTATGTAGGAGCTTTTTCTTGTATACCTTGGTTAGATTATGCTAGTTAGGGTTCATGATGAGGTTCTCATCAGCATTCCTTGGAGATTTCGAAAGGCACATCCTTGGAGAGAAGAGTGGTCAGGGGACGCGCGATTTTTGAAAAATCAGAGATAAATCGATGGTAAAAATCGACGTGCCCCAAAAAAGATCGGATGTCCTTGATCGAGCTAGGCATAGGAGTTTGGAAATCAAGTTAACCTTGGCTCGATCGACTTGGATGCCTTTCTCCGAGATTTGATGTCCCAGGACGATACCCTCAAGCACCATGAAATGGCTCTTTCCCCAGGAAAGAACCAAATTTACATCGATGCACCGCCTGAGTATTTGTACCAAGTTCTGGAGGCAATCGTCAAATGATGCTCTGAAAACTGTAAATTCATCCATGAAGATTTCCCTATAATCACCTACCATATCTGAGAATATGGCAAGCATGCACCGCTGAAAGGTCGCAGGTGTATTACAGAGACCGAAAGGCATCCTTCGAAACGCGTACGTCCCGAAGGGGAAGGTGAACGTGGTCTTTTCTTGGTCCTCTGGATGGATTGCCACCTGGTTATAACTAGAGTACCCGTCAAGAAAGCAGAAGAACCTATTTCCCGCTAGTTTCTCGAGAATCTGATCAATAAATGGTAGTGGAAAATGGTTCTTCTTCGTGGAGGAATTGAGTCTTCTGTAATCAATGCGGACTCTCCATGAGTTAGCTATTCAGGTAGGTATGACCTCTCCGATTTCAGTCGTGATGATGGTGAGTCTGACCTTCTCAGGCACAACCTGGATTGGACTCACCCAATGACTGTCAGAGATCGGGTAGATGATCCCTGCATCTAACCACTTGATAATCTCCTTTTTCACTACCTCATACAGGTTAGGGTTTAAATGTCTCTGCATCTCTCGTGAAGGTCGTGCGCCCTCTTCTATGTAGATTCGATGTGTGCAATACGAGGGGCTTATGCCAGCCAAGTCATCGAGAGTCCATCCAATGGCTCTATGATGTTGCTGGAGAACTGTAATCAGACGGGATTCCTGGTCAGGTGTGAGTCAGGAGTTGATAATCACAGGAAATGTCTGATTGGAACCCAAAAAGACATACTTCAGATGCTCGGGAAGGGGCTTGAGTTTCATAATAGGATTATCAGCAGCAGCAGGCGGTTCGGGGTCTGTATCAGGAATAAGGGTTGGAGTTATGGATGTGTCTAGATCAGGTTCATACTCATCTAATTGCGGGTTTTGATCTTCTAGTGGTTGATCGGGGATAATCGGGTAGTCCTCAACATGCGATTCATCAACCATGGCTTTGATATCACATATTTACTCTATAACCCTGCATTTAATCCCTTGTTGGGCCTTAAAGATGTCAATCTTCAGAGTTTGATTCCCAAATTTTAATTCTATTTGGCCCTCTTCACAGTTTATGTTGGCCCTAGCAGTGGCCAAAAATGGTCTCCCTAATATAATTGGTGTGTCCCTTGGGTTCTCAGGTGCGTCCATATCCAGAACTATGAAATCCACCAGGAAGTAGAAATCCTGTACCTAAACAATGACATCCTCGAGTATTCCTTTAGGTGACTTGATGGATTGATTGGCTAACTGCAACGTCACCTTAGTCAGTTTAAGTTCGGACTCTTCAAGGTGGTTAAGGAGGGATGTAGGTATTAGATTTATGGAGGCACCTAAGTCTAGCAAGGCTCTATCAAATTGGGTTTCACCAATTTTACATAAAATTAGGGGAGTTCTTCTTTCTCTGCCTTCAGCTTCTACGGTTCTTCTTTCTCTTTCTCTGCTTCTACTCCTCTTCTTCTTTCTTTGCCTTTCTCTGCCGGCTGCCTCTTCTCTTTCCTTCTCGTTGTCTTTGTCTTCTCTTTCCTCTGTCTTTTGCCTTTTGCTTTCCTTCTTTCTCCTTCTTCTTTACCTTCGCTTCTCCTCCTCTTCAGCCTGCAACAAAACCTACCCCCTACCCGTGTGGACTCACCTCTCTTTTCTCTTTTAGGTTTCGCTCTCCTAAAGCCACAACCGGTTCGGGTAATCGGGTCGGGTACGTACCCGGGACCACGCCCACCGGTGTGCAGTGGTGGGCAAGGAGGGCATAATCAGGTCGAGTCAGGCCAGGTCCGCGGGGCATGAGCGCGAACGAGGTCGATTCGGTTGGGTGAGAGGGACCTCACCCCGTGATACAGAGGTGATAAGCTACTGGCAGAAATTCAATTTATTTGGCGTCACTTGCTTCGCAGCCGTTGATGTGGGACTAAATACGTGTCCTTCTCGCACGCCCGCAGCAAAGGTATTCCTTCAATTGGCTTAACTGCTACGGCCTTCGACTAGAATTGAGCACCTGGAATCATGCATGAGCTTCTTCCGCGTAGCCTGCAATAGGGACCTGGAGCTCGCTTGTAACGACCCGGTTCCCGAGTCCCTACGAGACACGAGAACCGGACCGACTTGACTAATCCCAAGACCCAGTCGTCCAACGAGGAAGTAACCAAAAGACAGTAAAATAAACCACATTCAGCATGAATATAACTAACAGTAAGAAAGTACAGCAGTAAGGAAAGAAACTACTACAGTAGGCACCACCACAACAGTAAAACAACATTTATCAGATAACAAAAACTGCAGGTAAAGAAGGTACAGCGGAAACAAAACTACTCACTAGAACAGAAACAAAAGAAGGTACAAAGCTGTGGCAACTCTACTGGACCCTACTCGGCCCAGCGTCCTCTGCAGCCGCCGACCCTGGCTGCTCAACACCTGGTCCTGAAAAAGGTAACGAGTGTAACACGTCAGCAAAACGCTGAGTAGAGTGGCAAACTAACTAAAGGCAACAGTAGAGTGTACAGTAGCTGTTATGTTCTATTACTTCCTTTATTTACATCTTTCAATTTTTCTCACTATTTCATTTACTTCTCAGATCCTTTACTTGATCTCGAATGTCCTCGTGGGACGATCTTGATTGCAGTCTTTTCCAACAGTAGAAGTAGCACGTGGTGCTCTCCTGGCCGGGAGAGTCCCCCGTGGTGATCCTACCCTCAGTCAACCACCCCACGGTCACTGACAGACGTAACGGTGACTACGGCACGCGCGATAAACGCACAGGTAGCTAGCCCGTACTGGCACGCGGTCAGTCGTTTCCGTTAACGGGTGCGCCCAAAGCACAGCACGGAACCAGGGCAGAGCCCTCTCAGTAACAGGGGTCCAACCCCTCCACAGTAACCAAACCGGGGCCTTGCCCCTCCACAGTCCGCGCACCCTCGCCTGACTACCCTGGTTTGCCCTAGTGGGCCTAACAAGTCGGTGAAGGAGGCTAGCAGAACCCCGGGGCCCGTGGGGTAGCTAGTACTCTCCTAACACTACTAGCTCTCCTCGGTACTACGTACACGAGGGCCAACAAGTCGGTACAGAGCGGCCAAGCCTAACCCCGGGTCCCTGGGGCGGCTGGCCCCACTCTGCACTAAAACAGGTACAGGTACTTCCCTTGGTACTGCGTACCCAAGAGACAGTACAAACTACATCTCAGTTCCATTCCTTTTCTTTCCAGGAGTTCCACTCCTAATTCCCCGTAGGGTTCCAGCTCTTTATCTCAGAACATCATATGTTTCACTTTTCAGATTCACGTTCTCACATTCCATGATCTCAACATGATTCTCTATGCATAACAGGCAGCTGTTAATTAAATTTACAGGCAGCTTTATATATTCCTTTCCATTTTTCCAAGACTGCAGTAATGTACATTCCACTAGTTTTTCCATCCTAGGATTCATGCCATATCCTAGAATCTATCATACAATCTAGTTTTCCGGCCCTAGGATTCATGCAACACCTAGGAGCTATCATTCCATATATTTCTCATTCCTAGGATTCATGCAATGCCCTAGGTTCTAGTTATGGTTCCATACTTTAACAGATTTTATTAATACATAAAACCACTCTACCAGGTATAACGGAAGTAATGGGGGCGTGGTCGGGAATCCCGCGCGCCTCCGCGACTCTCAAGACTGCAACCGAATAAGGTCCTATCACAAGGATCAAACACAAGGAGTGTCTCAAAACAGTGTATAGCTACTGTAGGCGGGTAGAGGAATAAATTCTGAAACGAACGCAACTCGAATCGCGGAAAACGGAGCCCAAACGGGCCCTAACGGGTCGAGAAGGACAATACTGTGCAAAATCAGACGTCTGGAACTCCTTCCAGACGTCTTAAACGGTGGATCAGAGAATTACCTGTTCGGCTTGGTTCCCCGGACGTCCAGAAGTCTGTGGCGACGTCTCTCCTAGATCCCAGACGTCCGATGGTCTCTCCGGACGTCTGGAGGTCACTCCCGCCGTCTGGTACAACTTCCAGACGTCGGATTCGCAAAGGATGACGAATCCGAACACCTGCGCACAGCCAACCCTCCTCCCTCAGTACGGTCAGTCGACAAAAAAGAAGGAGAAAGCGGAACTCACCTTTCAGACGTCTGTATGATCACACAGACGTCGACCTTGCCGTCTGGATATCAGTCCAGACGTCTGATTCTGGAGATTTTTCCAGAATCAGAACCTCGCTCGGCCTCCGCTCGCGACGCCGCCCGCGTCGCACCTCGCGCGTCCGCTGCTCCGCCCGCAGCAGGTCCCTCTTCGCGACGCTCTGCGCCCCCTGCGCCCTCCGCCGGCCGGCCAAGCCGCTCCCGGCGAGCTCGCCCTCACTGCAGAGCCCCGCCCTCGCACGCCGCAGCTCCTCCGCGCCTGCTGCGGCCGCCGCTGCCGCTGCGCCCTCGCGTCCGTTCGCTCTCGCGCACAGGCAGGAGAGAAGGAGGAAGATGGTGGAGACGGGAGGGGAGGCGCGCCCCCTCCCCCTTTTAACGCCGCGCGGAGAGGAGGGAGAGACGGTCGCAGTCGCCTGCAGCCGCAGAGAAGATGCGGATCGCAGGTCTGCGCGCACAGGCGCGCAGACGAATATCCCGTGCGAGCATAACTGTTCGTCAGACGTCTGTAAACTATCCCGGACGTCTGGTCAGACGTCTGGATGTGATCCCAGACGTCTTGACAGACGTCTGGGCCACCTCCCAGACGTCTTAAAAGACGTCTGGGGTACGCGCTCGTTACATCGCTTCAAGCTTTGCCAATGGTGGAGGACGCCTGTACCTGAAATCACAAAGATGGCCTCACGGCCTTGTCAAATTGATCAGGAAGCTTCGCTGAGGCACGGCGAATGTGCTGTGGTGGTTGGCGTGCGTGGGAATGCCTGTGCAAGCGTGCCTAGGGCACACTGTGTGCATATGTGTGGGTGTGTTCGGGGGTGTGTTTGGGTGAGTGGAGTGGCGGCATGAGTGAGGGGAAATGTTGAGTGGAGTGAGGGGATGCTTATGGACTTGTCGGTGAGGGGTGGGATGGTATGTGGTGGTGGAGCAGTCTCACCGGAGGTGGTAGCCGGAGGTGAAGGACATGAGGGTGGTGGAGTGCGACAGTAGTCGATTTAGGGAAATAAAGAGGGAAGAAGAAAGTAGAGAGTGAAGGAGACTTATCTAGGGTGATAGTGGATGAAGGGGAGACGGAGATGGCGTTGGGCGCGTACTGCCGACGCTGGAGATGAAGGCGCTCAGAGGGAGATGGTCGATGACGAAGAAGGGGAGACAAGGGCGTCGGCAGGTGCTGCACAACGCGGATGAACGCATGGAAGAAGAACCTGCCACTAGCATTATGGTCAGGCGACGAAGGAGAGCAGGGAAGGTCGCCGGAGCTTGATGGGCGAATCGGCCAGAGGAGGAGAGAAGAAATTGAAGAGGTTTTCCGGTCGATTTCAAGCTTAGGGGATGCAGTTGAATCAGGGGCTTCTTAAATAGGCCTCTGAAGAAGGATTTGTGCTTGGAAGCTAAGCTTCCAAGCAAGGTATGATAGCCGGAGTTGGAATCTTAGAAAGACCCAAATCTCTCATGCGTTTGCATGAGAGATTGGGAAACAATCAGAACTCATCAATGGGTTCAGATTGGAGGAAATTACTTAGAAAATCTCCCTTCCAATTTTGAAGGAGATTCTCTGAGAAATCAGGGAGAAATCACCTTCCCAAGCTCGCCGGAGTAGGATTCCTCCGCTATAATGGCGGAGGGACCTAATTGCGAGAATGATGAAGAAGTTAGGGGGGATTTTGCAAAGGTTTTTGAAGGATAGGGGTACAAATGTAATCAGGTTGGACCTATTTGCAAAGTTGGTCAAGATGAGTTCCCCTTAGGTCCAAATTTTGGTACAAACCTAATTTGGACCTAAGGAATCCAATGGTGAAGTTGGATTTTGGGTTTGACCATGTTTGATTGGGAAATTTATGCAAAAACATAATTTAAGGCAAATATCTATATGAGACCCCATTCTAGGTCAAGATGGGTTCCAATGACCAATTTAAAGGTTATAAACCCTAGAGAATATTTTTCTATGATTTTTAGAGAGTTTAGGTGAATTTTATCCTGACCAGAACCTTGGTTAATCAAGTGGATTTATTTTAGGATTTCAAGAAGTCATTTAATTCATAGAGTACACACAAACCTGTTTCTGTCAAATCCAACCCACTTTTTATCTTTTTAAGACCTTTTAACCTTTTTTTAGCCTTTGAGAAAATCCATTGTTGTACTGTAATGGTAAAATTACAGTTTTACCCTTTATTTCTTATTTTTCTCTCAGAAAGGTTATTCAGTGGATTAGGACCTCCAATTGGTTATGTAGGAGCTTTTATTTTCTTCTTTGGATCAAAATGAGCTAGTTAGGGCTCATGATGGTGTTCCCATCATACCCCTTTGCCTAAGGCTTTTGCTAGTCCCATAGCAAAATTTTAAGGTTTTAACTCTGATTTTAGACCATGAGTTCCTTTGATGTTCAAAATTGTGATGTGTGCTTTCTCTTGTAGATTAGGTTGGAATGCCAAAAGTAGGCCTAGACGTACTCAAGTACCAACCAAGATTCAGACCTGACTAGCTCTAGCCTTAGTCTGTCGCGAAGGTTTTTATGGCCCACAGGAACTATCCTAAGGTTCGTTGGACTCCGCGGTTAAAGCACCTGTGCTTGTAACATATCTTAGCCTTGGTTCAGTTTGCAGTGCGTTTTCGTAAGAAAGAGATAGAGGAATTTTCTTTATTTGGAGAGTTTTCTCTCTTTTCTTTTTATTTCTAGCTTCATATTAGCTTCTCAACACAATCTGTATCGGATTCCTAGTCCCCATCATCAATCCTTGAAGGGTCCCTGGTAATCGATGCTTCGGGATAGCACCGCCCATGGCAACCCCCAAAACCCTGGCTTTCTAGATTTCGAGATAATCCTGCCCATTGTGTTCTGTAGCTAAATCCAGACCCTGGCACTCGACATTTCGGGATAATGCCGCCCATGGCATCTGAACCAACACAAGGTGCTTACATGCCCCCAGTAGGATATGTAGATATCTTAGGAGACAAGCACCTAGGAGACGACATGTTATTGCGCATCTTCGAGGGGAGTTTCTCACCTCTCCGGGTTGGGAACTCGTCCAAATCAACTTGTGTTGATCGGCCGCTCCTAATCTAGGTGACTTTTTCAGAATAAATTAAATGCATTTGTGTGATTTTGATACTTATGCGCACTTGAACCAAACTATGTGTGGATTGGGGTTCTTAGGTTACCGAGTCCCGTAAACCAGAGGTAAGTTAACGAGGTCGAATACTCCCTAAGCCTTAGACCTAATACTTAAGCTTTGCATTTTCCACAACCTCTTAAGGACTATCCAGATCTTAGTGGATACTTAAATTTTTAAGCCTAGGAGTATAGCCCAAGAGGGCTAAAATCAGCATTCCTACTAATCTCTTCTGTGTTTCGTTAGCACTTTTTGCTTTTTATTTTTCTTGATATGGTCTAGAACTCAGTTAATCCCTTAATTTCTTACTAATGACTTTCTCTTTTCTTTTTCTTTTCAATTTGTGCTCCTTTTTTGACATTTTTCATTTTTCCCCTTTTTTTCTCCTCAAAATTGATATGCCCTCAAAATTTTCTCTCCTCTCAATTTTTTTATTCCTTTTCAGGAATTTTTTTCATTTTTTTGGTATATTTTGGAGTATGTGATTTTTTGATGAAACCTTTTCTTGTGAGATGATTTTCACGACGTTTTGCACTTTCATACCCCCCCATACCTACGATTTGCAATGTTCCCATTATAAATTAGGTGGGTTCGAGTTCAGCTTAGATCATTCATTAGAAAAGGTTCTGGGTGGGCGAATAGGTCGAGGTGACTGTTGCAGATGATTTAAAGCTCGGGTACGGGTACCTGAGATGGGGTCGGTTGTTCTAACGGATGAACCCTAAAGTGCAAGATGAATTCAGCATAGGAATGTCAAGAAAGGTTTCGGGTTTTTCAAAAATGACGGATTGCCACCCGTTAAGCATTGTGTTTTACGCCATCGGCTAGGCGCAATGAGCTCAGGGAGAATGGAGGGTAAAGGATGTCTCAGCCAAATTTGTATCGGTAAGGTCAATGAACGGTTTGAGTCTCTGACCGTTCTTGACGAAAGGTTCTGAATCGTGGTTGAGTGGACTGATCTTGATGGCTCCATTTCCAAAGATTCGTCGGACGAGGTAAGTTCTGATCCATTTTGATGTGAGTTTTCTTGGGAATAACTTGAGTTTGGCATCAAAGAGTAGAACTTTTTGACCAGGGTGAAAGATCTTTCTGAATATGTGCTTGTTGTGAAAGGTCTTAACCTGCTCTTTGTAAATTCGCGAGTTCTCATACGCGTCGTGGTGTAATTCATTGATCTTGCTCATTTGAAGCTTTCTGTGGGTTCCTACCTTAGAAAGATCTAGGTTGCAGGTCCGTACTACCCAATAGGCTTTGTGCTCCAATTCGATGGTGAGGTGACATGCCTTCCCGTACACTAATATGAAGGGAGACATACCTAATTGGGTTTTGTGGGCGATCCTATAAGCCCACAAAGCTTTCGAAAGTCGGGATGACTAGTCTTTCCTGTCAGGTCAAACAGTGACCTGGAGGATTTTCTTGATCTCCCGATTTGATAGCTCAACTAGACCATTAGTTTGGGGATGATAAGGAGTAGAGATTCAGTCTGACAGCCCGTATTTGGTCATCAGTGACCTGAATTGAGCATTAGTGAAATGGGTCCCTCCATCAGAGATTATCACATGTGGAATCCCGAACTGCGAAAAGATGTTCTGATGAATGAATTTGATAACCACCTTAAGATCATTGGTTCAGGTCGGAATGGCTTTGATCCATTTGGACACATAGTCAACAACGAGTAGAATGTACTCAAAGTCGTCCGAAACAAGAAAGGGTCCCATAAGATTTCGCATACGAGAATCGGCTGTAAGGGCATCATATCACGGTGGCTCATGTTGCCTAAGGTCTGGTAACGCTTGCATGCCTTATAGTGACTGCATGCATCTTTGAAAATCGTGGCCAATAGAAGCTGCACTGGAGGACTTTCGCATGCCTGGTCATGGCAGAAGGACAATATGTCCTGAATTTTCGCTCTCGAGACACATCGTCGTATGTTTTGATCAGCACCGATGCAGAAAGGATATGGGTCTTCCCAGAAGTAATACTTGGCATTAGAAAGCAATTTCTTCTTCTTGGCCTTCGGCCAATCAGACAGGATCTAATGTGATGCCCTGTACTGATAGTCATGAGGTGCTCATCAGGAAAATGTTCCGTAATGGGTCCGGAAGGGTTAATGATATCAAAAGGAAGGTGGGACAAGTGATTAGCTACGACATTCTATTTTCCCGCTTTGTCATGAATCTCAAGGTTAAACTCTTGCAAAAGCAAGATCCAGTGGATTAATCGAGGTTTTGCATCCTTCTTCGCAAGGAGATGCCTCACAACTGTGATCAGAGTAAATGATAACACGAGAATCCAGAAGATACGATTTGAATTTTTCCAGGGCAAATACTACGACTAGCAGCTCTTTCTCAGTAATTGTGTAGTTACGCTGAGCCTCGTTAAGTGTCTTGCTAGCGTAGTAGATGACAACGGGTTTCCTGTCAATTTTCAGCCCAAGTATCGCTTCTACAGCGAAGTCAGATGCATCGCACATGATCTCAAAGGGTTGAGACCAATCAGGGACTGTAGGATCAGAGCTTGGGTAACTTGATTACGTAGGATTTCAAATGCCTGAGTGCATTCCTTAGAAATTTTGAAAGGAACATCCTTAGGTAGTAGAGTGGTCAGGGGGCGTGCAATCTTTGAGAAATCAGGAATGAATCGACGGTAAAAATCGATGTGCCCTAGAAAAGATCGGATGTCCTTGATCGAGCTAGGCATAGGGAGTTTGGAAATCAGATTTACCTTGGCTCGATTAACCTAGATGACTTTTTTTGATATGAGATGTCCCAGGACAATTCCTTCAGGCACCATGAAAAGGCTCTTTTCCTAGGAAAGAACCAGATTCACATCAATGCACCTCCTAAGGATCTGGACTAAGTGTAGGAGGAAATCGTCACAAGATTTGCCAAATACTGAAAAGTCATCCATGAAGACTTCCAGATAATCACCTACCATATCTGAGAATATGACAAGCATGCATCGCTGAAAAGTAGCGGGTGCATTGTAGAGATAGAACGGCATCCTTCGGAACGTGTATGTCCCGAAGGGGTAGGTGAAAGTGATCTTTTCTTGGTCCTCAGGATGGATTGCAACCTGGTTATAACTGGAGTACCTGTCCAAAAAGCAGAAGAACCTATTTCCTACTAGTTTCTAGAGGATCTGATTAATAAACGGTAGTGGGAAATGATCCTTCTTTGTGGAGGTATTAAGTCTTCTATAATCAATGCAGACTCTTCACGAATTCAACACACGGGTCGGTATAATTTCTCCGATTTCAGTCGTGATCATGGTGAGTCCTGCCTTTTTAGGCACAACCTGGATTGGACTCACCCACTGACTGTCGGAGATCGGGTAGATGATCCCAGCATCTAACCACTTGATGATCTCCTTTTTCACGACTTCCTACAGATTCAGATTCAGACGTCTCTATATTTCATGGGAAGGTCGTGTGCCTTCCTCGATATAGATACGGTGTGCACAGTAAGAGGGCCTGATACCAGTCAAATCATCAAGAGTCCATCCAATGGCTCTTCGATATTACTGGAGAACAGTAATCAAACGGGATTCTTGATCAGGTGTGAGTATGGAGTTGATAATCACAGGAAATGTCTAATTGGAACGCAGAAAGACGTACTTTAGATGATTGGAAAGAGGCTTAAGTTCAAAGATAGGGTTATCAGCAGCAGCAGGAGGTTCAAGGTGTGTGTCAGGAGTAAGGGAGGGAGTTTTGGGTGTGTCTAGGTTACGTTCAGACTCCTCTGATTGCGAGTTTTGATCCTTTTATGATTGATCAGAAGTAGTTAGGTTTTCCTCAATATACGGATCATCAACCACAGCTTGATATCACATATTTGTTCTATAACACCGCAATTAATCCCTTGTTGGGCCTTAAAGATGTCAATCTTTAATATTTGATTCCCAAATTTTAGTTCAATTTGGCCCTCCTCACAATTAATGTTGGCCCTAGCAGTGGCCAGAAAGGGTTTCCCTAATATGATCGGTGTATTCCTCAGATTTTCTGGAGCATCGATATGCAAGGCTACAAAGTCCACTGGGAAATAGAAATCCCGAACCCTAACAATGACATCCTCAAGAACTCCGTTAGGTGACTTAATAGATCAATCAGCCAACTGTAATGTCACCTTTGTCGGTTTGAGCTCAAATTCCTCAAGATGGTCAAGTGGGGATGTAGGTATTAGGTTTACAGAGGCTCCTAGATCCAATAAAGCTCTATCAAATTGGGTATCACCAATTGTAAAGGAAATCAAGGGAGTACATGGGTCTTTTGCCTTAGATAGGAGTTTGCTCAAAATTACAGAGCTGGCTTGCTCTGATAATACTATTGGGCTCCCACTTTTGGTTCGCGGCTTATGCTTAGGTGTACACACGTTCTTCAGAAATCGTGCGTAAGTCGATACGTGGCAGATCACATCCATCAAGGGGATGTTTATATGGACTTGTTCAAAGAGCTTGACCAGATCCTCCTCAGGTGCCACGGGTTTGTTTATCCTCTTTCCCTTGGTCAAGGCCTCGGGAAATGGAACCTTAGATGGTTCCTTTAGAATAGGTCCAAGTTCTTGATCAGAGACAGGGGTATCCTGGATAACTATCCTAGGGTTTGGGCTACTACTAGGCTGAAAGTGGCTTGGGTAAGGTGGGTCTTATGTTGCTTTGCCACTACGGGTTGTTACAGAATTTAGTCCTGCCATGTTCTGGTTTGGTGTCAGTAAAATAGGTGGCTGCTGCTGAAATTCCGAGTATGATGTCGAAGCTTCCATCCCGTCAGGTGATGGAACAGAAGGGGCCTGATAAATCATGTGGGCTTGGCCTGGATTTGGGTTCATAACGCGCCTTTGGTTTGGCACGTTATTCGGATTCAATAGAGGTTGCGAAGGGAGTGTGCCAGGTTGGCGGGAATTTGCCATTTGGGCAAGTTGATTGCGCACCTCTGTGATCTCATCTTTATGCTATTTCTGCATGGCTGCAATCGTCTTTTGAATGTCAGCTAGAGTCTGAAGGATGAGTCATCTGATCTGTCTGAGTTGGCCCAGATTGATAGGTAGGGTTGGGATGATTCTGCCATCCAGGGTTATAGGTATTAAAGAATGGGTCATTCTGGATGGCATTGAGGTCCTCGTAGGTCTGAGGAACATCAGAAAAGTCAGAGTATGAGGGTTCAGAGTTCCCCCAACTAGAGTAGGTAGGATCAGAGTTTCCTCCGATCCTAGAGTCAGACGGGGGTGGATACGGGTCCATCCCCTGAGAAGATTGGTGATAGATGTTATGCACAGCTTCCCTCCCAGAGGGTGGCTGTGCGAAAGGGTTTTGTGTAGAGGTGGCTCGCTGCAGATGTTGAGTTAGCTCATCCACCTTCTTCTTAATGATAGAGACCTTGTCCAAAGGAATGCCATTAATTCAAAGTCGACTGATGTGGATAGGCCCTGCATCTCATGTGCTCCTCTTGGATTCGTCGATGCGCGGGCATTCGTCCGATCGAATAAGCCCATGGAGTCGTTATTGATGGAGTTCTCGCACATATTCTCGAGAATATCCCACACAGTGTCTTCATGTCGACCTATGATATTTCCTCCGCAAGTTGCATTGACGAATAAACGGATATCTTCATGGAGTCCTTAGTAAAAAGACTAGACTTGTTCCCATTTAGGAACTCTGTGATGGGGGCACTTTCGCAAGAGATCCAAGAAATGGTCCCATGCTTCATGAAGTGTGTGATCTGGTGTTGTAAGGCATTCGTCCGACCAACTAAGAAGAACTTTTTCATAAACTCGGATTGTAGTTCAACCCATGTGTTGATTGGACACGTTTGAGTCTGATACCAGTGAGCTGCTTTGTCCATTAGAGAGAAGGAGAACATCTTCATGAGAAGAATATCCCAATTTTGAACATCTGACCCCAAGGTCTAGGCCAGATGCTTGAGTTGTTTGATGTGCTGGAAGGGATCCTCAGAATTGAGCCCACGAAACTTCGGAATAGCATAAATCATGTTGTGCTTGAGTTCAGAATCAGGACCTCCAGCCGGAATTTGGACTTGAGATTCGATTGCCATCGCAGTGGGATTGTAGTGATCTTGCATCATAAGACACCGTGATGGATTCACAAAGGCTTCAAATAAATTATTAAGGCGCTGAAGTTGGTTCTCAAGGTTATTCTCTTCTTCTGCGGGTTGTGCCATGATGATGGAAGAAGGAGAATTGGGTTCAGATGAATCAGAGGAGATGTCTATGTGATGGGGTTGCTGCACAAACACGGAAGTCGAGGCCTGGCCTCGACGGGAGTGAATAACTAAAGGAGGCCTCAAGGATGGTCTTAAAGACCTCCTAACGAACATGCACCGATGGTCTGGATGAGAGTAGAATGTGATGGACCCAATCAAGACACCCAAAAATTTGGATGACCATAGAGGTTCGGGGCGATGATACCCCTTAGTCAGAAATACGTCCACCTGAGAAATACCTGGGCAGCTAGAGAGGGAGAGTCCCGCAAAGACCCCTACATGGTAGAGCATCCCCACGGGTTATAGGGTTTCCCCCACCCGACCTCTCTTGTCACTGATGTTCCAGGTAGACCAGAATGGGGACTTGACCTCTTAAGTCTACCAATTTTAGTTAAGAGCAAGGGTGCTTAAGATTTCACTTAAACTTTAGTTGTATTGAGTGCAAAAGTGACCTAAGTTCAAGGTTGGTTGACCCAACAAGGTGGGTCAACTTCACATATTTTCCTTTGAGAAGTTTTAGGTCCCTTCTTTTAGGATTCACGTGAAATTAAGAGCCTGAATTTTAGGGTTTACTTGAATAAATCACTTCAAGCAAGGCTTAGGCACACATCTTTTTGGAAAGTTGATTCTTGCTTATGAAGGTGTGTCTCTCAAACCCTAACTTGAAGTCCTTAATTGGCTCTAAGTTTGGTCCAATTTAATTTGCCAAATGTGGCATCTAGGGCTCAATCAAGAATGTGATAGCCCTAGTTACCTTAAATGGGTGCACAAATCAATTTTGTTGTTGAAATCAAATCAGGCAACTTGATGGACTAGCTAAGAATGTAAAGCAAGTAGCCCTAATTGATTTTGTCTTTTTTGTCCTTTTCAGAATGAGGGGCTTAAGAGAAAGTAATCAGAAATTACCTGCCCCTAGCGTGCTTGATGTGCGGCTATCTTTCTTTGATTCTTCTCCCTGAGACAATCACAAAAATGACATAGAGCAAGTTAGTACCAAATCAAAAATTGTAATCAAGAATTCTAAATTTCCCGTTGCTCCCTGACAACGGCGCCAAAATGTTCGTGGCACTTAATCAGATTTTAAGAGTGTTGCATTGTATATAGCCGAAAAAGCGTTTAAAACAAATACATTTTATTACTCGAATTTTGAAGTCCGAGGTCGAACACAGGGAGCAAATTGGTGTTTTAGAAATCAAAATTACAATTTAGAATTTAAAAGAATATGCAATAATATCAGTATCACTGTGCAAAAATATGACAATGTGGATCACAAAATACTCAAGAACTCAATGTATATGAATATGAATTAAAAATTGGACGTCTGATTTGAAAATCAGACGTCTTAAACTGATGATGCTACAATGCTCTTTGATTTCTTCTTTCTCTGCCTTCAGCTTTGATGAGAGCCTCATCATGAGACATAACTAGCTCATTTTGACCCAATAAAGAAGATAAAAGCTCCTACATAACCTAGAAGAAGGCCTAAATAAAGGAATAAGTGCTCTGAAAAGAAAATATGAATTAAAGGGTAAAACTGTAATTTTACCATTGCAGTGCATAAATGGGTTTTCTCAGAGGCAAAACATAGGTCAAATGGTCAAAATGAGATAAAAAGTGGGTTGAGTCAATCAGAAATGGGTTTATGTGTAATTCAGGAATTAAATGACATTTGATAACCCTAAAATAGACTCGCTTAAATTAACAAGGTTTCGGTCAGGATAAAAATCAAGTAAGCCCTCTAAAAATCATGGAAAAATACTCCGTAGGGTTTAGAACACTTAATGTGGCCTTTGGAACCTAGTTTGACCTAGATTAGTGTCCTAGCCATTCAATTAACCTAATTTGGGTTTTTACGCAAAATGTCTAGTCAAACGAGGTCAAACCTAAAATCCAACTTTAACATTGGATTCCTTAGGTCCAAATTAGATTTATACCAAAATTTGGACCTAAGTGGAGGTCATCTTGATCTACTTTGCAATTTAGTACACCCAAATCACAACTTGGTCCCTATCTTTTGAAAATCATTGCAGAGAGCCCCCTAAGTTCCTCGCCACCTTTGCAATCAGGTCCTGCCGCCATTGTTAGGGAAGAACCGATCTCCGACGAGGTTTAGAGAGGGATTACTCTCTGATTCCTCAGAGATTCCCTCCCAGAAATGGAAGGGAGATTCTCTGAGGAATTCCCTTCCATCTAAAGCCAATCACGATCTCTGGTGTGAACCCAATCTCTCATGCGAACGCACGAGGGATTTGGGTATCCACTTTCTTTCCTTCTCCGGTAAGCCGACGGAGGTGATTGCGCGCCCTCCACACACTAGAAGATTCGACCAACACCTATAAAAGGATCTTCAGACCCGGCCACAGATCTTCAGCCTTGTTTTGACGGAGATTCCCCCAAACTTTCCTCTCTCCCACCTCCGGCCAAGTAACCCGCAAGCTCCGGCGACCTCCTCCCCTCCTTCTCGTCGCTCTGCTGCCATACCAGCAGTAGAGTCAACTTCGCCTCTTTCTCCCGCGTTGCGCCATACCAAGCGCGCGTGCCCCTGACCTCATCCTTGTCGCCGCCCCCTCCCTCAGGGTTCTTCTTCCCCGACGACAGCAGTTACGCGCCGTCCACTCTGCTGCCTCCCTTCCTTCCAGATCCCTCCAGATACCTTCTCCATCTTCCCCTCTCTCTTTTCCCCCTGTTATTTCATTTAATTGCCCCCCGACAGTGCCTGACCACCTCCATCTTCCTCGCATCTGACCGACCTCTGGCGAGCTGCTCCCACCACTCCGCCCCTCCACACGGCTCGCCAACCATCTCATAAGCTCCGCCTCACCACAAGGAACACTTTCCGCCCCTCCACTGCCACTCCACACCTCCGCAGTAGCCCCCCGAACAACCCCACACCTCCGGCCACAGGTTGACCTAGGCACGCATGCCTAGGCCGTCCTGCAGCATGCAGCACCGTACACCATCTTCGCCGTGCCACGGTGAAGTGCCCAGCTGGTCTGTTACGAATGCATTCCAAGAAATTTTTTTAAGACGTCTGGGAGGTGGCCCAGACGTCTGACCAGACGTCTGGAACCCCTTCCAGACGTCTGGGATTTATTCTCTGTGGCGTGCGTGGCTGCGTCTGCGCGCAGGCGCGCGTAGACCTGCAACCGCCGCACCTTCCCTCTTTTTCCCTCTTGAAATTCCCTTCGAAGAGGGGTGACGTAATAATATGCGGAAATAAAATATATAAAGCAATCTCACAAAAATAAGCAATCACACAATGTACACAAGTAATTTTTAGGTGGAAACCCAAACCGGGTAAAAACGACCACCTAACCCTCTCGAGTTAGGATTTTCCGATCAACCTAGTTGATCAAATCCACTAAACCGAATCACTTTGAAACGAGGGTGATTCAACCTCAATACAACCACGCTACAAGTACGAGGGTAGCGTTCCTCAACCCCTTCTCTCCACGAGAAGGATTTTGTCCCACGAAGGAGACGGGAATTCGCAAAGCGAATACCCAACCAAATAACAAAGATAAAATAAACAATAGTCCTATAGAGCCAACAAAATAATTAAACCTAGCTTCTATAGGAAATAGGAAACTCCCCTTTGCAAGGAGTGCGTCGACGATGACGCGGTACGTGTGCCACGCGATGGCGCTACGTCGCTCTCGTTAACAACGCCGGGAGAGCGGGTGCGCAACGCTTGATGCTCTCAAGAGAATGGAGTTTGAGCTTGGAGAGCAAGAGAGTCTTTTCTTTGGACACAAAAGGTTTGAAAGTGTATTGCAAGGTGTGTGTCTTAGTGTGTATATGTGTTACAAAGGTTCCCCTCTATTTATAGAGGCCTTAGGAAGGCTTTGGAAGGCTTGGAAAAGCTTCCATAGCCGTTGGGTGCAAAGCCCAAGAGAATCAGGCCGAAATCAGGACAATGATTACATTTGACAGGGTTATCAGACGTCTAACTCTGGCATCAGACGTCTGGAAGGCCACTTTAAGACGTCTGATTTCAAGGTCAGACGTCTGATTCTATGCGGGTTTCTCCCTGCCTTGAATCAGATCTAAACAGGGTTTTTGTGCAAGTCCATCAGACGACATACAGGACGTCTGGAACTAAGTCTGGACGTCTGGAAACCTACTTTTACTGTGGGAATTGATTTCCAAACGTTGCAACGGCTAGAAAATCTCTGAGAAGAGATTTTGGGTCAGCCGAGGCAAAACGGTCATTTATCAGACGTCTGGAAAGTCCTATGGACGTCTGATAAGGCTCTAACGGTCATAATCTTGAGTGTTTTCTAAGCCAGCCAACGGTCCACTAATTGGACGTCTGGCAAAGTCATCGGACGTCTGGTGTAAGGTCTGGACGTCTGATTTCATCAGACAGAACTAACTGTGTCCAGCCTAACAGTTATCAGACGTCTGAAACAACAGTCAGACGTCTTAAAATTCTTTATCAGACGTCTGATTTTGGAATTAGACGTCTGGAAGTGTTGTTTGAACCCTATATTGGTTTTCTAAGTATTCTACAGAAAACCTAAGTATCCTAGGGTTGTGCAGGTGTTCCTAGGACTACTTTTAGGGTACTTTGAGGCTCTTTAACATAATGTTCTAAGGAATCAAAAAGAGCAAGAAAATAAATAGAAGAGATACATGAAAGGATGAAAAAGAATCTATCCTATTCTTCTTGTCTTCCATCTCCAATCTTTCGCTCCACGCGAACCTCCTGTGTTTTCCGTCAAGCTCCTCCAATCCGTCCTGGATGCGAGCTTGAACTCCGTCTAAACACGTCCACATTTGCAATTGACCTGAAATCTAGGACTCAAATTGCAAATGTTAAATAACACGTGTTTTGTTATCATCAAAATAAATGATCGTGGTGCTCTAGCACCAACACCTCTCTCCTCTTGTAGGCGCAGACTGCGCTCCCTCTCTCTCTCTCTCTCTCCCCGCGTGGCCTTATAAGGCCCTCGCCCTCTCCCTCACTCTCATCTCCTCCGCTTCCTTCTTCTTCTTCCAGCCGGTGCCAGAGTGCGACCGCGAGTGAGCGGCGGCAGCGGCAGCCGCGGTGAGTTGCGGGAAGAGGTGTTGCGCGAGGGAGGAGATGCCCGACCGTGAGGGCTCGAGCTCGCCGGGGCAGCTAGAGCCGGCCGGCAGGGGAGCCGCGAGCGAAGGTATCCTCTGAACCACCTTTTAAGACGTCTGGAAGAGGTTCCAGGCATCTGATTTTGGACTGTTCCGTCGTTTTCGACTCGTTTAAGGCCCGTTCGGAGTCCGTTTTTCGTGTTTCGAGTTGCGTTCTTTTCGGAATAAAATCCTCTACCCGTTTACAGTAATTATATACTGTTCTGAGAAACTCCTTGTGTTTGATTCTTGTGATAGGACCCCATCCCATTTCAATCTTGGGTATTGCGGAGGCGCGCGGGATTTCCAACCACGCCCCCAGTACTTCTGTTGTAGCTGGTAGAGTGGCTTTAGAAATTATTAACATGATTTGTTACAATTATGGAACAATTAATAGAACCTAGGGCACTGCATGAATCCTAGGAATGAGAAACCAGATTGAATGATAGATCCTAGGGTATTGCATGAATCCTAGGGCTGGAAAACTAGATTGAATGATAGATCCTAGGGTGCGGCATGAATCCTAGGACTGGAAAACTAGTGAAATGAATATAGATATTGCAGTCTTGGAAATTGTGGAAAGGAAATAATTGATTTAACAGCTGCCTGTTATGAATAAATGAACATGATTGAGAACATGGGTCGTATGAACGTGAAACTGAACGGGTGAAACCTGAATGTGCTAAGTTAAAAGAGCTGGAACCCTACGGGGAGTTAGGTGTAGAACACCTGGAAAGAGAATGAAATGGAACTGAGAAGGAAAGATGTGGAGGTGTGTTGTCTCTTGCGTACGTAGTGCCAGGGGAAGCACCTGTTACCTACTTAGTGCAGAGCGGAGCCAGCCGCCCCAGGGACCCGGGGTTAGGTCTGGCCACTTTGTATCGACTTGTTGGCCCTCGTGTACACAGTACCGAGGAGAGCTACTAGTGTAGAGCGAGTACTAGCTACCCCACGGGCCTGGGGGTTCTGCTAGCTCACCTACACCGACTTGTTAGGCCCACTGGGCAAACTAGGGTAGTCAGGTGAGGGTGCGCGGACTGAGGAGGGGCAAGGCCCATGTTTGGTTACTGTGGAGGGGTTGGACCCCTGTTACTGAGAGGGCTCTGCCCTATACTGGTTCCGTGCTGTGCTTTGGGCACACCCGTTAACGGAAACGACTGACCGTGTGCCAGTGTGGGGTGGCTACCCGTGCATTTACCGCGCGTGCCGTAGTCACCGTTACGTCTGTCAGTGACCTTGGGGTGGTTGACTGCGAGTAGGATCACCACGGGGGACTCTCCCTGCCAGGAGAGCACCACGTGTTACTTCTACTCTTCGAAGAAGACTGCAATCAAGATTGTTCCCACGAGGAACATTCGAGATCAAGTGAAGGATCTGAGAAATAGATAAATTGTGAAACAATAGAAAGACGTAAATAAAGGAAGAAAGAAAATAAAACAGCTACTGTACACTTTATTGCTTCTTTATTTTAGTTGCCACTCTACTCAGCGTTTCGCTGACGTGTTACACTCATTACTTTTCAGGACCAGGTGTTGAGCAGCCAGGGTCAGCGGCTGCAGAGGACACTGGGCCGAGTAGGGTCCAGTAGAGTTACCACTGTTCTTTTGTGCTCTTTTTGTTCCACTGTAGTGAGTAGTTCTTGTTACTCTCTGTACTTTTCTTTACTCGTAGTTCATGTTATGTTTTAAATGTTGTTCTACTGTTGTGGTGGTACATGCTGTAGTAGTTCCTTTTCTTACTGCTGTATTTTTGTTACTGCTAGTTATATTCATGCTGAATGTGGTTTATTTTACTGCTCTTTTGGTTACTTCCTCGTTGGACGACTAGGTCTTGAGATTAGTCGAGTCGGTCCGGTTCTCGTGTCTCGTAGGGACTCGGGAATCGGGTCGCTACATGGTCTGATTAGGCCAATAGGCCGTGCTTGTGTTTGACAGGTTTCAGCTCCTGCCGCCATTGACGGTCGAAGCAGCTTCACAGCAGCTCCAGGCGCAGCAAACTCGCGCGAGTGTTGCGAAGCGATCAGGTTCAGCATTGACTCTGCGAAGCTCCCAGCCTTAGCAATTGCATGAAGAATCCTCTGCTGGTGCGCGCAAGAGCAGGGCAAAGACTTTAGTCCCACATCGTTGAAACGCGAAACACAGGTGCGCCATAAATTGTTTTTGTGATATTGCCTTACTGCCTCCGAAAGCATAGGGTTGAGATCCCTCACCCGACCCACGCCTGCCTCGTCCGCGGTTTCACCTCGCGGATCTGGCGGGATCCGACCTGACCCTATCCTGAGCACTCCTCGAGCATCACCCACCTGCCGATGCGCCTGGTCCCGGGTGCAAAATCCGACCCGATTACCCGTGTGGCTCTGGGAGAGCGTCCTTGAGCGAATTGCAGAGAAAGAGAGAGACGTTTGGGTAGAGGGCAGGGGGTAGGTTTTGCATTGGCTATGGTGTGTGCAGGAAAGAAGGAAGAGAGGAAGAAGCGAACACTTAGCCACTGCAGCAAGGGAAAAGAAGAGAAGGAAGAGGCGAAGGAAAGCAAAAAGAAGAACTCAAGAAATAGAAGAGCAGGAGGAGAAGAAGGAACTCTAAAGAAAGGAAGCTGAGCAAGGTAGAGATCTAAGAGAAGGAAGGACAGCAGAAAAGACAAAAAGAAAGAAGAAGACAGAAGGGAAACAAAGGCAGGAAGAAGAAGTCTTCACAAGGAAGGGAAAGAAGTTCAAGGAAGAAAAAGACCTGTGGATCAGAAGAAAAGAAGAAGAGCCAACGAAGAAGAAGAAGGCAGAAGAGAGAAAGATGACTACGTTTAAGACGTCTGATAAAGAAATCAGACGTCCAATTCTGTTTTCTTTTAACAATTCTTTTTATAACTCTCTCTCTTTGAATCAATTATGTTCATTTAAAAGTTGTATTCTTTGGTTTTGAAAGTACTGAGATTGCTCCCTATGTTCGACCTCGGATACTCTAGTTTTTCGAGTAATAAAATTCTCTATATTTGTTTGAACGTTTTGTCGGCTATATTACAACGTGTTATCTTTTAAAACCCCACAAAAGCGTACAAACATTTTGGCGCCGTTGCCGGGGAGCAACGGGCACTTTTAAAGCTTTTGATTACAACTTTTTGATCCAATATTGTACCTAACTCCTCTCTTTTGTTGTGCTCAAACAGGGAAAGCAAAAAGGAAAGAAGAGCAGCTGTACAACAAACACTCCAAGGAACAGGTAATTTCCATAAGCCCTCCCTCTTAACTCTCTCAAAATCTGAAAGGAAAAAAAAGAAAGAACAATCAACTTACGTGTAACGACCCGATTCCCGAGTCCCTACGAGACACGAGAACCGGACCGACTCGACTAAACCCAAGACCTGGTCGTCCAACGAGGAAGTAACCAAAAGAGCAGTAAAATAAACCACATTCAACATGAATATAACTAACAGTAAGAAAATACAGCAGTAAGGAAAGAAACTACTACAGTATGTACCACCACAATAGTAGAACAACATTCATAACATAATACGAAACTGCAGATAAAGAAAAGTACAACGGTAACAAGAACTACTCACTACAGTGGAAAACAAAAGGGGTACAAAGAACGGTGGTAACTCTACTGGACCCTACTCGGCCCAGTGTCCTCTGCAGCCGCTGACCCAGGCTGCTCAACACCTGGTCCTGAAAGGTAACGAGTGTAACACGTCAGCAAAACGCTGAGTAGAGTGGCAGCTAAACTAAAGAAACAGTAAAGTGTACAGTAGCTATTTTAATTTTCTTTCTTCCTTTATTTACGTCTTTCTATTGTTTCACAATTTATCTAATTCTCAGATCCTTCACTTGATCTCGAATGTTCCTCGTGGGAACGATCTTGATTGCAGTCTTTTCCGAATAGTAGAAGTAGCACGTGGTGCTCTCCTGGCCGGGAGAATCCCCCGTGGTGATCCTACTCTCAGTCAACCACCCCAAGGTCACTGACAAACGTAACGGTGACTACGGCACGCGCGGTAAACGCACGGGTAGCTAACCCGCACTGGCACGCGGTCAGTCGTTTCCGTTAACGGGTGCGCCCAAAGCACAGCACGGAACCAGTACAGGGCAGAGCCGTCTCAATAACAGGGGTCCAACCCCTCCACAGTAACCAAACAGGGGCCTTGCCCCTCCACAGTCCGCGCACCCTCGCCTGACTACCCTGGTTTGCCCCAGTGGGCCTAATAAGTCGGTGTAGGAGGCTAGCAGAACCCCGGGGCCCGTAGGGTAGCTAGTACCTCCCTACACTAGTAGCTCTCCTCGGTACTGCGTACACGAGGGCCAGCAAGTCGGTACAGAGTGGCCAGTCCTAACCCCAGGTCCCTGGGGCGGCTGGCTCCGCTCTGCACTAAACAGGGGGACAGTCGCTCTCCTTGGTACTCCGTACTCAAGGGCCAGCTCAGTTCCCCAATTCTATTCCATTCACTTTCCAGGAGTTCTATTCCTAATTCCCCGTAGGGTTCCAGCTCTTTTAACTCAGAACATCCAGGTTTCACTTTCCAGTTTCACGTTCTTACAATCCATGTTCTCAATCACGTTTATTTATTCATAGCAGGCAGCTGTTAATTCAATTCACAGGCAGCTATTATTTCCTTTCCACATTTTCCAAGACTGTAGTATTAATACATTCCACTAGTTTTCCCATCCTAGGATTCATGCCATATCCTAGGATCTATCATACAATCTAGTTTTCCAGCCTTAGGATTCATGCAACACCCTAGGATCTACCATTCAATCTATTTCTCATTCCTAGGATTCATGCAATGTCCTACGTTCTATTTATGGTTTCATAATTTAACAGATTATACTTAAAGCCACTCTACCGGTTACAACGGGCGAACTGGGGGCGTGGTCGGGAATCCCGCGTGCCTACGCAACCCCTGAGACTGCAACGGAATGAGGTCCTATCACAAGGATCAAACACAAGGAATTTCTCAAAACAGTATATAGCTACTGTAGACAGGTAGAGGATTTAATTCTGAAAAGAACGCAACTTGAAACACGGAAAATGGAACCCGAACGGGCCCTAAACGGGTCGAAAACGACGAAACAGTGCAAAATCAGATGTCTGGAACTTATTCCAGACATCTTAAAAAGTGGATCAGGGGTTACCTTGCTTTGCGTGGTCTCTCAGACGTCCAGAAGCCTACGGGGGCGTTTGGCCTAGTTCCCAGACGTCCGATGGTCACCCCGGACGTCTGGAAGTCGCTCCAGTCGTCTGGCACTGCAGCCAGACGTCTGATTTGCGTTGGATGCGAATCTCAGACCCTGCGCGTACCCATTTCCTCTCTCTCTTAGTACGGTCAATCGAAGAAGAGGAAGAAGACGGAATAACTCACCTTCAGACGTCTGGACAGTCTTCTAGACGTCGTGCCCATCGTCTGGCTATCAGCCCAGACGTCTGATTCTGGAAAAGTTTCCAGAACCAGGGCACGACTCGCCCTCTGCTCGCGACGCACGGCCGTGCTGCGAGTGCTCCGCATGCTGCTCGAGCTGCAGCAGGCCTGCCGCGCCACCCTGCGTCTGCTGCGCCCCCACCGGCCGGCTCCCGCTGCCCCGGCAGGCTCGAGCCCTCACGGCTGACGCCTCCTCCCCCGCGCAGCACCTCCTCCCACACCTGCCGCGGCTGTCGCCGCCGCCGCTCACTCGCGCTCGCTCTCGCGAATCGACTGGAAGGAGAAGAGGAAGGGGGTGGAGGTGACGGGAGTGAGGGGGAGGGCGTGGCCTTTTAAATCTGCGCGAGGAGGAGAGAGAGAGCGGGATAGGGTGGTCTGCGGCCGCAGGAGAGAGGGAGAGAGAGCGTACGCAGGTCTACGCACTCAGGCACGTAGACGAATCGCGCGTGCCAACAATAACCGATTCCCAGACGTCTGGAAGTGGTTCCAGACGTCTGGTCAGACGTCTGGGCCACCTCCTAGACGTCTTAAAAGACGTCTGACGTGCGCGTTCGTAACATTAGGGCTACCTGTTTCATATTTAGTAACTCATCAAGTTGCCTGATTTTCATTTCAACACATTTTTATCTGCTCATCGAACTAAGGTAACTAGGGCTAAAACGTTCTTGATTGAGCCCTAGGTACTAAATTCTAAGGCAACTAAATTGGACCCACTAGAGCCAATTTAAGGATTAAAAAGCTAGGGTTTTTAGAGACACACCTTATCTTAAACAAAGAAATAAATTTTTCCAAAAAGAGGTGTGCCTAAACCTTGATTGAAAAGACCTACACAAGAAGAACCCTAAGCAAATCAGGCTTTTAATCCATTTGAACCCTAAAAAGAAAAGGACCTAAAAGCTCTTAAAAGAACAAGATGTGAAGTTGATCCCTTGGGTCAACTAACCTTAAAATTAGGTCACTTTTTCACTGAAAATACCTAAAAGTTCAAGTGGAACATTAAGCACCTTGATCTTAAAGTAAAAAAGGTAGACTTAAGAGGTCAAGGTCCCCATTTTGGTTTACCTGGAACCGCAGTGACCAGAGAGGTCGGGTGGGGGAAACCCTGTAACTCGTGGGGACGCTCTACCGTGTAGGGGTCTTTGCGGGACTCTCCCTCTCTGGCTGCCCAGGTATTTCTCAAGTGGACGACCTTTCTGACTAAGGGGTCCATCCGCCCCGAACCTCCATAGTCACCCAACAATTTTTGGGTGTCTTGATTAGGTCCAGCACCTTCTAATCTCATCACATCCTTCGGTGCATGTTCGGTAGGAGGTCCTTAAGGCCACCCTTAAGACCTCCTTTAGAAATTCACTCTCGTCGAGGCCAAGCCTCGACGCCCTTGTTTGTGCAGCAACCCCACTACATAAATCTTTCATCTGATTCAGACCCTGGTTCTCCTTCTTCTTCCATCATGGCACAACCCATTGAAGAGGAGAATAACCTTGAACACCAACTTCAACGCCTTAATGATCTCTTTCAGAACTTTGTAAACCCATCGCAGCGACCTATGATGCGAGATCACTATAATCCGGCTGTGGTGGCGATCGAACCTCGAGTATGAATCCCGATTGGAGGACCTGATTCTGAACTGCAGCCCAATATGATTCATGCCATACCAAAGTTCCATGGGCTTAACTCTGAGGATCCATTCCAACACATTAAACAACTCAAGCATCTGGCCTAGACCTTCGGGTCAGATGTACAAAATCGGGATATCCTACTCATGAAAATGTTTTCGTTCTCCCTCATGGACAAGGCCGCACACTGGTATCAAACTCAGACCCGTCCGATCAACACATGGGAGGAACTGCAGTCCGAATTTTTGAAAAAATTCTTCCCCGTTGGCCGGACGAATGCCTTGCGCCACCAGATCACTCATTTCACTCAACAACCGGGAGAACCTCTTCACGAAGCTTGGGATTGATTCCTAGATCTCATGCGAAAGTGCCCCCATCACGGAGTTCCTAAGTGGAAACAAGTCCAGTCTTTTTACTAAGGACTCCGTGAAGACATTCGTTTATTCGTCAATGCAACGTGAGGAGGAAACATCATGAGTCAACACGAGGGCACGGTGTGGGAGATTCTCGAAAACATGTGCGAGAACTCCATAAATAATGACTCCATGGGCTTATTCAACAGGACGAATGCCCGCACATCGACGAATCTGAGAGGGACACATGAGATGCAGGACCTGTCAAATTCTATCGACTTGGAACTGATGGCCAGTCGGTTGGACAAGGTTTCTATCATAGAAAAGAAGGTGGACGAGCTAGCTCGGCATTTGCAGCAAGTCACCTCTGCGCAAAACTCTTTTGCACGACCTCCTCTGGCAAGGGAAACTGTGCAAAACATCTATCACCAATCTGCCAAGGGGATGGACCCATATCCACCCCCGTCTGCCTCTCGGACCGGAGTGACCTCCGATCCATTCTATTCGAGTTGGGGGAACTCTGAACCCTCGCATTCTGACTTTCCTGATGTTCCTCAGAACAACGAGGACCTCAACGCCATCCAGAATGACCCATTCTCCAATACCTACAACCCTGGATGGCGAAATCATCCTAACTTTCAGTGGGCGGGAAATTCTCAAAGACCACCATATCAACCCCGCCCACAAGCCTCTCGTTCATATCAGCCGCCTCAGCCTTGTCCCAATCCCACCTACCAATCCGGGCAAAACCAGGATCAAATGACTCTTATCCTTCAAGCACTGGCTGACAATCAAAAGACGAATGCGGCAATGCAAAAACAGCACAAGGACGAGATCACAGAGGTTCGCAACCAACTGACCCAGATGGCAAACTCCCGCCAACCTAGTACCCTTCCCTCGCAACCTCTGCCCAACCCAAATAACGTACTAACCCAGAAGCGCGTTATGAATCCAAATTCAGGCCAAACACATGTGATTTATCAGGCCCCTACTGCTCCATCGCCAGACGAGATGGAAGCTTCAACATCTTATGCGGGATTTCAGCAGCAGCCACCCATCCTACCAAACCCAAACCAGAATCAGGTCGGATTAAACTCTGTAACAACACGTAGTGGTAAAACAACCCAAGACCCACATTATCCGAACCACTCCAAGCCTGATAATAGCCAATACCCTAGGATAGTTATCCAAGATACCACTATCCCAGATCAAGAATCTGGACCTATCCTAGAGGAACCAACTAGGATCCCATTTCCTGAGGCCTTGACCAAAGGAAAAAGGATAACTATACCCGTGGCTCCCGAGGAGGATCTTGTCAAGCTCTTTGAACAGGTCCAGATAAACATCCCATTGATGGATGCAATTCGCCACATACCGGCTTACGCAAGATTCTTGAAAGACATGTACCCCTAAACGTAAGCCGCGAAACCAAGGATGGGAATCCAATCGTACTATCAGAGCAAGCCAGCTCTGTCATCTTGAGCAAACTCCCACCCAAGGCTAAAGACCCAGGAACTCCCTTGATTTCTTGTAAAATTGGTAAAACCCAATTTGATAGAGCCCTACTAGACCTAGGTGCTTCCATAAATTTAATACCTACATCCCTCCTTGACCACCTTGAAGAATCTGAACTTAAACCCACTGAGGTGACATTGCAGTTAGCCGATCGATCCATCAAGTCACCTAGAGGAATACTCGAGGATGTCATTGTTAGGGTACGAGATTTCTATTTCCCGGTGGACTTCATAGTACTAGACATGGATGCACCTAAGAACCCAAGGGACACACCAATCATATTAGGGAGACCCTTTTTGGCCATTGCTAGGGCCAACATAAACTGCGAAGAGGGCCAGATAGAATTAAAATTTGGGAACCAAAACCTGAAGATTGACATTTTTAAGGCCCAACAAGGGATTAATTGTGGGGTTATAGAGGAAATATGTGATGTCAGAGCCGTGGTTGATGAATTGCATATAGAAGACAACCTGATTATCCCTGATCAACCACTTGAGAATCAAAACCCGCTAACAGAGGAGTGCGAACGTGATCTATACACACCTATGACTCCTACCATTGCTCCTGATACAAACTTCGAACCGCCTGCTGCTGCTGAAAACCTGTCATGGAACTCAAGCCCCTTCCCGAACATCTGAAGTACGTGTTTTTGGATTCAAATCAGACGTTTCCTGTGATTATCAACTCTCGACTCACACCTGACCAGGAACTCCGTTTGATTTCTGTCCTCCAGCAACATCGTAGAGCCATTGGATGGACTCTCGATGATTTGACTGGCATAAGCCCTTCATACTGCACACATCGAATATACACAGAAGAAGGCGCACGACCTTCAAGAGAAATGCAAAGAAGCCTAAACCCTAACCTACAAAAGGTCGTGAAAAAGGAGATCATAAAGTGGTTAGATGCAGGGATCATCTACCCGATCTCCGACAGTCATTGGGTGAGTCCAACACAAGTGGTGCCTAAAAAGGCAGGACTTACCATTATCACGACTGAAGCCGGAGAAGTCATTCCTACCCGAATAGCTAACACGTGAAGAGTCTGCATTGATTACAGAAGACTCAATTCCTCCACGAAGAAGGATCATTTCCCACTACCGTCTATTGATCAGATCCTCGAAAAACTAGCGGGAAATAGGTTCTTCTGCTTTCTTGATGGGTACTCCGGTTACAATCAGGTGGCAATCCATCCAGAAGACCAAGAAAAGACCACATTCACCTGCCCCTTCGGGACGTACGCGTTTTGAAGGATGCCATTCGGTCTCTGCAATGCACCTGCAACTTTTCAGCGGTGCATGCTTGCCATACTCTTAGATATGGTAGGTGATTATTTGGAAGTCTTCATAGATGACTTTTCAGTTTTTGGAGAATCATTTGACGATTGCCTCCAACACTTGGTCCAAATACTCAGGCGGTGCATTGAGGTGAATTTGGTTCTTTCCTGGGAAAAGAGCCATTTCATGGTGCCTGAGGGAATTGTCCTGGGACATTTAATCTCGGAGAAAGGCATCCAAGTGGATCGAGCTAAGGTTAACCTGATTTCCAAGCTCCCTATGCCTAGCTCGATTAAGGACATCCGATCTTTTTTGGGGCACGTCGGTTTTTACCGTCGATTTATCCCTGATTTCTCCAAAATCGCGCGCCCCCTGACCAATCTTCTCTCCAAGGATGTGCCTTTCGAAATTTCCATGGAATGCACTCAAGCATGTGAGATCCTACGTGACCGAGTCACCCAAGCCCCGATCCTACAGTCCCCTGATTGGTCTCAACCCATTGAGATCATGTGCGATGCATCTGACTTCGCTGTAGGAGCGGTTCTGGAGCAGAAAATTGACGGGAAACCTGTGGTCATTTACTACGCCAGCAAAACACTGGATGAGGCTCAGTGTAACTATACGGTTACCGAGAAAGAGCTGCTGGCCGTAGTATTTGCCCTGGAAAAATTCAGATCATACCTTCTGGGTTCCCGTGTTATCATATACTCGGATCACACAGCTGTGAGGCATCTCCTTGCAAAGAAGGACGCGAAACCTCGATTAATCCGATGGATCTTGCTGTTGCAAGAATTTGACCTCGAGATTCGCGACAAGGCGGGAAAGCAGAATGTGGTAGCTGATCACTTGTCCCGCCTTCCTTATGAAATAATCGACCCTTCCGGACCTATTACAGAACATTTTCCTGATGAGCACCTCCTGACCTGGCATCACATCAGATTCCGCCCGATTGGCCGAAGGCCAAAAAGGACAAATTGCGTTCCGATGCCAAGTATTACCTATGGGAAGACCCGTATCTATTCCGCATTGGTGCTGATCAGATAATTCGACGATGCGTCGAGGAAGTGGAAATCAAAGACATACTCTCATTTTGCCATGACCAGGCATGCGGTGGACATTTTTCAGGACATAAAACCGCATCAAAAGTCCTCTAGTGTGGCTTTTACTGGCCCACAATTTTCAAGGATGCATACGATCACTGTAAGGCATGTTCCCGTTGCCAGACTCTGGGCAACATGGGCCATAGAGACATGATGCCTCTACAGCCGATCTTGGTATGCGAAATTTTTGATACTTGGGGGATTGATTTCATTGGACCCTTCCCGATCTCGGATGGCTTCGAATACATCTTACTCGCAGTTGACTATGTTTCCAAGTGGATAGAAGCCATTCCGACCCGAACCAACAATCATAAAGTCGTTATAAAATTCCTTCATCAAAACATTTTCTCGAGGTTCAGGATTCCACGTGCTATAATTTCCGACGGAGGGACCCATTTTACAAACGCTCAGTTCAGGTCACTGATGACCAAATACAGGGTGTCACACTGAATCTCTACTCCTTACCACCCCCAAACTAATGGTCTAGCTGAGCTATCTAACTGAGAGATCAAGAAGATCCTTCAGGTTACTGTTCGACCTGATAGAAAAGATTGGTCTTCTCGGCTTCCGGAAGCATTGTGGGCCTATAGAACCGCCCACAAGACCCAATTAGGAATGTCTCCCTTCAGACTAGTGTACGGGAAGGCATGTCACCTCCCTGTCGAGTTGGAGCATAAAGCCTATTGGGCAGTACGGACCTGTAATCTAGATCTTTCTAAGGCTGGAACCCACAGAAGACTTCAAATGAGCGAGATCGATGAATTACGCCACAATGCGTATGAGAACTCGCGAATTTACAAAGAACGCGTTAAAGCTTTTCACGACAAACACATCTCTAGAAAGATCTTTCATCCTGGTCAGAAAGTTTTACTCTTTGATGCTCGACTCAAATTATTCCCAGGGAAGCTAAGATCCAAGTGGGTCGGACCCTACCTAGTCTGACAAATCTTCGGACATGGAGCCATTGAAATCAGCCCACTCAGCCACGATTCTGAACCCTTTGTCGTGAACGGTCAGAGACTCAAGCTGTTCATTGACATGACCGATATAGATTTGGCTGAGTCATCCTTTACCCTCCATTCCTCTTGAACTCATTGCGCCCAGCCGATGGGGTAAAACTCAGCGCTTAACGGGAGGCAACCCGTCATTCTTTGAAAAACCCGAAACCTTTTCTGACATCTCTATGTGGAATTCATATTGCACTTTAGGGTTCATCCATTAGAAAAGCCGACTTCACCTCAGGTATCCCTACCCGAGACTAGAAATCGTTCGCAACAAGTCACTTCGACCCATTCACTCACCACACACCTGTCCTAATGCATGAATTAAGCTGAAATCGAACCCACCTAATTTACAATGGGGACATTACAAATCTTAGGCATGGGGGGTATGAAAGTGCAAAATGTTAGGAAAATTCATATCAAGAAAGGGTTCAATAAAAAAAAAAAAGACTTGATGGAGGGGAGGAACAATTCAGGGTCATACAAATGAGGAGGAGAAAAAGAATAAAATGACAAAAAGGAGCACAAAATGAAAATGAAGAGAAATAGTCATTAGTAAAAGATTAAGGGGTTAACTGAAGTTCTAGACCAAATCAAGAAAAAGAAAAACTGCTAAGGAGACATAACAAGAGATTAGCGAGAACGCTGGTCTTAGGCCTCTTGGGCTAGATTCTTTAGCTTAAAAATTCACGTATCCGTTAAAATCTGGATAATCCTCAAGAGGTTGAGGAAAATGCGAAGCTTGAGTATTAGGTCTAAGGCTTAGGAAGTATTCGGCCTCGTTAACTGACCTCCGGTTTGCGGAATTCGGTAACCTAAGCACCCCAAATTCACATACAGTCTGGTTCAGTGCGCATAAACATCCAAATCACGCAAAAAGCATTTAATGTTCTGAAAAGGTCACCTAGATTAGGAGCGGCCAATTAACACAAATTGATTTGGACGAGTTCCCGACGCGGAGAGGCAGGAAATTCCCCTCGAAGATGCGTAACATATCGTCTCCTCGGTGCTTGTCTCTTAGGATATTTAAATATCTTACTGGGGGCATGTAAGCACTCTGCTGGTTCAGATACCATGGGCGACATTATCACGAAATGTCGATCGCCAGGGTTTGAATTCAGCTACGGAACGCCATGGGCGGGATTATCTCGAAATCTCGAAAGCCAGGGTTCTGGGGGTTGCCATGGGCGGGATTATCTTGAAATCTTGAAAGCCAGGGACCCTTGAGGATTGATGATGGGGACGAGGAATCCGATACAGACCGTGTTGAGAAGCAAATCCGAAGCTAGTAATAAAAGAAAAGAGAGAGAAAAGCTCTCCAAACAAATAAATATTCTATCTCTCTCTTACAAAAACGCACTGCAAACTGAACTTAGGCTAAAAATGTCTCAAGCACGGGTGCTTTAACCGTGGAGTCCAACAAACCCTAGGTTAGTTTTTGTGGGCCGTAGAAACCTTTGCGGAGGACTGAGGCTAAAGCGGGTCAGGTCCGGATTTTGGTTGGTACTTGAGTACCTCTAGGCCTATTGTCGGCATTCCTACCTAATCACAAAAGAAAAGGAGAAGCACTTATCATGATTGTTGACAGACACTCCCGGGTCTAGAACGGAAGTTAAAACCTTGAAATTTTGATAAGGGACTAGCAAAAGCTAGGCATGGGGGTATGATGAGAGCCTCATCATGAGCCATAACTAGCTCATTTTGACCCAATAAAGAAGATAAAAGCTCCTATATAACCTAGAAGAAGGCCTCAATAAAGGAATAAGTGCTCTGAGAAGAAAACATGAATTAAAGGGTAAAACTGCAATTTTACCATTGCAGTGCATAAACGGGTTTTCTCAGAGGCAAAACATAGGTCAAATGGTCTAAATGAGATAAAAAGTGGGTTGAGTCAATCAGAAATGGGTTTATGTGCAATTTAGGAATTAAATGACATTTGATAACCCTAAAACAGATCTGCTTAAATTAACAAGGTTTCGGTCAGGATAAAAATCAAGTAACCCCTCTAAAAATCATGGAAAAATACTCCTTATGGTTTATAATACTTAACGTGGCCTTTGGAACCAAGTTTGACCTAGATTAGGGTCCTAGCCATTCAATTAACCAAATTTAGGTTTTTACACAAAAATATCCAATCAAACGAGGTCAAACCTAAAATCCAACTTCACCATTGGATTCCTTAGGTCCAAATTAGGTTTATACCAAAATTTGGACCTAGGTGGAAGTCATCTTAACCTACTTTGCAATTTAGTACACCCAAATCACAACTTGGTCCCTATCTTTTGAAAATCATTGCAGAGAGCCCCTAAGTTCCTCGCCACCTTTGCAATCAGGTCCTGCCACCATTGCTAGGGCAGAACCGATCTCCAGCGAGGTTTATAGATGGATTACTCTCTGATTTCTCAGAGATTCCCTCCCAGAAATGGAAGGAAGATTCTCTGAGGAATTCCCTTCCATCTAAAGCCAATCATGATCTCTGGTGTGAACCCAATCTCTCGTGCGAACGCATGAGGGATTTGGGTATCCACTTTCTTTCCTTCTCCGGCGAGTCGACGGAGGTGATTGCGCACCCTGCACGCACTAGAAGGTTCGTCCAACACCTATAAAAGGACCTTCAGACCCGGCCGCAGATCTTCAGCCTTGTTTTGACAGAGATTCCCCCAAACTTTCCTCTCTCCCATCTCTGGCCAAGTAACTCGCAAGCTCCGGCGACCTCCTCCCCTCCTTCTCGTCGCTCTACTGCCATACCAGCAACAGAGTCAACTTTGCCTCTTTCTCCCGCGTTGCTCCATACCAAGCACGCGTGCCCCTGACCTCGTCCTCGTCGCCGCTCCCTCCCTCAGGGTTCTTCTTCCCCGACGACGGTAGTTACGTGCCGTCCACTCCGCTGCCTCCCTTCCTTCCAGATACCTTCTCCATCTTCCCCTCTCTCTTTTCCCCCTGTTATTTTATTTAATTGCCCCCCGACAGTGCTTGACCACCTCCATCTTCCTCGCATCCGACCGACCTCCGGCGAGCCGTTCCCACCACTCCGCCCCTCCACACAGCTCGCCAACCATCTCGTAAGCTCCGCCTCACCATAAGGAACACTTTCCGCCCCTCCACTGCCACTCCACACCTCCGTAGTAGCCCCCCGAACAACCCCACACCTCCGGCCACAGGTTGACCTAGGCACGCACACCTAGGCCGTCCTGCTGCCTGCAGCACTGTGCACCATCTTCGCCGTGCCACGGCAAAGGTTCCCAGCTGGTCTGATTAGGCCAATAGGCCGTGCTTGTGTTTGGCAGGTTTCAGCTCCTGCCGCCATTGACGGTTGAAGCAGCTTCGCAGCAACTCCAGGCGCAGCAACTCCAGGCTCCAGGTGCAGCAAACTCGCGCGAGTGTTGCGAAGCGATCAAGGCCAGCATTGACTCTGCGAAGCTCCCAGCCTTAGCAATTGCACAAAGAATCCTCTGCGGGCGCGCGCGAGAGCGGGGCAGAGACTTTAGTCCCACATCGTTGAAACGCGAAACACAGGTGCGCCATAAATTGTTTTTGCGATATTGCCTTACTGCCTCCGAAAGCACAGGGGTGAGGTCCCTCACCCGACCCATGCCTGCCTCGTTCGCGGTTTCACCTCGCGGATCTGGCGAGATCCGACCCGACCCTATCCTGAGCACTCCTCGCGCATCACCCACCTGCCGGTGCGCCTGGTCTCGGGTGCGAAATCCGACCCGATTACCCGTGTGGCTCTGGGAAAGCGTCCTTGAGCGAATTGCAGAGAAAGAGAGAGACGTTTGGGTAGAGGGAAGGGGGTAGGTTTTGCATTGGCTGTGGTGTGCGCAGGAAAGAAGGAAGAGAGGAAGAAGCGAACACTTAGTCGCTGCAGCAAGGGAAAAGAAGAGAAGGAAGAGGCGAAGGAAAGCAAAAAGAAGAACTGAAGAAATAGAAGAGCAGGAGCAGAAGAAGAAGGAACTCTGAAGAAAGGAAGCTGATCAAGGCAGAGATCTGAGAGAAGGAAGGACTGCAGAAAAGACAAAAAGAAAGAAGAAGACAGAAGGGAAACAAAGGCAGGAAGAAGAAGTCTTCACAGGGAAGGGAAAGAAGTTCAAGGAAGAAAAAGACCTGTGGATCAGAAGAAAAGAAGAAGAGCCAACGAAGAAGAAGAAGGCAGAAGAGAGAAAGATGACTACGCTTAAGACGTCTGATAAAGAAATCAGACGTCCAATTCTGTTTTCTTTTAACAATTCTTTTTATAACTCTCTCTCTTTGAATCAATTATGTTCATTTAAAAGTTGTATTCTTTGGTTTTGAAAGTACTGAGATTGCTCCCTGTGTTCGACCTCGGATACTCTAGTTTTTCGAGTAATAAAATTATCTATATTTGTTTGAACGTTTTGTCGGCTATATTACAACGTGTTATCTTTTAAAATCCCACAAAAGCATACAAACAAGCTTCTACAGTTCTCTCTTTCTCTACTTCTACTCCTCTTCTTCTTTCTTTGCCTTTCTCTGTCGGCTGCCTCTTCTCTTTCTTTCTCATTGTCTTTGTCTTCTCTTTCCTCTGTCTTCTGCCTTTTGTTTTCCTTCTTTCTCCTTCTTCAGCTTCGCTTCTCCTCCTCTTCAGCCTACAGCAAAACCTACCCCCTACCTTCACGGACTCGCCTCTCTTTTCTCTCTTAGGTTCCACTCTCCCAGAGCCACAACCGATTAGGGTAATCGGGTCGGGTACATGCCCGGGACCACGCCCATCGGCTTGCGGTGGTGGGCAAGGAGTGCACAGTTGGATTGGGTCAGGCTAGGTCCGCGGGGCGTGAGCGCGGACGAGGCCGGTTCGGTCGGGTGAGAGAGACCTCACCCTGTGATTCAAAGGTGATAAGCTACTAGCAGAAATTGAATTTATTCGGCATCACTTGGTTCGCAGCCACTAGTGTGGGACTAAATACGCGCCCTTCTTCTTGTGTGCCTACAGCAGAGGTATTCCTTCAATTGGCTTAACTGCTACGGCCTTCGACTGGAATTGAGCACCTAGAATCATGCACAAGCATCTTCCACATAGCCTGCGACAGGGACCTGGAGCTAGCAAGGCCTGGAGCTCGCTTCAAGCTTGCTTCAACCTCTGCGCCAATGGCGGAGGACGCCTGTACCTGAAATCACAAAGACAACCTCGCAGCCACGTCAAATTGCTCAGGAAGCTTCGCCGAGGCATGGTGAATGTGCTGCGATGGTTGGCGTATGTGGGAATGCCTGTGCAAGCATGCCTAGGGCACACTATGTGCGTATGTGTAGGTGTGTTTGGGGGTGTGTTTAGGTGAGTGGAGTGGCGGTATGAGTGAGGGGAAATGTTGAGTGGAGTGAGGGGATGCTTATGTACTTGTTGGCGAGGGGTGGGATGGTCTATGGTGGTGGAGTGGTCTCGCTAGAGGTGGTGGCCGGAGGTGAAGGAGATGAGGGTGTGGAGTGCGACAGTAGTCGATTTAGGGAAATAAAGAGGGAAGAAGAAAGTAGAGAGTGAAGGAGACTTACCTAAGGTGATAGTGGACGAAGGCGAGACGGAGATGGCGTTGGGCGCGTACTGCCGATGCCGGAGACGAAGGTGCTCAGAGGGAGATGGTCGATGTGGAAGAAGGGGAGACAAGGGCGTCGGCAGGTGCTGCGCGACGCGGACGAATGCAAGGAAGAAGAGCCTGCCACTGGTATTGTGGTCAGGCGACGAAGGAGGGAAGGGAAGGTCGCAGGAGCTTGATGAGCGAATCGGCCGGAGGAGGAGAGAAGAAATTGAAGGGGTTTTCTGGTTGATATCAAGCTTAGGGGATGCAGTTGAATCAGGGGCTTCTTAAATAGGCCTCTAGAGAAGGATTTGTGAGCAAGGTATGGTCGCCGGAGTAGGAATCTTCAAAAGACCCAAATCTCTCATGCGTTCTTATGAGAGATTGGGAAACAATTAGGGCTCATCAATGGGTTCAGATTGGAGGAAATTATTCAAAGAATCTCCCTTCCAATTTTAAAGCGGATTCTCTGAGAAATAAGGGAGAAACCACCTTCTCAAGCTCGCCGGAGTAGGATTCCTCCACTATAATGGCAGAGGAACTTAATTGCGAGAACGATGAAGAAGCTAGGGGGCTTTTGCAAAGGTTTTTGAAAGATAGGGGTACAAATGTAATTAGGTTGGACCTATTTGCAAAGTGGGTCAAGATGAGTTCTCCTTAGGTCCAAGTTTTGGTACAAACCTAATTTGGACCTAAGGAATCAAATGGTGAAGTTGGATTTTGGATTTGACCACGTTTGACTAAAAAATTTATGCAAAAACCCAATTTATGGCAAATATCTGTATGAGACCCCATTCTAGGTCAAGATGGGTTCCAATGGCTAATTTAAAGGTTATAAACCCTAGAGAATATTTTTCTATGATTTTTAGAGGGTTTAGGTGAATTTTATTCTGACCAGAACCTTGGTTAATCAAGTGGGTCTGTTTTAGGATTTTAAGAAGTCATTTAATTCACAAAGTACACACAAACTCGTTTCTGTCAAATCCAACCCACTTTTTATATTGTTAAGACCTTTTGACCTTTGTTTAGCCCTTGAGAAAATCTTTTGTTATACTGTAATGGTAAAATTATAGTTTTACCCCTTGTTTCTTGCTTTTCTCTCAAAAAGGTTATTCAGTGAATTAGGACCTCCAATTGGTTATGTAGGAGCTTTTATTTTCTTCTTTGGGTCAAAATAAGCTAGTTAGGGCTCATGATGGTGTTCCCATCAAGAGGGGAGGATGAAGGGAGAGGGTTCGCACTAAGAATAGACGAGTTGCAAGAAGGAGGCGGTGTAAAGGAGGGGTGGGGGAGGCGGTCCGTGCGAGGAGGGTTTGCTAGGGCATGGAGGGTTGGCAAGGGAGAGGGAGAGAGGGGAGGACAAAGGGAGAGGGTTCGTGCTCGGAGTGAAGCAGCTGCAAGGAGGAGGCGATGCGGTCGGCGCGAGGAGGGTTTGCTAGGGCACGGAGGGTTGGCAAGGGAGATGGGAGAAGGATTCGTCAAGAAATCATTGGGATACATTGGGCAATTTTTCGGACTTCGGATCTGATGTAGCCGTAAGGCCCTTTTTCTTGATTTTAAGGTGTCGAGTTCCTCCACGCCATTAGCGATGAACTCGAGCGAAGCTTGAAGCTCTCTTCAGCTGTTGAAGCCCCAGGAGACACCCCCAGGTTGAGCGGAAGGCACCCAAGCATCTGCCCAAGTGCTTGTTCATTTAAATTCTCAACACAGTTAATTAAGTTATTTAGGCTTAATTAATCGCATGAGAAAGTAACTTAGGTTAACCTAATTTTATGTCGGTTGTGTATTATAGGGTCAAGTTAACCCAACATTTTAGATTTTTAAATTCTTTTTAACTGGTTGAGCCTAGGTCGTTCACTGGGAAGCATAACCTAATCTTAATTCACCATTAATTGCTAAGGAATAATTAAGAGTCAATTAATTAATCAGATATTAAATTAAATACTTTAAGCACATGGATATTGCATTAAAAATGATTCAAATAAGAGCATGCAACATTTCATTAAGAAAGAATATATTTACACATGTGATTTAGCAATGAGGAATAAGTAAACATGTTTATTATATCAAGTGATTCTAATTAATGCAAGAAAAATGATATACAAAAAAAGTATATTTTCCTTTTACAACATTAAAAGTTCAAAATACAGTAAAAGAAAATTCTTTCCTTCTTTAGCCCTTATCTTCTTCCTTATATTTTCTTTCTTTTTCATTATTGTCCTCTATATAGCTTCCTCTCCTTCTTCTTCTGCTGTGTTCTCTCTCTCTTTCTCTGTCTCTCGAGCTCTTCTTCTCTTTCTTATTCCTTTAGCCTTAACCATTCCTTAAGCTCTCAAATTCTCTTTATTGTGCTTAATGAATTCCACCCTTAATACAAAAATTTGGTTTTCTGACTGGTGGCTTAGACCGGTTGGAGATACACAACATCCCCTAAAGGGTGGGACCAGACCCTACTGGGTTCGAGCCTAGTTTTACTTAGGTGTTTTATTTTCCAATTCAAGTTCATGCACAGTATCCGACCTCCTAGGCCCACAACACGCCCACTTACGGGCCTACGCCCATAGGCGCACACACACACCCGTGCGCAGACACATGCACACACACGCACCCGCACCCAAAGCCAAGTTTCATTTCGCACCCTACGCTGACGACCGAGAAGGCTAATGCATTTTTTCGTATTATATTAAGTCGTGTTGCAGTGGTTTTCTGAGGTAGGACTATCTTTCCCAAGTTCTGGCCGATCTTTCGCCGGCAAGTCCAAATGACTCAGTTGTCCAATATGATCGACCAAAGGCTCGATTGAAAGATAATAAGATGTTGTACAGGATTGTAACACCAATTTGGTGTTCAAATCTAATATGGCCTTTCGATTTGAAGGGGAAAGATGGGAGGTTTGCCACGGTCGAATGGCCTACAAAAAATGAAATCCAGGTCTTTTGACCTGTGGAAGAGGTTCTGGACCTCTAGGTGAGGTATGGATCACCCTCAGTAGGAGATTCAGCGGTGAATTAACAAGGAAAAGAGCTTTGAGAGACTTCAGGATGAGAAATATAACTCAGAGCTTCGTACTGAAGCTCTAGATTTCAGAATTAGGACCTAAATTGTCCAATAGAGAGCTAGCAACAATTTTTAACAGATTCAACAACCTCTGAGGGTTTTAACGATTACATCTGGGTGGATTTAGCGATAGAAATTTGCTAAGAACTCAATGAACATAGTATGGATTCAAAAAGAACCCAAACTGGACAGTAACCAAAATTTTCTTAATTCCTCATCAAAATAACTTTTAATCAGTTCTAATAATCTCTGCATCATCCTACCATCAGATTTAACTTAGTTAACAACAGGTTTGATCGATAAATCTCTCATGACAACCTACAGTTGACCAAATCAACCCAGGTGTTGACTTTCTAAATTAAACCCATTCTATCCTAATTAATGCTCTGAATCAACTCTAAACTATCCCAGAAACTTGCTCAGATCTTCAAAATTAGGTTTTAATCAAGTATTCTAGGGTTTCCAGACTCATCGCCTAAGATCTGAGGTAGTTTGTTTGACAGAACAAACCAAGACTTTCCTAACCAATTGACCAGCTAGTATGAATTCTTTAGACTCCCTTCTTGCTTAAGAACCTCTTAAATCAATCTATTTCTTGCTGGAGTTGTATCTCCAACTCTGCTGGAGTTGGAGAAGACAGAGGTCTATAGAGAACTCTAGGTGCTAAAACATCAATTCAAAAATAGAGACACATTCCTTAGGTCTTAAATAATCATTCTGGAGCTCCTTAAAGACTATTAAGGGATGAAGCTCAAATTGACCTCGCCGAAGCTCCGGTGAGTCCAGAAATTAATTTCAGAGATCAAAACCTTAAGAAAATGACCACTAAAAGTCTCAAGATGTTACGACCGCAGCTTCAAAACATCTTTTAAGATGTCTGGGAGCTGGCCCAGACGTCTGGGACACCTTCCAGACGTTTGGGATTTAATTTTCGCGGCACGGAGGATTTCGTCTGCGCGCCTGTGCGTGCAAACCTGCAGATGCACTCCTTTTTCCCTCTCCTCCGCAGGCACTGCCCCCTCTGTCTCGCTCTCTCTCTCTCTTTCCCCGCGTGGCTTTAAAAAGCCATGCCCTCTCCCTTACTCTCATCACGTCCGCTCCCTTCCTCTTCTCCTTCCAGCCGGTGCGCGAGTGCGAGTGTGAGCGAGAGGCGACAGCGACAGCCGCGGTGGGTGTGGGAGGAGGTGCTGCGCGAGGGAGGAGGCGTCAGCCGTGAGGGCTTGAGCCGGCCGACGGGGACGCAGTGGGCGCGGAGTGACGTGGGAGGCCTGCTGTAGCTCGAGCAGCAGGCGGACGAGGCGCGGCGCAGCCGTGCATCTCGAGCGGAGGGCGAGTCGCGCTCTGATTCTGGAAGTTTTTCCAGAATCAGACGTCTGGGTTTCCAACCAGACGACGATTAAGACGTCTGGAGGACTATCCAGATGTCTGGTAACTAAGTTATTTTTCCGTACTTCCTCCTTCTCTTCGACCGTCCATACTGAGAGCGAGGAATGGGTACGCGTAGGTTCTGAGATTCGCATCCAACGCGAATCAGACGTCTGGCAGCAGTGCCAGACGACTGGAGGGCTTCCAGACGTCCGGGGTGACCATCGGACGTCTGGGAACTAGGCCAGACGCCCCCGCAGGCTTCTGGACGTCTGAGAGACTACGCAGGACAAGGTACCATCTGATCTCCATTTTTAAGACGTCTGGAAGAAGTTCCAGACGTCTGATTTTGCACTATTTCGTCGTTTTCGACCCGTTTAGGGCCCGTTCGGAGTCCGTTTTCCGCTTTCGAGTTGCGTTCTTTTCAGAATTAAATCCTCTACCCGTCTACAGTGATTAGATACTGTTTTGAGAAACTCCTTGTGTTTGATCCTTGTGATAGGACCCCGTTCCATTGCAGTCTCGGGGGTTGCGGAGGCACGCGGGATTCCCGACCACGCCCCCAGTACTCCTGTTGTAATTGGTAGAGTGGCTTTTAAGTTTATTAGTATAATCTGTTAAATTATGGAACCATAAATAGAACATAGGACATTGCATGAATCCTAGGAATGAGAAACTAGAATGAATGGTAGATCCTAGGGTGTTGCATGAATCCTAGGACTGGAAAACTAGATTGTATGATAGATCCTAGGGTATGGCATGAATCCTAGGATGGGAAAAACTAGTGAAATATATGAATACTGCAGTCTTGGAAAATGTGGAAAGGAAATAATAGCTACCTGTAAATTGGTTTAACAGCTTCCTGTTATGAATAAATGAGCATGATTGAGAATATGGGATGTATGAACGTGAAACTGGAAATGTGAAACCTGAATGTGCTGAGTTAAAAGAGCTAGAACCCTATGGGGAATTAGGAGTAGAACTCCTGGAAGGTGAATGGAATAGAATTGGGGAAGTGAGCTGGCCCTTGAGTACGGAGTACTGATGAGAGCCTCATCATGAGCCATAACTAGCTCATTTTGACCCAATAAAGAAGATAAAAGCTCCTACATAACCTAGAAGAAGGCCTAACTGAAGGAACAAGTGCTCTGAGAAGAAAACATGAAATAAAGGTTAAAACTGCAATTTTACCATTGCAGTAGATAAACAGGATTTCTTAGAGGCAAAACATAGGTCAAATGGTCTAAATGAGATAAAAAGTGGGTTGAGTCAATCAGAAATGGGTTCATGTGCAATCTAAGAACTAAAAGACACTTGGTAACCCTAAAACAGACCCGCTTAAATTAACAAGGTTTCGGTCAGAACAAAAAGCAAGTAAACCCTCTACAAATCATGGAAAAACATACTCTAGGGTTTAGAACACTTAATTTGGCCTTTGGAACCTAGTTTGACCTAGATTAGGGTCCTAGCTCTTCAATTAACCTAATTTGGGTTTTTACGCAAAATATCCAGTCAAACGAGGTCAAACCTGAAATCTAACTTCTCCATTGGATTCCTTAGGTCCAAATTAGGTTTGTACCAAAATTTGGACCTAAGGAGGGGTCATCTTGACCTACTTTGCAATTTAGTACACCCAAATCACAAATTGGTCCCTATCTTTTGAATACCGTTGCAGAGAACCCCCTAGGTTCTTCGCCTCCTTTGCAAACCGGTCCTGCCGCCATTGCTAGGGCAGAACCGAGCTCCGGCGAGGTTCGGAGAGGGATTGCTCTCTAATCCCTCAGAGATTCCCTCCCAGAAATGGAAGGAGGATTCTCTGAGGAATTCCCTTCCTTATAAAGTCAATTACAATCGTTGGTGTGAACCCAATCTCTCGTGCGAACGCACGAGAGATTTGGGTATCCTAACTCCTTTCCATCTCCGGCGACCAACCTCAGGCAATTACGTGCCCTTCACGCCCTGCACACCAAGTCCAGCGCCTATATAAGAACCCACAACTCCGGCCGAAGAGGCTGAGCTTGATTTGGCCGAGTTTCCCCCTTCAATTCCTCTCCTCCTGCTCGGCCAAATGCCCCAGCTAGCTCCGGCGAGCCCCCCTCCCCTCCCTCTTCGCTCTGCCACAAAACCAGTGGCAGAGTTAGCTTCCTGACCTCCCTCCGTGTCGCGCAGTACCAGCGCACGCCGCCTCAGCCCCGTCGTCGCCGCCGTTCTCCCCCACTGGGCGTCATCTTCTCCGGCGACAGCAAGTACTGCTGTCCGCCTTCTGTCCCCTTTCGTCCTTACAATTAGGTTAGAACTCCTCTCCATCCTATCCTCTCTCTTTTCCCCCTGTTATCTCATCTGATTACCCCTCGACCGACGCTGACCACCCTCATCTTCCACATCACCGACCGAACTCCGGCGAGCCGCCCACACCACTCCGCCACTCCACACGGCTCGCCAACCACCTCGTGAGCTCCGCCTCACCACCAGGAACTCGCTCCACCCCACAACTGCCACTCCAGACCTCCATAACCACCCCCCGAACAACCCACCATCTCCGGCCACAGGTTGACCTAGGCATGCACGCCTAGGCCGACCGGCAACCTGCAGCATCACCCACCGCCTTCGCCGTGCTACGGCGAAGGTTTCCAGCTATTCTAATTGGGCCAATAGGCCGTTCTGTGGAAGCTCAGGTGAACGCCCCGGCCGCCATTAACAGCCGAAGCAGCAGGAAGCTTGGAGCAGCAGCAGGCGTCAGGCTTCCCAGGCGGCAGGTGCAGCAGACTCTCGCAAGTGTTGCGAGGTGACTGAGTTCAGCAAGGAGCACCAGCAGGGCCTTCAGCGTGGGCAATTGCACACGAGAGTCTGCGGGCGCACGCAAAGGAAGGGTGGAACGTTTAGTCCCACATCGTGGAATCTCAAGGCACAGGTATGGTATAAAGAGTTTTTGTGATATACGTTTACTGCCTCGAAAGCACAGGGGTGAGGTCCCTCACTGACCCCACCCGCCTCGTCCGCGGCCTGACCACGCGGACCTGGCGGATCCGACCCGACCTAGACCTACGCACTCCTCGCGCATCACACACCTGCAGGTGCGCCTGGTCCCGGGTACGATCCGACCCGATTGAGACTGTGGCTCTGGTAGAGCGGTTAGAGTGAATTGCTTGAGAGAGAGACACGCGCGGGTAGAGGGAGAAGGGTTAGGTTTTGTTCCCTGTGCAGGCAGGCTGATTGCAGGAGAAGGACTTGGCCGCGAGAAGGAAAAGAAAGAAAGAAGAAGGAACGGCAGAGAAGAATAGAAGAGCAAAAACTGCAGCAGAGAAGAAGCAAGAAAGAAGCCTTCGCAGGAGAAGAAAGGAAAGAGCAAGCCAGAAGCAAAGGCACAGAGAAGCCAAGTGAAGACTTTGCAGAGAATAGAAGAAAAAAAGAAAGAGCAAAAACTGCAGCAGAAGAAGAAGAATAATCAAGAAGAAAAGGAGAAATGCTTTTAAGACGTCTGATCTTGTGATCAGACGTCCAATTTCATATTTTCTTGCCCTAACTCCTTTTAATCGCATACATTCATACCTGAATTGATATTTTGAGTAAATTAGAGTGTTCAATTACATTTTGATTTAGTGGTAAGTTCCATTTGCTCCCTGTGTTCGACCTCGGATACTCCGGTCTTCGAGTAATAAAAACTTTGTATTTGTTCGAACGTTTTGTCGGTTATACTACAACATAATACACTTTAAATCCGCACGAAACGTCCGTGAACAAGTACCAAGGAGAGCGACTGTCCCCCTGTTTAGTGCAGAGCGGAGCTAGCCGCCCCAGGGACCCGGGGTTAGGCCTGGCCACTTTGTACCGACTTGCTGGCCCTCGTGTACGCAGTACCTAGGAAAGCTACTAGTGTAGGGTGAGTACTAGCTACCCCACGGGCCCCGGGGTTCTGCTAGCTCACCTATACCGACTTGTTAGGCCCACTGGGCAAACCAGGGTAGTCAGGCGAGGGTGCGCGGACTGTGGAGGGGCAAGGCCCCTGTTTGGTTACTGTGGAGGGGTTAGACCCCTATTACTGAGAGGGCTCTGCCCTGTACTGATTCCGTGCTGAGCTTTGGGGCGCACCCGTTAACGAAAACGACTGACCGCGTGCCAGTGCGGGTTAGCTACCTGTGCGTTTATCGCGTGTGCCGTAGTCACCGTTACGTCTGTCCGTGACCTTGAGGTGGTTGACTGAGAGTAGGATCACCACAGGGGACTCTCCCGGCCAGGAGAGCACCACGTGCTACTTCTACTGTTCGGAAAAGACTGCAATCAAGATCGTTCCCACGAGGAACATTCAAGATCAAGTGAAGGATCTGAGAATTAGATAAATTTTGCAACAATAGAAAGACGTAAATAAAGGAAGAAAGAAAATTAAGACAGCTACTTTACACTTTACTGTTTCTTTAGTTTAGCTGCCACTCTACTCAGCGTTTTGCTGACGTGTTACACTCGTTACTTTTCAGGACCAGGTGTTGAGCAGCCAGGGTCAGCGGCTGCAGAGGACGCTGGGCCGAGTAGGGTCTAGTAGAGTTACCACTGCTCTTTTGTACCCCTTTTGTTTCCGCTGTAGTGAGTAGTTTTTGTTACTCTCTGTACTTTTCTTTACTCGTAGTTCTTATTATGTTATAAATGTTATTCTACTGTTGTGGTGGTACATGCTGTAGTAGTTCTTTTTCTTACTGCTGTATTTTGTTACTGCTAGTTATATTTCATGTTGAATGTGGTTTATTTTACTGCTCTTTTGGTTACTTCCTCGTTGGACGACTAGGTCTTGGGATTAGTCGAGTCGGTCCGGTTCTTGTGTCTCGTAGGGACTCGGGAATCGGGTCGTTACACAAGAGCTTCTTGAGGTCACAAGGAACCTCTGGAGCTCACCAAGTTGTCCAATTGATGATTGAATTGAGTATTCAACAGGGAATTTAGGAAACTTAATCTCAGAGTTCGCACGAACTCAGAGTCAGCTGTCTCACTCAATTGAGTGGGGCTAAGGCTCAACAAAACCTTGCGATGCTCTCTAGGGGGTTAATTAGGTGGAGGAACTCTTTCGAGCTCTCCATTGACAGAGAGCTTGAAAGTTGGAATGGAATTAGGTGTTTACTTACTATGAGTTAATTATACTAATTAGGTACAGGATCGGGGCCCCTAGATTATGGAGAAGTGATGGAGGGCCCCAGCGAGTGTATTCTAAGCTTAGAGGGCTCCGCTGTGGACAGCGGAGGTCATCGATGTAGGTGATGTTGGACTAGGCGATTCAGCTGCTAAAAGTAAGGGAAAAGAAGTGGAGTGTGATTGTGAAGAGTCAAGAAGTGTGTACAGATAGTGAAAGAATGGATTGAGGTCCAGCGAGGCTAGAAATCCGCCTCGCCGGAGTTGGGGACGAAGGTCTGAAATTGAACTAACCTAAGCTAATCTACCTACCTAAACTATCCCTAACTAACACTATCTATTCTACGATTACCTGGATGAAGTAAGGGGGAGGGATCTCCGTTGATGGCTGCATAACGGAGGACAAAACAGAGGGTTGAAGATAGAGCTCCTGCGAGAAGCTGAAAGCAAAGAAAGAGGATGCGACGCTCCTTGGTGCTGTCACGATCGTCCGAAGAGGAAGAGGAGGTGAGAGAGGCGAGCTTCCCGTTGGAAAAAGCTCCGAGAGATATGTGAGAGGTTGCCGGAGTTAGCTGGACGAATAGCCTATCATTAGCTCAGTAAAGGAAGAGGGAAGGGAGCTGACCTCTGTAATCGGAGGGGTCGAGGGGTTTAAATAGGTTTCGGCGGCTGTGATGGTGGCTGAATCTGGACGAGAATATGTCTAGGTGCAGGGTAACAACCGGCATCTTCTCCGATGTCGGTGAAGTTATCCTCGAGCCCTAATTAGGATTTCAAGATCATCCAAACTGATGGATGAGGTGCAGGTGAAGAGCGAAAGCTCCAGGAGCTTAGCGAGGGAGCATGGACGCTGGATTAGCGATCATCGGATGGTCTTGTCACCGTCGCACAGTAGCCATTAAAGTTGCTGAAGGAGAAATGAAGACGGAGGATGTACACAGGGACTTGTATGTGAGGAAAGATAAGGACCTAGGTGAAGGGAAAGGACTCAAATGCAATGAAACCTAAGGACTAAAACGTAAACTAAGATTTTCAAGGCTTATTTTAATTTAATTCTTTTTCAACTTTTTATATATAATTATAAATAAGCTAAATATTATATTGAAACCTTGTATTTACATTTTTGACAAATTTATTTATATTTATTTATTAACTTAAGTTATTACATACTTAGGTCTTAAGTTATACTTAAGTTAAATAAGATATTAATTAGGTAACTAATTAATGATAATTCGAGTCCAATTATTAATTAAGTTATTAATAATGTTAATTGACTTATAATTTAGCATTTTTAACATATTTTTAGGTCCTTTATTGATTTGTCACTTATTACATAATTATCCCTTATATATGCATATTCCTAGCTAATTACCTAGGGAAACTAGTTAATTAAGGGTAATTAGGAGCCATGATAAGCCTCTCATCAATGCTCATGTGGGAACGTCGAGTATTTCGTCAACTTCAATTGGAAGCCATTCTCGCAGCTGCATACGTGAAGAAGGTGGGACATTTAGTCCCACCTCGGAAACCAGTGGAGCTGTAAACCTACATAAAAGGAAAAAGTGTTGAGGGCTTATCGCCTCAAAACACAAGGGGGTGAGATCCCCCGCGTCCCTCACATGCCTCTCCTGTGACACTATCCACTCGGGCCTGGTCTGACCTGTATACCCACCTACGCCTGCGCAAAGCTCAGCTGCGACCACGCCCGCAGCCGTGGTCCTGGGTGACCTCATGCCTGATACCTGACTACTCGGTTATCCTTGAGAAGAGAAGGAGAGGAAGAAAGAGAGAGAGCACGCAGGGTTAAGGGGGTTTTTGCTCTATTGTGTATTGGCCAATTTCGTAAGGTGTCCCTCGGTGCATAAGAGACAGAGCCAAGTGAAGAAGAAAGAAAAGGCAAAGGTCAGAGAAAAGAAAGAGAAGCCATAGAAGAATGACCAAGGCAAGGAAGAAAGAAGAAGAAGACGAGGAGGACCATCGAAGAAGAAGAAGAAGGAAGAAGAGATTGCCAAAGAAGAATAGCAGCAGCAAAAGAAAAGAGGAATTACTGTAGTAACACATTTTAAGACGTCTGATTTCCTGATTATCAGCTCTTTCATATTAATTATATTTAAGTAATTGCTATATGTGTTAGACTAAAAATTGGTGATCCAAATACCGTTATTTTATCTAGATTTCTTTTGACTCTTCATATACTTATGCTATACATTGCATATTAGTTTTTGAGTAATTAATTATGCTTATTTATATTATTTGTCAAGATTAACGATTGAATTCCATATTTACTTCCAACGAACGACCTCGAATTTCATTTCTGATATTCAAGTTATAAATTTTATCTGTTTCTCGATTATTGTGGATTTCAAACTACAACGATAATACATTGATTTAAATCCTAGATAGATCGCTTAAACAATGGGAGAGGATGAAGGGAGAGGAAGGGAGAGGGAGAGAGGGGAGTGCGATTTCCTAGGGCACGGAGGGTTGGCGAGGGAGATGGGAGAGGACGAAGGGAGAGGAAGGGAGAGGAAGAGAGGGGAGGGCGAGCATCCCTGCAGCTGTCAATGATGTCGAAGTAGTCGGAGTGGAAACTGGAGCAGAGGAGCTGCATGGTGAGGGGTGAGGAGATGGAGATAGGGGTGGAGGTAGAGCAGGAGGAGGAGGAGCGGGAGGAAGCCACCGCTGAGGCGAGTAGGGTGGGGCTGTTCACGTGATGGGTTGAGAGAGAGGTGAGAGCAGGAGCTTAGTGGGAGTCAACATTAGGCTCAATCTTTATGATTATCATATTGGATGTTATTGAAGGCAACTGCTACAGTCACATTGTAACCCAAATAGTCACAGCCTTTAATAGATATTATGAATCCGTGATCTAATTTGATCATATTGCATTGGAACTTTAGCTATCAGATCCGATTTGTATCATGGCCTAATCCAAATAATACAACCTACAAAATTTTAGACTTGATTGATCGGATTGGATTGATTTTCCATGCATTCAAAATGGTAAATATATTTTATATGTTTGTTCTGATGGTCGTTGGAAAGCTGTAAGGTTAAGACATTACTCTGTATCATGCTAGATTTTGTTTTTCAAATTTAAGGAAATATATTTCATTAACAAAGAGAAATATTCGATGCCGAAGGACATACCCTGCAGGGAAGGGAGAGAAAAGTCTAGATACCGTTATGAGGAGAGGGTTATGTCCGTAGAAATGAGGTTAAGTTAAAACTTAGACAAATTGCATATAAGAAATAAAATGAAGTATTTTAGATTGGAAATTGGATGACTCCTAAAAAAGTGACCTTACGTTTTTAGATACGATAAAATATGAATAAAAAAAATCTTGAAAATCATATTACGAGTAAGTCGAAATTTATTAATCTAAAAATTAAATTCGACCATTGAAAATCATTAGAAACTTAATCGTATAAATCTAAGGTCATATTCGATCTCAACAAAATTTAAATTATATTAAAAAAATAAAACCTAAAACTTTGAACAGATTTATCCTAACTCAAGAATACAAAAAATGATCAAATCACCCATATTACCGCCAAGCTTCCAAACACCCAACACTACCGCCAACAGCAACCACCAACTGCACGAGATGTCACACCACCGAGTGGACCGCACGCCAACAATTTTGTCGTTGTTGTTACTTTATAATTTACAGTGTAATGCATCCGATTTTTTTTTACTTTTTAAAATTTATAAGGTGACCTCAACCGAAAGGTCAACCTTCTCGTTGGATTCCCCACGGTTGGGCGAGGTTGGCCTTTCTGTTAACCGCAGGACATTCAAAGTCTTGTAATATTAGATCTTTAAACACATTCTGATTGTTAGTAAACAACTGCCTCTACCATCAGCCAGAGAGATTTTGGGGCATGAGGTGTCTCCGATATTGTAAAAAGAGATATGTCGTAGCAGAAATTGAAAACGGGGGTTCGAAGTCTTGAATGATCCATCGATTTTGTAGATCATCCGATCATCTAACGACTTTGCTTTCTTCTTCTCCTCAAGATACAAGTGATGCTTGAAAAATAATTGCAATAGTCAAATTAAAAAATGACTTTATATATATATATATATATATTTCAACATTTTTACATGAAATTTTCTTGGAATCTTCTTCATAAGTTTAATGTTAATTAATATAAAAAGTCAAATTAATGAGTAATTACTTAATTATTAATTAGCTTTAAAATATCTTATTTTATAATTAAAGTCATTCGATAATATAAGAACTTAATATGTTTAAAATTTTATTTTATTAGATTTTCCCGCGTACCTCCATCCGCACGGAGACAAAGCTTCCGGTCCACATTAGGTCAAAACTGGGTTTAATGTGCGAAAATGGAAGCTTGCTCATCAAGGAACTACGTCGGAAAAATTTAGGTCAAATATTGCGGCAAATCCATTTAGATTGACATTGTACTTTGTAGTCGTAATCAATAATACAGTGAAATTGGGGAATATATTCTCCTCAAAACAAGGCCCTCTAATTAGCACAAATTGGATACATATGTATACATGCGTACACATATTTATTGGGTAAATTGATAACTTTTTAAATCCCATACCATTATTTATATCCATTTGAATTTTGAAATTAAGACCCATATTTTCTCATTTACAAATGAATTAAATTTTACTACTGGATCCGGATCGGTTGGGTGGGGTTTGGATCGGACGAACCCTAACTTGCGTCTCAAGTTTGTACAGGTAGGAATTACATCGTCGTTAAGTGTCCGTGTTCCTTATCGTATCACTTGCAGTCAAGGACGAAACACACGTGAGTAACCAAGGGGATGGAGCGGAGGAACGCAGGGGACATTGTACAAAAAGCCAAAGAGGGCAGGTATGGAATCACTCCACTCGCCCTAAGCAGAGAGAGAGCGTAGAGAGTAGAGAGTAGAGAGGGAAAGTGGGAGGTGAATCTGCCCGACATGGCATCTGCAGCGGATTGCAGTGTGACTGAAGGACTCCTCCACGTAAGAATATTCCACTGTTCGTTTGTTTCTTTATTTGAGTGTCTTTCATATTATTCTCTTGATTGATGAATTTCATGACAATAAATCAAATTCTTTCCCATATAAAGTAATCTAATTTGTTGATTACTTACGCACATAATTGAACAAGAATCCCCTTTCGGGCTTTAGTTTGGTAACTTTTTAAATCCCATACCATTATTTATATCCATTTGAATTTTGAAATTAAGACCCATATTTTCTCATCTACAAATGAATTAAGTTTTACTACTGGATCCGGATCGGTTGGGTGGGGTTTGCATCGGACGAACCCAAACTTGCATCTCAAGTTTGTACAGGTAGGAACTACTTCGTCGTTAAGTGTCCGTGTTCCTTACCGTATCACTTGCCACCGGCGGTCGAGGACGAAACACACGTGAGTAACCAAGTGGATGGAAACGCAGGGGACATCGTTCAAAATGCAAAAGAGGGCAGGTATGGAATCACACCACTCGCCATAAATAGCACAGAGAGACAGAGAGAGTAGAGAGCACGAGGTTTGGAAAAAAGAGAAACGTTTTGCTCGCGTTTTTCCACGGCGTTCATCACGCTGCCCGACATGGCATCTGCAGCGGATTGCAGTGTGACTGAAGCACTCCTCCACGTAAGAATATTCCACTGTTCGTTTGTTTCTTTATTTGAGTGTCTTTCATATTATTCTCTTGATTGATGAATTTCATGACAATAAATCAAATTCTTTCCCATATAAAGTAATCTAATTTGTTGATTACTTACGCACATAATTGAACAAGAATCCCCTTTCGGGCTTTAGTTTGGTAACTTTTTAAATCCCATACCATTATTTATATCCATTTGAATTTTGAAATTAAGACCCATATTTTCTCATCTACAAATGAATTAAGTTTTACTACTGGATCCGGATCGGTTGGGTGGGGTTTGCATCGGACGAACCCAAACTTGCATCTCAAGTTTGTACAGGTAGGAACTACTTCGTCGTTAAGTGTCCGTGTTCCTTACCGTATCACTTGCCACCGGCGGTCGAGGACGAAACACACGTGAGTAACCAAGTGGATGGAAACGCAGGGGACATCGTTCAAAATGCAAAAGAGGGCAGGTATGGAATCACACCACTCGCCATAAATAGCACAGAGAGACAGAGAGAGTAGAGAGCACGAGGTTTGGAAAAAAGAGAAACGTTTTGCTCGCGTTTTTCCACGGCGTTCATCACGCTGCCCGACATGGCATCTGCAGCGGATTGCAGTGTGACTGAAGCACTCCTCCACGTAAGAATATTCCACTGTTCGTTTGTTTCTTTATTTGAGTGTCTTTCATATTATTCTCTTGATTGATGAATTTCATGACAATAAATCAAATTCTTTCCCATATAAAGTAATCTAATTTGTTGATTACTTACGCACATAATTGAACAAGAATCCCCTTTCGGGCTTTAGTTTGGTAACTTTTTAAATCCCATACCATTATTTATATCCATTTGAATTTTGAAATTAAGACCCATATTTTCTCATCTACAAATGAATTAAGTTTTACTACTGGATCCGGATCGGTTGGGTGGGGTTTGCATCGGACGAACCCAAACTTGCATCTCAAGTTTGTACAGGTAGGAACTACTTCGTCGTTAAGTGTCCGTGTTCCTTACCGTATCACTTGCCACCGGCGGTCGAGGACGAAACACACGTGAGTAACCAAGTGGATGGAAACGCAGGGGACATCGTTCAAAATGCAAAAGAGGGCAGGTATGGAATCACACCACTCGCCATAAATAGCACAGAGAGACAGAGAGAGTAGAGAGCACGAGGTTTGGAAAAAAGAGAAACGTTTTGCTCGCGTTTTTCCACGGCGTTCATCACGCTGCCCGACATGGCATCTGCAGCGGATTGCAGTGTGACTGAAGCACTCCTCCACGTAAGAATATTCCACTGTTCGTTGTTTCTTTATTTGAGTGTCTTTCATATTATTCTCTTGTTTGATGAATTTCATGACAATAAATCAAATTCTTTCCCATGTAAAGTAATCTAATTTGTTGATTACTTGCGCACATAATTGAACAAGAATCCCCTTTCGGGCTTTTGTTTGGTATATCCGTGATTGCACCCTTTCCTATCCACCGTGCACCTTCCGCCTCCGCCACCTGTCCGTTACCCCAACGGTATCGCCTTTTGGAAAGGGAAATATTTGATTTAGCCAACCAACTTACTAACTCGGAACAACCTTTTCTCCACTCTTCCACCTTTCCAAAAACTCAAAAGAAATTGGGGGTTCCGATCGGCCGTCGTAGGTTGATCAGTGCTCCTCCCCCACCTCCGGATCTCCTCCTTCTACCCTTGGACTTTCCCTCTTCCACTATCGAAGCCTCTACGCGACATGCATCGTTCTTGGCGCTCGTTGTGCCCGGTTGCGTCGGCTACAGTCGTGGAGGTTTCCTTGCCGACGTTCGTCGCCGTGGTGCTCCCGGTTGGCGCGATGGACAACCGGTAGATACAATCTAAGGGTGAGTGCTGCGTTCAACGGTATTCCTTGCCAGGTCTATTTCTTCCATTTATCATGGTATGTGTGCCGATGTGTTATTGGGTAGAGATGCATGTGTGGATGGAAATGTGAAGGGAAATTATTTGGTGCACCTACAGGAACTCATCAAATCTCACCCTGGGTGCACTTCAACTCTTGGATGGATTGGTACGGATCCCATCGTGGCAATTCATTTCTATCCGATGGAAAAGACACCCAAGGTACATGGGATCTTTGATGAAATCCCAGGTGCACCAACCATTGTCCAAGGTGAAGAAGAGGTTGGTAACGGTATATAGTGGTGATCGATAGTTGATGGTATGTGATCTGTGGCTTGTTTTGAGTATGATGGAGCTGAAGGTGATGTGCTGATGGTATTTGATGTTGAGGTGGAAGAGGTACTCGTTGGAGGAGGAGGATGTGCTTGTTGGAGGTTGTGTGTCACCGAAGGATGGGGAGGATGTGTGCTTGACGAGGTGAGGACATGTGCTGATTGGTGAGGATAATGAGATCATGTGTCGGAGGAGGTGAGAACATATGATAGATGGTGATGGAGGTAGAGTTAGGAATTAAGTTTGCAGGAGATGAACTCAAAAGAAGTTATATTTATTAATTTATGAAGGTCAACTAATTGGAGGGAGGAGATGTGGGAGGGGTGGGCAGTGTGGGATGTGTGTAGGCCATGCAGCTGAATAGGACGTTTAGCTCCTATTCCTTCCAGGAAGGGAGTTCTGTTTTGTTAGATACTTCACTTCCAATTGATGAGGCTCTCGACGGTTATGATTGTACCATGCGGGCTGTTGATGCGGTTAGATAGCATGGTTCGGTGGTGGCTGCTGTTGCATTGGATACTCATGGAAACATTATCGTAGCCCAGGCCTTCAATCATTCCTCAACTTCTTACGAGGAAGCAGAAGATTTCCCTATTTTATGAGGCATCCGCTTCGCCTTATCTTTGACTTACACCAGGGGATGCATTCTCAGCGATGCCTTGTCTCCGGTTGGTCAAATTCTTGGATCTATGCAACCTTAGTGGAGGACGTTATATATTGTCAAATCCAGTCAGGATCTCCCACAACAATTTCCCTTTCTTAAGATTCTCCATCTTCCTAGATTAAGGGTGGAAATGGCACACTCTTTGGCTAATTTCTGTATTAATTTATGTGTGTCTGGACCTGGGACGGGGACTACAACCCCTGCCATGTTTATGGTTGCGTATGAACGAAAGCTTGTTACCCATAAAAAAAAAAAATTTCTGGTATATAGTTCTTAAAGAAATAAAAAAGTAAGTGGAGGAGACTACCCCACGTGTCCCTCCTCGACACCACCCCTGGACAAGGAGGACATGTGTAGTCGGAGGTTGACGAGGATGGTGCCATGGTCGTGTGCTGCTGTGTGTCGTCGGTGCTGCTGCGGTGTGCTTCCTGTGGGCACAGGCACAAGTAGTGGTGGTGGAGGGGGTTTGGGGAGGGAGGAGCACCCTTTTATGCACCTGCAGGTTTCATGGAAAATTGTTTGGAATATCGCTTGTGTGTCCTATTAATCTAATCTATGATTTATACTAAAGGTGGAGCATTTTCCGGCATCTTTATGTCCAAATTTGGTCGGCTTTCATTTCTGAACAAATTTAGGAATGCTGCCATATATATATATATATATATATATATATATATATATATAGGTTCAGATTAGTCAAGTGTGACAGACACATATATTTCTACCTTCTTAGGTCATATATTATTATTCTGACTTTTAACGTAAATGTCACATCAATTCACTACAAAGCTGGCATATTTTTCTGAAATGGCTTCAAATATTTCCCCTTTGTCTTTTTGGAAATTTCCATGCGATCCCTCTTTCTAAGCTTCTTACCATAAAAGATTACCACCACCACCAAAGTAGTAAGAATCGTTCACTTTCCATCGGATCACGTCTAAATGGTTGTTTCATCACTTTCTTAGGAGTGAAGTGCATAAGCAAACACCTCCATTACTTAACCATAAATGATTTGTAGAATAAGTAGTATGAAAGAAGTCAAATAAAATAATAGAATAAGTGTATTAATTTATTTGAAAATTTTGATTGATTAAAGTTATTTTAATAAAAAAGATATCAAACACTTCCATGGCTTGTTTAGGTGGAGGAACTAACACCATAATTTCTCTTATATGGACACTTTAAATTCTGAAATTATTTTATTTCAAAATTTAGTGACTAATTACAAAGAAAATAATATCACTTCCATGATGAAATTTTTTTACTCTTCTAAAATATATAATCCAAGGTAAGATATTTAATTCTATGGTAAGATATTTAATTATCGAAAACATGTTAAAACGTGTCCAGCTCATCTCTTAACTTCATTCCTTCTGATTTTTCTTGTAATTCCCTTTTCCCTCATTCAGCTCCCAGAGAAAGTGGACGGGATATATATAATGCTTATTTCAAACAAATTTGTTGCAATTTTCAGGTAGCTTTGTTGTGCAAGGAGTCGTGTAAGGAGTTGTGCACGGAGTCCCGTCCAGACCAGTTCTTGGGGGACCAGTCCTCGTCCGATGGGCACACCAGACGTTGCTACGTCAAACGCCGAAGCCAGCCGCTCTTAATGCTCGCGAACCCGGAAAGCCAAGCCAGCGCACACATCAGGATCGACGGCGTTGAGGCTGCACTAAGCGATGCCATCACGTACCTCTCCAAGGCAAACGCTGCACAAGTCGAAGAGACGACCATCAACTCCGAAGTGGAGTACCCCACGGTGGAAAGCGTCACCGGGCACATCCTCCGCTTCCTCGAGTCATCGACTGTATGCCGAGAAGCCTCGTCCCACCTTGATCACCTACACGAGATCTTTACTCGCCGCATCAATGCTGGTAGCGGGGAATTGGTTGGCTACGAGGTGTTGGTCGAGGCGGTGGAGGAGTTCGTTGGTGGAGGAAACCCATTCAAGGCCACAGAGGCACAGGCGTCCAAGGGGAATTACCTTGGTCAGGATAATCAGGTGCTCGCAAAGATCAACCGATTGAAGGTCAAGTACAACCGTGCCATCAAATTGAAGAGGATGACCGTGCCAGTCATCATGGGTTTACTTGCGGTCGGCTCGTTGATCCTCTGTATTACACTGCCTGCGTTGGCCACCACGTTAGGAGCGGTCGCCGCAATGGTGACGGCTTTCAGTACTACTGTTGCTTGGGAGAAGTTTCAGAAGCCAGGAGAGGATGACATGAAGGAGAAGAAGGAAGGGATCGCTAAGGCAAGACGGCTATTTTCCTCGTGTAAAGAGACCCAAGAGAAGCATGGGCTAGTTTCTACTGAGTACGAGAACTTCGTGCAGTTCATCGACGGAATGGGTGGCAAGATCCGATTGGCGTTGGACAGAGCTGAAGGCAAGGAGTATGATTTGATGATCATGAGGGAAGAGGCGAAGGTTGTGGCTCAGAAGGCGAAGATATTAAAGGCAAAGGTAGACGAACTAGAAAAGAACATGGAGCGAGTCAAAATGTTGCTAAACGAGATGGCGGCGGATCCTTCTCTGAGCGAACTCGCGGAACGTATTGGTAGGGAAAATCCAACATCTCCGAAGAACCCAAGCAAGGTGGGTTTTTCCAAAAGTTATTTGGCTGTCTCTGTGCTTGATTCTGAGTGGGACTACTTTTGGGATCACTGTAGTCGTGTTTTTGTAGGGGATAAGAGTAATATAGAAATAAATTATTATAGGGATAAGTGAAGATGGTTGTTTTGGTTCGAATATAAGAATAAGTACTCTGATAAAATGATTATTATTTTATGTGATATTTGTGTATGTATAATTTTTTAATATTATGATATAGATATGAGTGTGTTAATATGATATAGTAAATATATTTTAAATAGTATATTGCTTTGAAGTTGATATGTTTTAATAAATGTTGATATTAATGTGATGCAGTGAGATGATTTGATATTGATATTACTTGGTAAAGTGAAATAAGTTATACCCTCTAATTTTAAAATTAATTCATTTGACAATCATTTAATTGACAGATAATCCTTAAGTTATCCCTCAACCAAACAGAACCTACAAGAGAAAGTACCTTTGAAAGCAAACTTGGCAACTTAAGTTCATGTCACAACCGTTTAAAGGGTATTACCCTTGGTTTGTTTCCAAAATGCATGCTTGCTCCTTGGATTGCATGAATAGGTTTTAAGTCCATGTTTGAGTTTTGTTTACATAATCAGTCTTTCAATTTTGGTAAGAAGGATTGCCATGTTCGATTGACTCATTGAAGAGAATTATGTATGTGCCACCGGTTGGTTTGCATACATAAATACCACTCTTATTGTGAATATATATATTTGTAGATGAACACATTGCTATCTTGTTAATTACTATCTGTTTTAGGTCATAGACCGATGCAATATAGATTGCAGTCAGCGTTTTAACTCTTATATAGGCTTTGAATAATCGAAAAATGATGATATATATAATTGACCTTAGATAAGAGGTTATTAAAGATAAAATGTCATACTCCTATTCTCCTGTAAAGGTTGTAATTGGTACTTTGAAATAGGTTTCCACTTATGCTTTAAGATTTTCCTGTATTTTACTAATTATTTATTACATGATCGTGTAGAACAAGAAGAATGACCTTATTAATTAAAGTAATAGTTAATAGAAGTAACAATCGAAGTTACTTTGCACGATCGAGATGATTATAAAAAGGCAAACTAGCTCTACAACCTAATAATTTTTCTGCATCTCCACCCTATCATAAATCTGAAGGATACAACTTCCCATTTTCCCACGCCCACTCAGGGTAGGAATTTGTTAGGGTGGGTTTTGGTGTGACTGTGGTGTAGATATACGTATACTTCCATCTTGATAGATAATCTATGAATCTACATTTGCCTAAAGTTTTGCATCATTGAAACTTGGTTGCAAGCTTCCATTCCAATCAAAATTGAATACGTCTTCTTTGTGAAAATTTCTATGCAACTGCTCCTATTGCAAATATATAGAAGAATATTTCTTTCACTAGCATCTGAAAAATACTTCTTTCGCTAGCGGAAATGACTGGCTGCATGCTAGTACGGGATAGCTACCTGTGTGCTTATTACACGTGTCGTAGTCACCGCTACATCTTGACAGTGACCTCGAAGTGGTTGACTGGGTGTAGGACTATCACAGGAGACTCTCCCGGCAAGGAGAGCATCACGTGTACCTTCTACTCTTCGGAAAAGACTGCAATCAAGATCGTTCCCACTAGGAACATACAAGATCAAGAACATCTGAAAGATTGAAAAAATGGGTGAAAAGGAAATACACAGAAAACACAATAATTAGAAAAGAGAATTAAACTTGTTGCCCTTACTATTTTAAATAGTATAGATACCACTCTACTCAGCATTGGCTGACTCTGTCTTTCCTTACCACTATTCAGGATCAGGAGTTGAGCAGCCAGAGCTTCCGGCTACAGAGGGTACTAGGCCTAGTCGAGCCAAGCCATATTTTCTACTCTTCCTTGTTGTACTCCTTTACTGTTGTAATAAGTTTCAGACTTTTAGCTACTATCGTTGTTACTGTTACTTTCGTTTCCGTTGTTCTTGTAGTTGTGGTGGTATGTAATGGAATAGCAGCTTTTCTTTCCTTTACTGCTTGTACGTTTTTACTACTTAGTTATATTGCATGTGTGAATGTGGTTTACTTTCCTACTTTTTGGTTATTTCCTATTGGATGACTGGGTCTTGGGATTAGTCGAGGCGAGCCAGTCTCGAGTCCTGTAGGGATCCGGGAACAGGGTCGTAACAAAACTTAAAAAATCATGCTTCTTATCAAGTTTGAATCCAATGCCTTCTTTGAACACGTCGAACCAATTGCACTTGAAAAGGACAACTCTATGGTCCTATCTGAAGCTCATCTTAACGATTTCTTTGATATATCCGTAGTAGCCATCACAACCAGTGTTCAAATCGTAACTAACAATAACACCAGCATATTGCATGGCCTTCGTATCATCTATGGATTTTATCCTGAATCTGAATCCATTTATAATGTAACTTGAATGGTAATGTCCATGAGTCAATGGTTGATTCGATATTATGTTGAAATCCTTCCATTGTGGGTCATTCTCTTCCTTCATTTGCATAACATGTTGTTTAAACCACTCGAGAAAGTCGACCTCGCATGTTTCTAGATGTAAATACTCCTTAAGTGCATTATAAAATGTATCAACTTCTGGAATCTGCTTAAGATGTACAAGTGAGCTAGATGTTGATCGATTTCAGAGATTGATTTGTACTTTGTGTGAGGATAGACCTTCTTGGAATATCAAATATGGAAAAACAATCTTCATCATTCTTATTGTACCCTTCATCATAATTTCTCTGTAATCGATTAAATCGATTGTCTATCTCATCTATATACATGTCACAGAAGTTAATGGATTCTTTTGCAAGATATCCTTCCACAATAGATCCCTCAAACTTAGTCTTATTTAACACATAATCTTTAAGTTTCTTCGGAAACAGTTCAACTGAATACATCCATCTGTATTGCATAGGCCCAGTAACTTTTGCTTCATTTGCAAGGTGCAGAGTTAAATGAACCATGACATTAAAGTACGCCGGAGGAAATATCTGCTCCATTTTACATAATGTGAAAACTATTTGCTTATCCCAATACTATAATAAATCAGAATCTACAATTTTCGAATAAATAGCTTTGAAATATTGGCTCATCTCTGTAAATGAATTCCACAACTAGATCTGGTAGAACTCCACGAATAGCTAGTAGGAACAAGACTTGCATGTAAACGTAATTGTCGTGACTCTTTAACCCACTAATTTTCTTTTGAGCCTCATTTACATTTCGAGAAAGTTATGAAGAATAGCCATCTGACACCCGTATCTTTCAAGAAGGTGAAAAAGTTTCTCTCGTTGATCATTGTTTAAGCTGTAAATGGCTTCCGGAAAGTCATAACTGCCGTCTTATTTTTCAATAACATGTAACTTTGGACGAATGCGTAAAGTTATCATTTCTTTTCTCATTTTCACTATATCTTTTGGACTATCAGTTAAGTTAAACACATCCAAAATGTTGTCCATGACATTCTTCTCAATATGCATCTCATCAAGATTATGTCGAATAGTTAGATCTTTCTAATATGGGAGTTCTATGAAGAAAATACTCTTCTTTTTAAAGCCCGTATGTTTCAAAGCTATTTAATCTTTCTTAAATAGCTAACCTAATCGTATGTTACCAAGTTGTTGCAATTTCTCCATTATTTGAGAACTTGACAACCTAATTGAATTTATACTTTATTCTTCGGATTCTTAGAAGAATACCGAAAACTTTTACTGTCGAACTTGTCCTTAAACACTGTTGTTCGCCATCTATACTCAACTAACAGGAATTTACAGTGTCCCAAATAGCAGAACTTGTTGCTTTCAGGTAGTCGAAGATGATGAGAGTCATCCATACATACTGGACAAGCAGGTTTTCCCTTTGTACTTCATCCCGACAAATTTACATATACAAGGAAGTCATCAATGGTCCACAATAATGCAGTGTGCATATCAAAGAATTTTTTTTTTGATATGTACGAATGCCGTTACACCACAATAGTTTCAGTTCATCTATCAATGGTTGAAAATAAATGTCAATTGCATTTCTTGGCTGCTTTGGATCGGGGATGAGGAGGGTCAAAAACATAAATGACGATCGCATATAAAGCTACGGAGGTAAGTTGTAAGTTACCATCACGACTGGTCAAATTGAATAGGATGGGTACATGTTTTTGAAAGGATTAAACCCATTGCTTGCAAGACCTAATCTGACATTCATTGCATCCTCTGCAAATGTTAAATGAGTGTTGTCAAACATTTTCTACTCTTCTGAATCTACAGGATGACGAATGCGACCATCTCGTGACATATTATCCTTATGCCATGTCATCAAATTTGTAGTTCTACTTGAAATAAAAAGGTGTTGAAGCCTAGGAATTAATGGAAAGCAACATAGAACCTTTTTTGATTATTTTTTGGCCCTTGTATTTAATGGACTTCCCAATTTAAATTTCTTAACACCACATTGTGGACAACTACTCAACTCTGCATATTCATTTCTGTATAACACAATCATTTGGACAAGCGTCAATTTTCTCACAATTTAAACAAAGTCCACGAATTTGTTTATTTGCTTCATATCATGTCTTTGGATAACCTTTCGGATCATTTAAAAGCACTTCAATGAATTCAAGCACTTCGGACATCGATTTAGAGGTCGTTCTATTCATAACCTTCATCCGAACTAACTTCAAAAGAAATGACAACATAGAAATGGATGTGATACCGGAAGCAATAGGTTCGTTTGTTACCCTAATAGCATCATAAAATCGATTACAAGTTTCCTCACTAGCCAGATCTTCAACTCCTGCTCTCATCTCATCAAGCATTTCATCGATGTCATTAGCTTCAATGTCAACAACTGTCTCTTCGAAATCTATCGGAGATCATCTGACTTCCTTAGGCTGATCCTCTCCATGAGCAATTCAGTTAGTATAATGCTACCACCAACCGTTGCAAATTGTGTGCTCGTATATAGTGTTTCTATCATGTGAATATCTATTCAAGCACCTCCTACATGGGCAAAATATCCTGTTGAACTTGTCTCCTCGTCTGAATGACTTCCTATTATCATGAAATGGCCAATCAGGGAACTCTCTCACTCCATTCTTGTATCGAGAGTAATCCGAGTTCCTCATAATTATAATCTGATTTCATAACAGTTTTGTATTTTAATTAAAATTTTCACTTAATAGCCCATCCTTAAAGATTTGATCACAACGTTACTTATTACATGTAACCGGTGTCTGGAGAAATTTCGACAGCATCTCCTCGTACTTCTCCGGTATACCCCCCAAGACTAACCTTAACTACATTCCCAATAGCTCCCATTTAAGGATGCATTAAGAACATTGATAAGATTAGTTGGTATACCGAAGAAGAGCGAAAAGATACTACCGAAATTCCTGCAGACATCGGTTCCATGTAACATGTAACCCTAAGTTGTGATCAAATCTTCAAAGCCCCTCCTTTGTTCAGAACTTCTCTGAACAAAGGATGACGACTCTTATGGCATGCTATAAAGACAAAGCTTTGCAAATGTAAGTGAGGCATACAAACATTTTGCATTGTCCGTATAACATAATCGTAAGTATCGACGGGCAAGTATTTTGACACGATTCTCCCCTCCCGAAACCTATAACCTAGGATTTAGAATACCTATTGTTTGGCTTCAAGTGCATCTAGATTTATGTATATGTGTGTATCTATGAATTCATTCAAATAATAAAATTTGTAATAAAAATAAATAATTATATACAAATAAAAATTAGATTCTTCCTCCCTTTTCCTCATCTCCGTTCACTCTTATCTCCCTGTCTTACCACTTTCTTTCTACTCTCTTACATCTCTTTTCACTTTCTATTCCTCATGAGGAATCGAGGTCAAATTATCATAAGATCAAATGAAATCCAATCCATTCAGTCAAACAATTAAAATATAGAACTCCAAAACCCTTTATTATTTTAGTGGCAAGGAACACTGGGATAGATTAGAGACAATCGAGTGTAGCCCAAACGCTCAGGTCTTTCTGATTTTTTTGGTCAAATAATGCAACCCTAATTTCCTCTTTTCACTTTCCGTACTCCACCTCCATCTCTTTTTACTCAGCTTTTTTGGTTTTTTTGACCTAGGTTTTCTCCTACTCCATCTCTTTTCACTTTCCCTCTCTTCTCTCACTACTTCTTCCAAACTTTTTCAATTCATAAAAATTTTCACATAAGAAATACAATCAAAGAAGCATTCAGAAATAAGTGAGCACAACCCACATTCATAAAAACATACAGACATCATGATATCATCAGGTGGGTACACTCCACATTCTAAACCTAAGTGAGCACACCCCACATTCACTCACAAATTAACTACTTAATTTAAGTGGGTACACCCCACATCAGGTGTATCTGTCCGATTGGTAGCCTTCTCCCTACTTTTATTTTATTTGCGGTCAATACAAGGGTTTTTCCAGTATATATCTCCCCGGATTGCTCTGCTTCCCCACTTCTTCCTTAAGTGTTTGGATCTTTTTGTGCATTTTAGTGAGCTAAGCTCTGGACAATCGGCCAATGTGCTGTTACCCACGACCACTTGCCAGTCATACTCGTGTGGTGAAGTGTGGCTTATTTTGTTCTTGTTTTCTTCTTTTCTCTCTCTCTTTTTTTATTTTTAAAGTAGGTGACTTCCCTGATCTCAGATTTACCTCGAGGCAATAAGAGGAAAGTGGTCTTGTGGCTGGGCTCTGGTCAACCGACCAATGGGCTGTTACCCACGACAACTTGCCAGCCATACCACCCTAGAAGGTTCATTAGCTACCTAATTTCTGTCAGAATCTCTGGTGGCGGGATAACTTATGACTAGGTTTAGTTATAAAAGTAGAGTTGTAGTACAGCTAGTCATTGCCATCATTACAGATATTTTTTACTCGGAAAATAAAAGAGTTCCCGAGGTCGAACTCAGGGAGCAAGTCGTATTCTAGGGGTACAAATTCTTATTACAAAAATAAAGAGAGAGAGAGAGAGAGAGAGAGAGATCAAAAATTTGGCTTCTTCTTCTCCTTTCTTCCTCTTTGTCTTCTCTTCTTCTTGGCTCTTGGTTTCTTCTTCTTTGTCTATCTCCTCGTGGTCTTCTTCTTCTGTCTTCTGTTCTTCCTTGTTTTCTCTTCTTCTTTCTTTTTTTTCTTCATATCTTCTTCTTCTTCTTCTTCTTCTTTTTCTTCTTTCTTGTCTTTCCTCTTCTTTGCCGCGGTCCTGCTTCTTCTTTTCTTCTTCTTCCTTGCCTTCAAGACGTCGTCTGATTTTGCAATCAGACGACTTAAACTGATGCTGCTACAGTGTACCTCTTAGCTTCTTCTTCTGCTTTGTGTTTTCTTCTTCTTCTTCTTCTTCACCTATGCCTGCACACTTCGAGGTTTTCGTCAGAGGGCAAAACCTACTCTACCCTTCCCCCCCGCGTCTCTCTCTCTCAGAATTCGCTCTTAAGGAAAGCTCTCCCAGAGCAACCGGGTAATCGGGTACGCGGGTCGCGCCCGGGTCCAGGCCCACCGGCGTGCGGTGGTGGGCGAGGAGTGCAGGTCGAGCTTAGTCGGGTCGGGGCTAGGTCCGCGAGGCGTGAGCGCGGACGAGGCCAGGTAATCGGGCGGGTGAAGGGGACCTCACCCCGTGAACTAAGGCAAACAGCTTAAGGCACTTTTTGCCTTTAAGTGTCCGTTCTCCTCAGTGGGTTTCCGAGGTGGGACTAAATGTCCCACCCCAATTTGGATGCCTGCGCGGAGGAAGCAGCGGCAGTCGAGGCTTCGCACGAGGGCTTCGCCTCAACTGCAGTCTGGCACTTCGCGAAGACACCCCACGCAGCCTGGGAGCCTGATCTGGGCGTGGCGTGCCTGGAGCAGCAGGTCGAAGGAGCTTCTTCACCTGAGCAATGGCGGCGGCGAGCCGGGTTCCTGTTTACAGAGAAAGGGCCTCTCGGCCTAATTAGATACGCGGAGGACCTTCGCCGTGGTACGGCGAAGGTGGTCGGAGGGTCTGCAGGAGGCGGGGCGGAGCCTAAGGGCCACCCTAGGCCAAACTGCGGGTTGGGAAATGGGTGTGTTCGGTGGAGTTGCAGAGGGCGATTTAGGGGAAGTGGAAGGGCGGAGGATGATCAGGGTGAGGAGGCGAAGGTTCTGCGGTGGTCAGCGAGCCGTGTTGGTTGTTGGAGTGATGGGAGCGGGTTGCCGGAGTGTGGCCGGAGGTGGAGAAGGTGAGGGCGATTGGTCGGAATCGAGGGCGACAGTAAAGGTTTAAAGCAAGGAAAAGGAAGAGGGGAGGAAGAGGAGAAGTTATACCTACTTAGCAGGACGAGGAGGGGCCGGAGCAGGCGACAATCGTATCGACTGTCGCCGGAGAAGAAGCTACCCAGTGGGGGAGGATGGCGGCGACGACGGGGCTGAAGTAGCGTGTGCGGGTATTGCGCAATGCGGAGGAGAATCAGGAAGGTGGCTCTGCTGCTGGTATTGCAGCAGATCGACGAGGAGGAGGAGGAGGAACCGCCGGAGCAAGGGGGCGTCTGTCGGAGTGGGAAGAGAGGAAGTGAGGGGGTATCTCCGTAAGATCCGAGCTGAGGAGAACGGCAGAGCTTGTGGGGTTTTTATAGAGGTAGAGACGGAGAGGAGGGCGGAGGGAGGCGACGTGCCTCCCTCGCCGGAGGACGCCGGAGGAAGGAGACCCATACTGTTCGTGCGTTCGCACTGCCGGTATGGCTGGTTGAAGCACTCAGGGGGGTGCTCCTGCGGCGGCTGACGACGCAGGGCACCCCCATTTGACTTGGCAGGCCCCCCCTTACCCTGCACGGCGCCATGCTCCGCGTAAGGTCGCCGGAGCATGGTGCTGCTCAGGTTTTGCTGGAGGGACCTAAACGCAAAGAACGAAGGAGAGTTAGGGGCCAAAATGTGAGGGTTCAAAAGTTGAGGGCCAAAAAGTAAATATATGAGGACCAAAGTGTAAAGTTGGTCAAGAAGGTTTCTTCCTAGGCTCAAGTTTTTATACATGACTAATTAGGACCTAAGGATTCTGATGGTGAATTTTATTCCTAGATTGAACCTTGTTTGACCAGTCAAATTACGTAAAAACCTAAATTAAGTTGTTAATTGGGCATGGTTCTCAATGTAGGTCGAAATGGGTTCCCAAGGCTAAATTGAAGGTTCTAAACCCTAGAGATTATTTTTATATGAATTTTAGAGGGTTTATTCCATTTTTACTTTGCCTCAAACCTCGTGAATTGAAGTGGGTTTGTTTTAGGGTTATAGAATGTCATTTAATTCTTAAATTGCTCATGAACCCATTTCTGATTGATTCAACCCACTTTTTATCTTATTTAGATCATTTGACCTATGTTTGGTCTCTGAGAAATTCCGTTTATGTACTGCAATGGTGAAATTACAGTTTTTAACCTTTATTTCATGTTTTCTTCTCAGAACACTTATTCCTCAATTAAGCCCTTTGCTAAGTTATGTAGGAGCTTTTATCCTTTGTATTAGGTCAAAATGAGCTAGTTGAGGTTCTCATCATACCCCCATGCCTAACTTTTGCTAGTCCCTTAGCAAAAACTTAAGGTTTCAACCCTTGTTCTAGACCATGACTTTTTCAACAACTTAAGATAAGTGCTTTTTCATTTGAACTCATATTAAGTTAGAATGCTGACCATAGGCCTAAAAGGTACTCTAGTACCAATCAAGATCCAGATCTGTCTAGCCTCAGCCTCAGTCTTTGGCAAAGGTTTCTTAGGCCCACAAGAACTAACCTAGGGTTTATTTGACTTCGTGATTAAAGCACCCGTGCTCGGAATGATTTTAGCCCTGGCTCAGTTCGCAGTGCGTTTTGTAAGAGAGAGAGATAGAATATTTTTCTGTTTGGAGAGTTTTCTCTCTCTTTTTCTTTTTAATTCTAGCTTAGGATTGGCTTTTCAACACGGTCTGTATCAGATTCCTTGCTCCCATCATCAATCCTCAAGGGTTCCTGGCGATCGATGCTTCGAGATAACACCGCCCATGGCAACCCCCAGAACCCTGGCTATTGATATTTTGAGATAATCCCATCCATGGTTTTCCGTGGCCGAATTCAGACCTTGGCAGTTGACATTTCGTGATAATGCCATCCATGGAATCTGAACCAGCAGGGTGCTTACATGCCCCCAGTAGGATATGTAAATATCCTAAGAGACAAGCACCGAGGAGATGATATTTTGTTACGCATCTTCGAGGGGATTTCTCGCCTCTCTGCGCTGGGAACTCATCCAAATCAACTTGTGTTGATCGGCCGCTCCTATTCTAGGTGTATTTTTCAGAGTTTTTGCGACGCTTCTGCGTGATTTTGAATTTTTATGCTTACTGAACCAGGCTGTGTGTGGTGTTGGGGTGCTTAGGTTACTAAGTCCCGTAAACCAAAAGTTAGTTAATGAGGTCAAATACTCCCTAAGCCTTAGACCTAATACTTCAGCTTTTCATTTTCCTCAACCTCTTGAGGAGTGTCCAGATCTTAATGGGTACTAAGAGTCTATCCAAGAATGCCTAAGGTTTGCGTTCTTACTAATCCCTTTGTGCACTTTTCAGTTCTTTTCTTGAATGAGGTCTAGAACTTAGGTCAATTCCTTAGTTCCTTACTAATGACTATCACTTTTTTCTTTCATATTTGTGCTCCTTTTCCTTTTGTTTCTTTTCCTTCTCTACAAAATTTCCTTTCTCCTCTTATTCTTCTTTTTATTTTGAAAAATTTTTACTTTTTATGGTGTTTTTGGCATATGTGAATTTTTTTGTTTTAAAACCTTTTCTTACAAGTTTTGCACTTTTATACCCCCCCATGCCTAAGATTTGCAATGTCCTCATTGTAACCTATGGGATTTTTATTCAACTTAGTTCATACATTAGGATAGATGTTTTGATGAGTGAATGAGTCGGGGTGACTGTTGCGGACGATTTCTAATCCCAGATGCAAGCATCTGAGGTGGGGTTGGCTGTCTACAAGGGTGAACATTAAGTGCAAAAAGGTGTCAGAAAAAGGTTTTGGATTTTTAGGGAAAAGATGGGTTGCCTCCCGTTAAGCGCTAAATTTGATGCCTTCAGCAAAGCAGGAAATGCGATAGAGAGGGGATGATCAAATCAGCAGAGTTTTGTAAGACAAGCACCTTGATTAAGAGCCTGGTTGGTCCAACCAAGTGCTTGTTCAGATCGACAGGCTGATGATGCAGCCCAAACCCAATCAATCTGGTGGGTTGATAGATGTAGATCAAAAGGTGTGGAACCCACCATATACTATGAAGCTCAGATGGATGTGGAAGTGTGAATGCAGGGTTTGGCTGAGTCGAATCAGCCTGGTCAGAGTAGGGACCCGTAGAATAATCAGTGATTGATGTAGGAACCCTACAAGGGTGATCAGAGAATGATAGAGCATGGTATGTAGTCTGATCAGTGTTCGAAACCCGATGTGGAAATGCAATCGGCTCGGTGAGAGGTGAATCTGAATAAAAATTGAGTCCAGTTGCGGGTCGGGGTTGGGAAGAGGTTTTGATCCATTCTGTGTGTGCGGACGAGGTGGAAACCGTGTATGAGGGCTCTTCTAGAAAGGAATGACAGGTGATTTTCTGTAAAGAGTCCTCTGGGTAGCTATCAAATGCCTGAAGAGCGTCTGTAGGATGAAGGAAATCTGATTTGAGAAAAGATTTGAATTCCGTGTTGCAATCACTCTTGGCATTTTCTATTTTTGGTTCCTGAGGATCAAAAAGGAATGATTCTGTGTTACTAGTGATCTCGGGAATCAGGACCTCAGAGTCGGAGTTGGAGTCATGTGGACTGAGGTCGTAGATAGGCCTGGTGTGTTGAGGAAGGAGAATCTCTTCGCAATTATAGTCGGATCTGAAGTTGTCGGAGAGTTTGCGAAAATGAGATTCATGATGATGAATTCCACCGCAGTATAAATTATCAGATATGGAATCAGCAGCCTGACTGGGGTCTACCTATATGTCAATTCTGGGCTCGAAAAGGTATTCTGTCTAGGCTCAAGCTCCAAGCTGGTAGGATAGACCCAATTAAAACCCTACTCATCCAACTCCTTAGTTTCTGTATCATAAATTGGCATGTTTTCTGAAAAATCGATCAGATTTCCTGAGGATGTTGGAGAGGGATATTCATCAAATGGAGGCCCGAAGTCAGATTCTGTAAAAATTTGATCTTTCTCATAAGGGGCCTCATAATCTTCCCAATAAGTTTCAGATCTAGGTTCAAGGCTTAGGATGTGGGTAGAATTATTAGAACTTAAGTCCGAATAACCTTCGAGGGCCACCTTATCAAAATAAGGGGCGGAATTTATACCCTCAAAAGGTTCAGTTCTGATCTCATTATTGCAGGAGTTTTGGAATTCTAGGCTTGGCAATTCATGGTCTAAGTTTGCCTCATCATTGTGTTCTCCTGCAATATCCCAACCTAATTCAATGTTGTCTTCTATCTGGGTTGGGAATCTACAACCACCCTGTGCCTCAGTCCCGAGATCTGGGAAACTGGATTGTTCCTTAATACTGTTCCAAGATGGTTCATCCTCTATTTCTGGTATGTACGGGTATTTCTGGTTGATAATTTGTTCTACTGATTTCATCATTTCTACCCGTTTTATCAGGGCATCTTGGTGTTGTTCCCAAAGTACAGGATTTGTCAAGCATTGAAGGTATTCAGATTGGTGTAATTTTTCTATCTCAATGTATCCTGTCATGAGCATATCTCGGGTTGATCCTTTTGTAATTTCTGTCAACAGAATTTGGGCACAGTTTATGATGAAAGCTGTGGTTGTTGGGACATCAACCTGAATGTTTTCTATTGGTGTTGAGGGTTTACATTTGATTTCATAGAATTCAAGGGCATCCTCAATCATCTTATCTTTCATGGATCTCAGATATTCAGGTTTTTTTGAATGGTAGTCTTGCTAGGTAATTAGGCTGCATCTTTGAATCAGGTGGTGGAATCAAGATATAGAATCGAAGTTTGAATCAAGATGGAAGAAGGGGATTTTGTTCAGAATCAAAGAAAAAGGGCTGTGTGAATAATTGGTTTGCACAATAAGGGCAGCGAGGCTTGGCCTCGGGGAGGGGGGAAATAAATTTCTGAAGGAGGTTTCAAGGACCTCCTACCAAATACTGAAGGACTGGATGAGATAAGCAGGTGCTGGACCCAATCGAGGCACCCAACAATGTGTTGGGTGACTATAGAGGTGCGGGGCAGATGGACCCCTTGATTAGAAAGATTGTCCACCTAAGAATTACCTGGACAGCTAGAGAGGGTGAGTCCCGCAAAGACCCCTACACGGTAGAGCGTCCCCACGGGTTACAGGGTTTCCCCCACCCGACCTCTCTTGTCACTGCGGTTCCAGGTAGACCAGAATGGGGATCTTGACCTCTTAAGTCTACCACTTTTAATTCAAGAGCAAGGTGCTGAGGTTTCACTTGAACTTGTTAGGTGTTTTGAGTGAAAAGAGTGACCTAAGTTGAAGGTTGGTTGACCCAAGTGGTCAACTTTACCTGCTAGTTCTGTTAAGAGCTTATTAGGTCTTGTTTTTTAAGGTTCAAGTGTCTTTAGAGAGCCAACTTGTTTTAGGTTTTCTTTGAATAGGTATTTTCAGACAAGGGCTTGGGTACACTTAATTTGATTTTCTCAATTCTTGCTTAAGGAGTGTGTCTCTAAACCCCTAATGTTGAATCTTAGGCTGGTTCTACTTGGTCCACTTAGCTCTTTGTTGGGTAATTAGGGCTCAGTCAAGAAGGTGTTAGCCCTTAAGTACCCTTAATAGTGTGTGCAGAAATAAAGGGTTGAAGACATGCAACTTTTGATGCTTTACTAAGTATAGAAGATAGGATGGACCTATATTGCTTGTTCTTTTCTTTTCTTTCTCTTTAGAGTTTAGGGGTTAATAGCGAGAGGATAAGAAAAATTACCTGTCCTCGGAGTGGTTGTCGTGTGGTTGTTTGTCTTCTTGATTTCCTATAGCTGCACAAAAGAGAGGAGATTATTAGAAACTTAAGAAAAAAGAATGTTTACCGCAAGAATAGCCGTTGCTCCCCGGCAACGGTGCCAAGAAATGGTGGCGGGACAACTTATGACTAGGTTTTGTTATAAAAGTAGCGTTGTAGTACAGCTAGTCATTGCCATCATTACAGATATTTTTTACTCGGAAAATAAAAGAGTTCCCGAGGTCGAACTCAGGGAGCAAGTCGTATTCTAGGGGTACAAATTCTTATTACAAAAATAAAGAGAGAGAGAGAGAGAGAGAGATGAAAAATTTGGCTTCTTCTTCTTCTCCTTTCTTCCTCTTTGTCTTCTCTTCTTCTTGGCTCTTGGTTTCTTCTTCTTTGTCTATCTCCTCGTGGTCTTCTTCTTCTGTCTTCTGTTCTTCCTTGTTTTCTCTTCTTCTTTCTTTTTCTTCTTCAGATCTTCTTCTTCTTTTTCTTCTTTCTTGTCTTTCCTCTTCTTTGCCGCAGTCCTCCTTCTTCTTTTCTTCTTCTTCCTTGCCTTCAAGACGTCGTCTGATTTTGCAATCAGACGACTTAAACTGATGCTGCTACAGTGTACCTCTTAGCTTCTTCTTCTGCTTTGTGTTTTCTTCTTCTTCTTCTTCTTCTTCTTCACCTGTGCCTGCACACTTCATGGTTTTCGTTAGAGGGCAAAACCTACTCTACCCTTCCCCCCCGCGTCTCTCTCTCTCAGAATTCGCTCTTAAGGAAAGCTCTCCCAGAGCAACCGTGTAATCGGGTACGCGGGTTGCGCCTGGGTCCAGGCCCACCGGCGTGCCGTGGTGGGCGAGGAGTGCAGGTCGAGCTTAGTCGGGTCAGGGCCAGGTCCGCGAGGCGTGAGCGCGGATGAGGCCGGGTAATCGAGCGGGTGAAGGGGACCTCACCCCGTGAACTGAAGCAAACAGCTTAAGGCACTTTTTGCCTTTAAGCGTCCGTTCTCCTCAGTGGGTTTCCGAGGTGGGACTAAATCTCCCACCCCAATTTGGATGCCTGCGCGGAGGAAGCAGCGGCAGTCGAGGCTTCGCGCGAGGGCTTCGCCTCAACTGCAGTCTGGCACTTCGCGAAGACACCCCATGCAGCCTGGGAGCCTGATCTAGGAGTGGCGTGCCTGGAGCAGCAGGTCGAAGGAGCTTCTTCACCTCAGCAATGGCGGCGGCGAGCGAAGTTCCTGTTTACAGAGAAAGGGCCTCTCGGCCTAATTAGATACGCGGAGGACCTTCGCCGTGGCACGGCGAAGGTGGTCGGAGGGTCTGCAGGTGGCGGGGCGGAGCCTAAGGGCCGCCCTAGGTCAAACTGCGGGTTGGGAAATGGGTGTGTTCGGTGGAGTTGCAGAGGGCGATTTGGGGGAAGTGGAAGGGCGGAGGATGATCAGGGTGAGGAGGCGAAGGTTCTGTGGTGGTCGGCGAGCCGTGTGGGTTGCTGGAGTGATGGGAGAGGGTCGCCGGAGTGTGGCCGGAGGTGGAGAAGTTGAGGGCGATTTGTCGGAATCGAGGGCGACAGTAAAGGTTTAAAGCGAGGAAAAGGAAGAGGGGAGGAAGAGGAGAAGTTATACCTACTTAGCAGGATGAGGAGGGGCTGGAGCAGGCGACAGTCGTATCGACTGTCGCCGGAGAAGAAGCTGCCCAGTGGGGGAGGATGGCGGCGACGACGGGGCTGAAGCAGCGCGCGCGGGTATTGCGCAACGCGGAGGAGAATCAGGAAGGTGGCTCTGCTGCTGGTATTGCAGCAGAGTGACGAGGAGGAGGAACCGCCGGAGCAAGGGGGCGTCTGTTGGAGTGGGAAGAGAGGAAGTGAGGGGGTATCTCCGTTAGATCCGAGCTGAGGAGAACGGCAGAGCTTGTAGGGTTTTTCTAGAGGTAGAGACGGAGAGGAGGGCGGAGGGAGGCGACGTGCCTCCCTCGCCGGAGGACGCCGGAGGAAGGAGACCCATACCGTCCGTGCGTTCGCACGGCCAGTATGGTTGGTTGAAGCACTCAGGGGGGTGCTCCTGCGACGGCTGACGACGTAGGGCACCCCATTTGACTTGGCAGGCCCCCCCTTACCCTGCGCGGCGCCATGCTCCGCGCAAGGTCGCCGGAGCATGGTGCTGCTCAGGTTTTGCAGGAGGGACCTAAACGCAAAGAACGAAGGAGAGTTAGGGGCCAAAATGTGAGGGTTCAAAAGTTGAGGGCCAAAAAGTAAATATATGAGGGACCAAAGTGTAAAGTTGGTCAAGAAGGTTTCTTCTTAGGCTCAATTTTTTATACATGAATAATTACGATCTAAGGATTCTGATGGTGAATTTTATTTCTAGATTAAACCTTGTTTGACCGGTAAATTTACGTAAAAACCCAAATTAAGTTGTTAATTGGGCATGGTTCTCAATGTTGGTCAAGATGGGTTCCCAAGGCCAAATTAAAGTTCTAAACCATAGAGATTATTTTTATATGAATTTTAGAGGGTTTATTCCATTTTTACTTTGCCTCGAACCTCGTGAATTGAAGTGGATTTGTTTTTAGGGTTACAGAATGTCATTTAATTCTTAAATTGCTCATGAACCCATTTCTGATTGATTCAACCCACTTTTATCTTATTTAGATCATTTGACCTATGTTTGGTCTCTGAGAAATTCCGTTTATGTACTGCAATGGTGAAATTGCAGTTTTTAACCTTTATTTCATGTTTTCTTCTCAGAACACTTATTCCTCAATTAAGCCCTTTGCTAAGTTATGTAGGAGCTTTTATCCTTTGTATTAGGTCAAAATGAGCTAGTTATGGCTCATGATGAGGTTCTCATCAATCTCCCAGGAGTGAGTCAGTGTAAAAATGTGTGCGGATGCTTAGACTAAAAGTTCTTTTGAGTCAGAGGACGGGTTGATAAGTCGTATACTTATCACCCTATTTTATTGGTGGATTAAAATAAACTAAGGTTGCGAGAATTAGAGGCTAAATCCATATTTAACGGGCACCAGGGCTGATTAAGCCTGAAGGCCTGAAAAGTCTAAGTGTTCAAGTCTTTTCATATTATTTCCCACTGTTGATAAGTTCCTAATGCCTAAGTTTCTCTTCCTAAGTTTATCATTTTTTTTTCTTATTTTATTTTATTCAAACTGATAAAATGAACTCAGGACATGTAAAATACTACCCCCACATGCTTAAGTTGGACAATGTCTTTATTGACAAATAAATTGATGCAACGGGGTTCAGAGAGAAATCACCTGAGCGAAGCAGTATATTTGATCAGTCTGAATCTTTAGGGTTGCCTCCTAGGAAGCACTGAGTTTAATGCCTTCAGCTGGGCGATGCTTCGTGTCAACCCTCAATGAGGGTGACAACCTCCTTTAGGGAACCAGGGCAAGGAAGTGCTTCAGTCTCTGACTGTTTTACCATGAAAATGTGCCCAGTGTTTGGATCTGCGATTTCAACCTCCCATTGGAATAGGGTTTGACTACCATATACGGTCCTATCCACTTGGATCTGAGCTTCTTGGGAAAGAGTTCGAGTCAGGTGTCAAAGAGCTAGACTTGCTAGTTGGGCTCAAAGGTCTTTCTGTGGATAAGTCAGTCGTGGACGGCTTTCATCTTTTCCTTGTATAGCCGACTATTCTCAAAGGCGTCCCGATGAATTTCCTTGTGCTCGGAGAGTTGGAGCGTCCTCTACACACTTGCTAACTGGGAATCCATGTTACATTGCTTAACGGCCCAGTAAGCCCCAGTGTTCCAACTTGACAGGAAGGTGGCAAGCTTTGCCAAAGACCAGGCGATAAGGTGACATGCCTATTGGGGTCTTGAAAGCGGTCCTGTATGCCCACAGGGCATCACCTAGTTGTGTGGACCAGTCCTTCTTGTCAGATCTCACAGTCTTCTGTAGAATGTTCTTAATCTGTCTGTTTGAGACCTCAGTCTGCCCATTGGTTTGCGGATGATACGGGGTGGCAATGCGGTGAGTAACCCCATATTTTCTTAGTAGGGCACGGATCTGGGCGTGGATAAAGTGACTTCCACCATCACTGATCATAGCCTTCTGTATGCCAAATCGAGAAAAGATGTTTTTCTTAACAAAGTTCATGACAGCCTTATGATCACATCGACTAGTGGGGACAGCTTCAATCCATTTTGAGACATAGTCTACTGAGACTAAGATGTACTCAAAGCCGTTGGATGGTGGAAAGGGGGCCCATGAAATCAATGCCTCAAACGTCAAGGATCTCGACGATCAAAATGGGCTGAAGGGGCATCATGTCTTTTCTGGTCATGGTCCCCAAAGTCTGGGCAGTGAGAGTAAGTCTTAGCAAAGTTGTATGCATCCTTGAACAAAGAGTGCCAGTAAAATCCAGACTGTAAAACTTTTGCAATCGTTTTCTTCCCTAAAAAGTGGCCACCACAAGCTTGGTTGTGACAAAAGGATAGCACACTTTGAACTTCATCCTCTGGAATACACCTCCTGATGATCTGGTCGGCATAGAGGCGAAACAACATGGGATCATCCCAAAAATAGTGCTTGGCTTCAGCCAAGAACTTATCCTGTTACTATCGGGACCAGCTGTGCGAGGTCTGTCCTACTACCAAGTAGTTGACAAGATCGACATACCAAGGTAGTTTCCTGTCTTGCACAGCCAAGATTTGCTCATCGGGGAAGGAGTCAGATAAGGGCAAGGAGGGCCCAATGTGGTCCGGGTTGAGTCTGGACAGGTGATCGGCCACAACATTCTTGGACCCAGCTTTGTCGCGAATTTCCAGGTCGAATTCCTGCAAGAGCAGGATCAATCTGATGAGCTTGGGTTTAGCGTCTTTCTTGGCCAACAAATAACGAATGGCGAGTGATCCGTATAGATGGTCACATGGGATCCCAGAAGGTAAGATCGAAACTTTTCAAGTCCAAAAACTACGGTGAGCAGTTCTTTTTCTGTGACCGTATAATTCTATTGAGCCTCGTCCAACGTTTTGCTTGCGTAGTAGATCACCACGAGTTTCTTATCCTGTCTCTATCCCAGGACTGCGCCGATGGAAAAGTCTAATGCATCGCACATGATCTCAAAATCCTGGGGCCAGTCTGGGGGCTATAATATAGGTGCGGTGGAGACTAATTCCCTGAGAGTGTGGTAAGCCTGGATGGAATCAGGTGTCATGTGAAATAGGGCGTCGTTGGCAAGAAGGTCGGTCAAGGATTTCAAGAGTTTGGAGAAGTCTTTGATGAACCTTCTATAGAAGCCAACATGTCCAAGGAATGAGCGGATTTGTCGGACTGAGCTAGGTGGGGGAAGTTTGGAAATCAAATCAACTTTAGCTCGAACTACCTCAATGCCCCTATGCGATACGATGTGATCGAGGACAATTCCTTCTTGAACCATGAAATGTCTCTTTTCCTAGCTTAACACCAACTTAACCTCGATACATCGTTTCAGGATTTTCTCTAAGTTGCCCAAACAATGATCGAATGAGTTCCCAAATACTGATAAATCATCCATAAAGACATCCAAGTATTCACCTACCATCTCTGAAAAGATGGCTAGCAAGTAACTCTAAAAGGTAGTGAGTGCGATGCATAACCTGAATGGCATACGACGGAATGCGAATGTGTCATACGGGAAAGTGAATGTGGTCTTCTCTTGATCTTCAGGAGCAATTGTGACTTGGATGTATCCTGGATATCCATCCATGAAGCAAAAATATTTCTGCCCTGCCAATCGCTTAAGAATCTGGTCAATGAATGGCAGGGGAAAATGATCTTTCTTGGTTGCTTCATTGAGCTTCCTATAATCAACACATACCCGCCATGCAGTGGCGGTGCGGGTGGGGTTGGATTCGCCACGCTCATTGGTGACAACGGTGAGCCCAGCTTTCTTGGGGACCACTTGAGTGGGGCTCACCTAGGGGCTATCGGAGATTGGGTAAATGATGTCAGCGTCAAGCCACTTGATAATTTCCTTCTTGAAGACCTCCTGCATATTTGAGTTTAATCGTCTCTGCATCTGACGGGAAGGTCGGGCCCCATCTTCCAGGTAAATTTTGTGGGTGCAATAGGTGGGGCTAATTCCTCTCAAATCTAAGATAGTCCATCCAATGGCGGCCCGATGTTCTGATAGGGTTGCGGCCAATCTGAGTTCCTGACCCTTGGTTAGATAGGCATTGATAATCACTGAGAAGGTCTGGTCAGGTCCAAGGAAGATGTATTTGAGATTCTCGGGTAGTAGCTTCAGCTCGGGTGTGGGTGGAACAACACTTGATGGATAGGGGAAAGGTAGGAGTTAATCAACATCAATCTCCTCGAATGGTGGTGGCTGATGGTAATCGGTTCTAGCGTGCACAAATGGTGACGGGGTTAGAACAGTCGTCATAGGGTTGGGTCTGATGGTCTGACACAGAACTAAAGGTAAGGCATTCCTCAACTAGAGGCTCCACGGGATCGTGCTCCTCAATCCAGTTGCAATCGAAAGACTTGGTCACCCTGAAGATATCCAACTGCATCTTTTTGTCTCCGAAGGCAATTTCCATGCCTCTTGTGTCGCAATCGATGTTCACCTTAGCCGTAGCTAAGAAAGGCCTACCTAGGATGATGGGTGTGTTCTGTAGCTGTTCAGGGACTTCCATGTTGAGCACCAAGAAGTCGATCAGGAAATAGAAGTCCTCGACCCAGACAATCACGTCCTCGACAACCTCTTTCGGGGTCTTCATGGATCTATCAGCCAACTGGATGGTCACAAGTGTAGGTGTCAACTCTCCAAAGCCAAATTGGTGATACAAGGTTGTCGGGATTAGATTGATTGAAGCACCTAAGTCCAGGAGTGCTATATCAAATGTCATGTCCTCGATATTGTAGGATATCAGGGGTGCTCCTGGATCAGTTCGTTTGAGTGGAAGGTTGCTTGATATCATGAAACTTGCTTGCTCTGAGAGCACAACCTTCCTAGGTGCTTGGGGGTCGTGGCTTACGCTTCGGCGTATAGTCATCTTTTAGGACCTTAGCCTAAGCCGGGATATGCTTGACTGCCTCGAGGAGCAGGATATTAATCTGAACCTGCTTGAAGATTTCCAAAAGCTCCTTATTTTCCACAATAACTTTCGTTTTCTTTATCTTCCCCAAGGCCTCGGGATATGGTGTCTGGATATGAATAGGGTCCGTTTCCTGGTCCTTGGGCCTTTCCTGCTCGTCTTCAGAGTCGGGTATTTCAGGGCGTGAAGTCTTGGGAGGAGCCAGCCATTTGGGCTCCTGGGTTTTAGTGCCGCTTCTCAAGGTCACCGCATTTGCAGAGGCATTGGGACCATGGGTTGATCCTTGAGAAGAAGAGAAAGAAGAAGCACCGAACCTAGGGGGTGTTCGTGGGGCTGCTGGACCATGTGGGCTTGCCCGAGATTGCCTTGGAACCCTTGCAAGTTGGGGCCTCTGTTAATCATGTTTTGTGGGTTCGGTTGTGGCTGAGAAGGAAAGGATCCCTGTTATTTACAATCCAACAGCTGCCTCAGAAGGCGAAGATATTAAAGGAAAAGGTAGATGAACTAGAAAAGAACATGGATCGAGTCAAAATGTTGCTAAACGAGATGGTGGTGGATCCTTCTATGAGCGAACTCGCGGAAGATCCCAACATCTCCGAAGAACCCAGGCAAGGTGGGTTTCTCCAAAAGTTATTTGGCTATCTTTGTGCTAGTTTCTGAGTGGGACTACTTTCGGGATCACTGTAGTCGTGTTTTTGCAGGGGATAAGAGTTATATAGAAATAAGTTATTATAGGGATTAGTGGAGATGATTATTTTGATTGGGATATAAGAATAGGTAGTGTGATAAAATGATTGGTGTTTTGATGTGATATTGGTGTATGTATGGTTTTTTAAAATTATGATATAGGTATGAGTGTGTTAATGTGAATAGTAAATGTATTTTAATAGGTATATTACGTTGAAGTTGATATATTTTAATAGATGTTGTTGATGTGATGCAGTGGGATGGTTTGATATTGATATTGATTGGTAAAGTGAAATAAGTTATACCCTCTAACTTTAAAATTAATTCGTTTGATAATCCTTTGATTGACAGATTATCCTTAAGTTATTCCTCAACCAAATGGAACCTACAAGAGAAAGTACCTTTGAAAGCAAACTTGGGAACTTAAGTTCAAGTCACAACCGTTTAAAGGGTATTACCCTTGGTGTGTTTCCAAAATGCATGCTTGCCCCTTGGATTCCATGAATAGGTTTTAAGTCCATGTTTGAGTTTTGTTTACATAATCAGTCTTTCAGTTTGGGTAAGAAGGATTGCCATGTTCGATTGACTCATTGAAGAGAATTATGTATGTGCCACCGGTTGGTTTCCATACATAAATACCACTCTTATTGTGAATATATATTTGTAGATGAGCACATTGTTGTCCTGCTAATTACTCTCTGTTTTAGGTCATGGACCGATGCAATATAGATTGCAGACAGCGCTTTCACTCTTATATAGGCTTTGAATAATTGGAAAATGATGATATATATAATTGGCCTTAGATAAGAGTTTATTAAAGATAAATGTCATACTCCTATTCTCCTGTAAAGGTTGTAATTTGTACTTTAAAATAGGTTTCATGCTTTAAGATTTTCCTGTATTTTGCTAATTATTTATTGCACCAGCGGGACCTAACCATGATTAGTCCCTCAAATGTGATGCATTGACTTCTAAGAAGGTGACACAACAATTCTCAAAATGTAGAATTAATGCAAATCCGGAGTCCTTGACCATCTAGATGTGAGAAATTCTTTGAATGTCAATTCAGCTACTTTCGTAGTGAGAGGAACATTCATCCTGTGGCAAGTATATTTGGCATAGGATCAGTTGCCTAGAAATTTCCACGAAGAAGACGTATTCAATCTTGATTAAAATGGAAGCTTGGTAGTGAAGTTTCAATGATGTGAAATTTTACTTATATGTAGATGAGCAATGGTTTGGCTAAGTCATCTCTTAAGCTAAATTCCAACTATTAATTTGAGTGACAAGTCAAAAAAGACATGTGGAGTCCACTAAGGTGCGCAGATCTCCCCTTTTTGGTAGGGAGAGGCTTGGATTTTGGCTTGGAATATTGGTTGAGAAAATCATTTATCCTTGTTGGATTCATAGATTATCTACTATGATGGAAATACATGTATGCATACGAGTAATGGTTTATCTACACCACAATCACACTTGGGTACAGAAACTTAAAAATTGATGCATTTCGTAACATAAGGATATGGAAGTAATTAAAAAAGTGTAGATTCTCATGGGAGGGGGTGAGATATGCGTAACGCATAAAAAGATAATGTCACAAAATAAGTAATCTCACAATGCACACAAGTATTTTTTAGTGGAACCCAAACTAGGTGAAAACCACCACCTAACACTCTGATGTGCATACATCTGATTAACCTAAAATGTCTATTAATGCATGTTCTTAGTGTCACATTAGTATCATACATTGTAAATAGTGTATAACATGCATAATCATGCATTTAGATTAAGTTGTATAAATTATACAATAATTGTCTCCTTTTTATGGTTAGGGACAGAGCGACTTTTTATCGGGGCCTCAGATAAAAGATCAGACCGTACGGAACTGATCAGGACGACAATTGGAGTTCAACGACTCCAAAATCGCCTTAATCGGACATCCATAGCACCAGATAGAGACAGAGGAACCCTAAAGATCAAGGGCCAACATGGTGCTAATCCACACCTCAGAAGACAAATTTGACCACACGGATGGATTCGGATCTACGATCACATCCTAACGGCGTGAAAATCGGTCCAATCCTACACCCGTGACACCGTCTATAATTCTCAGAAGATGAACGACAAAGATGGTGCCACATGGCGCCATCTCAGTCACCCAACTAATCCTAAGGATCCGCATCTGCCTTTCTCTTCATCTGATCGATTATTCTCCGTCGTTGGATGCTCATCCAACGGCTGCAGGTCAGCGCTCACAAAACAACCGCGCGACACAAAGCCGCCTGCAACGCGTTGGTCGAGCACCTTCGCGAGAAGAGAAGTTCGCACGTTCGAGTCGCGGCGCCTCAAATTGAAGAGCGGGCGCATGGAGCGGGTGAGCGAGCGAAGCCGTGCGATGAGGATCATGCAGCGTTGAGCAAGCGACAGTGCCAATGCGCGATCAGACGTGTGGCGCTGACGCGTGATCGCACGAGGGCGCGCGACGCAGGCGAGGATGGTTTAAGCCGTCCGATCTCTTGATCGGACGGCTGATATCGCGTGTACGTGCATAAGCTTTTAAGGCGGGGAAGAAAAGCGGGCACGCACGGTGCGGCGCACATGTTTCCCACAACGGACCTTTAGTGACGTTTAAGTCCGTCACTAAAGGTCCCATATTAATGTTTTTCAAATTAAAATGTCCAAATGCCCCCACTCCTTGCAACTATAAAAGGAGACCCCCTCCATACGAATTTATCATCCCTTCCTTCTCTTCTCTCCCTCTCCAAAGCTCAAGAGAAGCTTCTCCCACACCCGGGATTCTCCTCAAGAGATAAAATCAATTTTTCGCCCCCATTCAAGAAGTAGATCCTGCGACAACGACGCCGTGCTGCCTTGTTCCCGTTTCTCCTGCTTTGAGCTCCTTCTTCCTACTCCGTTCCTCGTCTTCCAGGCGTTGTCTCGTCAGGCTCATCCTCCAAGTGATCTTCGAGGAGGATAATTTCTCTCTCCCATTCCTTTCCAGAGTAAAATTTTTCCTGCTTTCCAGTGTAATAATTTCTCACTTTCTAGTGTAATCTTTTCTCGCTTTCTTAGTTGTACAAACATTTTGCAACTTCAAGTGGATGTTCTCCCTTTCTCTTATGGTTTCTATTGATTCCAGTTCCTTGTAATTACTCCGCTCTTTAAAACACAAAAAAATATAATTGCGAATTTTGATCGACGTAGCCTCCCTGAGTTTAACCCAGGATTTCTATTCCAGTATAAATTTTATTTGTTGAACCTGAGTTCTTCGCTATTCAAACAACAACAACAGGTTTTCAAAACCAACTTCGATAGCGTAGTCCTTCGACATTTTACACCCTCTCAAGTTAGGATTTCCCGATCGACCTAGTCGATCAAATCCAGTAAACAAGTCACTTCAACAAGGGTAACTTAACCTCTTACAACCACACTACTTTGAACGAGGGTAGTGTACCTCAAAACCCCTTCTTTTCACAAGAAGAATTTTGTCTCACAAAGGAGACAGGAATTCGCAACGCGAATACCCAACACAATTACAAAGAAAAATTACAACACAACCTATAGAGCCAACAAAGATTAACCTAGCTACTGTAGGTAAAGAAACTTCCCTTTGATGAAAGGAGTGTGTCGACATGACGACGCAGGTGTGATGAGAATCTCATCATGAGCCCTAACTAGCTCATTTTGAACTAAGAAAGTGAACAAAAGCTCCTACATAACCTAAAGGAAGGTCTAACTCAAGTGATTACTGTTTTGGAAAGAAAACATGAACTAAAGGGTAAAACTGCAATTTTACCATTGCAGTACATCAACGGAATTTCTCAGGATCTAAACATAGGTCAATTGGATTTAATAAGAGGAAAAGTAGGATGATTCAGTCAGAAAAGGGTTATGGTGAGATTTAAGAATTAAATGACATTCTGTAACCTTAAAACAAACCTACTTAATTTTACACGGTTCCAGTCAGGATAAAAATTGACTAAACCCTCTAAATTCATGGAAAAATATCCCCTAAGGTTTAAAACCTTCAATTTGGCCTTTGGAACCTATTTTGACCTAGATAGGTGTCCTAGCTTAATATTTGACCTAATTTGGGTTTTTGTGTAAAATATCCAGTCAAACATGGTCAAACCTAAAATCCAACTTCACCATTGGATTCCTTAGGTCCAAATTAGGTTTGTACCAAAATTTGGACCTACGGGAAGGTCATCTTGATCTACTTTGCAAAATAATCCACCCAATTACATTTTGACCCCTAACTTTGGAAAATCCTTGCACAGAACCCCCTATCTTCTCGTCACTTTCTACATTCCGGTCCCTTTGCCGTTGCAGCAGAGGACCCATACCTCCGACGAAGTTTCGAGGAGGATTTCTCCTCGCTTCCCCAGAGAGCTACTCTCAGATTTGAAAGGGGGGCCCTCTGAGAAATCCCCTGTCGTCTGAGCAGCTTCCCATGCCCTGATTCTCACCATACCTCTCATGTGAATGCTCGAGAAGCATGGGTATCGTACCTGTGGCGAACTCTGACGAGAGTCTTGTGCTTGGAAGCTCACCTTCCAAGCATAAGGCCCTTTGCCTGTGCCTATAAAAGAAGCTCCAGGTCCAGCCGTTTCTTCGATGCTTGACCTGGTCGAAGAATCACCCCAATTTCCTCTCTTCTCCAGTCAGGAGTCTAGCGAGCTTCGGCGAGCCCTCCTCTTTCTTGTCTCTCTGCCACAATACCAGTGGCAGAGCCACATTCACCACCTTCCTCCACGTCGCGCAACACCCACGCACGTGCGTCTAGCCCCGTCGTCGTCGCTGTCACCCCTCCCCTAGTCATCGTCCTCTCCGGTGGTAGCAGGTACAGCCAGCCGATTCCTCTCCCCCTTCGTCCACTTAGCTAGGTTAGAATTACTCCTCTTTATCCCCTCTTCAATTCCCCCCTTTCTATTTCCACTTTCGACCCCTCATAGCCACTGTCCACCTCCATCTTCATCTCCGGCCACCCACCGACGAGGTGCTTCCACCGCTCCGCACCTGCACACGTCTTGCCAGACACCTCACCACCTCTGCCATCATCCACTGATCACCTTTCGCCCATCCATTGATCGCCAACACCTTCCTAAACGTCCCCCGACCAAACCCTTAAGCACAGCCACGAGGTGACCTAGGCACGCATGCTTAGGTCGCCCCGTGGCCTGCCACCCACTGTCTCACGTTTGTCAAGACACGGCGAAGCTCCTCGTGTGTTTTAATGGGGCAGCAAGGTTGTATTCATGAACTTCAGGTCGACCCCCCATTCCGCCATTGACTCACGGAGAAAGGAGCTTGTAGCAGCTCTCCAGGCCGCGCGCTCCAGGTGTCAAAGTGCCAGGTGAAGCGGGCTGGTCTTGCGCATCCATACAGCCAAGAGATTGGCTTGGCAAGTGACCCAGCAGCAGCAATTGAAGAAGTTTTCCTGTAGGCGCGAGCGTAGAAGCGGGTGAGACATTTAGTCCCACCTCGTGAACTCAGAAGCGCGGAGAGTGCCTTAAGTTGAACTTGTGCTTTCCATTGGTCGCCTCCAAACGACACGGGGTGAGGTCCCTCGCTCACATGCATGCCTTGTCCGCGACCTTTCTCCCGCGGATCTGGCTGACCGACTCGATTATCCCACTCACTCCTCGTGCATCACACCCACGCCGGTGCGCCTGGACTCGGGCGCACGATACCCAATCCAATTACCTAGCTTTGGGAGAGCATACCTTAGAGAGAAATAGAGAGAGAGATGCGGGGGAGGGTAGGGGATAGGTTTTGCTTCTGTGTGCATGCGCAAGGAAGAAGAAGAGAAGAAGGAAGAGGAAGGTGCAGCTGAGTTGAAGCTAAGCAGGGAAGGAAAGACACTTAGCCGTAGAAAGGAAGAAGAAGGAAGGCCAAAGAGAAGAAGAGGAAGTTAGAGGAGAGCTAAGGAAAAGGCTGAAGAAGGAAATCAAGGCAAAAGCCAAGGGAAGGAGAAGCATTGTAGCAGAGGTGCGACTGAGGAAGAAAGAAGAAAGAAAGAAATCAAAGAGAGTAGGAGGAGAAAGAAGAAGACCACAGAAGAAGGCAAAGGTAGAAGGCAAAGAAGAAGAAGAAAAGAAGAGAAAGCTGAAGAAGAAGGAAGGAAGAAAGAAATCAAGGGGGCCGAGAAAGCTAAGTCCGAGAGGGAAGAAAGAGTAGAATTAAAGAGAAAAGAAGAAAGGCTATCATTTAAGACGTCTGATCATAGAATCAGACATCCAATTCTTCTATTTTTGCTACAATTTTGACTCTTAAATTCTTGCATTTATATTCTGAATTAGGTTTTGAGTAACTCTAAGTGTTCAATTACATTATTAAGATTAGTGAATAAATTCCATTTGATCCCTGTATTCGACCTCGGATACCTTAGTTTTTGAGTAATAAAAACTTTTTATTTGTTTATAACGATTTTTCTACTATACTGTAACGAGACTGATTTAAAATACGACAAAGCGTTATATAATAGGGTGTGTGAACCACGTGGGGGCACCTCGTCGCTCTCGCAATCGCGGAGGGAGAGTGGGTGCACAACTGAATTCAAGTTCTCTAGATGTGGAACAAAAGATTAGAGAGTTAGAACTTCTTTTAGATGATCTTCTATTTCTTTTTGACACAAGAGATGTGGAAATGGTATTCAAGGTGTGTCTTGGTGTATCTTTGCAAGGCAAGGGTCCTCTATTTATAAAGAGCCTAGGAAGGCTTTAGAAGCCCATAGAAAGCTTCCATAGCCGTTGGGGTTGAACCCAAGGCAAAATAGGCCATTATCAGAATCAATCATGATTCTGACAGGGTCATCAGACATCTGGTCCGGGTATCAAACGTCTGGAAAATCTGTTTAAGACATCTGGGAACAAAGTCAGACGCCTGATTCTAGGCGAATTTCTTTCTTGACTTGGTTCAGACCTAAACAAGGTTCTAGTGTATGGCCATCAGACGACATACAGGATGTCCAGTACTAGGTTTGGACATCTAAAAACCTATTGTACTGAGGAAATGGATTCCCAAGATAGTTTAACGGCTAGAAAATCTTACAAAGAAGATTTTGGGTCAGTCGAGGCTAAACGGTCACATATTAGACGTCTGGGGTCCTCTACAGACATCTGATATAAGGCTAACGGTCATTTCTCTCAATGTTTGTATAGGAAGCCAATGTTCCACTAATTAGATGTCTGGCACAAACATTAGACGTCTTCTAAGACGTCTGGAACTAAGGTCTGGACGTCTAATTTCATCAAACAAAAGATACAAGGTCCAGCCTAGGTTATTGGATGTTTGAGTCAACAGTCAGACTTCTTAAAAGTCATTATCAGACGTCTATTTTTCAGATTAGATGTTTGATTAGGCTGTTAGAACCCTATTTTGGTTTTCTAGGTTCTCTACAAAAATTCTAGGTATCCTAGGGTTGTGCAGGTGTTCCTAAGACTACTTCAAGGGTTCTTTGAGGCTTTTTAACAAAAGATCTAAGAAAGAAATAAAGAGCAAAACAAAGAAACAAAATTACATAGAACAAGATAAAAGGAAATCTATCATATTCTTGTCTTCACACTTCTTCAGGCTATCGCTCCTTGCGAAGCTCCTCTGTTCTTCGTCAAGCTCCTCCAATCCGCCATGGATGCGAGCTTGAACTTCGTCTAAACACGTCTCCATTTGCAATTAACCTGAAATCTAAGACTTCAAGTGCAAATGTTAAATAACCGTGTTTTGTTATCATCAAAATAAACTATTGTGGTTCTCTATCACCAACAAAAAGGATAATGGTTTAGTCTTTACTTGTAACTGCAATTATGATCCTTTACTGGGACACTTAACTCATAAACCTATTTTCTTTCCTTCCAACCAAGTTTAGAAAATCAAACACAACTCTAAGAAGACCTTACAAGACTGTGACTCGATCGGACTGACTAAGTAGCCCAATCAGACCCAAGTTGTCAACTATGAATTATCAAACCAAATGCAGGATTGTAGTCACTTAACATGTAGTCATAAATATCAACAGCCAAACAACAGTCCATAAAGCACTAACTCAAAATAAAGTGTTGACAAGAAGATAAAAAGCCCACAAGTCCAGAAATTGTAATGGAAAGAGCAGCTCAAGTCTCAAAGTGCATCAACTAGTAGATTGGAAAGAAAAACTAAGTAAACTAGTAAGAACTATTGTCCTAAGTCCCAAACCAGAGCACCAAACGTAGCTGCTGCACCCAGCAGCTTAGTTACACTTAAAATGGAGACTAAAGAAAACATCTGCAAAAACTGAGTAGAGTAAAACAAAACGATAGAGTAAAAAAACACAAAGAGTGGACATGTAACTCAAATCATTTATTCAACCATTATTCATTATTTAATAGTCCATTAGTTGTTATGCATGTTGCCCTTAACGGTCTTATTCTTGATGTTTCCAATCTATGCCTTGGGACACAAGACAATCTCAATGCGATATCTTGAGAAGTACAACTAATATAAAACACCTTCTTAACTAGGAAAATGACTTATACCTACTTCACATCTTAGTCCATCACCCTTGGGTGATTATGAGGTAAAGTGGTGGCTACATCGTGTAATGCAAACAGGTGACATGCTGAATTACAAATAACCACTCATCCACTCACTGGCAGAGTCAAGTATAAACAAACCCTAACTTTCGAGTCATGCACCCTGCTATCTAAGTTTGTTATTAAACTTAACTACGAGTCGTATGAAGACTAACAACTCCCTCACCAATCTAATCGATTTAAATTCAGATCGACATTGCAATGAAAATAACACCAAACAGTAAGAATTGAACCAATTATCCAATATATGAATATCTTGACAAATTCGTCATTGTTTGGGTTCCATAATTATTCCTTAGATAATGGAATTAAAAAAATCATATCCTTCTTCGTAAAGTTCATTGGAGGTTTTCATCATTGTGTACTTTAGAAATAATTTATAACCAAATCCAAGGTTAGGATTTTTCTTGTTCCATAAGATTTAAGTCATTGTATAAAGTCAATATTCTTGTATTGATTACCGATTCATATTTGAAGTCCAGTGTCTGACATTTAAACATATTAATGCCTCCCATTACGACTTCTTAAGCAATTAATAATTAGTCTCCTATTGTCAACGTCACGAACTCCGAATTCTATGCCGCCGCACAAATGTGGGCCCCAAGTGGTCGCTTTTCCCAGAGTGGGCCTTATTTCTCTTCTTTTCTTTTTTTTTCTCTCTTTCTCCCCCTAAAGTTGTGTGCAAGCTCGAGTTTTGAAGAAAATAATCCTAGATGCTGGTTTAATTACTCTATCTATCTGTTCGTATTGTTTTCGGCATAACTCAAACTACTCACCTTAGATTTATGTGAAATAAGAATTGTTGAAAAATTTATGATACAGAGAAATTCAATCACGACAGGACCTCAGTGCAGGAGTTGGAAATGGAGCTGGAGATGCTGAGCGTTGTTTACGTAGCTAAATCATGTTTTAAAAGATGTCTCGTTGTAATATAGATGAAATCTTCGTAAAAATAAATAAGAATTTATAACTCAAAAATTAAAGTATCCGAGGTTGAACACAAGGAGTAATTGGGTATTTCAAAACTTAATAATACAACTTTCAATAAAAAGCAATAACTAATTCAATCAAAATTGAAGAGTAATGTTGTGGAGAAATAATGCTAAAAAAGAATTGGACATCTGATATTTTATCAGACGTCTTAAAAATTTTGACTATAGTGCTTTGAATTATTGTCCTTCTGTGTCTTCTCTCTCTCTTCTCTTGCTTTGCTCTACGGCTATGCTTGTTTTGGCTTCTTCTTTTCTTCTTTTGCTTGGCCGCTCCTACTTCTCTTCTTCTTCTACCCTTGCTTTCTCCCTATTTTCTCTTCCTGCAGCTAAGTCCCTGCCTCTCTTCTTTTCTTCTTTAGCTACCTTCTTCTTCTTCCCTTGGTCTGCTGCTCCTCTTCTACAGTGCATCTCTTTTCTTCTTCTCCTTTTTCCTTCCTTGCTGCGGCTACCTTCTTCCTTGCTAAGTCCTTCAGCCGCTTCCTTCTTCCTTTCTTCTCTTGCTGTGCCTCTTCCTTTCTTAGCTTCTTCTTTCACAACACCATGCAGCAAAACCTACCCCCTACCCTCCCTGCGTCTCTCTCTCTATTTCTCTCTTCGGTACGCTCCCCTAGAGCCGGGTAATCGGGTCGGGTGCGCGCCCGGGTCCAAGCGCACCAGTGTGGGTGTGATGCGCGAGGAGTGCTAGGTCCGTGGGGGCAGGTCATGGACGAGGCGTGGCGAGTGAGGGTGAGGGATCTCACCCCTGTGTTCTCGAGGCAAACAACACAAATCACAAAATCAATTTAAACTACACAGGTAGCTCGAAACTTACCGAGGTGGGACTAAAAGTCCTAATTGCTGCACCTGCGGAATGCTTTGGCTCTCGATAGGTGGTTGATGCGGTTTGCGGAGGAAAGCCACGCACCTGGGACTTGGCTTCCTGGAGCGGGGTCACCTGATGCAAGCTTGCAAGCAAGCTTCAGTTCTTCTCCAATGGCGGTGAGGGGTGAGACCTGTCAGCACGAATACGGCCTCACGACCCAGTCAAACAATAGGAGAACCTTCACCGTGTCACGACGAAGGTGAGGTGGGGGTCAGCATGGCTCAGAACGAACTAGGTGTGCGTGCCTAGGTCGGACTGTGACCGTGTGTGTCGGGTTGTTCGGTGGAGGTGTGGAACGTGTGTGGCGGGCAGTGAGTAGGTGGAAAGTGGACAGTGGAGGGAGGCAGAGCTTGTGAGGTGGTTGGCGAGGCGTGTGGATGCATGGAGTGATCAGGTCAACCGGAGATTAGGAAGATGAGGGTGGACAGGGGCAGTCGAGGGGTGGTTTATGAAGTAAAAGGAGGGAAAATAGAAAGTAGGAGAAGAGGAACTTATCTAGGGTACTTGGAGCGAAGGGGAGGCAGAGGAGACGAACGGCGCGTTTCTGCCGGTGTCGGAGAAGACGGCCCTGAGGTGGAGATAACGACGAGGAGGAGGTCAGAGAGGCGTGCGCTGGTGCGGCGCAACGCGGAAGAATGAGGCGAAGCGAACCTTGCCACTGGTTTGGTGGCAGAGCGATAATTGGAGGGAGGGAGAGTCGCCGGAGCTTGTGGGATACTTGGCCGGAGAGGGAAAGAGGAATTCTGGGGGATTCTTCGGCCAAATCAAGCTTGCAGGATTCCCAGAGGACCGGGGGTCCTTTTATAGTTGCTGGTCAAGTTTCTGGTGCTTGGAGGGCAAGCCTTCCAGCGCAAACTCCTCGCTGGAGAAGGAAGGTGGTTAGGATACCCAAATCTCTTGAGCATTCGCACAAGAGATTGGCGTAAATTTGATCTGGAGATCACGTTCAATCGATGGAGAGATCCTTAAAGAATCTTCCTTCCAAATCTGGGAGGAGATCTCTGAGGATTCGAGGAGATATCAGCCTTGAATCCTCGCTGGAGTGGGATTCCTCCGCTGTAATGGCTGAGGGACCTGAATGCATGGGTGGCGAGGAAGCTAGGGGGCTCTGTGCAAGGATTTTTTCAAAAGGTAGGGGCCAGAATGTAATTGGGTGGACCATTTCGCAAAGTAGGTCAAGATGACCTTCCCTTAGATCCAAATTTTGGTATAAACCTAATTTGGACCTAAGGAATCCAATGGTGAAGTTGGATTTTAGGTTTGACAATGTTTGACTGGATATTTTGCATAAAAACCTAAATTTGGTTAAATATTGAGCTAGGACCTCAATTTAGGTCAAAATAGGTTTCAAAGGCCAAATTGAAGGTTCTAAACCCTAAGGGATATTTTTCCATAAATTTTAGAGGGTTTAGTTGATTTTTATCCTGACCAAACCTTTTTGAATTAAGCAGGTCTATTTTAGGGTTACAGAATGTCATTTAATTCTTGGATTACACAATAATCCATTTCTGACTGAACCAACCTACTCTTTATCTTATTCAGACCATTTGACATATGTTTTGTCTCTGAGAAATCCCATTTATTGTAACGACCCGGTTCCCGAGTCCCTACGAGACACGAGAACCGGACCGACTCGACTAATCCCAAGACCTAGTCGTCCAACGAGGAAGTAACCAAAAGAGCAGTAAAATAAACCACATTCAGCATGAATATAACTAACAGTAAGGAAGTACAGCAGTAAGGAAAGAAACTACTACAGTAGATACCACCACAACAGTAGAACAACATTTATCATATAACAAGAACTGCAGGTAAAGAAAGTACAGCGAAACAAGAACTACTCACTATAACAGAAACAAAAGAGGTACAAAAGACTGCGGTAAACTCTACTGGACCCTACTCGGCCCAGCGTCCTCTGCAGCCGTTGACCCTGGCTGCTCAACACCTGGTCCTGAAAAAGGTAACGAGTGTAACACGTCAGCAAAACGCTGAGTAGAGTGGCAAACTAACTAAGGACAACAGTAGAGTGTACAGTAGCTGTTATGTTCTATTACTTCCTTTATTCACATCTTTCAATTTTCTCACTATTTCATTTATTTCTCAGATCCTTTACTTGATCTCGAATGTTCCTCTTGGGAACGATCTTGATTGCAGTCTTTTCCAAAAGTAAAAGTAGCACGTGGTGCTCTCCTGGCCGGGAGAGTCCCCCCGTGGTGATCCTACCCTCAGTTAACCACCCCAAGGTCACTGACAGACGTAACGGTGACTACGGCACGCGCGATAAACGCACAGGTAGCTAACCCGCACTGACACGCGGTCAGTCGTTTCCGTTAACGGGTGCGCCTAAAGCACAGCACGGAACCAGGGCAGAGCCCTCTCAGTAACAGGGGTCCAACCCCTCCACAGTAACCAAACCAGGGCCTTGCCCCTCCACAGTCCGCGCACCCTCGCCTGACTACCCTGGTTTGCCCTAGTGGGCCTAACAAGTCGGTGAAGGAGGCTAGCAGAACCCCGGGGCCCGTGGGGTAGCTAGTACTCTCCTAACACTAGTAGCTCTCCTCGGTACTACGTACACGAGGGCCAACAAGTCGGTACAGAGCGGCCAATCCTAACCCCGGGTACGTGGGGTGGCTGGCCCCACTCTGCACTAAACAGGTACAGGTACTTCCCTTGGTACTGCGTACCCAAGAGACAGTACAAACTACATCTCAGTTCCATTCCTTTTTCTTTCCAGGAGTTCCACTCCTAATTCCCCGTAGGGTTCCAGCTCTTTATCTCAGAACATCATATGTTTCACTTTCCAGTTTCACGTTCTCACAATCCATGATCTCAAACATGTTTCTTTATTCATAACAGGCAGCTGTTAATTCAACTTACAGGCAGCTTTATATTCCTTTCCATTTTTCCAAGACTGCAGTATTATACATTCCACTAGTTTTTCCATCCTAGGATTCATGCCACATCCTAGGATCTAGCATACAACTAGTTTTCCAGCCCTAGGATTCATGCATCACCTAGGAGCTATCATTCCATACATTTCTCATTCCTAGGATTCATGCAATGTCCTAGATTCTAGTAATGGTTCCATACTTTAACAGATTTTAATAATAAACTTAAGCCACTCTACCAGGTACAACGGGAGTAATGGGGGCGTGATCGGGAATCCCGCGTGCCTCCGCGACTCCCAAGACTGCAACTGAACGAGGTCCTATCACAAGGATCAAACACAAGGAGTGTCTCAAAATAGTGTATAGCTACTGTAGACGGGTAGAGGAATTAATTCTGAAAAGAATGCAACTCGAATCGCGGAAAACGGAGCCCGAACGGGCCCTAAACGGGTCGAAAAAGACGATACTGTGCAAGATCAGACGTCTGGACTTCTTCCAGACGTCTTAAAAAGTGGATCAGAGAATTACCTGTTCAACGTGGTTTCCCAAACGTCCAAAAGTCTGCGGGGACGTCTGGCCTATCTCCCAGACATCCGATGGTCACCCCGGACGTCTGGAGGTCACTCCCGCCGTCTGGTACAACTTCCAGACGTCTGATTGACAAAGGATGGCAAATCAGCGAGCCTGCGCACAGCCAACTCCCTCCCTTAGTACGGTCAGTCGACAGGAAGGAAGAAGAAAGCGGAATACTCACCTTTCAGACGTCTGTATGATCTACCGACGTCGTCCTCGCCGTCTGCCTATCAACCCAGACGTCCGATTCTGGAAATTTTTCCAGAACAGGGCGCCACCTGGCTTCTGCTCGCGACGCCACCCGCGTCGCACCTCGTGCACCTGCTGCTCAGACCATAGCAGTCCCCCCCCTCCGCGTCGCTCCGCGCCCCCTGCGCCCTCCGCAGACCGGCCCTAGCAGCCCCGGCGAGCTTGCCCTCACGGCAGAGCTCCGCTCTCGCACGCAGCACCTCCTCCGCGCTCACTGCGGCCGCCGCTGCCGCCCTCGCGCTCACTCTCGTGCTCTGGCTGAAGGACAAGAGAAAGGAGACGGTGGTGACGGAGTGAGGGGAGGCATGCCATTTTAAGGCCGCGCGGAGAGGAGAGAGAAGGATTCGCGGCAGGGGAATCTGCAGCCGCAGGAGGAAGGAAAGGCGAATATGCGGTCTGCGCGCTCAGGTGCGCAGACGACTCCCGTGTGTCGAAAATAACGGATTTCCAAACGTCTGGAAACTATCCCAGACGTCTGGTCAGACGTCTGGACAACCTCCCAGACGTCTTAAAATACGTCTGGGCCACACGCCCGTTACATTTATGTACTCGAATGGTGAAATTACAACTTTTACCCTTTAGTTCATGTTTCTTTCTTAGAATAGTAAACCCTTAACTTATGTCTTCCTTAAGGTTGTGCAGGAGCTTTTGTTTACTTTCTCAGGTCAAAATGAGCTAGTTAGGGCTCATGATGAGGCTCTCATCATACCCCCATGCCTAGCTTTTGCTAGTTCCTTAGCAAAATTTTAAGATTTTAACCTCTATTCTAGACCATGAGTTTCTTCTAATAGTTGTGACAAGTGCTTTTTCATTTTCTTTTGTGTTTAGTTCAGAATGTCGACAATAGGCCTAGAGGTACTCAAGTACCAACCAAAATCTGGACCTAACCCACTTTAGCCTCAATCTTCCGCAAAGGTTTTTAAGGCCCGTAGAAACTATCCTAGGGTTTGTTGGACTCCGCGGTTAAAGCACTTGTGCTTGAGACATTTTTAGCCTAGGTTCAGTTTGCAGTGCGTTTTTGTAAAAGAGAGATAGAGGATTTATTTGTTTGGAAAGCTTTCTCACTCTTTTCTTTTTATTTCTAGCTTTGGATTTGCTTCTCAACACGGTCTGTATCGGATTCCTCGTCCCCATCAACAATCCTCAAGGGTCCCTGGCAATCGATGCTTCGTGATAGCACCACCCATGGCAACCCCTAGAACCCTAGCTTTCGAGATTTCGAGATAATTCCACCCATGGCATTCCATGGCCGAATTCAAACCCTAGTAATTGACATTTCGTGATAATGCCGCCCATGGTATCTGAACCAGCAGAGTGCTTACATGCCCCCGGTAGGATATTTAAATATCCTACGAGACAAGTACCGAGGAGACGATATGTTGTTATGCATCTTCGAGGGGAATTTCCTGCCTCTCCACGCCGGGGACTCGTCCAAATCAACTTGTGTTGATCAGCCGCTCCTAATATAAGCAACTTTTTCATAACATTGAAACACTTTTTACGTGATTTTAATATTTATGCGCACTAATCCAGACTGTGTGTGAAGTGGGGTGGTTAGGTTACCGAATCCTGCAAACCGAATGTCAGTTAACGAAGCCGAATACTCCCTAAGCCTTAGACCTAATACTTAAGCTTCGCATTTTCCTCAACCTATTGAGGAGTATCCAGATTTTAGTGGGTACTTGAATTTTTAAGCCTAAGAGTCTAGCCCAAATGGCCTAAGATCAGCGTTCCTGCTAATTTCTGTTGTATCTCCTTTGCACTTTTTTTTCTCATTTTTTTCTTTTCTTGATGTTGTTTAGAACTTCAATTAATCCCTTAATCTTTTACTAATGACCATTCTTTTTTTCTCTTTTTCATTTTGTGCTCCTTTTTGGCATTTTGCTCTTTTCCTCCTCCCATTTTGTATAGCCCAAAAAATTTTCTCTCCCCCATCCTCAATTTTTTTCTTCTTTTTCAAGATTTTTCATTTTTTTTGTGTTTTTTTTTTGTGATCTGTGATTTTTTGTTGAAACCTTTTCTTGATGAGTTTTCTTGACATTTTGTACTTTCATACCCCTCCATGCCTACGATTTGCAATGTCCCCATTATAAATTAGGTGGGTTCGAATTTAGCTTAGTTCTAATGGATGGGCGAACGGGTCGAAGTGACTGCTGCAAATGTTTTCTATTCTCGGGTAGGGGTACCTGAGGTGGAGTCGGCTGTTCTAATGGATGGACCCTAAAGTGCAATATGAATTTAGCGTGGAAATGTCAGAAAAGGTTTCAGGCTTTTCAAAGAATGACGGGTTGCCTCTCGTTAAGTGCTGAGTTTTACGCCTTCGGCTGGGCGCAATGAGCTCAAGCGGAATGGAGGATAAAGGATGACTCAGCTAAATTTGTATTGGTCATGTTAATAAACGGTTTGAGTCCCTGACCGTTCATGACAAAGGGCTCGGAATCGTGGCTGAGTGGGCTGATTTCAATGGCTCCATTTCCAAAGATTTGTCGGACTAGGTAGGGTCCGATCCACTTAGATCGTAGCTTTCCTAGGAATAATTTGAGTCAAGCATCAAAGAGTAGAACCTTTTGACCAGGATGAAAGATCTTTCTAGAAATGTGTTTGTCATGAAAAGCTTTAACCCGTTCTTTATAAATTCGCGAGTTCTCATACGCGTTCTGGTGTAATTCATCGATCTCGCTCATTTGAAGCCTTCTATGGGTTCCAGCCTTAGAAAGATCTAAGTTGCAATTTCGTACTGCCCAATAGGCTTTATGCACTAATTCGAAGGGGAGGTGACATGCCTTCCCATACACCAGTCTGAAGGGAGACATACCTAATTGGGTCTTGTGGGTAGTCCCATAGTCCCACAGTTCTTTCGGAAGCCAAGATAACCAATCCTTCCTGTCAAGTTGAATAGTAACCTGGAGGATTTTCTTGATCTCTCGGTTTGATAGCTCAGCTAGACCATTAGTTTGGAGGTGGTAAGGAGTAGAGATTCGATGCAACACCCCGTATTTGGTCATCAGTGACCTGAACTGAGCGTTTGTGAAATGGGTCCCTCCGTCGGAAATTATTGCTCGTGGAATCCCAAACCTTGAGAAGATGTTTTGATGAATGAATCTGATAACAACCTTATGATCATTGGTTCAGGTCGGAATGGTTTCTATCCACTTGGACACGTAGTCAACGGCGAGTAAGATGTATTCGAAGCCATCCGAGATAGGGAAGGGTCCCATAAAATCAATCCCCCATATGTCAAAAATCTCGCATACTAAGATCGGCTGTAGAGGCATCATGTCTTGATGGCTCATGTTGCCCAAGGTCTAGCAACAGGTACAAGCCTTACAGTGATCATATGCATCCTCGAAAATTATGGGCCAGTAAAAGCCACATTGGAGGACTTTTGATGCGGTTTTGTGTCCTGAGAAATGTCCACTGCATACCTGGTCATGGCAGAAGGAGAGTATGTCTTTGATTTCTACTTCCGCGACACATCGTTAAATTATTTGATCAGCACCAATGCAGAATAGATATGGGTCTTCCCACAGGTAATACTTGGCATCGAAATGCAACTTGTCCTTCTTGGCCTTCGGCCAATTGGACGGGATCTGATGTGATGCCAAGTAGTTCACTATGTCTGCGAATCATGGAAGCCCTGTATTGATAGTCAGGAGGTGCTCATTAGGAAAGTGTTCTGTGATGGGTCCGAAAGGGTCAATTATTTCAAAAGGAAGGCGAGACAAGTGATCAGCTACCATGTTTTGTTTTCCCTCTTTGTCGCAAATCTCGAGGTCAAATTCTTGCAACAACAAGATCCATCAAATTAATTGAGGTTTCGCGTCCTTCTTTGCAAGGAGATGCCTCACAGCTGTGTGATCCAAGTAGATGATAACACGAGAACCCAGGAGATATGATCTGAATTTTTCTAGGGCAAATACTACAGCCAGCAGCTCTTTCTCAGTAACCGTGTAGTTATGCTGAGCCTCGTATAGTGTTTTGCTAGCGTAGTAAATGACCATGGTTTCCCATCAATTTTCTGCCCCAAAACCGCTACTACAGCAAAGTCAGATGCATCGCATATGATCTCAAAGGGTTGAGACCAATCAGGGGACTGTAGGATCGGGCCTTGGGTGACTCAGTCATGAAGGATCTCAAATGCTTGAGTGCATTTGGTAACGGGTTTTTCAACCGCGGATAATCTTTGTTCGTTTTAGTGCTTATTACAGTAATGTCATTATAGTGTAAAATAAGACAGCTACGGTTGTCGTTACTATCAAAATTTACTCGGAAATAGTTTGGTTTCCTGAGGTCGAACTCAGGGAGCTACTAGAATTCTAGAAGTACAGAGTTTTCTTTATTACAAAAATAAGAGAGGGAGAGGGAGAGATAGATTTCGATTTTTGGCTTCTTCTTCTTCTCTTCTTTCTCTCTTTGCTTGTCTTCTTCTTCTCTTCTTTGGCTTTTCTTCAGCTGCAGTGTCTCTACAGGTCTTCTTCTTCCTGTTGCCTTCAATTCTTCTTCTGCTTGTCTTCTATTTTTTTCTTCTTCAGTTCTTCTTCTTTCTCTTTTCCTGCACGAAGTCTTCTTCTGCTTCATTCTTCCTTCTTCTCTTTTCTTTCTCTTCAGTTGGGCATGGTTCTCAATGTAGGTCAAAATAGGTTTCTAAGGCCAAATTGAAGGTTCTAAACCCTAGATATTATTTTTATATAAATTTTAGAGGGTTTAGTTGATTTTTACCTTGCCTCGAACCACGTGAATTGAAGTGGGTTTGTTTTAGGGTTACAGAATGTCATTTAATTCCCTGGAGTTGCTGTAGCCCTTGTTGGATCAGATCATCCCACTTTCCTTCTTATTAGGTTAGTTTGACCTGTGTTTGGACCCTGAGTTACCCTGTTTGCATATTGTGTTGGTGAAATTGTATTTTTACCCCTTATGACTTATTTTCTTCTTAAACTCAAATTTTTCTGAGTTAAGCCTTTCTTTGAGTTATGTAGGAGCTTTTTCTTGCATACCTTGGTTAGATTATGCTAGTTAGGGTTCATGATGAGGTTCTCATCATACCCCCATGCCTAGTGTTGTCAACGTTTTTGTGCGGATTTAAAGGCGTATTACGTTGCAGTAGAACCGACAAAACGTTTAAACAAATATAAATAATTTTATTACTCGAACAACTAGAGTATCCGAGGTCGAACACAGGGAGCAAACTTAGTACTTTGTAAAACCCAAGAATACAACTGTTAAATGAAAATATAATTGGTTCAAAGAGTTTTAAAAAAGATGTAAAAAAATAGAATTAGACGTCTGATTTATGTATCAGACGTCTTAAATGTGATCTTTCTTTCTCTCTTCCTTCTTCTGCTTTGCCTTTCTGATCTCTTTGCAATCTTCCCTTGTCCTTCTTCTTCTTCTCTGCAAAGTCTTCTAATCTTTCTGCTTTCCTTCTTCTCCTGCGAAGACTTCTTTCTTTCTTCTTCTTCTGTCTTGCTCCTCCTTTCTTCGTTGCCTTCTTCTTCTTCTTTGGCTTGCTTTTCCTTCTTCTGCAGTGGCCAAGTCCTTCTCCTGCGATCAGCCTGCCTGCACAGGAGCAAAACCTAACCCTTCTCCCTCTACCCGCGCGTCTCTCTCTCTCAAGCAATTCACTCAAACCGCTCTACCAGAGCCACAGTCTTAATCGGGTCGGATCGTACCCGGGACCAGGCGCACCTGCAGGTGTGTGATGCGCGAGGAGTGTGTAGGTCTAGGTCGGGTCGGATCCGCCAGGTCCGCGTGGTCAGGCCGCGGACGAGGCGGGTGGGGTCAGTGAGGGACCTCACCCCTGTGCTTACTGAGGCGATAAGAGTAAAACACAAAAACAACTTATATGGTACCTGAGGGTTGCAATCCCACGATGTGGGACTATCTGGTCTCGCCTTCACGCGCGCCTGCAGAAGCCTCGTCGTGCGATTGCCCCGCAGCTGCTGGCTCTGCTAGCGCTCCTTGGCTGGACTCGTTCACCTCGCGACACTCGCGCTAGTATGCAGCACTTGTAGCCTGGAAGACCGGGTGCCTGGAGCTTCGTGGGAGCTTCATCAGAGGTCGTCCATGGCGGCAGCGGCTCAAACCCTGTCATACACAAAACGCGCCTCTCGGCCAAATCAGAATAGCTAGAGACCTTCGCCGTGGCACGGCGAAGGCGGTGGCCAGTGCTGCAGGCCGCAGGTCGGCCTAGGCGTGCGTGCCTAGGTCAACCTGTGGCCGGAGATGGTGGGTTGGTCGGGGGGTGATTGTGGAGGGCTGGAGTGGCAGTGGTAGGGTGGAGTGTGTTCCTGGAGGTGAGGCGGAGCTTTCGAGGTGGTTGGCGAGCCGTGTGGAGGGCTGGAGTGGTGTGGGCGGCTCGCCGGAGTGTGGTCGGAGGCGAAGATGATGGAGGTGGTTAGCGTCTGTCGAGGGTCGATCAAGGGAGATAACAGGGGGAAAAGAGAGAGGAGAGGGTGGAGAACGTATCTGGGGTTGTCTGGAGGGAATGGAGGAGGCGGAGAGGACGGCTCGTGACTGCCGTCGTCGGGGAAGAAAGACCCTGGGGGAGGAAGCGGCGACGAAGATGAGGTCAGGAGCTTGCGCGCAGGGTACAGCGCGCCGCGGGAGGAAGAGGCGGAGAGGACTCTGCTGCTGGTATGGCAGCAGAGTGACGAGAAGGAGGGAAGGCGGTCGCCGGAGCTTGTGGGTCGTTTGGCCGGAGATGGGAGAGAAGAAATTTGGAGGGGATCTCCGTCAAAATCAAGCTTAAGATGAGCGGCCGGGTCCGGGGGGTGTTTTATAGGTGCTGGCCGCTCCTATCAGTGCGTGAAAAACGCGCAATTAGGTCAGCCGGCTCGCCGGAGTTGGAAGGAAGAAAGATACCCAAATCTCTCGTGCGTTCGCATGAGAGATTGGGTTCACGCCAGCGAATTTGATTGGCTTTAGAAGGAAGGGAATTCCTCAGAGAATCTCCCTTCCATTTCTGGGAGAGAATCTCTGAGGAATTAGAGAGCAATCTCTCTCGAAACTTCGTCGGAGCTCGGTTCTGCCCTAGCAATGGCGGCAGGACCGGTTTGCAAAGAAGGCGAAGAACCTAGGGGGCTCTCTGCAAGGATATTCAAAAGATAGGGACCTATTTGTGATTTGGGTGTACTAAATTGCAAAGTAGGTCAAGATGACCTCCCCTTAGGTCCAAATTTTGGTGCAAACCTAATTTGGACCTAAAGAATCCAATGATGAAGTTGGATTTTAGGTTTTACCTCGTTTGACTGGACATTTTGCGTAAAAACCCAAATTAGGTTAATTGAAGAGCTAAGACCCTAATCTAGGTCAAACTAGGTTCCAATGGCCAAATTAAGTGTTCTAAACCCTAGAGGATGTTTTTCAATGATTTTTAAAGGGTTTACTTGATTTTTATTCTGACCAGAACCTTGTTAATTTAAGCGGGTCTGTTTTAGGGTTACCAAGTGTCATTTAATTCTTAGATTGCACATAAACCCATTTCTGATTAATTCAACCCACTTTTTATCTTATTTGGACCATTTGACCTATGTTTTGCTTCTGAGAAATCCAGTTTATGTACTGCAATGGTAAAATTGCAGTTTTAACCTTTATTTCATGTTTTCTTCTCAGAGCACTTGTTCCTTCAGTTAAGCCTTCTTCTAGGTTATGTAAGAGCTTTTATCTTCTTTATTGGGTCAAAATGAGCTAGTTATGGCTCATGATGAGGCTCTCATCACCTAGCTTTTGCTAGTCCCTTAGCAAAAACTTAAGGTTTCATCCTTTGTTCTTGACCATGAAGTTCTTAATGGTTTCAGATATGTGCTTTTGTCATTTGAACCTAGATTAGGTCAGAATGCTGACCATAGGCCTAAAAGGTACCGACCAAGATCCAGATCTGTCTAGCCTCAGCCTCAGTCCTTAGCAAAGGTTTTTAAGGCCCACAAGAACTAACATAAAGTTTATTAGACTTTGTGGTTAAAGCACCCGTGTTTGAAATGATTTTCAGAATTTTGCGACGCTTCTGCGTGATTTTGATTTTTACGCTTACTGAACCAGGCTGTGGGTGAGGTTAGGGTGCTTAGGTTACTGAGTCCCGTAAACCAAAAGTTAGTTAATGAGGCCAAATACTCCCTAAGCCTTGGACCTAATACTTAAGCTTTTCATTTTCCTCAACCTCTTGAGGAGTGTCCAAATCTTAATGGGTACTAAGAGTGTATCCAAGAATGCCTAAGGTTTGCGATCTTACTAATCTCACCATGCACTTTTCATTTCTTTTCTTGAATGAGGTCTAGAACTTAGGTCAATTCCTTAGTTTCTTACTAATGACTATTACTCTTTTCTCATATTTTTGTGCTCCTTTCTCATTTTGTTTCTTTTACTTCTCTCACAAAATTTCCTTGCTCCTCTTATTCTCTTATTCTTTTTCGAATTTTTTTTTAAATTTTTATGGTGTTTTTGGCATATGTGATTTTTTTTTGTTTAAAACTTTTTCTTACAAGTTTTGCACTTTCATATCCCCCCATACCTAAGGTTTGCAATATCCTCATTGTGACTTAGGGGGTTTTTATTCAGCTTAGTTCATTCCTTAGGACAGGTATTTTGGTCAGTGAATGGGTCGAGGTGATTGTTGCGAACGATTTCTAATCCCAGATGCAAGCATCTGAGGTGGAGTCAGCTGTCTTAAAGGGTGAACCTTAAGTGCACAAAGGTGTCAAAAAGGTTTTAGGTTTTCAAGGAAAATGACAGGCTGCCTCCCGTTAAGTGCTGAGTTTTACGCCATCAACTGGGCGCAATAAGCTCAAGGGGAATGGAGGATATAAGATGATTCAGCCAAATCAGTAGAAGTTACATCAATGAACGGCTTGAGTCTCTGACCGTTCACGATGAAAGGTTCGGAATCGTGGCTGAGCGGACTGATTTCAATGGCTCCATTTCCAAAAACCTGTCGGACCAAGTATGGCCGACCCACTTGGATCGCAACTTTCCACGGAAAAGTTTGAGTCAGGCATCAAAGAGTAGGACCTTCTGACCAGGATGAAAGATCTTTCTCAAGATATGCCTGTCATGGAAGGCTTTAACCCGCTCCTTGTAGATTCGCGAGTTCTCATACGCGTCCAGGCGTAATTCATCGATTTCGCTGATTTGAAGCTTTCTGTGGGTTCCAACCTTCGAAAGATCTAGATTACAGTTCCGTACTTCCCAATAGGCTTTATGCTCCAGTTTGACGAGAAGGTGACATGCCTTCCCATACACCAGTCTAAAGGGAGACATGCCTAATTGGGTTTTGTGGGTTGTCCTATAGTCCCACAAGGCTTCCGGAAGTCGGGACGACCAGTCCTTCCTTTCAGGCTGAATAGTGACCTGCAAGATTTTCTTGATCTCCCGATTTGATAGCTCAACTAGACCATTAGTCTGGGGGTGATAAGGAGTAGAGATTTGGTGAGACACCCCGTACTTGGCTATCAATGACCTAAACTGAGCATTTGTGAAATGGGTCCCCCCGTCTGAGATTATAGCACGAGGAATCCTGAACCTTGAGAACATGTTTTGATGAATGAATTTGAGAACGATTTTGTGATCGCAGGTTCGGGTTGGTATGGCTTCGATCCATTTGGACATGTAGTCCACAACCAGTAGAATGTATTCGAAATCATCTGAAATAGGAAAGGGGCCTATAAAATCAATCCCCGAAACATCAAAAATTTCGCATACGAGAATCGGCTGTAAAGGCATCATGTCGCGATGGCTCATGTTGCCCAAAGTTTGGCAACGACTACATGCCTTGCAGTGACTGTATGCGTCTTTGAACAGTGTGGGCCAATAAAAGCCGCACAGGAGGACTTTTGATGCGGTTTTATGCCCAGAGAAATGGCGACCGCATGCCTGGTCATGGCAGAAAGAGAGGATATTATTGACTTCTTCTTCCAGAACACATCTCCGGATGATTTGATCAGTACCTATGCGAAAGAGGTACGGGTCTTCCCAAATGTAATACTTGGCATCAGAGCGCAATTTGTCTTTCTTGGCCTTCGGTCAATCAGACGGGATCTAATGAGATGCCAAGTAGTTTACTATATCAGCAAACCATGGAAGGCTGGTACCAATAGTCAGCAGGTACTCATCAGGAAAATGTTCCGTGATGGGTCCGGAAGGGATGATAATCTCAGAAGGAAGGCGGGACAAATGGTTGGCTACCACATTCTGTCTTCCCGCCTTGTTGCGAATTTCGAGATCGAATTCTTGCAACAGCAAGATCCATCGGATTAGTCGGGGCTTCGCATCCTTCTTGGCAAGGAGATGCCTCATAGCCGTGTGATCCGAGTAGATGATGACGTGGGAACCCAGGAGATACAATCAAAATTTTTCAAGGGCAAATACTACGGCTAGCAGCTCTTTCTCCGTAACCGTGTAGTTACGCTGAGCCTCGTCAAGTGTCTTGTTAGCGTAGTAGATGACCACGGGTTTCCCGTCAGCTTTCTGCCCCAGGACCGCTCCTACAGCGAAATCAGACGCATCGCACATGATCTCAAAGGGTTGAGACCAGTCAGGAGATTGTAGGATAGGTGCCTGGGTGACTCGATCACGAAGGCTTTCAAAGGCTAGTGTGCATTCCTTGGAGATTTCAAAGGGTACATCCTTAGAGAGAAGAGTAGTCAAGGGGCGTGCGATTTTCGAGAAATCAGGAATGAAACGACGGTAAAAATCGACGTGCCCCAGAAAAGAACGGATGTCCCTGATCTAGCTAGGCATAGGAAGGCGAGAGATCATATCAACCTTAGCTGAATCCACTTGGATGCTTTTCTCTGAGATTAAGTGTCCCAGGACAATTCCCTCAGGCACCACGAAATGGCTCTTTTCCCAGGAAAGAACCAAATTCACATCGATGCACCGCCTGAGTATTTGGACCAAGTGTTGGAGGCAATCGTCAAATGATGCTCCAAAAAATGAAAAGTCATCCATGAAGACTTCCAGATAGTCACCTACCATATCTGAGAATATGGCAAGCATGCACCGCTGAAAAGTCGCGGGTGCATTGCAAAGACCGAAAGGCATCCTTCGGATTGCGTATGTTCTGAAGGGGCAGGTGAACGTGGTCTTTTCTTGGTCTTCTGGATGGATTTCCACCTGGTTGTAACCGGAGTACCCGTCAAGAAAGCAGAAGAATCGATTCCCTGCTAATTTTTTGAGAATCTGATCAATGAAAGGTGGTGGGAAATGATTCTTCTTCGTGGAGGAATTTAGTCGTCAGAAATCTATACAGACTCTCCACGGTTGGCTAATCGGGTAGGAATGACTTCTCCGGTTTCAGTCGTTATAGTGGTGAGTCCTGCCTTTTTAGGCACGACTTGAATTGGGCACACCCAACGACTATCGGAGATCGGGTAGATGATCCCGGCATCTAATCACTTGATGATCTCCTTTTTCGCGACCTCCTGCAGATTGGGGTTCAAGCGTCTCTGTATTTCACGAGAAGGTCGTGCGCCCTCTTCTGAATAGATATGATGAGTACAATAAGAGGGACTTATTCCAGTCAGATCATCGAGAGTCCATCCGATGGCTCTACGATGTCGCTGGAGAACAGTAATCAGACAGGATTCCTGTTCGGGTTTGAGCTTGGAATTGATAATCACAGGAAGGGTCTGATTAGAACCCAGAAAGATGTATTTCATGTGATCAGGAAGGGGCTTTAGTTCAAGGATGGGGTTATCAGCAGCAACGGGTGATTTAGAATAGATGTGAGGTTCAAGGGTAGGAGTTATTAGTTTGTCTAACTCTGGATTCGACTCCTCTGTTTGCGGGTCAAGATCTTTCTGCGGTTGATGAGATATAATCAGGTTATCTTGAAAGGGTGTTTCATCAACCAAAGCCCTAATGTCACAAATTTGTTCGATGACACCGCAATTGATTCCTTGTTGGGCCTTGAATATATCAATTTTTAAGGTTTGATTTCCAAATTTGAGCTCTATTTGGCCCTCACAGCTGATGTTGGCTCTAGCAGTAGCTAAGAAAGGTATCCCTAGGGTTTTCAGGTGCGTCCATGTCTAAGACTATAAAGTCTACAAGAAAGTAGAAATCCCGCACTCTTATAATAACATCCTCGGGAATCCCTTTTGGTGACTTTATAGATCGATCTGCTAATTGTAATGTCACCTCAGTTGGTTTTAGCTCAGATTCTTCTAGATGGCTAAGTAAGGATGTGGGTATCAGATTTATGGAAGCACCTAAGTCTAGCAATGCTCTATCAAATTGGGTATCACCTATCTTGCAGGAAATCAGGGGAGTACCAGGATCTTTAGCCTTGGGTGGGAGTCTGCTTAGGATTACCGGGCTGGCTTGCTCTGACAGTACAATTGGACTCCCACTCTTAGTTCGCGGCTTACGCTGGGGTGTACACACATTCTTTAAGAATCGTGCATAAGCCGGTACGTGGCAGATTGCATCCATCAAGGGAATGTTTATGTGGACCTGCTCAATGAGCTTGACCAGGTTCTTAGGTGCCACGGGCTTGGTAGTCTTCTTTCCCTTGGTCAAGGCCTCAGGAAACGGAACCTTGGTTGGTTCTTCTAGGATAGGTCCATGTCTTTGATCTGGGACAGGGGTAGGAACGTCCTGGATTACTGTCCTAGGCTTGGGATCACTACCAGGCTTGGAATGGTTTGGATAAGGTGGATCTTGGGTTTCCTTACCACTACGGGTTGTCACGGAAATAAGTCCTGCCTGGTTTTGGTTGGGATTGGGTAAGATGGGTTGCTGCTGATAACCCGCAAAAGAGGTGGAAGCCTCCATCCCGTCGGGTGAAGGAACAGAGGGGGCCTGGTAAATCATGTGGGCTTGGCCCGGGTTTGGGTTCATAACACGCCGCTGAGTTGGCACGTTATTCGGGTTAGGAAGAGGTTGGGAAGGAAGTGTGCCTGGCTGGCGAGAATTTGCCAACTGGGCCAGTTGATTTCGGACCTCTGTAAGTTCATCCTTGTGTTGTTTTTGGATAGGCGCATTCGTTCTTTGAATGTCAGCCAGAGTCTAAAGGATAAGGGACATTTGATCCTGATTTGGCCCTGATGGATAAGTAGGGTTGGGCCGAGGCTGAGGCGGCTGGTAAGGACGAGGGGGCTATGGGCAGTACTGAAAGGGTGGTCTTTGGGTTTGAGAATTTCCCGCCCACTGAAAATTGGGATGGTTTCGCCATCCAGGGTTGTAGGTGTTGGAGAATTGGTCGTTCTGGATGGCGTTGAGGTCCTCGCAGGTCTGAGGAACTCCAGAGAATCAGAGAAAGGGGGAATGGAATTCCCCGGGCTGGTATAGAAAGGATCGGATGACCCTCCGATCCGAGAATCAGATGGGGATGGATATGGATCCATCCCAGGGGAAGATCGGTGGAGAATGTTTTGCATAGTCTCCTGTGTGGAAGGAGGCTGTGCAAAGGAGTTACGTGCAGAGGTGGCTCGCTGCAAGTGTTGAGTCAGCTCATCCACATTCTTCTCAATGATTGAGGCCTTGTCCAATCGACTGGCCATTAATTCCAGGTCGACTGATGCGGACTGGCCCTACGTCTCATGTGCTCCCCTGAGGTTCGTCGATGTGCGGGAATTCGTCCTGTCGAATAATCCCATGGAGTCATTGTTGATGGAGTTCTCGCACATGTTTTCAAGAATCTCCCACACGGTTTCCTCATGTTGACCCATGATATTTCCTCCGCAGGTTGCATTGACGAAAAGACGGATGTCTTCACGGAGTCCCTGGTAAAAAGACTGGATTTGTTCCCATTTAGGAACTCCATGGTGGGGGCACTTTCTCATGAGATCCTGAAAGCGATCCCATGCCTCATGGAGAGGTTCTCCCGTTTGTTGAGTAAAGTGAGTAATCTGATGGCGCAAGGCATTGGTTCGACCAACGGGAAAGAACTTCTTCAAAAATTCGGACTGAAGTTCTTCCCAAGTGTTGATCGGCCGAGTCTGAGTTGGATACCAATGAGCGGCCTTGTCCATAAGAGAAGGAGAACATCTTCATGAGAAGAATGTCCCGATTTTGTGCATCTGACCCAAAAGTTTGGGCCAGATACTTCAACTGTTTGATGTGCTGGAAGGGATCTTCGGAATTAAGCCCATGGAATTAGGTATAGCATGAATCATATTGGGCTTTAATTCGGAATCAAGTCCTCCAGCTGGGATTCTGACTCAAGGCTCAATGGCCACTGCAGCAGGATTATAATGGTCCCGCATCATAGGACGCTGCGGTGGGCGCACAAAGTTTTGGAAGAGGTCATTGAGTCGCTGGAGCTGGTGCTCTAGATTATTTTCTTCCTCAACTGGCTGAGCCATGATGGGGGAAGAAGAAGAGCTTGGTTCTGAATCAGATGAGAGAATAATGTGGCAGGGTTGCTGCACAAACACGGGTGTCGAGGCTTGGCCTTGACGAGAGTGAATTTCAAAAGGTCTTAAGGGTGATCTTAAGGACCTCCTACCGTACATGCACTGTTGGAATAGATGAGTTTAGAAGGTGCTGGACCCAATCGAGACACCCAAAGATTGTTGGGTGACTATAGAGGTGCGGGGTAGATGGACCCCTTGATCAAAAAGATCATCCACCTGAGAATTACCTAGGTAGCCAGAGAGGGTGAGTCCCGCAAAGACCCCTCCACGGTAGAGCATCCCCACGGGTTACAGGGTTTCCCCCACCCGACCTCTCTTGTCACTGCAGTTCCAGGTAGACCAGAATGGGGACCTTGACCTCTTAAGTCTACCACTTTTACTCTAAGATCAAGGTGCTTAAGGTTCCATTTGAACTCTTAGGTATTTTGAGTGAGAAAGTGAGCTAATTTTAAAGTTGGTGGACCCAAGGGGTCAACTTCACCTTTTGTTTCTTTTGAGAACTTTTGGGTCCTTTCTTTTAAGGTTGAAATGGATTTAAGAGCCTGATTTGCTTAGGGTTCTTCTTGTATAGATCTTTTCAAACAAGGTTTAGGTACACCTCTTTTTGGGAAGATCTTTTTTTTGTTAATAGAAGGTGTGTCTCTAAAAACCCTAGCTTTTCAATCCCTGAGTTGGTTTAGTTGGTCCATTTCAGTTGCCTCAAAAATGTAGTATCTAGGGCTCAATCAAGAAGGTTTTAGCCCTAGTTACCTTAGTTGGATGGACAGTTAAACTGTGTTGAAATGAAAAATTTAGGCAACTTTGAGGAATTACTAAGTATAACACAAGTCGCCCTAAGTTGATTCTTCCTTTTGTTTCTTTTCAGATTTCAAGGGAGTTTAAGAGAGGGCTGATGAAGATTATCGGTTTGTTGGAGTGTTTGTTGTGCGGCTGCTCTTCCAATTTTTTCCCTTTACCTGCACACAAGAGAGAGAAAAAGATTAGCAATTATTTAAAAGAATTTTAAAGCTTCTAGAATAGCTGTGGCTCCCCGGCAACGGCGCCAAGAATGGTAACGGGTTTTTCAACTGCGGCTAATCTTTGTTCGTTTTAGTGCTTATTACAGTAATGTCGTTATAGTGTAAAATAAGACAGCTACGGTTATCGTTACTATCAAAATTTACTCGGAAATAGTTTCGTTTCCTGAGGTCGAACTCAGGGAGCTACTAGAATTCTAGAAGTACAGAGTTTTCTTTATTACAAAAATAAGAGAGGGAGAGGGAGAGATAGATTTCGGTTTTTGGCTTCTTCTTCTCTTCTTTCTCTCTTTGCTTGTCTTCTTCTTCTCTTCTTTGGCTTTTCTTCAGCTGCAGTGTCTCTACAGGTCTTCTTCTTCCTGTTGCCTTCAATTCTTCTTCTGCTTATCTTCTATTTCTTTTCTTCTTCAGTTCTTCTTTCTCTTTTCCTGCACGAAGTCTTCTTCTGCTTCATTCTTCCTTCTTCTCTTTTCTTTCTCTTCAGTTGTGGAGCCTTATCTTTTCTTCTTCTTCTTCTCTGTTTTATCTCCTCTGAAGCTTCATCCATCGTCTGATATCGCAGTCAGACGACTTAAACGGCAGTCTGCTACAGTGCTTCCTTTTCTTCCTTCACTGCTTCTTCTTCTTCTCTTCTTTGGCGAGCCTTCTTCTTCCTCTGCTTATTTTCTTCTTTGGTCTCCTGCCTTGCTCAACTGCAAGGCTTCTTCAGGGTTTCTTCTTCTTCTCCTTCCTGCGGCTAATTGTTGAGTTTGCCTCCTTCGTGCCCTGTTCCTGCACAGGGCACAGCAAAACCTAACCCATTCCCTCTACCCGCACGTCTCTCTCTCTCTGTAAACTGCTCATAGGAAGCTCTCCCATAGCCGGGTTAACGGGTCGGATAGCGTACCCGTGACCAGGCACACCGGCATGGGTGGTGCGCGAGGAGTGTAGGGTAGTGTCGGGTCAGATCCGCCGGGTCTGCGAGGTGAATCCACGGACGAGGCGGGTGTGATGGGAGAGGGACCTCACCCCATGTGCATTCGGAGGCGATAACCCGTATGCATAAAATCAATTTAAATCAGTGCAGCGCTTCGAGAACTTACGATGTGGGACTAAACGGTTGCCTCTCCTCGCGCGCGCCCGCAGGAAGACCGCAGCCTTGCTTCAGCAGCTGCAGCCTCGATTCCCCTCGCTCGCCAGCTGCCTGCCTTCACACGACTTGCCTGCCTTCGCAGCAACTGATAGCCTGGAGCTCTGAAGCCTGGAGCACGCTTGGGAGCTTCTCAAGTTGTCGCCAATGGCGGCCAGGGCAGCAGACCTGTCTAGCACAAAAAGGGCCTCTCGGCTCAATCAAACCACTGGGGGACCTTCGCTGTGGCACGACGAAGGTGGTGCAAAGTGCAGCAGGCCGTGGGACGGCCTAGGCGTGCGTGACTAGGTCGTCCTGTGGCCGGAAAAGTGGGTGTGATCAGTGGCGTGTTGAGTGAGTGTGGAGGGACTGTGGAGGGGCGGAGGGCATTTAGTTTGATGAGGCGGAGCTTGTGGGATGGTCGGCGAGTTGTGTGGAGCTGCGGATCGACGGTGGAAGCTCGCCGGAGGGTGGCCGGAGACGGGGAAGGTGATGGTGGTCAGGGTCAATCGAGGGTCGATTTGAATGAAATAATGTGGGGAAAAGAAAGAGGGGAAGATTGGGAGTAATTGTAACCTACTTGCAGGGACGAAGGGGGCCGGAGAGGCGGACAGCCGTATCGACTGTCGCCGGAGAAGAAATACCCAGAGGGAGAGAGCGGTGGCGAGGAAGAGGGCAGGGAAGCGCGCGCTTGGTGCGGCGCAACGCGGGGAGATCAGGCGAAGGTGGCTCTGCTGCTTGTATTGTAGCAGAGCGACGAGAAGGAGGAAGAGGAGCCACCGGAGCTGGTGGGTTCTTGTCGGAGTGGAGAGAGAGGTAGGGTTGAGGGATTCTCCGTCAAGACCGAGTTGGGAGAAACGGCTGGCGACGCTGGTCTTTATAAAGGCGGTGGCGGAGGGGCGGACGCATGCTGGCGACGTGCGTCCCTCGCCGGAGTATGGTCGGAGACGAGACCCATACCTTCCGCGCATTCGCACGGAAGGTGTGGGCATCTTCAGGTGGCATGGCCGAGTCCCTACGATAGCAGACATCGCAGGGAACTCTGCGTTCTCTTTGCAGGACACCCCCTCACCCTGCGTAGCGCCATGTTCCGCGCAAAGTCACCGGAGCATGGTGCTGCGCAGAGACTTGCAGGAGGGACCAAAATGCAAAGAACGAAGAGGAAATTAGGGGCCAAAATGCAAGGGTTTCGAATGTTGAGGGTCAAAAAGTAAATGATGAGGACCAAATTGCAAAGTCGGTCAAGGAGGTCTCTTCTTAGGTTCAAGTTTTTATACATGACTAAGTTGGACCTAAGGATTTTAATGGTGAATTTTGTTTCTAGGTCAGACCATGTTTGACATGCCAATTTACGTAAAAACCCAAATTAAATCATTAATTGGGCATGGTTCTCAATGTAAGTTAAAATGGGCTTCTAAGGCCAAATTGAAGTGGATTATTTTTATATAAATTTTAGAGGGTTTAGTTGATTTTTACCCTACCTCAAACCACATGAATTGAAGTGGATTTGTTTTAGGGTTACAAAATGTCATTTAATTCCCTGGAGTTGCTGTAGCCCTTGTTGGATCAGATCATCCCACTTTCCTTCTTATTAGATTAGTTTGACCTGTGTTTGGACCCTGAGTTACCCTGTTTGCATATTGTGTTGGTGAAATTGCATTTTTACCCCTTATGACTTATTTTCTTCTTAAACTCAGAATTCTCTGAGTTAAGCCTTTCTTTGAGTTATGTAGGAGCTTTTTCTTGTATACCTTGGTTAGATTATGCTAGTTAGGGTTCATGATGAGGTTCTCATCAGCATTCCTTGGAGATTTCGAAAGGCACATCCTTGGAGAGAAGAGTGGTCAGGGGACGCGCGATTTTTGAAAAATCAGAGATAAATCGATGGTAAAAATCGACGTGCCCCAAAAAAGATCGGATGTCCTTGATCGAGCTAGGCATAGGAGTTTGGAAATCAAGTTAACCTTGGCTCGATCGACTTGGATGCCTTTCTCCGAGATTTGATGTCCCAGGACGATACCCTCAAGCACCATGAAATGGCTCTTTCCCCAGGAAAGAACCAAATTTACATCGATGCACCGCCTGAGTATTTGTACCAAGTTCTGGAGGCAATCGTCAAATGATGCTCTGAAAACTGTAAATTCATCCATGAAGATTTCCCTATAATCACCTACCATATCTGAGAATATGGCAAGCATGCACCGCTGAAAGGTCGCAGGTGTATTACAGAGACCGAAAGGCATCCTTCGAAACGCGTACGTCCCGAAGGGGAAGGTGAACGTGGTCTTTTCTTGGTCCTCTGGATGGATTGCCACCTGGTTATAACTAGAGTACCCGTCAAGAAAGCAGAAGAACCTATTTCCCGCTAGTTTCTCGAGAATCTGATCAATAAATGGTAGTGGAAAATGGTTCTTCTTCGTGGAGGAATTGAGTCTTCTGTAATCAATGCGGACTCTCCATGAGTTAGCTATTCAGGTAGGTATGACCTCTCCGATTTCAGTCGTGATGATGGTGAGTCTGACCTTCTCAGGCACAACCTGGATTGGACTCACCCAATGACTGTCAGAGATCGGGTAGATGATCCCTGCATCTAACCACTTGATAATCTCCTTTTTCACTACCTCATACAGGTTAGGGTTTAAATGTCTCTGCATCTCTCGTGAAGGTCGTGCGCCCTCTTCTATGTAGATTCGATGTGTGCAATACGAGGGGCTTATGCCAGCCAAGTCATCGAGAGTCCATCCAATGGCTCTATGATGTTGCTGGAGAACTGTAATCAGACGGGATTCCTGGTCAGGTGTGAGTCAGGAGTTGATAATCACAGGAAATGTCTGATTGGAACCCAAAAAGACATACTTCAGATGCTCGGGAAGGGGCTTGAGTTTCATAATAGGATTATCAGCAGCAGCAGGCGGTTCGGGGTCTGTATCAGGAATAAGGGTTGGAGTTATGGATGTGTCTAGATCAGGTTCATACTCATCTAATTGCGGGTTTTGATCTTCTAGTGGTTGATCGGGGATAATCGGGTAGTCCTCAACATGCGATTCATCAACCATGGCTTTGATATCACATATTTACTCTATAACCCTGCATTTAATCCCTTGTTGGGCCTTAAAGATGTCAATCTTCAGAGTTTGATTCCCAAATTTTAATTCTATTTGGCCCTCTTCACAGTTTATGTTGGCCCTAGCAGTGGCCAAAAATGGTCTCCCTAATATAATTGGTGTGTCCCTTGGGTTCTCAGGTGCGTCCATATCCAGAACTATGAAATCCACCAGGAAGTAGAAATCCTGTACCTAAACAATGACATCCTCGAGTATTCCTTTAGGTGACTTGATGGATTGATTGGCTAACTGCAACGTCACCTTAGTCAGTTTAAGTTCGGACTCTTCAAGGTGGTTAAGGAGGGATGTAGGTATTAGATTTATGGAGGCACCTAAGTCTAGCAAGGCTCTATCAAATTGGGTTTCACCAATTTTACATAAAATTAGGGGAGTTCTTCTTTCTCTGCCTTCAGCTTCTACGGTTCTTCTTTCTCTTTCTCTGCTTCTACTCCTCTTCTTCTTTCTTTGCCTTTCTCTGCCGGCTGCCTCTTCTCTTTCCTTCTCGTTGTCTTTGTCTTCTCTTTCCTCTGTCTTTTGCCTTTTGCTTTCCTTCTTTCTCCTTCTTCTTTACCTTCGCTTCTCCTCCTCTTCAGCCTGCAACAAAACCTACCCCCTACCCGTGTGGACTCACCTCTCTTTTCTCTTTTAGGTTTCGCTCTCCTAAAGCCACAACCGGTTCGGGTAATCGGGTCGGGTACGTACCCGGGACCACGCCCACCGGTGTGCAGTGGTGGGCAAGGAGGGCATAATCAGGTCGAGTCAGGCCAGGTCCGCGGGGCATGAGCGCGAACGAGGTCGATTCGGTTGGGTGAGAGGGACCTCACCCCGTGATACAGAGGTGATAAGCTACTGGCAGAAATTCAATTTATTTGGCGTCACTTGCTTCGCAGCCGTTGATGTGGGACTAAATACGTGTCCTTCTCGCACGCCCGCAGCAAAGGTATTCCTTCAATTGGCTTAACTGCTACGGCCTTCGACTAGAATTGAGCACCTGGAATCATGCATGAGCTTCTTCCGCGTAGCCTGCAATAGGGACCTGGAGCTCGCTTGTAACGACCCGGTTCCCGAGTCCCTACGAGACACGAGAACCGGACCGACTTGACTAATCCCAAGACCCAGTCGTCCAACGAGGAAGTAACCAAAAGACAGTAAAATAAACCACATTCAGCATGAATATAACTAACAGTAAGAAAGTACAGCAGTAAGGAAAGAAACTACTACAGTAGGCACCACCACAACAGTAAAACAACATTTATCAGATAACAAAAACTGCAGGTAAAGAAGGTACAGCGGAAACAAAACTACTCACTAGAACAGAAACAAAAGAAGGTACAAAGCTGTGGCAACTCTACTGGACCCTACTCGGCCCAGCGTCCTCTGCAGCCGCCGACCCTGGCTGCTCAACACCTGGTCCTGAAAAAGGTAACGAGTGTAACACGTCAGCAAAACGCTGAGTAGAGTGGCAAACTAACTAAAGGCAACAGTAGAGTGTACAGTAGCTGTTATGTTCTATTACTTCCTTTATTTACATCTTTCAATTTTTCTCACTATTTCATTTACTTCTCAGATCCTTTACTTGATCTCGAATGTCCTCGTGGGACGATCTTGATTGCAGTCTTTTCCAACAGTAGAAGTAGCACGTGGTGCTCTCCTGGCCGGGAGAGTCCCCCGTGGTGATCCTACCCTCAGTCAACCACCCCACGGTCACTGACAGACGTAACGGTGACTACGGCACGCGCGATAAACGCACAGGTAGCTAGCCCGTACTGGCACGCGGTCAGTCGTTTCCGTTAACGGGTGCGCCCAAAGCACAGCACGGAACCAGGGCAGAGCCCTCTCAGTAACAGGGGTCCAACCCCTCCACAGTAACCAAACCGGGGCCTTGCCCCTCCACAGTCCGCGCACCCTCGCCTGACTACCCTGGTTTGCCCTAGTGGGCCTAACAAGTCGGTGAAGGAGGCTAGCAGAACCCCGGGGCCCGTGGGGTAGCTAGTACTCTCCTAACACTACTAGCTCTCCTCGGTACTACGTACACGAGGGCCAACAAGTCGGTACAGAGCGGCCAAGCCTAACCCCGGGTCCCTGGGGCGGCTGGCCCCACTCTGCACTAAAACAGGTACAGGTACTTCCCTTGGTACTGCGTACCCAAGAGACAGTACAAACTACATCTCAGTTCCATTCCTTTTCTTTCCAGGAGTTCCACTCCTAATTCCCCGTAGGGTTCCAGCTCTTTATCTCAGAACATCATATGTTTCACTTTTCAGATTCACGTTCTCACATTCCATGATCTCAACATGATTCTCTATGCATAACAGGCAGCTGTTAATTAAATTTACAGGCAGCTTTATATATTCCTTTCCATTTTTCCAAGACTGCAGTAATGTACATTCCACTAGTTTTTCCATCCTAGGATTCATGCCATATCCTAGAATCTATCATACAATCTAGTTTTCCGGCCCTAGGATTCATGCAACACCTAGGAGCTATCATTCCATATATTTCTCATTCCTAGGATTCATGCAATGCCCTAGGTTCTAGTTATGGTTCCATACTTTAACAGATTTTATTAATACATAAAACCACTCTACCAGGTATAACGGAAGTAATGGGGGCGTGGTCGGGAATCCCGCGCGCCTCCGCGACTCTCAAGACTGCAACCGAATAAGGTCCTATCACAAGGATCAAACACAAGGAGTGTCTCAAAACAGTGTATAGCTACTGTAGGCGGGTAGAGGAATAAATTCTGAAACGAACGCAACTCGAATCGCGGAAAACGGAGCCCAAACGGGCCCTAACGGGTCGAGAAGGACAATACTGTGCAAAATCAGACGTCTGGAACTCCTTCCAGACGTCTTAAACGGTGGATCAGAGAATTACCTGTTCGGCTTGGTTCCCCGGACGTCCAGAAGTCTGTGGCGACGTCTCTCCTAGATCCCAGACGTCCGATGGTCTCTCCGGACGTCTGGAGGTCACTCCCGCCGTCTGGTACAACTTCCAGACGTCGGATTCGCAAAGGATGACGAATCCGAACACCTGCGCACAGCCAACCCTCCTCCCTCAGTACGGTCAGTCGACAAAAAAGAAGGAGAAAGCGGAACTCACCTTTCAGACGTCTGTATGATCACACAGACGTCGACCTTGCCGTCTGGATATCAGTCCAGACGTCTGATTCTGGAGATTTTTCCAGAATCAGAACCTCGCTCGGCCTCCGCTCGCGACGCCGCCCGCGTCGCACCTCGCGCGTCCGCTGCTCCGCCCGCAGCAGGTCCCTCTTCGCGACGCTCTGCGCCCCCTGCGCCCTCCGCCGGCCGGCCAAGCCGCTCCCGGCGAGCTCGCCCTCACTGCAGAGCCCCGCCCTCGCACGCCGCAGCTCCTCCGCGCCTGCTGCGGCCGCCGCTGCCGCTGCGCCCTCGCGTCCGTTCGCTCTCGCGCACAGGCAGGAGAGAAGGAGGAAGATGGTGGAGACGGGAGGGGAGGCGCGCCCCCTCCCCCTTTTAACGCCGCGCGGAGAGGAGGGAGAGACGGTCGCAGTCGCCTGCAGCCGCAGAGAAGATGCGGATCGCAGGTCTGCGCGCACAGGCGCGCAGACGAATATCCCGTGCGAGCATAACTGTTCGTCAGACGTCTGTAAACTATCCCGGACGTCTGGTCAGACGTCTGGATGTGATCCCAGACGTCTTGACAGACGTCTGGGCCACCTCCCAGACGTCTTAAAAGACGTCTGGGGTACGCGCTCGTTACATCGCTTCAAGCTTTGCCAATGGTGGAGGACGCCTGTACCTGAAATCACAAAGATGGCCTCACGGCCTTGTCAAATTGATCAGGAAGCTTCGCTGAGGCACGGCGAATGTGCTGTGGTGGTTGGCGTGCGTGGGAATGCCTGTGCAAGCGTGCCTAGGGCACACTGTGTGCATATGTGTGGGTGTGTTCGGGGGTGTGTTTGGGTGAGTGGAGTGGCGGCATGAGTGAGGGGAAATGTTGAGTGGAGTGAGGGGATGCTTATGGACTTGTCGGTGAGGGGTGGGATGGTATGTGGTGGTGGAGCAGTCTCACCGGAGGTGGTAGCCGGAGGTGAAGGACATGAGGGTGGTGGAGTGCGACAGTAGTCGATTTAGGGAAATAAAGAGGGAAGAAGAAAGTAGAGAGTGAAGGAGACTTATCTAGGGTGATAGTGGATGAAGGGGAGACGGAGATGGCGTTGGGCGCGTACTGCCGACGCTGGAGATGAAGGCGCTCAGAGGGAGATGGTCGATGACGAAGAAGGGGAGACAAGGGCGTCGGCAGGTGCTGCACAACGCGGATGAACGCATGGAAGAAGAACCTGCCACTAGCATTATGGTCAGGCGACGAAGGAGAGCAGGGAAGGTCGCCGGAGCTTGATGGGCGAATCGGCCAGAGGAGGAGAGAAGAAATTGAAGAGGTTTTCCGGTCGATTTCAAGCTTAGGGGATGCAGTTGAATCAGGGGCTTCTTAAATAGGCCTCTGAAGAAGGATTTGTGCTTGGAAGCTAAGCTTCCAAGCAAGGTATGATAGCCGGAGTTGGAATCTTAGAAAGACCCAAATCTCTCATGCGTTTGCATGAGAGATTGGGAAACAATCAGAACTCATCAATGGGTTCAGATTGGAGGAAATTACTTAGAAAATCTCCCTTCCAATTTTGAAGGAGATTCTCTGAGAAATCAGGGAGAAATCACCTTCCCAAGCTCGCCGGAGTAGGATTCCTCCGCTATAATGGCGGAGGGACCTAATTGCGAGAATGATGAAGAAGTTAGGGGGGATTTTGCAAAGGTTTTTGAAGGATAGGGGTACAAATGTAATCAGGTTGGACCTATTTGCAAAGTTGGTCAAGATGAGTTCCCCTTAGGTCCAAATTTTGGTACAAACCTAATTTGGACCTAAGGAATCCAATGGTGAAGTTGGATTTTGGGTTTGACCATGTTTGATTGGGAAATTTATGCAAAAACATAATTTAAGGCAAATATCTATATGAGACCCCATTCTAGGTCAAGATGGGTTCCAATGACCAATTTAAAGGTTATAAACCCTAGAGAATATTTTTCTATGATTTTTAGAGAGTTTAGGTGAATTTTATCCTGACCAGAACCTTGGTTAATCAAGTGGATTTATTTTAGGATTTCAAGAAGTCATTTAATTCATAGAGTACACACAAACCTGTTTCTGTCAAATCCAACCCACTTTTTATCTTTTTAAGACCTTTTAACCTTTTTTTAGCCTTTGAGAAAATCCATTGTTGTACTGTAATGGTAAAATTACAGTTTTACCCTTTATTTCTTATTTTTCTCTCAGAAAGGTTATTCAGTGGATTAGGACCTCCAATTGGTTATGTAGGAGCTTTTATTTTCTTCTTTGGATCAAAATGAGCTAGTTAGGGCTCATGATGGTGTTCCCATCATACCCCTTGCCTAGCTTTTGCTAGTCCCATAGCAAAATTTTAAGGTTTTAACTCTGATTTTAGACCATGAGTTCCTTTGATGTTCAAAATTGTGATGTGTGCTTTCTCTTGTAGATTAGGTTGGAATGCCAAAAGTAGGCCTAGACGTACTCAAGTACCAACCAAGATTCAGACCTGACTAGCTCTAGCCTTAGTCTGTCGCGAAGGTTTTTATGGCCCACAGGAACTATCCTAAGGTTCGTTGGACTCCGCGGTTAAAGCACCTGTGCTTGTAACATATCTTAGCCTTGGTTCAGTTTGCAGTGCGTTTTCGTAAGAAAGAGATAGAGGAATTTTCTTTATTTGGAGAGTTTTCTCTCTTTTCTTTTTATTTCTAGCTTCATATTAGCTTCTCAACACAATCTGTATCGGATTCCTAGTCCCCATCATCAATCCTTGAAGGGTCCCTGGTAATCGATGCTTCGGGATAGCACCGCCCATGGCAACCCCCAAAACCCTGGCTTTCTAGATTTCGAGATAATCCTGCCCATTGTGTTCTGTAGCTAAATCCAGACCCTGGCACTCGACATTTCGGGATAATGCCGCCCATGGCATCTGAACCAACACAAGGTGCTTACATGCCCCCAGTAGGATATGTAGATATCTTAGGAGACAAGCACCTAGGAGACGACATGTTATTGCGCATCTTCGAGGGGAGTTTCTCACCTCTCCGGGTTGGGAACTCGTCCAAATCAACTTGTGTTGATCGGCCGCTCCTAATCTAGGTGACTTTTTCAGAATAAATTAAATGCATTTGTGTGATTTTGATACTTATGCGCACTTGAACCAAACTATGTGTGGATTGGGGTTCTTAGGTTACCGAGTCCCGTAAACCAGAGGTAAGTTAACGAGGTCGAATACTCCCTAAGCCTTAGACCTAATACTTAAGCTTTGCATTTTCCACAACCTCTTAAGGACTATCCAGATCTTAGTGGATACTTAAATTTTTAAGCCTAGGAGTATAGCCCAAGAGGGCTAAAATCAGCATTCCTACTAATCTCTTCTGTGTTTCGTTAGCACTTTTTGCTTTTTATTTTTCTTGATATGGTCTAGAACTCAGTTAATCCCTTAATTTCTTACTAATGACTTTCTCTTTTCTTTTTCTTTTCAATTTGTGCTCCTTTTTTGACATTTTTCATTTTTCCCCTTTTTTTCTCCTCAAAATTGATATGCCCTCAAAATTTTCTCTCCTCTCAATTTTTTTATTCCTTTTCAGGAATTTTTTTCATTTTTTTGGTATATTTTGGAGTATGTGATTTTTTGATGAAACCTTTTCTTGTGAGATGATTTTCACGACGTTTTGCACTTTCATACCCCCCCATACCTACGATTTGCAATGTTCCCATTATAAATTAGGTGGGTTCGAGTTCAGCTTAGATCATTCATTAGAAAAGGTTCTGGGTGGGCGAATAGGTCGAGGTGACTGTTGCAGATGATTTAAAGCTCGGGTACGGGTACCTGAGATGGGGTCGGTTGTTCTAACGGATGAACCCTAAAGTGCAAGATGAATTCAGCATAGGAATGTCAAGAAAGGTTTCGGGTTTTTCAAAAATGACGGATTGCCACCCGTTAAGCATTGTGTTTTACGCCATCGACTAGGCGCAATGAGCTCAGGGAGAATGGAGGGTAAAGGATGTCTCAGCCAAATTTGTATCGGTAAGGTCAATGAACGGTTTGAGTCTCTGACCGTTCTTGACGAAAGGTTCTGAATCGTGGTTGAGTGGACTGATCTTGATGGCTCCATTTCCAAAGATTCGTCGGACGAGGTAAGTTCTGATCCATTTTGATGTGAGTTTTCTTGGGAATAACTTGAGTTTGGCATCAAAGAGTAGAACTTTTTGACCAGGGTGAAAGATCTTTCTGAATATGTGCTTGTTGTGAAAGGTCTTAACCTGCTCTTTGTAAATTCGCGAGTTCTCATACGCGTCGTGGTGTAATTCATTGATCTTGCTCATTTGAAGCTTTCTGTGGGTTCCTACCTTAGAAAGATCTAGGTTGCAGGTCCGTACTACCCAATAGGCTTTGTGCTCCAATTCGATGGTGAGGTGACATGCCTTCCCGTACACTAATATGAAGGGAGACATACCTAATTGGGTTTTGTGGGCGATCCTATAAGCCCACAAAGCTTTCGAAAGTCGGGATGACTAGTCTTTCCTGTCAGGTCAAACAGTGACCTGGAGGATTTTCTTGATCTCCCGATTTGATAGCTCAACTAGACCATTAGTTTGGGGATGATAAGGAGTAGAGATTCAGTCTGACAGCCCGTATTTGGTCATCAGTGACCTGAATTGAGCATTAGTGAAATGGGTCCCTCCATCAGAGATTATCACATGTGGAATCCCGAACTGCGAAAAGATGTTCTGATGAATGAATTTGATAACCACCTTAAGATCATTGGTTCAGGTCGGAATGGCTTTGATCCATTTGGACACATAGTCAACAACGAGTAGAATGTACTCAAAGTCGTCCGAAACAAGAAAGGGTCCCATAAGATTTCGCATACGAGAATCGGCTGTAAGGGCATCATATCACGGTGGCTCATGTTGCCTAAGGTCTGGTAACGCTTGCATGCCTTATAGTGACTGCATGCATCTTTGAAAATCGTGGCCAATAGAAGCTGCACTGGAGGACTTTCGCATGCCTGGTCATGGCAGAAGGACAATATGTCCTGAATTTTCGCTCTCGAGACACATCGTCGTATGTTTTGATCAGCACCGATGCAGAAAGGATATGGGTCTTCCCAGAAGTAATACTTGGCATTAGAAAGCAATTTCTTCTTCTTGGCCTTCGGCCAATCAGACAGGATCTAATGTGATGCCCTGTACTGATAGTCATGAGGTGCTCATCAGGAAAATGTTCCGTAATGGGTCCGGAAGGGTTAATGATATCAAAAGGAAGGTGGGACAAGTGATTAGCTACGACATTCTATTTTCCCGCTTTGTCATGAATCTCAAGGTTAAACTCTTGCAAAAGCAAGATCCAGTGGATTAATCGAGGTTTTGCATCCTTCTTCGCAAGGAGATGCCTCACAACTGTGATCAGAGTAAATGATAACACGAGAATCCAGAAGATACGATTTGAATTTTTCCAGGGCAAATACTACGACTAGCAGCTCTTTCTCAGTAATTGTGTAGTTACGCTGAGCCTCGTTAAGTGTCTTGCTAGCGTAGTAGATGACAACGGGTTTCCTGTCAATTTTCAGCCCAAGTATCGCTTCTACAGCGAAGTCAGATGCATCGCACATGATCTCAAAGGGTTGAGACCAATCAGGGACTGTAGGATCAGAGCTTGGGTAACTTGATTACGTAGGATTTCAAATGCCTGAGTGCATTCCTTAGAAATTTTGAAAGGAACATCCTTAGGTAGTAGAGTGGTCAGGGGGCGTGCAATCTTTGAGAAATCAGGAATGAATCGACGGTAAAAATCGATGTGCCCTAGAAAAGATCGGATGTCCTTGATCGAGCTAGGCATAGGGAGTTTGGAAATCAGATTTACCTTGGCTCGATTAACCTAGATGACTTTTTTTGATATGAGATGTCCCAGGACAATTCCTTCAGGCACCATGAAAAGGCTCTTTTCCTAGGAAAGAACCAGATTCACATCAATGCACCTCCTAAGGATCTGGACTAAGTGTAGGAGGAAATCGTCACAAGATTTGCCAAATACTGAAAAGTCATCCATGAAGACTTCCAGATAATCACCTACCATATCTGAGAATATGACAAGCATGCATCGCTGAAAAGTAGCGGGTGCATTGTAGAGATAGAACGGCCATCCTTCGGAACGTGTATGTCCCGAAGGGGTAGGTGAAAGTGATCTTTTCTTGGTCCTCAGGATGGATTGCAACCTGGTTATAACTGGAGTACCTGTCCAAAAAGCAGAAGAACCTATTTCCTACTAGTTTCTAGAGGATCTGATTAATAAACGGTAGTGGGAAATGATCCTTCTTTGTGGAGGTATTAAGTCTTCTATAATCAATGCAGACTCTCACGAATTCAACACACGGGTCGGTATAATTTCTCCGATTTCAGTCGTGATCATGGTGAGTCCTGCCTTTTTAGGCACAACCTGGATTGACTCACCCACTGACTGTCGGAGATCGGGTAGATGATCCCAGCATCTAACCACTTGATGATCTCCTTTTTCACGACTTCCTACAGATTCAGATTCAGACGTCTCTATATTTCATGGGAAGGTCGTGTGCCTTCCTCGATATAGATACGGTGTGCACAGTAAGAGGGCCTGATACCAGTCAAATCATCAAGAGTCCATCCAATGGCTCTTCGATATTACTGGAGAACAGTAATCAAACGGGATTCTTGATCAGGTGTGAGTATGGAGTTGATAATCACAGGAAATGTCTAATTGGAACGCAGAAAGACGTACTTTAGATGATTGGAAAGAGGCTTAAGTTCAAAGATAGGGTTATCAGCAGCAGCAGGAGGTTCAAGGTGTGTGTCAGGAGTAAGGGAGGGAGTTTTGGGTGTGTCTAGGTTACGTTCAGACTCCTCTGATTGCGAGTTTTGATCCTTTTATGATTGATCAGAAGTAGTTAGGTTTTCCTCAATATACGGATCATCAACCACAGCTTGATATCACATATTTGTTCTATAACACCGCAATTAATCCCTTGTTGGGCCTTAAAGATGTCAATCTTTAATATTTGATTCCCAAATTTTAGTTCAATTTGGCCCTCCTCACAATTAATGTTGGCCCTAGCAGTGGCCAGAAAGGGTTTCCCTAATATGATCGGTGTATTCCTCAGATTTTCTGGAGCATCGATATGCAAGGCTACAAAGTCCACTGGGAAATAGAAATCCCGAACCCTAACAATGACATCCTCAAGAACTCCGTTAGGTGACTTAATAGATCAATCAGCCAACTGTAATGTCACCTTTGTCGGTTTGAGCTCAAATTCCTCAAGATGGTCAAGTGGGGATGTAGGTATTAGGTTTACAGAGGCTCCTAGATCCAATAAAGCTCTATCAAATTGGGTATCACCAATTGTAAAGGAAATCAAGGGAGTACATGGGTCTTTTGCCTTAGATAGGAGTTTGCTCAAAATTACAGAGCTGGCTTGCTCTGATAATACTATTGGGCTCCCACTTTTGGTTCGCGGCTTATGCTTAGGTGTACACACGTTCTTCAGAAATCGTGCGTAAGTCGATACGTGGCAGATCACATCCATCAAGGGGATGTTTATATGGACTTGTTCAAAGAGCTTGACCAGATCCTCCTCAGGTGCCACGGGTTTGTTTATCCTCTTTCCCTTGGTCAAGGCCTCGGGAAATGGAACCTTAGATGGTTCCTTTAGAATAGGTCCAAGTTCTTGATCAGAGACAGGGGTATCCTGGATAACTATCCTAGGGTTTGGGCTACTACTAGGCTGAAAGTGGCTTGGGTAAGGTGGGTCTTATGTTGCTTTGCCACTACGGGTTGTTACAGAATTTAGTCCTGCCATGTTCTGGTTTGGTGTCAGTAAAATAGGTGGCTGCTGCTGAAATTCCGAGTATGATGTCGAAGCTTCCATCCCGTCAGGTGATGGAACAGAAGGGGCCTGATAAATCATGTGGGCTTGGCCTGGATTTGGGTTCATAACGCGCCTTTGGTTTGGCACGTTATTCGGATTCAATAGAGGTTGCGAAGGGAGTGTGCCAGGTTGGCGGGAATTTGCCATTTGGGCAAGTTGATTGCGCACCTCTGTGATCTCATCTTTATGCTATTTCTGCATGGCTGCAATCGTCTTTTGAATGTCAGCTAGAGTCTGAAGGATGAGTCATCTGATCTGTCTGAGTTGGCCCAGATTGATAGGTAGGGTTGGGATGATTCTGCCATCCAGGGTTATAGGTATTAAAGAATGGGTCATTCTGGATGGCATTGAGGTCCTCGTAGGTCTGAGGAACATCAGAAAAGTCAGAGTATGAGGGTTCAGAGTTCCCCCAACTAGAGTAGGTAGGATCAGAGTTTCCTCCGATCCTAGAGTCAGACGGGGGTGGATACGGGTCCATCCCCTGAGAAGATTGGTGATAGATGTTATGCACAGCTTCCCTCCCAGAGGGTGGCTGTGCGAAAGGGTTTTGTGTAGAGGTGGCTCGCTGCAGATGTTGAGTTAGCTCATCCACCTTCTTCTTAATGATAGAGACCTTGTCCAAAGGAATGCCATTAATTCAAAGTCGACTGATGTGGATAGGCCCTGCATCTCATGTGCTCCTCTTGGATTCGTCGATGCGCGGGCATTCGTCCGATCGAATAAGCCCATGGAGTCGTTATTGATGGAGTTCTCGCACATATTCTCGAGAATATCCCACACAGTGTCTTCATGTCGACCTATGATATTTCCTCCGCAAGTTGCATTGACGAATAAACGGATATCTTCATGGAGTCCTTAGTAAAAAGACTAGACTTGTTCCCATTTAGGAACTCTGTGATGGGGGCACTTTCGCAAGAGATCCAAGAAATGGTCCCATGCTTCATGAAGTGTGTGATCTGGTGTTGTAAGGCATTCGTCCGACCAACTAAGAAGAACTTTTTCATAAACTCGGATTGTAGTTCAACCCATGTGTTGATTGGACACGTTTGAGTCTGATACCAGTGAGCTGCTTTGTCCATTAGAGAGAAGGAGAACATCTTCATGAGAAGAATATCCCAATTTTGAACATCTGACCCCAAGGTCTAGGCCAGATGCTTGAGTTGTTTGATGTGCTGGAAGGGATCCTCAGAATTGAGCCCACGAAACTTCGGAATAGCATAAATCATGTTGTGCTTGAGTTCAGAATCAGGACCTCCAGCTGGAATTTGGACTTGAGATTCGATTGCCATCGCAGTGGGATTGTAGTGATCTTGCATCATAAGACACCGTGATGGATTCACAAAGGCTTCAAATAAATTATTAAGGCGCTGAAGTTGGTTCTCAAGGTTATTCTCTTCTTCTGCGGGTTGTGCCATGATGATGGAAGAAGGAGAATTGGGTTCAGATGAATCAGAGGAGATGTCTATGTGATGGGGTTGCTGCACAAACACGGAAGTCGAGGCCTGGCCTCGACGGGAGTGAATAACTAAAGGAGGCCTCAAGGATGGTCTTAAAGACCTCCTAACGAACATGCACCGATGGTCTGGATGAGAGTAGAATGTGATGGACCCAATCAAGACACCCAAAAATTTGGATGACCATAGAGGTTCGGGGCGATGATACCCCTTAGTCAGAAATACGTCCACCTGAGAAATACCTGGGCAGCTAGAGAGGGAGAGTCCCGCAAAGACCCCTACATGGTAGAGCATCCCCACGGGTTATAGGGTTTCCCCCACCCGACCTCTCTTGTCACTGATGTTCCAGGTAGACCAGAATGGGGACTTGACCTCTTAAGTCTACCAATTTTAGTTAAGAGCAAGGGTGCTTAAGATTTCACTTAAACTTTAGTTGTATTGAGTGCAAAAGTGACCTAAGTTCAAGGTTGGTTGACCCAACAAGGTGGGTCAACTTCACATATTTTCCTTTGAGAAGTTTTAGGTCCCTTCTTTTAGGATTCACGTGAAATTAAGAGCCTGAATTTTAGGGTTTACTTGAATAAATCACTTCAAGCAAGGCTTAGGCACACATCTTTTTGGAAAGTTGATTCTTGCTTATGAAGGTGTGTCTCTCAAACCCTAACTTGAAGTCCTTAATTGGCTCTAAGTTTGGTCCAATTTAATTTGCTAAATGTGGCATCTAGGGCTCAATCAAGAATGTGATAGCCCTAGTTACCTTAAATGGGTGCACAAATCAATTTTGTTGTTGAAATCAAATCAGGCAACTTGATGGACTAGCTAAGAATGTAAAGCAAGTAGCCCTAATTGATTTTGTCTTTTTTGTCCTTTTCAGAATGAGGGGCTTAAGAGAAAGTAATCAGAAATTACCTGCCCCTAGCGTGCTTGATGTGCGGCTATCTTTCTTTGATTCTTCTCCCTGAGACAATCACAAAAATGACATAGAGCAAGTTAGTACCAAATCAAAAATTGTAATCAAGAATTCTAAATTTCCCGTTGCTCCCTGACAACGGCGCCAAAATGTTCGTGGCACTTAATCAGATTTTAAGAGTGTTGCATTGTATATAGCCGAAAAAGCGTTTAAAACAAATACATTTTATTACTCGAATTTTGAAGTCCGAGGTCGAACACAGGGAGCAAATTGGTGTTTTAGAAATCAAAATTACAATTTAGAATTTAAAAGAATATGCAATAATATCAGTATCACTGTGCAAAAATATGACAATGTGGATCACAAAATACTCAAGAACTCAATGTATATGAATATGAATTAAAAATTGGACGTCTGATTTGAAAATCAGACGTCTTAAACTGATGATGCTACAATGCTCTTTGATTTCTTCTTTCTCTGCCTTCAGCTTTGATGAGAGCCTCATCATGAGACATAACTAGCTCATTTTGACCCAATAAAGAAGATAAAAGCTCCTACATAACCTAGAAGAAGGCCTAAATAAAGGAATAAGTGCTCTGAAAAGAAAATATGAATTAAAGGGTAAAACTGTAATTTTACCATTGCAGTGCATAAATGGGTTTTCTCAGAGGCAAAACATAGGTCAAATGGTCAAAATGAGATAAAAAGTGGGTTGAGTCAATCAGAAATGGGTTTATGTGTAATTCAGGAATTAAATGACATTTGATAACCCTAAAATAGACTCGCTTAAATTAACAAGGTTTCGGTCAGGATAAAAATCAAGTAAGCCCTCTAAAAATCATGGAAAAATACTCCGTAGGGTTTAGAACACTTAATGTGGCCTTTGGAACCTAGTTTGACCTAGATTAGTGTCCTAGCCATTCAATTAACCTAATTTGGGTTTTTACGCAAAATGTCTAGTCAAACGAGGTCAAACCTAAAATCCAACTTTAACATTGGATTCCTTAGGTCCAAATTAGATTTATACCAAAATTTGGACCTAAGTGGAGGTCATCTTGATCTACTTTGCAATTTAGTACACCCAAATCACAACTTGGTCCCTATCTTTTGAAAATCATTGCAGAGAGCCCCCTAAGTTCCTCGCCACCTTTGCAATCAGGTCCTGCCGCCATTGTTAGGGAAGAACCGATCTCCGACGAGGTTTAGAGAGGGATTACTCTCTGATTCCTCAGAGATTCCCTCCCAGAAATGGAAGGGAGATTCTCTGAGGAATTCCCTTCCATCTAAAGCCAATCACGATCTCTGGTGTGAACCCAATCTCTCATGCGAACGCACGAGGGATTTGGGTATCCACTTTCTTTCCTTCTCCGGTAAGCCGACGGAGGTGATTGCGCGCCCTCCACACACTAGAAGATTCGACCAACACCTATAAAAGGATCTTCAGACCCGGCCACAGATCTTCAGCCTTGTTTTGACGGAGATTCCCCCAAACTTTCCTCTCTCCCACCTCCGGCCAAGTAACCCGCAAGCTCCGGCGACCTCCTCCCCTCCTTCTCGTCGCTCTGCTGCCATACCAGCAGTAGAGTCAACTTCGCCTCTTTCTCCCGCGTTGCGCCATACCAAGCGCGCGTGCCCCTGACCTCATCCTTGTCGCCGCCCCCTCCCTCAGGGTTCTTCTTCCCCGACGACAGCAGTTACGCGCCGTCCACTCTACTGCCTCCCTTCCTTCCAGATCCCTCCAGATACCTTCTCCATCTTCCCCTCTCTCTTTTCCCCCTGTTATTTCATTTAATTGCCCCCCGACAGTGCCTGACCACCTCCATCTTCCTCGCATCTGACCGACCTCTGGCGAGCTGCTCCCACCACTCCGCCCCTCCACACGGCTCGCCAACCATCTCATAAGCTCCGCCTCACCACAAGGAACACTTTCCGCCCCTCCACTGCCACTCCACACCTCCGCAGTAGCCCCCCGAACAACCCCACACCTCCGGCCACAGGTTGACCTAGGCACGCATGCCTAGGCCGTCCTGCAGCATGCAGCACCGTACACCATCTTCGCCGTGCCACGGTGAAGTGCCCAGCTGGTCTGTTACGAATGCATTCCAAGAAATTTTTTTAAGACGTCTGGGAGGTGGCCCAGACGTCTGACCAGACGTCTGGAACCCCTTCCAGACGTCTGGGATTTATTCTCTGTGGCGTGCGTGGCTGCGTCTGCGCGCAGGCGCGCGCAGACCTGCAACCGCCGCACCTTCCCTCTTTTTCCCTCTTGAAATTCCCTTCGAAGAGGGGTGACGTAATAATATGCGGAAATAAAATATATAAAGCAATCTCACAAAAATAAGCAATCACACAATGTACACAAGTAATTTTTAGGTGGAAACCCAAACCGGGTAAAAACGACCACCTAACCCTCTCGAGTTAGGATTTTCCGATCAACCTAGTTGATCAAATCCACTAAACCGAATCACTTTGAAACGAGGGTGATTCAACCTCAATACAACCACGCTACAAGTACGAGGGTAGCGTTCCTCAACCCCTTCTCTCCACGAGAAGGATTTTGTCCCACGAAGGAGACGGGAATTCGCAAAGCGAATACCCAACCAAATAACAAAGATAAAATAAACAATAGTCCTATAGAGCCAACAAAATAATTAAACCTAGCTTCTATAGGAAATAGGAAACTCCCCTTTGCAAGGAGTGCGTCGACGATGACGCGGTACGTGTGCCACGCGATGGCGCTACGTCGCTCTCGTTAACAACGCCGGGAGAGCGGGTGCGCAACGCTTGATGCTCTCAAGAGAATGGAGTTTGAGCTTGGAGAGCAAGAGAGTCTTTTCTTTGGACACAAAAGGTTTGAAAGTGTATTGCAAGGTGTGTGTCTTAGTGTGTATATGTGTTACAAAGGTTCCCCTCTATTTATAGAGGCCTTAGGAAGGCTTTGGAAGGCTTGGAAAAGCTTCCATAGCCGTTGGGTGCAAAGCCCAAGAGAATCAGGCCGAAATCAGGACAATGATTACATTTGACAGGGTTATCAGACGTCTAACTCTGGCATCAGACGTCTGGAAGGCCACTTTAAGACGTCTGATTTCAAGGTCAGACGTCTGATTCTATGCGGGTTTCTCCCTGCCTTGAATCAGATCTAAACAGGGTTTTTGTGCAAGTCCATCAGACGACATACAGGACGTCTGGAACTAAGTCTGGACGTCTGGAAACCTACTTTTACTGTGGGAATTGATTTCCAAACGTTGCAACGGCTAGAAAATCTCTGAGAAGAGATTTTGGGTCAGCCGAGGCAAAACGGTCATTTATCAGACGTCTGGAAAGTCCTATGGACGTCTGATAAGGCTCTAACGGTCATAATCTTGAGTGTTTTCTAAGCCAGCCAACGGTCCACTAATTGGACGTCTGGCAAAGTCATCGGACGTCTGGTGTAAGGTCTGGACGTCTGATTTCATCAGACAGAACTAACTGTGTCCAGCCTAACAGTTATCAGACGTCTGAAACAACAGTCAGACGTCTTAAAATTCTTTATCAGACGTCTGATTTTGGAATTAGACGTCTGGAAGTGTTGTTTGAACCCTATATTGGTTTTCTAAGTATTCTACAGAAAACCTAAGTATCCTAGGGTTGTGCAGGTGTTCCTAGGACTACTTTTAGGGTACTTTGAGGCTCTTTAACATAATGTTCTAAGGAATCAAAAAGAGCAAGAAAATAAATAGAAGAGATACATGAAAGGATGAAAAAGAATCTATCCTATTCTTCTTGTCTTCCATCTCCAATCTTTCGCTCCACGCGAACCTCCTGTGTTTTCCGTCAAGCTCCTCCAATCCGTCCTGGATGCGAGCTTGAACTCCGTCTAAACACGTCCACATTTGCAATTGACCTGAAATCTAGGACTCAAATTGCAAATGTTAAATAACACGTGTTTTGTTATCATCAAAATAAATGATCGTGGTGCTCTAGCACCAACACCTCTCTCCTCTTGTAGGCGCAGACTGCGCTCCCTCTCTCTCTCTCTCTCTCCCCGCGTGGCCTTATAAGGCCCTCGCCCTCTCCCTCACTCTCATCTCCTCCGCTTCCTTCTTCTTCTTCCAGCCGGTGCCAGAGTGCGACCGCGAGTGAGCGGCGGCAGCGGCAGCCGCGGTGAGTTGCGGGAAGAGGTGTTGCGCGAGGGAGGAGATGCCCGACCGTGAGGGCTCGAGCTCGCCGGGGCAGCTAGAGCCGGCCGGCAGGGGAGCCGCGAGCGAAGGTATCCTCTGAACCACCTTTTAAGACGTCTGGAAGAGGTTCCAGGCATCTGATTTTGGACTGTTCCGTCGTTTTCGACTCGTTTAAGGCCCGTTCGGAGTCCGTTTTTCGTGTTTCGAGTTGCGTTCTTTTCGGAATAAAATCCTCTACCCGTTTACAGTAATTATATACTGTTCTGAGAAACTCCTTGTGTTTGATTCTTGTGATAGGACCCCATCCCATTTCAATCTTGGGTATTGCGGAGGCGCGCGGGATTTCCAACCACGCCCCCAGTACTTCTGTTGTAGCTGGTAGAGTGGCTTTAGAAATTATTAACATGATTTGTTACAATTATGGAACAATTAATAGAACCTAGGGCACTGCATGAATCCTAGGAATGAGAAACCAGATTGAATGATAGATCCTAGGGTATTGCATGAATCCTAGGGCTGGAAAACTAGATTGAATGATAGATCCTAGGGTGCGGCATGAATCCTAGGACTGGAAAACTAGTGAAATGAATATAGATATTGCAGTCTTGGAAATTGTGGAAAGGAAATAATTGATTTAACAGCTGCCTGTTATGAATAAATGAACATGATTGAGAACATGGGTCGTATGAACGTGAAACTGAACGGGTGAAACCTGAATGTGCTAAGTTAAAAGAGCTGGAACCCTACGGGGAGTTAGGTGTAGAACACCTGGAAAGAGAATGAAATGGAACTGAGAAGGAAAGATGTGGAGGTGTGTTGTCTCTTGCGTACGTAGTGCCAGGGGAAGCACCTGTTACCTACTTAGTGCAGAGCGGAGCCAGCCGCCCCAGGGACCCGGGGTTAGGTCTGGCCACTTTGTATCGACTTGTTGGCCCTCGTGTACACAGTACCGAGGAGAGCTACTAGTGTAGAGCGAGTACTAGCTACCCCACGGGCCTGGGGGTTCTGCTAGCTCACCTACACCGACTTGTTAGGCCCACTGGGCAAACTAGGGTAGTCAGGTGAGGGTGCGCGGACTGAGGAGGGGCAAGGCCCATGTTTGGTTACTGTGGAGGGGTTGGACCCCTGTTACTGAGAGGGCTCTGCCCTATACTGGTTCCGTGCTGTGCTTTGGGCACACCCGTTAACGGAAACGACTGACCGTGTGCCAGTGTGGGGTGGCTACCCGTGCATTTACCGCGCGTGCCGTAGTCACCGTTACGTCTGTCAGTGACCTTGGGGTGGTTGACTGCGAGTAGGATCACCACGGGGGACTCTCCCTGCCAGGAGAGCACCACGTGTTACTTCTACTCTTCGAAGAAGACTGCAATCAAGATTGTTCCCACGAGGAACATTCGAGATCAAGTGAAGGATCTGAGAAATAGATAAATTGTGAAACAATAGAAAGACGTAAATAAAGGAAGAAAGAAAATAAAACAGCTACTGTACACTTTATTGCTTCTTTATTTTAGTTGCCACTCTACTCAGCGTTTCGCTGACGTGTTACACTCATTACTTTTCAGGACCAGGTGTTGAGCAGCCAGGGTCAGCGGCTGCAGAGGACACTGGGCCGAGTAGGGTCCAGTAGAGTTACCACTGTTCTTTTGTGCTCTTTTTGTTCCACTGTAGTGAGTAGTTCTTGTTACTCTCTGTACTTTTCTTTACTCGTAGTTCATGTTATGTTTTAAATGTTGTTCTACTGTTGTGGTGGTACATGCTGTAGTAGTTCCTTTTCTTACTGCTGTATTTTTGTTACTGCTAGTTATATTCATGCTGAATGTGGTTTATTTTACTGCTCTTTTGGTTACTTCCTCGTTGGACGACTAGGTCTTGAGATTAGTCGAGTCGGTCCGGTTCTCGTGTCTCGTAGGGACTCGGGAATCGGGTCGCTACATGGTCTGATTAGGCCAATAGGCCGTGCTTGTGTTTGACAGGTTTCAGCTCCTGCCGCCATTGACGGTCGAAGCAGCTTCACAGCAGCTCCAGGCGCAGCAAACTCGCGCGAGTGTTGCGAAGCGATCAGGTTCAGCATTGACTCTGCGAAGCTCCCAGCCTTAGCAATTGCATGAAGAATCCTCTGCTGGTGCGCGCAAGAGCAGGGCAAAGACTTTAGTCCCACATCGTTGAAACGCGAAACACAGGTGCGCCATAAATTGTTTTTGTGATATTGCCTTACTGCCTCCGAAAGCATAGGGTTGAGATCCCTCACCCGACCCACGCCTGCCTCGTCCGCGGTTTCACCTCGCGGATCTGGCGGGATCCGACCTGACCCTATCCTGAGCACTCCTCGAGCATCACCCACCTGCCGATGCGCCTGGTCCCGGGTGCAAAATCCGACCCGATTACCCGTGTGGCTCTGGGAGAGCGTCCTTGAGCGAATTGCAGAGAAAGAGAGAGACGTTTGGGTAGAGGGCAGGGGGTAGGTTTTGCATTGGCTATGGTGTGTGCAGGAAAGAAGGAAGAGAGGAAGAAGCGAACACTTAGCCACTGCAGCAAGGGAAAAGAAGAGAAGGAAGAGGCGAAGGAAAGCAAAAAGAAGAACTCAAGAAATAGAAGAGCAGGAGGAGAAGAAGGAACTCTAAAGAAAGGAAGCTGAGCAAGGTAGAGATCTAAGAGAAGGAAGGACAGCAGAAAAGACAAAAAGAAAGAAGAAGACAGAAGGGAAACAAAGGCAGGAAGAAGAAGTCTTCACAAGGAAGGGAAAGAAGTTCAAGGAAGAAAAAGACCTGTGGATCAGAAGAAAAGAAGAAGAGCCAACGAAGAAGAAGAAGGCAGAAGAGAGAAAGATGACTACGTTTAAGACGTCTGATAAAGAAATCAGACGTCCAATTCTGTTTTCTTTTAACAATTCTTTTTATAACTCTCTCTCTTTGAATCAATTATGTTCATTTAAAAGTTGTATTCTTTGGTTTTGAAAGTACTGAGATTGCTCCCTATGTTCGACCTCGGATACTCTAGTTTTTCGAGTAATAAAATTCTCTATATTTGTTTGAACGTTTTGTCGGCTATATTACAACGTGTTATCTTTTAAAACCCCACAAAAGCGTACAAACATTTTGGCGCCGTTGCCGGGGAGCAACGGGCACTTTTAAAGCTTTTGATTACAACTTTTTGATCCAATATTGTACCTAACTCCTCTCTTTTGTTGTGCTCAAACAGGGAAAGCAAAAAGGAAAGAAGAGCAGCTGTACAACAAACACTCCAAGGAACAGGTAATTTCCATAAGCCCTCCCTCTTAACTCTCTCAAAATCTGAAAGGAAAAAAAAGAAAGAACAATCAACTTACGTGTAACGACCCGATTCCCGAGTCCCTACGAGACACGAGAACCGGACCGACTCGACTAAACCCAAGACCTGGTCGTCCAACGAGGAAGTAACCAAAAGAGCAGTAAAATAAACCACATTCAACATGAATATAACTAACAGTAAGAAAATACAGCAGTAAGGAAAGAAACTACTACAGTATGTACCACCACAATAGTAGAACAACATTCATAACATAATACGAAACTGCAGATAAAGAAAAGTACAACGGTAACAAGAACTACTCACTACAGTGGAAAACAAAAGGGGTACAAAGAACGGTGGTAACTCTACTGGACCCTACTCGGCCCAGTGTCCTCTGCAGCCGCTGACCCAGGCTGCTCAACACCTGGTCCTGAAAGGTAACGAGTGTAACACGTCAGCAAAACGCTGAGTAGAGTGGCAGCTAAACTAAAGAAACAGTAAAGTGTACAGTAGCTATTTTAATTTTCTTTCTTCCTTTATTTACGTCTTTCTATTGTTTCACAATTTATCTAATTCTCAGATCCTTCACTTGATCTCGAATGTTCCTCGTGGGAACGATCTTGATTGCAGTCTTTTCCGAATAGTAGAAGTAGCACGTGGTGCTCTCCTGGCCGGGAGAATCCCCCGTGGTGATCCTACTCTCAGTCAACCACCCCAAGGTCACTGACAAACGTAACGGTGACTACGGCACGCGCGGTAAACGCACGGGTAGCTAACCCGCACTGGCACGCGGTCAGTCGTTTCCGTTAACGGGTGCGCCCAAAGCACAGCACGGAACCAGTACAGGGCAGAGCCGTCTCAATAACAGGGGTCCAACCCCTCCACAGTAACCAAACAGGGGCCTTGCCCCTCCACAGTCCGCGCACCCTCGCCTGACTACCCTGGTTTGCCCCAGTGGGCCTAATAAGTCGGTGTAGGAGGCTAGCAGAACCCCGGGGCCCGTAGGGTAGCTAGTACCTCCCTACACTAGTAGCTCTCCTCGGTACTGCGTACACGAGGGCCAGCAAGTCGGTACAGAGTGGCCAGTCCTAACCCCAGGTCCCTGGGGCGGCTGGCTCCGCTCTGCACTAAACAGGGGGACAGTCGCTCTCCTTGGTACTCCGTACTCAAGGGCCAGCTCAGTTCCCCAATTCTATTCCATTCACTTTCCAGGAGTTCTATTCCTAATTCCCCGTAGGGTTCCAGCTCTTTTAACTCAGAACATCCAGGTTTCACTTTCCAGTTTCACGTTCTTACAATCCATGTTCTCAATCACGTTTATTTATTCATAGCAGGCAGCTGTTAATTCAATTCACAGGCAGCTATTATTTCCTTTCCACATTTTCCAAGACTGTAGTATTAATACATTCCACTAGTTTTCCCATCCTAGGATTCATGCCATATCCTAGGATCTATCATACAATCTAGTTTTCCAGCCTTAGGATTCATGCAACACCCTAGGATCTACCATTCAATCTATTTCTCATTCCTAGGATTCATGCAATGTCCTACGTTCTATTTATGGTTTCATAATTTAACAGATTATACTTAAAGCCACTCTACCGGTTACAACGGGCGAACTGGGGGCGTGGTCGGGAATCCCGCGTGCCTACGCAACCCCTGAGACTGCAACGGAATGAGGTCCTATCACAAGGATCAAACACAAGGAATTTCTCAAAACAGTATATAGCTACTGTAGACAGGTAGAGGATTTAATTCTGAAAAGAACGCAACTTGAAACACGGAAAATGGAACCCGAACGGGCCCTAAACGGGTCGAAAACGACGAAACAGTGCAAAATCAGATGTCTGGAACTTATTCCAGACATCTTAAAAAGTGGATCAGGGGTTACCTTGCTTTGCGTGGTCTCTCAGACGTCCAGAAGCCTACGGGGGCGTTTGGCCTAGTTCCCAGACGTCCGATGGTCACCCCGGACGTCTGGAAGTCGCTCCAGTCGTCTGGCACTGCAGCCAGACGTCTGATTTGCGTTGGATGCGAATCTCAGACCCTGCGCGTACCCATTTCCTCTCTCTCTTAGTACGGTCAATCGAAGAAGAGGAAGAAGACGGAATAACTCACCTTCAGACGTCTGGACAGTCTTCTAGACGTCGTGCCCATCGTCTGGCTATCAGCCCAGACGTCTGATTCTGGAAAAGTTTCCAGAACCAGGGCACGACTCGCCCTCTGCTCGCGACGCACGGCCGTGCTGCGAGTGCTCCGCATGCTGCTCGAGCTGCAGCAGGCCTGCCGCGCCACCCTGCGTCTGCTGCGCCCCCACCGGCCGGCTCCCGCTGCCCCGGCAGGCTCGAGCCCTCACGGCTGACGCCTCCTCCCCCGCGCAGCACCTCCTCCCACACCTGCCGCGGCTGTCGCCGCCGCCGCTCACTCGCGCTCGCTCTCGCGAATCGACTGGAAGGAGAAGAGGAAGGGGGTGGAGGTGACGGGAGTGAGGGGGAGGGCGTGGCCTTTTAAATCTGCGCGAGGAGGAGAGAGAGAGCGGGATAGGGTGGTCTGCGGCCGCAGGAGAGAGGGAGAGAGAGCGTACGCAGGTCTACGCACTCAGGCACGTAGACGAATCGCGCGTGCCAACAATAACCGATTCCCAGACGTCTGGAAGTGGTTCCAGACGTCTGGTCAGACGTCTGGGCCACCTCCTAGACGTCTTAAAAGACGTCTGACGTGCGCGTTCGTAACATTAGGGCTACCTGTTTCATATTTAGTAACTCATCAAGTTGCCTGATTTTCATTTCAACACATTTTTATCTGCTCATCGAACTAAGGTAACTAGGGCTAAAACGTTCTTGATTGAGCCCTAGGTACTAAATTCTAAGGCAACTAAATTGGACCCACTAGAGCCAATTTAAGGATTAAAAAGCTAGGGTTTTTAGAGACACACCTTATCTTAAACAAAGAAATAAATTTTTCCAAAAAGAGGTGTGCCTAAACCTTGATTGAAAAGACCTACACAAGAAGAACCCTAAGCAAATCAGGCTTTTAATCCATTTGAACCCTAAAAAGAAAAGGACCTAAAAGCTCTTAAAAGAACAAGATGTGAAGTTGATCCCTTGGGTCAACTAACCTTAAAATTAGGTCACTTTTTCACTGAAAATACCTAAAAGTTCAAGTGGAACATTAAGCACCTTGATCTTAAAGTAAAAAAGGTAGACTTAAGAGGTCAAGGTCCCCATTTTGGTTTACCTGGAACCGCAGTGACCAGAGAGGTCGGGTGGGGGAAACCCTGTAACTCGTGGGGACGCTCTACCGTGTAGGGGTCTTTGCGGGACTCTCCCTCTCTGGCTGCCCAGGTATTTCTCAAGTGGACGACCTTTCTGACTAAGGGGTCCATCCGCCCCGAACCTCCATAGTCACCCAACAATTTTTGGGTGTCTTGATTAGGTCCAGCACCTTCTAATCTCATCACATCCTTCGGTGCATGTTCGGTAGGAGGTCCTTAAGGCCACCCTTAAGACCTCCTTTAGAAATTCACTCTCGTCGAGGCCAAGCCTCGACGCCCTTGTTTGTGCAGCAACCCCACTACATAAATCTTTCATCTGATTCAGACCCTGGTTCTCCTTCTTCTTCCATCATGGCACAACCCATTGAAGAGGAGAATAACCTTGAACACCAACTTCAACGCCTTAATGATCTCTTTCAGAACTTTGTAAACCCATCGCAGCGACCTATGATGCGAGATCACTATAATCCGGCTGTGGTGGCGATCGAACCTCGAGTATGAATCCCGATTGGAGGACCTGATTCTGAACTGCAGCCCAATATGATTCATGCCATACCAAAGTTCCATGGGCTTAACTCTGAGGATCCATTCCAACACATTAAACAACTCAAGCATCTGGCCTAGACCTTCGGGTCAGATGTACAAAATCGGGATATCCTACTCATGAAAATGTTTTCGTTCTCCCTCATGGACAAGGCCGCACACTGGTATCAAACTCAGACCCGTCCGATCAACACATGGGAGGAACTGCAGTCCGAATTTTTGAAAAAATTCTTCCCCGTTGGCCGGACGAATGCCTTGCGCCACCAGATCACTCATTTCACTCAACAACCGGGAGAACCTCTTCACGAAGCTTGGGATTGATTCCTAGATCTCATGCGAAAGTGCCCCCATCACGGAGTTCCTAAGTGGAAACAAGTCCAGTCTTTTTACTAAGGACTCCGTGAAGACATTCGTTTATTCGTCAATGCAACGTGAGGAGGAAACATCATGAGTCAACACGAGGGCACGGTGTGGGAGATTCTCGAAAACATGTGCGAGAACTCCATAAATAATGACTCCATGGGCTTATTCAACAGGACGAATGCCCGCACATCGACGAATCTGAGAGGGACACATGAGATGCAGGACCTGTCAAATTCTATCGACTTGGAACTGATGGCCAGTCGGTTGGACAAGGTTTCTATCATAGAAAAGAAGGTGGACGAGCTAGCTCGGCATTTGCAGCAAGTCACCTCTGCGCAAAACTCTTTTGCACGACCTCCTCTGGCAAGGGAAACTGTGCAAAACATCTATCACCAATCTGCCAAGGGGATGGACCCATATCCACCCCCGTCTGCCTCTCGGACCGGAGTGACCTCCGATCCATTCTATTCGAGTTGGGGGAACTCTGAACCCTCGCATTCTGACTTTCCTGATGTTCCTCAGAACAACGAGGACCTCAACGCCATCCAGAATGACCCATTCTCCAATACCTACAACCCTGGATGGCGAAATCATCCTAACTTTCAGTGGGCGGGAAATTCTCAAAGACCACCATATCAACCCCGCCCACAAGCCTCTCGTTCATATCAGCCGCCTCAGCCTTGTCCCAATCCCACCTACCAATCCGGGCAAAACCAGGATCAAATGACTCTTATCCTTCAAGCACTGGCTGACAATCAAAAGACGAATGCGGCAATGCAAAAACAGCACAAGGACGAGATCACAGAGGTTCGCAACCAACTGACCCAGATGGCAAACTCCCGCCAACCTAGTACCCTTCCCTCGCAACCTCTGCCCAACCCAAATAACGTACTAACCCAGAAGCGCGTTATGAATCCAAATTCAGGCCAAACACATGTGATTTATCAGGCCCCTACTGCTCCATCGCCAGACGGGATGGAAGCTTCAACATCTTATGCGGGATTTCAGCAGCAGCCACCCATCCTACCAAACCCAAACCAGAATCAGGTCGGATTAAACTCTGTAACAACACGTAGTGGTAAAACAACCCAAGACCCACATTATCCGAACCACTCCAAGCCTGATAATAGCCAATACCCTAGGATAGTTATCCAAGATACCACTATCCCAGATCAAGAATCTGGACCTATCCTAGAGGAACCAACTAGGATCCCATTTCCTGAGGCCTTGACCAAAGGAAAAAGGATAACTATACCCGTGGCTCCCGAGGAGGATCTTGTCAAGCTCTTTGAACAGGTCCAGATAAACATCCCATTGATGGATGCAATTCGCCACATACCGGCTTACGCAAGATTCTTGAAAGACATGTACCCCTAAACGTAAGCCGCGAAACCAAGGATGGGAATCCAATCGTACTATCAGAGCAAGCCAGCTCTGTCATCTTGAGCAAACTCCCACCCAAGGCTAAAGACCCAGGAACTCCCTTGATTTCTTGTAAAATTGGTAAAACCCAATTTGATAGAGCCCTACTAGACCTAGGTGCTTCCATAAATTTAATACCTACATCCCTCCTTGACCACCTTGAAGAATCTGAACTTAAACCCACTGAGGTGACATTGCAGTTAGCCGATCGATCCATCAAGTCACCTAGAGGAATACTCGAGGATGTCATTGTTAGGGTACGAGATTTCTATTTCCCGGTGGACTTCATAGTACTAGACATGGATGCACCTAAGAACCCAAGGGACACACCAATCATATTAGGGAGACCCTTTTTGGCCATTGCTAGGGCCAACATAAACTGCGAAGAGGGCCAGATAGAATTAAAATTTGGGAACCAAAACCTGAAGATTGACATTTTTAAGGCCCAACAAGGGATTAATTGTGGGGTTATAGAGGAAATATGTGATGTCAGAGCCGTGGTTGATGAATTGCATATAGAAGACAACCTGATTATCCCTGATCAACCACTTGAGAATCAAAACCCGCTAACAGAGGAGTGCGAACGTGATCTATACACACCTATGACTCCTACCATTGCTCCTGATACAAACTTCGAACCGCCTGCTGCTGCTGAAAACCTGTCATGGAACTCAAGCCCCTTCCCGAACATCTGAAGTACGTGTTTTTGGATTCAAATCAGACGTTTCCTGTGATTATCAACTCTCGACTCACACCTGACCAGGAACTCCGTTTGATTTCTGTCCTCCAGCAACATCGTAGAGCCATTGGATGGACTCTCGATGATTTGACTGGCATAAGCCCTTCATACTGCACACATCGAATATACACAGAAGAAGGCGCACGACCTTCAAGAGAAATGCAAAGAAGCCTAAACCCTAACCTACAAAAGGTCGTGAAAAAGGAGATCATAAAGTGGTTAGATGCAGGGATCATCTACCCGATCTCCGACAGTCATTGGGTGAGTCCAACACAAGTGGTGCCTAAAAAGGCAGGACTTACCATTATCACGACTGAAGCCGGAGAAGTCATTCCTACCCGAATAGCTAACACGTGAAGAGTCTGCATTGATTACAGAAGACTCAATTCCTCCACGAAGAAGGATCATTTCCCACTACCGTCTATTGATCAGATCCTCGAAAAACTAGCGGGAAATAGGTTCTTCTGCTTTCTTGATGGGTACTCCGGTTACAATCAGGTGGCAATCCATCCAGAAGACCAAGAAAAGACCACATTCACCTGCCCCTTCGGGACGTACGCGTTTTGAAGGATGCCATTCGGTCTCTGCAATGCACCTGCAACTTTTCAGCGGTGCATGCTTGCCATACTCTTAGATATGGTAGGTGATTATTTGGAAGTCTTCATAGATGACTTTTCAGTTTTTGGAGAATCATTTGACGATTGCCTCCAACACTTGGTCCAAATACTCAGGCGGTGCATTGAGGTGAATTTGGTTCTTTCCTGGGAAAAGAGCCATTTCATGGTGCCTGAGGGAATTGTCCTGGGACATTTAATCTCGGAGAAAGGCATCCAAGTGGATCGAGCTAAGGTTAACCTGATTTCCAAGCTCCCTATGCCTAGCTCGATTAAGGACATCCGATCTTTTTTGGGGCACGTCGGTTTTTACCGTCGATTTATCCCTGATTTCTCCAAAATCGCGCGCCCCCTGACCAATCTTCTCTCCAAGGATGTGCCTTTCGAAATTTCCATGGAATGCACTCAAGCATGTGAGATCCTACGTGACCGAGTCACCCAAGCCCCGATCCTACAGTCCCCTGATTGGTCTCAACCCATTGAGATCATGTGCGATGCATCTGACTTCGCTGTAGGAGCGGTTCTGGAGCAGAAAATTGACGGGAAACCTGTGGTCATTTACTACGCCAGCAAAACACTGGATGAGGCTCAGTGTAACTATACGGTTACCGAGAAAGAGCTGCTGGCCGTAGTATTTGCCCTGGAAAAATTCAGATCATACCTTCTGGGTTCCCGTGTTATCATATACTCGGATCACACAGCTGTGAGGCATCTCCTTGCAAAGAAGGACGCGAAACCTCGATTAATCCGATGGATCTTGCTGTTGCAAGAATTTGACCTCGAGATTCGCGACAAGGCGGGAAAGCAGAATGTGGTAGCTGATCACTTGTCCCGCCTTCCTTATGAAATAATCGACCCTTCCGGACCTATTACAGAACATTTTCCTGATGAGCACCTCCTGACCTGGCATCACATCAGATTCCGCCCGATTGGCCGAAGGCCAAAAAGGACAAATTGCGTTCCGATGCCAAGTATTACCTATGGGAAGACCCGTATCTATTCCGCATTGGTGCTGATCAGATAATTCGACGATGCGTCGAGGAAGTGGAAATCAAAGACATACTCTCATTTTGCCATGACCAGGCATGCGGTGGACATTTTTCAGGACATAAAACCGCATCAAAAGTCCTCTAGTGTGGCTTTTACTGGCCCACAATTTTCAAGGATGCATACGATCACTGTAAGGCATGTTCCCGTTGCCAGACTCTGGGCAACATGGGCCATAGAGACATGATGCCTCTACAGCCGATCTTGGTATGCGAAATTTTTGATACTTGGGGGATTGATTTCATTGGACCCTTCCCGATCTCGGATGGCTTCGAATACATCTTACTCGCAGTTGACTATGTTTCCAAGTGGATAGAAGCCATTCCGACCCGAACCAACAATCATAAAGTCGTTATAAAATTCCTTCATCAAAACATTTTCTCGAGGTTCAGGATTCCACGTGCTATAATTTCCGACGGAGGGACCCATTTTACAAACGCTCAGTTCAGGTCACTGATGACCAAATACAGGGTGTCACACTGAATCTCTACTCCTTACCACCCCCAAACTAATGGTCTAGCTGAGCTATCTAACTGAGAGATCAAGAAGATCCTTCAGGTTACTGTTCGACCTGATAGAAAAGATTGGTCTTCTCGGCTTCCGGAAGCATTGTGGGCCTATAGAACCGCCCACAAGACCCAATTAGGAATGTCTCCCTTCAGACTAGTGTACGGGAAGGCATGTCACCTCCCTGTCGAGTTGGAGCATAAAGCCTATTGGGCAGTACGGACCTGTAATCTAGATCTTTCTAAGGCTGGAACCCACAGAAGACTTCAAATGAGCGAGATCGATGAATTACGCCACAATGCGTATGAGAACTCGCGAATTTACAAAGAACGCGTTAAAGCTTTTCACGACAAACACATCTCTAGAAAGATCTTTCATCCTGGTCAGAAAGTTTTACTCTTTGATGCTCGACTCAAATTATTCCCAGGGAAGCTAAGATCCAAGTGGGTCGGACCCTACCTAGTCTGACAAATCTTCGGACATGGAGCCATTGAAATCAGCCCACTCAGCCACGATTCTGAACCCTTTGTCGTGAACGGTCAGAGACTCAAGCTGTTCATTGACATGACCGATATAGATTTGGCTGAGTCATCCTTTACCCTCCATTCCTCTTGAACTCATTGCGCCCAGCCGATGGGGTAAACTCAGCGCTTAACGGGAGGCAACCCGTCATTCTTTGAAAAACCCGAAACCTTTTCTGACATCTCTATGTGGAATTCATATTGCACTTTAGGGTTCATCCATTAGAAAAGCCGACTTCACCTCAGGTATCCCTACCCGAGACTAGAAATCGTTCGCAACAAGTCACTTCGACCCATTCACTCACCACACACCTGTCCTAATGCATGAATTAAGCTGAAATCGAACCCACCTAATTTACAATGGGGACATTACAAATCTTAGGCATGGGGGGTATGAAAGTGCAAAATGTTAGGAAAATTCATATCAAGAAAGGGTTCAATAAAAAAAAAAAAGACTTGATGGAGGGGAGGAACAATTCAGGGTCATACAAATGAGGAGGAGAAAAAGAATAAAATGACAAAAAGGAGCACAAAATGAAAATGAAGAGAAATAGTCATTAGTAAAAGATTAAGGGGTTAACTGAAGTTCTAGACCAAATCAAGAAAAAGAAAAACTGCTAAGGAGACATAACAAGAGATTAGCGAGAACGCTGGTCTTAGGCCTCTTGGGCTAGATTCTTTAGCTTAAAAATTCACGTATCCGTTAAAATCTGGATAATCCTCAAGAGGTTGAGGAAAATGCGAAGCTTGAGTATTAGGTCTAAGGCTTAGGAAGTATTCGGCCTCGTTAACTGACCTCCGGTTTGCGGAATTCGGTAACCTAAGCACCCCAAATTCACATACAGTCTGGTTCAGTGCGCATAAACATCCAAATCACGCAAAAAGCATTTAATGTTCTGAAAAGGTCACCTAGATTAGGAGCGGCCAATTAACACAAATTGATTTGGACGAGTTCCCGACGCGGAGAGGCAGGAAATTCCCCTCGAAGATGCGTAACATATCGTCTCCTCGGTGCTTGTCTCTTAGGATATTTAAATATCTTACTGGGGGCATGTAAGCACTCTGCTGGTTCAGATACCATGGGCGACATTATCACGAAATGTCGATCGCCAGGGTTTGAATTCAGCTACGGAACGCCATGGGCGGGATTATCTCGAAATCTCGAAAGCCAGGGTTCTGGGGGTTGCCATGGGCGGGATTATCTTGAAATCTTGAAAGCCAGGGACCCTTGAGGATTGATGATGGGGACGAGGAATCCGATACAGACCGTGTTGAGAAGCAAATCCGAAGCTAGTAATAAAAAGAAAAGAGAGAGAAAAGCTCTCCAAACAAATAAATATTCTATCTCTCTCTTACAAAAACGCACTGCAAACTGAACTTAGGCTAAAAATGTCTCAAGCACGGGTGCTTTAACCGTGGAGTCCAACAAACCCTAGGTTAGTTTTTGTGGGCCGTAGAAACCTTTGCGGAGGACTGAGGCTAAAGCGGGTCAGGTCCGGATTTTGGTTGGTACTTGAGTACCTCTAGGCCTATTGTCGGCATTCCTACCTAATCACAAAAGAAAAGGAGAAGCACTTATCATGATTGTTGACAGACACTCCGGGTCTAGAACGGAAGTTAAAACCTTGAAATTTTGATAAGGGACTAGCAAAAGCTAGGCATGGGGGTATGATGAGAGCCTCATCATGAGCCATAACTAGCTCATTTTGACCCAATAAAGAAGATAAAAGCTCCTATATAACCTAGAAGAAGGCCTCAATAAAGGAATAAGTGCTCTGAGAAGAAAACATGAATTAAAGGGTAAAACTGCAATTTTACCATTGCAGTGCATAAACGGGTTTTCTCAGAGGCAAAACATAGGTCAAATGGTCTAAATGAGATAAAAAGTGGGTTGAGTCAATCAGAAATGGGTTTATGTGCAATTTAGGAATTAAATGACATTTGATAACCCTAAAACAGATCTGCTTAAATTAACAAGGTTTCGGTCAGGATAAAAATCAAGTAACCCCTCTAAAAATCATGGAAAAATACTCCTTATGGTTTATAATACTTAACGTGGCCTTTGGAACCAAGTTTGACCTAGATTAGGGTCCTAGCCATTCAATTAACCAAATTTAGGTTTTTACACAAAAATATCCAATCAAACGAGGTCAAACCTAAAATCCAACTTCACCATTGGATTCCTTAGGTCCAAATTAGGTTTATACCAAAATTTGGACCTAGGTGGAAGTCATCTTAACCTACTTTGCAATTTAGTACACCCAAATCACAACTTGGTCCCTATCTTTTGAAAATCATTGCAGAGAGCCCCTAAGTTCCTCGCCACCTTTGCAATCAGGTCCTGCCACCATTGCTAGGGCAGAACCGATCTCCAGCGAGGTTTATAGATGGATTACTCTCTGATTTCTCAGAGATTCCCTCCCAGAAATGGAAGGAAGATTCTCTGAGGAATTCCCTTCCATCTAAAGCCAATCATGATCTCTGGTGTGAACCCAATCTCTCGTGCGAACGCATGAGGGATTTGGGTATCCACTTTCTTTCCTTCTCCGGCGAGTCGACGGAGGTGATTGCGCACCCTGCACACACTAGAAGGTTCGTCCAACACCTATAAAAGGACCTTCAGACCCGGCCGCAGATCTTCAGCCTTGTTTTGACAGAGATTCCCCCAAACTTTCCTCTCTCCCATCTCTGGCCAAGTAACTCGCAAGCTCCGGCGACCTCCTCCCCTCCTTCTCGTCGCTCTACTGCCATACCAGCAACAGAGTCAACTTTGCCTCTTTCTCCCGCGTTGCTCCATACCAAGCACGCGTGCCCCTGACCTCGTCCTCGTCGCCGCTCCCTCCCTCAGGGTTCTTCTTCCCCGACGACGGTAGTTACGTGCCGTCCACTCCGCTGCCTCCCTTCCTTCCAGATACCTTCTCCATCTTCCCCTCTCTCTTTTCCCCCTGTTATTTTATTTAATTGCCCCCCGACAGTGCTTGACCACCTCCATCTTCCTCGCATCCGACCGACCTCCGGCGAGCCGTTCCCACCACTCCGCCCCTCCACACAGCTCGCCAACCATCTCGTAAGCTCCGCCTCACCATAAGGAACACTTTCCGCCCCTCCACTGCCACTCCACACCTCCGTAGTAGCCCCCCGAACAACCCCACACCTCCGGCCACAGGTTGACCTAGGCACGCACACCTAGGCCGTCCTGCTGCCTGCAGCACTGTGCACCATCTTCGCCGTGCCACGGCAAAGGTTCCCAGCTGGTCTGATTAGGCCAATAGGCCGTGCTTGTGTTTGGCAGGTTTCAGCTCCTGCCGCCATTGACGGTTGAAGCAGCTTCGCAGCAACTCCAGGCGCAGCAACTCCAGGCTCCAGGTGCAGCAAACTCGCGCGAGTGTTGCGAAGCGATCAAGGCCAGCATTGACTCTGCGAAGCTCCCAGCCTTAGCAATTGCACAAAGAATCCTCTGCGGGCGCGCGCGAGAGCGGGGCAGAGACTTTAGTCCCACATCGTTGAAACGCGAAACACAGGTGCGCATAAATTGTTTTTGCGATATTGCCTTACTGCCTCCGAAAGCACAGGGGTGAGGTCCCTCACCCGACCCATGCCTGCCTCGTTCGCGGTTTCACCTCGCGGATCTGGCGAGATCCGACCCGACCCTATCCTGAGCACTCCTCGCGCATCACCCACCTGCCGGTGCGCCTGGTCTCGGGTGCGAAATCCGACCCGATTACCCGTGTGGCTCTGGGAAAGCGTCCTTGAGCGAATTGCAGAGAAAGAGAGAGACGTTTGGGTAGAGGGAAGGGGGTAGGTTTTGCATTGGCTGTGGTGTGCGCAGGAAAGAAGGAAGAGAGGAAGAAGCGAACACTTAGTCGCTGCAGCAAGGGAAAAGAAGAGAAGGAAGAGGCGAAGGAAAGCAAAAAGAAGAACTGAAGAAATAGAAGAGCAGGAGCAGAAGAAGAAGGAACTCTGAAGAAAGGAAGCTGATCAAGGCAGAGATCTGAGAGAAGGAAGGACTGCAGAAAAGACAAAAAGAAAGAAGAAGACAGAAGGGAAACAAAGGCAGGAAGAAGAAGTCTTCACAGGGAAGGGAAAGAAGTTCAAGGAAGAAAAAGACCTGTGGATCAGAAGAAAAGAAGAAGAGCCAACGAAGAAGAAGAAGGCAGAAGAGAGAAAGATGACTACGCTTAAGACGTCTGATAAAGAAATCAGACGTCCAATTCTGTTTTCTTTTAACAATTCTTTTTATAACTCTCTCTCTTTGAATCAATTATGTTCATTTAAAAGTTGTATTCTTTGGTTTTGAAAGTACTGAGATTGCTCCCTGTGTTCGACCTCGGATACTCTAGTTTTTCGAGTAATAAAATTATCTATATTTGTTTGAACGTTTTGTCGGCTATATTACAACGTGTTATCTTTTAAAATCCCACAAAAGCATACAAACAAGCTTCTACAGTTCTCTCTTTCTCTACTTCTACTCCTCTTCTTCTTTCTTTGCCTTTCTCTGTCGGCTGCCTCTTCTCTTTCTTTCTCATTGTCTTTGTCTTCTCTTTCCTCTGTCTTCTGCCTTTTGTTTTCCTTCTTTCTCCTTCTTCAGCTTCGCTTCTCCTCCTCTTCAGCCTACAGCAAAACCTACCCCCTACCTTCACGGACTCGCCTCTCTTTTCTCTCTTAGGTTCCACTCTCCCAGAGCCACAACCGATTAGGGTAATCGGGTCGGGTACATGCCCGGGACCACGCCCATCGGCTTGCGGTGGTGGGCAAGGAGTGCACAGTTGGATTGGGTCAGGCTAGGTCCGCGGGGCGTGAGCGCGGACGAGGCCGGTTCGGTCGGGTGAGAGAGACCTCACCCTGTGATTCAAAGGTGATAAGCTACTAGCAGAAATTGAATTTATTCGGCATCACTTGGTTCGCAGCCACTAGTGTGGGACTAAATACGCGCCCTTCTTCTTGTGTGCCTACAGCAGAGGTATTCCTTCAATTGGCTTAACTGCTACGGCCTTCGACTGGAATTGAGCACCTAGAATCATGCACAAGCATCTTCCACATAGCCTGCGACAGGGACCTGGAGCTAGCAAGGCCTGGAGCTCGCTTCAAGCTTGCTTCAACCTCTGCGCCAATGGCGGAGGACGCCTGTACCTGAAATCACAAAGACAACCTCGCAGCCACGTCAAATTGCTCAGGAAGCTTCGCCGAGGCATGGTGAATGTGCTGCGATGGTTGGCGTATGTGGGAATGCCTGTGCAAGCATGCCTAGGGCACACTATGTGCGTATGTGTAGGTGTGTTTGGGGGTGTGTTTAGGTGAGTGGAGTGGCGGTATGAGTGAGGGGAAATGTTGAGTGGAGTGAGGGGATGCTTATGTACTTGTTGGCGAGGGGTGGGATGGTCTATGGTGGTGGAGTGGTCTCGCTAGAGGTGGTGGCCGGAGGTGAAGGAGATGAGGGTGTGGAGTGCGACAGTAGTCGATTTAGGGAAATAAAGAGGGAAGAAGAAAGTAGAGAGTGAAGGAGACTTACCTAAGGTGATAGTGGACGAAGGCGAGACGGAGATGGCGTTGGGCGCGTACTGCCGATGCCGGAGACGAAGGTGCTCAGAGGGAGATGGTCGATGTGGAAGAAGGGGAGACAAGGGCGTCGGCAGGTGCTGCGCGACGCGGACGAATGCAAGGAAGAAGAGCCTGCCACTGGTATTGTGGTCAGGCGACGAAGGAGGGAAGGGAAGGTCGCAGGAGCTTGATGAGCGAATCGGCCGGAGGAGGAGAGAAGAAATTGAAGGGGTTTTCTGGTTGATATCAAGCTTAGGGGATGCAGTTGAATCAGGGGCTTCTTAAATAGGCCTCTAGAGAAGGATTTGTGAGCAAGGTATGGTCGCCGGAGTAGGAATCTTCAAAAGACCCAAATCTCTCATGCGTTCTTATGAGAGATTGGGAAACAATTAGGGCTCATCAATGGGTTCAGATTGGAGGAAATTATTCAAAGAATCTCCCTTCCAATTTTAAAGCGGATTCTCTGAGAAATAAGGGAGAAACCACCTTCTCAAGCTCGCCGGAGTAGGATTCCTCCACTATAATGGCAGAGGAACTTAATTGCGAGAACGATGAAGAAGCTAGGGGGCTTTTGCAAAGGTTTTTGAAAGATAGGGGTACAAATGTAATTAGGTTGGACCTATTTGCAAAGTGGGTCAAGATGAGTTCTCCTTAGGTCCAAGTTTTGGTACAAACCTAATTTGGACCTAAGGAATCAAATGGTGAAGTTGGATTTTGGATTTGACCACGTTTGACTAAAAAATTTATGCAAAAACCCAATTTATGGCAAATATCTGTATGAGACCCCATTCTAGGTCAAGATGGGTTCCAATGGCTAATTTAAAGGTTATAAACCCTAGAGAATATTTTTCTATGATTTTTAGAGGGTTTAGGTGAATTTTATTCTGACCAGAACCTTGGTTAATCAAGTGGGTCTGTTTTAGGATTTTAAGAAGTCATTTAATTCACAAAGTACACACAAACTCGTTTCTGTCAAATCCAACCCACTTTTTATATTGTTAAGACCTTTTGACCTTTGTTTAGCCCTTGAGAAAATCTTTTGTTATACTGTAATGGTAAAATTATAGTTTTACCCCTTGTTTCTTGCTTTTCTCTCAAAAAGGTTATTCAGTGAATTAGGACCTCCAATTGGTTATGTAGGAGCTTTTATTTTCTTCTTTGGGTCAAAATAAGCTAGTTAGGGCTCATGATGGTGTTCCCATCAAGAGGGGAGGATGAAGGGAGAGGGTTCGCACTAAGAATAGACGAGTTGCAAGAAGGAGGCGGTGTAAAGGAGGGGTGGGGGAGGCGGTCCGTGCGAGGAGGGTTTGCTAGGGCATGGAGGGTTGGCAAGGGAGAGGGAGAGAGGGGAGGACAAAGGGAGAGGGTTCGTGCTCGGAGTGAAGCAGCTGCAAGGAGGAGGCGATGCGGTCGGCGCGAGGAGGGTTTGCTAGGGCACGGAGGGTTGGCAAGGGAGATGGGAGAAGGATTCGTCAAGAAATCATTGGGATACATTGGGCAATTTTTCGGACTTCGGATCTGATGTAGCCGTAAGGCCCTTTTTCTTGATTTTAAGGTGTCGAGTTCCTCCACGCCATTAGCGATGAACTCGAGCGAAGCTTGAAGCTCTCTTCAGCTGTTGAAGCCCCAGGAGACACCCCCAGGTTGAGCGGAAGGCACCCAAGCATCTGCCCAAGTGCTTGTTCATTTAAATTCTCAACACAGTTAATTAAGTTATTTAGGCTTAATTAATCGCATGAGAAAGTAACTTAGGTTAACCTAATTTTATGTCGGTTGTGTATTATAGGGTCAAGTTAACCCAACATTTTAGATTTTTAAATTCTTTTTAACTGGTTGAGCCTAGGCCGTTCACTGGGAAGCATAACCTAATCTTAATTCACCATTAATTGCTAAGGAATAATTAAGAGTCAATTAATTAATCAGATATTAAATTAAATACTTTAAGCACATGGATATTGCATTAAAAATGATTCAAATAAGAGCATGCAACATTTCATTAAGAAAGAATATATTTACACATGTGATTTAGCAATGAGGAATAAGTAAACATGTTTATTATATCAAGTGATTCTAATTAATGCAAGAAAAATGATATACAAAAAAAGTATATTTTCCTTTTACAACATTAAAAGTTCAAAATACAGTAAAAGAAAATTCTTTCCTTCTTTAGCCCTTATCTTCTTCCTTATATTTTCTTTCTTTTTCATTATTGTCCTCTATATAGCTTCCTCTCCTTCTTCTTCTGCTGTGTTCTCTCTCTCTTTCTCTGTCTCTCGAGCTCTTCTTCTCTTTCTTATTCCTTTAGCCTTAACCATTCCTTAAGCTCTCAAATTCTCTTTATTGTGCTTAATGAATTCCACCCTTAATACAAAAATTTGGTTTTCTGACTGGTGGCTTAGACCGGTTGGAGATACACAACATCCCCTAAAGGGTGGGACCAGACCCTACTGGGTTCGAGCCTAGTTTTACTTAGGTGTTTTATTTTCCAATTCAAGTTCATGCACAGTATCCGACCTCCTAGGCCCACAACACGCCCACTTACGGGCCTACGCCCATAGGCGCACACACACACCCGTGCGCAGACACATGCACACACACGCACCCGCACCCAAAGCCAAGTTTCATTTCGCACCCTACGCTGACGACCGAGAAGGCTAATGCATTTTTTCGTATTATATTAAGTCGTGTTGCAGTGGTTTTCTGAGGTAGGACTATCTTTCCCAAGTTCTGGCCGATCTTTCGCCGGCAAGTCCAAATGACTCAGTTGTCCAATATGATCGACCAAAGGCTCGATTGAAAGATAATAAGATGTTGTACAGGATTGTAACACCAATTTGGTGTTCAAATCTAATATGGCCTTTCGATTTGAAGGGGAAAGATGGGAGGTTTGCCACGGTCGAATGGCCTACAAAAAATGAAATCCAGGTCTTTTGACCTGTGGAAGAGGTTCTGGACCTCTAGGTGAGGTATGGATCACCCTCAGTAGGAGATTCAGCGGTGAATTAACAAGGAAAAGAGCTTTGAGAGACTTCAGGATGAGAAATATAACTCAGAGCTTCGTACTGAAGCTCTAGATTTCAGAATTAGGACCTAAATTGTCCAATAGAGAGCTAGCAACAATTTTTAACAGATTCAACAACCTCTGAGGGTTTTAACGATTACATCTGGGTGGATTTAGCGATAGAAATTTGCTAAGAACTCAATGAACATAGTATGGATTCAAAAAGAACCCAAACTGGACAGTAACCAAAATTTTCTTAATTCCTCATCAAAATAACTTTTAATCAGTTCTAATAATCTCTGCATCATCCTACCATCAGATTTAACTTAGTTAACAACAGGTTTGATCGATAAATCTCTCATGACAACCTACAGTTGACCAAATCAACCCAGGTGTTGACTTTCTAAATTAAACCCATTCTATCCTAATTAATGCTCTGAATCAACTCTAAACTATCCCAGAAACTTGCTCAGATCTTCAAAATTAGGTTTTAATCAAGTATTCTAGGGTTTCCAGACTCATCGCCTAAGATCTGAGGTAGTTTGTTTGACAGAACAAACCAAGACTTTCCTAACCAATTGACCAGCTAGTATGAATTCTTTAGACTCCCTTCTTGCTTAAGAACCTCTTAAATCAATCTATTTCTTGCTGGAGTTGTATCTCCAACTCTGCTGGAGTTGGAGAAGACAGAGGTCTATAGAGAACTCTAGGTGCTAAAACATCAATTCAAAAATAGAGACACATTCCTTAGGTCTTAAATAATCATTCTGGAGCTCCTTAAAGACTATTAAGGGATGAAGCTCAAATTGACCTCGCCGAAGCTCCGGTGAGTCCAGAAATTAATTTCAGAGATCAAAACCTTAAGAAAATGACCACTAAAAGTCTCAAGATGTTACGACCGCAGCTTCAAAACATCTTTTAAGATGTCTGGGAGCTGGCCCAGACGTCTGGGACACCTTCCAGACGTTTGGGATTTAATTTTCGCGGCACGGAGGATTTCGTCTGCGCGCCTGTGCGTGCAAACCTGCAGATGCACTCCTTTTTCCCTCTCCTCCGCAGGCACTGCCCCCTCTGTCTCGCTCTCTCTCTCTCTTTCCCCGCGTGGCTTTAAAAAGCCATGCCCTCTCCCTTACTCTCATCACGTCCGCTCCCTTCCTCTTCTCCTTCCAGCCGGTGCGCGAGTGCGAGTGTGAGCGAGAGGCGACAGCGACAGCCGCGGTGGGTGTGGGAGGAGGTGCTGCGCGAGGGAGGAGGCGTCAGCCGTGAGGGCTTGAGCCGGCCGACGGGGACGCAGTGGGCGCGGAGTGACGTGGGAGGCCTGCTGTAGCTCGAGCAGCAGGCGGACGAGGCGCGGCGCAGCCGTGCATCTCGAGCGGAGGGCGAGTCGCGCTCTGATTCTGGAAGTTTTTCCAGAATCAGACGTCTGGGTTTCCAACCAGACGACGATTAAGACGTCTGGAGGACTATCCAGATGTCTGGTAACTAAGTTATTTTTCCGTACTTCCTCCTTCTCTTCGACCGTCCATACTGAGAGCGAGGAATGGGTACGCGTAGGTTCTGAGATTCGCATCCAACGCGAATCAGACGTCTGGCAGCAGTGCCAGACGACTGGAGGGCTTCCAGACGTCCGGGGTGACCATCGGACGTCTGGGAACTAGGCCAGACGCCCCCGCAGGCTTCTGGACGTCTGAGAGACTACGCAGGACAAGGTACCATCTGATCTCCATTTTTAAGACGTCTGGAAGAAGTTCCAGACGTCTGATTTTGCACTATTTCGTCGTTTTCGACCCGTTTAGGGCCCGTTCGGAGTCCGTTTTCCGCTTTCGAGTTGCGTTCTTTTCAGAATTAAATCCTCTACCCGTCTACAGTGATTAGATACTGTTTTGAGAAACTCCTTGTGTTTGATCCTTGTGATAGGACCCCGTTCCATTGCAGTCTCGGGGGTTGCGGAGGCACGCGGGATTCCCGACCACGCCCCCAGTACTCCTGTTGTAATTGGTAGAGTGGCTTTTAAGTTTATTAGTATAATCTGTTAAATTATGGAACCATAAATAGAACATAGGACATTGCATGAATCCTAGGAATGAGAAACTAGAATGAATGGTAGATCCTAGGGTGTTGCATGAATCCTAGGACTGGAAAACTAGATTGTATGATAGATCCTAGGGTATGGCATGAATCCTAGGATGGGAAAAACTAGTGAAATATATGAATACTGCAGTCTTGGAAAATGTGGAAAGGAAATAATAGCTACCTGTAAATTGGTTTAACAGCTTCCTGTTATGAATAAATGAGCATGATTGAGAATATGGGATGTATGAACGTGAAACTGGAAATGTGAAACCTGAATGTGCTGAGTTAAAAGAGCTAGAACCCTATGGGGAATTAGGAGTAGAACTCCTGGAAGGTGAATGGAATAGAATTGGGGAAGTGAGCTGGCCCTTGAGTACGGAGTACTGATGAGAGCCTCATCATGAGCCATAACTAGCTCATTTTGACCCAATAAAGAAGATAAAAGCTCCTACATAACCTAGAAGAAGGCCTAACTGAAGGAACAAGTGCTCTGAGAAGAAAACATGAAATAAAGGTTAAAACTGCAATTTTACCATTGCAGTAGATAAACAGGATTTCTTAGAGGCAAAACATAGGTCAAATGGTCTAAATGAGATAAAAAGTGGGTTGAGTCAATCAGAAATGGGTTCATGTGCAATCTAAGAACTAAAAGACACTTGGTAACCCTAAAACAGACCCGCTTAAATTAACAAGGTTTCGGTCAGAACAAAAAGCAAGTAAACCCTCTACAAATCATGGAAAAACATACTCTAGGGTTTAGAACACTTAATTTGGCCTTTGGAACCTAGTTTGACCTAGATTAGGGTCCTAGCTCTTCAATTAACCTAATTTGGGTTTTTACGCAAAATATCCAGTCAAACGAGGTCAAACCTGAAATCTAACTTCTCCATTGGATTCCTTAGGTCCAAATTAGGTTTGTACCAAAATTTGGACCTAAGGAGGGGTCATCTTGACCTACTTTGCAATTTAGTACACCCAAATCACAAATTGGTCCCTATCTTTTGAATACCGTTGCAGAGAACCCCCTAGGTTCTTCGCCTCCTTTGCAAACCGGTCCTGCCGCCATTGCTAGGGCAGAACCGAGCTCCGGCGAGGTTCGGAGAGGGATTGCTCTCTAATCCCTCAGAGATTCCCTCCCAGAAATGGAAGGAGGATTCTCTGAGGAATTCCCTTCCTTATAAAGTCAATTACAATCGTTGGTGTGAACCCAATCTCTCGTGCGAACGCACGAGAGATTTGGGTATCCTAACTCCTTTCCATCTCCGGCGACCAACCTCAGGCAATTACGTGCCCTTCACGCCCTGCACACCAAGTCCAGCGCCTATATAAGAACCCACAACTCCGGCCGAAGAGGCTGAGCTTGATTTGGCCGAGTTTCCCCCTTCAATTCCTCTCCTCCTGCTCGGCCAAATGCCCCAGCTAGCTCCGGCGAGCCCCCCTCCCCTCCCTCTTCGCTCTGCCACAAAACCAGTGGCAGAGTTAGCTTCCTGACCTCCCTCCGTGTCGCGCAGTACCAGCGCACGCCGCCTCAGCCCCGTCGTCGCCGCCGTTCTCCCCCACTGGGCGTCATCTTCTCCGGCGACAGCAAGTACTGCTGTCCGCCTTCTGTCCCCTTTCGTCCTTACAATTAGGTTAGAACTCCTCTCCATCCTATCCTCTCTCTTTTCCCCCTGTTATCTCATCTGATTACCCCTCGACCGACGCTGACCACCCTCATCTTCCACATCACCGACCGAACTCCGGCGAGCCGCCCACACCACTCCGCCACTCCACACGGCTCGCCAACCACCTCGTGAGCTCCGCCTCACCACCAGGAACTCGCTCCACCCCACAACTGCCACTCCAGACCTCCATAACCACCCCCCGAACAACCCACCATCTCCGGCCACAGGTTGACCTAGGCATGCACGCCTAGGCCGACCGGCAACCTGCAGCATCACCCACCGCCTTCGCCGTGCTACGGCGAAGGTTTCCAGCTATTCTAATTGGGCCAATAGGCCGTTCTGTGGAAGCTCAGGTGAACGCCCCGGCCGCCATTAACAGCCGAAGCAGCAGGAAGCTTGGAGCAGCAGCAGGCGTCAGGCTTCCCAGGCGGCAGGTGCAGCAGACTCTCGCAAGTGTTGCGAGGTGACTGAGTTCAGCAAGGAGCACCAGCAGGGCCTTCAGCGTGGGCAATTGCACACGAGAGTCTGCGGGCGCACGCAAAGGAAGGGTGGAACGTTTAGTCCCACATCGTGGAATCTCAAGGCACAGGTATGGTATAAAGAGTTTTTGTGATATACGTTTACTGCCTCGAAAGCACAGGGGTGAGGTCCCTCACTGACCCCACCCGCCTCGTCCGCGGCCTGACCACGCGGACCTGGCGGATCCGACCCGACCTAGACCTACGCACTCCTCGCGCATCACACACCTGCAGGTGCGCCTGGTCCCGGGTACGATCCGACCCGATTGAGACTGTGGCTCTGGTAGAGCGGTTAGAGTGAATTGCTTGAGAGAGAGACACGCGCGGGTAGAGGGAGAAGGGTTAGGTTTTGTTCCCTGTGCAGGCAGGCTGATTGCAGGAGAAGGACTTGGCCGCGAGAAGGAAAAGAAAGAAAGAAGAAGGAACGGCAGAGAAGAATAGAAGAGCAAAAACTGCAGCAGAGAAGAAGCAAGAAAGAAGCCTTCGCAGGAGAAGAAAGGAAAGAGCAAGCCAGAAGCAAAGGCACAGAGAAGCCAAGTGAAGACTTTGCAGAGAATAGAAGAAAAAAAGAAAGAGCAAAAACTGCAGCAGAAGAAGAAGAATAATCAAGAAGAAAAGGAGAAATGCTTTTAAGACGTCTGATCTTGTGATCAGACGTCCAATTTCATATTTTCTTGCCCTAACTCCTTTTAATCGCATACATTCATACCTGAATTGATATTTTGAGTAAATTAGAGTGTTCAATTACATTTTGATTTAGTGGTAAGTTCCATTTGCTCCCTGTGTTCGACCTCGGATACTCCGGTCTTCGAGTAATAAAAACTTTGTATTTGTTCGAACGTTTTGTCGGTTATACTACAACATAATACACTTTAAATCCGCACGAAACGTCCGTGAACAAGTACCAAGGAGAGCGACTGTCCCCCTGTTTAGTGCAGAGCGGAGCTAGCCGCCCCAGGGACCCGGGGTTAGGCCTGGCCACTTTGTACCGACTTGCTGGCCCTCGTGTACGCAGTACCTAGGAAAGCTACTAGTGTAGGGTGAGTACTAGCTACCCCACGGGCCCCGGGGTTCTGCTAGCTCACCTATACCGACTTGTTAGGCCCACTGGGCAAACCAGGGTAGTCAGGCGAGGGTGCGCGGACTGTGGAGGGGCAAGGCCCCTGTTTGGTTACTGTGGAGGGGTTAGACCCCTATTACTGAGAGGGCTCTGCCCTGTACTGATTCCGTGCTGAGCTTTGGGGCGCACCCGTTAACGAAAACGACTGACCGCGTGCCAGTGCGGGTTAGCTACCTGTGCGTTTATCGCGTGTGCCGTAGTCACCGTTACGTCTGTCCGTGACCTTGAGGTGGTTGACTGAGAGTAGGATCACCACAGGGGACTCTCCCGGCCAGGAGAGCACCACGTGCTACTTCTACTGTTCGGAAAAGACTGCAATCAAGATCGTTCCCACGAGGAACATTCAAGATCAAGTGAAGGATCTGAGAATTAGATAAATTTTGCAACAATAGAAAGACGTAAATAAAGGAAGAAAGAAAATTAAGACAGCTACTTTACACTTTACTGTTTCTTTAGTTTAGCTGCCACTCTACTCAGCGTTTTGCTGACGTGTTACACTCGTTACTTTTCAGGACCAGGTGTTGAGCAGCCAGGGTCAGCGGCTGCAGAGGACGCTGGGCCGAGTAGGGTCTAGTAGAGTTACCACTGCTCTTTTGTACCCCTTTTGTTTCCGCTGTAGTGAGTAGTTTTTGTTACTCTCTGTACTTTTCTTTACTCGTAGTTCTTATTATGTTATAAATGTTATTCTACTGTTGTGGTGGTACATGCTGTAGTAGTTCTTTTTCTTACTGCTGTATTTTGTTACTGCTAGTTATATTTCATGTTGAATGTGGTTTATTTTACTGCTCTTTTGGTTACTTCCTCGTTGGACGACTAGGTCTTGGGATTAGTCGAGTCGGTCCGGTTCTTGTGTCTCGTAGGGACTCGGGAATCGGGTCGTTACACAAGAGCTTCTTGAGGTCACAAGGAACCTCTGGAGCTCACCAAGTTGTCCAATTGATGATTGAATTGAGTATTCAACAGGGAATTTAGGAAACTTAATCTCAGAGTTCGCACGAACTCAGAGTCAGCTGTCTCACTCAATTGAGTGGGGCTAAGGCTCAACAAAACCTTGCGATGCTCTCTAGGGGGTTAATTAGGTGGAGGAACTCTTTCGAGCTCTCCATTGACAGAGAGCTTGAAAGTTGGAATGGAATTAGGTGTTTACTTACTATGAGTTAATTATACTAATTAGGTACAGGATCGGGGCCCCTAGATTATGGAGAAGTGATGGAGGGCCCCAGCGAGTGTATTCTAAGCTTAGAGGGCTCCGCTGTGGACAGCGGAGGTCATCGATGTAGGTGATGTTGGACTAGGCGATTCAGCTGCTAAAAGTAAGGGAAAAGAAGTGGAGTGTGATTGTGAAGAGTCAAGAAGTGTGTACAGATAGTGAAAGAATGGATTGAGGTCCAGCGAGGCTAGAAATCCGCCTCGCCGGAGTTGGGGACGAAGGTCTGAAATTGAACTAACCTAAGCTAATCTACCTACCTAAACTATCCCTAACTAACACTATCTATTCTACGATTACCTGGATGAAGTAAGGGGGAGGGATCTCCGTTGATGGCTGCATAACGGAGGACAAAACAGAGGGTTGAAGATAGAGCTCCCGCGAGAAGCTGAAAGCAAAGAAAGAGGATGCGACGCTCCTTGGTGCTGTCACGATCGTCCGAAGAGGAAGAGGAGGTGAGAGAGGCGAGCTTCCCGTTGGAAAAAGCTCCGAGAGATATGTGAGAGGTTGCCGGAGTTAGCTGGACGAATAGCCTATCATTAGCTCAGTAAAGGAAGAGGGAAGGGAGCTGACCTCTGTAATCGGAGGGGTCGAGGGGTTTAAATAGGTTTCGGCGGCTGTGATGGTGGCTGAATCTGGACGAGAATATGTCTAGGTGCAGGGTAACAACCGGCATCTTCTCCGATGTCGGTGAAGTTATCCTCGAGCCCTAATTAGGATTTCAAGATCATCCAAACTGATGGATGAGGTGCAGGTGAAGAGCGAAAGCTCCAGGAGCTTAGCGAGGGAGCATGGACGCTGGATTAGCGATCATCGGATGGTCTTGTCACCGTCGCACAGTAGCCATTAAAGTTGCTGAAGGAGAAATGAAGACGGAGGATGTACACAGGGACTTGTATGTGAGGAAAGATAAGGACCTAGGTGAAGGGAAAGGACTCAAATGCAATGAAACCTAAGGACTAAAACGTAAACTAAGATTTTCAAGGCTTATTTTAATTTAATTCTTTTTCAACTTTTTATATATAATTATAAATAAGCTAAATATTATATTGAAACCTTGTATTTACATTTTTGACAAATTTATTTATATTTATTTATTAACTTAAGTTATTACATACTTAGGTCTTAAGTTATACTTAAGTTAAATAAGATATTAATTAGGTAACTAATTAATGATAATTCGAGTCCAATTATTAATTAAGTTATTAATAATGTTAATTGACTTATAATTTAGCATTTTTAACATATTTTTAGGTCCTTTATTGATTTGTCACTTATTACATAATTATCCCTTATATATGCATATTCCTAGCTAATTACCTAGGGAAACTAGTTAATTAAGGGTAATTAGGAGCCATGATAAGCCTCTCATCAATGCTCATGTGGGAACGTCGAGTATTTCGTCAACTTCAATTGGAAGCCATTCTCGCAGCTGCATACGTGAAGAAGGTGGGACATTTAGTCCCACCTCGGAAACCAGTGGAGCTGTAAACCTACATAAAAGGAAAAAGTGTTGAGGGCTTATCGCCTCAAAACACAAGGGGGTGAGATCCCCCGCGTCCCTCACATGCCTCGCCTGTGACACTATCCACTCGGGCCTGGTCTGACCTGTATACCCACCTACGCCTGCGCAAAGCTCAGCTGCGACCACGCCCGCAGCCGTGGTCCTGGGTGACCTCATGCCTGATACCTGACTACTCGGTTATCCTTGAGAAGAGAAGGAGAGGAAGAAAGAGAGAGAGCACGCAGGGTTAAGGGGGTTTTTGCTCTATTGTGTATTGGCCAATTTCGTAAGGTGTCCCTCGGTGCATAAGAGACAGAGCCAAGTGAAGAAGAAAGAAAAGGCAAAGGTCAGAGAAAAGAAAGAGAAGCCATAGAAGAATGACCAAGGCAAGGAAGAAAGAAGAAGAAGACGAGGAGGACCATCGAAGAAGAAGAAGAAGGAAGAAGAGATTGCCAAAGAAGAATAGCAGCAGCAAAAGAAAAGAGGAATTACTGTAGTAACACATTTTAAGACGTCTGATTTCCTGATTATCAGCTCTTTCATATTAATTATATTTAAGTAATTGCTATATGTGTTAGACTAAAAATTGGTGATCCAAATACCGTTATTTTATCTAGATTTCTTTTGACTCTTCATATACTTATGCTATACATTGCATATTAGTTTTTGAGTAATTAATTATGCTTATTTATATTATTTGTCAAGATTAACGATTGAATTCCATATTTACTTCCAACGAACGACCTCGAATTTCATTTCTGATATTCAAGTTATAAATTTTATCTGTTTCTCGATTATTGTGGATTTCAAACTACAACGATAATACATTGATTTAAATCCTAGATAGATCGCTTAAACAATGGGAGAGGATGAAGGGAGAGGAAGGGAGAGGGAGAGAGGGGAGTGCGATTTCCTAGGGCACGGAGGGTTGGCGAGGGAGATGGGAGAGGACGAAGGGAGAGGAAGGGAGAGGAAGAGAGGGGAGGGCGAGCATCCCTGCAGCTGTCAATGATGTCGAAGTAGTCGGAGTGGAAACTGGAGCAGAGGAGCTGCATGGTGAGGGGTGAGGAGATGGAGATAGGGGTGGAGGTAGAGCAGGAGGAGGAGGAGCGGGAGGAAGCCACCGCTGAGGCGAGTAGGGTGGGGCTGTTCACGTGATGGGTTGAGAGAGAGGTGAGAGCAGGAGCTTAGTGGGAGTCAACATTAGGCTCAATCTTTATGATTATCATATTGGATGTTATTGAAGGCAACTGCTACAGTCACATTGTAACCCAAATAGTCACAGCCTTTAATAGATATTATGAATCCGTGATCTAATTTGATCATATTGCATTGGAACTTTAGCTATCAGATCCGATTTGTATCATGGCCTAATCCAAATAATACAACCTACAAAATTTTAGACTTGATTGATCGGATTGGATTGATTTTCCATGCATTCAAAATGGTAAATATATTTTATATGTTTGTTCTGATGGTCGTTGGAAAGCTGTAAGGTTAAGACATTACTCTGTATCATGCTAGATTTTGTTTTTCAAATTTAAGGAAATATATTTCATTAACAAAGAGAAATATTCGATGCCGAAGGACATACCCTGCAGGGAAGGGAGAGAAAAGTCTAGATACCGTTATGAGGAGAGGGTTATGTCCGTAGAAATGAGGTTAAGTTAAAACTTAGACAAATTGCATATAAGAAATAAAATGAAGTATTTTAGATTGGAAATTGGATGACTCCTAAAAAAGTGACCTTACGTTTTTAGATACGATAAAATATGAATAAAAAAAATCTTGAAAATCATATTACGAGTAAGTCGAAATTTATTAATCTAAAAATTAAATTCGACCATTGAAAATCATTAGAAACTTAATCGTATAAATCTAAGGTCATATTCGATCTCAACAAAATTTAAATTATATTAAAAAAATAAAACCTAAAACTTTGAACAGATTTATCCTAACTCAAGAATACAAAAAATGATCAAATCACCCATATTACCGCCAAGCTTCCAAACACCCAACACTACCGCCAACAGCAACCACCAACTGCACGAGATGTCACACCACCGAGTGGACCGCACGCCAACAATTTTGTCGTTGTTGTTACTTTATAATTTACAGTGTAATGCATCCGATTTTTTTTTACTTTTTAAAATTTATAAGGTGACCTCAACCGAAAGGTCAACCTTCTCGTTGGATTCCCCACGGTTGGGCGAGGTTGGCCTTTCTGTTAACCGCAGGACATTCAAAGTCTTGTAATATTAGATCTTTAAACACATTCTGATTGTTAGTAAACAACTGCCTCTACCATCAGCCAGAGAGATTTTGGGGCATGAGGTGTCTCCGATATTGTAAAAAGAGATATGTCGTAGCAGAAATTGAAAACGGGGGTTCGAAGTCTTGAATGATCCATCGATTTTGTAGATCATCCGATCATCTAACGACTTTGCTTTCTTCTTCTCCTCAAGATACAAGTGATGCTTGAAAAATAATTGCAATAGTCAAATTAAAAAATGACTTTATATATATATATATATATATTTCAACATTTTTACATGAAATTTTCTTGGAATCTTCTTCATAAGTTTAATGTTAATTAATATAAAAAGTCAAATTAATGAGTAATTACTTAATTATTAATTAGCTTTAAAATATCTTATTTTATAATTAAAGTCATTCGATAATATAAGAACTTAATATGTTTAAAATTTTATTTTATTAGATTTTCCCGCGTACCTCCATCCGCACGGAGACAAAGCTTCCGGTCCACATTAGGTCAAAACTGGGTTTAATGTGCGAAAATGGAAGCTTGCTCATCAAGGAACTACGTCGGAAAAATTTAGGTCAAATATTGCGGCAAATCCATTTAGATTGACATTGTACTTTGTAGTCGTAATCAATAATACAGTGAAATTGGGGAATATATTCTCCTCAAAACAAGGCCCTCTAATTAGCACAAATTGGATACATATGTATACATGCGTACACATATTTATTGGGTAAATTGATAACTTTTTAAATCCCATACCATTATTTATATCCATTTGAATTTTGAAATTAAGACCCATATTTTCTCATTTACAAATGAATTAAATTTTACTACTGGATCCGGATCGGTTGGGTGGGGTTTGGATCGGACGAACCCTAACTTGCGTCTCAAGTTTGTACAGGTAGGAATTACATCGTCGTTAAGTGTCCGTGTTCCTTATCGTATCACTTGCAGTCAAGGACGAAACACACGTGAGTAACCAAGGGGATGGAGCGGAGGAACGCAGGGGACATTGTACAAAAAGCCAAAGAGGGCAGGTATGGAATCACTCCACTCGCCCTAAGCAGAGAGAGAGCGTAGAGAGTAGAGAGTAGAGAGGGAAAGTGGGAGGTGAATCTGCCCGACATGGCATCTGCAGCGGATTGCAGTGTGACTGAAGGACTCCTCCACGTAAGAATATTCCACTGTTCGTTTGTTTCTTTATTTGAGTGTCTTTCATATTATTCTCTTGATTGATGAATTTCATGACAATAAATCAAATTCTTTCCCATATAAAGTAATCTAATTTGTTGATTACTTACGCACATAATTGAACAAGAATCCCCTTTCGGGCTTTAGTTTGGTAACTTTTTAAATCCCATACCATTATTTATATCCATTTGAATTTTGAAATTAAGACCCATATTTTCTCATCTACAAATGAATTAAGTTTTACTACTGGATCCGGATCGGTTGGGTGGGGTTTGCATCGGACGAACCCAAACTTGCATCTCAAGTTTGTACAGGTAGGAACTACTTCGTCGTTAAGTGTCCGTGTTCCTTACCGTATCACTTGCCACCGGCGGTCGAGGACGAAACACACGTGAGTAACCAAGTGGATGGAAACGCAGGGGACATCGTTCAAAATGCAAAAGAGGGCAGGTATGGAATCACACCACTCGCCATAAATAGCACAGAGAGACAGAGAGAGTAGAGAGCACGAGGTTTGGAAAAAAGAGAAACGTTTTGCTCGCGTTTTTCCACGGCGTTCATCACGCTGCCCGACATGGCATCTGCAGCGGATTGCAGTGTGACTGAAGCACTCCTCCACGTAAGAATATTCCACTGTTCGTTTGTTTCTTTATTTGAGTGTCTTTCATATTATTCTCTTGATTGATGAATTTCATGACAATAAATCAAATTCTTTCCCATATAAAGTAATCTAATTTGTTGATTACTTACGCACATAATTGAACAAGAATCCCCTTTCGGGCTTTAGTTTGGTAACTTTTTAAATCCCATACCATTATTTATATCCATTTGAATTTTGAAATTAAGACCCATATTTTCTCATCTACAAATGAATTAAGTTTTACTACTGGATCCGGATCGGTTGGGTGGGGTTTGCATCGGACGAACCCAAACTTGCATCTCAAGTTTGTACAGGTAGGAACTACTTCGTCGTTAAGTGTCCGTGTTCCTTACCGTATCACTTGCCACCGGCGGTCGAGGACGAAACACACGTGAGTAACCAAGTGGATGGAAACGCAGGGGACATCGTTCAAAATGCAAAAGAGGGCAGGTATGGAATCACACCACTCGCCATAAATAGCACAGAGAGACAGAGAGAGTAGAGAGCACGAGGTTTGGAAAAAAGAGAAACGTTTTGCTCGCGTTTTTCCACGGCGTTCATCACGCTGCCCGACATGGCATCTGCAGCGGATTGCAGTGTGACTGAAGCACTCCTCCACGTAAGAATATTCCACTGTTCGTTTGTTTCTTTATTTGAGTGTCTTTCATATTATTCTCTTGATTGATGAATTTCATGACAATAAATCAAATTCTTTCCCATATAAAGTAATCTAATTTGTTGATTACTTACGCACATAATTGAACAAGAATCCCCTTTCGGGCTTTAGTTTGGTAACTTTTTAAATCCCATACCATTATTTATATCCATTTGAATTTTGAAATTAAGACCCATATTTTCTCATCTACAAATGAATTAAGTTTTACTACTGGATCCGGATCGGTTGGGTGGGGTTTGCATCGGACGAACCCAAACTTGCATCTCAAGTTTGTACAGGTAGGAACTACTTCGTCGTTAAGTGTCCGTGTTCCTTACCGTATCACTTGCCACCGGCGGTCGAGGACGAAACACACGTGAGTAACCAAGTGGATGGAAACGCAGGGGACATCGTTCAAAATGCAAAAGAGGGCAGGTATGGAATCACACCACTCGCCATAAATAGCACAGAGAGACAGAGAGAGTAGAGAGCACGAGGTTTGGAAAAAAGAGAAACGTTTTGCTCGCGTTTTTCCACGGCGTTCATCACGCTGCCCGACATGGCATCTGCAGCGGATTGCAGTGTGACTGAAGCACTCCTCCACGTAAGAATATTCCACTGTTCGTTTGTTTCTTTATTTGAGTGTCTTTCATATTATTCTCTTGATTGATGAATTTCATGACAATAAATCAAATTCTTTCCCATATAAAGTAATCTAATTTGTTGATTACTTACGCACATAATTGAACAAGAATCCCCTTTCGGGCTTTAGTTTGGTAACTTTTTAAATCCCATACCATTATTTATATCCATTTGAATTTTGAAATTAAGACCCATATTTTCTCATCTACAAATGAATTAAGTTTTACTACTGGATCCGGATCGGTTGGGTGGGGTTTGCATCGGACGAACCCAAACTTGCATCTCAAGTTTGTACAGGTAGGAACTACTTCGTCGTTAAGTGTCCGTGTTCCTTACCGTATCACTTGCCACCGGCGGTCGAGGACGAAACACACGTGAGTAACCAAGTGGATGGAAACGCAGGGGACATCGTTCAAAATGCAAAAGAGGGCAGGTATGGAATCACACCACTCGCCATAAATAGCACAGAGAGACAGAGAGAGTAGAGAGCACGAGGTTTGGAAAAAAGAGAAACGTTTTGCTCGCGTTTTTCCACGGCGTTCATCACGCTGCCCGACATGGCATCTGCAGCGGATTGCAGTGTGACTGAAGCACTCCTCCACGTAAGAATATTCCACTGTTCGTTGTTTCTTTATTTGAGTGTCTTTCATATTATTCTCTTGTTTGATGAATTTCATGACAATAAATCAAATTCTTTCCCATGTAAAGTAATCTAATTTGTTGATTACTTGCGCACATAATTGAACAAGAATCCCCTTTCGGGCTTTTGTTTGGTATATCCGTGATTGCACCCTTTCCTATCCACCGTGCACCTTCCGCCTCCGCCACCTGTCCGTTACCCCAACGGTATCGCCTTTTGGAAAGGGAAATATTTGATTTAGCCAACCAACTTACTAACTCGGAACAACCTTTTCTCCACTCTTCCACCTTTCCAAAAACTCAAAAGAAATTGGGGGTTCCGATCGGCCGTCGTAGGTTGATCAGTGCTCCTCCCCCACCTCCGGATCTCCTCCTTCTACCCTTGGACTTTCCCTCTTCCACTATCGAAGCCTCTACGCGACATGCATCGTTCTTGGCGCTCGTTGTGCCCGGTTGCGTCGGCTACAGTCGTGGAGGTTTCCTTGCCGACGTTCGTCGCCGTGGTGCTCCCGGTTGGCGCGATGGACAACCGGTAGATACAATCTAAGGGTGAGTGCTGCGTTCAACGGTATTCCTTGCCAGGTCTATTTCTTCCATTTATCATGGTATGTGTGCCGATGTGTTATTGGGTAGAGATGCATGTGTGGATGGAAATGTGAAGGGAAATTATTTGGTGCACCTACAGGAACTCATCAAATCTCACCCTGGGTGCACTTCAACTCTTGGATGGATTGGTACGGATCCCATCGTGGCAATTCATTTCTATCCGATGGAAAAGACACCCAAGGTACATGGGATCTTTGATGAAATCCCAGGTGCACCAACCATTGTCCAAGGTGAAGAAGAGGTTGTTAACGGTATATAGTGGTGATCGATAGTTGATGGTATGTGATCTGTGGCTTGTTTTGAGTATGATGGAGCTGAAGGTGATGTGCTGATGGTATTTGATGTTGAGGTGGAAGAGGTACTCGTTGGAGGAGGAGGATGTGCTTGTTGGAGGTTGTGTGTCACCGAAGGATGGGGAGGATGTGTGCTTGACGAGGTGAGGACATGTGCTGATTGGTGAGGATAATGAGATCATGTGTCGGAGGAGGTGAGAACATATGATAGATGGTGATGGAGGTAGAGTTAGGAATTAAGTTTGCAGGAGATGAACTCAAAAGAAGTTATATTTATTAATTTATGAAGGTCAACTAATTGGAGGGAGGAGATGTGGGAGGGGTGGGCAGTGTGGGATGTGTGTAGGCCATGCAGCTGAATAGGACGTTTAGCTCCTATTCCTTCCAGGAAGGGAGTTCTGTTTTGTTAGATACTTCACTTCCAATTGATGAGGCTCTCGACGGTTATGATTGTACCATGCGGGCTGTTGATGCGGTTAGATAGCATGGTTCGGTGGTGGCTGCTGTTGCATTGGATACTCATGGAAACATTATCGTAGCCCAGGCCTTCAATCATTCCTCAACTTCTTACGAGGAAGCAGAAGATTTCCCTATTTTATGAGGCATCCGCTTCGCCTTATCTTTGACTTACACCAGGGGATGCATTCTCAGCGATGCCTTGTCTCCGGTTGGTCAAATTCTTGGATCTATGCAACCTTAGTGGAGGACGTTATATATTGTCAAATCCAGTCAGGATCTCCCACAACAATTTCCCTTTCTTAAGATTCTCCATCTTCCTAGATTAAGGGTGGAAATGGCACACTCTTTGGCTAATTTCTGTATTAATTTATGTGTGTCTGGACCTGGGACGGGGACTACAACCCCTGCCATGTTTATGGTTGCGTATGAACGAAAGCTTGTTACCCATAAAAAAAAAAAATTTCTGGTATATAGTTCTTAAAGAAATAAAAAAGTAAGTGGAGGAGACTACCCCACGTGTCCCTCCTCGACACCACCCCTGGACAAGGAGGACATGTGTAGTCGGAGGTTGACGAGGATGGTGCCATGGTCGTGTGCTGCTGTGTGTCGTCGGTGCTGCTGCGGTGTGCTTCCTGTGGGCACAGGCACAAGTAGTGGTGGTGGAGGGGGTTTGGGGAGGGAGGAGCACCCTTTTATGCACCTGCAGGTTTCATGGAAAATTGTTTGGAATATCGCTTGTGTGTCCTATTAATCTAATCTATGATTTATACTAAAGGTGGAGCATTTTCCGGCATCTTTATGTCCAAATTTGGTCGGCTTTCATTTCTGAACAAATTTAGGAATGCTGCCATATATATATATATATATATATATATATATATATATATATAGGTTCAGATTAGTCAAGTGTGACAGACACATATATTTCTACCTTCTTAGGTCATATATTATTATTCTGACTTTTAACGTAAATGTCACATCAATTCACTACAAAGCTGGCATATTTTTCTGAAATGGCTTCAAATATTTCCCCTTTGTCTTTTTGGAAATTTCCATGCGATCCCTCTTTCTAAGCTTCTTACCATAAAAGATTACCACCACCACCAAAGTAGTAAGAATCGTTCACTTTCCATCGGATCACGTCTAAATGGTTGTTTCATCACTTTCTTAGGAGTGAAGTGCATAAGCAAACACCTCCATTACTTAACCATAAATGATTTGTAGAATAAGTAGTATGAAAGAAGTCAAATAAAATAATAGAATAAGTGTATTAATTTATTTGAAAATTTTGATTGATTAAAGTTATTTTAATAAAAAAGATATCAAACACTTCCATGGCTTGTTTAGGTGGAGGAACTAACACCATAATTTCTCTTATATGGACACTTTAAATTCTGAAATTATTTTATTTCAAAATTTAGTGACTAATTACAAAGAAAATAATATCACTTCCATGATGAAATTTTTTTACTCTTCTAAAATATATAATCCAAGGTAAGATATTTAATTCTATGGTAAGATATTTAATTATCGAAAACATGTTAAAACGTGTCCAGCTCATCTCTTAACTTCATTCCTTCTGATTTTTCTTGTAATTCCCTTTTCCCTCATTCAGCTCCCAGAGAAAGTGGACGGGATATATATAATGCTTATTTCAAACAAATTTGTTGCAATTTTCAGGTAGCTTTGTTGTGCAAGGAGTCGTGTAAGGAGTTGTGCACGGAGTCCCGTCCAGACCAGTTCTTGGGGGACCAGTCCTCGTCCGATGGGCACACCAGACGTTGCTACGTCAAACGCCGAAGCCAGCCGCTCTTAATGCTCGCGAACCCGGAAAGCCAAGCCAGCGCACACATCAGGATCGACGGCGTTGAGGCTGCACTAAGCGATGCCATCACGTACCTCTCCAAGGCAAACGCTGCACAAGTCGAAGAGACGACCATCAACTCCGAAGTGGAGTACCCCACGGTGGAAAGCGTCACCGGGCACATCCTCCGCTTCCTCGAGTCATCGACTGTATGCCGAGAAGCCTCGTCCCACCTTGATCACCTACACGAGATCTTTACTCGCCGCATCAATGCTGGTAGCGGGGAATTGGTTGGCTACGAGGTGTTGGTCGAGGCGGTGGAGGAGTTCGTTGGTGGAGGAAACCCATTCAAGGCCACAGAGGCACAGGCGTCCAAGGGGAATTACCTTGGTCAGGATAATCAGGTGCTCGCAAAGATCAACCGATTGAAGGTCAAGTACAACCGTGCCATCAAATTGAAGAGGATGACCGTGCCAGTCATCATGGGTTTACTTGCGGTCGGCTCGTTGATCCTCTGTATTACACTGCCTGCGTTGGCCACCACGTTAGGAGCGGTCGCCGCAATGGTGACGGCTTTCAGTACTACTGTTGCTTGGGAGAAGTTTCAGAAGCCAGGAGAGGATGACATGAAGGAGAAGAAGGAAGGGATCGCTAAGGCAAGACGGCTATTTTCCTCGTGTAAAGAGACCCAAGAGAAGCATGGGCTAGTTTCTACTGAGTACGAGAACTTCGTGCAGTTCATCGACGGAATGGGTGTCAAGATCCGATTGGCGTTGGACAGAGCTGAAGGCAAGGAGTATGATTTGATGATCATGAGGAAAGAGGCGAAGGTTGTGGCTCAGAAGGCGAAGATATTAAAGGCAAAGGTAGACGAACTAGAAAAGAACATGGATCGAGTCAAAATGTTGCTAAACGAGATGGTGGCGGATCCTTCTCTGAGCGAACTCGCGGAACGTATTGGTAGGGAAAAACCCAACATCTCCGAAGAACCCAAGCAAGGTGGGTTTTTCCAAAAGTTATTTGGCTGTATCTGTGCTTGATTATGAGTGGGACTACTTTTGGGATCACTGTAGTCGTGTTTTTGCAGGGGATAAGAGTAATATAGAAATAAATTATTATAGGGATAAGTGAAGATGATTGTTTTGGTTGGGATATAAGAATAAGTACGGTGATAAAATGATTATTATTTTGATGTGATATTTGTGTATGTATAATTTTTTAATATTATGATATAGGTATGAGTGTGTTAATATGATATAGTAAATATATTTTATGTTTTAATAAATGTTGATATTAATGTGATGCAGTGAGATGATTTGATATTGATATTACTTGGTAAAGTGAAATAAGTTATACCCTCTAATTTTAAAATTAATTCATTTGACAATCATTTAATTGACAGATAATCCTTAAGTTATCCCTTAACCAAACAGAACCTACAAGAGAAAGTACCTTTGAAAGCAAACTTGGCAACTTAAGTTCATGTCACAACCGTTTAAAGGGTATTACCCTTGGTTTGTTTCCAAAATGCATGCTTGCTCCTTGGATTGCATGAATAGGTTTTAAGTCCATGTTTGAGTTTTGTTTACATAATCAGTCTTTCAATTTTGGTAAGAAGGATTGCCATGTTCGATTGACTCATTGAAGAGAATTATGTATGTGCCACCGGTTGGTTTGCATACATAAATACCACTCTTATTGTGAATATATATATTTGTAGATGAACACATTGCTATCTTGTTAATTACTATCTGTTTTAGGTCATAGACCGATGCAATATAGATTGCAGTCAGCGTTTTAACTCTTATATAGGCTTTGAATAATCGAAAAATGATGATATATATAATTGACCTTAGATAAGAGGTTATTAAAGATAAAATGTCATACTCCTATTCTCCTGTAAAGGTTGTAATTGGTACTTTGAAATAGGTTTCCACTTATGCTTTAAGATTTTCCTGTATTTTACTAATTATTTATTACATGATCGTGTAGAACAAGAAGAATGACCTTATTAATTAAAGTAATAGTTAATAGAAGTAACAATCGAAGTTACTTTGCACGATCGAGATGATTATAAAAAGGCAAACTAGCTCTACAACCTAATAATTTTTCTGCATCTCCACCCTATCATAAATCTGAAGGATACAACTTCCCATTTTCCCACGCCCACTCAGGGTAGGAATTTGTTAGGGTGGGTTTTGGTGTGACTGTGGTGTAGATATACGTATACTTCCATCTTGATAGATAATCTATGAATCTACATTTGCCTAAAGTTTTGCATCATTGAAACTTGGTTGCAAGCTTCCATTCCAATCAAAATTGAATACGTCTTCTTTGTGAAAATTTCTATGCAACTGCTCCTATTGCAAATATATAGAAGAATATTTCTTTCACTAGCATCTGAAAAATACTTCTTTCGCTAGCGGAAATGACTGGCTGCATGCTAGTACGGGATAGCTACCTGTGTGCTTATTACACGTGTCGTAGTCACCGTTACATCTTGACAGTGACCTCGAAGTGGTTGACTGGGTGTAGGACTATCACAGGAGACTCTCCCGGCAAGGAGAGCATCACGTGTACCTTCTACTCTTCGGAAAAGACTGCAATCAAGATCGTTCCCACGAGGAACATACAAGATCAAGAACATCTGAAAGATTGAAAAAATGGGTGAAAAGGAAATACACAGAAAACACAATAATTAGAAAAGAGAATTAAACTTGTTGCCCTTACTATTTTAAATAGTATAGATACCACTCTACTCAGCATTGGCTGACTCTGTCTTTCCTTACCACTATTCAGGATCAGGAGTTGAGCAGCCAGAGCTTCCGGCTACAGAGGGTACTAGGCCTAGTCGAGCCAAGCCATATTTTCTACTCTTCCTTGTTGTACTCCTTTACTGTTGTAATAAGTTTCAGACTTTTAGCTACTATCGTTGTTACTGTTACTTTCGTTTCCGTTGTTCTTGTAGTTGTGGTGGTATGTAATGGAATAGCAGCTTTTCTTTCCTTTACTGCTTGTACGTTTTTACTACTTAGTTATATTGCATGTGTGAATGTGGTTTACTTTCCTACTTTTTGGTTATTTCCTATTGGATGACTGGGTCTTGGGATTAGTCGAGGCGAGCCAGTCTTGAGTCCTGTAGGGATCCGGGAACAGGGTCGTAACAAAACTTAAAAAATCATGCTTCTTATCAAGTTTGAATCCAATGCCTTCTTTGAACACGTCGAACCAATTGCACTTGAAAAGGACAACTCTATGGTCCTATCTGAAGCTCATCTTAACGATTTCTTTGATATATCCGTAGTAGCCATCACAACCAGTGTTCAAATCGTAACTAACAATAACACCAGCATATTGCATGGCCTTCGTATCATCTATGGATTTTATCCTGAATCTGAATCCATTTATAATGTAACTTGAATGGTAATGTCCATGAGTCAATGGTTGATTCGATATTATGTTGAAATCCTTCCATTGTGGGTCATTCTCTTCCTTCATTTGCATAACATGTTGTTTAAACCACTCGAGAAAGTCGACCTCGCATGTTTCTAGATGTAAATACTCCTTAAGTGCATTATAAAATGTATCAACTTCTGGAATCTGCTTAAGATGTACAAGTGAGCTAGATGTTGATCGATTTCAGAGATTGATTTGTACTTTGTGTGAGGATAGACCTTCTTGGAATATCAAATATGGAAAAACAATCTTCATCATTCTTATTGTACCCTTCATCATAATTTCTCTGTAATCGATTAAATCGATTGTCTATCTCATCTATATACATGTCACAGAAGTTAATGGATTCTTTTGCAAGATATCCTTCCACAATAGATCCCTCAAACTTAGTCTTATTTAACACATAATCTTTAAGTTTCTTCGGAAACAGTTCAACTGAATACATCCATCTGTATTCCATAGGCCCAGTAACTTTTGCTTCATTTGCAAGGTGCAGAGTTAAATGAACCATGACATTAAAGAACGCCGGAGGAAATATCTGCTCCATTTTACATAATGTGAAAACTATTTGCTTATCCCAATACTATAATAAATCAGAATCTACAATTTTCGAATAAATAGCTTTGAAATATTGGCTCATCTCTGTAAATGAATTCCACAACTAGATCTGGTAGAACTCCACGAATAGCTAGTAGGAACAAGACTTGCATGTAAACGTAATTGTCGTGACTCTTTAACCCACTAATTTTTTTTTGAGCCTCATTTACATTTCGAGAAAGTTATGAAGAATAGCCATCTGACACCCGTATCTTTCAAGAAGGTGAAAAAGTTTCTCTCGTTGATCATTGTTTAAGCTGTAAATGGCTTCCGGAAAGTCATAACTGCCGTCTTATTTTTCAATAACATGTAACTTTGGACGAATGCGTAAAGTTATCATTTCTTTTCTCATTTTCACTATATCTTTTGGACTATCAGTTAAGTTGAACACATCCAAAATGTTGTCCATGACATTCTTCTCAATATGCATCTCATCAAGATTATGTCGAATAGTTAGATCTTTCTAATATGGGAGTTCTATGAAGAAAATACTCTTCTTTTTAAAGCCCGTATGTTTCAAAGCTATTTAATCTTTCTTAAATAGCTAACCTAATCGTATGTTACCAAGTTGTTGCAATTTCTCCATTATTTGAGAACTTGACAACCTAATTGAATTTATACTTTATTCTTCGGATTCTTAGAAGAATACCGAAAACTTTTACTGTCGAACTTGTCCTTAAACACTGTTGTTCGCCATCTATACTCAACTAACAGGAATTTACAGTGTCCCAAATAGCAGAACTTGTTGCTTTCAGGTAGTCGAAGATGATGAGAGTCATCCATACATATTGGACAAGCAGGTTTTCCCTTTGTACTTCATCCCGACAAATTTACATATACAAGGAAGTCATCAATGGTCCACAATAATGCAGTGTGCATATCAAAGAATTTTTTTTTTTATATGTACGAATGCCGTTACACCACAATAGTTTCAGTTCATCTATCAATGGTTGAAAATAAATGTCAATTGCATTTCTTGGCTGCTTTGGATCGGGGATGAGGAGGGTCAAAAACATAAATGACGATCGCATATAAAGCTACGGAGGTAAGTTGTAAGTTACCATCACGACTGGTCAAATTGAATAGGATGGGTACATGTTTTTGAAAGGATTAAACCCATTGCTTGCAAGACCTAATCTGACATTCATTGCATCCTCTGCAAATGTTAAATGAGTGTTGTCAAACATTTTCTACTCTTCTGAATCTACAGGATGACGAATGCGACCATCTCGTGACATATTATCCTTATGCCATGTCATCAAATTTGTAGTTCTACTTGAAATAAAAAGGTGTTGAAGCCTAGGAATTAATGGAAAGTAACATAGAACCTTTTTTGATTGTTTTTTGGCCCTTGTATTTAATGGACTTCCCAATTTAAATTTCTTAACACCACATTGTGGACAACTACTCAACTCTGCATATTCATTTCTGTATAACACAATCATTTGGACAAGCGTCAATTTTCTCACAATTTAAACAAAGTCCACGAATTTGTTTATTTGCTTCATATCATGTCTTTGGATAACCTTTCAGATCATTTAAAAGCACTTCAATGAATTCAAGCACTTCGGACATCGATTTAGAGGTCGTTCTATTCATAACCTTCATCCGAACTAACTTCAAAAGAAATGACAACATAGAAATGGATGTGATACCGGAAGCAATAGGTTCGTTTGTTACCCTAATAGCATCATAAAATCGATTACAAGTTTCCTCACTAGCCAGATCTTCAACTCCTGCTCTCATCTCATCAAGCATTTCATCGATGTCATTAGCTTCAATGTCAACAACTGTCTCTTCGAAATCTATCGGAGATCATCTGACTTCCTTAGGCTGATCCTCTCCATGAGCAATCCAGTTAGTATAATGCTACCACCAACCGTTGCAAATTGTGTGCTCGTATATAGTGTTTCTATCATGTGAATATCTATTCAAGCACCTCCTACATGGGCAAAATATCCTGTTGAACTTGTCTCCTCGTCTGAATGACTTCCTATTATCATGAAATGGCCAATCAGGGAACTCTCTCACTCCATTCTTGTATCGAGAGTAATCCGAGTTCCTCATAATTATAATCTGATTTCATAACAGTTTTGTATTTTAATTAAAATTTTCACTTAATAGTCCATCCTTAAAGATTTGATCACAACGTTACTTATTACATGTAACCGGTGTCTGGAGAAATTTCGACAGCATCTCCTCGTACTTCTCCGGTATACCCCCCAAGACTAACCTTAACTACATTCCCAATAGCTCCCATTTAAGGATGCATTAAGAACATTGATAAGATTAGTTGGTATACCGAAGAAGAGCGAAAAGATACTACCGAAATTCCTGCAGACATCGGTTCCATGTAACATGTAACCCTAAGTTGTGATCAAATCTTCAAAGCCCCTCCTTTGTTCAGAACTTCTCTGAACAAAGGATGACGACTCTTATGGCATGCTATAAAGACAAAGCTTTGCAAATGTAAGTGAGGCATACAAACATTTTGCATTGTCCGTATAACATAATCGTAAGTATCGACGGGCAAGTATTTTGACACGATTCTCCCCTCCCGAAACCTATAACCTAGGATTTAGAATACCTATTGTTTGGCTTCAAGTGCATCTAGATTTATGTATATGTGTGTATCTATGAATTCATTCAAATAATAAAATTTGTAATAAAAATAAATAATTATATACAAATAAAAATTAGATTCTTCCTCCCTTTTCCTCATCTCCGTTCACTCTTATCTCCCTGTCTTACCACTTTCTTTCTACTCTCTTACATCTCTTTTCACTTTCTATTCCTCATGAGGAATCGAGGTCAAATTATCATAAGATCAAATGAAATCCAATCCATTCAGTCAAACAATTAAAATATAGAACTCCAAAACCCTTTATTATTTTAGTGGCAAGGAACACTGGGATAGATTAGAGACAATCGAGTGTAGCCCAAACGCTCAGGTCTTTCTGATTTTTTTGGTCAAATAATGCAACCCTAATTTCCTCTTTTCACTTTCCGTACTCCACCTCCATCTCTTTTTACTCAGCTTTTTTGGTTTTTTTGACCTAGGTTTTCTCCTACTCCATCTCTTTTCACTTTCCCTCTCTTCTCTCACTACTTCTTCCAAACTTTTTCAATTCATAAAAATTTTCACATAAGAAATACAATCAAAGAAGCATTCAGAAATAAGTGAGCACAACCCACATTCATAAAAACATACAGACATCATGATATCATCAGGTGGGTACACTCCACATTCTAAACCTAAGTGAGCACACCCCACATTCACTCACAAATTAACTACTTAATTTAAGTGGGTACACCCCACATCAGGTGTATCTGTCCGATTGGTAGCCTTCTCCCTACTTTTATTTTATTTGCAGTCAATACAAGGGTTTTTCCAGTATATATCTCCCCGGATTGCTCTGCTTCCCCACTTCTTCCTTAAGTGTTTGGATCTTTTTGTGCATTTTAGTGAGCTAAGCTCTGGACAATCGGCCAATGTGCTGTTACCCACGACCACTTGCCAGTCATACTCGTGTGGTGAAGTGTGGCTTATTTTGTTCTTGTTTTCTTCTTTTCTCTCTCTCTTTTTTTATTTTTAAAGTAGGTGACTTCCCTGATCTCAGATTTACCTCGAGGCAATAAGAGGAAAGTGGTCTTGTGGCTGGGCTCTGGTCAACCGACCAATGGGCTGTTACCCACGACAACTTGCCAGCCATACCACCCTAGAAGGTTCATTAGCTACCTAATTTCTGTCAGAATCTCTGGTGGCGGGACAACTTATGACTAGGTTTAGTTATAAAAGTAGAGTTGTAGTACAGCTAGTCATTGCCATCATTACAGATATTTTTTACTCGGAAAATAAAAGAGTTCCCGAGGTCGAACTCAGGGAGCAAGTCGTATTCTAGGGGTACAAATTCTTATTACAAAAATAAAGAGAGAGAGAGAGAGAGAGAGAGAGAGAGAGATCAAAAATTTGGCTTCTTCTTCTCCTTTCTTCCTCTTTGTCTTCTCTTCTTCTTGGCTCTTGGTTTCTTCTTCTTTGTCTATCTCCTCGTGGTCTTCTTCTTCTGTCTTCTGTTCTTCCTTGTTTTCTCTTCTTCTTTCTTTTTTTTCTTCATATCTTCTTCTTCTTCTTCTTCTTCTTTTTCTTCTTTCTTGTCTTTCCTCTTCTTTGCCGCAGTCCTGCTTCTTCTTTTCTTCTTCTTCCTTGCCTTCAAGACGTCGTCTGATTTTGCAATCAGACGACTTAAACTGATGCTGCTACAGTGTACCTCTTAGCTTCTTCTTCTGCTTTGTGTTTTCTTCTTCTTCTTCTTCTTCTTCTTCTTCTTCACCTATGCCTGCACACTTCGAGGTTTTCGTCAGAGGGCAAAACCTACTCTACCCTTCCCCCCCGCGTCTCTCTCTCTCAGAATTCGCTCTTAAGGAAAGCTCTCCCAGAGCAACCGGGTAATCGGGTACGCGGGTCGCGCCCGGGTCCAGGCCCACCGGCTTGCGGTGGTGGGCGAGGAGTGCAGGTCGAGCTTAGTCGGGTCGGGGCTAGGTCTGCGAGGCGTGAGCGCGGACGAGGCCAGGTAATCGGGCGGGTGAAGGGGACCTCACCCCGTGAACTAAGGCAAACAGCTTAAGGCACTTTTTGCCTTTAAGTGTCCGTTCTCCTCAGTGGGTTTCCGAGGTGGGACTAAATGTCCCACCCTAATTTGGATGCCTGCGAGGAGGAAGCAGCGGCAGTCGAGGCTTCGCACGAGGGCTTCGCCTCAACTGCAGTCTGGCACTTCGCGAAGACACCCCACGCAGCCTGGGAGCCTGATCTGGGCGTGGCGTGCCTGGAGCAGCAGGTCGAAGGAGCTTCTTCACCTCAGCAATGGCGGCGGCGAGCCGGGTTCCTGTTTACAGAGAAAGGGCCTCTCGGCCTAATTAGATACGCGGAGGACCTTCGCCGTGGTACGGCGAAGGTGGTCGGAGGGTCTGCAGGAGGCGGGGCGGAGCCTAAGGGCCACCCTAGGCCAAACTGCGGGTTGGGAAATGGGTGTGTTCGGTGGAGTTGCAGAGGGCGATTTAGGGGAAGTGGAAGGGCGGAGGATGATCAGGGTGAGGAGGCGAAGGTTCTGCGGTGGTCAGCGAGCCGTGTTGGTTGCTGGAGTGATGGGAGCGGGTTGCCGGAGTGTGGCCGGAGGTGGAGAAGGTGAGGGCGATTAGTCGGAATCGAGGGCGACAGTAAAGGTTTAAAGCAAGGAAAAGGAAGAGGGGAGGAAGAGGAGAAGTTATACCTACTTAGCAGGACGAGGAGGGGCTGGAGCAGGCGACAATCGTATCGACTGTCGCCGGAGAAGAAGCTACCCAGTGGGGGAGGACGGCGGCGACGACGGGGCTGAAGTAGCGTGTGCGGGTATTGCGCAATGCGGAGGAGAATCAGGAAGGTGGCTCTGCTGCTGGTATTGCAGCAGATCAACGAGGAGGAGGAGGAGGAACCGCCGGAGCAAGGGGGCGTCTGTCGGAGTGGGAAGAGAGGAAGTGAGGGGGTATCTCCGTAAGATCCGAGCTGAGGAGAACGGCAGAGCTTGTGGGGTTTTTATAGAGGTAGAGACGGAGAGGAGGGCGGAGGGAGGCGACGTGCCTCCCTCGCCGGAGGACGCCGGAGGACGCCGGAGGAAGGAGACCCATACTGTTCGTGCGTTCGCACTGCCGGTATGGCTGGTTGAAGCACTCAGGGGGGTGCTCCTGCGGCGGCTGACGACGCAGGGCACCCCCATTTGACTTGGCAGGCCCCCCCTTACCCTGCACGGCGCCATGCTCCGCGTAAGGTCGCCGGAGCATGGTGCTGCTCAGGTTTTGCTGGAGGGACCTAAACGCAAAGAACGAAGGAGAGTTAGGGGCCAAAATGTGAGGGTTCAAAAGTTGAGGGCCAAAAAGTAAATATATGAGGACCAAAGTGTAAAGTTGGTCAAGAAGGTTTCTTCCTAGGCTCAAGTTTTTATACATGACTAATTAGGACCTAAGGATTCTGATGGTGAATTTTATTCCTAGATTAAACCTTGTTTGATCGGTCAAATTACGCAAAAACCTAAATTAAGTTGTTAATTGGGCATGGTTCTCAATGTAGGTCGAAATGGGTTCCCAAGGCTAAATTGAAGGTTCTAAACCCTAGAGATTATTTTTATATGAATTTTAGAGGGTTTATTCCATTTTTACTTTGCCTCAAACCTCTTGAATTGAAGTGGGTTTGTTTTAGGGTTATAGAATGTCATTTAATTCTTAAATTGCTCATGAACCCATTTCTGATTGATTCAACCCACTTTTTATCTTATTTAGATCATTTGACCTATGTTTGGTCTCTGAGAAATTCCGTTTATGTACTGCAATGGTGAAATTACAGTTTTTAACCTTTATTTCATGTTTTCTTCTCAGAACACTTATTCCTCAATTAAGCCCTTTGCTAAGTTATGTAGGAGCTTTTATCCTTTGTATTAGGTCAAAATGAGCTAGTTATGGCTCATGATGAGGTTCTCATCATACCCCCATGCCTAACTTTTGCTAGTCCCTTAGCAAAAACTTAAGGTTTCAACCCTTGTTCTAGACCATGACTTTTTCAACAAGTGCTTTTTCATTTGAACTCATATTAGGTTAGAATGCTGACCATAGGCCTAAAAGGTACTCTAGTACCAATCAAGATCCAGATCTGTCTAGCCTCAGCCTCAGTCTTTGGCAAAGGTTTCTTAGGCCCACAAGAACTAACCTAGGGTTTATTTGACTTCGTGATTAAAGCACCCGTGCTCGGAATGATTTTAGCCCTGGCTCAGTTCGCAGTGCGTTTTGTAAGAGAGAGAGATAGAATATTTTTCTGTTTGGAGAGTTTTCTCTCTTTTTCTTTTTAATTCTAGCTTAGGATTGGCTTTTCAACACGGTCTGTATCAGATTCCTTGCTCCCATCATCAATCCTCAAGGTTTCCTGGCGATCGATGCTTCGAGATAACACCGCTCATGGCAACCCCCAGAACCCTGGCTATTGATATTTTGAGATAATCCCATCCATGGTTTTCCGTGGCCGAATTCAGACCTTGGCAGTTGACATTTCGTGATAATGCCATCCATGGAATCTGAACCAGCAGGGTGCTTACATGCCCCCAGTAGGATATGTAAATATCCTAAGAGACAAGCACCGAGGAGATGATATTTTGTTACGCATCTTCGAGGGGATTTCTCGCCTCTCCGCGCTGGGAACTCATCCAAATCAACTTGTGTTGATCGGCCGCTCCTATTCTAGGTGTATTTTTCAGAGTTTTTGCGACGCTTCTGCGTGATTTTGAATTTTTATGCTTACTGAACCAGGCTGTGTGTGGTGTTGGGGTGCTTAGGTTACTAAGTCCCGTAAACCAAAAGTTAGTTAATGAGGTCAAATACTCCCTAAGCCTTAGACCTAATACTTCAGCTTTTCATTTTCCTCAACCTCTTGAGGAGTGTCCAGATCTTAATGGGTACTAAGAGTCTATCCAAGAATGCCTAAGGTTTGCGTTCTTACTAATCCCTTTGTGCACTTTTCAGTTCTTTTCTTGAATGAGGTCTAGAACTTAGGTCAATTCCTTAGTTCCTTACTAATGACTATCACTTTTTTCTTTCATATTTGTGCTCCTTTTCCTTTTGTTTCTTTTCCTTCTCCACAAAATTTCCTTTCTCCTCTTATTCTTCTTTTTATTTTGAAAAATTTTTACTTTTTATGGTGTTTTTGGCATATGTGAATTTTTTTGTTTTAAAACCTTTTCTTACAAGTTTTGCACTTTTATACCCCCCCATGCCTAAGATTTGCAATGTCCTCATTGTAACCTATGGGATTTTTATTCAACTTAGTTCATACATTAGGATAGATGTTTTGATGAGTGAATGAGTCGGGGTGACTGTTGCGGACGATTTCTAATCCCAGATGCAAGCATCTGAGGTGGGGTTGGCTGTCTACAAGGGTGAACATTAAGTGCAAAAAGGTGTCAGAAAAAGGTTTTGGATTTTTAGGGAAAAGATGGGTTGCCTCCCGTTAAGCGCTAAATTTGATGCCTTCAGCAAAGCAGGAAATGCGATAGAGAGGGGATGATCAAATCAGCAGAGTTTTGTAAGACAAGCACCTTGATTAAGAGCCTGGTTGGTCCAACCAAGTGCTTGTTCAGATCGACAGGCTGATGATGCAGCCCAAACCCAATCAATCTGGTGGGTTGATAGATGTAGATCAAAAGGTGTGGAACCCACCATATACTATGAAGCTCAGATGGATGTGGAAGTGTGAATGCAGGGTTTGGCTGAGTCGAATCAGCCTGGTCAGAGTAGGGACCCGTAGAATAATCAGTGATTGATGTAGGAACCCTACAAGGGTGATCAGAGAATGATAGAGCATGGTATGTAGTCTGATCAGTGTTCGAAACCCGATGTGGAAATGCAATCGGCTCGGTGAGAGGTGAATCTGAATAAAAATTGAGTCCAGTTGCGGGTCGGGGTTGGGAAGAGGTTTTGATCCGTTCTGTGTGTGCGGACGAGGTGGCAACCGTGTATGAGGGCTCTTCTAGAAAGGAATGACAGGTGATTTTCTGTAAAGAGTGCTCTGGGTAGCTATCAAATGCCTGAAGAGCGTCTATTTTTGGTTCCTGAGGATCAAAAAGGAATGATTCTGTGTTACTAGTGATCTCGGGAATCAGGACCTCAGAGTCGGAGTTGGAGTCATGTGGACTGAGGTCGTAGATAGGCCTGGTGTGTTGAGGAAGGAGAATCTCTTCGCAATTATAGTCGGATCTGAAGTTGTCGGAGAGTTTGCGAAAATGAGATTCATGATGATGAATTCCACCGCAGTATAAATTATCAGATATGGAATCAGCAGCCTGACTGGGGTCTACCTATATGTCAATTCTGGGCTCGAAAAGGTATTCTGTCTAGGCTCAAGCTCCAAGCTGGTAGGATAGACCCAATTAAAACCCTACTCATCCAACTCCTCAGTTTCTGTATCATAAATTGGCATGTTTTCTGAAAAATCGATCAGATTTCCTGAGGATGTTGGAGAGGGATATTCATCAAATGGAGGCCCGAAGTCAGATTCTGTAAAAATTTGATCTTTCTCATAAGGGGCCTCATAATCTTCCCAATAAGTTTCAGATCTAGGTTCAAGGCTTAGGATGTGGGTAGAATTATTAGAACTTAAGTCCGAATAACCTTCGAGGGCCACCTTATCAAAATAAGGGGCGGAATTTATACCCTCAAAAGGTTCAGTTCTGATCTCATTATTGCAGGAGTTTTGGAATTCTAGGCTTGGCAATTCATGGTCTAAGTTTGCCTCATCATTGTGTTCTCCTGCAATATCCCAACCTAATTCAATGTTGTCTTCTATCTGGGTTGGGAATCTACAACCACCCTGTGCCTCAGTCCCGAGATCTGGGAAACTGGATTGTTCCTTAATACTGTTCCAAGATGGTTCATCCTCTATTTCTGGTATGTACGGGTATTTCTGGTTGATAATTTGTTCTACTGATTTCATCATTTCTACCCGTTTTATCAGGGCATCTTGGTGTTGTTCCCAAAGTACAGGATTTGTCAAGCGTTGAAGGTATTCAGATTGGTGTAATTTTTCTATCTCAATGTATCCTGTCATGAGCATATCTCGGGTTGATCCTTTTGTAATTTCTGTCAACAGAATTTGGGCACAGTTTATGATGAAAGCTGTGGTTGTTGGGACATCAACCTGAATGTTTTCTATTGGTGTTGAGGGTTTACATTTGATTTCATAGAATTCAAGGGCATCCTCAATCATCTTATCTTTCATGGATCTCAGATATTCAGGTTTTTTTGAATGGTAGTCTTGCTAGGTAATTAGGCTGCATCTTTGAATCAGGTGGTGGAATCAAGATATAGAATCGAAGTTTGAATCAAGATGGAAGAAGGGGATTTTTTTCAGAATCAAAGAAAAAGGGCTGTGTGAATAATTGGTTTGCACAATAAGGGCAGCGAGGCTTGGCCTCGGGGAGGGGGGAAATAAATTTCTGAAGGAGGTTTCAAGGACCTCCTACCAAATACTGAAGGACTGGATGAGATAAGCAGGTGCTGGACCCAATCGAGGCACCCAACAATGTGTTGGGTGACTATAGAGGTGCGGGGCAGATGGACCCCTTGATCAGAAAGATTGTCCACCTAAGAATTACCTGGACAGCTAGAGAGGGTGAGTCCCGCAAAGACCCCTACACGGTAGAGCGTCCCCACGGGTTACAGGGTTTCCCCCACCCGACCTCTCTTGTCACTGCGGTTCCAGGTAGACCAGAATGGGGATCTTGACCTCTTAAGTCTACCACTTTTAATTCAAGAGCAAGGTGCTGAGGTTTCACTTGAACTTGTTAGGTGTTTTGAGTGAAAAGAGTGACCTAAGTTGAAGGTTGGTTGACCCAAGTGGTCAACTTTACCTGCTAGTTCTGTTAAGAGCTTATTAGGTCTTGTTTTTTAAGGTTCAAGTGTCTTTAGAGAGCCAACTTGTTTTAGGTTTTCTTTGAATAGGTATTTTCAGACAAGGGCTTGGGTACACTTAATTTGATTTTCTCAATTCTTGCTTAAGGAGTGTGTCTCTAAACCCCTAATGTTGAATCTTAGGCTGGTTCTACTTGGTCCACTTAGCTCTTTGTTGGGTAATTAGGGCTCAGTCAAGAAGGTGTTAGCCCTTAAGTACCCTTAATAGTGTGTGCAGAAATAAAGGGTTGAAGACATGCAACTTTTGATGCTTTACTAAGTATAGAAGATAGGATGGACCTATATTGCTTGTTCTTTTCTTTTCTTTCTCTTTAGAGTTTAGGGGTTAATAGCGAGAGGATAAGAAAAATTACCTGTCCTCGGAGTGGTTGTCGTGTGGTTGTTTGTCTTCTTGATTTCCTATAGCTGCACAAAAGAGAGGAGATTATTAGAAACTTAAGAAAAAAGAATGTTTACCGCTAGAATAGCCGTTGCTCCCCGGCAACGGTGCCAAGAAATGGTGGCGGGACAACTTATGACTAGGTTTTGTTATAAAAGTAGCGTTGTAGTACAGCTAGTCATTGCCATCATTACAGATATTTTTTACTCGGAAAATAAAAGAGTTCCCGAGGTCGAACTCAGGGAGCAAGTCGTATTCTAGGGGTACAAATTCTTATTACAAAAATAAAGAGAGAGAGAGAGAGAGAGATGAAAAATTTGGCTTCTTCTTCTTCTCCTTTCTTCCTCTTTGTCTTCTCTTCTTCTTGGCTCTTGGTTTCTTCTTCTTTGTCTATCTCCTCGTGGTCTTCTTCTTCTGTCTTCTGTTCTTCCTTGTTTTCTCTTCTTCTTTCTTTTTCTTCTTCAGATCTTCTTCTTCTTTTTCTTCTTTCTTGTCTTTCCTCTTCTTTGCCGCAGTCCTGCTTCTTCTTTTCTTTTTCTTCCTTGCCTTCAAGACGTCGTCTGATTTTGCAATCAGACGACTTAAACTGATGCTGCTACAGTGTACCTCTTAGCTTCTTCTTCTGCTTTGTGTTTTCTTCTTCTTCTTCTTCTTCTTCTTCACCTGTGCCTGCACACTTCATGGTTTTCGTTAGAGGGCAAAACCTACTCTACCCTTCCCCCCGCGTCTCTCTCTCTCAGAATTCGCTCTTAAGGAAAGCTCTCCCAGAGCAACCGTGTAATCGGGTACGCGGGTTGCGCCTGGGTCCAGGCCCACCGGCGTGCCGTGGTGGGCGAGGAGTGCAGGTCGAGCTTAGTCGGGTCGGGGCCAGGTCCGCGAGGCGTGAGCGCGGATGAGGCCGGGTAATCGAGCGGGTGAAGGGGACCTCACCCCGTGAACTGAAGCAAACAGCTTAAGGCACTTTTTGCCTTTAAGCGTCCGTTCTCCTCAGTGGGTTTCCGAGGTGGGACTAAATCTCCCACCCCAATTTGGATGCCTGCGCGGAGGAAGCAGCGGCAGTCGAGGCTTCGCGCAAGGGCTTCGCCTCAACTGCAGTCTGGCACTTCGCGAAGACACCCCATGCAGCCTGGGAGCCTGATCTAGGAGTGGCGTGCCTGGAGCAGCAGGTCGAAGGAGCTTCTTCACCTCAGCAATGGCGGCGGCGAGCGAAGTTCCTGTTTACAGAGAAAGGGCCTCTCGGCCTAATTCGATACGCGGAGGACCTTCGCCGTGGCACGACGAAGGTGGTCGGAGGGTCTGCAGGTGGCGGGGCGGAGCCTAAGGGCCGCCCTAGGTCAAACTGCGGGTTGGGAAATGGGTGTGTTCGGTGGAGTTGCAGAGGGCGATTTGGGGGAAGTGGAAGGGCGGAGGATGATCAGGGTGAGGAGGCGAAGGTTCTGCGGTGGTCGGCGAGCCGTGTGGGTTGCTGGAGTGATGGGAGCGGGTCGCCGGAGTGTGGCCGGAGGTGGAGAAGGTGAGGGCGATTTGTCGGAATCGAGGGCGACAGTAAAGGTTTAAAGCGAGGAAAAGGAAGAGGGGAGGAAGAGGAGAAGTTATACCTACTTAGCAGGATGAGGAGGGGCCGGAGCAGGCGACAGTCGTATCGACTGTCGCCGGAGAAGAAGCTGCCCAGTGGGGGAGGACGGCGGCGACGACGGGGCTGAAGCAGCGCGCGCGGGTATTGCGCAACGCGGAGGAGAATCAGGAAGGTGGCTCTGCTGCTGGTATTGCAGCAGAGTGACGAGGAGGAGGAACCGCCGGAGCAAGGGGGCGTCTGTTGGAGTGGGAAGAGAGGAAGTGAGGGGGTATCTCCGTTAGATCCGAGCTGAGCAAAACGGCAGAGCTTGTAGGGTTTTTCTAGAGGTAGAGACGGAGAGGAGGGCGGAGGGAGGCGACGTGCCTCCGTCGCCGGAGGACGCCGGAGGAAGGAGACCCATACCGTCCGTGAGTTCGCACGGCCAGTATGGTTGGTTGAAGCACTCAGGGGGGTGCTCCTGCGACGGCTGACGACGTAGGGCACCCCCATTTGACTTGGCAGGCCCCCCCTTACCCTGCGCGGCGCCATGCTCCGCGCAAGGTCGCCGGAGCATGGTGCTGCTCAGGTTTTGCAGGAGGGACCTAAACGCAAAGAACGAAGGAGAGTTAGGGGCCAAAATGTGAGGGTTCAAAAGTTGAGGGCCAAAAAGTAAATATATGAGGACCAAAGTGTAAAGTTGGTCAAGAAGGTTTCTTCTTAGGCTCAATTTTTTATACATGAATAATTACGATCTAAGGATTCTGATGGTGAATTTTATTTCTAGATTAAACCTTGTTTGACCGGTAAATTTACGTAAAAACCCAAATTAAGTTGTTAATTGGGCATGGTTCTCAATGTTGGTCAAGATGGGTTCCCAAGGCCAAATTGAAGTTCTAAACCATAGAGATTATTTTTATATGAATTTTAGAGGGTTTATTCCATTTTTACTTTGCCTCGAACCTCGTGAATTGAAGTGGATTTGTTTTAGGGTTACAGAATGTCATTTAATTCTTAAATTGCTCATGAACCCATTTCTGATTGATTCAACCCACTTTTTATCTTATTTAGATCATTTGACCTATGTTTGGTCTCTGAGAAATTCCGTTTATGTACTGCAATGGTGAAATTGCAGTTTTTAACCTTTATTTCATGTTTTCTTCTCAGAGCACTTATTCCTCAATTAAGCCCTTTGCTAAGTTATGTAGGAGCTTTTATCCTTTGTATTAGGTCAAAATGAGCTAGTTATGGCTCATGATGAGGTTCTCATCAATCTCCCAGGAGTGAGTCAGTGTAAAAATGTGTGCGGATGCTTAGACTAAAAGTTCTTTTGAGTCAGAGGACGGGTTGATAAGTCGTATACTTATCACCCTATTTTATTGGTGGATTAAAATAAACTAAGGTTGCGAGAATTAGAGGCTAAATCCATATTTAACGGGCACCAGGGCTGATTAAGCCTGAAGGCCTGAAAAGTCTAAGTGTTCAAGTTCTTTTCATATTATTTCCCACTGTTGATAAGTTCCTAATGCCTAAGTTTCTCTTCCTAAGTTTATCATTTTTTTTTCTTATTTTATTTTATTCAAACTGATAAAATGAACACAGGACATGTAAAATACTACCCCCACATGCTTAAGTTGGACAATGTCTTTATTGACAAATAAATTGATGCAACGGGGGTTCAGAGAGAAATCACCTGAGCGAAGCAGTATATTTGATCAGTCTGAATCTTTAGGGTTGCCTCCTAGGAAGCACTGAGTTTAATGCCTTCAGCTGGGCGATGCTTCGTGTCAACCCTCAATGAGGGTGACAACCTCCTTTAGGGAACCAGGGCAAGGAAGTGCTTCAGTCTCTGACTGTTTACCATGAAAATGTGCCCAGTGTTTGGATCTGCGATTTCAACCTCCCCATTGGAATAGGGTTTGACTACCATATACGGTCCTATCCACTTGGATCTGAGCTTCTTGGGAAAGAGTTCGAGTCAGGTGTCAAAGAGCTAGACTTGCTAGTTGGGCTCAAAGGTCTTTCTGTGGATAAGTCAGTCGTGGACGGCTTTCATCTTTTCCTTGTATAGCCGACTATTCTCAAAGGCGTCCCGATGAATTTCCTTGTGCTCGGAGAGTTGGAGCGTCCTCTACACACTTGCTAACTGGGAATCCATGTTACATTGCTTAACGGCCCAGTAAGCCCAGTGTTCCAACTTGACAGGAAGGTGGCAAGCTTTGCCAAAGACCAGGCGATAAGGTGACATGCCTATTGGGGTCTTGAAAGCGGTCCTGTATGCCCACAGGGCATCACCTAGTTGTGTGGACCAGTCCTTCTTGTCAGATCTCACAGTCTTCTGTAGAATGTTCTTAATCTGTCTGTTTGAGACCTCAGTCTGCCCATTGGTTTGCGGATGATACGGGGTGGCAATGCGGTGAGTAACCCCATATTTTCTTAGTAGGGCACGGAACTGGGCGTGGATAAAGTGACTTCCACCATCACTGATCATAGCCTTCTGTATGCCAAACCGAGAAAAGATGTTTTTCTTAACAAAGTTCATGACAGCCTTATGATCACATCGACTAGTGGGGACAGCTTCAATCCATTTTGAGACATAGTCTACTGAGACTAAGATATACTCAAAGCCGTTGGATGGTGGAAAGGGGCCCATGAAATCAATGCCTCAAACGTCAAGGATCTCGACGATCAAAATGGGCTGGAGGGGCATCATGTCTTTTCTGGTCATGGTCCCCAAAGTCTGGCAGTGAGAGTAAGTCTTAGCAAAGTTATATGCATCCTTGAACAAAGAGTGCCAGTAAAATCTAGACTGTAAAACTTTTGCAATCGTTTTCTTCCCTAAAAAGTGGCCACCACAAGCTTGGTTGTGACAAAAGGATAGCACACTTTGAACTTCATCCTCTAGAATACACCTCCTGATGATCTGGTCGGCACAGAGGCGAAACAACATGGGATCATCCCAAAAATAGTGCTTGGCTTCAGCCAAGAACTTATCCTGTTACTATCGGGACCAGCTGTGCGAGGTCTGTCCTACTACCAAGTAGTTGACAAGATCGACATACCAAGGTAGTTTCCTGTCTTGCACAGCCAAGATTTGCTCATCGGGGAAGGAGTCAGATAAGGGCAAGGAGGGCCCAATGTGGTCCGGGTTGAGTCTGGACAGGTGATCGGCCACAACATTCTTGGACCCAGCTTTGTCGCGAATTTCCAGGTCGAATTCCTGCAAGAGCAGGATCAATCTGATGAGCTTGGGTTTAGCGTCTTTCTTGGCCAACAAATAACGAATGGCCGAGTGATCCGTATAGATGGTCACATGGGATCCCAGAAGGTAAGATCGAAACTTTTCAAGTCCAAAAACTACGGTGAGCAGTTCTTTTTCTGTGACCGTATAATTCTATTGAGCCTCGTCCAACGTTTTGCTTGCGTAGTAGATCACCACGAGTTTCTTATCCTGTCTCTATCCCAGGACTGCGCCGATGGAAAAGTCTAATGCATCGCACATGATCTCAAAATCCTGGGGCCAGTCTGGGGGCTATAATATAGGTGCGGTGGAGACTAATTCCCTGAGAGTGTGGTAAGCCTGGATGGAATCAGGTGTCATGTGAAATAGGGCGTCGTTGGCAAGAAGGTCGGTCAAGGATTTCAAGAGTTTGGAGAAGTCTTTGATGAACCTTCTATAGAAGCCAACATGTCCAAGGAATGAGCGGATTTGTCGGACTGAGCTAGGTGGGGGAAGTTTGGAAATCAAATCAACTTTAGCTCGAACTACCTCAATGCCCCTATGCGATACGATGTGATCGAGGACAATTCCTTCTTGAACCATGAAATGTCTCTTTTCCTAGCTTAACACCAACTTAACCTCGATACATCGTTTCAGGATTTTCTCTAAGTTGCCCAAACAATGATCGAATGAGTTCCCAAATACTGATAAATCATCCATAAAGACATCCAAGTATTCGCCTACCATCTCTGAAAAGATGGCTAGCAAGTAACTCTAAAAGGTAGTGAGTGCGATGCATAACCTGAATGGCATACGACGGAATGCGAATGTGTCATATGGGCAAGTGAATGTGGTCTTCTCTTGATCTTCAGGAGCAATTGTGACTTGGATGTATCCTGGATATCCATCCATGAAGCAAAAATATTTCTGCCCTGCCAATCGCTTAAGAATCTGGTCAATGAATGGCAGGGGAAAATGATCTTTCTTGGTTGCTTCATTGAGCTTCCTATAATCAACACATACCCGCCATGCAGTGGCGGTGCGGGTGGGGTTGGATTCGCCACGCTCATTGGTGACAACGGTGAGCCCAGCTTTCTTGGGGACCACTTGAGTGGGGCTCACCTAGGGGCTATCGGAGATTGGGTAAATGATGTCAGCGTCAAGCCACTTGATAATTTCCTTCTTGACGACCTCCTGCATATTTGAGTTTAATCGTCTCTGCATCTGACGGGAAGGTCGGGCCCCATCTTCCAGGTAAATTTTGTGGGTGCAATAGGTGGGGCTAATTCCTCTCAAATCTAAGATAGTCCATCCAATGGCGGCCCGATGTTCTGATAGGGTTGCGGCCAATCTGAGTTCCTGACCCTTGGTTAGATAGGCATTGATAATCACTGAGAAGGTCTGGTCAGGTCCAAGGAAGATGTATTTGAGATTCTCGGGTAGTAGCTTCAGCTCGGGTGTGGGTGGAACAACACTTGATGGATAGGGGAAAGGTAGGAGTTAATCAACATCAATCTCCTCGAATGGTGGTGGCTGATGGTAATCGGTTCTAGCGTGCACAAATGGTGACGGGTTAGAACAGTCGTCATAGGGTTGGGTCTGATGGTCTGATACAGAACTAAAGGTAAGGCATTCCTCAACTAGAGGCTCCACGGGATCGTGCTCCTCAATCCAGTTGCAATCGAAAGATTTGGTCACCCTGAAGATATCCAACTGCATCTTTTTGTCTCCGAAGGCAATTTCCATTCCTCTTGTGTCGCAATCGATGTTCACCTTAGCCGTAGCTAAGAAAGGCCTACCTAGGATGATGGGTGTGTTCTGTAGCTGTTCAGGGACTTCCATGTTGAGCACCAAGAAGTCGATCAGGAAATAGAAGTCCTTGACCCAGACAATCACGTCCTCGACAACCTCTTTCGGGGTCTTCATGGATCTATCAGCCAACTGGATGGTCACAAGTGTAGGTGTCAACTCTCCAAAGCCAAATTGGTGATACAAGGTTGTCGGGATTAGATTGATTGAAGCACCTAAGTCCAGGAGTGCTATATCAAATGTCATGTCCTCGATATTGTAGGATATCAGGGGTGCTCCTGGATCAGTTCGTTTGAGTGGAAGGTTGCTTGATATCATGAAACTTGCTTGCTCTGAGAGCACAACCTTCCTAGGTGCTTGGGGTCGTGGCTTACGCTTCGGTGTATAGTCATCTTTTAGGACCTTAGCCTAAGCCGGGATATGCTTGACTGCCTCGAGGAGCAGGATATTAATCTGAACTTGCTTGAAGATTTCCAAAAGCTCCTTATTTTCCACAATAACTTTCGTTTTCTTTATCTTCCCCAAGGCCTCGGGATATGGTGTCTGGATATGAATAGGGTCCGTTTCCAGGTCCTTGGGCCTTTCCTGCTCGTCTTCAGAGTCGGGTATTTCAGGGCGTGAAGTCTTGGGAGGAGCCAGCCATTTGGGCTCCTGGGTTTTAGTGCCGCTTCTCAAGGTCACCGCATTTGCAGAGGCATTGGGACCATGGGTTGATCCTTGAGAAGAAGAGAAAGAAGAAGCACCGAACCTAGGGGGTGTTCGTGGGGCTGGCTGGACCATGTGGGCTTGCCCGAGATTGCCTTGGAACCCTTGCAAGTTGGGGCCTCTGTTAATCATGTTTTGTGGGTTCGGTTGTGGCTGAGAAGGAAAGGATCCCTGTTATTTACAATCCAACAGCTGCCTCAGAAGGCGAAGATATTAAAGGAAAAGGTAGATGAACTAGAAAAGAACATGGATCGAGTCAAAATGTTGCTAAACGAGATGGTGGTGGATCCTTCTATGAGCGAACTCGCGGAAGATCCCAACATCTCCGAAGAACCCAGGCAAGGTGGGTTTCTCCAAAAGTTATTTGGCTATCTTTGTGCTAGTTTCTGAGTGGGACTACTTTCGGGATCACTGTAGTCGTGTTTTTGCAGGGGATAAGAGTTATATAGAAATAAGTTATTATAGGGATTAGTGGAGATGATTATTTTGATTGGGATATAAGAATAGGTAGTGTGATAAAATGATTGGTGTTTTGATGTGATATTGGTGTATGTATGGTTTTTTAAAATTATGATATAGGTATGAGTGTGTTAATGTGAATAGTAAATGTATTTTAATAGGTATATTACGTTGAAGTTGATATATTTTAATAGATGTTGTTGATGTGATGCAGTGGGATGGTTTGATATTGATATTGATTGGTAAAGTGAAATAAGTTATACCCTCTAACTTTAAAATTAATTCGTTTGATAATCCTTTGATTGACAGATTATCCTTAAGTTATTCCTCAACCAAATGGAACCTACAAGAGAAAGTACCTTTGAAAGCAAACTTGGGAACTTAAGTTCAAGTCACAACCGTTTAAAGGGTATTACCCTTGGTGTGTTTCCAAAATGCATGCTTGCCCCTTGGATTCCATGAATAGGTTTTAAGTCCATGTTTGAGTTTTGTTTACATAATCAGTCTTTCAGTTTGGGTAAGAAGGATTGCCATGTTCGATTGACTCATTGAAGAGAATTATGTATGTGCCACCGGTTGGTTTCCATACATAAATACCACTCTTATTGTGAATATATATTTGTAGATGAGCACATTGTTGTCCTGCTAATTACTCTCTGTTTTAGGTCATGGACCGATGCAATATAGATTGCAGACAGCGCTTTCACTCTTATATAGGCTTTGAATAATTGGAAAATGATGATATATATAATTGGCCTTAGATAAGAGTTTATTAAAGATAAATGTCATACTCCTATTCTCCTGTAAAGGTTGTAATTTGTACTTTAAAATAGGTTTCATGCTTTAAGATTTTCCTGTATTTTGCTAATTATTTATTGCACCAGCGGGACCTAACCATGATTAGTCCCTCAAATGTGATGCATTGACTTCTAAGAAGGTGACAAAACAATTCTCAAAATGTAGAATTAATGCAAATCCGGAATCCTTGACCATCTAGATGTGAGAAATTCTTTGAATGTCAATTCAGCTACTTTCGTAGTGAGAGGAACATTCATCCTGTGGCAAGTATATTTGGCATAGGATCAGTTGCCTAGAAATTTCCACGAAGAAGACGTATTCAATCTTGATTAAAATGGAAGCTTGGTAGTGAAGTTTCAATGATGTGAAATTTTACTTATATGTAGATGAGCAATGGTTTGGCTAAGTCATCTCTTAAGCTAAATTCCAACTATTAATTTGAGTGACAAGTCAAAAAAGACATGTCGAGTCCACTAAGGTGCGCAGATCTCCCCTTTTTGGTAGGGAGAGGCTTGGATTTTGGCTTGGAATATTGGTTGAGAAAATCATTTATCCTTGTTGGATTCATAGATTATCTACTATGATGGAAATACATGTATGCATATGAGTAATGGTTTATCTACACCACAATCACACTTGGGTACAGAAACTTAAAAATTGATGCATTTCGTAACATAAGGATATGGGAGTAATTAAAAAAGTGTAGATTCTCATGGGAGGGGGTGAGATATGCGTAACGCATAAAAAGATAATGTCACAAAATAAGTAATCTCACAATGCACACAAGTATTTTTTAGTGGAACCCAAACTAGGTGAAAACCACCACCTAACACTCTGATGTGCATACATCTGATTAACCTAAAATGTCTATTAATGCATGTTCTTAGTGTCACATTAGTATCATACATTGTAAATAGTGTATAACATGCATAATCATGCATTTAGATCAAGTTGTATAAATTATACAATAATTGTCTCCTTTTTATGGTTAGGGACAGAGCGACTTTTTATCGGGGCCTCAGATAAAAGATCAGACCGTACGGAACTGATCAGGACGACAATTGGAGTTCAACGACTCCAAAATCGCCTTAATCGGACATCCATAGCACCAGATAGAGAAAGAGGAATCCTAAAGATCAAGGGCCAACATGGTGCTAATCCACACCTCAGAAGACAAATTTGACCGCACGGATGGATTCGGATCTACGATCACATCCTAACGGCGTGAAAATCGGTCCAATCCCACACCCGTGACACCGTCTATAATTCTCAGAAGATGAACGACAAAGATGGTGCCACATGGCGCCATCTTAGTCACCCAACTGATCCTAAGGATCCGCATCTGCCTTTCTCTTCATCTGATCGATTATTCTCCGTCGTTGGATGCTCATCCAACGGCTGCAGGTCAGCGCTCACAAAACAACCGCGCGACACAAAGCCGCCCGCAACGCGTTGGTCGAGCACCTTCGCGAGAAGAGAAGTTCGCACGTTCGAGTCGCGGCGCCTCAAATTGAAGAGCGGGCGCATGGAGCGGGTGAGCGAGCGAAGCCGTACGATGAGGATCATGCAGCGTTGAGCAAGCGACAGTGCCAATGCGCGATCAGACGTGTGGCGCTGACGCGTGATCGCACGAGGGCACGCGACGCAGGCGAGGATGGTTTAAGCCGTCCGATCTCTTGATCGGACGGCTGATATCGCGTGTACGTGCATAAGCTTTTAAGGCGGGGAAGAAAAGCGGGCACGCACGGTGCGCGCACATGTTTCCCACAACGGACCTTTAGTGACGTTTAAGTCCGTCACTAAAGGTCCCATATTAATGTTTTTCAAATTAAAATGTCCAAAATGCCCCCACTCCTTGCAACTATAAAAGGAGACCCCCTCCATACGAATTTATCATCCCTTCCTTCTCTTCTCTCCCTCTCCAAAGCTCAAGAGAAGCTTCTCCCACACCCGGGATTCTCCTCAAGAGATAAAATCAATTTTTCGCCCCCATTCAAGAAGTAGATCCTGCGACAACGACGCCGTGCTGCCTTGTTCCCGTTTCTCCTGCTTTGAGCTCCTTCTTCCTACTCCGTTCCTCGTCTTCCAGGCGTTGTCTCGTCAGGCTCATCCTCCAAGTGATCTTCGAGGAGGATAATTTCTCTCTCCCATTCCTTTCCAGAGTAAAATTTTTCCTGCTTTCCAGTGTAATAATTTCTCACTTTCTAGTGTAATCTTTTCTCGCTTTCTTAGTTGTACAAACATTTTGCAACTTCAAGTGGATGTTCTCCCTTTCTCTTATGGTTTCTATTGATTCCAGTTCCTTGTAATTACTCCGCTCTTTAAAACACAAAAAAATATAATTGCGAATTTTGATCGACGTAGCCTCCCTGAGTTTAACCCAGGATTTCTATTCCAGTATAAATTTTATTTGTTGAACCTGAGTTCTTCGCTATTCAAACAACAACAACAGGTTTTCAAAACCAACTTCGATAGCGTAGTCCTTCGACATTTTACACCCTCTCAAGTTAGGATTTCCCGATCGACCTAGTCGATCAAATCCAGTAAACAAGTCACTTCAACAAGGGTAACTTAACCTCTTACAACCACACTACTTTGAACGAGGGTAGTGTACCTCAAAACCCCTTCTTTTCACAAGAAGAATTTTGTCTCACAAAGGAGACAGGAATTCGCAACGCGAATACCCAACACAATTACAAAGAAAAATTACAACACAACCTATAGAGCCAACAAAGATTAACCTAGCTACTGTAGGTAAAGAAACTTCCCTTTGATGAAAGGAGTGTGTCGACATGACGACGCAGGTGTGATGAGAATCTCATCATGAGCCCTAACTAGCTCATTTTGAACTAAGAAAGTGAACAAAAGCTCCTACATAACCTAAAGGAAGGCCTAACTCAAGTGATTACTGTTTTGGAAAGAAAACATGAACTAAAGGGTAAAACTGCAATTTTACCATTGCAGTACATCAACGGAATTTCTCAGGATCTAAACATAGGTCAATTGGATTTAATAAGAGGAAAAGTAGGATGATTCAGTCAGAAAAGGGTTATGGTGAGATTTAAGAATTAAATGACATTCTGTAACCTTAAAACAAACCTACTTAATTTTACACGGTTCCAGTCAGGATAAAAATTGACTAAACCCTTTAAATTCATGGAAAAATATCCCCTAAGGTTTAAAACCTTCAATTTGGCCTTTGGAACCTATTTTGACCTAGATAGGTGTCCTAGCTTAATATTTGACCTAATTTGGGTTTTTGTGTAAAATATCCAGTCAAACATGGTCAAACCTAAAATCCAACTTCACCATTGGATTCCTTAGGTCCAAATTAGGTTTGTACCAAAATTTGGACCTACGGGAAGGTCATCTTGATCTACTTTGCAAAATAATCCACCCAATTACATTTTGACCCCTAACTTTGGAAAATCCTTGCACAGAACCCCCTATCTTCTCGTCACTTTCTACATTCCGGTCCCTTTGCCGTTGCAGCAGAGGACCCATACCTCCGACGATGTTTCGAGGAGGATTTCTCCTCGCTTCCCCAGAGAGCTACTCTCAGATTTGAAAGGGGGGCCCTCTGAGAAATCCCCTGTCGTCTGAGCAGCTTCCCATGCCCTGATTCTCACCATACCTCTCATGTGAATGCTCGAGAAGCATGGGTATCGTACCTGTGGCGAACTCTGGCGAGAGTCTTGTGCTTGGAAGCTCACCTTCCAAGCATAAGGCCCTTTGCCTGTGCCTATAAAAGAAGCTCCAGGTCCAGCCGTTTCTTCGATGCTTGACCTGGCCGAAGAATCACCCCAATTTCCTCTCTTCTCCAGTCAGGAGTCTAGCGAGCTTCGGCGAGCCCTCCTCTTTCTTGTCTCTCTGCCACAATACCAGTGGCAGAGCCACATTCACCACCTTCCTCCACGTCGCGCAACACCCACGCACGCGCGTCTAGCCCCGTCGTCGTCGCTGTCACCCCTCCCCTAGTCATCGTCCTCTCCGGTGGTAGCAGGTACAGCCAGCCGATTCCTCTCCCCCTTCGTCCACTTAGCTAGGTTAGAATTACTCCTCTTTATCCCCTCTTCAATTCCCCTCTTTCTATTTCCACTTTCGACCCCTCATAGCCACTGTCCACCTCCATCTTCATCTCCGGCCACCCACCGACGAGGTGCTTCCACCGCTCCGCACCTGCACACGTCTTGCCAGACACCTCACCACCTCTGCCATCATCCACTGATCACCTTTCGCCCATCCATTGATCGCCAACACCTTCCTAAACGTCCCCCGACCAAACCCTTAAGCACAGCCACGAGGTGACCTAGGCACGCATGCTTAGGTCGCCCCGTGGCCTGCCACCCACTGTCTCACGTTTGTCAAGACACGGCGAAGCTCCTCGTGTGTTTTAATGGGGCAGCAAGGTTGTATTCATGAACTTCAGGTCGACCCCCCATTCCGCCATTGACTCACGGAGAAAGGAGCTTGTAGCAGCTCTCCAGGCCGCGCGCTCCAGGTGTCAAAGTGCCAGGTGAAGCGGGCTGGTCTTGCGCATCCATACAGCCAAGAGATTGGCTTGGCAAGTGACCCAGCAGCAGCAATTGAAGAAGTTTTCCTGTAGGCGCGAGCGTAGAAGCGGGTGAGACATTTAGTCCCACCTCGTGAACTCAGAAGCGCGGAGAGTGCCTTAAGTTGAACTTGTGCTTTCCATTGGTTGCCTCCAAACGACACGGGGTGAGGTCCCTCGCTCACATGCATGCCTTGTCCGCGACCTTTCTCCCGCGGATCTGGCTGACCGACTCGATTATCCCACTCACTCCTCGTGCATCACACCCACGCCAGTGCGCCTGGACTCGGGCGCACGATACCCAATCCAATTACCTAGCTTTGGGAGAGCATACCTTAGAGAGAAATAGAGAGAGAGATGCGGGGGAGGGTAGGGGATAGGTTTTGCTTCTGTGTGCATGCGCAAGGAAGAAGAAGAGAAGAAGGAAGAGGAAGGTGCAGCTGAGTTGAAGCTAAGCAGGGAAGGAAAGACACTTAGCCGTAGAAAGGAAGAAGAAGGAAGGCCAAAGAGAAGAAGAGGAAGTTAGAGGAGAGCTAAGGAAAAGGCTGAAGAAGGAAATCAAGGCAAAAGCCAAGGGAAGGAGAAGCATTGTAGCAGAGGTGCGACTGAGGAAGAAAGAAGAAAGAAAGAAATCAAAGAGAGTAGGAGGAGAAAGAAGAAGACCACAGAAGAAGGCAAAGGTAGAAGGCAAAGAAGAAGAAGAAAAGAAGAGAAAGCTGAAGAAGAAGGAAGGAAGAAAGAAATCAAGGGGGCCGAGAAAGCTAAGTCCGAGAGGGAAGAAAGAGTAGAATTAAAGAGAAAAGAAGAAAGGCTATCATTTAAGACGTCTGATCATAGAATCAGACATCCAATTCTTCTATTTTTGCTACAATTTTGACTCTTAAATTCTTGCATTTATATTCTGAATTAGGTTTTGAGTAACTCTAAGTGTTCAATTACATTATTAAGATTAGTGAATAAATTCCATTTGATCCCTGTATTCGACCTCGGATACCTTAGTTTTTGAGTAATAAAAACTTTTTATTTGTTTATAACGATTTTTTTACTATACTGTAACGAGACTGATTTAAAATACGACAAAGCGTTATATAATAGGGTGTGTGAACCACGTGGGGGCACCTCGTCGCTCTCGCAATCGCGGAGGGAGAGTGGGTGCACAACTGAATTCAAGCTCTCTAGATGTGGAACAAAAGATTAGAGAGTTAGAACTTCTTTTAGATGATCTTCTATTTCTTTTTGACACAAGAGATGTGGAAATGGTATTCAAGGTGTGTCTTGGTGTATCTTTGCAAGGCAAGGGTCCTCTATTTATAAAGAGCCTAGGAAGGCTTTAGAAGCCCATAGAAAGCTTCCATAGCCGTTGGGGTTGAACCCAAGGCAAAATAGGCCATTATCAGAATCAATCATGATTCTGACAGGGTCATCAGACATCTGGTCCGGGTATCAAACGTCTGGAAAATCTGTTTAAGATATCTGGGAACAAAGTCAGACGCCTGATTCTAGGCGAATTTCTTTCTTGACTTGGTTCAGACCTAAACAAGGTTCTAGTGTATGGCCATCAAACGACATACAGGATGTCCAGTACTAGGTTTGGACATCTAAAAACCTATTGTACTGAGGAAATGGATTCCCAAGATAGTTTAATGGCTAGAAAATCTTACAAAGAAGATTTTGGGTCAGTCGAGGCTAAACGGTCACATATTAGATGTCTGGGGTCCTCTACAGACATCTGATATAAGGCTAACGGTCATTTCTCTCAATGTTTGTATAGGAAGCCAATGTTCCACTAATTAGATGTCTGGCACAAACATTAGACGTCTTCTAAGACGTCTGGAACTAAGGTCTGGACGTCTAATTTCATCAAACAAAAGATACAAGGTCCAGCCTAGGTTATTGGATGTTTGAGTCAACAGTCAGACTTCTTAAAAGTCATTATCAGACGTCTATTTTTCAGATTAGATGTTTGATTAGGCTGTTAGAACCCTATTTTGGTTTTCTAGGTTCTCTACAAAAATTCTAGGTATCCTAGGGTTGTGCAGGTGTTCCTAAGACTACTTCAAGGGTTCTTTGAGGCTTTTTAACAAAAGATCTAAGAAAGAAATAAAGAGCAAAACAAAGAAACAAAATTACATAGAACAAGATAAAAGGAAATCTATCATATTCTTGTCTTCACACTTCTTCAGGCTATCGCTCCTTGCGAAGCTCCTCTGTTCTTCGTCAAGCTCCTCCAATCCGCCATGGATGCGAGCTTGAACTCCGTCTAAACACGTCTCCATTTGCAATTAACCTGAAATCTAAGACTTCAAGTGCAAATGTTAAATAACCGTGTTTTGTTATCATCAAAATAAACTATTGTGGTTCTCTATCACCAACAAAAAGGATAATGGTTTAGTCTTTACTTGTAACTGCAATTATGATCCTTTACTGGGACACTTAACTCATAAACCTATTTTCTTTCCTTCCAACCAAGTTTAGAAAATCAAACACAACTCTAAGAAGACCTTACAAGACTGTGACTCGATCGGACTGACTAAGTAGCCCAATCAGACCCAAGTTGTCAACTATGAATTATCAAACCAAATGCAGGATTGTAGTCACTTAACATGTAGTCATAAATATCAACAGCCAAACAACAGTCCATAAAGCACTAACTCAAAATAAAGTGTTGACAAGAAGATAAAAAGCCCACAAGTCCAGAAATTGTAATGGAAAGAGCAGCTCAAGTCTCAAAGTGCATCAACTTGTAGATTGGAAAGAAAAACTAAGTAAACTAGTAAGAACTATTGTCCTAAGTCCCAAACCAGAGCACCAAACGTAGCTGCTGCACCCAGCAGCTTAGTTACACTTAAAATGGAGACTAAAGAAAACATCTGCAAAAACTGAGTAGAGTAAAACAAAACGATAGAGTAAAAAAACACAAAGAGTGGACATGTAACTCAAATCATTTATTCAACCATTATTCATTATTTAATAGTCCATTAGTTGTTATGCATGTTGCCCTTAACGGTCTTATTCTTGATGTTTCCAATCTATGCCTTGGGACACAAGACAATCTCAATGCGATATCTTGAGAAGTACAACTAATATAAAACACCTTCTTAACTAGGAAAATGACTTATACCTACTTCACATCTTAATCTATCACCCTTGGGTGATTATGAGGTAAAGTGGTGGCTACATCGTGTAATGCAAACAGGTGACATGCTGAATTACAAATAACCACTCATCCACTCACTGGCAGAGTCAAGTATAAACAAACCCTAACTTTCGAGTCATGCACCCTGCTATCTAAGTTTGTTATTAAACTTAACTACGAGTCGTATGAAGACTAACAACTCCCTCACCAATCTAATCGATTTAAATTCAGATCGACATTGCAATGAAAATAACACCAAACAGTAAGAATTGAACCAATTATCCAATATATGAATATCTTGACAAATTCGTCATTGTTTGGGTTCCATAATTATTCCTTAGATAATGGAATTAAAAAAATCATATCCTTCTTCGTAAAGTTCATTGGAGGTTTTCATCATTGTGTACTTTAGAAATAATTTATAACCAAATCCAAGGTTAGGATTTTTCTTGTTCCATAAGATTTAAGTCATTGTATAAAGTCAATATTCTTGTATTGATTACCGATTCATATTTGAAGTCCAGTGTCTGACATTTAAACATATTAATGCCTCCCATTACGACTTCTTAAGCAATTAATAATTAGTCTCCTATTGTCAACGTCACGAACTCCGAATTCTATGCCGCCGCACAAATGTGGGCCCCAAGTGGTCGCTTTTCCCAGAGTGGGCCTTATTTCTCTTCTTTTCTTTTTTTTTCTCTCTTTCTCCCCCTAAAGTTGTGTGCAAGCTCGAGTTTTGAAGAAAATAATCCTAGATGCTGGTTTAATTACTCTATCTATCTGTTCGTATTGTTTTCGGCATAACTCAAACTACTCACCTTAGATTTATGTGAAATAAGAATTGTTGAAAAATTTATGATACAGAGAAATTCAATCACGACAGGACCTCAGTGCAGGAGTTGAAAATGGAGCTGGAGATGCTGAGCGTTGTTTACGTAGCTAAATCATGTTTTAAAAGATGTCTCGTTGTAATATAGATGAAATCTTCGTAAAAATAAATAAGAATTTATAACTCAAAAATTAAAGTATCCGAGGTTGAACACAAGGAGTAATTGGGTATTTCAAAACTTAATAATACAACTTTCAATAAAAAGCAATAACTAATTCAATCAAAATTGAAGAGTAATGTTGTGGAGAAATAATGCTAAAAAAGAATTGGACATCTGATATTTTATCAGACGTCTTAAAAATTTTGACTATAGTGCTTTGAATTATTGTCCTTCTGTGTCTTCTCTCTCTCTCTTCTCTTGCTTTGCTCTACGGCTATGCTTGTTTTGGCTTCTTCTTTTCTTCTTTTGCTTGGCCGCTCCTACTTCTCTTCTTCTTCTACCCTTGCTTTCTCCCTATTTTCTCTTCCTGCAGCTAAGTCCCTGCCTCTCTTCTTTCCTTCTTTAGCTACCTTCTTCTTCTTCCCTTGGTCTGCTGCTCCTCTTCTACAGTGCATCTCTTTTCTTCTTCTCCTTTTTCCTTCCTTGCTGCGGCTACCTTCTTCCTTGCTAAGTCCTTCAGCCGCTTCCTTCTTCCTTTCTTCTCTTGCTGTGCCTCTTCCTTTCTTAGCTTCTTCTTCTTTCACAACACCATGCAGCAAAACCTACCCCCTACCCTCCCTGCGTCTCTCTCTCTATTTCTCTCTTCGGTACGCTCCCCTAGAGCCGGGTAATCGGGTCGGGTGCGCGCCCGGGTCCAAGCGCACCAGCGTGGGTGTGATGCGCGAGGAGTGCTAGGTCCGTGGGGGCAGGTCATGGACGAGGCGTGGCGAGTGAGGGTGAGGGATCTCACCCCTGTGTTCTCGAGGCAAACAACACAAATCACAAAATCAATTTAAACTACACAGGTAGCTCGAAACTTACCGAGGTGGGACTAAAAGTCCTAATTGCTGCACCTGCGGAATGCTTTGGCTCTCGATAGGTGGTTGATGCGGTTTGCGGAGGAAAGCCACGCACCTGGGACTTGGCTTCCTGGAGCGGGGTCACCTGATGCAAGCTTGCAAGCAAGCTTCAGTTCTTCTCCAATGGCGGTGAGGGGTGAGACCTGTCAGCACGAATACGGCCTCACGACCCAGTCAAACAATAGGAGAACCTTCACCGTGTCACGACGAAGGTGAGGTGGGGGTCAGCATGGCTCAGAACGAACTAGGTGTGCGTGCCTAGGTCGGACTGTGACCGTGTGTGTCGGGTTGTTCGGTGGAGGTGTGGAACGTGTGTGGCGGGCAGTGAGTAGGTGGAAAGTGGACAGTGGAGGGAGGCAGAGCTTGTGAGGTGGTTGGCGAGGCGTGTGGATGCATGGAGTGATCAGGTCAACCGGGGATTAGGAAGATGAGGGTGGACAGGGGCAGTCGAGGGGTGGTTTATGAAGTAAAAGGAGGGAAAATAGAAAGTAGGAGAAGAGGAACTTATCTAGGGTACTTGGAGCGAAGGGGAGGCAGAGGAGACGAACGGCGCGTTTCTGCCGGTGTCGGAGAAGACGGCCCTGAGGTGGAGATAACGACGAGGAGGAGGTCAGAGAGGCGTGCGCTGGTGCGGCGCAACGCGGAAGAATGAGGCGAAGCGAACCTTGCCACTGGTTTGGTGGCAGAGCGATAATTGGAGGGAGGGAGAGTCGCCGGAGCTTGTGGGATACTTGGCCGGAGAGGGAAAGAGGAATTCTGGGGGATTCTTCGGCCAAATCAAGCTTGCAGGATTCGCAGAGGACCGGGGGTCCTTTTATAGTTGCTGGTCAAGTTTCTGGTGCTTGGAGGGCAAGCCTTCCAGCGCAAACTCCTCGCTGGAGAAGGAAGGTGGTTAGGATACCCAAATCTCTTGAGCATTCGCACAAGAGATTGGCGTAAATTTGATCTGGAGATCACGTTCAATCGATGGAGAGATCCTTAAAGAATCTTCCTTCCAAATCTGGGAGGAGATCTCTGAGGATTCGAGGAGATATCAGCCTTGAATCCTCGCTGGAGTGGGATTCCTCCGCTGTAATGGCTGAGGGACCTGAATGCATGGGTGGCGAGGAAGCTAGGGGGCTCTGTGCAAGGATTTTTTCAAAAGGTAGGGGCCAGAATGTAATTGGGTGGACCATTTCGCAAAGTAGGTCAAGATGACCTTCCCTTAGATCCAAATTTTGGTATAAACCTAATTTGGACCTAAGGAATCCAATGGTGAAGTTGGATTTTAGGTTTGACAATGTTTGACTGGATATTTTGCATAAAAACCTAAATTTGGTTAAATATTGAGCTAGGACCTCAATCTAGGTCAAAATCGGTTTCAAAGGCCAAATTGAAGGTTCTAAACCCTAAGGGATATTTTTCCATAAATTTTAGAGGGTTTAGTTGATTTTTATCCTGACCAAACCTTTTTGAATTAAGCAGGTCTATTTTAGGATTACAGAATGTCATTTAATTCTTGGATTACACAATAATCCATTTCTGACTGAACCAACCTACTCTTTATCTTATTCAGACCATTTGACATATGTTTTGTCTCTGAGAAATCCCATTTATTGTAACGACCCGGTTCCCGAGTCCCTACGAGACACGAGAACCGGACCGACTCGACTAATCCCAAGACCTAGTCGTCCAACGAGGAAGTAACCAAAAGAGCAGTAAAATAAACCACATTCAGCATGAATATAACTAACAGTAAGGAAGTACAGCAGTAAGGAAAGAAACTACTACAGTAGATACCACCACAACAGTAGAACAATATTTATCATATAACAAGAACTGCAGGTAAAGAAAGTACAGCGAAACAAGAACTACTCACTATAACAGAAACAAAAGAGGTACAAAAGACTGCGGTAAACTCTACTGGACCCTACTCGGCCCAGCGTCCTCTGCAGCCGTTGACCCTGGCTGCTCAACACCTGGTCCTGAAAAAGGTAACGAGTGTAACACGTCAGCAAAACGCTGAGTAGAGTGGCAAACTAACTAAGGACAACAGTAGAGTGTACAGTAGCTGTTATGTTCTATTACTTCCTTTATTCACATCTTTCAATTTTCTCACTATTTCATTTATTTCTCAGATCCTTTACTTGATCTCGAATGTTCCTCTTGGGAACGATCTTGATTGCAGTCTTTTCCAAAAGTAAAAGTAGCACGTGGTGCTCTCCTGGCCGGGAGAGTCCCCCCGTGGTGATCCTACCCTCAGTTAACCACCCCAAGGTCACTGACAGACGTAACGGTGACTACGGCACGCGCGATAAACGCACAGGTAGCTAACCCGCACTGACACGCGGTCAGTCGTTTCCGTTAACGGGTGCGCCTAAAGCACAGCACGGAACCAGGGCAGAGCCCTCTCAGTAACAGGGGTCCAACCCCTCCACAGTAACCAAACCAGGGCCTTGCCCCTCCACAGTCCGCGCACCCTCGCCTGACTACCCTGGTTTGCCCTAGTGGGCCTAACAAGTCGGTGAAGGAGGCTAGCAGAACCCCGGGGCCCGTGGGGTAGCTAGTACTCTCCTAACACTAGTAGCTCTCCTCGGTACTACGTACACGAGGGCCAACAAGTCGGTACAGAGCGGCCAATCCTAACCCCGGGTACGTGGGGTGGCTGGCCCCACTCTGCACTAAACAGGTACAGGTACTTCCCTTGGTACTGCGTACCCAAGAGACAGTACAAACTACATCTCAGTTCCATTCCTTTTTCTTTCCAGGAGTTCCACTCCTAATTCCCCGTAGGGTTCCAGCTCTTTATCTCAGAACATCATATGTTTCACTTTCCAGTTTCACGTTCTCACAATCCATGATCTCAAACATGTTTCTTTATTCATAACAGGCAGCTGTTAATTCAACTTACAGGCAGCTTTATATTCCTTTCCATTTTTCCAAGACTGCAGTATTATACATTCCACTAGTTTTTCCATCCTAGGATTCATGCCACATCCTAGGATCTAGCATACAACTAGTTTTCCAGCCCTAGGATTCATACATCACCTAGGAGCTATCATTCCATACATTTCTCATTCCTAGGATTCATGCAATGTCCTAGATTCTAGTAATGGTTCCATACTTTAACAGATTTTAATAATAAACTTAAGCCACTCTACCAGGTACAACGGGAGTAATGGGGGCGTGATCGGGAATCCCGCGTGCCTCCGCGACTCCCAAGACTGCAACTGAACGAGGTCCTATCACAAGGATCAAACACAAGGAGTGTCTCAAAACAGTGTATAGCTACTGTAGACGGGTAGAGGAATTAATTCTGAAAAGAATGCAACTCGAATCGCGGAAAACGGAGCCCGAACGGGCCCTAAACGGGTCGAAAAAGACGATACTGTGCAAGATCAGACGTCTGGACTTCTTCCAGACGTCTTAAAAAGTGGATCAGAGAATTACCTGTTCAACGTGGTTTCCCAAACGTCCAAAAGTCTGCGGGGACGTCTGGCCTATCTCCCAGACATCCGATGGTCACCCCGGACGTCTGGAGGTCACTCCCGCCGTCTGGTACAACTTCCAGACGTCTGATTGACAAAGGATGACAAATCAGCGAGCCTGCGCACAGCTAACTCCCTCCCTTAGTACGGTCAGTCGACAGGAAGGAAGAAGAAAGCGGAATACTCACCTTTCAGACGTCTGTATGATCTACCGACGTCGTCCTCGCCGTCTGCCTATCAACCCAGACGTCCGATTCTGGAAATTTTTCCAGAACAGGGCGCCACCCGGCTTCTGCTCGCGACGCCACCCGCGTCGCACCTCGTGCACCTGCTGCTCAGACCATAGCAGTCCCCCCCCTCCGCGTCGCTCCGCGCCCCCTGCGCCCTCCGCAGACCGGCCCTAGCAGCCCCGGCGACCTTGCCCTCACGGCAGAGCTCCGCTCTCGCACGCAGCACCTCCTCCGCGCTCACTGCGGCCGCCGCTGCCGCCCTCGCGCTCACTCTCGTGCTCTGGCTGAAGGACAAGAGAAAGGAGACGGTGGTGACGGAGTGAGGGGAGGCGTGCCATTTTAAGGCCACGCGGAGAGGAGAGAGAAGGATTCGCGGCAGGGGAATCTGCAGCCGCAGGAGGAAGGAAAGGCAAATATGCGGTCTGCGCGCTCAGGTGCGCAGACGACTCCCGTGTGTCGAAAATAACGGATTTCCAAACGTCTGGAAACTATCCCAGACGTCTGGTCAGACGTCTGGACAACCTCCCAGACGTCTTAAAATACGTCTGGGCCACACACCCGTTACATTTATGTACTCGAATGGTGAAATTACAACTTTTACCCTTTAGTTCATGTTTCTTTCTTAGAATAGTAAACCCTTAACTTATGTCTTCCTTAAGGTTGTGCAGGAGCTTTTGTTTACTTTCTCAGGTAAAAATGAGCTAGTTAGGGCTCATGATGAGGCTCTCATCATACCCCCATGCCTAGCTTTTGCTAGTTCCTTAGCAAAATTTTAAGATTTTAACCTCTATTCTAGACCATGAGTTTCTTCTAATAGTTGTGACAAGTGCTTTTTCATTTTCTTTTGTGTTTAGTTCAGAATGTCGACAATAGGCCTAGAGGTACTCAAGTACCAACCAAAATCTGGACCTAACCCACTTTAGCCTCAATCTTCCGCAAAGGTTTTTAAGGCCCGTAGAAACTATCCTAGGGTTTGTTGGACTCCGCGGTTAAAGCACTTGTGCTTGAGACATTTTTAGCCTAGGTTCAGTTTGCAGTGCGTTTTTGTAAAAGAGAGATAGAGGATTTATTTGTTTGGAAAGCTTTCTCACTCTTTTCTTTTTATTTCTAGCTTTGGATTTGCTTCTCAACACGGTTTGTATCGGATTCCTCGTCCCCATCAACAATCCTCAAGGGTCCCTGGCAATCGATGCTTCGTGATAGCACCACCCATGGCAACCCCTAGAACCCTAGCTTTCGAGATTTCGAGATAATTCCACCCATGGCATTCCATGGCCGAATTCAAACCCTAGTAATTGACATTTCGTGATAATGCCGCCCATGGTATCTGAACCAGCAGAGTGCTTACATGCCCCCGGTAGGATATTTAAATATCCTACGAGACAAGTACCGAGGAGACGATATGTTGTTATGCATCTTCGAGGGGAATTTCCTGCCTCTCCACGCCGGGGACTCGTCCAAATCAACTTGTGTTGATCAGCCGCTCCTAATATAAGCAACTTTTTCAGAACATTGAAACACTTTTTACGTGATTTTAATATTTATGCGCACTAATCCAGACTGTGTGTGAAGTGGGGTGCTTAGGTTACCGAATCCTGCAAACCGAATGTCAGTTAACGAAGCCGAATACTCCCTAAGCCTTAGAGCTAATACTTAAGCTTCGCATTTTCCTCAACCTATTGAGGAGTATCCAGATTTTAGTGGGTACTTGAATTTTTAAGCCTAAGAGTCTAGCCCAAATGGCCTAAGATCAGCGTTCCTGCTAATTTCTGTTGTATCTCCTTTGCACTTTTTTTTCTCATTTTTTTCTTTTCTTGATGTTGTTTAGAACTTCAATTAATCCCTTAATCTTTTACTAATGACCATTCTTTTTTTCTCTTTTTCATTTTGTGCTCCTTTTTGGCATTTTGCTCTTTTCCTCCTCCCATTTTGTATAGCCCAAAAAATTTTCTCTCCCCCATCCTCAATTTTTTTCTTCTTTTTCAAGATTTTTCATTTTTTTTGTGTTTTTTTTTTGTGATCTGTGATTTTTTGTTAAAACCTTTTCTTGATGAGTTTTCTTGACATTTTGTACTTTCATACCCCTCCATGCCTACGATTTGCAATGTCCCCATTATAAATTAGGTGGGTTCGAATTTAGCTTAGTTCTAATGGATGGGCGAACGGGTCGAAGTGACTGCTGCAAATGTTTTCTATTCTCGGGTAGGGGTACCTGAGGTGGAGTCGGCTGTTCTAATGGATGGACCCTAAAGTGCAATATGAATTTAGCGTGGAAATGTCCGAAAAGGTTTCAGGCTTTTCAAAGAATGACGGGTTGCCTCTCGTTAAGTGCTGAGTTTTACGCCTTCGGCTGGGCGCAATGAGCTCAAGCGGAATGGAGGATAAAGGATGACTCAGCTAAATTTGTATTGGTCATGTTAATAAACGGTTTGAGTCCCTGACCGTTCATGACAAAGGGCTCGGAATCGTGGCTGAGTGGGCTGATTTCAATGGCTCCATTTTCAAAGATTTGTCGGACTAGGTAGGGTCCGATCCACTTAGATCGTAGCTTTCCTAGGAATAATTTGAGTCAAGCATCAAAGAGTAGAACCTTTTGACCAGGATGAAAGATCTTTCTAGAAATGTGTTTGTCATGAAAAGCTTTAACCCGTTCTTTATAAATTCGCGAGTTCTCATACGCGTTCTGGTGTAATTCATCGATCTCGCTCATTTGAAGCCTTCTATGGGTTCCAGCCTTAGAAAGATCTAAGTTGCAATTTCGTACTGCCCAATAGGCTTTATGCACTAATTCGACGGGGAGGTGACATGCCTTCCCATACACCAGTCTGAAGGGAGACATACCTAATTGGGTCTTGTGGGTAGTCCCATAGTCCCACAGTTCTTTCGGAAGCCAAGATAACCAATCCTTCCTGTCAAGTTGAATAGTAACCTGGAGGATTTTCTTGATCTCTCGGTTTGATAGCTCAGCTAGACCATTAGTTTGGAGGTGGTAAGGAGTAGAGATTCGATGCAACACCCCGTATTTGGTCATCAGTGACCTGAACTGAGCGTTTGTGAAATGGGTCCCTCCGTCGGAAATTATTGCTCGTGGAATCCCAAACCTTGAGAAGATGTTTTGATGAATGAATCTGATAACAACCTTATGATCATTGGTTCAGGTCGGAATGGTTTCTATCCACTTGGACACGTAGTCAACGGCGAGTAAGATGTATTCGAAGCCATCCGAGATAGGGAAGGGTCCCATAAAATCAATCCCCCATATGTCAAAAATCTCGCATACTAAGATCGGCTGTAGAGGCATCATGTCTTGATGGCTCATGTTGCCCAAGGTCTAGCAACAGGTACAAGCCTTACAGTGATCATATGCATCCTCGAAAATTATGGGCCAGTAAAAGCCACATTGGAGGACTTTTGATGCGGTTTTGTGTCCTGAGAAATGTCCACTGCATACCTGGTCATGGCAGAAGGAGAGTATGTCTTTGATTTCTACTTCCGCGACACATCGTTAAATTATTTGATCAGCACCAATGCAGAATAGATATGGGTCTTCCCACAGGTAATACTTGGCATCGAAATGCAACTTGTCCTTCTTGGCCTTCGGCCAATTGGACGGGATCTGATGTGATGCCAAGTAGTTCACTATGTCTGTGAATCATGGAAGCCCTGTATTGATAGTCAGGAGGTGCTCATTAGGAAAGTGTTCTGTGATGGGTCCGAAAGGGTCAATTATTTCAAAAGGAAGGCGAGACAAGTGATCAGCTACCATGTTTTGTTTTCCCTCTTTGTCGCAAATCTCGAGGTCAAATTCTTGCAACAACAAGATCCATCAAATTAATTGAGGTTTCGCGTCCTTCTTTGCAAGGAGATGCCTCACAGCTATGTGATCCAAGTAGATGATAACACGAGAACCCAGGAGGTATGATCTGAATTTTTCTAGGGCAAATACTACAGCCAGCAGCTCTTTCTCAGTAACCGTGTAGTTATGCTGAGCCTCGTATAGTGTTTTGCTAGCGTAGTAAATGACCATGGTTTCCCATCAATTTTCTGCCCCAAAACCGCTACTACAGCAAAGTCAGATGCATCGCACATGATCTCAAAGGGTTGAGACCAATCAGGGGACTGTAGGATCGGGCCTTGGGTGACTCAGTCACGAAGGATCTCAAATGCTTGAGTGCATTTGGTAACGGGTTTTTCAACCGCGGATAATCTTTGTTCGTTTTAGTGCTTATTACAGTAATGTCATTATAGTGTAAAATAAGACAGCTACGGTTGTCGTTACTATCAAAATTTACTCGGAAATAGTTTGGTTTCCTGAGGTCGAACTCAGGGAGCTACTAGAATTCTAGAAGTACAGAGTTTTCTTTATTACAAAAATAAGAGAGGGAGAGGGAGAGATAGATTTCGGTTTTTGGCTTCTTCTTCTTCTCTTCTTTCTCTCTTTGCTTGTCTTCTTCTTCTCTTCTTTGGCTTTTCTTCAGCTGCAGTGTCTCTACAGGTCTTCTTCTTCCTGTTGCCTTCAATTCTTCTTCTACTTGTCTTCTATTTTTTTCTTCTTCAGTTCTTCTTCTTTCTCTTTTCCTGCACGAAGTCTTCTTCTGCTTCATTCTTCCTTCTTCTCTTTTCTTTCTCTTCAGTTGGGCATGGTTCTCAATGTAGGTCAAAATAGGTTTCTAAGGCCAAATTGAAGGTTCTAAACCCTAGATATTATTTTTATATAAATTTTAGAGGGTTTAGTTGATTTTTACCTTGCCTCGAACCACGTGAATTGAAGTGGGTTTGTTTTAGGGTTACAGAATGTCATTTAATTCCCTGGAGTTGCTGTAGCCCTTGTTGGATCAGATCATCCCACTTTCCTTCTTATTAGGTTAGTTTGACCTGTGTTTGGACCCTGAGTTACCCTGTTTGCATATTGTGTTGGTGAAATTGCATTTTTACCCCTTATGACTTATTTTCTTCTTAAACTCAAATTTTTCTGAGTTAAGCCTTTCTTTGAGTTATGTAGGAGCTTTTTCTTGCATACCTTGGTTAGATTATGCTAGTTAGGGTTCATGATGAGGTTCTCATCATACCCCCATGCCTAGTGTTGTCAACGTTTTTGTGCGGATTTAAAGGCGTATTACGTTGCAGTAGAACCGACAAAACGTTTAAACAAATATAAATAATTTTATTACTCGAACAACTAGAGTATCCGAGGTCGAACACAGGGAGCAAACTTAGTACTTTGTAAAACCCAAGAATACAACTGTTAAATGCAAATATAATTGGTTCAAAGAGTTTTAAAAAAGATGTAAAAAAATAGAATTAGACGTCTGATTTATGTATCAGACGTCTTAAATGTGATCTTTCTTTCTCTCTTCCTTCTTCTGCTTTGCCTTTCTGATCTCTTTGCAATCTTCCCTTGTCCTTCTTCTTCTTCTCTGCAAAGTCTTCTAATCTTTCTGCTTTCCTTCTTCTCCTGCGAAGACTTCTTTCTTTCTTCTTCTTCTGTCTTGCTCCTCCTTTCTTCGTTGCCTTCTTCTTCTTCTTTGGCTTGCTTTTCCTTCTTCTGCAGCGGCCAAGTCCTTCTCCTGCGATCAGCCTGCCTGCACAGGAGCAAAACCTAACCCTTCTCCCTCTACCCGCGCGTCTCTCTCTCTCAAGCAATTCACTCAAACCGCTCTACCAGAGCCACAGCCTTAATCGTGGTCGGATCGTACCTGGGACCAGGCGCACCTGCAGGTGTGTGATGCGCGAGGAGTGTGTAGGTCTAGGTCGGGTCGGATCCACCAGGTCCGCGTGGTCAGGCCGCGGACGAGGCGGGTGGGGTCAGTGAGGGACCTCACCCCTGTGCTTACTGAGGCGATAAGAGTAAAACACAAAAACAACTTATATGGTACCTGAGGGTTGCAATCCCACAATGTGGGACTATCTGGTCTCGCCTTCACGCGCGCCTGCAGAAGCCTCGTCGTGCGATTGCCCCGCAGCTGCTGGCTCTGCTAGCGCTCCTTGGCTGGACTCGTTCACCTCGCGACACTCGCGCTAGTATGCAGCACTTGTAGCCTGGAAGACCGGGTGCCTGGAGCTTCGTGGGAGCTTCATCAGAGGTCGTCCATGGCGGCAGCGGCTCAAACCCTGTCATACACAAAACGCGCCTCTCGGCCAAATCAGAATAGCTAGAGACCTTCGCCGTGGCACGGCGAAGGCGGTGGCCAGTGCTGCAGGCCGCAGGTCGGCCTAGGCGTGCGTGCCTAGGTCAACCTGTGGCCGGAGATGGTGGGTTGGTCGGGGGGTGATTGTGGAGGGCTGGAGTGGCAGTGGTAGGGTGGAGTGTGTTCCTGGAGGTGAGGCGGAGCTTTCGAGGTGGTTGGCGAGCCGTGTGGAGGGCTGGAGTGGTGTGGGCGGCTCGCCGGAGTGTGGTCGGAGGCGAAGATGATGGAGGTGGTTAGCGTCTGTCGAGGGTCGATCAAGGGAGATAACAGGGGGAAAAGAGAGAGGAGAGGGTGGAGAACGTATCTGGGGTTGTCTGGAGGGAAGGGAGGAGGCGGAGAGGACGGCTCGTGACTGCCGTCGTCGGGGAAGAAAGACCCTGGGGGAGGAAGCGGCGACGAAGATGAGGTCAGGAGCTTGCGCGCAGGGTACAGCGCGCCGCGGGAGGAAGAGGCAGAGAGGACTCTGCTGCTGGTATGGCAGCATAGTGACGAGAAGGAGGGAAGGCGGTCGCCGGAGCTTGTGGGTCATTTGGCTGGAGATGGGAGAGAAGAAATTTGGAGGGGATCTCCGTCAAAATCAAGCTTAAGATGAGCGGCCGGGTCCGGGGGGTGTTTTATAGGTGCTGGCCGCTCCTATCAGTGCGTGAAAAACGCGCAATTAGGTCAGCCGGCTCGCCGGAGTTGGAAGGAAGAAAGATACCCAAATCTCTCGTGCGTTCGCATGAGAGATTGGGTTCACGCCAGCGAATTTGATTGGCTTTAGAAGGAAGGGAATTCCTCAGAGAATCTCCCTTCCATTTCTGGGAGAGAATCTCTGAGGAATTAGAGAGCAATCTCTCTCGAAACTTCGTCGGAGCTCGGTTCTGCCCTAGCAATGGCGGCAGGACCGGTTTGCAAAGAAGGCGAAGAACCTAGGGGGCTCTCTGCAAGGATATTCAAAAGATAGGGACCTATTTGTGATTTGGGTGTACTAAATTGCAAAGTAGGTCAAGATGACCTCCCCTTAGGTCCAAATTTTGGTACAAACCTAATTTGGACCTAAAGAATCCAATGATGAAGTTGGATTTTAGGTTTTACCTCGTTTGACTGGACATTTTGCGTAAAAACCCAAATTAGGTTAATTGAAGAGCTAAGACCCTAATCTAAGTCAAACTAGGTTCCAAAGGCCAAATTAAGTGTTCTAAACCCTAGAGGATGTTTTTCAATGATTTTTAGAGGGTTTACTTGATTTTTATTCTGACCGGAACCTTGTTAATTTAAGCGGGTCTGTTTTAGGGTTACCAAGTGTCATTTAATTCTTAGATTGCACATAAACCCATTTCTGATTAATTCAACCCACTTTTTATCTTATTTGGACCATTTGACCTATGTTTTGCTTCTGAGAAATCCAGTTTATGTACTGCAATGGTAAAATTGCAGTTTTAACCTTTATTTCATGTTTTCTTCTCAGAGCACTTGTTCCTTCAGTTAAGCCTTCTTCTAGGTTATGTAAGAGCTTTTATCTTCTTTATTGGGTCAAAATGAGCTAGTTATGGCTCATGATGAGGCTCTCATCACCTAGCTTTTGCTAGTCCCTTAGCAAAAACTTAAGGTTTCATCCTTTGTTCTTGACCATGAAGTTCTTAATGGTTTCAGATATGTGCTTTTGTCATTTGAACCTAGATTAGGTCAGAATGCTGACCATAGGCCTAAAAGGTACCGACCAAGATCCAGATCTGTCTAGCCTCAACCTCAGTCCTTAGCAAAGGTTTTTAAGGCCCACAAGAACTAACCTAAAGTTTATTAGACTTTGTGGTTAAAGCACCCGTGTTTGAAATGATTTTAGCCCTGGCTCAGTTCGCAGTGCGTTTTATAAGAGAGAGAGAGATAGAAGATTTTTCTCTCTCTCTCTCTTTTTTTTATTAATTCTATCTTAGGATTGGCTTTTCAACACGGTCTGTATCAGATTCCTTGTTCCCATCATCAATCCTCAAGGGTTCCTGGCAATCGATGCTTCGAGATAGCACTGCCCATGGAAACCCTCAGAACCCTGGCTATTGAGATTTCAAGATAATCCCATCCATGGTGTTCTGTGGCTGAATCCAGACCCTGGCAATTGACACTTCGCGATAATGCCATCTATGGAATCTGAACCAGCAGAGTGCTTACAGGACCCCAGTAGGATATGTAAATATCCTAAGAGACAAGCACCGAGGAGATGATATTTTGTTACGCATCTTCGAGGGGAATTTCCCACCTCTCCGCGTTGGGAACTCGTCCAAATCAACTTGTGTTGATCGGCCGCTCCTACTCTAGGTGTTCTTTTCAGAATTTTGCGACGCTTCTGCGTGATTTTGATTTTTACGCTTACTGAACCAGGCTGTGGGTGAGGTTAGGGTGCTTAGGTTACTGAGTCCCGTAAACCAAAAGTTAGTTAATGAGGCCAAATACTCCCTAAGCCTTGGACCTAATACTTAAGCTTTTCATTTTCCTCAACCTCTTGAGGAGTGTCCAAATCTTAATGGGTACTAAGAGTGTATCCAAGAATGCCTAAGGTTTGCGATCTTACTAATCTCACCATGCACTTTTCATTTCTTTTCTTGAATGAGGTCTAGAACTTAGGTCAATTCCTTAGTTTCTTACTAATGACTATTACTCTTTTCTCATATTTTTGTGCTCCTTTTTCATTTTGTTTCTTTTACTTCTCTCACAAAATTTCCTTGCTCCTCTTATTCTCTTATTCTTTTTCGAATTTTTTTTTTAATTTTTATGGTGTTTTTGGCATATGTGATTTTTTTTTGTTTAAAACTTTTTCTTACAAGTTTTGTACTTTCATATCCCCCCATACCTAAGGTTTGCAATATCCTCATTGTGACTTAGGGGGTTTTTATTCAGCTTAGTTCATTCCTTAGGACAGGTATTTTGGTCAGTGAATGGGTCGAGGTGATTGTTGCGAACGATTTCTAATCCCAGATGCAAGCATCTGAGGTGGAGTCAGCTGTCTTAAAGGGTGAACCTTAAGTGCACAAAGGTGTCAAAAAGGTTTTAGGTTTTCAAGGAAAATGACAGGCTGCCTCCCGTTAAGTGCTGAGTTTTACGCCATCAACTGGGCGCAATAAGCTCAAGGGGAATGGAGGATATAAGATGATTCAGCCAAATCAGTAGAAGTTACATCAATGAACGGCTTGAGTCTCTGACCGTTCACGATGAAAGGTTCGGAATCGTGGCTGAGCGGACTGATTTCAATGGCTCCATTTCCAAAAACCTGTCGGACCAAGTATGGCCGACCCACTTGGATCGCAACTTTCCACGGAAAAGTTTGAGTCAGGCATCAAAGAGTAGGACCTTCTGACCAGGATGAAAGATCTTTCTCAAGATATCCTGTCATGGAAGGCTTTAACCCGCTCCTTGTAGATTCGCGAGTTCTCATACGCGTCCAGGCGTAATTCATCGATTTCGCTGATTTGAAGCTTTCTGTGGGTTCCAACCTTCGAAAGATCTAGATTACAGTTCCGTACTTCCCAATAGGCTTTATGCTCCAGTTTGACGAGAAGGTGACATGCCTTCCCATACACCAGTCTAAAGGGAGACATGCCTAATTGGGTTTTGTGGGCTGTCCTATAGTCCCACAAGGCTTCCGGAAGTCGGGACGACCAGTCCTTCCTTTCAGGCTGAATAGTGACCTGCAAGATTTTCTTGATCTCCCGATTTGATAGCTCAGCTAGACCATTAGTCTGGGGGTGATAAGGAGTAGAGATTTGGTGAGACACCCCGTACTTGGCTATCAATGACCTAAACTGAGCATTTGTGAAATGGGTCCCCCCGTCTGAGATTATAGCACGAGGAATCCTGAACCTTGAGAACATGTTTTGATGAATGAATTTGAGAACGATTTTGTGATCGCAGGTTCGGGTTGGTATGGCTTCGATCCATTTGGACATGTAGTCCACAACCAGTAGAATGTATTCGAAATCATCTGAAATAGGAAAGGGGCCTATAAAATCAATCCCCGAAACATCAAAAATTTCGCATACGAGAATCGGCTGTAAAGGCATCATGTCGCGATGGCTCATGTTGCCCAAAGTTTGGCAACGACTACATTCCTTACAGTGACTGTATGCGTCTTTGAACAGTGTGGGCCAATAAAAGCCGCACAGGAGGACTTTTGATGCGATTTTATGCCCAGAGAAATGGCGACCGCATGCCTAGTCATGGCAGAAAGAGAGAATATTATTGACTTCTTCTTCCAGAACACATCTCCGGATGATTTGATCAGTACCTATGCGAAAGAGGTACGGGTCTTCCCAAATGTAATACTTGGCATCAGAGCGCAATTTGTCTTTCTTGGCCTTCGGTCAATCAGACGGGATCTAATGAGATGCCAAGTAGTTTACTATATCAGCAAACCATGGAAGGCTGGTACCAATAGTCAGCAGGTACTCATCAGGAAAATGTTCCGTGATGGGTCCGGAAGGGTTGATAATCTCAGAAGGAAGGCGGGACAAATGGTCGGCTACCACATTCTGTCTTCCCGCCTTGTTGCGAATTTCGAGATCGAATTCTTGCAACAGCAAGATCCATCGGATTAGTCGGGGCTTCGCATCCTTCTTGGCAAGGAGATGCCTCATAGCCGTGTGATCCGAGTAGATGATGACGTGGGAACCCAGGAGATACAATCAAAATTTTTCAAGGGCAAATACTACGGCTAGCAGCTCTTTCTCCGTAACCGTGTAGTTACGCTGAGCCTCGTCAAGTGTCTTGTTAGCGTAGTAGATGACCACGGGTTTCCCGTCAGCTTTCTGCCCCAGGACCGCTCCTACAGCGAAATCATACGCATCGCACATGATCTCAAAGGGTTGAGACCAGTCAGGAGATTGTAGGATAGGTGCCTGGGTGACTCGATCACGAAGGCTTTCAAAGGCTAGTGTGCATTCCTTGGAGATTTCAAAGGGTACATCCTTAGAGAGAAGAGTAGTCAAGGGGCGTGCGATTTTCGAGAAATCAGGAATGAAACGACGGTAAAAATCGACGTGCCCCAGAAAAGAACGGATGTCCCTGATCGAGCTAGGCATAGGAAGGCGAGAGATCATATCAACCTTAGCTGAATCCACTTGGATGCTTTTCTCTGAGATTAAGTGTCCCAGGACAATTCCCTCAGGCACCACGAAATGGCTCTTTTCCCAGGAAAGAACCAAATTCACATCGATGCACCGCCTGAGTATTTGAACCAAGTGTTGGAGGCAATCGTCAAATGATGCTCCAAAAAATGAAAAGTCATCCATGAAGACTTCCAGATAGTCACCTACCATATCTGAGAATATGGCAAGCATGCACCGCTGAAAAGTCGCGGGTGCATTGCAAAGACCGAAAGGCATCCTTCGGATTGCGTATGTTCCGAAGGGGCAGGTGAACGTGGTCTTTTCTTGGTCTTCTGGATGGATTTCCACCTGGTTGTAACCGGAGTACCCGTCAAGAAAGTAGAAGAATCGATTCCCTGCTAATTTTTTGAGAATCTGATCAATGAAAGGTGGTGGGAAATGATTCTTCTTCGTGGAAGAATTTAGTCGTCAGAAATCTATACAGACTCTCCACGGTTGGCTAATCGGGTAGGAATGACTTCTCCGGTTTCAGTCGTTATAGTGGTGAGTCCTGCCTTTTTAGGCACGACTTGAATTGGGCACACCCAACGACTATCGGAGATCGGGTAGATGATCCCGGCATCTAATCACTTGATGATCTCCTTTTTCGCGACCTCCTGCAGATTGGGGTTCAAGCGTCTCTGCATTTCACGAGAAGGTCGTGCGCCCTCTTCTGAATAGATATGATGAGTACAATAAGAGGGACTTATTCCAGTCAGATCATCGAGAGTCCATCCGATGGCTCTACGATGTCGCTGGAGAACAGTAATCAGACGGGATTCCTGTTCGGGTTTGAGCTTGGAATTGATAATCACAGGAAGGGTCTGATTAGAACCCAGAAAGATGTATTTCATGTGATCAGGATGGGGCTTTAGTTCAAGGATGGGGTTATCAGCAGCAACGGGTGGTTTAGAATAGATGTGAGGTTCAAGGGTAGGAGTTATTAGTTTGTCTAACTCTGGATTCGACTCCTCTGTTTGCGGGTCAAGATCTTTCTGCGGTTGATGAGATATAATCAGGTTATCTTGAAAGGGTGTTTCATCAACCAAAGCCCTAATGTCACAAATTTGTTCGATGACACCGCAATTGATTCCTTGTTGGGCCTTGAATATATCAATTTTTAAGGTTTGATTTCCAAATTTGAGCTCTATTTGGCCCTCACAGCTGATGTTGGCTCTAGCAGTAGCTAAGAAAGGTATCCCTAGGGTTTTCAGGTGCGTCCATGTCTAAGACTATAAAGTCTACAAGAAAGTAGAAATCCCGCACTCTTATAATAACATCCTCGGGAATCCCTTTTGGTGACTTTATAGATCGATCTGCTAATTGTAATGTCACCTCAGTTGGTTTTAGCTCAGATTCTTCTAGATGGCTAAGTAAGGATGTGGGTATCAGATTTATGGAAGCACCTAAGTCTAGCAATGCTCTATCAAATTGGGTATCACCTATCTTGCAGGAAATCAGGGGAGTACCAGGATCTTTAGCCTTGGGTGGGAGTCTGCTTAGGATTACCGGGCTGGCTTGCTCTGACAGTACAATTGGACTCCCACTCTTAGTTCGCGGCTTACGCTGGGGTGTACACACATTCTTTAAGAATCGTGCATAAGCCGGTACGTGGCAGATTGCATCCATCAAGGGAATGTTTATGTGGACCTGCTCAATGAGCTTGACCAGGTTCTTAGGTGCCACGGGCTTGGTAGTCTTCTTTCCCTTGGTCAAGGCCTCAGGAAACGGAACCTTGGTTGGTTCTTCTAGGATAGGTCCAGGTCTTTGATCTGGGACAGGGGTAGGAACGTCCTGGATTACTGTCCTAGGCTTGGGATCACTACCAGGCTTGGAATGGTTTGGATAAGGTGGATCTTGGGTTTCCTTACCACTACGGGTTGTCACGGAAATAAGTCCTGCCTGGTTTTGGTTGGGATTGGGTAAGATGGGTTGCTGCTGATAACCCGCAAAAGAAGTGGAAGCCTCCATCCCGTCGGGTGAAGGAACAGAGGGGGCCTGGTAAATCATGTGGGCTTGGCCCGGGTTTGGGTTCATAACACGCCGCTGAGTTGGCACGTTATTCGGGTTAGGAAGAGGTTGGGAAGGAAGTGTGCCTAGCTGGCGAGAATTTGCCAACTGGGCCAGTTGATTTCGGACCTCTGTAAGTTCATCCTTGTGTTGTTTTTGGATAGGCGCATTCGTTCTTTGAATGTCAGCCAGAGTCTAAAGGATAAGGGACATTTGATCCTGATTTGGCCCTGATGGATAAGTAGGGTTGGGCCGAGGCTGAGGCGGCTGGTAAGGACGAGGGGGCTATGGGCAGTACTGAAAGGGTGGTCTTTGGGTTTGAGAATTTCCCGCCCACTGAAAATTGGGATCGTTTCGCCATCCAGGGTTGTAGGTGTTGGAGAATTGGTCATTCTGGATGGCGTTGAGGTCCTCGCAGGTCTGAGGAACTCCAGAGAATCAGAGAAAGGGGGAATGGAATTCCCCGGGCTGGTATAGAAAGGATCGGATGACCCTCCGATCCGAGAATCAGATGGGGATGGATATGGATCCATCCCAGGGGAAGATCGGTGGAGAATGTTTTGCATAGTCTCCTGTGTGGAAGGAGGCTGTGCAAAGGAGTTACGTGCAGAGGTGGCTCGCTGCAAGTGTTGAGTCAGCTCATCCACATTCTTCTCAATGATTGAGGCCTTGTCCAATCGACTGGCCATTAATTCCAGGTCGACTGATGCGGACTGGCCCTACGTCTCATGTGCTCCCCTGAGGTTCGTCGATGCGCGGGAATTCGTCCTGTCGAATAATCCCATGGAGTCATTGTTGATGGAGTTCTCGCACATGTTTTCAAGAATCTCCCACACGGTTTCCTCATGTTGACCCATGATATTTCCTCCGCAGGTTGCATTGACGAAAAGACGGATGTCTTCACGGAGTCCCTGGTAAAAAGACTGGATTTGTTCCCATTTAGGAACTCCATGGTGGGGGCACTTTCTCATGAGATCCTGAAAGCGATCCCATGCCTCATGGAGAGGTTCTCCCGTTTGTTGAGTAAAGTGAGTAATCTGATGGCGCAAGGCATTGGTTCGACCAACGGGAAAGAACTTCTTCAAAAATTCGGACTGAAGTTCTTCCCAAGTGTTGATCGGCCGAGTCTGAGTTGGATACCAATGAGCGGCCTTGTCCATAAGAGAAGGAGAACATCTTCATGAGAAGAATGTCCCGATTTTGTGCATCTGACCCAAAAGTTTGGGCCAGATGCTTCAACTGTTTGATGTGCTGGAAGGGATCTTCGGAATTAAGCCCATGGAATTAGGTATAGCATGAATCATATTGGGCTTTAATTCGGAATCAAGTCCTCCAGCTGGGATTCTGACTCAAGGCTCAATGGCCACTGCAGCAGGATTATAATGGTCCCGCATCATAGGACGCTGCGGTGGGCGCACAAAGTTTTGGAAGAGGTCATTGAGTCGCTGGAGCTGGTACTCTAGATTATTTTCTTCCTCAACTGGCTGAGCCATGATGGGGGAAGAAGAAGAGCTTGGTTCTGAATCAGATGAGAGAATAATGTGGCAGGGTTGCTGCACAAACACGGGTGTCGAGGCTTGGCCTTGACGAGAGTGAATTTCAAAAGGTCTTAAGGGTGATCTTAAGGACCTCCTACCGTACATGCACTGTTGGAATAGATGAGTTTAGAAGGTGCTGGACCCAATCGAGACACCCAAAGATTGTTGGGTGACTATAGAGGTGCGGGGTAGATGGACCCCTTGATCAAAAAGATCATCCACCTGAGAATTACCTAGGTAGCCAGAGAGGGTGAGTCCCGCAAAGACCCCTACACGGTAGAGCATCCCCACGGGTTACAGGGTTTCCCCCACCCGACCTCTCTTGTCACTGTAGTTCCAGGTAGACCAGAATGGGGACCTTGACCTCTTAAGTCTACCACTTTTACTCTAAGATCAAGGTGCTTAAGGTTCCATTTGAACTCTTAGGTATTTTGAGTGAGAAAGTGAGCTAATTTTAAAGTTGGTTGACCCAAGGGGTCAACTTCACCTTTTGTTTCTTTTGAGAACTTTTGGGTCCTTTCTTTTAAGGTTGAAATGGATTTAAGAGCCTGATTTGCTTAGGGTTCCTCTTGTATAGATCTTTTCAAATAAGGTTTAGGTACACCTCTTTTTGGGAAGATCTTTTTTTTGTTAATAGAAGGTGTGTCTCTAAAAACCCTAGCTTTTCAATCCCTGAGTTGGTTTAGTTGGTCCATTTCAGTTGCCTCAAAAATGTAGTATCTAGGGCTCAATCAAGAAGGTTTTAGCCCTAGTTACCTTAGTTGGATGGACAGTTAAACTGTGTTGAAATGAAAAATTTAGGCAACTTTGAGGAATTACTAAGTATAACACAAGTCGCCCTAAGTTGATTCTTCCTTTTGTTTCTTTTCAGATTTCAAGGGAGTTTAAGAGAGGGCTGATGAAGATTATCGGTTTGTTGGAGTGTTTGTTGTGCGGCTGCTCTTCCAATTTTTTCCCTTTACCTGCACACAAGAGAGAGAAAAAGATTAGCAATTATTTAAAAGAATTTTAAAGCTTCTAGAATAGCTGTGGCTCCCCGGCAACGGCGCCAAGAATGGTAACGGGTTTTTCAACTGCGGCTAATCTTTGTTCGTTTTAGTGCTTATTACAGTAATGTCGTTATAGTGTAAAATAAGACAGCTACGGTTATCGTTACTATCAAAATTTACTCGAAAATAGTTTGGTTTCCTGAGGTCGAACTCAGGGAGCTACTAGAATTCTAGAAGTACAGAGTTTTCTTTATTACAAAAATAAGAGAGGGAGAGGGAGAGATAGATTTCGATTTTTGGCTTCTTCTTCTTCTCTTCTTTCTCTCTTTGCTTGTCTTCTTCTTCTCTTCTTTGGCTTTTCTTCAGCTGCAGTGTCTCTACAGGTCTTCTTCTTCCTGTTGCCTTCAATTCTTCTTCTGCTTGTCTTCTATTTCTTTTCTTCTTCAGTTCTTCTTTCTCTTTTCCTGCACGAAGTCTTCTTCTGCTTCATTCTTCCTTCTTCTCTTTTCTTTCTCTTCAGTTGTGGAGCCTTATCTTTTCTTCTTCTTCTTCTCTGTTTTATCTCCTCTGAAGCTTCATCCATCGTCTGATATCGCAGTCAGACGACTTAAACGGCAGTCTGCTACAGTGCTTCCTTTTCTTCCTTCACTGCTTCTTCTTCTTCTCTTCTTTGGCGAGCCTTCTTCTTCCTCTGCTTATTTTCTTCTTTGGTCTCCTGCCTTGCTCAACTGCAAGGCTTCTTCAGGGTTTCTTCTTCTTCTCCTTCCTGCGGCTAATTGTTGAGTTTGCCTCCTTCGTGCCCTGTTCCTGCACAGGGCACAGCAAAACCTAACCCATTCCCTCTGCCCGCACGTCTCTCTCTCTCTGTAAACTGCTCACAGGAAGCTCTCCCATAGCCGGGTTAACGGGTCGGATAGCGTACCCGTGACCAGGCACACCGGCATGGGTGGTGCGCGAGGAGTGTAGGGTAGTGTCGGGTCAGATCCGCCAGGTCTGCGAGGTGAATCCACGGACGAGGCGGGTGTGATGGGAGAGGGACCTCACCCCATGTGCATTCGGAGGCGATAACCCGTATGCATAAAATCAATTTAAATCAGTGCAGCGCTTCGAGAACTTACGATGTGGGACTAAACGGTTGCCTCTCCTCGCGCGCGCCCGCAGGAAGACCGCAGCCTTGCTTCAGCAGCTGCAGCCTCGATTCCCCTCGCTCGCCAGCTGCCTGCCTTCACACGACTTGCCTGCCTTCGCAGCAACTGATAGCCTGGAGCTCTGAAGCCTGGAGCACGCTTGGGAGCTTCTCAAGTTGTCGCCAATGGCGGCCAGGGCAGCAGACCTGTCTAGCACAAAAAGGGCCTCTCGGCTCAATCAAACCACTGGGGGACCTTCGCTGTGGCACGACGAAGGTGGTGCAAAGTGCAGCAGGCCGTGGGACGGCCTAGGCGTGCGTGACTAGGTCGTCCTGTGGCCGGAAAAGTGGGTGTGATCAGTGGCGTGTTGAGTGAGTGTGGAGGGACTGTGGAGGGGCGGAGGGCATTTAGTTTGATGAGGCGGAGCTTGTGGGATGGTCGGCGAGTTGTGTGGAGCTGCGGATCGACGGTGGAAGCTCGCCGGAGGGTGGCCGGAGACGGGGAAGGTGATGGTGGTCAGGGTCAATCGAGGGTCGATTTGAATGAAATAATGTGGGGAAAAGAAAGAGGGGAAGATTGGGAGTAATTGTAACCTACTTGCAGGGACGAAGGGGGCCGGAGAGGCGGACAGCCGTATCGACTGTCGCCGGAGAAGAAATACCCAGAGGGAGAGAGCGGTGGCGAGGAAGAGGGCAGGGAAGCGCGCGCTTGGTGCGGCGCAACGCGGGGAGATCAGGCGAAGGTGGCTCTGCTGCTTGTATTGTAGCAGAGCGACGAGAAGGAGGAAGAGGAGCCACCGGAGCTGGTGGGTTCTTGTCGGAGTGGAGAGAGAGGTAGGGTTGAGGGATTCTCCGTCAAGACCGAGTTGGGAGAAACGGCTGGCGACGCTGGTCTTTATAAAGGCGGTGGCGGAGGGGCGGACGCACGCTGGCGACGTGCGTCCCTCGCCGGTGTATGGTCGGAGACGAGACCCATACCTTCCGCGCATTCGCACGGAAGGTGTGGGCATCTTCAGGTGGCATGGCCGAGTCCCTACGATAGCAGACATCGCAGGGAACTCTGCGTTCTCTTTGCAGGACGCCCCCTCACCCTGCGTAGCGCCATGCTCCGCGCAAAGTCACCGGAGCATGGTGCTGCGCAGAGACTTGCAGGAGGGACCAAAATGCAAAGAACGAAGAGGAAATTAGGGGCCAAAATGCAAGGGTTTCGAATGTTGAGGGTCAAAAAGTAAATGATGAGGACCAAATTGCAAAGTCGGTCAAGGAGGTCTCTTCTTAGGTTCAAGTTTTTATACATGACTAAGTTGGACCTAAGGATTTTAATGGTGAATTTTGTTTCTAGGTCAGACCATGTTTGACATGCCAATTTACGTAAAAACCCAAATTAAATCATTAATTGGGCATGGTTCTCAATGTAAGTTAAAATGGGCTTCTAAGGCCAAATTGAAGTGGATTACTTTTATATAAATTTTAGAGGGTTTAGTTGATTTTTACCCTACCTCAAACCACATGAATTGAAGTGGATTTGTTTTAGGGTTACAAAATGTCATTTAATTCCCTGGAGTTGCTGTAGCCCTTGTTGGATCAGATCATCCCACTTTCCTTCTTATTAGATTAGTTTGACCTGTGTTTGGACCCTGAGTTACCCTGTTTGCATATTGTGTTGGTGAAATTGCATTTTTACCCCTTATGACTTATTTTCTTCTTAAACTCAGAATTCTCTGAGTTAAGCCTTTCTTTGAGTTATGTAGGAGCTTTTTCTTGTATACCTTGGTTAGATTATGCTAGTTAGGGTTCATGATGAGGTTCTCATCAGCATTCCTTGGAGATTTCGAAAGGCACATCCTTGGAGAGAAGAGTGGTCAGGGGACGCGCGATTTTTGAAAAATCAGAGATAAATCGATGGTAAAAATCGACGTGCCCCAAAAAAGATCGGATGTCCTTGATCGAGCTAGGCATAGGAGTTTGGAAATCAAGTTAACCTTGGCTCGATCGACTTGGATGCCTTTCTCCGAGATTTGATGTCCCAGGACGATACCCTCAAGCACCATGAAATGGCTCTTTCCCCAGGAAAGAACCAAATTTACATCGATGCACCGCCTGAGTATTTGTACCAAGTTCTGGAGGCAATCGTCAAATGATGCTCTGAAAACTGTAAAGTCATCCATGAAGATTTCCCTATAATCACCTACCATATCTGAGAATATGGCAAGCATGCACCGCTGAAAGGTCGCAGGTGTATTACAGAGACCGAAAGGCATCCTTCGAAACGCGTACGTCCCGAAGGGGAAGGTGAACGTGGTCTTTTCTTGGTCCTCTGGATGGATTGCCACCTGGTTATAACCAGAGTACCCGTCAAGAAAGCAGAAGAACCTATTTCCCGCTAGTTTCTCGAGAATCTGATCAATAAATGGTAGTGGAAAATGGTTCTTCTTCGTGGAGGAATTGAGTCTTCTGTAATCAATGCGGACTCTCCATGAGTTAGCTATTCAGGTAGGTATGACCTCTCCGATTTCAGTCGTGATGATGGTGAGTCTGACCTTCTCAGGCACAACCTGGATTGGACTCACCCAATGACTGTCAGAGATCGGGTAGATGATCCCTGCATCTAACCACTTGATAATCTCCTTTTTCACTACCTCATACAGGTTAGGGTTTAAATGTCTCTGCATCTCTCGTGAAGGTCGTGCGCCCTCTTCTGTGTAGATTCGATGTGTGCAATACGAGGGGCTTATGCCAGCCAAGTCATCGAGAGTCCATCCAATGGCTCTATGATGTTGCTGGAGAACTGTAATCAGACGGGATTCCTGGTCAGGTGTGAGTCAGGAGTTGATAATCACAGGAAACGTCTGATTGGAACCCAAAAAGACATACTTCAGATGCTCGGGAAGGGGCTTGAGTTTCATAATAGGATTATCAGCAGCAGCAGGCGGTTCGGGGTCTGTATCAGGAATAAGGGTTGGAGTTATGGATGTGTCTAGATCAGGTTCATACTCATCTAATTGCGGGTTTTGATCTTCTAGTGGTTGATCGGGGATAATCGGGTAGTCCTCAACATGCGATTCATCAACCATGGCTTTGATATCACATATTTACTCTATAACCCTGCATTTAATCCCTTGTTGGGCCTTAAAGATGTCAATCTTCAGAGTTTGATTCCCAAATTTTAATTCTATTTGGCCCTCTTCACAGTTTATGTTGGCCCTAGCAGTGGCCAAAAATGGTCTCCCTAATATAATTGGTGTGTCCCTTGGGTTCTCAGGTGCGTCCATATCCAGAACTATGAAATCCACCAGGAAGTAGAAATCCTGTACCCAAACAATGACATCCTCGAGTATTCCTTTAGGTGACTTGATGGATTGATTGGCTAACTGCAACGTCACCTTAGTCAGTTTAAGTTCGGACTCTTCAAGGTGGTTAAGGAGGGATGTAGGTATTAGATTTATGGAGGCACCTAAGTCTAGCAAGGCTCTATCAAATTGGGTTTCACCAATTTTACATAAAATTAGGGGAGTTCTTCTTTCTCTGCCTTCAGCTTCTACGGTTCTTCTTTCTCTTTCTCTGCTTCTACTCCTCTTCTTTCTTTGCCTTTCTCTGCCGGCTGCCTCTTCTCTTTCCTTCTCGTTGTCTTTGTCTTCTCTTTCCTCTGTCTTTTGCCTTTTGCTTTCCTTCTTTCTCCTTCTTCTTTACCTTCGCTTCTCCTCCTCTTCAGCCTGCAACAAAACCTACCCCCTACCCGTGTGGACTCACCTCTCTTTTCTCTTTTAGGTTTCGCTCTCCTAAAGCCACAACCGGTTCGGGTAATCGGGTCGGGTACGTACCTGGGACCACGCCCACCGGTGTGCAGTGGTGGGCAAGGAGGGCATAATCAGGTCGAGTCAGGCCAGGTCCGCGGGGCATGAGCGCGAACGAGGTCGATTCGGTTGGGTGAGAGGGACCTCACCCCGTGATACAGAGGTGATAAGCTACTGGAAGAAATTCAATTTATTTGGCGTCACTTGCTTCGCAGCCGTTGATGTGGGACTAAATACGTGTCCTTCTCGCACGCCCGCAGCAAAGGTATTCCTTCAATTGGCTTAACTGCTACGGCCTTCGACTAGAATTGAGCACCTGGAATCATGCATGAGCTTCTTCCGCGTAGCCTGCAATAGGGACCTGGAGCTCGCTTCAAGCTTTGCCAATGGTGGAGGACGCCTGTACCTGAAATCACAAAGATGGCCTCACAGCCTTGTCAAATTGATCAGGAAGCTTTGCTGAGGCACGGCGAATGTGCTGTGGTGGTTGGCGTGCGTGGGAATGCCTGTGCAAGCGTGCCTAGGGCACACTGTGTGCATATGTGTGGGTGTGTTCGGGGGTGTGTTTGGGTGAGTGGAGTGGCGGCATGAGTGAGGGGAAATGTTGAGTGGAGTGAGGGGATGCTTATGGACTTGTCGGTGAGGGGTGGGATGGTATGTGGTGGTGGAGCAGTCTCACCGGAGGTGGTAGCCGGAGGTGAAGGACATGAGGGTGGTGGAGTGCGACAGTAGTCGATTTAGGGAAATAAAGAGGGAAGAAGAAAGTAGAGAGTGAAGGAGACTTATCTAGGGTGATAGTGGATGAAGGGGAGACGGAGATGGCGTTGGGCGCGTACTGCCGACGCTGGAGATGAAGGCGCTCAGAGGGAGATGGTCGATGACGAAGAAGGGGAGACAAGGGCGTCGGCAGGTGCTGCACAACGCGGACGAACGCATGGAAGAAGAACCTGCCACTAGCATTATGGTCAGGCGACGAAGGAGAGCAGGGAAGGTCGCCGGAGCTTGATGGGCGAATCGGCCAGAGGAGGAGAGAAGAAATTGAAGAGGTTTTCCGGTCGATTTCAAGCTTAGGGGATGCAGTTGAATCAGGGGCTTCTTAAATAGGCCTCTGAAGAAGGATTTGTGCTTGGAAGCTAAGCTTCCAAGCAAGGTATGATAGCCGGAGTTGGAATCTTAGAAAGACCCAAATCTCTCATGCGTTTGCATGAGAGGTTGGGAAACAATCAGAACTCATCAATGGGTTCAGATTGGAGGAAATTACTTAGAAAATCTCCCTTCCAATTTTGAAGGAGATTCTCTGAGAAATCAGGGAGAAATCACCTTCCCAAGCTCGCCGGAGTAGGATTCCTCCGCTATAATGGCGGAGGGACCTAATTGCGAGAATGATGAAGAAGTTAGGGGGGATTTTGCAAAGGTTTTTGAAGGATAGGGGTACAAATGTAATCAGGTTGGACCTATTTGCAAAGTTGGTCAAGATGAGTTCCCCTTAGGTCCAAATTTTGGTACAAACCTAATTTGGACCTAAGGAATCCAATGGTGAAGTTGGATTTTGGGTTTGACCATGTTTGATTGGGAAATTTATGCAAAAACATAATTTAAGGCAAATATCTATATGAGACCCCATTCAAGGTCAAGATGGGTTCCAATGACCAATTTAAAGGTTATAAACCCTAGAGAATATTTTTCTATGATTTTTAGAGAGTTTAGGTGAATTTTATCCTGACCAGAACCTTGGTTAATCAAGTGGATTTATTTTAGGATTTCAAGAAGTCATTTAATTCATAGAGTACACACAAACCTGTTTCTGTCAAATCCAACCCACTTTTTATCTTTTTAAGACCTTTTAACCTTTTTTTAGCCTTTGAGAAAATCCATTGTTGTACTGTAATGGTAAAATTACAGTTTTACCCTTTATTTCTTATTTTTCTCTCAGAAAGGTTATTCAGTGGATTAGGACCTCCAATTGGTTATGTAGGAGCTTTTATTTTCTTCTTTGGATCAAAATGAGCTAGTTAGGGCTCATGATGGTGTTCCCATCATACCCCTTGCCTAGCTTTTGCTAGTCCCATAGCAAAATTTTAAGGTTTTAACTCTGATTTTAGACCATGAGTTCCTTTGATGTTCAAAATTGTGATGTGTGCTTTCTCTTGTAGATTATGTTGGAATGCCAAAAGTAGGCCTAGACGTACTCAAGTACCAACCAAGATTCAGACCTGACTAGCTCTAGCCTTAGTCTATCGCGAAGGTTTTTATGGCCCACAGGAACTATCCTAAGGTTCGTTGGACTCCGCGGTTAAAGCACCTGTGCTTGTAACATATCTTAGCCTTGGTTCAGTTTGCAGTGCGTTTTCGTAAGAAAGAGATAGAGGAATTTTCTTTATTTGGAGAGTTTTCTCTCTTTTCTTTTTATTTCTAGCTTCAGATTAGCTTCTCAACACCATCTGTATCGGATTCCTAGTCCCCATCATCAATCCTTGAAGGGTCCCTGGTAATCGATGCTTCGGGATAGCACCGCCCATGGCAACCCCCAAAACCCTGGCTTTCTAGATTTCGAGATAATCCTGCCCATTGTGTTCTGTAGCTAAATCCAGACCCTGGCACTCGACATTTCGGGATAATGCCGCCCATGGCATCTGAACCAACACAAGGTGCTTACATGCCCCCAGTAGGATATGTAGATATCTTAGGAGACAAGTACCTAGGAGACGACATGTTATTGCGCATCTTCGAGGGGAGTTTCTCACCTCTCCGGGTTGGGAACTCGTCCAAATCAACTTGTGTTGATCGGCCGCTCCTAATCTAGGTGACTTTTTCAGAATAAATTAAATGCATTTGTGTGATTTTGATACTTATGCGCACTTGAACCAAACTATGTGTGGATTGGGGTTCTTAGGTTACCGAGTCCCGTAAACCAGAGGTAAGTTAACGAGGTCGAATACTCCCTAAGCCTTAGACCTAATACTTAAGCTTTGCATTTTCCACAACCTCTTAAGGACTATCCAGATCTTAGTGGATACTTAAATTTTTAAGCCTAGGAGTATAGCCCAAGAGGGCTAAAATCAGCATTCCTACTAATCTCTTCTGTGTTTCGTTAGCACTTTTTGCTTTTTATTTTTCTTGATATGGTCTAGAACTCAGTTAATCCCTTAATTTCTTACTAATGACTTTCTCTTTTCTTTTTCTTTTCAATTTGTGCTCCTTTTTTGACATTTTTCATTTTTCCCCTTTTTTTCTCCTCAAAATTGATATGCCCTCAAAATTTTCTCTCCTCTCAATTTTTTTATTCCTTTTCAGGAATTTTTTTCATTTTTTTGGTATATTTTGGAGTATGTGATTTTTTGATGAAACCTTTTCTTGTGAGATGATTTTCACGACGTTTTGCACTTTCATACCCCCCCATACCTACGATTTGCAATGTTCCCATTATAAATTAGGTGGGTTCGAGTTCAGCTTAGATCATTCATTAGAAAAGGTTCTGGGTGGGCGAATAGGTCGAGGTGACTGTTGCAGATGATTTAAAGCTCGGGTACGGGTACCTGAGATGGGGTCGGTTGTTCTAACGGATGAACCCTAAAGTGCAAGATGAATTCAGCATAGGAATGTCAAGAAAGGTTTCGGGTTTTTCAAAAATGACGGATTGCCACCCGTTAAGCATTGTGTTTTACGCCATCGGCTAGGCGCAATGAGCTCAGGGAGAATGGAGGGTAAAGGATGTCTCAGCCAAATTTGTATCGGTAAGGTCAATGAACGGTTTGAGTCTCTGACCGTTCTTGACGAAAGGTTCTGAATCGTGGTTGAGTGGACTGATCTTGATGGCTCCATTTCCAAAGATTCGTCGGACGAGGTAAGTTCTGATCCATTTTGATGTGAGTTTTCTTGGGAATAACTTGAGTTTGGCATCAAAGAGTAGAACTTTTTGACCAGGGTGAAAGATCTTTCTGAATATGTGCTTGTTGTGAAAGGTCTTAACCTGCTCTTTGTAAATTCGCGAGTTCTCATACGCGTCGTGGTGTAATTCATTGATCTTGCTCATTTGAAGCTTTCTGTGGGTTCCTACCTTAGAAAGATCTAGGTTGCAGGTCCGTACTACCCAATAGGCTCTGTGCTCCAATTCGATGGTGAGGTGACATGCCTTCCCGTACACTAATATGAAGGGAGACATACCTAATTGGGTTTTGTGGGCGATCCTATAAGCCCACAAAGCTTTCGAAAGTCGGGATGACTAGTCTTTCCTGTCAGGTCAAACAGTGACCTGGAGGATTTTCTTGATCTCCCGATTTGATAGCTCAACTAGACCATTAGTTTGGGGATGATAAGGAGTAGAGATTCATTCTGACAGCCCGTATTTGGTCATCAGTGACCTGAATTGAGCATTAATGAAATGGGTCCCTCCATCAGAGATTATCACATGTGGAATCCCGAACTGCGAAAAGATGTTCTGATGAATGAATTTGATAACCACCTTAAGATCATTGGTTCAGGTCGGAATGGCTTTGATCCATTTGGACACATAGTCAACAACGAGTAGAATGTACTCAAAGTCGTCCGAAACAAGAAAGGGTCCCATAAGATTTCGCATACGAGAATCGGCTGTAAGGGCATCATATCACGGTGGCTCATGTTGCCTAAGGTCTGGTAACGCTTGCATGCCTTATAGTGACTGCATGCATCTTTGAAAATCGTGGCCAATAGAAGCTGCACTGGAGGACTTTCGCATGCCTGGTCATGGCAGAAGGACAATATGTCCTGAATTTTCGCTCTCGAGACACATCGTCGTATGTTTTGATCAGCACCGATGCAGAAAGGATATGGGTCTTCCCAGAAGTAATACTTGGCATTAGAAAGCAATTTCTTCTTCTTGGCCTTCGGCCAATCAGACAGGATCTAATGTGATGCCCTGTACTGATAGTCATGAGGTGCTCATCAGGAAAATGTTCCGTAATGGGTCCAGAAGGGTTAATGATATCAAAAGGAAGGTGGGACAAGTGATTAGCTACGACATTCTATTTTCCCGCTTTGTCATGAATCTCAAGGTTAAACTCTTGCAAAAGCAAGATCCAGTGGATTAATCGAGGTTTTGCATCCTTCTTCGCAAGGAGATGCCTCACAACTGTGATCAGAGTAAATGATAACACGAGAATCCAGAAGATACGATTTGAATTTTTCCAGGGCAAATACTACGACTAGCAGCTCTTTCTCAGTAATTGTGTAGTTACGCTGAGCCTCGTTAAGTGTCTTGCTAGCGTAGTAGATGACAACGGGTTTCCTGTCAATTTTCAGCCCAAGTATCGCTTCTACAGCGAAGTCAGATGCATCGCACATGATCTCAAAGGGTTGAGACCAATCAGGGACTGTAGGATCAGAGCTTGGGTAACTTGATTACGTAGGATTTCAAATGCCTGAGTGCATTCCTTAGAAATTTTGAAAGGAACATCCTTAGGTAGTAGAGTGGTCAGGGGGCGTGCAATCTTTGAGAAATCAGGAATGAATCGACGGTAAAAATCGATGTGCCCTAGAAAAGATCGGATGTCCTTGATCGAGCTAGGCATAGGGAGTTTGGAAATCAGATTTACCTTGGCTCGATTAACCTAGATGACTTTTTTTGATATGAGATGTCCCAGGACAATTCCTTCAGGCACCATGAAAAGGCTCTTTTCCTAGGAAAGAACCAGATTCACATCAATGCACCTCCTAAGGATCTGGACTAAGTGTAGGAGGAAATCGTCACAAGATTTGCCAAATACTGAAAAGTCATCCATGAAGACTTCCAGATAATCACCTACCATATCTGAAAATATGACAAGCATGCATCGCTGAAAAGTAGCGGGTGCATTGTAGAGATAGAACGGCATCCTTCGGAACGTGTATGTCCCGAAGGGGTAGGTGAAAGTGATCTTTTCTTGGTCCTCAGGATGGATTGCAACCTGGTTATAACTGGAGTACCTGTCCAAAAAGCAGAAGAACCTATTTCCTACTAGTTTCTAGAGGATCTGATTAATAAACGGTAGTGGGAAATGATCCTTCTTTGTGGAGGTATTAAGTCTTCTATAATCAATGCAGACTCTTCACGAATTCAACACACGGGTCGGTATAATTTCTCCGATTTCAGTCGTGATCATGGTGAGTCCTGCCTTTTTAGGCACAACCTGGATTGGACTCACCCACTGACTGTCGGAGATCGGGTAGATGATCCCAGCATCTAACCACTTGATGATCTCCTTTTTCACGACTTCCTACAGATTCAGATTCAGACGTCTCTATATTTCATGGGAAGGTCGTGTGCCTTCCTCGATATAGATACGGTGTGCACAGTAAGAGGGCCTGATACCAGTCAAATCATCAAGAGTCCATCCAATGGCTCTTCGATATTACTGGAGAACAGTAATCAAACGGGATTCTTGATCAGGTGTGAGTATGGAGTTGATAATCACAGGAAATGTCTAATTGGAACGCAAAAAGACGTACTTTAGATGATTGGAAAGAGGCTTAAGTTCAAAGATAGGGTTATCAGCAGCAGCAGGAGGTTCAAGGTGTGTGTCAGGAGTAAGGGAGGGAGTTTTGGGTGTGTCTAGGTTACGTTCAGACTCCTCTGATTGCGAGTTTTGATCCTTTTATGATTGATCAGAAGTAGTTAGGTTTTCCTCAATATACGGATCATCAACCACAGCTTGATATCACATATTTGTTCCATAACACCGCAATTAATCCCTTGTTGGGCCTTAAAGATGTCAATCTTTAATATTTGATTCCCAAATTTTAGTTCAATTTGGCCCTCCTCACAATTAATGTTGGCCCTAGCAGTGGCCAGAAAGGGTTTCCCTAATATGATCGGTGTATTCCTCAGATTTTCTGGAGCATCGATATGCAAGGCTACAAAGTCCACTGGGAAATAGAAATCCCGAACCCTAACAATGACATCCTCAAGAACTCCGTTAGGTGACTTAATAGATCAATCAGCCAACTGTAATGTCACCTTTGTCGGTTTGAGCTCAAATTCCTCAAGATGGTCAAGTGGGGATGTAGGTATTAGGTTTACAGAGGCTCCTAGATCCAATAAAGCTCTATCAAATTGGGTATCACCAATTGTAAAGGAAATCAAGGGAGTACATGGGTCTTTTGCCTTAGATAGGAGTTTTCTCAAAATTACAGAGCTGGCTTGCTCTGATAATACTATTGGGCTCCCACTTTTGGTTCGCAGCTTATGCTTAGGTGTACACACGTTCTTCAGAAATCGTGCGTAAGTCGATACGTGGCAGATCACATCCATCAAGGGGATGTTTATATGGACTTGTTCAAAGAGCTTGACCAGATCCTCCTCAGGTGCCACGGGTTTGTTTATCCTCTTTCCCTTGGTCAAGGCCTCGGGAAATGGAACCTTAGATGGTTCCTTTAGAATAGGTCCAAGTTCTTGATCAGAGACAGGGGTATCCTGGATAACTATCCTAGGGTTTGGGCTACTACTAGGCTGAAAGTGGCTTGGGTAAGGTGGGTCTTATGTTGCTTTGCCACTACGGGTTGTTACAGAATTTAGTCCTGCCATGTTCTGGTTTGGTGTCAGTAAAATAGGTGGCTGCTGCTGAAATTCCGAGTATGATGTCGAAGCTTCCATCCCGTCAGGTGAAGGAACAGAAGGGGCCTGATAAATCATGTGGGCTTGGCCTGGATTTGGGTTCATAACGCGCCTTTGGTTTGGCACGTTATTCGGATTCAATAGAGGTTGCGAAGGGAGTGTGCCAGGTTGGCGGGAATTTGCCATTTGGGCAAGTTGATTGCGCACCTCTGTGATCTCATCTTTATGCTATTTCTGCATGGCTGCAATCGTCTTTTGAATGTCAGCTAGAGTCTGAAGGATGAGTCATCTGATCTGTCTGAGTTGGCCCAGATTGATAGGTAGGGTTGGGATGATTCTGCCATCCAGGGTTATAGGTATTAAAGAATGGGTCATTCTGGATGGCATTGAGGTCCTCGTAGGTCTGAGGAACATCAGAAAAGTCAGAGTACGAGGGTTCAGAGTTCCCCCAACTAGAGTAGGTAGGATCAGAGTTTCCTCCGATCCTAGAGTCAGACGGGGGTGGATACGGGTCCATCCCCTGAGAAGATTGGTGATAGATGTTATGCACAGCTTCCCTCCCAGAGGGTGGCTGTGCGAAAGGGTTTTGTGTAGAGGTGGCTCGCTGCAGATGTTGAGTTAGCTCATCCACCTTCTTCTTAATGATAGAGACCTTGTCCAAAGGAATGCCATTAATTCAAAGTCGACTGATGTGGATAGGCCCTGCATCTCATGTGCTCCTCTTGGATTCGTCGATGCACGGGCATTCGTCCGATCGAATAAGCCCATGGAGTCGTTATTGATGGAGTTCTCGCACATATTCTCGAGAATATCCCACACAGTGTCTTCATGTCGACCTATGATATTTCCTCCGCAAGTTGCATTGACGAATAAACGGATATCTTCATGGAGTCCTTGGTAAAAAGACTAGACTTGTTCCCATTTAGGAACTCTGTGATGGGGGCACTTTCGCAAGAGATCCAAGAAATGGTCCCATGCTTCATGAAGTGTGTGATCTGGTGTTGTAAGGCATTCGTCCGACCAACTAAGAAGAACTTTTTCATAAACTCGGATTGTAGTTCAACCCATGTGTTGATTGGACACGTTTGAGTCTGATACCAGTGAGCTGCTTTGTCCATTAGAGAGAAGGAGAACATCTTCATGAGAAGAATATCCCAATTTTGAACATCTGACCCCAAGGTCTAGGCCAGATGCTTGAGTTGTTTGATGTGCTGGAAGGGATCCTCAGAATTGAGCCCACGAAACTTCGGAATAGCATAAATCATGTTGTGCTTGAGTTCAGAATCAGGACCTCCAGCCGGAATTTGGACTTGAGATTCGATTGCCATCGCAGTGGGATTGTAGTGATCTTGCATCATAAGACACCGTGATTGATTCACAAAGGCTTCAAATAAATTATTAAGGCGCTGAAGTTGGTTCTCAAGGTTATTCTCTTCTTCTGCGGGTTGTGCCATGATGATGGAAGAAGGAGAATTGGGTTCAGATGAATCAGAGGAGATGTCTATGTGATGGGGTTGCTGCACAAACACGGAAGTCGAGGCCTGGCCTCGACGGGAGTGAATAACTAAAGGAGGCCTCAAGGATGGTCTTAAAGACCTCCTACCGAACATGCACCGATGGTCTGGATGAGAGTAGAATGTGATGGACCCAATCAAGACACCCAAAAATTTGGATGACCATAGAGGTTCGGGGCGATGATACCCCTTAGTCAGAAATACGTCCACCTGAGAAATACCTGGGCAGCTAGAGAGGGAGAGTCCCGCAAAGACCCCTACATGATAGAGCATCCCCACGGGTTATAGGGTTTCCCCCACCCGACCTCTCTTGTCACTGATGTTCCAGGTAGACCAGAATGGGGACTTGACCTCTTAAGTCTACCAATTTTAGTTAAGAGCAAGGGTGCTTAAGATTTCACTTAAACTTTAGTTGTATTGAGTGCAAAAGTGACCTAAGTTCAAGGTTGGTTGACCCAACAAGGTGGGTCAACTTCACATATTTTCCTTTGAGAAGTTTTAGGTCCCTTCTTTTAGGATTCACGTGAAATTAAGAGCCTGAATTTTAGGGTTTACTTGAATAAATCACTTCAAGCAAGGCTTAGGCACACATCTTTTTGGAAAGTTGATTCTTGCTTATGAAGGTGTGTCTCTCAAACCCTAACTTGAAGTCCTTAATTGGCTCTAAGTTTGGTCCAATTTAATTTGCCAAATGTGGCATCTAGGGCTCAATCAAGAATGTGATAGCCCTAGTTACCTTAAATGGGTGCACAAATCAATTTTGTTGTTGAAATCAAATCAGGCAACTTGATGGACTAGCTAAGAATGTAAAGCAAGTAGCCCTAATTGATTTTGTCTTTTTTGTCCTTTTCAGAATGAGGGGCTTAAGAGAAAGTAATCAGAAATTACCTGCCCCTAGCGTGCTTGATGTGCGGCTATCTTTCTTTGATTCTTCTCCCTGAGACAATCACAAAAATGACATAGAGCAAGTTAGTACCAAATCAAAAATTGTAATCAAGAATTCTAAATTTCCCGTTGCTCCCTGACAACGGCGCCAAAATGTTCGTGGCACTTAATCAGATTTTAAGAGTGTTGCATTGTATATAGCCGAAAAAGCGTTTAAAACAAATACATTTTATTACTCGAATTTTGAAGTCCGAGGTCGAACACAGGGAGCAAATTGGTGTTTTAGAAATTAAAATTACAATTTAGAATTTAAAAGAATATGCAATAATATCAGTATCACTGTGCAAAAATATGACAATGTGGATCACAAAATACTCAAGAACTCAATGTATATGAATATGAATTAAAAATTGGACGTCTGATTTGAAAATCAGACGTCTTAAACTGATGATGCTACAATGCTCTTTGATTTCTTCTTTCTCTGCCTTCAGCTTTGATGAGAGCCTCATCATGAGACATAACTAGCTCATTTTGACCCAATAAAGAAGATAAAAGCTCCTACATAACCTAGAAGAAGGCCTAAATAAAGGAATAAGTGCTCTGAAAAGAAAATATGAATTAAAGGGTAAAACTGTAATTTTACCATTGCAGTGCATAAATGGGTTTTCTCAGAGGCAAAACATAGGTCAAATGGTCAAAATGAGATAAAAAGTGGGTTGAGTCAATCAGAAATGGGTTTATGTGTAATTCAGGAATTAAATAACATTTGATAACCCTAAAATAGACTCGCTTAAATTAACAAGGTTTCGGTCAGGATAAAAATCAAGTAAGCCCTCTAAAAATCATGGAAAAATACTCCGTAGGGTTTAGAACACTTAATGTGGCCTTTGGAACCTAGTTTGACCTAGATTAGTGTCCTAGCCATTCAATTAACCTAATTTGGGTTTTTACGCAAAATGTCTAGTCAAACGAGGTCAAACCTAAAATCCAACTTTAACATTGGATTCCTTATGTCCAAATTAGATTTATACCAAAATTTGGACCTAAGTGGAGGTCATCTTGATCTACTTTGCAATTTAGTACACCCAAATCACAACTTGGTCCCCATCTTTTGAAAATCATTGCAGAGAGCCCCCTAAGTTCCTCGCCACCTTTGCAATCAGGTCCTGCCGCCATTGTTAGGGAAGAACCGATCTCCGACGAGGTTTAGAGAGGGATTACTCTCTGATTCCTCAGAGATTCCCTCCCAGAAATGGAAGGGAGATTCTCTGAGGAATTCCCTTCCATCTAAATCCAATCACGATCTCTGGTGTGAACCCAATCTCTCGTGCGAACGCACGAGGGATTTGGGTATCCACTTTCTTTCCTTCTCCGGTAAGCCGACGGAGGTGATTGCGCGCCCTCCACACACTAGAAGATTCGACCAACACCTATAAAAGGATCTTCAGACCCGGCCACAGATCTTCAGCCTTGTTTTAACGGAGATTCCCCCAAACTTTCCTCTCTCCCACCTCCGGCCAAGTAACCCGCAAGCTCCGGCGACCTCCTCCCCTCCTTCTCGTCGCTCTGCTGCCATACCAGCAGTAGAGTCAACTTCGCCTCTTTCTCCCGCGTTGCGCCATACCAAGCGCGCGTGCCCCTGACCTCATCCTTGTCGCCGCCCCCTCCCTCAGGGTTCTTCTTCCCCGACGACAGCAGTTACGCGCCATCCACTCTGCTGCCTCCCTTCCTTCCAGATCCCTCCAGATACCTTCTCCATCTTCCCCTCTCTCTTTTCCCCCTGTTATTTCATTTAATTGCCCCCCGACAGTGCCTGACCACCTCCATCTTCCTCGCATCTGACCGACCTCTGGCGAGCTGCTCCCACCACTCCGCCCCTCCACACGGCTTGCCAACCATCTCATAAGCTCCGCCTCACCACAAGGAACACTTTCCGCCCCTCCACTGCCACTCCACACCTCCGCAGTAGCCCCCCGAACAACCCCACACCTCCGGCCACAGGTTGACCTAGGCACGCATGCCTAGGCCGTCCTGCAGCATGCAGCACCGTACACCATCTTCGCCGTGCCACGGTGAAGTGCCCAGCTGGTCTGTTACGAATGCATTCCAAGAAATTTTTTTAAGACGTCTGGGAGGTGGCCCAGACGTCTGACCAGACGTCTGGAACCCCTTCCAGACGTCTGGGATTTATTCTCTGTGGCGTGCGTGGCTGCGTCTGCGCGCAGGCGCGCGCAGACCTGCAACCGCCGCACCTTCCCTCTTTTTCCCTCTTGAAATTCCCTTCGAAGAGGGGTGACGTAATAATATGCGGAAATAAAATATATAAAGCAATCTCACAAAAATAAGCAATCACACAATGTACACAAGTAATTTTTAGGTGGAAACCCAAACCGGGTAAAAACCACCACCTAACCCTCTCGAGTTAGGATTTTCCGATCAACCTAGTTGATCAAATCCACTAAACTGAATCACTTTGAAACGAGGGTGATTCAACCTCAATACAACCACGCTACAAGTATGAGGGTAGCGTTCCTCAACCCCTTCTCTCCACGAGAAGGATTTTGTCCCACGAAGGAGACGGGAATTCGCAAAGCGAATACCCAACCAAATAACAAAGATAAAATAAACAATAGTCCTATAGAGCCAACAAAATAATTAAACCTAGCTTCTATAGGAAATAGGAAACTCCCCTTTGCAAGGAGTGCGTCGACGATGACGCGGTACGTGTGCCACGCGATGGCGCTACGTCGCTCTCGTTAACAACGCCGGGAGAGCGGGTGCGCAACGCTTGATGCTCTCAAGAGAATGGAGTTTGAGCTTGGAGAGCAAGAGAGTCTTTTCTTTGGACACAAAAGGTTTGAAAGTGTATTGCAAGGTGTGTGTCTTAGTGTGTATATGTGTTACAAAGGTTCCCCTCTATTTATAGAGGCCTTAGGAAGGCTTTGGAAGGCTTGGAAAAGCTTCCATAGCCGTTGGGTGCAAAGCCCAAGAGAATCAGGCCGAAATCAGGACAATGATTACATTTGACAGGGTTATCAGACGTCTAACTCTGGCATCAGACGTCTGGAAGGCCACTTTAAGACGTCTGATTTCAAGGTCAGACGTCTGATTCTATGCGGGTTTCTCCCTGCCTTGAATCAGATCTAAACAGGGTTTTTGTGCAAGTCCATCAGACGACATACAGGACGTCTGGAACTAAGTCTGGACGTCTGGAAACCTACTTTTACTGTGGGAATTGATTTCCAAACGTTGCAACGGCTAGAAAATCTCTGAGAAGAGATTTTGGGTCAGCCGAGGCAAAACGGTCATTTATCAGACGTCTGGAAAGTCCTATGGACGTCTGATAAGGCTCTAACGGTCATAATCTTGAGTGTTTTCTAAGCCAGCCAACGGTCCACTAATTGGACGTCTGGCAAAGTCATCAGACGTCTGGTGTAAGGTCTGGACGTCTGATTTCATCAGACAGAACTAACTGTGTCCAGCCTAACAGTTATCAGACGTCTGAAACAACAGTCAGACGTCTTAAAATTCTTTATCAGACGTCTGATTTTGGAATTAGACGTCTGGAAGTGTTGTTTGAACCCTATATTGGTTTTCTAAGTATTCTACAGAAAACCTAAGTATCCTAGGGTTGTGCAGGTGTTCCTAGGACTACTTTTAGGGTACTTTGAGGCTCTTTAACATAATGTTCTAAGGAATCAAAAAGAGCAAGAAAATAAATAGAAGAGATACATGAAAGGATGAAAAAGAATCTATCCTATTCTTCTTGTCTTCCATCTCCAATCTTTCGCTCCACGCGAACCTCCTGTGTTTTCCGTCAAGCTCCTCCAATCCGTCCTGGATGCGAGCTTGAACTCCGTCTAAACACGTCCACATTTGCAATTGACCTGAAATCTAGGACTCAAATTGCAAATGTTAAATAACACGTGTTTTGTTATCATCAAAATAAATGATCGTGGTGCTCTAGCACCAACACCTCTCTCCTCTTGTAGGCGCAGACTGCGCTCCCTCTCTCTCTCTCTCTCCCCGCGTGGCCTTATAAGGCCCTCGCCCTCTCCCTCACTCTCATCTCCTCCGCTTCCTTCTTCTTCTTCCAGCCGGTGCCAGAGTGCGACCGCGAGTGAGCGGCGGCAGCGGCAGCCGCGGTGAGTTGCGGGAAGAGGTGTTGCGCGAGGGAGGAGATGCCCGACCGTGAGGGCTCGAGCTCGCCGGGGCAGCTAGAGCCGGCCGGCAGGGGAGCCGCGAGTGAAGGTATCCTCTGAACCACCTTTTAAGACGTCTGGAAGAGGTTCCAGGCATCTGATTTTGGACTGTTCCGTCGTTTTCGACTCGTTTAAGGCCCGTTCGGAGTCCGTTTTTCGTGTTTCGAGTTGCGTTCTCTTCGGAATAAAATCCTCTACCCGTTTACAGTAATTATATACTGTTCTGAGAAACTCCTTGTGTTTGATTCTTGTGATAGGACCCCATCCCATTTCAATCTTGGGTATTGCGGAGGCGCGCGGGATTTCCAACCACGCCCCCAGTACTTCTGTTGTAGCTGGTAGAGTGGCTTTAGAAATTATTAACATGATTTGTTACAATTATGGAACAATTAATAGAACCTAGGGCACTGCATGAATCCTAGGAATGAGAAACCAGATTGAATGATAGATCCTAGGGTATTGCATGAATCCTAGGGCTGGAAAACTAGATTGAATGATAGATCCTAGGGTGCGGCATGAATCCTAGGACTGGAAAACTAGTGAAATGAATATAGATATTGCAGTCTTGGAAATTGTGGAAAGGAAATAATTGATTTAACAGCTGCCTGTTATGAATAAATGAACATGATTGAGAACATGGGTCGTATGAACGTGAAACTGAACGGGTGAAACCTGAATGTGCTAAGTTAAAAGAGCTGGAACCCTACGGGGAGTTAGGTGTAGAACACCTGGAAAGAGAATGAAATGGAACTGAGAAGGAAAGATGTGGAGGTGTGTTGTCTCTTGCGTACGTAGTGCCAGGGGAAGCACCTGTTACCTACTTAGTGCAGAGCGGAGCCAGCCGCCCCAGGGACCCGGGGTTAGGTCTGGCCACTTTGTATCGACTTGTTGGCCCTCGTGTACACAGTACCGAGGAGAGCTACTAGTGTAGAGCGAGTACTAGCTACCCCACGGGCCTGGGGGTTCTGCTAGCTCACCTACACCGACTTGTTAGGCCCACTGGGCAAACTAGGGTAGTCAGGCGAGGGTGCGCGGACTGAGGAGGGGCAAGGCCCATGTTTGGTTACTGTGGAGGGGTTGGACCCCTGTTACTGAGAGGGCTCTGCCCTATACTAGTTCCGTGCTGTGCTTTGGGCACACCCGTTAACGGAAACGACTGACCGTGTGCCAGTGTGGGGTGGCTACCCGTGCATTTACCGCGCGTGCCGTAGTCACCGTTACGTCTGTCAGTGACCTTGGGGTGGTTGACTGCGAGTAGGATCACCACGGGGGACTCTCCCTGCCAGGAGAGCACCATGTGTTACTTCTACTCTTCGAAGAAGACTGCAATCAAGATCGTTCCCACGAGGAACATTCGAGATCAAGGGAAGGATCTGAGAAATAGATAAATTGTGAAACAATAGAAAGACGTAAATAAAGGAAGAAAGAAAATAAAACAGCTACTGTACACTTTATTGCTTCTTTATTTTAGTTGCCACTCTACTCAGCGTTTCGCTGACGTGTTACACTCATTACTTTTCAGGACCAGGTGTTGAGCAGCCAGGGTCAGCGGCTGCAGAGGACACTGGGCCGAGTAGGGTCCAGTAGAGTTACCACTGTTCTTTTGTGCTCTTTTTGTTCCACTGTAGTGAGTAGTTCTTGTTACTCTCTGTACTTTTCTTTACTCGTAGTTCATGTTATGTTTTAAATGTTGTTCTACTGTTGTGGTGGTACATGCTGTAGTAGTTCCTTTTCTTACTGCTGTATTTTTGTTACTGCTAGTTATATTCATGCTGAATGTGGTTTATTTTACTGCTCTTTTGGTTACTTCCTCGTTGGACGACTAGGTCTTGAGATTAGTCGAGTCGGTCCGGTTCTCGTGTCTCGTAGGGACTCGGGAATCGGGTCGCTACATGGTCTGATTAGGCCAATAGGCCGTGCTTGTGTTTGACAGGTTTCAGCTCCTGCCGCCATTGACGGTCGAAGCAACTTCACAGCAGCTCCAGGCGTAGCAAACTCGCGCGAGTGTTGCGAAGCGATCAGGTTCAGCATTGACTCTGCGAAGCTCCCAGCCTTAGCAATTGCATGAAGAATCCTCTGCTGGTGCGCGCAAGAGCGGGGCAAAGACTTTAGTCCCACATCGTTGAAACGCGAAACACAGGTGCGCCATAAATTGTTTTTGTGATATTGCCTTACTGCCTCCGAAAGCATAGGGTTGAGATCCCTCACCCGACCCACGCCTGCCTCGTCCGCGGTTTCACCTCGCGGATCTGGCGGGATCCGACCTGACCCTATCCTGAGCACTCCTCGAGCATCACCCACCTGCCGATGCGCCTGGTCCCGGGTGCGAAATCCGACCCGATTACCCGTGTGGCTCTGGGAGAGCGTCCTTGAGCGAATTGCAGAGAAAGAGAGAGACGTTTGGGTAGAGGGAAGGGGGTAGGTTTTGCATTGGCTGTGGTGTGTGCAGGAAAGAAGGAAGAGAGGAAGAAGCGAACACTTAGCCACTGCAGCAAGGGAAAAGAAGAGAAGGAAGAGGCGAAGGAAAGCAAAAAGAAGAACTCAAGAAATAGAAGAGCAGGAGGAGAAGAAGGAACTCTAAAGAAAGGAAGCTGAGCAAGGTAGAGATCTGAGATAAGGAAGGACAGCAGAAAAGACAAAAAGAAAGAAGAAGACAGAAGGGAAACAAAGGCAGGAAGAAGAAGTCTTCACAAGGAAGGGAAAGAAGTTCAAGGAAGAAAAAGACCTGTGGATCAGAAGAAAAGAAGAAGAGCCAACGAAGAAGAAGAAGGCAGAAGAGAGAAAGATGACTACGTTTAAGACGTCTGATAAAGAAATCAGACGTCCAATTCTGTTTTCTTTTAACAATTCTTTTTATAACTCTCTCTCTTTGAATCAATTATGTTCATTTAAAAGTTGTATTCTTTGATTTTGAAAGTACTGAGATTGCTCCCTGTGTTCGACCTCGGATACTCTAGTTTTTCGAGTAATAAAATTCTCTATATTTGTTTGAACGTTTTGTCGGCTATATTACAACGTGTTATCTTTTAAAACCCCACAAAAGCGTACAAACATTTTGGCGCCGTTGCCGGGGAGCAACGGGCACTTTTAAAGCTTTTGATTACAACTTTTTGATCCAATATTTTACCTAACTCCTCTCTTTTGTTGTGCTCAAACAGGGAAAGCAAAAAGGAAAGAAGAGCAGCTGTACAACAAACACTCCAAGGAACAGGTAATTTCCATAAGCCCTCCCTCTTAACTCTCTCAAAATCTGAAAGGAAAAAAAAGAAAGAACAATCAACTTACGTGTAACGACCCGATTCCCGAGTCCCTACGAGACACGAGAACCGGACCGACTCGACTAAACCCAAGACCTGGTCGTCCAACGAGGAAGTAACCAAAAGAGCAGTAAAATAAACCACATTTAACATGAATATAACTAACAGTAAGAAAATACAGCAGTAAGGAAAGAAACTACTACAGTATGTACCACCACAATAGTAGAACAACATTCATAACATAATACGAAACTGCAGATAAAGAAAAGTACAACGGTAACAAGAACTACTCACTACAGTGGAAAACAAAAGGGGTACAAAGAACAGTGGTAACTCTACTGGACCCTACTCGGCCCAGTGTCCTCTGCAGCCGCTGACCCAGGCTGCTCAACACCTGGTCCTGAAAGGTAACGAGTGTAACACGTCAGCAAAACGCTGAGTAGAGTGGCAGCTAAACTAAAGAAACAGTAAAGTGTACAGTAGCTATTTTAATTTTCTTTCTTCCTTTATTTACGTCTTTCTATTGTTTCACAATTTATCTAATTCTCAGATCCTTCACTTGATCTCGAATGTTCCTCGTGGGAACGATCTTGATTGCAGTCTTTTCCGAATAGTAGAAGTAGCACGTGGTGCTCTCCTGGCCGGGAGAATCCCCCGTGGTGATCCTACTCTCAGTCAACCACCCCAAGGTCACTGACAAACGTAACGGTGACTACGGCACGCGCGGTAAATGCACGGGTAGCTAACCCGCACTGGCACGCGGTCAGTCGTTTCCGTTAACGGGTGCGCCCAAAGCACAGCACGGAACCAGTACAGGGCAGAGCCGTCTCAATAACAGGGGTCCAACCCCTCCACAGTAACCAAACAGGGGCCTTGCCCCTCCACAGTCCGCGCACCCTCGCCTGACTACCCTGGTTTGCCCCAGTGGGCCTAACAAGTCGGTGTAGGAGGCTAGCAGAACCCCGGGGCCCGTAGGGTAGCTAGTACCTCCCTACACTAGTAGCTCTCCTCGGTACTGCGTACACGAGGGCCAGCAAGTCGGTACAGAGTGGCCAGTCCTAACCCCGGGTCCCTGGGGCGGCTGGCTCCGCTCTGCACTAAACAGGGGGACAGTCGCTCTCCTTGGTACTCCGTACTCAAGGGCCAGCTCAGTTCCCCAATTCTATTCCATTCACTTTCCAGGAGTTCTATTCCTAATTCCCCGTAGGGTTCCAGCTCTTTTAACTCAGAACATCCAGGTTTCACTTTCCAGTTTCACGTTCTTACAATCCATGTTCTCAATCACGTTTATTTATTCATAGCAGGCAGCTGTTAATTCAATTCACAGGCAGCTATTATTTCCTTTCCACATTTTCCAAGACTGCAGTATTAATACATTCCACTAGTTTTCCCGTCCTAGGATTCATGCCATATCCTAGGATCTATCATACAATCTAGTTTTCCAACCTTAGGATTCATGCAACACCCTAGGATCTACCATTCAATCTATTTCTCATTCCTAGGATTCATGCAATGTCCTACGTTCTATTTATGGTTTCATAATTTAACAGATTATACTTAAAGCCACTCTACCGGTTACAACGGGCGAACTGGGGGCGTGGTCGGGAATCCCGCGTGCCTACGCAACCCCTGAGACTGCAACGGAATGAGGTCCTATCACAAGGATCAAACACAAGGAATTTCTCAAAACAGTATATAGCTACTGTAGACAGGTAGAGGATTTAATTCTGAAAAGAACGCAACTTGAAACACGGAAAACGGAACCCGAACGGGCCCTAAACGGGTCGAAAACGACGAAACAGTGCAAAATCAGATGTCTGGAACTTATTCCAGACATCTTAAAAAGTGGATCAGGGGTTACCTTGCTTTGCGTGGTCTCTCAGACGTCCAGAAGCCTACGGGGGCGTTTGGCCTAGTTCCCAGACGTCCGATGGTCACCCCGGACGTCTGGAAGTCGCTCCAGTCGTCTGGCACTGCAGCCAGACGTCTGATTTGCGTTGGATGCGAATCTCAGACCCTGCGCGTACCCATTTCCTCTCTCTCTTAGTACGGTCAATCGAAGAAGAGGAAGAAGACGGAATAACTCACCTTCAGACGTCTGGACAGTCTTCTAGACGTCGTGCCCATCGTCTGGCTATCAGCCCAGACGTCTGATTCTGGAAAAGTTTCCAGAACCAGGGCACGACTCGCCCTCTGCTCGCGACGCACGGCCGTGCTGCGAGTGCTCCGCATGCTGCTCGAGCTGCAGCAGGCCTGCCGCGCCACCCTGCGTCTGCTGCGCCCCCACCGGCCGGCTCCCACTGCCCCGGCAGGCTCGAGCCCTCACGGCCGACGCCTCCTCCCCCGTGCAGCACCTCCTCCCACACCTGCCGCGGCTGTCGCCGCCGCCGCTCACTCGCGCTCGCTCTCGCGAATCGACTAGAAGGAGAAGAGGAAGGGGGTGGAGGTGACGGGAGTGAGGGGGAGGGCGTGGCCTTTTAAATCTGCGCGAGGAGGAGAGAGAGAGCGGGATAGGGTGGTCTGCGGCCGCAGGAGAGAGGGAAAAAGAGAGGGAGAGAGAGCGTACGCAGGTCTACGCACTCAGGCACGCAGACGAATCGCGCGTGCCAACAATAACCGATTCCCAGACGTCTGGAAGTGGTTCCAGACGTCTGGTCAGACGTCTGGGCCACCTCCCAGACGTCTTAAAAGACGTCTGACGTGCGCGTTCGTAACATTAGGGCTACCTGTTTCATATTTAGTAACTCATCAAGTTGCCTGATTTTCATTTCAACACATTTTTATCTGCTCATCGAACTAAGGTAACTAGGGCTAAAACGTTCTTGATTGAGCCCTAGGTACTAAATTCTAAGGCAACTAAATTGGACCCACTAGAGCCAATTTAAGGATTAAAAAGCTAGGGTTTTTAGAGACACACCTTATCTTAAACAAAGAAATAAATTTTTCCAAAAAGAGGTGTGCCTAAACCTTGATTGAAAAGACCTACACAAGAAGAACCCTAAGCAAATCAGGCTTTTAATCCATTTGAACCCTAAAAAGAAAAGGACCTAAAAGCTCTTAAAAGAACAAGATGTGAAGTTGACCCCTTGGGTCAACTAACCTTAAAATTAGGTCACTTTTTCACTGAAAATACCTAAAAGTTCAAGTGGAACATTAAGCACCTTGATCTTAAAGTAAAAAAGGTAGACTTAAGAGGTCAAGGTCCCCATTCTGGTTTACCTGGAACCGCAGTGACCAGAGAGGTCGGGTGGGGGAAACCCTGTAACTCGTGGGGACGCTCTACCGTGTAGGGGTCTTTGCGGGACTCTCCCTCTCTGGCTGCCCAGGTATTTCTCAAGTGGACTACCTTTCTGACTAAGGGGTCCATCCGCCCCGAACCTCCATAGTCACCCAACAATTTTTGGGTGTCTTGATTAGGTCCAGCACCTTCTAATCTCATCACATCCTTCGGTGCATGTTCGGTAGGAGGTCCTTAAGGCCACCCTTAAGACCTCCTTTAGAAATTCACTCTCGTCGAGGCCAAGCCTCGACGCCCTTGTTTGTGCAACAACCCCACTACATAAATCTTTCATCTGATTCAGACCCTGGTTCTCCTTCTTCTTCCATCATGGCACAACCCATTGAAGAGGAGAATAACCTTGAACACCAACTTCAACGCCTTAATGATCTCTTTCAGAACTTTGTAAACCCATCGCAGCGACCTATGATGCGAGATCACTATAATCCGGCTGTGGTGGCGATCGAACCTCGAGTATGAATCCCGATTGGAGGACCTGATTCTGAACTGAAGCCCAATATGATTCATGCCATACCAAAGTTCCATGGGCTTAACTCTGAGGATCCATTCCAACACATTAAACAACTCAAGCATCTGGCCTAGACCTTCGGGTCAGATGTACAAAATCGGGATATCCTACTCATGAAAATGTTTTCGTTCTCCCTCATGGACAAGGCCGCACACTGGTATCAAACTCAGACCCGTCCGATCAACACATGGGAGGAACTGCAGTCCGAATTTTTGAAAAAATTCTTCCCCGTTGGCCGGACGAATGCCTTGCGCCACCAGATCACTCATTTCACTCAACAACCGGGAGAACCTCTTCACGAAGCTTGGGATTGATTCCTAGATCTCATGCGAAAGTGCCCCCATCACGGAGTTCCTAAGTGGAAACAAGTCCAGTCTTTTTACTAAGGACTCCGTGAAGACATTCGTTTATTCGTCAATGCAACGTGAGGAGGAAACATCATGAGTCAACACGAGGGCACGGTGTGGGAGATTCTCGAAAACATGTGCGAGAACTCCATAAATAATGACTCCATGGGCTTATTCAACAGGACGAATGCCCGCACATCGACGAATCTGAGAGGGACACATGAGATGCAGGACCTGTCCAATTCTATCGACTTGGAACTGATGGCCAGTCGGTTGGACAAGGTTTCTATCATAGAAAAGAAGGTGGACGAGCTAGCTCGGCATTTGCAGCAAGCCACCTCTGCGCAAAACTCTTTTGCACGACCTCCTCTGGCAAGGGAAACTGTGCAAAACATCTATCACCAATCTGCCAAGGGGATGGACCCATATCCACCCCCGTCTGCCTCTCGGACCGGAGTGACCTCCGATCCATTCTATTCGAGTTGGGGGAACTCTGAACCCTCGTATTCTGACTTTCCTGATGTTCCTCAGAACAACGAGGACCTCAACGCCATCCAGAATGACCCATTCTCCAATACCTACAACCCTGGATGGCGAAATCATCCTAACTTTCAGTGGGCGGGAAATTCTCAAAGACCACCATATCAACCCCGCCCACAAGCCTCTCGTTCATATCAGCCGCCTCAGCCTTGTCCCAATCCCACCTACCAATCCGGGCAAAACAAGGATCAAATGACTCTTATCCTTCAAGCACTGGCTGACATTCAAAAGACGAATGCGGCAATGCAAAAACAGCACAAGGACGAGATCACAGAGGTTCGCAACCAACTGACCCAGATGGCAAACTCCCGCCAACCTAGTACCCTTCCCTCGCAACCTCTGCCCAACCCAAATAACGTACTAACCCAGAAGCGCGTTATGAATCCAAATTCAGGCCAAACACATGTGATTTATCAGGCCCCTACTGCTCCATCGCCAGACGGGATGGAAGCTTCAACATCTTATGCGGGATTTCAGCAGCAGCCACCCATCCTACCAAACCCAAACCAGAATCAGGTCGAATTAAACTCTGTAACAACACGTAGTGGTAAAACAACCCAAGACCCACATTATCCGAACCACTCCAAGCCTGATAATAGCCAATACCCTAGGATAGTTATCCAAGATACCACTATCCCAGATCAAGAATCTGGACCTATCCTAGAGGAACCAACTAGGATCCCATTTCCTGAGGCCTTGACCAAAGGAAAAAGGATAACTATACCCGTGGCTCCCGAGGAGGATCTTGTCAAGCTCTTTGAACAGGTTCAGATAAACATCCCATTGATGGATGCAATTCGCCACATACCGGCTTACGCAAGATTCTTGAAAGACATGTACCCCTAAACGTAAGCCGCGAAACCAAGGATGGGAATCCAATCGTACTATCAGAGCAAGCCAGCTCTGTCATCTTGAGCAAACTCCCACCCAAGGCTAAAGACCCAGGAACTCCCTTGATTTCTTGTAAAATTGGTAAAACCCAATTTGATAGAGCCCTACTAGACCTAGGTGCTTCCATAAATTTAATACCTACATCCCTCCTTGACCACCTTGAAGAATCTGAGCTTAAACCCACTGAGGTGACATTGCAGTTAGCCGATCGATCCATCAAGTCACCTAGAGGAATACTCGAGGATGTCATTGTTAGGGTACGAGATTTCTATTTCCCGGTGGACTTCATAGTACTAGACATGGATGCACCTAAGAACCCAAGGGACACACCAATCATATTAGGGAGACCCTTTTTGGCCATTGCTAGGGCCAACATAAACTGCGAAGAGGGCCAGATAGAATTAAAATTTGGGAACCAAAACCTGAAGATTGACATTTTTAAGGCCCAACAAGGGATTAATTGTGGGGTTATAGAGGAAATATGTGATGTCAGAGCCGTGGTTGATGAATTGCATATAGAAGACAACCTGATTATCCCTGATCAACCACTTGAGAATCAAAACCCGCTAACAGAGGAGTGCGAACGTGATCTATACACCTATGACTCCTACCATTGCTCCTGATACAAACTTCGAACCGCCTGCTGCTGCTGAAAACCTGTCATGGAACTCAAGCCCCTTCCCGAACATCTGAAGTACGTGTTTTTGGATTCAAATCAGACGTTTCCTGTGATTATCAACTCTCGACTCACACCTGACCAGGAACTCCGTTTGATTTCTGTCCTCCAGCAACATCGTAGAGCCATTGGATGGACTCTCGATGATTTGACTGGCATAAGCCCTTCATACTGCACACATCGAATATACACAGAAGAAGGCGCACGACCTTCAAGAGAAATGCAAAGAAGCCTAAACCCTAACCTACAAAAGGTCGTGAAAAAGGAGATCATAAAGTGGTTAGATGCAGGGATCATCTACCCGATCTCCGACAGTCATTGGGTGAGTCCAACACAAGTGGTGCCTAAAAAGGCAGGACTTACCATTATCACGACTGAAGCCGGAGAAGTCATTCCTACCCGAATAGCTAACACGTGAAGAGTCTGCATTGATTACAGAAGACTCAATTCCTCCACGAAGAAGGATCATTTCCCACTACCGTCTATTGATCAGATCCTCGAAAAACTAGCGGGAAATAGGTTCTTCTGCTTTCTTGATGGGTACTCCGGTTACAATCAGGTGGCAATCCATCCAGAAGACCAAGAAAAGACCACATTCACCTGCCCCTTCGGGACGTACGCGTTTTGAAGGATGCCATTCGGTCTCTGCAATGCACCTGCAACTTTTCAGCGGTGCATGCTTGCCATACTCTTAGATATGGTAGGTGATTATTTGGAAGTCTTCATAGATGACTTTTCAGTTTTTGGAGAATCATTTGACGATTGCCTCCAACACTTGGTCCAAATACTCAGGCGGTGCATTGAGGTGAATTTGGTTCTTTCCTGGGAAAAGAGCCATTTCATGGTGCCTGAGGGGATTGTCCTGGGACATTTAATCTCGGAGAAAGGCATCCAAGTGGATCGAGCTAAGGTTAACCTGATTTCCAAGCTCCCTATGCCTAGCTCGATTAAGGACATCCGATCTTTTTTGGGGCACGTCGGTTTTTACCGTCGATTTATCCCTGATTTCTCCAAAATCGCGCGCCCCCTGACCAATCTTCTCTCCAAGGATGTGCCTTTCGAAATTTCCAAGTAATGCACTCAAGCATGTGAGATCCTACGTGACCGAGTCACCCAAGCCCCGATCCTACAGTCCCCTGATTGGTCTCAACCCATTGAGATCATGTGCGATGCATCTGACTTCGCTGTAGGAGCGGTTCTGGGCCAGAAAATTGACGGGAAACCTGTGGTCATTTACTACGCCAGCAAAACACTGGATGAGGCTCAGTGTAACTATACGGTTACCGAGAAAGAGCTGCTGGCCGTAGTATTTGCCCTGGAAAAATTCAGATCATACCTTCTGGGTTCCCGTGTTATCATATACTCGGATCACACAGCTGTGAGGCATCTCCTTGCAAAGAAGGACGCGAAACCTCGATTAATCCGATGGATCTTGCTGTTGCAAGAATTTGACCTCGAGATTCGCGACAAGGCGGGAAAGCAGAATGTGGTAGCTGATCACTTGTCCCGCCTTCCTTATGAAATAATCGACCCTTCCGGACCTATTACAGAACATTTTCCTGATGAGCACCTCCTGACCTGGCATCACATCAGATTCCGCCCGATTGGCCGAAGGCCAAAAAGGACAAATTGCGTTCCGATGCCAAGCATTACCTATGGGAAGACCCGTATCTATTCCGCATTGGTGCTGATCAGATAATTCGACGATGCGTCGAGGAAGTGGAAATCAAAGACATACTCTCATTTTGCCATGACCAGGCATGCGGTGGACATTTTTCAGGACATAAAACCGCATCAAAAGTCCTCCAGTGTGGCTTTTACTGGCCCACAATTTTCAAGGATGCATACGATCACTGTAAGGCATGTTCCCGTTGCCAGACTCTGGGCAACATGGGCCATAGAGACATGATGCCTCTACAGCCGATCTTGGTATGCGAAATTTTTGATACTTGGGGGATTGATTTCATTGGACCCTTCCCGATCTCGGATGGCTTCGAATACATCTTACTCGCAGTTGACTATGTTTCCAAGTGGATAGAAGCCATTCCGACCCGAACCAACAATCATAAAGTCGTTATAAAATTCCTTCATCAAAACATTTTCTCGAGGTTCAGGATTCCACGTGCTATAATTTCCGACGGAGGGACCCATTTTACAAACGCTCAGTTCAGGTCACTGATGACCAAATACAGGGTGTCACACTAAATCTCTACTCCTTACCACCCCCAAACTAATGGTCTAGCTGAGCTATCTAACTGAGAGATCAAGAAGATCCTTCAGGTTACTGTTCGACCTGATAGAAAAGATTGGTCTTCTCGGCTTCCGGAAGCATTGTGGGCCTATAGAACCGCCCACAAGACCCAATTAGGAATGTCTCCCTTCAGACTAGTGTACGGGAAGGCATGTCACCTCCCTGTCGAGTTGGAGCATAAAGCCTATTGGGCAGTACGGACCTGTAATCTAGATCTTTCTAAGGCTGGAACCCACAGAAGACTTCAAATGAGCGAGATCGATGAATTACGCCACAATGCGTATGAGAACTCGCGAATTTACAAAGAACGCGTTAAAGCTTTTCACGACAAACACATCTCTAGAAAGATCTTTCATCCTGGTCAGAAAGTTTTACTCTTTGATGCTCGACTCAAATTATTCCCAGGGAAGCTAAGATCCAAGTGGGTCGGACCCTACCTAGTCTGACAAATCTTCGGACATGGAGCCATTGAAATCAGCCCACTCAGCCACGATTCTGAACCCTTTGTCGTGAACGGTCAGAGACTCAAGCCGTTCATTGACATGACCGATATAGATTTGGCTGAGTCATCCTTTACCCTCCATTCCTCTTGAACTCATTGCGCCCAGCCGATGGGGTAAAACTCAGCGCTTAACGGGAGGCAACCTGTCATTCTTTGAAAAACCCGAAACCTTTTCTGACATCTCTATGTGGAATTCATATTGCACTTTAGGGTTCATCCATTAGAAAAGCCGACTTCACCTCAGGTATCCCTACCCGAGACTAGAAATCATTCGCAACAAGTCACTTCGACCCATTCACTCACCACACACCTGTCCTAATGCATGAATTAAGCTGAAATCGAACCCACCTAATTTACAATGGGGACATTACAAATCTTAGGCATGGGGGGTATGAAAGTGCAAAATGTTAGGAAAATTCATATCAAGAAAGGGTTCAATAAAAAAAAAAAAAGACTTGATGGAGGGGAGGAACAATTCAGGGTCATACAAATGAGGAGGAGAAAAAGAATAAAATGACAAAAAGGAGCACAAAATGAAAATGAAGAGAAATAGTCATTAGTAAAAGATTAAGGGGTTAACTGAAGTTCTAGACCAAATCAAGAAAAAGAAAAACTGCTAAGGAGACATAACAAGAGATTAGCGAGAACGCTGGTCTTAGGCCTCTTGGGCTAGATTCTTTAGCTTAAAAATTCACGTATCCGTTAAAATCTGGATAATCCTCAAGAGGTTGAGGAAAATGCGAAGCTTGAGTATTAGGTCTAAGGCTTAGGAAGTATTCGGCCTCGTTAACTGACCTCCGGTTTGCGGAATTCGGTAACCTAAGCACCCCAAATTCACATACAGTCTGGTTCAGTGCGCATAAACATCCAAATCACGCAAAAAGCATTTAATGTTCTGAAAAGGTCACCTAGATTAGGAGCGGCCAATTAACACAAATTGATTTGGACGAGTTCCCAGCGCGGAGAGGCAGGAAATTCCCCTCGAAGATGCGTAACATATCGTCTCCTCGGTGCTTGTCTCTTAGGATATTTAAATATCTTACTGGGGGCATGTAAGCACTCTGCTGGTTCAGATACCATGGGCGACATTATCACGAAATGTCGATCGCCAGGGTTTGAATTCAGCTACGGAACGCCATGGGCGGGATTATCTCGAAATCTCGAAAGCCAGGGTTCTGGGGGTTGCCATGGGCGGGATTATCTTGAAATCTTGAAAGCCAGGGACCCTTGAGGATTGATGATGGGGACGAGGAATCCGATACAGACCGTGTTGAGAAGCAAATCCGAAGCTAGTAATAAAAAGAAAAGAGAGAGAAAAGCTCTCCAAACAAATAAATCTTCTATCTCTCTCTTACAAAAACGCACTGCAAACTGAACTTAGGCTAAAAATGTCTCAAGCACGGGTGCTTTAACCGTGGAGTCCAACAAACCCTAGGTTAGTTTTTGTGGGCCGTAGAAACCTTTGCGGAGGACTGAGGCTAAAGCGGGTCAGGTCCGGATTTTGGTTGGTACTTGAGTACCTCTAGGCCTATTGTCGGCATTCCTACCTAATCACAAAAGAAAAGGAGAAGCACTTATCATGATTGTTGACAGACACTCCGGGTCTAGAACGGAAGTTAAAACCTTGAAATTTTGCTAAGTGACTAGCAAAAGCTAGGCATGGGGGTATGATGAGAGCCTCATCATGAGCCATAACTAGCTCATTTTGACCCAATAAAGAAGATAAAAGCTCCTACATAACCTAGAAGAAGGCCTCAATAAAGGAATAAGTGCTCTGAGAAGAAAACATGAATTAAAGGGTAAAACTGCAATTTTACCATTGCAGTGCATAAACGGGTTTTCTCAGAGGCAAAACATAGGTCAAATGGTCTAAATGAGATAAAAAGTGGGTTGAGTCAATCAGAAATGGGTTTATGTGCAATTTAGGAATTAAATGACATTTGATAACCCTAAAACAGATCTGCTTAAATTAACAAGGTTTCGGTCAGGATAAAAATCAAGTAACCCCTCTAAAAATCATGGAAAAATACTCCTTATGGTTTATAATACTTAACGTGGCCTTTGGAACCAAGTTTGACCTAGATTAGGGTCCTAGCCATTCAATTAACCAAATTTAGGTTTTTACACAAAAATATCCAATCAAACGAGGTCAAACCTAAAATCCAACTTCACCATTGGATTCCTTAGGTCCAAATTAGGTTTATACCAAAATTTGGACCTAGGTGGAAGTCATCTTAACCTACTTTGCAATTTAGTACACCCAAATCACAACTTGGTCCCTATCTTTTGAAAATCATTGCAGAGAGCCCCTAAGTTCCTCGCCACCTTTGCAATCAGGTCCTGCCACCATTGTTAGGGCAGAACCGATCTCCAGCGAGGTTTATAGATGGATTACTCTCTGATTTCTCAGAGATTCCCTCCCAGAAATGGAAGGAAGATTCTCTGAGGAATTTCCTTCCATCTAAAGCCAATCATGATCTCTGGTGTGAACCCAATCTCTCGTGCGAACGCATGAGGGATTTGGGTATCCACTTTCTTTCCTTCTCCGGCGAGTCGACGGAGGTGATTGCGCACCCTGCACGCACTAGAAGGTTCGTCCAACACCTATAAAAGGACCTTCAGACCCGGCCGCAGATCTTCAGCCTTGTTTTGACAGAGATTCCCCCAAACTTTCCTCTCTCCCATCTCTGGCCAAGTAACTCGCAAGCTCCGGCGACCTCCTCCCCTCCTTCTCGTCGCTCTACTGCCATACCAGCAACAGAGTCAACTTTGCCTCTTTCTCCCGCGTTGCTCCATACCAAGCACGCGTGCCCCTGACCTCGTCCTCGTCGCCGCTCCCTCCCTCAGGGTTCTTCTTCCCCGACGACGGTAGTTACGTGCCGTCCACTCCGCTGCCTCCCTTCCTTCCAGATACCTTCTCCATCTTCCCCTCTCTCTTTTCCCCCTGTTATTTTATTTAATTGCCCCCCGACAGTGCTTGACCACCTCCATCTTCCTCGCATCCGACCGACCTCCGGCGAGCCGTTCCCACCACTCCACCCCTCCACACAGCTCGCCAACCATCTCGTAAGCTCCGCCTCACCATAAGGAACACTTTCCGCCCCTCCACTGCCACTCCACACCTCCGTAGTAGCCCCCCGAACAACCCCACACCTCCGGCCACAGGTTGACCTAGGCACGCACACCTAGGCCGTCCTGCTGCCTGCAGCACTGTGCACCATCTTCGCCGTGCCACGGCAAAGGTTTCCAGCTGGTCTGATTAGGCCAATAGGCCGTGCTTGTGTTTGGCAGGTTTCAGCTCCTGCCGCCATTGACGGTTGAAGCAGCTTCGCAGCAACTCCAGGCGCAGCAACTCCAGGCTCCAGGTGCAGCAAACTCGCGCGAGTGTTGCGAAGCGATCAAGGCCAGCATTGACTCTGCGAAGCTCCCAGCCTTAGCAATTGCACAAAGAATCCTCTGCGGGCGCGCGCGAGAGCGGGGCAGAGACTTTAGTCCCACATCGTTGAAACGCGAAACACAGGTGCGCCATAAATTGTTTTTGCGATATTGCCTTACTGCCTCCGAAAGCACAGGGGTGAGGTCCCTCACCCGACCCATGCCTGCCTCGTTCGCGGTTTCACCTCGCGGATCTGGCGAGATCCGACCCGACCCTATCCTGAGCACTCCTCGCGCATCACCCACCTGCCGGTGCGCCTGGTCTCAGGTGCGAAATCCGACCCGATTACCCGTGTGGCTCTGGGAAAGCGTCCTTGAGCGAATTGCAGAGAAAGAGAGAGACGTTTGGGTAGAGGGAAGGGGGTAGGTTTTGCATTGGCTGTGGTGTGCGCAGGAAAGAAGGAAGAGAGGAAGAAGCGAACACTTAGTCGCTGCAGCAAGGGAAAAGAAGAGAAGGAAGAGGCGAAGGAAAGCAAAAAGAAGAACTGAAGAAATAGAAGAGCAGGAGCAGAAGAAGAAGGAACTCTGAAGAAAGGAAGCTGATCAAGGCAGAGATCTGAGAGAAGGAAGGACTGCAGAAAAGACAAAAAGAAAGAAGAAGACAGAAGGGAAACAAAGGCAGGAAGAAGAAGTCTTCACAGGGAAGGGAAAGAAGTTCAAGGAAGAAAAAGACCTGTGGATCAGAAGAAAAGAAGAAGAGCCAACGAAGAAGAAGAAGGCAGAAGAGAGAAAGATGACTACGCTTAAGACGTCTGATAAAGAAATCAGACGTCCAATTCTGTTTTCTTTTAACAATTCTTTTTATAACTCTCTCTCTTTGAATCAATTATGTTCATTTAAAAGTTGTATTCTTTGGTTTTGAAAGTACTGAGATTGCTCCCTGTGTTCGACCTCGGATACTCTAGTTTTTCGAGTAATAAAATTCTCTATATTTGTTTGAACGTTTTGTCGGCTATATTACAACGTGTTATCTTTTAAAATCCCACAAAAGCATACAAACAAGCTTCTACAGTTCTCTCTTTCTCTACTTCTACTCCTCTTCTTCTTTCTTTGCCTTTCTCTGTCGGCTGCCTCTTCTCTTTCTTTCTCATTGTCTTTGTCTTCTCTTTCCTCTGTCTTCTGCCTTTTGTTTTCCTTCTTTCTCCTTCTTCAGCTTCGCTTCTCCTCCTCTTCAGCCTACAGCAAAACCTACCCCCTACCTTCACGGACTCGCCTCTCTTTTCTCTCTTAGGTTCCACTCTCCCAGAGCCACAACCGATTAGGGTAATCGGGTCGGGTACATGCCCGGGACCACGCCCATCGGCTTGCGGTGGTGGGCAAGGAGTGCACAGTTGGATTGGGTCAGGCTAGGTCCGCGGGGCGTGAGCGCGGACGAGGCCGGTTCGGTCGGGTGAGAGAGACCTCACCCTGTGATTCAAAGGTGATAAGCTACTAGCAGAAATTGAATTTATTCGGCATCACTTGGTTCGCAGCCACTAGTGTGGGACTAAATACGCGCCCTTCTTCTTGTGTGCCTACAGCAGAGGTATTCCTTCAATTGGCTTAACTGCTACGGCCTTCGACTGGAATTGAGCACCTAGAATCATGCACAAGCATCTTCCACATAGCCTGCGACAGGGACCTGGAGCTAGCAAGGCCTGGAGCTCGCTTCAAGCTTGCTTCAACCTCTGCGCCAATGGCGGAGGACGCCTGTACCTGAAATCACAAAGACAACCTCGCAGCCACGTCAAATTGCTCAGGAAGCTTCGCCGAGGCATGGTGAATGTGCTGCGATGGTTGGCGTATGTGGGAATGCCTGTGCAAGCATGCCTAGGGCACACTATGTGCGTATGTGTAGGTGTGTTTGGGGGTGTGTTTAGGTGAGTGGAGTGGCGGTATGAGTGAGGGGAAATGTTGAGTGGAGTGAGGGGATGCTTATGTACTTGTTGGCGAGGGGTGGGATGGTCTATGGTGGTGGAGTGGTCTCGCTAGAGGTGGTGGCCGGAGGTGAAGGAGATGAGGGTGTGGAGTGCGACAGTAGTCGATTTAGGGAAATAAAGAGGGAAGAAGAAAGTAGAGAGTGAAGGAGACTTACCTAAGGTGATAGTGGACGAAGGCGAGACGGAGATGGCGTTGGGCGCGTACTGCCGATGCCGGAGACGAAGGTGCTCAGAGGGAGATGGTCGATGTGGAAGAAGGGGAGACAAGGGCGTCGGCAGGTGCTGCGCGACGCGGACGAATGCAAGGAAGAAGAGCCTGCCACTGGTATTGTGGTCAGGCGACGAAGGAGGGAAGGGAAGGTCGCAGGAGCTTGATGAGCGAATCGGCCGGAGGAGGAGAGAAGAAATTGAAGGGGTTTTCTGGTTGATATCAAGCTTAGGGGATGCAGTTGAATCAGGGGCTTCTTAAATAGGCCTCTAGAGAAGGATTTGTGAGCAAGGTATGGTCGCCGGAGTAGGAATCTTCAAAAGACCCAAATCTCTCATGCGTTCTTATGAGAGATTGGGAAACAATTAGGGCTCATCAATGGGTTCAGATTGGAGGAAATTATTCAAAGAATCTCCCTTCCAATTTTAAAGCGGATTCTCTGAGAAATAAGGGAGAAACCACCTTCTCAAGCTCGCCGGAGTAGGATTCCTCCACTATAATGGCAGAGGAACTTAATTGCGAGAACGATGAAGAAGCTAGGGGGCTTTTGCAAAGGTTTTTGAAAGATAGGGGTACAAATGTAATTAGGTTGGACCTATTTGCAAAGTGGGTCAAGATGAGTTCTCCTTAGGTCCAAGTTTTGGTACAAACCTAATTTGGACCTAAGGAATCAAATGGTGAAGTTGGATTTTGGATTTGACCACGTTTGACTAAAAAATTTATGCAAAAACCCAATTTATGGCAAATATCTGTATGAGACCCCATTCTAGGTCAAGATGGGTTCCAATGGCTAATTTAAAGGTTATAAACCCTAGAGAATATTTTTCTATGATTTTTAGAGGGTTTAGGTGAATTTTATTCTGACCAGAACCTTGGTTAATCAAGTGGGTCTGTTTTAGAATTTTAAGAAGTCATTTAATTCACAAAGTACACACAAACTCGTTTCTGTCAAATCCAACCCACTTTTTATATTATTAAGACCTTTTGACCTTTGTTTAGCCCTTGAGAAAATCTGTTGTTATACTGTAATGGTAAAATTATAGTTTTACCCCTTGTTTCTTGCTTTTCTCTCAAAAAGGTTATTCAGTGAATTAGGACCTCCAATTGGTTATGTAGGAGCTTTTATTTTCTTCTTTGGGTCAAAATAAGCTAGTTAGGGCTCATGATGGTGTTCCCATCAAGAGGGGAGGATGAAGGGAGAGGGTTCGCACTAAGAATAGAGGAGTTGCAAGAAGGAGGCGGTGTAAAGGAGGGGTGGGGGAGGCGGTCCGTGCGAGGAGGGTTTGCTAGGGCATGGAGGGTTGGCAAGGGAGAGGGAGAGAGGGGAGGACAAAGGGAGAGGGTTCGTGCTCGGAGTGAAGCAGCTGCAAGGAGGAGGCGATGCGGTCGGCGCGAGGAGGGTTTGCTAGGGCACGGAGGGTTGGCAAGGGAGATGGGAGAAGGATTCGTCAAGAAATCATTGGGATACATTGGGCAATTTTTCAGACTTCGGATCTGATGTAGCCGTAAGGCCCTTTTTCTTGATTTTAAGGTGTCGAGTTCCTCCACGCCATTAGCGATGAACTCGAGCGAAGCTTGAAGCTCTCTTCAGCTGTTGAAGCCCCAGGAGACACCCCCAGGTTGAGCGGAAGGCACCCAAGCATCTGCCCAAGTGCTTGTTCATTTAAATTCTCAACACAGTTAATTAAGTTATTTAGGCTTAATTAATCGCATGAGAAAGTAACTTAGGTTAACCTAATTTTATGTCGGTTGTGTATTATAGGGTCAAGTTAACTCAACATTTTAGATTTTTAAATTCTTTTTAACTGGTTGAGCCTAGGTCGTTCACTGGGAAGCATAACCTAATCTTAATTCACCATTAATTGCTAAGGAATAATTAAGAGTCAATTAATTAATCAGATATTAAATTAAATACTTTAAGCACATGGATATTGCATTAAAAATGATTCAAATAAGAGCATGCAACATTTCATTAAGAAAGAATATATTTACACATGTGATTTAGCAATGAGGAATAAGTAAACATGTTTATTATATCAAGTGATTCTAATTAATGCAAGAAAAATGATATACAAAAAAAGTATATTTTCCTTTTACAACATTAAAAGTTCAAAATACAGTAAAAGAAAATTCTTTCCTTCTTTAGCCCTTATCTTCTTCCTTATATTTTCTTTCTTTTTCATTATTGTCCTCTATATAGCTTCCTCTCCTTCTTCTTCTGCTGTGTTCTCTCTCTCTTTCTCTGTCTCTCGAGCTCTTCTTCTCTTTCTTATTCCTTTAGCCTTAACCATTCCTTAAGCTCTCAAATTCTCTTTATTGTGCTTAATGAATTCCACCCTTAATACAAAAATTTGGTTTTCTGACTGGTGGCTTAGACCGGTTGGAGATACACAACATCCCCTAAAGGGTGGGACCAGACCCTACTGGGTTCGAGCCTAGTTTTACTTAGGTGTTTTATTTTCCAATTCAAGTTCATGCACAGTATCCGACCTCCTAGGCCCACAACACGCCCACTTACGGGCCTACGCCCATAGGCGCACACACACACCCGTGCGCAGACACATGCACACACACGCACCCGCACCCAAAGCCAAGTTTCATTTCGCACCCTACGCTGACGACCGAGAAGGCTAATGCATTTTTTCGTATTATATTAAGTCGTGTTGCAGTGGTTTTCTGAGGTAGGACTATCTTTCCCAAGTTCTGGCCGATCTTTCGCCGGCAAGTCCAAATGACTCAGTTGTCCAATATGATCGACCAAAGGCTCGATTGAAAGCTAATAAGATGTTGTACAGGATTGTAACACCAATTTGGTGTTCAAATCTAATATGGCCTTTCGATTTGAAGGGGAAAGATGGGAGGTTTGCCACGGTCGAATGGCCTACAAAAAATGAAATCCAGGTCTTTTGACCTGTGGAAGAGGTTCTGGACCTCTAGGTGAGGTATGGATCACCCTCAGTAGGAGATTCAGCGGTGAATTAACAAGGAAAAGAGCTTTGAGAGACTTCAGGATGAGAAATATAACTCAGAGCTTCGTACTGAAGCTCTAGATTTCAGAATTAGGACCTAAATTGTCCAATAGAGAGCTAGCAACAATTTTTAACAGATTCAACAACCTCTGAGGGTTTTAACGATTACATCTGGGTGGATTTAGCGATAGAAATTTGCTAAGAACTCAATGAACATAGTATGGATTCAAAAAGAACCCAAACTGGACAGTAACCAAAATTTTCTTAATTCCTCATCAAAATAACTTTTAATCAGTTCTAATAATCTCTGCATCATCCTACCATCAGATTTAACTTAGTTAACAACAGGTTTGATCGATAAATCTCTCATGACAACCTACAGTTGACCAAATCAACCCAGGTGTTGACTTTCTAAATTAAACCCATTCTATCCTAATTAATGCTCTGAATCAACTCTAAACTATCCCAGAAACTTGCTCAGATCTTCAAAATTAGGTTTTAATCAAGTATTCTAGGGTTTCCAGACTCATCGCCTAAGATCTGAGGTAGTTTGTTTGACAGAACAAACCAAGACTTTCCTAACCAATTGACCAGCTAGTATGAATTCTTTAGACTCCCTTCTTGCTTAAGAACCTCTTAAATCAATCTATTTCTTGCTGGAGTTGTATCTCCAACTCTGCTGGAGTTGGAGAAGACAGAGGTCTATAGAGAACTCTAGGTGCTAAAACATCAATTCAAAAATAGAGACACATTCCTTAGGTCTTAAATAATCATTCTGGAGCTCCTTAAAGACTATTAAGGGATGAAGCTCAAATTGACCTCGCCGAAGCTCCGGTGAGTCCAGAAATTAATTTCAGAGATCAAAACCTTAAGAAAATGACCACTAAAAGTCTCAAGATGTTACGACCGCAGCTTCAAAACATCTTTTAAGATGTCTGGGAGCTGGCCCAGACGTCTGGGACACCTTCCAAACGTTTGGGATTTAATTTTCGCGGCACGGAGGATTTCGTCTGCGCGCCTGTGCGCGCAAACCTGCAGATGCACTCCTTTTTCCCTCTCCTCCGCAGGCACTGCCCCCTCTGTCTCGCTCTCTCTCTCTCTTTCCCCGCGTGGCTTTAAAAAGCCACGCCCTCTCCCTTACTCTCATCACGTCCGCTCCCTTCCTCTTCTCCTTCCAGCCGGTGCGCGAGTGCGAGTGTGAGCGAGAGGCGACAGCGACAGCCGCGGTGGGTGTGGGAGGAGGTGCTGCGCGAGGGAGGAGGCGTCAGCCGTGAGGGCTCGAGCCGGCCGACGGGGACGCAGTGGGCGCGGAGTGACGCGGGAGGCCTGCTGTAGCTCGAGCAGCAGGCGGACGAGGCGCGGCGCAGCCGTGCGTCGCGAGCGGAGGGCGAGTCGCGCTCTGATTCTGGAAGTTTTTCCAGAATCAGACGTCTGGGTTTCCAACCAGACGACGATTAAGACGTCTGGAGGACTATCCAGATGTCTGGTAACTAAGTTATTTTTTCGTACTTCCTCCTTCTCTTCGACCGTCCATACTGAGAGCGAGGAATGGGTACGCGTAGGTTCTGAGATTCGCATCCAACGCGAATCAGACGTCTGGCAGCAGTGCCAGACGACTGGAGGGCTTCCAGACGTCCGGCGTGACCATCGGACGTCTGGGAACTAGGCCAGACGCCCCCGCAGGCTTCTGGACGTCTGAGAGACTACGCAGGACAAGGTACCATCTGATCTCCATTTTTAAGACGTCTGGAAGAAGTTCCAGACGTCTGATTTTGCACTATTTCGTCGTTTTCGACCCGTTTAGGGCCCGTTCGGAGTCCGTTTTCCGCTTTCGAGTTGCGTTTTTTTCAGAATTAAATCCTCTACCCGTCTACAGTGATTAGATACTGTTTTGAGAAACTTCTTGTGTTTGATCCTTGTGATAGGACCCTGTTCCATTGCAGTCTCGGGGGTTGCGGAGGCACGCGGGATTCCCGACCACGCCCCCAGTACTCCTGTTGTAATTGGTAGAGTGGCTTTTAAGTTTATTAGTATAATCTGTTAAATTATGGAACCATAAATAGAACATAGGACATTGCATGAATCCTAGGAATGAGAAACTAGAATGAATGGTAGATCCTAGGGTGTTGCATGAATCCTAGGACTGGAAAACTAGATTGTATGATAGATCCTAGGGTATGGCATGAATCCTAGGATGGGAAAAACTAGTGAAATATATGAATACTGCAGTCTTGGAAAATGTGGAAAGGAAATAATAGCTACCTGTAAATTGGTTTAACAGCTTCCTGTTATGAATAAATGAGCATGATTGAGAATATGGGATGTATGAACGTGAAACTGGAAATGTGAAACCTGAATGTGCTGAGTTAAAAGAGCTAGAACCCTATGGGGAATTAGGAGTAGAACTCCTGGAAGGTGAATGGAATAGAATTGGGGAAGTGAGCTGGCCCTTGAGTACGGAGTACCAAGGAGAGCGACTGTCCCCCTGTTTAGTGCAGAGCGGAGCTAGCCGCCCCAGGGACCCGGGGTTAGGCCTGGCCACTTTGTACCGACTTGCTGGCCCTCGTGTACGCAGTACCTAGGAAAGCTACTAGTGTAGGGTGAGTACTAGCTACCCCACGGGCCCCGGGGTTCTGCTAGCTCACCTATACCGACTTGTTAGGCCCACTGGGCAAACCAGGGTAGTCAGGCGAGGGTGCGCGGACTGTGGAGGGGCAAGGCCCCTGTTTGGTTACTGTGGAGGGGTTAGACCCCTATTACTGAGAGGGCTCTGCCCTGTACTGATTCCGTGCTGAGCTTTGGGGCGCACCCGTTAACGAAAACGACTGACCGCGTGCCAGTGCGGGTTAGCTACCTGTGCGTTTATCGCGTGTGCCGTAGTCACCGTTACGTCTGTCCGTGACCTTGAGGTGGTTGACTGAGAGTAGGATCACCACAGGGGACTCTCCCGGCCAGGAGAGCACCACGTGCTACTTCTACTGTTCGGAAAAGACTGCAATCAAGATCGTTCCCACGAGGAACATTCAAGATCAAGTGAAGGATCTGAGAATTAGATAAATTTTGCAACAATAGAAAGACGTAAATAAAGGAAGAAAGAAAATTAAGACAGCTACTGTACACTTTACTGTTTCTTTAGTTTAGCTGCCACTCTACTCAGCGTTTTGCTGACGTGTTACACTCGTTACTTTTCAGGACCAGGTGTTGAGCAGCCAGGGTCAGCGGCTGCAGAGGACGCTGGGCCGAGTAGGGTCCAGTAGAGTTACCACTGCTCTTTTGTACCCCTTTTGTTTCCGCTGTAGTGAGTAGTTTTTGTTACTCTCTGTACTTTTCTTTACTCGTAGTTCTTATTATGTTATAAATGTTATTCTACTGTTGTGGTGGTACATGCTGTAGTAGTTCTTTTTCTTACTGCTGTATTTTGTTACTGCTAGTTATATTTCATGTTGAATGTGGTTTATTTTACTGCTCTTTTGGTTACTTCCTCGTTGGACGACTAGGTCTTGGGATTAGTCGAGTCGGTCCGGTTCTTGTGTCTCGTAGGGACTCGGGAATCGGGTCGTTACACAAGAGCTTCTTGAGGTCACAAGGAACCTCTGGAGCTCACCAAGTTGTCCAATTGATGATTGAATTGAGTATTCAACAGGGAATTTAGGAAACTTAATCTCAGAGTTCGCACGAACTCAGAGTCAGCTGTCTCACTCAATTGAGTGGGGCTAAGGCTCAACAAAACCTTGCGATGCTCTCTAGGGGGTTAATTAGGTGGAGGAACTCTTTCGAGCTCTCCATTGACAGAGAGCTTGAAAGTTGGAATGGAATTAGGTGTTTACTTACTATGAGTTAATTATACTAATTAGGTACAGGATCGGGGCCCCTAGATTATGGAGAAGTGATGGAGGGCCCCAGCGAGTGTATTCTAAGCTTAGAGGGCTCCGCTGTGGACAGCGGAGGTCATCGATGTAGGTGATGATGGACTAGGCGATTCAGCTGCTAAAAGTAAGGGAAAAGAAGCGGAGTGTGATTGTGAAGAGTCAAGAAGTGTGTACAGATAGTGAAAGAATGGATTGAGGTCCAGCGAGGCTAGAAATCCGCCTCGCCGGAGTTGGGGACGAAGGTCTGAAATTGAACTAACCTAAGCTAATCTACCTACCTAAACTATCCCTAACTAACACTATCTATTCTACGATTACCTGGATGAAGTAAGGGGGAGGGATCTCCGTTGATGGCTGCATAACGGAGGACAAAACAGAGGGTTGAAGATAGAGCTCCCGCGAGAAGCTGAAAGCAAAGAAAGAGGATGCGACGCTCCTTGGTGCTGTCACGATCGTCCGAAGAGGAAGAGGAGGTGAGAGAGGCGAGCTTCCCGTTGGGAAAAGCTCCGAGAGATATGTGAGAGGTTGCCGGAGTTAGCTGGACGAATAGCCTATCATTAGCTCAGTAAAGGAAGAGGGAAGGGAGCTGACCTCTGTAATCGGAGGGGTCGAGGGGTTTAAATAGGTTTCGGCGGCTGTGATGGTGGCTGAATCTGGACGAGAATATGTCTAGGTGCAGGGTAACAACCGGCATCTTCTCCGATGTCGGTGAAGTTATCCTCGAGCCCTAATTAGGATTTCAAGATCATCCAAACTGATGGATGAGGTGCAGGTGAAGAGCGAAAGCTCCAGGAGCTTAGCGAGGGAGCATGGACGCTGGATTAGCGATCATCGGATGGTCTTGTCACCGTCGCACAGTAGCCATTAAAGTTGCTGAAGGAGAAATGAAGACGGAGGATGTACACAGGGACTTGTATGTGAGGAAAGATAAGGACCTAGGTGAAGGGAAAGGACTCAAATGCAATGAAACCTAAGGACTAAAATGTAAACTAAGATTTTCAAGGCTTATTTTAATTTAATTCTTTTTCAACTTTTTATATATAATTATAAATAAGCTAAATATTATATTGAAACCTTGTATTTACATTTTTGACAAATTTATTTATATTTATTTATTAACTTAAGTTATTACATACTTAGGTCTTAAGTTATACTTAAGTTAAATAAGATATTAATTAGGTAACTAATTAATGATAATTCGAGTCCAATTATTAATTAAGTTATTAATAATGTTAATTGACTTATAATTTAGCATTTTTAACATATTTTTAGGTCCTTTATTGATTTGTCACTTATTACATAATTATCCCTTATATATGCATATTCCTAGCTAATTACCTAGGGAAACTAGTTAATTAAGGGTAATTAGGAGCCATGATAAGCCTCTCATCAATGCTCATGTGGGAACGTCGAGTATTTCGTCAACTTCAATTGGAAGCCATTCTCGCAGCTGCATACGTGAAGAAGGTGGGACATTTAGTCCCACCTCGGAAACCAGTGGAGCTGTAAACCTACATAAAAGGAAAAAGTGTTGAGGGCTTATCGCCTCAAAACACAAGGGGGTGAGATCCCCCGCGTCCCTCACATGCCTCGCCTGTGACACTATCCACTCGGGCCTGGTCTGACCTGTATACCCACCTACGCCTGCGCAAAGCTCAGCTGCGACCACGCCCGCAGCCGTGGTCCTGGGTGACCTCATGCCTGATACCTGACTACTCGGTTATCCTTGAGAAGAGAAGGAGAGGAAGAAAGAGAGAGAGCACGCAGGGTTAAGGGGGTTTTTGCTCTATTGTGTATTGGCCAATTTCGTAAGGTGTCCCTCGGTGCATAAGAGACAGAGCCAAGTGAAGAAGAAAGAAAAGGCAAAGGTCAGAGAAAAGAAAGAGAAGCCATAGAAGAATGACCAAGGCAAGGAAGAAAGAAGAAGAAGACGAGGAGGACCATCGAAGAAGAAGAAGAAGGAAGAAGAGACTGCCAAAGAAGAATAGCAGCAGCAAAAGAAAAGAGGAATTACTGTAGTAACACATTTTAAGACGTCTGATTTCCTGATTATCAGCTCTTTCATATTAATTATATTTAAGTAATTGCTATATGTGTTAGACTAAAAATTGGTGATCCAAATACCGTTATTTTATCTAGATTTCTTTTGACTCTTCATATACTTATGCTATACATTGCATATTAGTTTTTGAGTAATTAATTATGCTTATTTATATTATTTGTCAAGATTAACGATTGAATTCCATATTTACTTCCAACGAACGACCTCGAATTTCATTTCTGATATTCGAGTTATAAATTTTATCTGTTTCTCGATTATTGTGGATTTCAAACTACAACGATAATACATTGATTTAAATCCTAGATAGATCGCTTAAACAATGGGAGAGGATGAAGGGAGAGGAAGGGAGAGGGAGAGAGGGGAGTGCGATTTCCTAGGGCACGGAGGGTTGGCGAGGGAGATGGGAGAGGACGAAGGGAGAGGAAGGGAGAGGAAGAGAGGGGAGGGCGAGCATCCCTGCAGCTGTCAATGATGTCGAAGTAGTCGGAGTGGAAACTGGAGCAGAGGAGCTGCATGGTGAGGGGTGAGGAGATGGAGATAGGGGTGGAGGTAGAGCAGGAGGAGGAGGAGCGGGAGGAAGCCACCGCTGAGGCGAGTAGGGTGGGGCTGTTCACGTGATGGGTTGAGAGAGAGGTGAGAGCAGGAGCTTAGTGGGAGTCAACATTAGGCTCAATCTTTATGATTATCATATTGGATGTTATTGAAGGCAACTGCTACAGTCACATTGTAACCCAAATAGTCACAGCCTTTAATAGATATTATGAATCCGTGATCTAATTTGATCATATTGCATTGGAACTTTAGCTATCAGATCCGATTTGTATCATGGCCTAATCCAAATAATAAAACCTACAAAATTTTAGACTTGATTGATCGGATTGGATTGATTTTCCATGCATTCAAAATGGTAAATATATTTTATATGTTTGTTCTGATGGTCGTTGGAAAGCTGTAAGGTTAAGACATTACTCTGTATCATGCTAGATTTTGTTTTTCAAATTTAAGGAAATATATTTCATTAACAAAGAGAAATATTCGATGCCGAAGGACATACCCTGCAGGGAAGGGAGAGAAAAGTCTAGATACCGTTATGAGGAGAGGGTTATGTCCGTAGAAATGAGGTTAAGTTAAAACTTAGACAAATTGCATATAAGAAATAAAATGAAGTATTTTAGATTGGAAATTGGATGACTCCTAAAAAAGTGACCTTACGTTTTTAGATACGATAAAATATGAATAAAAAAAATCTTGAAAATCATATTACGAGTAAGTCGAAATTTATTAATCTAAAAATTAAATTCGACCATTGAAAATCATTAGAAACTTAATCGTATAAATCTAAGGTCATATTCGATCTCAACAAAATTTAAATTATATTAAAAAAATAAAACCTAAAACTTTGAACAGATTTATCCTAACTCAAGAATACAAAAAATGATCAAATCACCCATATTACCGCCAAGCTTCCAAACACCCAACACTACCGCCAACAGCAACCACCAACTGCACGAGATGTCACACCACCGAGTGGACCGCACGCCAACAATTTTGTCGTTGTTGTTACTTTATAATTTACATTGTAATGCATCCGATTTTTTTTTTACTTTTTAAAATTTATAAGGTGACCTCAAGCAAAAGGTCAACCTTCTTGTTGGATTCCCCACGGTTAGGCGAGGTTGGCCTTTCTGTTAACCGCAGGACATTCAAAGTCTTGTAATATAAGATCTTTAAACACATTCTGATTGTTAGTAAACAATTGCCTCTACCATCAGCCAGAGAGATTTTGGGGCATGAGGTGTCTCCGATATTGTAAAAAGAGATATGTTGTAGCAGAAATTGAAAACGGGGGTTCGAAGTCTTGAATGATCCATCGATTTTGTAGATCATCCGATCATCTAACGACTTTGCTTTCTTCTTCTCCTCAAGATACAAGTGATGCTTGAAAAATAATTGCAATAGTCAAATTAAAAAATGACTTTATATATATATATATATATATATATATATTTCAACATTTTTACATGAAATTTTCTTGGAATCTTCTTCATAAATTTAATGTTAATTAATATAAAAAGTCAAATTAATGAGTAATTACTTAATTATTAATTAGCTTTAAAATATCTTATTTTATAATTAAAGTCATTCGATAATATAAGAACTTAATATGTTTAAAATTTTATTTTATTAGATTTTCCCGCGTACCTCCATCCGCACGGAGACAAAGCTTCCGGTCCACATTAGGTCAAAACTGGGTTTAATGTGCGAAAATGGAAGCTTGCTCATCAAGGAACTACGTCGGAAAAATTTAGGTCAAATATTGCGGCAAATCCATTTAGATTGACATTGTACTTTGTAGTCGTAATCAATAATACAGTGAAATTGGGGAATATATTCTCCTCAAAACAAGGCCCTCTAATTAGCACAAATTAACTTGGAAAAAATCCCTTTTTTTTTCGTGGTTGGTTGCTTCTCTCTTAAATAAAAGGTATCCAGATCCTACAACCGTAATAGTTGGAACTGAAAGACAAACTGTACACCTCATGAAGAAGGTAACGCCCAACGTGGAAACGGAGGAATGCTCTCCTCAAGAGAAGAAAATCTTAAACAAAAGTAAGAAAAAAAAACAACAAATAACAAACAAATTGTGCAAGGGTAACGAAGTAGACGCGCTCATCAGAGTACGGAAGACGGGCACCAACATCGGAGAAGTATCTCATCAGTCTATGGAGATAACGTATGCACTACTGAGATATAAAAGTTGCATTTTAATTTGCAAATTAATATGAGAGTTTGACACTGAAGTGACGTAAGGTTAAATTGAAAGTCAATAATAAAACATTATCTAGGGAGAGGTAGAAATAAATATTGTATATTTCACGCGTGGCTTTGGATCTCTCCCATTTGATGCGAACAGACGTGTCCAGAGGCATATCTAAATTTGGACAGAATTAGGATTTTTCCACGACCATAGTTGGTTTGTCCAAATCAGGCCCCCACCTCCTCTCTCTCTCTCTCACGCTCTCTCTCTCTCTCTATATACACACACACACACGGTTATAAGTGTATAAGTGACCTGTATGTAAATTTTATGTAGGTGCGATAATTTTTGTTATTATAAATAATTTTTAATTTGAAAATTTAAGTATTAAAATTATTATGTATAAATATGTTAAACAATAAATTTGAAGTAACCCCGTGACTTACGTTACACTGTCTTCTTTTAATATTCTCAGCATCTTTTTTATTCTCGCATCTAACGTGCATGCGACCACGTAGTTGGATGTCGATTGGTTGTCTTTCTGTGCTGTATTTACTATTTGTTTCCCTGTCAACCGACCATGGACTAAACTCGAGTGACCGGTCTTCCCTCTCTCTCTCTTTTTAAATTTTTGGAGAGCAACGTCACGTGAACTTTTCCACTTAGATGGTCAGATCGAATCCACGGATACGAAACCGTGGAATGGGAAATGAAAAGAGTGGTTATTAAAGTGATACAGTAAATATATTTTAATGTATATTAATATTACTGTGAGGTAGAAAGATGATATAAAAGTGATATATTTTAATTGATGATAATGTTAATTTGATAGATTGAGATAACTTGAATTCTTTTATTATAGGTAGCAAGGGAAACTCGTCGTCACGTGGTGTCACTAAAAGGGCTGTCAGGCTGGTGTACACGGGTGATTTCCCACACCATTCATTAAATAGTTAACAATGACGATTTATGTAAAATCGTCGATAATTCTTTTTCTTTGACTGTTATAATAATCGTCGAGAAAAACGTAGCGGAGGAAAGTTGAAAACCATCTGCAATATTGGAGACAGTCCTGTAACTATTAGTAAAATAATATCCTGTCAGTGATTGATGTAGGTTCATGGCATAAAATGTTGGGAGATCCTCGATGGTTATTATTTATAATCGTCGGGATTGAGTACTTTTTTTTATATTTCCTGAATCGAAATACATCTCCATATAATAACTATATATATATATACACATTTTATAAAAACTAAATTCTTAACACGAAAGAAATATCTATTCATTAAAGATAATTAAAAATGTTTACGAGTACAACTAAATGATAAAACATTAGCAAAATATAACATAATTACCAAAATCTTTACAACTACAACGTAACACACTATCAAAATTAAAACTACGTCTTTTCTACATCCCATGACCAACACTAAATTTGTTGCTCTATTGCTTATTGTTGTTATCGTCAAGCTTCTCTCTACTGATTCAGCATGTGAGTAGTTTCTCTCAGTTGTGAGGTGACATTACCAAGCTACTTTTAAGTTTGCTCTTTTTACCTTTTGTTATCTTGACATTGCAATGTCTCTACTTGTGTCTTGAGTTACTCGACGACTATTGACAATCCCTATCGTCTATATCATCTGGAGATTGTCTGACATCTTCTCCAACTACGAACGAAGCCTCTATGTTATGGTGGCATCACAAATCTAGAAATCTCCTTAGGTGTTATAAGCGGCTGCTGAATCCCAGAGTTCTCATTTAAAGGAGGACGATGATCAATTAAGCTCAGCATTTTTCCCTAATTAAATTTTAAGTTACACTTAGTACTATCATATAAAAATAACTATAAAGTTACAAGTGAATGAATTAAATGTAATTTACATGCTTCATTTTATATATCTCGTGAACCCATATTTGCCTGCCATCGTTGGTAACTTTGCTATGAATTATCTCATAGATTCCTCTTTAGCTCCTTCAAGGCCTTTCTCCCAATCAAAATAGGAAAAGGGCACGATGTTCTTCAACATTAAGAAGAGTGCTAGTGAATGGGGGGTAGTTCTTAGCTTCCCCAACAATATTGATGGTCACTTTGATTCTAGTGCCCTCTGGCAATGCATCCAGTCTTGCCTTTCTTGTTGGATCCCTTTCTTTTTATTTCTTACTTGATTAGAAAAATATAGCATAATCAAAACACAACAACAAAAAATATAAGAAATTTAAACTTAACATGATAAGTTGAATATTTCTTACTAGTGTTGGTCCTTGCCTTAGGCTGAAGGTCCTGTTGAGGTTCTTGCTCTATGTCGTCCTTGTTGGACTCAATGTCCTTGTCCTTCTCAACCTCTAGGTCAACCTCGAGCTTAGCCTCGAGGTCATGGGTCTCAACCTCGGGCTTCAACTCTATAGGAGGAATGAACACCCTCTTGCCCTTATTTTGAATGTGTTGGGATTGGGAAAGAGAACTAAGAGTAATAAATAGGGTTCAAGAAAAAATCCAATAGAGTTTTCTTTATATTATGAATATTTTTTCAAAACCTGACAATAACATATTTAAATGAAAAAAAGTAACATTCACATAATTAAAAGTAAATCGTGGACACATCATGCATCTCATTAACATAATTAAAAGTGACATCTCATGCGCATAATTAAAAGTAACATCTCATTCACTTCATCTTGCTCCCCTTCCCTTTGCTCGCTCTCCCTTCCTTCCTCCTTTCTGTTGCTTCTTTCATCTCACATTTTTTAACACTGTTGTACCACAACAATTTCAATTCACCTATTAAAAATCGCAGATAGATATCTATTCCATTTCTTAGTTGCATTAAACATGGGATCAGGAGTTAGCATCATAATGAGGGTCGTATACACAACGAACGACTAGTAAGTTACCATCACCACTGGCCATATCGAATACAACGGATACATATTCTTAAAAGAGTTAAATCCGTTATTTTCAAGGCCCAATCGGACATTATGCACATCTTCCATGAATGATAAATTAATGTGTTGTCAAATTTTTTCCACTCTCCAAAATTTGTTGCATGACAAATGCACTCGTCTCATGAGTCATTGTTTTGATTTCATGCCATACACTTTATGATTCTACTTAATATAAAAAGATGTTGAAGCCTAAGAATCAATTGAAAGTAATGTAGAACCTTCTTAACTTGTTTCTTGCCACTTGTATTTGTTGATTTCCCTAACTTATATCTTTCCACACTACATTACAGGCAACTACTCAGCCTTATGTATTTCTTTCTATATAACACTCAATCATTTGAACACGCGTCAATCATTTTGCAATTTAAGGATATTCCTAGGATTTGGAACTGGCTAGGATGGAAGGGCCCCTAGCTGATGAGATTTAGCTAATTGCATGATTTGGCCCCTAAGATCAGCCAATTCTGCCAAACATTGCCATTGTACTTCAGCAAGAGCCTCAGCATTTTGTTGTTGTCTCTCAGTCACAGCTCGTAAAATCTGGTTGAGCTGCGAATCTCTATTTGGCCTTGTGAGGTTCTGCGAACCCACGTAAAATGGCCTCGTGTTTGGTTGCTGAAACGGCAATGTAGGTGGGTTTTGCCTAGTCTGAGTCGGATATGATGGTCTTTGTGAATGGTCAGACCAAGAGAAATTAGGGTGATTACGTCATCCAGGATTATAGGAATTAGAATATGGGTTCGATCTTGGTGCATATCCCTGAATGGCATTTAAATCTGAAGGATAAGGCGTGTTTTCCACAAAAACAAGAAGTGGGGATAGAGGTGAGAAAGATTGTGGGACAAAGGTCCCTCCTTTAGTTGGAGTAGGAGTAGATAGAAAACCCAAGGAAGATGGATCTCTAGAATCCAGATTATTCACAAACTCCCTCCCCATGGGAATTTGCGAAATAGGTAAATGCGCGGGATTTTGCATAGGGATAGAGGCGTAAGAGATTTCATTGTATTTTGGACCTCGTCGAGATGCTTTGCTATGATGTCGACTTTGTCCAGTTTTTCTACAATAATCACTAAATCCTTGGAACTTGATGGATTACCGATTTGGTGGATGACCTTATACGGATTTTGATGCGGTGTATTAGTGCCCCGTGTGAATTGCGACATTGATGCGTTGTTGATCGAGTTTTCCGCCATCCCTTCAAACAATTTTGAGGAGGATTCTACGTCGCGATTCAGAAAATTCCCTTCACAAGAGGCATCAACTCGATTGCGAATGCCCTCTTGCAAGCCATAATAAAAGATGTGCATTAGTTGCCAACGAGGGATGTCGTGATGTTGCCACGCTTCATGAATTGGTTCTCCTTGATTTTGAGTAAAAGTCGTGATAGCTCGCCTTAAGGTATTGGTGCGACCAATAGGAAAGAATTTCTTCAAAAATGCAGATTTAAGTTCAACCCAAGTTGAGATTGGTCTTGCAATAGTTCTATACCAATATACAGCCTTATCCTTAAGGCAAAAGGAGAACATCCTCATGAGTAGGATTTCCCTGTTTTGATTTTGAGGTCCAAGAGTTTAAGATAGATTCTTAAGATCTTTAATGTGTTGAAATAGATCCTCAGATGCAAATCCATTAAAGTGTGGGATTAGACCTATAATATTTTGCTTTAACTCTGGGTCTTTTTCCCCAATGGGAATCCTAACATTAGGATCTATGTAACGACCCGATTCCTGAGTCCCTACGAGACACAAGAACCGGACCGACTCGACTAAACCCAAGACCTGGTCGTCCAACGAGGAAGTAACCAAAAGAGCAGTAAAATAAACCACATTCAACATGAATATAACTAACAGTAAGAAAATACAGCAGTAAGGAAAGAAACTATTACAGTATGTACCACCACAACAGTATAACAACATTCATAACATAATATGAACTGCAGGTAAAGAAAAGTACAGCGGAAACAAGAACTACTCACTACAGTGGAACCAAAAAGAGGTACAAGAGAACAGTGGTAACTCTACTGGACCCTACTCAGCCCAGCGTCCTCTGCAGCCGCTGACCCTGGCTGCTCAACACCTGGTCCTGAAAGGTAACGAGTGTAACACGTCAGCAAAACGCTGAGTAGAGTGGCAGCTAAACTAAAGCAATAGTAAAGTGCACAGTAGCTATTTTAATTTTCTTTCTCCCTTTATTTACGTCTTTCTATTGTTTCACAATTTATCTATTTCTCAGATCCTTCACTTGATCTCGAATGTTCCTCTTGAGAACGATCTTGATTGCAGTCTTTTCCGAACAGTAGAAGTAGCACGTGGTGCTCTCCTGGCCGGGAGAGTCCCCCGTGGTGATCCTACTCTCAGTCAACCACCCCAAGGTCACTGACAGACGTAACCGTGACTACGGCACGTGCGGTAAACGCACGGGTAGCTAACCCGCACTGGCACGCGGTCAGTCGTTTCTGTTAACGGGTGCGCCCAAAGCACAGCACGGAACCAGTACAGGGCAGAGTCCTCTCAGTAACAGGGGTCCAACCCCTCCACAGTAACCAAACAGGGGCCTTGCCCCTTCACAGTCCGCGCACCCTCGCCTGACGACCCTGGTTTGCCCCAGTGGGCCTAACAAGTCGGTGTAGGAGGCTAGCAGAACTCCGGGGCCCGTGGGGTAGCTAGTACCTCCCTACACTAGTAGCTCTCCTCGGTACTACGTACACGAGGGCCAGCAAGTCGGTACAGAGTGGCCAGTCCTAACCCCGGGTCCCTGGGGCGACTGGCTCCGCTCTACACTAAACAGGGGGACAGTCGCTCTCCTTGGTATTCCGTACTCAAGGGCCAGCTCACTTCCCCAATTCTATTCCATTCACTTTCCAGGAGTTCTACTCTTAATTCCCCGTAGGGTTCCAGCTCTTTTAACTTAAAACATCCAAGTTTCACTTTCCAGTTTCACGTTCTTACAATCCATATTCTCAATCACGTTTATTTATTCATAACAGGAAGTTGTTCATTCAATTCACAGGCAGCTATTATTTCCTTTCCACATTTTCCAAGACTGCAGTATTCATACATTCCACTAGTTTTCCCGTCCTAGGACTCATGCCATATCCTAGGATCTATCATACAATCTAGTTTTCCAGCCCTAGGATTCATGCAACACCCTAGGATTCAGCCGAGCGCTTCTTCCTACACGCAGCACCTCCTCCCACGCTCACTGCGGCTGTCGCTGCCGCCGCCTCACTCGCGCTCGCTCACGCGCACCGGCTGGAAGGAGAAGAGGAAGGGGGCGGAGGTGATGAGAGTGAGGGAGGGGGCGTGCCCTTTTAAGGCCGCGCAAGGAGGAGAGAGAGAGCACGACAGAGGGTAGCCTACGGCCGCAGGAGAGAGGGAAAAAGAGAGGGAGAGAGAGCGTACGCAGGTCTGCGCGCTCAGGCGCGCAGACGAATCACGCGTGCCAAAAATAACCGATTCCCAGATGTCTGAAAGTGGTTCCAGACGTCTGCTCAGACGTCTGGGCCACCTCCCAGACGTCTTAAAAGACGTCTGAAACGCGCGTTCGTTACAATATAACAAACTCAAAGAAAGTTTCGTCCCTGTTAGACGTCTGGGCCACCTCCCAGACGTCTTAAAAGACATCTGAAGCGCGCGTTCGTTACAATATAACAAACTCAAAGGAAGTTTCGTCCCTGAAACTTGTGCTAATTAGGGTAAGGGAAAACGTCACAGTAACCATAACAAACTCAAAGAGGACCGAAGCCGGTCCGAAAAGACGTACCTGCAAAAAGCTCCGAGTACCGCTCCCGCATTGCCGCCTCAGGCTCCCGGGTAGCCTCCTCGTACCGCTGGCTCCTCCACAAAACCTTTACTAGGGGTACTTGCTTTCGTCTCAAACTGCGGACGGCTCGGTCTAGAATCTGCACTGGCCGCTCGGGGTAGGTCAGGTCGTCGCCCACCTCGACACTCTCGTGACTCAGTACGTGACTTGGATCGGCTACGTACTTCCTAAGGTTGGACACGTGGAACACGCCGTGCACACCAGAAAGCTGCGGGGGGAGGGCAAGCCTGTAAGCAACGGGTCCAACCCGCTCCAAGACCTCAAAGGGCCCCACAAACCTCAGCGCGAGCTTCCCTCTCACCCCAAACCGCTGCAGGCCCTTCATGGGCGAAACACGAAGAAAGACGTGGTCCCCAACATCAAACTGCACCTCTCTGCGTCTCCGATCCGCGTAGCTCTTCTGTCTACTCCTGACAGTGCGGAGTCGCCTGTAGATCTGCTCGACCACCTCCTGACTCTGCCGGATCAACCTGGGGCCAACCTCCCACTTGGTCCCCACCTCAACCCAACTCAAGGGTGCCGTACACCTCCGTCCGTACAGAGCCTCGTAGGGAGCCATGCCGATACTCGAGTGATAGCTGTTGTTGTATGCAAACTCCGCCAGGGGCAGGTGCTCCTCCCAAGAGCCCCTCCAGTCCAGTACACAGGCACGCAAAAGGTCCTCAAGTGTCTGTATCGTGCGCTCAGACTGTCCATCCGTCTGGGGGTGGTAAGCCGTACTAAACCTCAACCGCGTCCCCAAGGTCTGCTGAAACTCAGCCCAAAACTGGGACGTAAAGCGGGTATCCCGGTTGGATACGATCTCCCGCGGAACTCCGTGTAGTCGTACCACATCACGGATATACCTCTCTACCAACTGTGCTGGTCCCAAAGTGACTCGGATCGGCAGGAACCGTGCCGTCTTCGTCAGTCTATCCACAATTACCCAGACAGCGTCGTGTTCTCGCAGGGTAACAGGTAAGCCCACCACCAAGTCCATGGTGATGCTCTCCCACTTCCACTCTGGCACTGGAAGCGGCTGTAGCGGCCCTGCAGGCCTCTGATGCTCGACTTTCACCTGCTGGCACACTAAGCACTGCTGTACGAATTCACCCACATCCCGCTTCATCCCCCTCCACCAAAACTCGCGTCTCAAGTCGTGGTACATCTTCGTGTTTCCGGGATGTATGGTGAACCTGGAACCGTGTGCCTCAGTCAGGAGCTCTCTCAACAGCTCCTCGTCTCTGGGAACGCACAACCGTCCCCTCAGGTGCAGCACCTGGTCTGTGAAAGAGAAGTCCCCCGGGTCTCCCGACAGTACTCTGTCGCGCAAGGACTGCAAGTACGGATCGGCCATCTGTCCTGTGATGATGCGGTCTATCAGCTCTGGCCTGGTCTGTCGTGTCACCGTCACTGCCCCACAGTGCCCCCGTAACTCCAGGGGTCGCCAACTGCCTACCTCCTCCAAAAGGCTCCAACTCTGTAACTGTAACCTGGCCAAGTGTGCGGGCACCTTACGGCTCAAGGCGCCAGCCACCACATTGGCCTTTCCCGGGTGGTAGGAGATGCTGCAGTCGTAGTCCTTCAGGAGCTCCAACCAACGTCTCTGTCTCATGTTGGGCTCCTTCTGATCAAAAAGGTATCTGAGGCTCTTGTGATCTGTGAAAATTTGGAAGGTCTCACCGTACAAGTAGTGCCTCCAAGTCTTCAACGCGAAGACAACAGCTGCCAACTCTAGGTCGTGGGTAGGGTAGGTATGATCATGGGGCTTCAGTTGCCGCGAATCGTAAGCGACAACGTGACCCCTCTGCATGAGCACACCTCCTAACCCCTGCAAGGAGGCATCCATATACACAACGAACCCGCCACTACTGTCAGGGATGGTGAGCACGGGAGCCGAGGTCAACCTCTCCTTCAGCTCCATAAAACACGCCTCACAGGCGTCTGTCCAAGCGAAGGGCACGTCCTTCCAGGTCAACTGTGTCATAGGACGTGCAATCTGTGAAAATCGTCTGATGAATCGTCTGTAGTAGCCTGCCAGTCCCAGGAAACTACGAATCTCAGCGGCTGAACGCGGTCTCTCCCACCTGAGTACTGCCTCAACCTTGGCTGGGTCCACCACCAAGCCGTCTCCAGAGATCACATGACCTAAGAAGGTCACCTCCCTCAACCAGAACTCACACTTGCTGTATTTGGCGTACAACCTACGACGTCTCAGTGTGTCCAGAACCATCCGCAAGTGCTGTTCGGGCTGCGTCCGATCTCAAGAATAGACGAGTACATCATCTATGAAAACCACCACGAACTTGTCCAAGTAAGGTCTAAACACCCGGTTCATCAGATCCATGAAAGCTACGGGGGCATTGGTCAGCCCAAACGGCATGACCAAAAACTCGTAGTGTCCGTACCGGGTGCGGAAAGCTGTCTTGGAGACGTCGGTCTCCCTGATCCTCAACTGGTGGTATCCAGACCTCAAGTCGATCTTGGAAAACACCGTGGCACCCCGCAACTGGTCAAATAAGTCATCGATCCTCGGCAACGGATATCTTTTCTTGATGGTGACCCTATTCAGCTATCGGTAGTCCACATAAAGGCGTAAGGTCCCATCCTTCTTCTTCACAAACAGTACCGGGGCTCCCCAGGGAGACGAACTGGGTCTCACGAAACCTTTCTCCAAATCCTGCAACTGGGACTTGAGCTCTCGCAGCTCAAGCGGTGCCATCCTGTATGGCGCGGTGGAGATGGGGCTGGTCCCTGGTACTAGTGAGATCTCAAACTCAATCTCACGCTCGGGTGGTAGTCCTGGTAACTCGTCTGGAAACACGTCAGGGTACTCACTGACCACCGGGATGCTCTGGAAGTCTGTCACAGGGCTGGGCTCTGCCACCACACAAGCTAGGAAGCCCTCACACCCCTGGCTCAAAAGCCTCGCTGCCCGAAGTGCCGAAATGCACCTGAAACCTCCGTCCACTGGCTGTCCGTGAAACTCGAAAGAAGGCAACTCCGGAATGGAGAAAACGATCTTCCTCTCAAAACAGTCCACCAAGGCATGGTAAGCGGACAGCCAATCCATGCCTAGAATCACTCCAAAGTGCTCCATCTATAACATAATCAGGTCAGCTGGCAGGCTATGTCCCCCGACGCTGACCTCGCAATCCGTGTACACCTCCTCAGCTACAAACAGCTGACCACTCGGACCTCTGATTACGAACGGATTCTCTAACAGTGTATAATCCTGGCCCAAACTAACTGCGAAACTGGCTGCGACAAACGAGTGCGTAGCGCCGGAATCGAAAAGCGTGTAAACGAGTCTGCCGGAAACTAAAACCATACCTGCTACCACCGATCCCGAAGCTCTGGTGTCCCTGTGTGTTAGGGCATTGATACGCCCCTCAGCTCTAGGTGCGGACGAAGCAGCCACACTCTGCGTCAGACGGGTAGGTGCTGGCCGGTACCCTCCTCGTGACTGCTGTCCTCCTCCTCGCGCCTGGGAACCGCGGCCTCCTGCGCGCCCTCCAGTGCTCTGCGTGGGAAGTATCTGCTGACCTCCTGTCCTAGACGGGCAGTCCCTCCTGATGTGGCCCGTCTAGCCACACTGGTAGCAGAGGGGAACCCGGCTCCCGCCCTCAGTGGGTCCCTGCTGTCGGCTGGGCGGGGGTCTAGTGCTGGCGACTAGCCCCTGTCGAGGGCCCCCAAAAGCCACTGATGGCCCTGTAAAACGTGACGGCTCTCCTGCGGACACCACGTGTCTCCTCTCTCGTCGGCCGTGTGAAAAGTCTGGCTGGAAGGGCCTCTTCCGCCCGCCGTCAGTATCTCACGCGGACAGGTTGGTCTCCTCGTAAGTCATAGCTGCCTCTACCACTCTCGAAAATGTAGGCATCTTCAGGGGTTTGACATACCCCCAAATCGCAGGCCGGAACCCCTCGGTGAACCTCCAAAGGCGCTCCTCCTCAGTGGCTACCGCTGTCGCTGCAAAGTGGGACAGCTCCAGGAAACGCGTGCGGTACGCGCTCACGGTCATCGTCCCTTGGCGGAGAGTGTGGAACTCCCGCCTCCTCTGGTCCTACCACATCTGGGGAAAGTACTGCTCGCAGAAGAGGGCGACGAACCGGTCCCAGGTCGGCTCGTCCCTCTCCTGTCCCCAGACCGCCCTCCACCACCTGTGTGCCGCACTCTCCAGCTGGTACGTGGCAAAGGCCACGCGGCACTCCACCGGGGGGCGAAGGATGTCGAAAATCTTCTCCAGCTGCTCGAGCAAGTCCTCTGCCTCAGTCGGGTCCTCATCCCCCTTGAAGGAGGGGGGCTTCAGCTTCCGGAACTGCCCGAAGAGCTCGGAGTGGCACTGCAGTGGGGATGCTGGTCCACCCCTAGGCAACGGTGCCTCATATACAGAAGTATCGGAGGAAGGTGGGGGCTGCGGCGGCCCATCCCCTCCCTCGTGTCCAACGCCACGTCCGTCGAGTGGTCCCACAGAGGACTCCCCCTCCACATCCCCAGGGTTAGAACATTGGAGGAAATATCTGCTCCATTTTACATAATGTGACAACTATTTGCTTATCACAATACTATAATAAATCAGAATATATAGTTTTTGAACAAATAGCTTTGAAATATTGACTCATCTCTGTAAATGAATTCCACAACTGGATCAGGTAGAACTCCACGAATTGCCAGCAGGAACAAGACTTGCATGTAAACGTAATTGTCGTGACTCTTAAACCCACTAATTTTCTTTTGAGCCTCATTTACACTTCGAGAAAGTTATGAGGAATAGCCATTTGGCACCTGTATCTTTCAAGAAGGTGAAAACTTTCTCTCGTTGATCATTATTTAAGCTATAAATGACTTCCGGAAAGTCATAACTGCCGTCTTAGTTTTCAATAACATATAACTCTGGACGAATGCCTAAAGTTAGCATTTCTTTTCTCATTTTCACTGTATCTTTTGGACTATCAGTTAAGTTGAATACATCCAAAATGTTGTCCATGACATTCTTCTCAATATGCATCACATCAAGATTATGTCGAATAGTAGATCTTTCTAATATGGGAGTTCCATGAAGAAAATTCTCTTCTTTTTAAAACCCGTATATTTCAAAGCTACTTGATCTTTCTTAAATAGCTAACTTAATTGTATGTTACCAAGTTGTTGTAATTTCTCCATTATTTGAGAACCTGACAACCTTATTGAATTATACTTAGCTTATTCTTTGGATTCCTAGAAGATTACCAACAACTTTTACGATCGAACTTGTCCTTAAACACTGTTGTTCGCCATTTATGCTTAACTAACAGGAATCTACGGTGTCCCAAATAACATAACTTGTTGCTTTCAGGTAGTCGAAGATGATGAGTGTCATCCATACATGCTGGACAAGCAAACTTTCCCTTTGTACTTCATCCTGACAAATTTACATATGCGGGGAAGTCATTAATGGTCCACAATAATGTAGTGTGCATATCAAAGAATTCTTTTCTTTGATATGTACGAATGCCGTTACACTATAACAGTTTCAGTTCATCTATCAATGGTTGAAAATAAATGTCAGTTGCATTTCCTGGCTGCTTTAGACCGGTGATGAGGAAGGTCAAAAACATAAACGACGATCGCATACAAAGCCACGGAGGTAAGTTGTAAGTTACATCATGACTGGCCAAATTGAATAGGATGGGTATATGTTTTTGAAAGGATTAAACCCATCACTTACAAGACCTAATATGACATTTCTTGTATCCTCTGCAAATGCTAAATGAGTGTTGTCAAACATTTTCTACTCTTCTGAATCTACAGGATGACGAATGCGACCACCTCGTGACATATTATCCTTATGCCATGTCATCAAATTTGTAGTTCTACTTGAAATAAAAAGGCGTTGAAGCTTAGGAATTAATGGAAAGTAACGTAGAACCTTCAGCGGTTGTTTTTGACCCTTGTATTTAGTGGATTTTCCAATTTAAATCTCTTAACACCACATTGTGGACAACTACTCAACTCTGCATATTCATTTCTGTATAACACAATCATTTGGACAAGCGTCAATTTTCTCGCAATTTAAACTAAGTCCACGTATCTATTTCTTTGCTTCATACCATGTCTTTGGATAACCTTTCGGATCATTTAAAAGCACTCCAATGAATTCAAGCACCTAGGACATCAATTTAAAGGTCGCTCTATTTATAACCTTCATCCGAACTAACTTCAAAAGAAATGACAACTTAGAAATGGACGTGATACCGGGAGCAATAGGTTCGTCTGTTGCCCTAATAGCATCATAAAACTGATTACAAGTTTCCCCACTAGTCGGATCTTCAACTCCTGCTCTCATCTCATTAAGTATTTCATCGATGTCATTAGCTTCAATGTCAATAGCTGTGTCTTCGAAATCTATCAGAGATCATCTGACTTCCTCAGGCTGATCCTCTCCATTAGCAATCCAGTTAGTATACTTCTGCCACCAACTGTTGCAAATTGTGTGCTCGTATATAGTGTTCCTATCATGTAAATATCCATTCAAGCACCTCCTACATGGGCAAAATATCCTGTTGAACTTGTCTCCTCGTCATGAAATGCCCAATCAGGGAACCTTCTCACTTCATTCTTGTATCGAGAATAATCCAAGTTCCTTATAACTGTAATATGATTTCATAACAGTGTTTGTATTTTAATTAAAATTTTCACTTAATAGCCCATCCTTGATCACAATATTACTTATTACATATAACCGGAGTCTGGAGAAATTTCGACAGCATCTCCTCGCACTTCTCCAGTATACCCCCCAAGACGAACCTTAACTACATTCCCAATAGCTCCCATTTAAGGGCATTAGGAACGTTGATAAGATCAGTTGGTATATCGAAGAAGAGCAAAAAGATACTACCGAAATTCCTGCAGACATCGGTTCCATGTAACAAGTAACCCTAAGTTATGATCAAATATTTAAGGACCTTCCTTTGTTCAGAACTTCTCTGAATAAAGGATGACGACTCTTATGGCATGCTATAAAGACAAAGCTTCGTGAATGTAAGAGAGGTATATAAGCATTTTGCATTGTCCGTATAACATAATCATAAGTATTGACAGGCAAGTATTTTGACACTATTATCCCCTCCCGAAACCTATAACCTAGGGGTTAGAATACCTATTGTTTGACCTCAAGTGCATCCAGATTTGTGTAAGTGTGTGTATCTGTGAATTCATTCAAATAATAAAATTTATAATAAAAATAAATAATTATATACAAATAAAAATTAGATTCTTCCTCCCTTTCCCTCATCTCCCTTCACTCTTAACTCCCTGTCTTACCACTTCCTTTCTACTCTCTTACATCTCTTTTCACTTTCGATTCCTCATCTCATTTCTTAATGAGGAATCGAGGTCAAATTATCATAAGATCAAATGAAATCTGATCCATTTAGTTGAACAATTAAAATATAGAACTCCAAAACCCTTAATTATTTTAGTGGCATGGAACACTGGGATAGATTAGAGACAATCAAGTGTAGCCCAAACGCTCAGGTCTTTTTTATTTTTTTTTGTCAAATAATGCAACCCTAATTTCCTCTTTTCACTTTCTGTACTCCACCTCCACTCTTTTCACTCGGCTTTTTTGGTTTTTTTGACCTAGGTTCTCTCCTACTCCATCTCTTTTCACTTTCCCTCTCTTCTCTCATTGCTTCTTCCAAACTTTTTCAATTCATAAAAATTTTCACATAAGAAATACAATCAAAGAAGCATTCAGAAATAAGTGAGCACACCCCACATTCATAAAACATACAGACATCATGATATCATCAAGTGGGTACACTCCACATTCTAAACCTAAGTGAGCACACCCTACATTCACTCACAAATTAACTACTTAATTTGATATACCTCAACGTAGCGTGTGAATCAAAGAGAGGTGTCTGATGATGGATGCAAGATACCTGAATCAAATTATAAAATTCTATGTGCAAAAATTTAAAAAAAATACATAATTTTAATTAATAATTTTGTTGAGAGGGAGAGGTTGGCAGGGGGAGGGGGGGGTTTCGGCTGGGAGGAGCAGGGGGTGTGGCAGGGGGAGGGGGGGTGCTTAGCAGGGAGGAAGAGGGGGTGCAGGAGGTGTAAGGCGAGGAGGGGGTGTGCTCGGCAGGGAGGGGGTATGGGAGGAGCAAGGGGTGTGGTAGGGGGAGGGGGGGTGCTCGGTAGGGAGATGGCGAGGAGATGGTTGGCCTGGAGGTGTGGGAGGAGGAGGGGGTGTGGCTGGGTGGAGGTGGGAGCGTCGGTCGCCGGGCTGGGAGGAGAGGGCATGGGGAGGAAGAGATGGCGAGGAGGAGGAGGAGGAGGAGATGGCGAGGAGATGGCTGATCTATGGTGGGAGGGGCCAAATGGGAAGGGGAGGAGGACAGTGGCATGGACTTGTGAAGGAGGAGGATGATGAGGGGATGGGTCTGGAGGTGGTTGGAGGAGGATTTTGTAGCCATGAGAGGAGGAGGGCCTACACCTTACTGAGGATGAGGCAGATGGCGGCCGGAGGAGAGGAGAATGACGTGGAAGGCGGTCAGATGAAGAGAAATGAACGAGGGTAGGGTTCTTCAGGATCACGCAAAGTGTTAATATTGGACCTTAGACAACGATTATACGAAAAATCGTCATATAAACTCGGGTTAGGGAGCACCCTTTGCGCCAAAGGGGAATTTTTGGCAATTACATACACGACGGTTTTGATTTAAAACCGTCATGTTGTGTCAATGCGGTCAACAGTACAACGGTCTTACAATAGTTGTCTATAGATGTTGCTATAAACGACGGTTATAAATTACAACCGTCGTTAAGAAAATCATCGGCTACGTCAATGCAGGACCTACGCACCCAGAAGAGGGCATGGATGGTTAATATACATGACGGTTATAGGGAAAACCGTTGTGTATATTATCAATAAGTCGGTTATAAAGCTGTCGGGTATATATTCTGCTATAAACGACGATTTTATTTCGTTTTAAATAAAACCATCGCTAAATAAGCGTCGCCAGAATCATTTTTTCTAGTAGTGTAAGATCAACTTATAAATCAGTACCCGATGGGAAAATAAGTATCCATTGGGTAGATGGATATATGTATGTGTTTGAATTTTAACACCGAATGAATAAATAAATAGAATATGGATATGAATTTTGTAAATGCATATAAATATAAATTTAACTAAATCTGACCCAAACTCATCCATTTGCATCCCTAATCGTAACCCTTGTATTATCTTTTCATAAGACCTATTTTTATTTTCGATGAATTTTCTAGATAAGCATACAACATGTTGCATTTTTTTTTAGTAAGATCTAAAAGTTTTCTTAAACTAGACTCCCTTTTATACGCTAAATAATTATTTTTTATTATAAAGGGATGTTAGTTAATAATTTTTAATAATTTTCCATGTAAATACGGCCCTATCACATGGAAATTACAAAATTTTAACTCTTTTCTTTAGTATCTTCGAAGATATATTGATGAGAGGTTGAGGAGGCATCATTTGCCTCAATAGCCATGCAGCATCTATCGCTTGCTACTTGTGGCTTTAAGTGGACACTCACAGCCGTCGATTTTTCGTTAATCTAAATGAGGTTTTTTTTATTTATTTATCTTTTTTTTTTCCCATTTCCTTCTCTCCACAAGGGTGGATGAACAATGGACACGTTCCGTCATTTGTTAGGGCGTTTAGCTTGGATTAGAGATGTAAATGGATTTGATTTGATTATATATATATATATTAGTTTATAAATTCACTATTTACAAACTACAATCTTTACATCAAATTCATATTCATCAGATATCGACTTACCTAACAAGTAACCATTTATCTATCAAGGATCCTAAAATCCATCGAAATTTATAAGTAATTCTCAAGAAAAGGACATGATTTGTTCAAGAAAGATGCAGAATTTTAGTGATAGTTAAAATAAAAGTAAAACGTATAAGTTCTAAATAAATTAAATAAAATATTAAAAATCTTTTATCACAACATAAATTCACCGGATGGTATAGAATATTTGACCAACATTTGGATACATATGTATACATGCGTACACATATTTATTGGGTAAATTGATAACTTTTTAAATCCCATACCATTATTTATATCCATTTGAATTTTGAAATTAAGACCCATATTTTCTCATTTACAAATGAATTAAATTTTACTACTGGATCCGGATCGGTTGGGTGGGGTTTGGATCGGACGAACCCTAACTTGCGTCTCAAGTTTGTACAGGTAGGAATTACATCGTCGTTAAGTGTCCGTGTTCCTTATCGTATCACTTGCAGTCAAGGACGAAACACACGTGAGTAACCAAGGGGATGGAGCGGAGGAACGCAGGGGACATTGTACAAAAAGCCAAAGAGGGCAGGTATGGAATCACTCCACTCGCCCTAAGCAGAGAGAGAGCGTAGAGAGTAGAGAGTAGAGAGGGAAAGTGGGAGGTGAATCTGCCCGACATGGCATCTGCAGCGGATTGCAGTGTGACTGAAGGACTCCTCCACGTAAGAATATTCCACTGTTCGTTTGTTTCTTTATTTGAGTGTCTTTCATATTATTCTCTTGATTGATGAATTTCATGACAATAAATCAAATTCTTTCCCATATAAAGTAATCTAATTTGTTGATTACTTACGCACATAATTGAACAAGAATCCCCTTTCGGGCTTTAGTTTGGTAACTTTTTAAATCCCATACCATTATTTATATCCATTTGAATTTTGAAATTAAGACCCATATTTTCTCATCTACAAATGAATTAAGTTTTACTACTGGATCCGGATCGGTTGGGTGGGGTTTGCATCGGACGAACCCAAACTTGCATCTCAAGTTTGTACAGGTAGGAACTACTTCGTCGTTAAGTGTCCGTGTTCCTTACCGTATCACTTGCCACCGGCGGTCGAGGACGAAACACACGTGAGTAACCAAGTGGATGGAAACGCAGGGGACATCGTTCAAAATGCAAAAGAGGGCAGGTATGGAATCACACCACTCGCCATAAATAGCACAGAGAGACAGAGAGAGTAGAGAGCACGAGGTTTGGAAAAAAGAGAAACGTTTTGCTCGCGTTTTTCCACGGCGTTCATCACGCTGCCCGACATGGCATCTGCAGCGGATTGCAGTGTGACTGAAGCACTCCTCCACGTAAGAATATTCCACTGTTCGTTTGTTTCTTTATTTGAGTGTCTTTCATATTATTCTCTTGATTGATGAATTTCATGACAATAAATCAAATTCTTTCCCATATAAAGTAATCTAATTTGTTGATTACTTACGCACATAATTGAACAAGAATCCCCTTTCGGGCTTTAGTTTGGTAACTTTTTAAATCCCATACCATTATTTATATCCATTTGAATTTTGAAATTAAGACCCATATTTTCTCATCTACAAATGAATTAAGTTTTACTACTGGATCCGGATCGGTTGGGTGGGGTTTGCATCGGACGAACCCAAACTTGCATCTCAAGTTTGTACAGGTAGGAACTACTTCGTCGTTAAGTGTCCGTGTTCCTTACCGTATCACTTGCCACCGGCGGTCGAGGACGAAACACACGTGAGTAACCAAGTGGATGGAAACGCAGGGGACATCGTTCAAAATGCAAAAGAGGGCAGGTATGGAATCACACCACTCGCCATAAATAGCACAGAGAGACAGAGAGAGTAGAGAGCACGAGGTTTGGAAAAAAGAGAAACGTTTTGCTCGCGTTTTTCCACGGCGTTCATCACGCTGCCCGACATGGCATCTGCAGCGGATTGCAGTGTGACTGAAGCACTCCTCCACGTAAGAATATTCCACTGTTCGTTGTTTCTTTATTTGAGTGTCTTTCATATTATTCTCTTGTTTGATGAATTTCATGACAATAAATCAAATTCTTTCCCATGTAAAGTAATCTAATTTGTTGATTACTTGCGCACATAATTGAACAAGAATCCCCTTTCGGGCTTTTGTTTGGTATATCCGTGATTGCACCCTTTCCTATCCACCGTGCACCTTCCGCCTCCGCCACCTGTCCGTTACCCCAACGGTATCGCCTTTTGGAAAGGGAAATATTTGATTTAGCCAACCAACTTACTAACTCGGAACAACCTTTTCTCCACTCTTCCACCTTTCCAAAAACTCAAAAGAAATTGGGGGTTCCGATCGGCCGTCGTAGGTTGATCAGTGCTCCTCCCCCACCTCCGGATCTCCTCCTTCTACCCTTGGACTTTCCCTCTTCCATGATCGAAGTCTCTACGTGACATGCAATCTATATTATCCTTGGTGCGTTTCCAAAATGCTTGCTAGCTCCTTGGATTCCATGAATAGGTTTTAATTTCATGTTTGAGTTTTGTTTACTTAATCAGTCTTTCAGTTTTGGCAAGAAGGATTGCCATGTTCGATTGACTCATTGAAGAGAATTATGTATGTGCCACCGGTTGGTTTTCATACATAAATACCACTTTATTGTGAATATATATATATATATGTATAGATGAACACATTGCTGTCCTGTTAATTACCATCTATTTTAGGTCATAGACCGATGCAATATAGATTGCAGACAGCATTTTCACTCTTACATAGGCTTTGAATAATTGGAAAATGATGATATATATAATTGACCTTAGATAAGAGGTTATTAAAGATAAAATGTCATACTCCTGTAAAGGTTGTAATTTGTACTTAAAGATAGGTTTCCGCCTATGTTTTAAGATTCTGCCGTATTTTGCTAATTATTTATTTCATGATCGTGTAGAACAAGAAGAATGACCTTATTAATTAGAGTAATAGTTAATAGAAGTTGCAATCGAGGTTACTTTACACGACCGAGATGATTATAAAAAGGCAAACCAGCTCTACAACCTAATAATTTCTCTGCATCTTCACCCTATCATAAATCTAAAAGATACAACTTCCCATTTTCCCACGCCCAATCAGGGTTGGAATTTGTTTGGGCGGGTTTTGGTGTGACTGTGGTGTAGATATACATATACTTTCATCCTGATAGATAATCTGTGAACCTACATTTGCCTAAAGTTTTGCATCATTGAAACTTGGTTGCCATGCTTCCATCCAATCAAAACTAAATACGTCTTCTTTGTGGAAATTTCTATGCAACTCCTCCTATTGCAAATATATAGAAGAATACCTCTTTCACTAGCATCTGAAAACATTTCATTTAAATGAAGTGGTGGATGTCCGATGTAAATTACTTATCTCATTTTTATATTGAACTATTTGTTTGTTATTTTTTTTTAATGCTTATTTATTTGTTATGTAATGGTGGGTAGATTCATCAAACTTGATGGACAACTTTCCATTGAGGGATGGTTTTAAAAAATTAGTTTATTCAATGGTCTCAAATAAATTAATCTCTTGCAAGTTTTCCATCATTCCCATGGCGTAATAAAAATTGTAAAATATAACCTTGAATCTTAGAAACACCTAGGATGAAGTTTTTTTTAATAAGCAATATACATCTTAAATTAATTTTTTTTGACCTCTTATAACATATAATTTTCAAATCAATTTCATCTCTATATTTTTAATGGATAATAATTTTAGAATCCCAATTGATTTTAATAATCAATTTAATGTAAATAAAAGTTAAATTATAATTTAAATTTCATTGTCATCTATGCTAGATGGCAATCATTGAACCATCTTATAATTGAAGAAACGACGGTTACACTAATGAAATCGTCATCTATCTAAATACGACAGTTATTTATAAAGCTGTCGTATCAATATATAAATGACAGTTATTAAATCGTCGTATACTTATATATATATATGACGGTTCTACTAGAACCCATCATTTATCTGAACACAATAATTTTTGTAAAACTATCATATTAATATGTAAACGACCATTGAATAACCGTTGTATAATTAATATATACAAGACGGTTTCGATATAAACCATCGTGTATATATATGAATATATATTTTTTAAATTAAAGATTTATGCGTTTCTTATAATCTTAAAACATCATCAACATATACAACATACAAAAATCACACACAACATAAGAATTCAACATACAACCAATATATAGCATAAAACATTCAACATAAAACTAACATGTAACATAAAACATTCAATATATAACAATTATGTATATAAATGTAATCATAATGTCAATATGAAAAAGTAAAATACAAAGGTAAATAAAAAAGAAATGAAAACCGTCGCTATGCCTCAACTCTTACCCCTTGTTCAGCTCAACCACCTCTGAGGGCATCGCCGTCTCTACGAGGTATGCAGTGAAAGGAAGTGTGTTCCTCATCTGGTAAGGTTCAACCATTGTAGTAAACCTTGCTAACGTAAATTTCCTGGAAATTTCCGTTCGCTTGGGAAACGCGCAGCAGACACGTTTTTAAGTTCATCTTAGTTCACTTTTCTCGGAGCCGAAGTCCTACAGGGCATTCTTTAATCATCACCCCCACCATTAGCATCCCTCTAAGAAATCACCCAAGCAGCATCCCAAGGAAAGAGCAACATCTAAAAATATGGCCCGTGACTTCAACGACATTGATCTTAGCAATAAACCTCATGGCCTCCTGGGGAAGGTAAACCTCATGAGCTTGGTCTTGTTTTGTTTTGTGTGTATGTATGTGTTTTTCTTCTTCTGAAAAATAGGTTAAGTACGGTATCCAAAGGGCTTAATTGATCCCTGTTTTTCTTTTAAGTGACAATTGAGAGGCTTTCTTTGATGTTCTATTTGGGAGCGATTTAAAGTTTATGATTGAATTTAATTTAGGAAATCTTAAGGATTGATAAGAGGAGTATTAGCATGTGTGAATGTAATAATTAAGTTGATATGTTATTATTAATTTTTATTTTTATTTGTTTTGAGAGTGGGTTAGTTGAAGGTAGATGTGATGAATGTGAGAGAGTTAGTAAAGGTATTTATGATTGGTGAGGAGTAGATGTGATGTATGGTGATAAATGTGATAGATGAGAAATAAAGTTTTTATACTGTTCATGCACTATAACGGTTATAACCGACACGTAAGATAAAAATCTCGTTTAAAATCATGTCAAACAAGGCTTGATGGCATGATTTTGCTTTGAAGGCGTACGATATGGAGGAGGAAAACTATAGTAGCAAATAATTATTAGAAGTGCGAAGGGGACTAGATTTGGATCTCGATAAGGGACAAAAAATACTCTCAAAATTAAAACTTTGCACAATACTCAAAGGATCTAGTTTCCCGATGTCTCGGTGAACCTGGCCACCTGGTTACCAAGCAACTAAGCGAATCCTGATGGATCCGACTGGTCATATATTCACCAGATCCGACCTGATCTTGGAATCTCAGCATCCTGATGGATCCTAGCGGATTCAACCCAATTCCAGAGTCTAACAACCCGCTTAAGGATCTAGTTGACCGGATTTGAAGATGCGGCAGTTACGTCGATGTCAACACTAACGGTCTAAGCTACTTAACCACTTGAATGCTCTTATGGCCAAATAGCAGAAGCAGCGGCGAAGACCACAACATCTATTATAAAAAGAGTTTTGTTACCAGGATTGTTTTTTGTATTCTAAATACGAAGAAGAGAGAGCTCTGACTATTTACACGCTCAAGAGAAAAAAGTTAGAGCAATTATACCACCAACAAGAAGTATAATAGAATATTGGGTGCATCGCTCTCCACGTAGACGTATATCCTTTTAAGTGAAACTGAGTCACTAATCTTCTGTGTCACCAATTCTCTGTGTAATTACTCTATTTGTTCTTTAAATCGAGTCTCTTACTAATTAAGATCTCGATCAAATTTGGATAGAGAAATTGAAAAGATTAGTCATTTAAGAGTATTTGGTGTTAATTCTAATCCAAGCTTTATGTGATAGATAGTAGCTACAGGTTTTCCTCTATTTGATTGCATGCTTGGAACCTCTTTGGGACAACTTACATTGATGTTTAATTAATAAATGACACAGCAGAGCTCTACCTTAGCATAAATTAAGGCATCATTCAGCTTCGATGCGAAGGTGGGTCTCTTGTACGCCTTTGGCTTCTTCTACCATCTCTTCTACGCCTTTGGCTTCTGCAACCCTTGAAAACTTATCTCAGTTTTTCAATCTCATGAAACAAATGGTGCATTAGTGTCAAAAGTATTTATATAAGAAATTTTCATGGGAATGTCATTTAAATTTTTTAAAATTATTTAAATATCATTGACTTAACTACATTATTGATTATATCATTAAAAAAATCATGTCATTTTCATAGTTGTCACTCTATTAATTATAGCAATTAAGTTTAACTATTTCTAATTTAAATGTAATAAAAATTATACTTTAATAGTCAAAAAAAAAAATTCACCCCCTTCAAGCTTCTTTCTTCTCCCCCACTTCAACTCCCTTCCTCCACCTCCTCTCTCCAACCTTCCCCTCACCTATGACCACCTCCCTCACCCTTTTCTCTAGGGGGTGGAGGAGGAGGTTAGGGGTGATCTGGGGTGGTTGGAGGTGGACAGGCGATCGGAGGTGAAAGAGTGGTTAGGGATGGTCTAAAGTGTTCGGAGGTGGTAGAGGTGAATCAAAGAAGAGGAGAGTCGGAGATGGTCGGAGGTAGAGGGGTGCTCGGGAATGAAGGGGGTGAAAATAAAAAATATTAAATTAGAGGATTAAAAAATAAATTATTATTATATTTAAATTTAAAATCATTAAATTTAAACATTACGAGTGATAAATATAAAAATAATATAATTTTTTAAATAAAATAATCAGCAAATTTTTAAAGAAATTTACGTAGAAATCTCTTATATCAAACAAGATGCTTCTTGTCCCTTTTAACTCTTTTTCTTACATTTTTGTGTATGTCTTATTCTTTTGCCATGGACTTCGTCTCGCATCGCTTTATCGGTTTTCCGATAGCTTCTATCTTCTTTTTGCACATCACCTGATTTTGTCCCACTTTGCTGACACTACGACAACTCAAGAGTCGCCAAATAACGTAGCGGGAAGTCGCATTCTACTGATGTTTTGGCAACAATTCTGAGACAAAGCTATCACCAATAGTCCACCACCCATTGATAAAGAAGTCAAATCTTTTGACAGTATAAATTCCTCGTCATAGGTTTTTGGTGACGATTCCATAAAAATCATTGCGAATACTATTTACAAAAGTTAAGAAAATCATCATTGAAAGGTTACATAAAAATGCAAAAAAATTATTTATATTATTTGCAGTAATCTATCAATTGTCGCTAAAGTAAATCGACTAAATTGATATAGTTTGTTAATAACTATATTGATATTTGTTAGCGAAATGTATTTCGTAAATATCGTAAAATGTTACTTTGTTAAAAAATTAATAATATCATAAACGATTATAAAATGATCGCTAAGTATATGTCGGTAAATGTTTAGCATAAAAGTCATTGCTAGAGGTAAATATATTTTTTTAAATTTTTTATTTTATAATTATCTAGAGACCTATATAAATATATGTATAGATATGTCACCAACTCCATGATACAAACAAATAAGCCATAACACAAATCTCATACCAAGCATTCATTTGAAACAATCATACAATGCATATAAAATTAACTTATATTACATTGAAAATGTATGGACACAATAAATATATACACTTACACCACCAACTCTAGACCTATCAAAATCATTATTATCTTGACGAGATGATGTGTAGTAAAAGGATGGATGATTTGGCCTACCATGTTGCAACACATCCATGAGTTCCTAGTATTACTAACTTTTTACCTTGGCTAGTTCAATAGTTTGCTTCAATTACATGTTCATCTCGTCCATCTGCTTCTATCTGTCCTCATCTCAACACCACAACACCTCCACCTTTGTCATCAGTTAGTTGACAACTACTGAAGATAACCTCTTTCTTTTATATCAGTTGGAAACCATCTCATTCCTTCCTGTGCTACGAACAAAACCTCCAAGCTTCGGTAGCATCACGGTCTTGAATGTCTCCTTTAGTGTCACAGGAGTCTATTGATCAATTCCAAAGTTCTTGTTCGCAACCTCAAGATGATGGATCAACTCCATCATACAATCCTGCAGTTGTATATGAAGCTCATCTATACAATCTTTATAATTTGCTTATGGTAGTCATCAGAACTAGTGCTCAGGTTGTAATCAACAACTCTAGCCTGTTGTGTACCCTTCGCATCATCGATTGTTCTTATTCTAAATCTGAATCTATTTTTTATGTATTCAAAATGATAGTATCCACAATTCAACGGTGTATCAACTATTGCTACCCATCAGTCTTCCTCCCTTTTCCCATGTATTCCTCCCTTCCTACCTTCGCAATCACTCATCCCTCTTCCATCACTGCCGGCAACCATTTAGGTAAAACAACACCCAACCACCTATTCCTTCTCCTTTATCCCTATTTTCCATCTGCAGTCATCCCGTAGGATTTTAAATGTTTTCCATCAGAGAGGCGGCCACACACGCGGCACCTCGCAACAAACCTCCTCGACCACTCTACAGCCGTCGCTGTGAAGGGCACTAGGAGCTGCCAATTGCCTTCCCCCCGAGGGCTTGGTTAATGTTATATGTTTACCTACTGACTTCTAACAAGGCAAGGATGATGCTCTTAATTAATGTTCATTAAAAATATTTTTTGGCATTTGAAATTATTTGCTAATAGGCAATCATACAGGATCCATATCCTACTAGTTAAATCATCTTGGCCTCGATCTAGTCTATCTTTTGGGAGTGCCTCAACAGTTTCCTATAGCTTTAGGTGCCTACCTTGGTTCCTCCTATTGTCAATTGGCTAACCCAATTCGTATTACATAGGACTCTTAGTTTGATAAAATTATCACACTTGTTATCTCATTATCTATAATAGTCACGTCATCGAGTATGATTTGCAAAGGAAATTATACCTTTTATTTTTACATAGGTCACTTGGTACAAGTACCGAAATCGATAGATGAATCCAAAGGAATCCATGACATCGAGGGATCCCTAGAAACTAGCTATAATAGCTTCCTAACATCTAATTGTTGGCAAAAACTAAGACATGCAACTACTATAGCAAGAAAACACATTTATACATATAAGAGAATCATGTATTATCAACCATAACAAGGAAAATTAAATCATAACAAACAATTGAATACTAGAAAGAGGTGGTGGTGGCTTGGTGGAGGGGCGGCAAGAGAAAGGGGAGCAGGAGGGGTGGAGGAGGGCATGGCAATAGTGGAGGAGGGGCAACGAGGGAAGGGAGAGCAAGAAAGGAGGAGGGGTGGCAGGGGAGAAGGAGGGTGCAATGAAGCGTGGAGAGGGAAGGGGAAGTAGGAGGGGAGGAGGGGTAGCGGAGGAGGAGGAGGAAAGATGATGAGGGCAAAGGAGGGTGTGACAAAGGCGTGGAGGAGGATGTGGTGAGGGGAGGGGGAGCAAGAGGAGGAGGAGAGCCAAAGGAGGAGGGGCTGGGGGGAGGAGAACAAGGATGAGAAGTTACCTAGGAGTTGAGGAGGTCGCTAGCAGTTTAGGGAGCTTGTTGGAGGAAGGGACGGATGGAGGGAGAGAAAGGAGGATTTTGGTTTCAAATGAGAGGGAAGAGGGGTGTTCAAAGTCGAACGGTGAAATGTCAACTTTTGGCAATGACTATAAAAAAAATCATCATCATAAGAATTCAAATAAATTATTTTCCAAAAATCTTACAACAAGAATGCTTTCTATTTATTTTCTGCAACGATTAACAAATAACTGTGGTTAATAGTCCCTCTGAGAGATCTTCTTATTGAGACTAGTGGCAATAGTTTTGTTCAACACTGTCGCTAATAGAATTATTGGCAGCGATTTAAGAATCATTGGAATTATTGGCAGTGGTTCAAAAAATGTCAGCATCGTTGCCTTTAAAACGGCATCCTGCTATTGTCGATAGTCAATGTTAGAATCATCACGGATAATTACTATTAGCGATAGTTTTGAAATTGTCGTAAAAGAATCGTCACAAAAGCAATGTCTTCTAGTGGTGTGGGATTGAATAGGGGATACACCCATTATCGAATCATACTCAGCAAAATACAGAGGTGGCACTTATGGTAGAACAGGCTATTCTGATCTTTCCTAATAAAGTAATAGATGGAGCTGTGATGAAACGACTTATTAGCAGATTCACACATCACTTTGAAATGGCATATACGTCACATATCTCGGATGAAATGAAAATTTTAGGATTCCAACAAGCCACCATTACGGTTATTTCATTAGGAATTGACAATCTTTTAACCATCCCTTTAAAGAGATGGTCAATTCAATATGCTAAACAACAAAGTTGAATTTTGAAAAAAGATCATACGTGAAGTAGAAGGATGATTTCAATCCACTGAGATATGAAATACCCCATGCGAATATTTGAGATGAGATGAATCCTAATTTTTTAATGATCAATCCCTAGAATCCAATCCATTTCATGCCCTCTTTCTGCAAGGGGAAACATCATGTCAAGCACACTTAGTAGGCATGAGAGGATTCATGGCAAACCTACAAGAACGAATGATTGATCTACTAATATATTAAATCGAGGCTAGTATTTTTTCTATTTATCAACTAGACCTGAGATTTGAGTACCTACACAAAATCCTAAAAAATAACATGAGTGGTTATTGATATCAGTACATATCAAGGAGTGATAGTAGGTCTTGTGAAGTTTACATATGAAATCCAACCATGTGGATCGTAAGAACATCGTTTATATGGAACTCTCTAAAATGTAGCGGAAAATATATCTTATTCACATCCTGCAAATATCTACTTCAACATTTTTCCTAGGCAATTTCTTAGCTATGTCTTCAATATCCTTTCCCTCAAGTCATCGTGAGAGATCTTTCGTTGGGAAACAAATGAATAAGCCATCACATATGCACCATTTTCAGGTATCCTTTCTCGAGGAGCTAAACGAAGTGGCCCCTCCAGAGAAGTTGGTAGAGCTTTACCATCCATACAGGAAGGATGGGGTCACCAATTTTTATACACACCGCCCAACCAAGGCGATGACCATCATGATGGATCCTCGGAACCCGACTGGCCCCCGTGATGACATCCACTTTGCAATGAAACATGATCGCATAAAACCTTCCCTCTCGGAGGCCATCATGCACCTCTCTAAGGTAGACAACCAAATCGAAGAGTTCATAAAGCTCGACAAGAGACGCATCATGGTCAGCACCTCCGAGTACACCCTCCGCTTTCTCTCGGCATTGCATGGGTCCCGAGAAGCCTCCTCTAGCCTTGGTCGCCTTCACAAGATCTTCAATTTCCACGATATTGTTGGTGATAAAACGGTTGATTACGGAGAGTTGCTTGAGATGGTGGAGGAGTTCACAAGGGAAGGCAACCCATTCAAGGTGCTAGAGCATGTGTCCAAGGGGCACCCTAGTCCAGATGAGATGCTTTTAAAGATAGACCAATTGAAGTGCAAGTGTAATCGAGCCATTGCAGCAGAGAAGTTGAAAAGGACGATGACCACAATTGCCTTCAGCATCTCTATGGTTGGCTTCACGATCCTCTCTGAAATAGTGGTACTACCATCGTTCGCCCCAACTGTCATGATGGCTAGGGCTGCTGCCGATGCATGCGAGGCATCTCGGAAGGCAAAGGAGGATGACCTCAAGGAGAAGAAGAAAGGAGTTGCCGAGGTCAAACATGTGTTTACATCGTGCAATATGGTCCATGTGGATCATGGGTTGGCGTCCAGTGACTACGAGAAGCTCATGGAATTTGTAAAGCACGTAGGTGACAAGATTAAATCAGTGATGGATGAAAATGGGGGAGCAGCAAGAGGGGGCTTCATTTCGAAAGAAGTGATGGATGTGGCTGAGAAAGCTGTGCAATTGAAAGAGAAAATAGATAAACTAGAAGCGAGCAAGGAGCAGGTCAAAAGCTTGGCAACATCAATAGAGGCAAATGCCTTGGCAAATGAAGCCATGGAAGATCTTAAGAAGCAATTAAACATCTCTAAGGGATCTAAGAAGAGGGGCCTTCTCAAAAAATTATTTAGCAATTAGTTGTAAATGGCGTCGGTTAGCTAGAGTTTGTCTCTTTCCAATCATCCCTGTTTGTCTCTTCAAATCTAAGGCCATTTAAGTCAGTAGTGGTTTGGCCATTGCCTTGTATTTATAGATAGGAAAACTTTACGAATGAGTTGCTTGAGTGTTTGCTTTTTAATTATTCTCGTTATTACTTTTGGGATTGAATGCATTCTTAAGAGAAAAGTGAGTGACTGTATTTATAATGAAAGATTCTCTGTATGCTTGCGTGATGGAATGTAAATTTGCATTGATTGGATGGAAGCTTCAATATGTAAAAATTGCTTTCAATGTAAATTTATTTGCAGATATTTACTCGAGTACAAGTAACCCACTTGGGCCGTTGGATGCCCATTGCAATGGTACTAGCAAGTGCATGGAATTGGAAAGTTTTGCCCTTCCAGTAGAGCATGTACTCTCAAGAATCAAAACAACTTTCTATGTAAACGTATAGGCTTTTGTTAGTAAAAGGATTTTCAAGAGAATCTGGTTGCTGCATTATATAGAGATCCGATCTTTGTCTCTTGGCTTTAGATTCTATGTTTATTTAGTTGATTGCAATGCTGCATTCCTGGTGTCCACATGTTTAGTTGTATTAACGGTCATTGCTTAAGCACATATAAACATGAAAATGTTGATGTTTAAAACTAAAATGCTTTAAATAGTAAATTTCATGTTACATCATTACAATTATACTTGAATAGACTTTTATTCTAAGTTTCTTATGCATGTATAAGAGCACCGGTAAATATATTTGACTAGTGTTCAGTGTTGCTTTCTCAATTTTCTGCAAAATGCACATGGATATCTCCTGATTTTTGCACATGATCAAATACTTGATGTTATTCTCATTGTCTATTTCCAACCAAGAATGATTTATTTAAGCTCCCCTTGTATCATCATCGTCTATATTCTATTTTGTTTGATACATTATGAAAGGATTTTTATATTACCCTTATGCAAATTTCTTGTAACCTCTCTTTCTTAACAAAAAATAAAGTGATCATTTAATATTACCGTGATTTGCATTTCCTTAATAATGTCAAATTTATTGATTCTTTAAACCATATTATACCTTCCAAGTTACAATATGATAATATTTTAATTGATCTTAAACAAGTGCATTAAAAAGTTATGCTTTTCACCAAGAAATTCATTTTTGGCATGATCAAGAGATAACGTTGGTGCAAAAATCTTCAACGTTGGTGGTTGATGTTTTCAAAGTTTATATACAATTATTATATACTTCTACAATGTATATGCATTATTGTAGAATTTTATTTTATTTATATTTATCGCATGGTTGATACATGTATAACGAGCATTCTTTTTTTCTTACTTTAAATCAAACAATTTTCAATGAGTTCTATTTTCTTTCTTTATATTATATTTCATATAATATTTTTTTCCTCTTAAATTTCCAAAAATATCCACATATGATTATTATCTTTTTTTTGATGTAACACACAAGCATAATACTAGTTAATATTAATTCCTTGGTAAAGCATGAAATTGTCTAAATTTATTTTCTTATTAAGGTATCAAATCAAAATCTGTGGAGAGGATGGGATTTGGAACCTAGTCACTATCATGATTTCAATATTACCTGTCAAATTATTACATAATTTTTTGTTGGATTTTTGGTATTAATGCTGCATGTAGTATCAATTTAAGGGCTTTATCTCATTCATAATTGTTTGGGAATATTACTATAGATGGGTTTTCCCTTGATATGGTTCTTGATTTTTTCCCCCAAAATGAGTAATGGGTAGCATGTTTTATTGTTGGTGTTAAACTTGCCTTACAAAACACATGGTACATATACTCAATTGCCTGAGTTATGGTTACTCATGAATCAAGATCCTAATCCAATATATAATTAAAGTGCATTGCATGTGTAAGTTTGGTTGGTTATTAAAATTGTACATATGCTCATTTTTGGTGTGGGATGGATCGTTGATTTTTCATTTTTCAAAGGTTAATTATATGTATCACTATAGAACTATTTACACTACCGTACAATCAATTATTTCCAATAGTGTATTGGCTTAAATGGGAACAATGAATGATTAGTATTATAAGATAAAAAAGGAAGAATAAATAAGAATTTTAGTATTATAAGTTCAAAAAGAAAGAATAACCAAGAATCCTCTATGAACATTTTTCATGATGGACTATGAAGATGAACGCAGCTTCTTGAGTGGCTAGAGATGGTATTGATTATCTATTCGCTCAAAGATAAATTGGATAATCATGGAAGTATAAGCGACGAGGGAGAAAACTTTACTCTGAAAACATAGGTCCATGAGCTTGTTAAAAAAGGGTCCAAGCTCAAGAGGCCAACAACTTAACAAGCTCCAATAGGCCAGATCCACCTAAGGATCCAATAGAAAGGCCTACTAGGATCTAGCAAACAATGCTTAGACGACCTTCACGGATCTGTCACAGGAACTTAACTAAGCCTCAGGTGGATCGACCCAACAAAAGCCTGCCACCTGTGTGGGCAATCAATGGCTCTAAGCGTGACCTACCAAGTGCAATGAATTGGTGGAGAACTCCCAAGTGCTACGGTGGGAGGGGTTAGATGGGAAGGAGAGGAGGGCGGTGGCGTGGACTTGTGAAGGAGGAGGACAATGAGGGGACGGGCCTGGAGGTGGTTGGAGGAGGATTTCGTAGCCATGAGAGGAGAGCCTACGCCTTAACAAGGATGAGGTAGATGGCGGCCGGAGGAGAGGAGAATGATGCGGATGGCGGCCAAATTAAGAAGAGAAATGAACGAGGGTAGGGTTTTGCGGGATTGTGCAAAGTGCTAATATTGGACCTTAGACGACGATTATATGACAAACCATCATATAAGCTCGGGTTAGGGTGCGCCTTTTGTGCCAAAGGGAAATTTTTGACAACGACATACACAACGTTTTTTATTTAAAGACGTCGTGTGTGTCAATGTGATCAACAGTACAACGGTCTTACAACAGTTGTCTATAGATGTTGCTATAAATGACGGTTATAAATTACAACCGTCGTTAAGAAAATCGTTGGCTACGTCGATGCGAGACCTACGCACCCAGAAGGGAGCATGGATGGTTAATATACACGACGGTTATAGGGAAAACCGTCGTGTATATTATCAATAAGATGGTTATAAAACTGTCGAGTATATATTCTGCTATAAACGATGGTTTTATTTCATTTTAAATAAAACCGTTACTAAATAAGCATCGCCAAAATCATTTTTTCTAGTAGTGTAAGATCAATTTATAAATGGGTATCCAATGGGTAAATGGGTACCCGATGGGTATGGGTATATGTTTGAATTTTTATACCCAATGAATAAATAGATAGGATATGGATATGAATTTTGTAAATACATATAGATATAAGTTTAACTAAATCCGACCCCAACCCATCCCATTTGTATCCCTAATCTTAACCCTTATATTATCTTTTCATAATACCCATTTTTATTTTCGGTGAATTTTCAAGAAAAGCATACAACATGTTGCATTTTTTTTAGTAGGATCTAAAAGTTTCCTTAAACCAGACTCCCTTTTCTACGTTAAATAATTATTTTTTATTATAAAGGGATGTTAGTTAATAGTTTTTAATAATTTTCCATGTAAATACAGCCCTATCACATGGAAATTACAAAATTTTAACTCTTTTCTTTAGTATCTTCGAAGATATATCGATGAGAGGTTGAGGAGGCATCATTTGCCTCGATAGCCATGCAGCATCTATCGCTTGCTACTTGTGGCTTTAAGTGGACACTGACAGCCGTCGATTTTTCGTTAATCTAAATGAGTTTTTTTTTTATTTATCTTTTTTTTCCCATTTCCTTCTCTCCACAAGTGTGGATTAACAATGGACACGTTCTGTCATTTGTTAGGGCGTTTAGCTTGGATTAGAGATGTAAATGGATTTGATTATTGGATTCCTCTATTATAATGATGGAGGAATCTAATTACGAAAATAATGAAGAAGTTAGGGGATTGTCTGTAAGATTTTTTGAAAGACAGGGGTGCAAATATAATCAGGGTAGACCTTATTACAAACTAGGTCAAGGCAAACTTAACTTGGGTCCAAATTTTTGTACAAGCCTAATTTTGACTTAAGGAATCTAATGGTGAAGTTGGATTTTGGGTTTGACACGTTTGACTAGAAAATTTATGTAAAAATCTAATTTAGGTCAAATATCTGTCTAAGACCCCATTCTAGGTCAAGATGGGCTCCAATGGCCAAATTGAAGAGTCTAAACCCTAGATAATATTTTTATATGATTTTTAGAGGGTTTAAGTGAATTTTATTCTGACCAGAACCTTGGTTAATCAAGTGGGTCTGTTTTATGGTTTCAAGAAGTCATTTAATTCACAGAACTCACACAAACCATTTTCTGTCTAATCCAACCCACTTATTATTTTATTAAGACCATTTGATTTTTGTTTAGTCCTTGAGAAAATCCGTTGTTGTACTGCATTGGTAAAATTATAGTTTTATCCTTAGTTTCTTGTTTCACTCTTAGAGAGGTTATGCAATGAATTAGAACCTAATCCAAGCTTCACCAGACCCGACGCCTCCGCTGGCTCCCATCATCACTTCACCTCCCAGATAAGCTCCCTCTCCCCTCTACATTCTTCTCCACCCTTTATTCTTCAAAATCGACCACTGCCGACCTCCGTCACCTACCATCCCTTTCATCTCCGACCACCAACTCCGACGAGGCCGCTCTACCTCCACAGGCTATCCCAACCCTCGCCGACAAGCCCATAAGCTTCCCCGCACTTCACTAATCCTTTCCCCTCACTCCACTCACCATGCCACTCACTCACACACCTCCCCTGTTATGACCTGGTTCCCGAATCCCTACAAGACACGAGAATCAGACCGATTCGACTGATCCCAAGACCTAGTTGTCCAACGAGAAAGTAACCAAAAAGTAGTAAAATAAATCACATTCACCATGCAAGTAACTAACAGTAACAAGAGTAAAGCAGTAAAGAAAAGAACTACTACAGTACATACCACCACAACAGTAGAGAATTTCAAACAGGTACAGAATATGAAGATTACAATAAAAGAGTACAAGTGAAACAGAAATACTCACTACTATAGAAAAACGATACAAAAGTACAACTACTGTGCTCTACTAGGCCCAGCACCTTGCGCAGCTGCAGGCTCTGGCTGCTCAACACCTGGTCCTGAAAAAGGTGACAAATGTGACACGTCAGCAAAACGTTGAGTAGAGTGGCAACCAACAAGGTAAGAAACAGTAAAGGTGGACAAGTAGCTGTTATTTTTAATTTCTTTCTTTATTTCTCTATTTACTCATTCTTGAATTATTTCTCAGATCTTTCTTTTGATCTCAAATGTTCCTCACGGGAACGATCTTGATTGCAGTCTTTTCCGAAAAGTAGAAGTAGCACATGGTGCTCTCCTGGCCGGGAGAGTCCCCCGTGGTGGTCCTACCCTCAGTCAACCACCCCAAGGTCGCTGACGGGCGTAACGATGACTACGGCACGCGCGATAAACGCACGGCATGCAGTCAGTCGTTTCCATTAACGGGTACGCCCAAAGCATAGCACGGAGCCATTATAGGGCAGAGCCCTCTCAGTAACAAGGGTCTAGCCCCTCCACAGTAACCAAACAGGGGTCTTGCCCCTCCACAGTCCACGCACCCTCGCTTGACTACGCCCAGTGGGCCTAACAAGACGGTGTAGGACGGCTAGCAGAACCCCGGGACTCATGGGGTGGCTAGCGCTCTCCCTACACTAGTAGCTCTCCCCGGTACTGTGTACGCGAGGGCCAAAAGTCGGTACAAAGTGACCAGACCTAACCCCAGGTTCCTGGGGCGGCGAGGTCCTCTCTGCACTAAACAGGGGGACAGTCGCTCTCCTTAGTACTCTGTACTCAAGAGCCAGCTCACTTCACCATCCACTTTCCCAGTTCCATTATGTTTATCTTCCAGGAGCTCTACTCCTAATTCCCCGTAGGGTTCATGCTCATCTTTCTCTGGCCAAGCCATTTTTAGATTTCATCATTTCAGTTTTATTCTCATATAGCCCGTGTTTCCAATATTTAATATCAATTTACATACAAGCAGCTCAAATTTAGTTTTCAACAACAAGAATCACATGTAGCAATTACTAGCAATAGTACTCTATATTTCACAGGTAGTTGTTATTCAATTATGGGCAATTATCATTATTCTATCTACTTTTCCAAGACTGCAATTCTTGTATTCACGACATTCGTTTCAGTGTTTCTGTTCCTAGGATTCATGCCACACCCTAGGATCTATCATTCAATCTAGTTTTCAATTCCTAGGATTCATGCCATACCCTAGTATCATTCAATCTGGCTTTCAAGTCCTAGGATTCATGCCATACCCTAGGATCTATCATTCAATTCAGATATGTATTAATGTTTGTAATTAACTAGGAGAAGCCACTCTACTCGCAAAATCAGGAGTAATGGGGGCGTGATCGGTAGGTTCGCGTGCCTCCGCAACCCCCAGAGCTGCAACGGGATGAGGTCCTAACATAAGGATCAATCACAAGAAACCACTCAGAATAGGATACAAGTATTTTAAAGAAGTAGAGGAACTAATTCTGAGAAGAATGAAATTTTAAACGCGGAAATCGAACCTCAAACGGATCTTAAACAGGTCAAAAACGACAACTCTGACCCAAATCAGACGTCTGGAGCACCTTCCAGACGTCTTAAAAGATGGTCCAGGTCATACCTTACTTCTACGCTGCTCTTTAGACATCCAGGATCCTGCTGAACCGTTTGGACCTAGTTCTAGACATCCGTCTATCACTCCGGACGTCTGGAGACGCTCTCCGCTGTCTGGTGACTTGCCCAGACGTCTGATCTGTGTGGGAGGGCATGTCCTTGCGCCTTCCAAAAATGAAACCTGCATGCGTACGCAAACACTCTCAACATGACACGTCTCAGAGCTTTCGGCGGAACGGCCTGCATGGCTGCTTCCGCAAAAAAAGAGAAAGATGAGAATATCGTACCTTTCAGACGTCTGGATCTCACTCCAGACGTCACCCGCGCCGTCTGGACGTAGGTCCAGACGTCTGATTCTGGAAAATTTCCCAGAATCAGGAGCTCCTCGCCTTCCACTTGCAGCGCACGGCCGCGCCATGCTCGCCCGCTTGCTACCTGAGCTGCAACAGCATCGGGGTAACTTTCCCCAGCACCACGCTCCCGCTGCGCGCCCGTTGATCGGCCCTGGGCTGCTCCGGCGAGCTCGCTCTCTCTTCCTCACACGCTCTGCCTCTTCTACCTCTCGCTGCACCTCCTCCTCCCCGCGCGCACCCGGCAGTAGTTGCTACCCTCGCTCTCTCACTCTCACGCTAACATTTAAAGGAGGAGATGGTGGAGTGGTGGGTGAGGGAGAGGAAAGGGGGAGAGGGTATTTGAAGGCATCGAGGGAGAGAGAAAAGGAAAGAAAAATGCCTGTAGGTCGGCGCGCGCAGTCTGCGCGCGCACGTGCGTAGACTCGCAATCGTACGTCGCAAAAATTTATTTCCAGATGTTTGGGAAGGCATCCGGACGTCTGGACCAACTCCCAGACGTCTTAAAAATCGTTTGATGTCGTGGGTCTTAACAACATAACAAACTCAAAGGAAGTTTTGTCCCCGAAACTTACCCTAACTAGGGTGCGGAAAAGAATAATATACGCACAACAAAGTTAAAAAGGACCGAAGCCAGTCCAAAATGATGTACCCTCAAAGAGCTCCGGGTACCACTCACGCATCGCCGCCTCAGGCTCCCAGGTAGCCTCCTCGTACCACTGGCTCCTCCACAAAACCTTCACCAGGGGTAGTTGCTTCCATCTCAGACTCCAGACAGCTCTATCGAGAATCTGCACTGGCCGCGACGAACGTGTGCATGGCGTCGGAATCGAAAAGCGTGTAAACAAGTCTGCCGAAAACTGAAACCGTACCTGCCACCACCGATCTCGAAGCTTTGGCATCCCTGTGTGTCAGGGCGTTGATACGCCCCTCGGCCCTAGGTGCGGACGAAGCAGTCACACTCTGCGTTGGACGGGTAGCCGCTGGCCAGTACCCTCCCCGTCACTGCTGTCCTCCTCCTCGCACCTGGAAACCGTGGCCTCCTACTTGCCCTCCAGTGCTCGACGCGGGAAGCATCTACTGACCTCCAACACTAGACGGGCAATCCCTCCTGATGTGGCCCGGTTGGCAACATTGGTAGCAAAGGGGGACTTGACTCCCGCCCTCAGTGGGTCCCTACTGACGACTGGGCAGGGGTCTGGTGCTAACAGCTGGCGCCTGTCGGGGGCCCCCAAAGGCCACTGATGGCCCCGCAAAACGTGACGACTCTCCTGCGGGCGCCACGTGTCTCCTCTCTCGTTGGCCCTGTGAGAAGTCTGGCTGATAGGACCTCTTCCGCCCGCTGTCAGTGTCGCGTGCGGACGGGTTGGTCTCTTTGTACGTCATAGCTACCTCCACCACCCTCGAGAAGGTCGGCAACTTCTGGGGTTTGACATACCCCCGAATAGTAGGCCGGAGCCTCTCGATGAACGTCCAAAGGCGCTCCTCCTCAGTAGCCACGGCTGTCGCTGTGAAACGAGATAGCTCCAGGAAACGCGTACGGTACGCGCTCACGGTCATCGTCCCCTGGCGGAGAGTGTGGAACTCCCGCCTCCTCTGGTTCTACCACGTCTGGGGGAAGTACTGCTTGCAAAAGAGGGTGACGAACTGGTCTCAAGTCAGCTCGTCCCTCTCCTGACCCCTGACCGCCCTCCACGACCTGTGTGCCGTGCTTTCTAGCTGGAACGTGGCAAAGGCCACGCTGCACTCCACAGGGGGGTAAAGGGTGTCAAAAACCTTCTCGATCTACTCGAGCCAATCCTCCGCCTCGGTCGGGTCCTCATCCCCCTTGAAGGAGGGGGGCTTCAACTTCCGGACATGTCCGAAAAGCTCAAAGTGGCGTTGAAGTGGAGATGCTGGTGCGCCTCCAGGTAAAGAAGTCTCGTGCTCGAAAGTGTTGGAGGAAGGTGGGGGCGGTGGAGGCCCATCCCCTCCCCCGCATCTAGCGTCATGTCCGTCACGTAGTCCCACAGAGGATTCCCCCTCCGCAGCCCCAGGTAGAGGCGCTCGTGACGGTGGGTGGTGCTCCTCTCGCACGATGTCCCGTATCAGCTGGGCGAGGTCCTGGGCCCAAATGCTCGGGAGCAGTGGCTGGTCTACTGTTGCGTTGGCCTCAACGCGTCCGCCCCTCCGACCTCGTCCTCGGCCACGTCCACGGCCTGCATCGCTACCTCCTCGTCGAGGCATCTCCTGCAAGGAGACACGAACACGGAACAGAAAAGATGTCAATAAGAATCGATATTCAATGAAGAAGTCTCAAAATAGATGTTGAAAGGTACGTTGTGGTGGCTACCCTAGTTACAGGCACGTGAATTGGTTATTTTCCAGCCAGTTGGTTCACTTCTCAGGATGACCTTTCTCTGATACCATCTTGTTATGACCCGATTTCTGAATCCCTATAGGACACGAGAATCGGACAGACTCGACTGATCCCAACCCCCAGTCGTCCAATGAGAAAGTAATAAAAAGGCAGTAAAATAAACCACATTCACCATGCAAGTAACTAACAGTAACAATAGTACAACAGTAAAGAAAAGAACTACTATAGTACATACCACCACAACAGTACAGAATTTCAAACAGGTACAGAATATGAAGATTACAATAAAAGAGTACAAGTGAAACAGAAATACTCACTACTACAGAAAAATGGTACAAAAGTACAACTACTGGGCTCTACTAGGCCCAGCACCCTCTGCAGGTGTAGGCTCTGGCTGCTCAACACCTGATCCTGAAAAAGGTGATAAATGTGACACATCAGCGAAACGTTGAATAGAGTGGCAACCAGCTAACTAAGAAACAGTAAAGGTGGACAAGTAGCTGTTATTTTTAATTTCTTTATTTCTCTATTTACTAATTCTTGAATTATTTCTCAGATCTTTCTTTTGATCTCAAATGTTCCTCACGCCAACGATCTTGATTGCAATCTTTTCCGAAAAGTAGAAGTAGCACGTGGTGCTCTCCTGGCCGGGAGAGTCCCCCGTGGTGGTCCTACCCTCAGTCAACCACCCCAAGGTCGCTGACAGGCATAACGGTGACTACGGCACACACGATAAACGCACAGGTAGCTACCCCGCACTGGCACGACTTAGTCATTTCCGTTAATGGGTGCACCCAAAGCATAGCACGGAACCAATATAGGGCAGAGCCCTCTCAGTAACAAGGGTCTAGCCCCTCCACAATAACCAAACAGGGGTCTTGCCCCTCCACAGTCCGCGCACCCTCGCCTGACTACCCTAGTTTTCCCAGTGGGCCTAACAAGTCGGTGTAGGATAGCTAGCAGAACCCAGGGGCCCGTGAGGTGGCTAGCGCTCTCCCTCCACTAGTAGCTCTCTCTGGTACTGTGTACGCGAGAGCCAAAAGTCGGTACAAAGTGACCAGACCTAACCCCGGGTCCCTGGGGCGGCTAGCTCCACTCTACACTAAACAGGGGGACAGTCGCTCTTCTTGGTACTCTGTACTCAAGGGCCAGCTCACTTCCCCATCTACTTTCCCAGTTCCATTCTGTTTATCTTCCAAGAGCTCTACACCTAATTCCCCGTAGGAGTCATGCTCATCTTTCTCTGGCCAAGCCATTTTTAGATTTCATCATTTCAATTTTATTCTCATATAGCCCGTGTTTCTAATATTTAATATCAATTTACATACAAGCAGCTCAAATTTAGTTTTCAACAACAGGAATCACATGTAGCAATTACTAGCAATAGTACTCTATATTTCACAAGTAGCTGTTATCCAATTACGGGCAATTATTATTATTTTTATCTACTTTTCCAAGACTGCAATTCATGTATTCACGACATTCGTTTTAGTGTTTCTGTTCCTAAGATTAATGCCACACCCTAGGATCTATCATTCAATCTAGTTTTCAAGTCCTAGGATTTATGCCATACCCTAGGATCTATCATTCAATATGGCTTTCAAGTCCTAGGATTCATGCCATACCCTAGGATCTATCATTCAATTCAGATATGTATTAATGTTTGTAATTAACTAGGAGAAGCCACTCTACCTGCAAAATCGGGAGTAATGGGGGCGTGATCGGCAAGTCCGCGTGCCTCCGCAACCCCCAGAGCCGCAATGGGACGAGGTCCTAACATAAGGATCAATCACAAGAAACCACTCAAAATAGGATACAAGTACTTTAAACAAGTAAAGGAACTAATTCTGAGAAGAACGAAATTTTAAACGCGGAAATCGGACCTCGAACAGACCTTAAACGGGTCAAAAATGACAACTCTGACCCAAATCAGACGTTTGGAACACCTTCCAGACGTCTTAAAAGATGGTCCAGGTCATACCTTACTTCTGCGCTGCTCTTCAGACGTCCAGGATCCCGCTAAACCATCTGGACCTAGTTCCAGACGTCCGTCTATTACTCCAGACGTCTGGAGACGCTCTCCGTCGTCTGGTGACTTGCCCAAACGTCTGATCTGTGTGGGAGGGCGTGTCCTTGCACCTTCCCTAAATGAATCCTGCACGCGTATGCAAACTCTCAACACGACAGGTCTCAGAGCTTTCAGTGGAATGGTCAGCATGGCTGCATCCGCAAAAAAAGAAAAAGATGAGAATATCGTACCTTTCAGACGTCTGGATCTCACTCCAGACGTCACCCGCGTCGTCTGGACATAGGTCCAAACGTCTAATTCTGGGAAATTTTCCTGAATCAGGACCTCCTCGCCTTCCGCCAACTGCGCACGGCCACGCCGCGCCGCTCTCGGCCGCCTGTTGCCTGAGCTGCAGCAGCACTAAGGTAACTTTCCCCAGCACCACGCTCCCGCTGCACGCTCGTCGGCCAGCCCTGGGCTGCTCCGGTGAGCTCGCTCTCTCTTCTTCACGCGCTCTACCTCTTCTCCCTCTCGCTGCACCTCCTCCCCGCACGCACCCGGCAGCAGCTGCTGCCCTCGCTCTCTCACTCTCGCGCTAACATTGGAAGAAGAAGGAGGAGACGGTGGAGTGGTGGGTGAGGGAGAGGGAAGGGGGGAGAGGGTATTTGAAAGTGTCGGGGGAGAGAGAAAAGAAAAGAAAAATGCCTGCAGGTCGGCGAGCGCAGTCTGCATGCGCACGCACGCAAACTTGCAATTGTACGCCGCAAAAATTTATTTCCAGACGTCTGACCAGATGTCTGGACCAACTCCCAGACATCTTAAAAAACGTTTGATGTCGTGGGTCATAACATCCCCGAACACACCCACACCTTCGCACACAGTGTGCCCTAGGCACGCATGCACAGGCATTGTCGAGCCACGCCAACACCCCCAACATCATCGCCGTGCTCCGGCAACCCTTTTTGAACATTTTGACGTGGCCACGAGGCCAATCTTGTGCTTTCAGGTCCTTCATCCCTCTACCATTGACGGGCGAGCTTGAAGCAAGCTTACTGCAACTCCAGGTATGCCAAGCCCAGGTGCAGCTGTCCCAGGTGTGCGAAAGCCCCTCGCGCACACACTCAGGCCCTCAATTGGAGTGGAAGACCTCTGGTGCTGCTATAATCACAAAGGTCATCTCTGCAGGCGCATGCAAGGAAAAGGTCGGACATTTAGTCCCACCTCGGAAGTGAAGGCGCGCCCACACCTACATAAGAGGAAAAAGTGACATAGCTTTATCACCTCATGATGAGAACCTCATCATGAGCCATAACTAGCTCATTTTGACCCAATACAAAGGATAAAAGCTCCTATATATCTCAAGGAAAGGCTTAACTCAGAGAATTCTGAGTTTGAGAAGAAAACCAGTCACAAGGGGTAAAAGTGCAATTTTACCAGTATAATCTGCATACGGGGTAATTCTGGGCCCAAACACAGGTCAAAACAGCTTAATAAGAATAAAAGTGGGATGAGATGATCTAGCAAGGGCTACAGCACTTCCAAGGAACCAAATGATAATCTGTAACCCTAAAACAACCCACTTCAATTCACAAGGTTCGAGGCAAAGTAAAAATAGAATAAACCCTCTAAAATTCATAGAAAAATAATCTCTAGGGTTTAGAACCTTCAATTTGGCCTTTAGAACCCATTTTGACCTACATTGAGAACCATGCCCAATTAATAACTTAATTTGGGTTTTTGCGCAAATTAACCGGTCAAACAAGGTTTAATATGAAAATAAAATTCACCATCAGATTCCTTAGGTCCTAATTAGTCATGTATAAAAACTTGAGCCTAAGAAGAAACCTCCTTGACCGAATTTACACTTTGGTCCTCATATATTTACTCTTTGGCCCTCAACTTTTGAACCCTCGCATTTAGGCCCCTAACTCTCCTTCGTTCTTTGCAAACAGGTCCCTCCTGCAAAACCCTGCCAGCACCATGCTCCGGCGACCTTGCGCGGAGCATGGCGCCGCGCAGGGTGAGGTGGAGGACCTGGCAAGTGTACCGGGGGTGCCCTGCGTCGTCAGCCGTCGCAGGAGCACCCCCATGGTCACTGTAGCCCCCCATACCGGCCGTGCGAACGCACGGACGGTATGGGTTCGAATTCCGACCATGCTCCGGCGAGGGAGACACGTCGTCTCCCTCCGCCTTCCTCCCTGCTTCAACCCTATAAATACCCCCCGCCGCTCCACCGACCAAGGCAGCCTGGATCTGACGGAGAAAACCCCCAATTTTCCTCTCTTCTTCCTCCGGCAGACGCTCACCAGCTCCGGCGACTTCCTCCCCCTCCACCTCGTCGCTCTGCCGCACTACCAGCAGCAGAGACCTTCCCCCCTGCTCTTCCCGCGCCACGCCGCACCCAGCTGGCGCCTCTCCAGCCCTCTGCTCGCCGCCGCCCCTCTCTCTGAGCATCATCTTCTCCGGCGACAGTCGATACGACTGTCGCCCTGTTCCTCCCCCTTCGTCCCTGCAGTTAAGTTAGACTTACTCCCCTTCTCCTCCTCTTTCTTTCCCCGCTTTCGATTTAGTCAATTAAGCCCTCTACCGACCCTGTTCACCCTCGTCCTCTCCGCCTCCAACCACCCTCCGGCGAGCCGCTCCCATCACCTCAGCGACCCACACGGCTCGCCGACCACCGCAGAACCTCCGCCTCCTCACCCTGATCCTCTTCCGCCCCTCCACTTCCCACCAAACACCCTCTGCAGACCCACCGAACACACCCACTCCCTCGCTCACAGTCTGACCTAGGACGACCTAACAGCTCCATCTCGCCCCCTGCAGACCCCCTGACCACCTTCGCCGTGCCACGGCGAAGGTCCCCCGCCTGTCTGATTTGGCCGAGAGGCCGTGCCATTGGTTTCAGGTTCCAGGCCTTGACCGCCATTGGCGAGGAAGCTCGAAGCCTGCTCGAGGTTGCTCCAAGCCGAGATATCCCAGATTGAATAGCCACGGCCAGCGCGGAAGAGTCTCACGCACACACCCTGGCCCTCGATTGGAGCTGTACGCCTCAACAGCCGATGCAATTGGGAGCACCATCCCTGCTGCAGGCGTGAGAGAAACGGGTGCGCGGATAGTCCCACCTCGGAACCTTCTGAAGCCACGCACCCACATAAATTGAAAAACTGCCACCATCTGTTTGCCTCAGTTACCACGGGGTGAGGTCCCTCTCACCCGACCCGACCCGACTCGGCCTCGTCCGTGACCACGCTCCGCGGACCTGGCCCGACCCGATTAGACTGACCTGCACTCCTCGCCCACCACGCACGCCGGTGGGCCTGGACCCGGGCCTGACCCGAACCCGATTACCCGATAGCGCTCTGGGAGAGCTTCCGAAGAGTGATTTCAGAGAGAGAGATACGCGGGGGAGGGGGGTAGCATAGGTTTTTGCCTCTTGACGAATGAGCTCTGAAGTGTGCAGGCCAAAGAAGAAGAAGAAGACCCGCTGAAGAAGAAGGAAGAGCAACGGCCATCGCCAAAGAAGAAAAAGAGAGGTCAAGGCAGGTGAAGACAAAGAAGAAGAAGGAATGAAGAGAAGCAAGAAGCAAGAAAAGAAGAAGACGATCTGACGAAAAAGAAAGAAAGGAAACAAGGAAGAACAGAAGAAGAAGAGCACGAGGGGAAAATCTGAAGAAAGCAGAAGAAAAAGAAGAAGAAGAAGAAGAACAGGAAGAACCAAAAACAAAGAGGAAGAAAGAAGAAAAGAAGCAGAAGCCAATTTTTCATCTCTCTCTCTCTCTCTTTATTTTTGTAATAGAACTTGTATATCTCTAGAATACAACTTGCTCCCTGAGTTCGACCTCGGGAACTCTTTTATTTTTCCGAGTAAAAAATTTTTATATGAAACGTTGGTAACAACCGGCTTTACTACAACGAATTAACAACGGAAACCGACGCTCCATCATTTTGGCGCCGCTGCCGGGGAGCAACGGCTATTCTAGAGGTAAACATTCCTGTATCTTTTAATTTCTGATAATCTCCTCTCTTTTATGCAGCTACAGGAACTCAAGAAGACAAGCAACCACACGACAACCACTCCGAAGACAGGTAAATCTTTTCTCTCACTATTAACCCCTACACTCTAAAGAAAAAGAAAAGAAAAGAACAAGCAATATAGGGCTAACCTGTCTTCCATATTTAGTAACCATAAGAGTTGCATGTCTTCAACTCATTATTTCTGCACACTATCAAGGGTATTTAAGGGCTAACACATTCTTGCTTGAGCCCTAATTACCCAACAAAGAATTAACTGGACCAAGTAGAGCCAACCTAGGATCCAACACTAGGGATTTAGAGACACACTACTTAACTCAAGAATTGAGAAAACCAAATGAAGTGTGCCCAAGCCCTTGTCTGAAAATACCTATACAAGAAAAATCCTAAACAATTGGCTCTCTCTAAACACTTGAACCCTAAAAGACAGGACCTAAAAGCTCTTGAAGAAAACAATAGGTAAAGTTGACCCCTTGGGTTAACCAACCTTAAATTAGGTCACTCTTTGCACTTAAAAAGACTAAAGTTCAAGTGAAACCTTAAGCACCCTGATCTTAAAATTGGTAGACTTAAGAGGTCAAGATCCCCATTCTGGTCTACCTGGAACCGCAGTGACAAGAGAGGTCGGGTGGGGGAAACCCTGTAACCCGTGGGGACGCTCTACCGTGTAGGGGTCTTCGCGGGACTCTCCCTCTCTGGCTGCCCAGGTAATTCTCAGGTGGACGATCTTTCTGATCAAGGGGTCCATCTGCCCCGCACCTCTATAGTCACCCAACACATTTTTGGGTGTCTTGATTGGGTCCATCACCTTCTAAACTTACCTCTCCCAACTGTGCATGTACGGAAGGAGGTCTCTAAGACCACCCTTAAGACCTCCTTTAGAAATTCACTCTCGTCAAGGCCAAGCCTCGACACCCGTGTTTGTGCAGCAACACCCTCACATTATTCTCTCTTCTGATTCAGAACCAAGTTCTTCTTCTTCCCCCATCATGGCTCAGCCAGTTGAGGAAGAAAATAATCTGGAACACCAGCTCCAGCGACTCAATGACCTCTTCCAAAACTTCGTACACCCACCACAGCGTCCTATGATGCGGGACCACTACAATCCTGCTGCGGTGGCAATTGAGCCTCGAGTTAGAATCCCGATTGGAGGACCTGATTCCGAACTAAAGCCCAACATGATTCACGCTATACCTAAATTCCATGGGCTTAATTCTGAAGATCCCTTCCAGCACATCAAACAGCTTAAGCATCTGGCCCACACTTTTGGATCAGATGCGCAAAATCGGGATATTCTTCTCATGAAGATGTTCTCCTTTTCTCTTATGGACAAGGCCGCCCATTGGTATCAAACTCAGACCCGGCCGATCAACACTTGGGAAGAACTTCAATCCGAGTTTTTGAAAAAGTTCTTTCCCGTTGGTCGGACCAACGCCTTGCGCCATCAGATTACACACTTCACTCAACAATCAGGAGAACCTCTCCATGAGGCATGGGATCGTTTTCAGGATCTCATGAGGAAGTGCCCCCATCACGGAGTTCCTAAATGGGAACAAGTCCAATCTTTTTACCAGGGACTCCGTGAGGACATCCGCCTTTTCGTCAATGCAACCTGCGGAGGAAACATCATGGGTCAACATGAAGACACCGTATGGGAGATTCTCGAAAACATGTGCGAGAACTCCATCAACAATGACTCCATGGGATTATTCGACAGGACGAATACCCGCGCAGCGACGAATCTTAAGGGAGCACATGAGACGCAGGGCCTGTCCGCATCAGTCGACCTGGAATTAATGGCCAGTCGATTGGACAAGGTCTCAATTATTGAAAAGAAGGTGGATGAGCTGACTCAGCACTTGCAGCGAGCCACCTCTGCGCGTAACTCCTTTGCACAACCTCCTTCCACACAGGAGACTGTGCAAAACATCCTACACCGATCCTCCCCTGGGATGGATCCATGTCCATCCCCATCTGATTCTTGGACTGGAAGATCATCTGATCCTTTCTTCACCAGCCGGGGGAACTCCATTCCCCCTTTCCCTGATTCTCAGGAGGTTCCTCAGACCTGCGAGGACCTCAACGCCATCCAGAACGACCCATTCTCCAACACTTACAACCCTGGATGGCGAAACCATCCAAATTTTCAGTGGGCGGGAAATTCTCAAACCCAAAGACCACCTTTTCAGTCCCGCCCACAGCCCTCTCATCACTACCAGCCGCCTCAGCCTCGGCCCAACCCTACTTATCCATCAGGGCCAAATCAAGATCAAATGTCCTTAATCCTTCAGACTCTGGCTGACATTCAAAAATCGAATGCGGCCATTCAAAAACAGCACAAGGACGAGCTTACTGAAGTCAAAACTCAGCTGGCCCAGTTGGCAAATTCTCGCCAGCCAGGCACACTCCCTTCCCAACCCCTTCCTAACCCAAATAACGTGCCAACCCAGAAGCGCGTTATGAATCCAAATTTAGGCCACGCTCAATGGATTTATCAGGCCCCTACTGCCCCATCTCCAGACGAGATGGAAGCCTCTACTTCTCGTACGGGATTTCAGCAGCAGCCACCCCTCCTACCAAATCCAAACCAAAATCAGGCCGGATTAAATTCTGTAACAACACGTAGTGGTAAGACAACTCAGGACCAGTATTATCCAAACCACGCCCAGCCTGATAATCATGACCCTAGGATAGTTATCCAAGGTACCGCTGTTCCAGACCCACAACCAGGACCTATCCTAGAGGAACCAACCAAGATCCCGTTTCCCGAGGCCCTGACCAAGGGAAAGAAGACCACCAAACCCGTGGCCCCTGAGGAGGACCTGGTCAAGCTCTTTGAGCAGGTCCACATAAACATCCCCTTGATGGATGCAATCCACCACGTACCAGCTTACGCACGATTTCTAAAGAATATATGTACACCCCAGCGTAAGCCGCGAACCAAGGGAGGGAGCCCAATTGTTCTGTCAGAGCAAGCCAGCTCTGTAATCCTTAGTAGACTCCCACCCAAGGCAAAAGATCCTGGAACTCCCCTGATCTCCTGTAAGATAGGTGGTACCCAATTTGACAGAGCATTGTTAGACTTAGGTGCATCTATAAATCTGATACCCACATCCTTACTTGACCATCTGGAAGAATCTGAGCTGAAACCAACCGAGGTGACATTACAATTAGCAGATCGATCTATAAAGTCACCAAAAGGGATTCTCGAGGATGTTATCGTGAGAGTGCGGGATTTCTATTTTCCAGTGGACTTTATAGTCTTAGACATGGATGCACCTGAGAACCCTAGGGATACACCAATCATTCTAGGGAGACCTTTCTTGGCTACTGCTAGAGCCAACATCAGCTGTGAGGAGGGCCAAATAGAGCTTAAATTTGGAGATCAAACACTGAAAATTGATATATTTAAGGCCCAACAAGGAATTAATTGCGGCGTCATCGAACAAATTTGTGACATCAAGACTTTGGTTGATGAATCACACCTCCAGAATGACTTGAGTATGCCTCATCAACCACAGAAGGATCTTGACCCGCAAACAGAGGAGTCCAATCCGGATGTGAACAACCCAGTAACTCCCACCCTTGAACCTCACATCTATACTGAACCACCCGCTGCTGCTGAAAACCCCATCCTCGAACTGAAACCCCTTCCTGCTCATTTAAAATACATCTTTTTGGGTTCTAATCAGACCCTTCCTGTGATCATCAATTCCAACCTCAATCCTGAACAGGAATACCGTCTGATTGTTGTCCTCCAGCAACATCGCAGAGCCATCGGATGGACCCTCGATGATTTGACTGGAATAAGTCCCTCTTATTGTACTCATCATATCTATTCAGAAGAGGGCACACGACCTTCTCGTGAAATGCAGAGACGCTTAAACCCCAATCTGCAGGAGGTCGTGAAAAAGGAGATCATCAAGTGGTTAGATGCCGGGATCATCTACCCGATCTCCGATAGTCGTTGGGTGAGCCCGATTCAGGTCGTGCCTAAAAAGGCAGGACTCACCACTATAACGACTGAGACCGGAGAAATCATTCCTACCCGATTAGCCAACTCGTGGAGAGTCTGTATAGATTACCGTCGACTCAATTCCTCCACGAAGAAGGATCATTTCCCACTACCCTTCATTGATCAAATTCTCGAAAAACTAGCGGGAAATAGGTTCTTCTGCTTTCTTGACGGGTACTCCGGTTATAACCAGGTGGCAATCCATCCTGAGGACCAAGAAAAGACCACATTCACCTGCCCCTTCGGAACATACGCTTTCCGAAGGATGCCTTTCGGTCTTTGCAATGCACCCGCTACTTTTCAGCGATGCATGCTTGCCATATTCTCAGATATGGTAGGTGATTATCTGGAAGTCTTCATGGATGACTTTTCAGTTTTCGGAGCATCATTCGACGATTGCCTCCAGCACTTGGTCCAGATACTCAGGCGGTGCATCGACGTGAATTTGGTTCTTTCCTGGGAAAAGAGCCATTTCATGGTGCCTGAGGGAATTGTCCTGGGACACTCAATTTCGGAGAAAGGTATCCAAGTGGATCGAGCTAAGGTTAATCTGATTTCTCGCCTTCCTATGCCTAGCTCGATCAGGGACATCCGATCCTTTTTAGGGCATGTCGGTTTTTATCGACGATTTATCCCTGATTTTTCAAAAATCGCACGCCCCCTGACCACTCTTCTCTCCAAGGATGTTCCCTTCGAAATCTCCAGGGAATGCACTCAAGCATTTGAAATCCTGCGTGACCGAGTCACCCAAGCCCCGATCCTACAGTCCCCTGATTGGTCTCAACCCTTTGAGATCATGTGTGATGCATCCGACTTCGCTGTAGGAGCGGTTTTGGGGCAGAAAAATGACAAGAAACCTGTGGTCATTTACTACGCCAGCAAAACACTCGATGAGGCTCAGCGTAACTATACAGTTACTGAGAAGGAGCTGCTAGCTGTAGTATTTGCCCTAGAGAAATTCAGATCATACCTTCTGGGTTCCCATGTCATCATATACTCGGATCACACGGCTGTGAGGCATCTCCTTGCAAAGAAGGACGCGAAACCTCGATTGATCCGATGGATCTTGCTGTTGCAAGAATTTGACCTCGAGATTCGCGATAAAGCGGGAAAACAAAACGTGGTAGCTGATCACTTGTCCCGTCTTCCTTCTGAAATGATAGACCCTTCCGGACCCATCACTGAGCATTTTCCCGATGAGCACCTGCTGACTATTGGTACTAGCCTTCCATGGTTTGCTAATATTGTAAATTACTTGGCATCTCATCAGACCCCGTCCGATTGGCCGAAGGCCAAGAAAGACAAATTACGCTCCGATGCCAAGTATTACATTTGGGAAGACCCGTACCTCTTCCGCATAGGTGCCGATCAGATCATCCGGAGATGTATCCCGGAAGGGGAAGTCAACAATATCCTCTCTTTCTGCCATGACCAGGCATGCGGTGGCCATTTTGCCGGGCATAAAACCGCATCAAAAGTCCTCCAGTGCGGCTTTTACTGGCCCACACTGTTCAAAGACGCATACAGTCATTGCAAGGCATGCAGTCGTTGCCAGACTTTGGGCAACATGAGCCATCGCGACATGATGCCTATGCAACCGATGCTAGTATGCGAAATCTTTGATGTTTGGGGGATTGATTTTATGGGCCCCTTTCCTGTTTCGGATGGTTTCGAATACATTCTGTTGGCTGTGGACTACGTGTCCAAATGGATCGAAGCCATACCGACCCGAACCTGTGATCACAAAATCGTTCTCAAATTCATTCATCAACACATTTTCTCAAGGTTCGGGATTCCTCGTGCAATAATCTCTGATGGGGGGACCCATTTCACAAATGCTCAGTTTAGGTCACTGATGACCAAATACGGGGTGTCTCACCGAATCTCTACTCCTTACCACCCCCAAACTAATGGTCTAGCTGAGCTGTCGAATCGGGAGATCAAGAAAATCCTACAGGTCACTGTTCGACCTGACAGGAAGGACTGGTCGTCCCGACTTCCGGAAGCATTGTGGGCCTATAGGACCGCCCACAAGACCCAATTGGGCATGTCTCCCTTTAGATTGGTGTACGGAAAGGCATGCCACCTTCCCGTCGAACTGGAGCATAAAGCCTATTGGGCAGTACGGAACTGTAATCTAGATCTTTCTAAGGCTGGGACCCACAGAAAACTCCAAATCAGCGAGATCGATGAATTACGCACAGACGCGTACGAGAACTCGCAAATCTACAAGGAGCGGGTTAAAGCCTTCCACGACAAACACATCTCGAGAAAGATCTTTCATCCTGGTCAAAAGGTCCTACTCTTTGATGCCCGACTCAAACTCTTCCCAGGAAAACTGAGATCTAAGTGGGTCGGACCATATTTGGTCCGACAGGTTTTTGGAAATGGAGCAATCGAAATCAGTCCACTCAGCCACGATTCTGAACCTTTCATCGTGAATGGTCAAAGACTCAAGCCGTTCATTGATGTAACTTCTACTGATTTGGCTGAGGCATCTCATATCCTCCTTTCCCCTTGAGCTTATTGCGCCCAGCCGATGGCGTAAAACTCAGCGCTTAACGGGAGGCAGCCCGTCATTCTCTTTGAAAACCTGAAACTTGTTCTGACACCTTTCAGCACTCGAAGTTCACCCTGAACTGAGACCCCCTAGGTTACAATGAGGACATTGCAAATCTTAGGCATGGGGGGGTAGGAAAGTGCAAAAACTTGTAAGAAAAGGTTTCAAGCAAAAAAATTCACATATGCCAAAAATACCATAAAAATTAAAAAAATTTTTCAAAAAAGAATAAGAGGAAAAGAGGAGAAGGAAAATTTTGTGAAGGAGAAAAGAAACAAAATGAAAAAGGAGCACAAAATTATAAGAAAAGTTGATAGTCATTAGTAAGGAACTAAGGAATTAACCTAAGTTCTAGACCTCATTCAAGAAAATAACTGAAAAGTGCACAATGAGATTAGTAAGAATGCAAACCTTAGGCATTCTTGAATAGACTCTTAGTACTCATTAAGATCTGGACACTCCTCAAGAGGTTGAGGATAATGAAAAGCTGAAGTATTAGGTCTAAGGCTTAGGGAGTATTCGGCCTCGTTAACTAATTTTTGGTTTACGGGACTCAGTAACCTAAGCACCCTAATCTCACACACAGCCTGGTTCAGTAAGCATAAAAATCAGAATCACGCAGAAGCGTCGCAAAAATCTGAAAAGAACACCTAGAATAGGAATGGCCGATCAACACAAGTTGATTTGGACGAGTTCCCAGCGCGGAGAGGCGGGAAATCTCCTCGAAGATGCGTAACAAAATATCATCTCCTCGGTGCTTGTCTCTTAGGATATTTACATATCCTACGGGGGGCATGTAAGCACTCTGCTGGTTCAGATTCCATGGATGGCATTATCTCGAAATGTCAATTGCCAGGGTCTGGATTCGGCCACGGAATACCATGGATGGGATTATCTCGAAATCTCAATAGCCAGGGTTCCGGGGGTTGCCATGGGCGGTGCTATCTCGAAGCATCGATCGCCAGGAACCCTTGAGGATTGATGATGGGAGCAAGGAATCTGATACAGACCGTGTTGAAAAGCCAATCCTAGACTAGAACTAAAAAGAAAAAGAGAGAGAAAACTCTCCAAACAGAAAAAAACTTTCTATCTCTCTCTCTTACAAAACGCACTGCGAACTGAGCCAGGGCTAAAATCATTTCAAGCACGGGTGCTTTAACCACGAAGTCCAATAAACCTTAGGTTAGTTCTTGTGGGCCTTAAAAACCTTTGCTAAAAGACTGAGGCTAAGGTTAGACAGATTTGGATCTTGATTGGTACTAGAGTATCTTTTAGGCCTATGGTCAGCATTCTAACCTAATCTATGCTCAAATAAAAAAGCACTTATCTAAAACCATTGAAAACTTCATGGTCTAGAACAAGGGTTGAAACCTTAAGTTTTTTTTTGCTAAGGGACTAGCAAAAGCTAGGCATGGGGGTATGATGAGAACCTCATCATGAGCCATAACTAGCTCATTTTGACCCAATACAAAGGATAAAAGCTCCTATATATCTCAAGGAAAGGCTTAACTCAGAGAATTCTGAGTTTGAGAAGAAAACCAGTCACAAGGGGTAAAAGTGCAATTTTACCAGTATAATCTGCATACGGGGTAATTCTGGGCCCAAACACAGGTCAAAACAGCTTAATAAGAATAAAAGTGGGATGAGATGATCTAGCAAGGGCTACAGCACTTCCAAGGAACCAAATGATAATCTGTAACCCTAAAACAACCCACTTCAATTCACAAGGTTCGAGGCAAAGTAAAAATAGAATAAACCCTCTAAAATTCATAGAAAAATAATCTCTAGGGTTTAGAACCTTCAATTTGGCCTTTAGAACCCATTTTGACCTACATTGAGAACCATGCCCAATTAATAACTTAATTTGGGTTTTTGCGCAAATTAACCGGTCAAACAAGGTTTAATATGAAAATAAAATTCACCATCAGATTCCTTAGGTCCTAATTAGTCATGTATAAAAACTTGAGCCTAAGAAGAAACCTCCTTGACCGAATTTACACTTTGGTCCTCATATATTTACTCTTTGGCCCTCAACTTTTGAACCCTCGCATTTAGGCCCCTAACTCTCCTTCGTTCTTTGCAAACAGGTCCCTCCTGCAAAACCCTGCCAGCACCATGCTCCGGCGACCTTGCGCGGAGCATGGCGCCGCGCAGGGTGAGGTGGAGGACCTGGCAAGTGTACCGGGGGTGCCCTGCGTCGTCAGCCGTCGCAGGAGCACCCCCATGGTCACTGTAGCCCCCCATACCGGCCGTGCGAACGCACGGACGGTATGGGTTCGAATTCCGACCATGCTCCGGCGAGGGAGACACGTCGTCTCCCTCCGCCTTCCTCCCTGCTTCAACCCTATAAATACCCCCCGCCGCTCCACCGACCAAGGCAGCCTGGATCTGACGGAGAAAACCCCCAATTTTCCTCTCTTCTTCCTCCGGCAGACGCTCACCAGCTCCGGCGACTTCCTCCCCCTCCACCTCGTCGCTCTGCCGCACTACCAGCAGCAGAGACCTTCCCCCCTGCTCTTCCCGCGCCACGCCGCACCCAGCTGGCGCCTCTCCAGCCCTCTGCTCGCCGCCGCCCCTCTCTCTGAGCATCATCTTCTCCGGCGACAGTCGATACGACTGTCGCCCTGTTCCTCCCCCTTCGTCCCTGCAGTTAAGTTAGACTTACTCCCCTTCTCCTCCTCTTTCTTTCCCCGCTTTCGATTTAGTCAATTAAGCCCTCTACCGACCCTGTTCACCCTCGTCCTCTCCGCCTCCAACCACCCTCCGGCGAGCCGCTCCCATCACCTCAGCGACCCACACGGCTCGCCGACCACCGCAGAACCTCCGCCTCCTCACCCTGATCCTCTTCCGCCCCTCCACTTCCCACCAAACACCCTCTGCAGACCCACCGAACACACCCACTCCCTCGCTCACAGTCTGACCTAGGACGACCTAACAGCTCCATCTCGCCCCCTGCAGACCCCCTGAGTCCCCCGCCTGTCTGATTTGGCCGAGAGGCCGTGCCATTGGTTTCAGGTTCCAGGCCTTGACCGCCATTGGCGAGGAAGCTCGAAGCCTGCTCGAGGTTGCTCCAAGCCGAGATATCCCAGATTGAATAGCCACGGCCAGCGCGGAAGAGTCTCACGCACACACCCTGGCCCTCGATTGGAGCTGTACGCCTCAACAGCCGATGCAATTGGGAGCACCATCCCTGCTGCAGGCGTGAGAGAAACGGGTGCGCGGATAGTCCCACCTCGGAACCTTCTGAAGCCACGCACCCACATAAATTGAAAAACTGCCACCATCTGTTTGCCTCAGTTACCACGGGGTGAGGTCCCTCTCACCCGACCCGACCCGACTCGGCCTCGTCCGTGACCACGCTCCGCGGACCTGGCCCGACCCGATTAGACTGACCTGCACTCCTCGCCCACCACGCACGCCGGTGGGCCTGGACCCGGGCCTGACCCGAACCCGATTACCCGATAGCGCTCTGGGAGAGCTTCCGAAGAGTGATTTCAGAGAGAGAGATACGCGGGGGAGGGGGGTAGCATAGGTTTTTGCCTCTTGACGAATGAGCTCTGAAGTGTGCAGGCCAAAGAAGAAGAAGCAGACCCGCTGAAGAAGAAGGAGCTGCTGCACTGTAGCGAAGGCATTGTTAAGTCGTCTCAGCACCGGGGCAGACGACGGAAGGTCAGCAGCCAAAGAAGAAGAAGACCCGCTGAAGAAGAAGGAAGAGCAACGGCCATCGCCAAAGAAGAAAAAGAGAGGTCAAGGCAGGTGAAGACAAAGAAGAAGAAGGAATGAAGAGAAGCAAGAAGCAAGAAAAGAAGAAGACGATCTGACGAAAAAGAAAGAAAGGAAACAAGGAAGAACAGAAGAAGAAGAGCACGAGGGGAAAATCTGAAGAAAGCAGAAGAAAAAGAAGAAGAAGAAGAAGAACAGGAAGAACCAAAAACAAAGAGGAAGAAAGAAGAAAAGAAGCAGAAGCCAATTTTTCATCTCTCTCTCTCTCTCTTTATTTTTGTAATAGAACTTGTATATCTCTAGAATACAACTTGCTCCCTGAGTTCGACCTCGGGAACTCTTTTATTTTTCCGAGTAAAAAATTTTTATATGAAACGTTGATAACAACCGGCTTTACTACAACGAATTAACAACGGAAACCGACGCTCCATCACCTCACATCCACGGGGTGAGGTCCCACTCACCCGATCCAGTCCCGTCTGTGCTCACGCCCTACAGACCTGGCCTGACTCGACCTGACTGCACACCTCGCCCACTACCGCACGACGGTGGGCCTAATCCTGAGTACACAGCCGACTCGAATACCTGACTGTTCGTGTGGCTCTAAAAGAGCGTATCCTAAGAGAGAAAAGAGAGGAGAGTTGCGTGCGGGTAGGGATAGGTTTTGCTACAGGTTCTTCAGGCCAACACTTAGCCGTAGCCAGAAGGGAGAAGAAGAGAAAGAGAAGAAGGAAGAAGGTTGAAGAAGAAGGAGAACCCAAGGCAGACGAAAGGCAAAGGCAAGAGCTGAAGAAGAGGAGACCAGAAGAAGAAGAAGGAAGAAGAAGGAGAAGCTGAGGCAGAAGAAAGTCGAAGGTAGAAAGAAGAGAAAGAGAAGAATCATGAAGACAAAAAGAAGTCAGACAGAAGCCCAAGAAGAAGAAGAAGGAAGGAGAAGACGGAGAAGAGAAAGAAAAGAAGAAATCACTTTAAGTCGTCTGATTAAAGAATCAGACGACAGATTTTAGTATCCATTGCATAGTTATTTTGAATATATTGTAGGAGTATTTGGTGATCTACATCACCATTTTACTCCTATATTTTTGCACTCTAATACTGCTATTACTGCAATTTCTTCCAGTTTAAATTGTGATCTTGATTTCTAAATACCAATTTACTCCCTGTATTCGACTTCAGAAATATTTTCGAGTAATAAAATTATGTCTATTTTGAACACTTTTTCGGCTATACTACAACGTAATACTCTTAAACACCGATTCAACGCTCTCAACAGGCATTCAAAGTTGCAAAAATCCAAATCTTAAGACATCAATTTCCAATCCAGGTTATTCCAATTCAAGCCTTTGACTTGGCCTTACTCAAATTTGGTTGCTTTCTCCTCATCAGTTTTCTATCTCGATGTCAACACTTTTGTGTATATCTCTCCGATGGACCACTGGGTCTCTTATTCCTAATTTTTATCTCCATATTTTTTTCAACTCTTTTTCTATAGGATCGAACACCCATATGTAGCGAGGTGTTCTTTTACTTGATGGAAGGAAGGGTAGCATCCATTTGTACCAAGATACTTTATTTGGTGGATAAAACTGCATAAGCACCCATTTGTAGCGAGGTGCTTAACTGCATGGTGTATTATTCTTTTTTTCTTTTTCTTTTCTTTTTTTTTTATTTTTTCCTCATTTTTCTTACCTATATAATACTCCATATCCTTTTTCTAGGTGAGTGGCACATCCTTCACCCTTTCAAGAGATGCCACGCGAAAATCCTTGGACTAAAGAGGATTTAGAATCGATCTCTTAACGTCTGTGTTTTCGCAGTTTCAGATGCCAACAAGACATCTCTATGTGTGTGAATTTTGGATGCTTAAGTTACTTAGCTCTCAAACCAAAGCTTGGACAGTAAAGCCATTTACTCTCAGGTCCTTTAATACTTTTAGTTTCCTCTCGTAGGATCTATCAAGACTCAACTCGCTAAGTCTAAACAAATGTCCTTAGTTGATTAAGCTAACTATAGCCTGATAAACCTTAAGATTAAGATTTTACCAACTCTTTACTTTTTCCTTTTTTTTTTGAAACTGAGAGGAAAGCTATTGTGCTATGATAGAAATCCAAAGGGCAGTCTTCACTTAATTAACTCTGAATATCTGGCCTTTTCACTTAACTTGGTGGTAAAAACAGATGTTCAAAAAGCACAAGGACTTAGTCTAATTGACCAAAATTTCGCAAACAGATGCGTGTTTTGAAAAGATTATTTAAGTAAAAATCTAAATAAGGATTCAATGCTCTTATAAAATACTATTTATAAAACATATATATATATATATATTTGGTTTCTGACCTAAAAGCAAAATTAAGCTTTTAAATACTAATATAATTAAGTATACATATATTTTTGGTATCTTCTTTTTCTTCTTATTATAAGTGTAAAACCCTTTATTATTTTTATGATTTTGTAATTATTTTCAATTTTAATATTTGTATTTTTTTTTATGCTTTATAAAATTTTCAAATTTTTATGAATTTTTCAAATTTTTAGAGTATATTTGGCTTTTCTAAAAAAAATTAAATTTTAGGTATTTCTATTTTTTTAATTTCATGGATATTTAATTTTTTTTGTGTTTTTATATTTTTACTTTTATCTACTAATACACTTGCAGTGAAAATGTCACTTCACACCCTCCTAAGCTAAAATATTACAATGTCCTCATTGTAAAAAGGGTGGAAAAGATATTACACTTCACTTAGTGTAGGGTGATGGAAGGAGTCGGAAAGCGGAGATCAAAGATCTTTGTGCCGACAATTTCTATTCTGACCAAAAGTCAGAGTGATCAACTGGACTAAGTGAAGGTAAGTAGTGTAAAATAAGTGACAATTCAGGTACAAATTCGAGTGTATGTGTAGAGAAAAGTGTGAAAAACAGGAAACAACTATATACACGGTGCTAAGTTTTACGCCTTCAGTTAGGCGTAAACCCTAGTAAAGAACTATAAAAAAAGTATGTATGGTAAAATCAAAGGAGCTATGGAAGAATTGGTTCAAGAAAATAGGAAAACATATAAAACCACCCGAGTAATATTCGTCCTGAGATTGCCTAAAACAAATCTTGCAGCACCAAAATCAGATTCTTTTGAAAAATCTCAGAAAGATTAGAGTGGATCTCATAAAAAATAGATCTGAATTGGGTTGAGATAAAGATATCAAAGATTGAGACAATTTGAGAAGTGATTCCAACTAAGTTAAGAAGATCAGTAGAGTCAGTTCTGATTCTCAATAATAGGTGGGTCATTTTGATACAACAAAGGCTGCTGATGCGGGTTTGGTGGATCATTTTCAGGAAGTACAGAGGATGGGTTTTGATTCGAATCAAAGGCCTGATTGATGAAGTGTACTTGGCCCTGATGTTGCCTAGGGTTTTGCAGATTCCTAGGATTCGGAATTGGCTGAGATGGAAGAGTACCTGGTTGACGAGACTCAGCCAAAAGCGTGATCTGATTTCGTAAATTAGCCAATTCTATCTTACATTGCCTTTGATCTCAGTGAGAGCTTCAGCATTCTGTCGCTGACTCTCTGTAACAGCTCGCAAAATCTGATCAAGTTGCATATCTCTATTCGGCCCTTACAATTCTGCATACTTGCGAGATTGGGCCTCGCATTCAGTTGCTGAGAAGGCAACGAAGGCGGGTTTTGATGGGTCTGATTTGATATGATGGTCTTTGATTTTGATCAACCTAAGAGAAATTTGGGTGGCTTCTCAATCCAGGATTATAGGTATTAGAATAAAGATTTGATCTTGAAGTGTTTTCTTGAATGGCGTGTAAATCAAAAAGATAAGACATGTTTTCTGCAATAGGAAATGTAGGGAAAAGGGTGGGAAAGATGTGGCAACAAAGGTCCCTCCTTGGGTTGGTGCAGGAGTAGATAGAAAACCCAAGGAAGATGGATCTCTCGAATCTAGATAATTCACAAATTCCCTCCTCGCGGGAATTTGCAAAACAGGTAAACGTGTGGGATTTTGCGTAGCGAGAAGAGTCGTAAGAGATTTCATCGTGTTTCTGACCTCATCAAGAAGCTTCACTACGGAAAGCAGTCTAAATGCAAGGATAAATATTTTCACAACTACACATGCAATATAACTAAGCAAATAAGAAAAAGGCAGCAACGAAAAGTAGAATAGAGTTCAAAAAGAACCATACTCCATAGGTGGAAAAATAAAATTTACTAGCTAGCCATCATAACTAAAGTAGAAGGGACATAAATATCAACAGGTTCCAACATACTAAAAGTACTCAGTACAGTAAATAGGGCCTCTGAAATGAAAACTATAAAATAGCCGAACTGCTGCTGGGCTCAGCTAGGCCTAGAACCCTCTACAGCTGGTGGTGCTGGCTGCTCAACTCCCTGACCTGAATAGATATACATATTGTTGGTGCTAGAGTACCACGATCGTTTGTTTTGAGGATAACAAAACACGTGTCATTTAACATTTGCACTTGGAGTCTTAGATTTCAGGCAAATTGCAAATGGAGACGTGATTAGACGGAGTTCGAACTCGCATCCAGGATGGATTGGTGGAGGTTGATGGAGAATAGAGGAGATTCGCGAGGAGCGATAGATTGAAGATGGAAGGACAAGAAGAATATGATAGAATTCTGTTTAATTCTTTCATGTACTTTTGTCTTTATTTCCTTACTCTTTTTGTTCCTTAGAATACCATGTTAAAGAGACTCAAAGTACCCTAACAGTAGTCCTAGGAACACCTGCACAACCCTAGGATACTTAGGTTTTTTGTAGAAAACTTAGAAAACCAATATAAGGTTCAAACAGCATTTCCAGACGTCTAATTCCAAAATCAGACGTCTGATAATATGTTTTAAGACGTCTGACTGTTGATTCAAACGTCTGATAACATTAGGCTGGACTTAGCTAGCTCTGTCTGATGAAATTAGACGTCCAGACCTTAGTCCAGACGTCTTATAAGACGTCTGATGTGTTTGCCAGACATCCAATTAGTGGACCGTTGGCTGGCTTAACAAACACTGGAGGATATGACCGTTAGAGCCTTATCAGACATCCTTAAGCCTTTCCAGACGTCTGATAAATGACCATTTTGCCTCGGCTGACCCAAAATCTCTTCTCAGAGATTTTCTAGCCGTTGCAACGCTTGGAAATCCATTCCCGCAGAAAAAGTAGGTTACCAGACGTCCAGACATAGTGCCAGACGTCCTGTATGTCATTTGATGGACTTGCAGTAGAACCCTGTTTAGATCTAATTCAAGTCAGGAAAAAACCCGCATAAAATCAGACGTCTGACCTTATTTTCAAACTTCTTAAAGTAGTTTCCCAGACGTCTGATGCCAGGATCAGACGTCTGATAACCCTGTCAGTGCAATCATTATTCCTGATCTCGGCCTGATTCTCTTGGGCTTTGCTCCCAACGGCTATGGAAGCTTTCCTAAGCCTTCCAAAACCTTCTTAAGGCCTTTATAAATAGAGAGAAACCTCTTGCACACAAACACACACCAAGATACACTTAGACACACCAAGAACAAGCATTTCCACTCTTTTGTGTTCAAAAAGAATCTCTTGCTCTCCAAGCTCAAGTTCTACATCTTGAGAGCATCAAGCATTTGCGCACCCGCTTTCCCGCCGTAGTTCACGAGAGCAACGTTGCGCCGTCGTGTAGCTCACACACCCGCGTCATCGATTCGATGCATTCCTTGCAAAGGGGAGTTTCCTAATTCCTATAGAAGCTAGGTTTAAATCTTTGTTTGCTCTATAGGACTATATTTGTTATTTTATCTTTGTTCTTTGGTTGGGTATTCGCTTTGCGAATTCCCGTCTCCTTCGTGGGACAAAATCCTTCTCGTGAAGAGAAGGGATTGGGGAATGCTACCCTCGCACTTGTAGCGTGGTTGTATTTGAGGTTGAATCACCCTCGTTTAAGTGATTCGTTTAGTGGATTTGATCAACTTGGTTGATCGGAAAATCCTAACTCGAGAGGGTTAGGTGGTAATTTTCACCCTGTTTGGGTTTCCACCTAAAAATAATTGTGTACCTTGTGTGATTGAATTTTGTGAGATTGTTTTATTTTATTTCCACAATTTATTACGTCACACTCTCCTAGTAGGGCGATTCTACACATATATGTTTTGTCAGCTAATGCTGAGTAGAGTGGCACACAAGACATTTAATGCATTTAAAATAGAAAGAAAGGAATAAACCATTCATGCATCTTACAGTTATTCATTGTCATCTAGTTTCCTACATATTCAACTATGTGTTTAATTATTCGTGTATTCTAGTAAAGGGCTACATCATCATTTAATCCACATGTTCCATAAGGGAACGATCTTGATGCAGTTTTCCCGTGATGCAGGATGACACATGGCACTCTCCTAGCCAGGAGAGTACCTTGCGGTAGTTCTACACTCGATCTACTACCCAAGGTCACGGTCGCGACGTAGCTATGACTAAGGCACACGTGATAAACACACAGGTAGCTATCCCGCACTAGCACGCAATCAGTCCTTTCCACTAGCGGGTACGCTCAACGTATAGTACAGAACAGAACAGGGACCACACCCAACAGTCCGCGTACTCTCGCTCGACTGTCCTAGTTTGCCTAGTGGGCCTGATAAGAGTTGGTGTAGGGAGGCCAATCCTAACTCTGGGTCCCAGCCCAAGGGGCGGCCAACTCTCTCCCTACACGGAAGTGACAGTAACTCTCCTCGGTACCACGTATATGAGGGCCAGCTCACTTTCCATACCCAAGTCCGAACTGCCAACCAACATGCCCGTAGGCAGTGTATCCCATCATACATCAGACATCCATATTACTACACTTTAATTGCTTTCCTAGTTCTCTGTAGGGTTTATGAATAGTACACGTATTATTTCATTACTTGACATGTATCTTTATCACATTCTTACTTCTAGTTCTTATAGCTGGTAGCTCGTGAATTCACAGGATAAGCAATCATCACATCATTTTAAATATTTCATTTCTTACAATAGAGAATTTAATCACATGCACTCTTAATTTATAGCAAGCAAGGTTCATGCATCGAATATAAACATTCACATTCTTAGTCCTAAGGTTCATCTCGTGTCCTAGGTTTCGAGTAGATATTTCTAATTTTAGCATGCACTTTAATATTTCAAACCACAAGAGTAGAGACGACCACTCTACCAAAGTGTACGAGAGATATGAGGGCATGAAGAGTGGATCCCGATGTATCCACGGGTCCCGTATGTACTACAAACTAGAGACCTATTCCAAACAGTTGATCACACCAATCATTGACATTGTTGACCATTAAGTCAAACAAGCTCAAAACAATATGGATACGACCCTAATACGTAAGAAATTTCGAAATAATGTCAACGATACTTTGTTTCCGCAAAATCGACTTCGTTTGGGCCTTGAACCGTCCCAAACACACGCACCCTTACCAAAATCAGACGTCTGAGGAGAGTCCTAAACGTCTCGAACGAGTACAGGATCTCACCTTGCGTTCCTGCGTCTGTCGCTGTCGTCTGCTTCCCCTCACTGTCGTCTGAAGGTGTCTCTGGACGTCCTAAAGTGCCTTGATTGTTGCACCAACACGCCTTCCCAACATCCCTGGTACCTGTATGCCACCAAACTTCCTAAGCTCCCTCCGGACGTCCAATGATGCCTCCAGATGTCTGGCGAACGTCGCAGACGTCTAATAATGCGGAAAGATGACCCCCAGCCTCGCACACAAAGCCTTCCTCGCAGCTCCTCTCTTCCTCTGCTCCCAACCTCACCCTCTCTCAATTTTCTTTCACTCTCTCCCTCTTACGCCCTCCCTCCCTCAGCTACGCACCTCTCTGTGGCAAGGGAGGAGTCGGTGGATGTGGGAGGAAGGCTGCTGTGGTGGAGAACAAAATGGAGGAGGGGGGAGGGGGGTATGGTGAGCATGGAGGTATGGTGAGGGGTATGGGGTATGGTGGGGGGGTTATTGCGTTAAAACCTCTCAACAACTAAAATACACCGCATGGGATGCTTTTGATTTGCAAAAATTCTGACAAGACTCCTAAAGTTTGGAAAAAATCTAAACGACCTTTGGGAAAGGTCATTTCACTAGTTTTCAAAGGTGTAACACCCTTAAGATAGTTTTACACAGCAAAATCATGAAATTAAATAGTAGGACTACCTGTGACTTGAACTTAGGTTGTGGAGTTTGCTTTCAAAGGTATTCTCTTGTGGCGATCCCAAAAGTAGTACCATTCATAGTCGAGCACAAAGACAGCCAAATAATTTTCGGAAAAACCCATCCTACTTGGATTCCTTGGAGAGGTTGGTTTTTTTACCTCGCAAGATCTTCCATGACATCGCTCACAGAAGGATCTGCCTCCATCTCGCTTACCAAGTATTTGACCCGCTCCATATCATCTTTTAGATTATCTACCTTTATCTTCAATTTCTTCGCCTCCTCAGCCACATGCATCGTTCGTTCTTTCCTCTGCATCAAATCATTGCCCTTCTTCGCTTCCCCATCCCAATTGTCCAGCACCGATTGGACCTTGTACTGCCCGATTAACTGCACGAATTTCTCGTACTCGCTAGAAACCAGTCCATGGTTCTTTTGGATCACTTTGCACAAGGAAAATAGCTCTCTTGTCTTAGGGATCCCTTTCTTCTTCTCCTTGATGTCATCCTCTCTTGCCTTCCGATACGCCTCCCAAGCATTACCAGCAGCCACCACCACTACGACGGGCGGTATGAACAGGCTGGCTGACGGTCCTGGTTTAATACAGAGGATGAATGAGCCGACCGCAAGGACACCATAGATGCTGACGGTTGCCATCCTCATCGTGCTCCCCGATGCAATGGCACGATCGTACTTGCCCTTCAGTTGGTTGATCTCCGTGAGCATCTCATCCGCATCATGGTATTTCTCCATCACCTTACACGGGTTTCCTCCACCAACGAACTCCTTCACCGCCTCTTTGTCAACTTCCCCACTACCAACGTCGTGGGGACGAAAGATCTTGTGTAGTTGATCGAGGCGGGACGAGGTTTCTTGGGATTCACGCAATGCCTCGAGGAAGTTGGGGATGTACTTGGTGACGCTTGCCACTATGGTCGAGTTGATATTCTTTTCGCCTTGTGTGTCTGCCATGGAATTGCTTGATGCTTGCTCAACGATAACGTTCTCGAGCACGATCTCCTGCCTTTCCGGCTTCACGAACACTGTCATCGCCTTGGACGGGTTGCAAACGTTACATTTGATGGCCACATCGCACCAGGAGTGGTCCCCCGAGAACCGCTCCGGAGTGGACTTCTTGTGCAAGGCATAGCTCCGCCTCCTCTTGACCTCCGCACGGAGGGGGTACCGGTTCGAGTCCCTTGGACTTGCCCGCATGGCATGGATTCCGACGCTTGTGCTCACCCGCGATTTGTCCCCGGTGGGAACCTGGGTTATCAAATAAATTTTAACAAAAAAACCAAAAACAAAAAGTTAGGTGAAAATAGCAATAAATTTATTTGAAATAATATGATATAAATATCTCAAACGACTAGGCATATGTGTAAAAATATCTCTCACCATAGGTAATATTTTAGATGAAAATTTAAAAATTAATATCATTTCATATGAATATGTTATTTATCAAATTTGATGTTAATCTGACATTTCTAATACAAATTTAATAGGGTTCAATTTCGTGATACTTAGGTCGTAAAAAATTAGTCTCATTTGATATAAGAGTCAGAGTATATTTAAATTTGATGTATAACATATTTATATAAAGTGATCTCAATTCCTAAATTTTCAATCCAAAATATTACTTGTGATGGAAGATAGCAAGTCACTTGTATGCTCCCAACCCTCTATCTGAAATATCCCATCTAATTTCTGTGAGCATTATTTGTTTGTAGGAATTGATCTGTTTATGATGTATTTATATCTTTTAAGCTCGGGTTACAATCTCAGGATAAAGCTCTCAATCTTAGGATTATCTAATTCAAGTGGAGAAGATGGGATGAACTTATTCCAAAATTATATGAGAGAACACCAATACCTATCTTCTGAAACATCTGATGATTTAACTCATATTTCCTCCTAAACATAAAATTAAATATAATCCTATATTTATCTCACAATCACACCACTTATAAAATTAATCCATCAAAATATATCCCTCAAAACAAATGGAATCAAGAAGTGTCTAATATTTTTTTCTAGAATAAGTGTAGGTCCCTGATATTTAGTTTGGAGACTTGGTGGTGCACATACGAGGAGATTTTTAAAGTCATGCCCTATCAATATTTAATAATTACATCCACTCTCCCATAAACTTAATAATTACATTTATATCTATACAAACTTACTAACTAGATAGATCATATCCCTAGATTATATCTTCGTTAGATTTGATGTTCCCTTTAACTCTAACAATTAAAAAATTAAAAATTATATCGACACCTCCACCCTAAAAAATTACATCAACACTGCCTTTCTTCTCTCTTTTTCTTTTATCTCACTTCTTTGTTTGTCTCCTCTCGGCTCTTTCCTCCTCCTCAAGTTCTGACTGCACCTCCTATCCGGAGATAGCTGCCAATCATCGGAGGAAACGGTTAAGGGGTATACCTGACTAGCAAACCCGAAAGGGAATTCTTGTTTAATCATGTGTGCAGGTAATAAAAAATTTAGACTACCGTATACGGAGGAAGAATTTAATTTATTACGATGAAATTCATTATTCTTGCAAATCAAGATAACGAACACTGGACCACTGAAAAATAGCGAGTGGATTCCCCATGGATTTTCTGTGTGAGAGAGAGAGAGAGAGCGAGAGAGAGAGAGAGAGGTGAGGGTGATCAATTTTTGTTTTGGAAGTTGCGGACGCATGTCTCGTGTGTATTAAGGCACTTACAAAGAATCAACTACCAACTCTGCTGGTAACAAATATTGACCTCCTTATTCAATAAATGACTGTTCAACTGTTTAGGAAGTAAATAAATAGTGTTAGCTAGCTACACCAGAACCACAACTGAATCTCACAAGGGATTTCAATATATACTAATTTTAATATATATTTTGATGAATAATGTAAAAATTAATTATATGACCAATCGATGTATCTTAATTTTTAATCGATGAAAAATTAATATATCGTATATTATAAAATATATTATCTGATATATATTATTTTTCGATCGGTGAGATTTCTAAAATATTGATCGACAATTAAAATATACCTTATGTTATAAAATAAGGTATATTTTTATTTTTTAATTAATATTTTAAATTAAATTTATACTATATAATTATATATATGTATATTATTTTATATTAAATATTAATTTTTAATAAAAAAATATAAGATGAGAAAATGGATAACATAAAGGAAATTTAAATTGAACGGACATGATAAATGATGTATAAGAAAAATAAATTAAGAAAGAAAATAAGAGAGAGAGAGAGAGAGAGAGGTGGAGCCGAAGAGATGGCAGCGAGAGGAGAGAGAGGGTGAAGTGGCGAGGGCAAATGTAAACACGGATGGTAGGCGACAAAAAAGGGTACAATATTCTTAAGATTTACATCGAATGCCACGTAAAGCTACAGGAAATGAATCGGGGGTGAACAGCGGCCGATGTAGGAACTTTGTTGGTGGGGGGATTTGTCTTCGGGACCTTCCACCGTAGCTGTCCCACGCGAGGGCAGCTATATTAAGGATATTGATTGGCAAATCACTGATAGTATTAATTGATAGGATGCGTGAACGTTGTTTCAATTTGTATCTTTTTTGTTTTATGGTAAAAAAATATTGATATATGTTGAAGTGCTTTACGGTTGAAATTAATAATAAATTATCCTTTTATTTGTAAGAATCATCTAAATTATTTTTAGAATTATTTAATATTGATATAATCTTATTTTATATCGATTTTACTTTCTATCCCTATAAAATTATATTCAAGATATAAAGTAATTTTACATTGGTGTAAAATTATTTTGTACCTTAAAATAATTTTACACAAACGTAAAGTAAGATTACACCGGTACAATGTTACTTTAAATTACTTTGCACCAGTGTAAAATTAAATTTTAAGAATTTCTTCATCTAAGATAAGTGATTTTATACTTAAAAGGTGACTTTTTCACCTTAAGATTTAGTGTTTAGTATTTAGTATTTAAGGTTTTACTTCGCTAAATCTTAAATCTTAAACCCTTCTAAGATAAGAAAATCAGCTTTCAAATAAAAAATCACTTCTTATACGTGAAATTACTTTCTATAAACTTAAATCCTAAACCTTAAATCTTAAATTCATATGACAAAATTACTTTACACGAGTGTAAAATTACTTCGACAGGTGAAATTATACTTAAAATAATTTTACATCGATTCAAAATATGATTGTACAGATATAAAGATATCCTAAAATAATTTATCACTAATATAAAATCATTTTATATCAATGTAATATCACTTATAATAATTTATAATCGATAAAAATTAATTTATCACTATATAACAAACTTTATATTTTTTTATTTTTTTATTTTAAATATAAATTACCAATTAACTCACATTCTCACATAAAGTAGGAAAACAACACTCGTAATATCCATAATATACCTAGGTTGCTTTTAACCTCGATACCTACGTTATATTACTTTTTAGTTAATTAATATTTGAGTATCCGAACTAGAACAACCACGAATAATCAACTACGAACTCCATTATTTAGCATAGAAATGTTTCTAAGATTCGAGGTCAAGTTGTCGGCTCAGGGACATCATAAAATAGGTTTCTGAACGCACTAAGGACCTATTTGATGATAGGGTTAAGAGAAGTTTTTTCATGATTTATGATTTTTGTTATTATAAATTTTTATATAATTCATTTCAATCATTATAATCAAATTATAATAATATTTATTTTTACTTTTACTATTAAAAAAATATCTAATGTATCATTTATTCTCATTTTTAACATTAAATAAATATCTATTTATATTCTTCACCTCCACTTATATTATTAAATAAATATTTATTAACATTACATCATTATACTAATTATTTTAGCTTTCTACTTAACATTTTCCTTATTTTATCACCTAAATAAATATCTATTCTCACTTATTTTATTTTAATCTATTACTATAATATTTTATCCGAAACTTTTCCAAGATGGACGTGTAATACATTATCAAATGAGTTTTTTGGACTCATCATTGCATAGCACATGAAAATACAATTATGTAGATCTTTCTGTGGCCTTGTTCTACCATCCTTAAGAGGTGGCAATGTAAAGGAACATAAGCGCAAAGACCTGATTTTCTATCAACCATAAGAGGTGACTTACCGACCTTAAGAGATGGCAAAGTAAGAGAACATAAGCGCAGGGGCCTGAATTTTTGCCATCCTTAAGAAGTGGTTTGCCGACCTTAAGAGATAGCAATGTGAGTGTAGGGGCCCAAATTTTTACCATTCTTAAGAGGAGGCTTGCCGACCTTAAGAGGTGGCAATGTGAGTGTAGGGTGTCGAATTTCTGCCATCCTTAAGAGGTGGCTTGCAAGTCTTAAGAGGCGACAATGTGAGCGTAGGGGCCTGAATTTCTACTATCCTTAAGAGGTGGCTTGCCAGCCTTAGGAGGCGGTAATGTAAGGGAACATGAGCGCAAGGGCTTGATTTACTGGCAACCCTAAGAGGTGGCTTGTCGGCCTTAAGAGGCGGCAATGTAAGGGAACTTGAGGAGTGTCCGCCTGAGTCCTTATCAGCCTTAATAGGCGGTTACCAGGTAACTGATGTGACGTAGATGCCACCTTCTGCGAGTGATAGCTAGTCACAGCTGGAATTGAGTCTTGTCTTGGGTGTGATAAGACTGACATTAATTGTTGTTATGATGAGGTGATGGCCTCAAATGTTGCGCTTGTCATTGATGGGATTCCTTCTCTGCGATGTTTGATATGGGCGCAGGGGGCGTTTAGTGCCCGTAATGATGACCGAAGTATTTTTGGCTCGTGGTGGTATATTTGGAATACGCGTCGGATATAGGTGGATTTGGTTTTTTCGAAACATGCACCCCATGAGGGGGGAGCCGCCCTCCGAGGGTGCTATATATGGGGTGGTGGATCATAGTTAATGCCCCCTACCCTCAATTGCGGTAGAGAGCACTATGCACAGTACTCGTCTTCGCTGGCATGCTGTGAGAGAGTGCCCTTCGTTTTAAGCTTTTTAAAGGGGAGCATTGTTATGTCGGGACTTGCAGGCAAGGGTAAGTCCATTGCTTCCTCTTCTGGAGTCTCTACTGAGATGAGGGATTTATATTATTTTTCGTCAGACTTTCGTAGCCGGTTAGCGATTCAGTCTTTTTTGCAAGAGTATGGACTCGGTAGAATGTCATTTCATGCTTGTGGGTCTGAGACCCATCTATGCTCGGATGGGTCGAAGGACATGTTTATAACTTGTAGATACGCTATAGAGAAAGATCTACGGGTACCCTTGAATCTCTTTTTGTCCTCCTTCATTCCCTTTTACTGCCTTGCTCCTTCGCAGCTCAATCTTAATTGCTGGTTGGTTTTAAATGCTTTACCGCCATTTGCTTCCACTTAGGGATTGTTCCTTGCCTCGTTTTGTTTCACCTATTTTTTGGGCCAATGCCCTTGAAGGTGAAGAGGGGCAGGCCTCCATCTGGCACTTACACCCTGTATAGTCGGCAGAATGGATAATACACCTCCCTGAAAGTTTGAATGGGTAAGACCACCATTTCTTTTTTCTTTCAAATATCGAAGACCTCAGAGTTCCTTATACATGGCAAGGCCCGCCTGAGAGGGACCAGCCACCCCAATCCAAGGAGCCTGACCTGTCTACGCAGGCGAACACGGGCAAAATAATTAAGTTTGGTCTGATTACCAAGTCGGAACTCAGGCGGAAGGATGTCCATGAGGCTTTGTTATGGGTGGCTGATTCATTGCACACGCATGTAAGTAGGGGGGAGCCAATAGCTTTTGTATCGCATATTGTATCCGCCAGCTACTTATTAATCCGGTGGTTTGTTTTTTTTTTTTTTTGTTAGCTTTCGAGCGGTTTGCTTGGTCGGACACGTCCAGGTGTCGAGGTAGTGCCTTGGGTTACCGAAGGTCATGGCATGGCAAGGAAAAGCCAGTGGAGGCTGGGGAGAGGAGGGCGGTGGAGCAAGGAAAGGGGAGTCAGCTTGCTTATCAGAAGGACTTGAAGTGGAAGGAAGAGGAGGAGGAACCGAAAGTCTCCTTAAAGCAACCCCAGAAGGGTTGTCATTTGGAGTTGTCACAAAAGGAGTTGGTGACGTCCTTTTTGCAGAGTTCGGATGAGGCTGAGGGAGAGCGTGTGCCCTCCGCTCTGGTGGAGCCCGTGGAGCCATCTAGGCCGCCCGAAGCCATCGCAAGAAGTGGCTATCAATGGTGGCATCTTCGACTAGCCTTATTACAGCGAAGCTCCACTGGGTTGAGGGTTTTGGTGGACCCGTATGAGGGGGGGGCTCAGGAATGATCGGCCAGATGGTGGGGTCCATTATCGAATCTGTACTGGAGGGGGCTCGTGGTGGACCCGTATCTAGTCAGGGGGTGTCGGCTCGCCTAAAGGCATCGAGTAGTGCCCTCACCCTAAAGCGGCAGGTGCTAAGCTACTTGAATGATACCCTATCTTCGGCTACCTCAAAGCCAAGGGGTATGAATTTCAATCACATCTTTTTCAACTGCATGCACGTAGTAAGCTCCTGGGGCCTTTCTTTTATTTCACTTTTTTTTCCTAGAGCTTTTTAACCTAATGCACTTGTGGGTTGCAGGCTGAGACGATTGGGACCTCCTTCATTTTGCGCAATGAGGCTCCTTCAGACCCCGTAGGCTGGCTGGCGACGTTGTTGCGAGGGACATGGTCGCCAAATGGGTCATCACGGCTAAAGCAGAGCGGAGGAGTTTTCTCCGCCCGATGGTAGAGGTCATTACCGCCTGGGAGGAGGCAGAGAAGACGGCGGAGGAGGCCGTGTGTAGGTTTCGATCGCAGCAGCAGGCGGCCATCGATCTGGCCCGATTGGAGGGTGAGCTGAAGAAGGCCTGCCCTAGTCTAAGGAGGGCCCTGCACGTCGGAGGGCTTTTCCAAGCGCCTCCCGATCGCTTGCACCCACGTCCTATCCTTGATGGAGGAGGTGCAAGTGCTCAAGGCTAAACACTTCTCATCCGTGGAAGGGTAGGAGAAGGCTCTTGAGGAAGAGCGACTTCACCTAAACACTATAATTGATAGACTTCCTCTGTGACGGCAAGTTTCGAGAAGGTGGAGGCGGCTGCTGAGGATTTGAGAGCCAACCTCGGCAAGGCCCAATAGCTCGTGGAGCAAGTGACGGAGTCGGAGCTTGCTGCATAGTCGAAATTGGATGCAGAGGTGGTGATGGCATTTTTTGCCAAGGATCCGTCCATGGGGGCAAGTCGGGAGGATCTCTCAAAGGAGATTGGGAAGCATACCCTGGCTGCTTTGCAGTCCCTCCTTTTGGGGAAGCAAACTCCAATGGAGGAATTATGCGATTGATTTATGGATGAGTTTTTGTCAGAATACGATTGTTAGAAGTCTGCCAGCCTTATTATCGACAAGGAACCCATGAAGCCACCCATGGACCAACTATTGGGAAAATACGCATGATTTGTAATTAGGGTTTTCAAATCGTTGTAACACACGAATTCGTAAACGCTTTTAAATTTCTAAACCTAGATAGTGGAGTATCTAGGGTCATCCAAGGAGGTAATTTTGTAGTTATAAATCTCTTACTTGAAAATGGAAATCACTTTTCTTTCTGTATTTTTGGAATATGAGATTTTTAGGGTTTTTGAAACAACGGGGGCAATTGCGAAACTAAAGCGAGAAGGCGACTACACCTAAGTTGTTGAAACTAAAACCTAAGTGACAAGCAAGTTCTCTTTCTAAGCTCACTTTAGGTACATGAAGACCTAGAGTGATTAGAGAGAGAGTGGGTGCGCACTAGGAAAAAGTAACAAGATGCAACTAGAAATGCAACAAAAATTAAAGAAGGCAAAATTTTACTAAAGGAAGATATTGTTTTACAAGTAGAGGAATGCTTCTACTAAATTAAAAAAAAATAACAAAATAAAAACTCAATATACACTTGATGATGATGATGAAGATGGAAGGGTCCTCGCTCCAACCGTAGCTGCTCCCATAGTTGAAAAGGGTTCCTCCTCCTCCTCCTCCTTCTCCATGAATTGCTCCTTCAAGGTATGTCCTCCTGGCAAGCTGATGAGAACCTCATCATAAACCTTAACTAGCATATTTTGACCTAATAAAATAAACAAAAGCTCCTACATAACCTAAAGGAAGGCCTAATTCAAGGTATTACCAATATGAGGAGAGAACGTGACACAAGGGGTAAAACTGTAATTTTACCATTGCAGTGCATCAGAGGGATTTCTAAGGGTGTAGACATAGGTCAATTGGATTTAATAAGAGAAAAAGTAGGATGGTTTGGTCAGAAAAGGGTTATGGCGAAATCTAGGAATTAAATGACATTCTGTAACCCTAAAATAAATCCACTTTAATTCACAAGGTTTTAGGAAAGATAAAAATCAACTAAACCCTCTAAAATTCATGGAAAAATATTCCCTAGGGTTTAGAACCTTCAATTTGACCTTTGGAACCTATTTTGACCAAGATTGGGATCTATACCCAATTTTTAACCTAATTTGGGTTTTTGTGCAAAATATTTAGTCAAACGTGGTCAAACCTAAAATCCAACTTCACCATTGGATTCCTTAGGTCTAAATTAGGTTTATACTAAAATTTGGACCTAGGGGAAGGTCGTTTTGATCCACTTTGCAATTTGATCCTCAAAATTACTTTCTGACCCTCAACTTTTTGAAACCCTTGCAATTACCCACTCAGCTTTCTTATCCTTTTCTTCACTTCGGTCCCTTTGCCGTCCGTAGCAGGGGCCATACCTTCAGCAACTTCGCATGGAGGTTTGCGCCTCACCTGCATGGGGAGCCGCCCCCAAATTTGAAAAGGGAGCTCCCTGCGAAGCCCCCTACCACATGGGCAGCTCCCCATGCCCTGAAACACACCATACCTCTCGTGCGAACGCTCGAGAGGTATGGGTCTCCAACTGGCCTTACCTCCAGAGTGACTTTCCCGCCACCCTCGCGTGCCTCCCGCCCGGCCTATGCCTATTTAAGGAAGGGCACACCACGCAGCTTCCTCCAAGCTCAATTTGGCCTAAGATCCCCCTCCAATTCGTCTCCTCCCAACTCCGGCTGATTGCCCAAAGCTTTCAACGACTCTTCCTCCCTCTTCTCGTCACTATGCCACCGTACCAGTGGCAGAGCTAGCTCCGCCGTTCTCCGCCACGCCGTGCCATACCAGCGTGCGCCCTCCGACCCCCTTCCTTGTTGCTATCTTCTTCCCTTGGGCACCTTCGTCTCTGGCGACGGCAGGCACCAGCCGCTCTCCCTCCGCCTCCCCCTTTTACTCCTAACCTACCAGATAAGTTCCCCTTACTCCCCTCTTCATTTCCCCTCTGATAATTTGTACTCACGACCTCTCAACACCACAGACCACCATCACCCTCTCCACCTCTGACCACCAACTCCGGCGAGGCCACTCCACCTCCACAGGTCGTTTCACTCCTCACCAACTGGTCCCTAAGTTTCACCACCTTCCACTGATCACCTTTCGCCCTTCCATTGACCGCCATACCCATTGGAACCTCCGCCCAAACACACCCACCTGCACGCACACAGTGTGCCCTAGGTACACACGCACAGGCGCCCTCACGCCACGCTGACCCCCAGGCCATCTTCGCCGTGTCACGGCAAAGCTTGTTGAGTGATTTGACATGGCCGCAAGGCCATTCTTGTAATTTCAGGGTGCAGCCCCTTCCGCCATTGGCGCAGAAGCTTGAAGCTTGCTTGAAGCTTCGTTCAGGTCCCAGTGCCCCAGGCCTCCAGGTCCAGAAGGTGCAGACTCCCCTTACGCACTCAACCAGGCCTTCAATTAGCGTCGGGGGCCGTAGCTGCAGCTGCAATTGGACGCACCATATGCTGCTAGGCGTGCAATAGGAAGGCGGGATGTTTAGTCCCACCTCGTGCGTTTTCGAGCGGGCGCAGGTAAATAAATTGAAAAAGTGATTTGAGCTCTTCGCCTCAGTACATGAGGTGAGGTCCCTCACCCACTCACGGCCTCGTCCGCAACCCACGCCCCTGTGGACCTGGCCTGACCTGACTACTCGCGCACTCCTCGCCCACCACCGCACGCCGGTGGGCCTGGTTTCGGGCGCGTATACCTGACCCGATAACCTAGCTGGCTCTGGGACCTGAGAGAGAAATAGAGAGAGAGAGACGCAAGGAGGGTAGGGGTAGGTTTTGCTTAACCGTGCCTGTGTAGGGAAGAAGAAGAGGAAGAGAAGAAGTAGAAGAGGAAGATGCTGAGGACTTAGCCGCATCAAGGAAGGAGTAGGAGCTGAAGAAGAAGAAGGCAGAGGAAGGAGCTGAAGAAGAAGAAAGAGCCAAAGAGGAAGAGAAGAAAAGAGGAGGGAGCTGCCGCAAAGAGGAAAGCCAAGCAGAAAGGAAAGGAAAAGAAGAAGCCAAGGAGAAGAAACAGCCACAGTCAAAGCAGCAGCAGCCAAAGAGAAGAAAGGAAGAAGAAGGCGTGCACTGTAGCAAACACCACTTAAGGCGTCTGATTCACAGAATTAGACATTTGAAGACAAAGAAAGAAGAAAAGAGAGAGAGAGCAAAGAAGAAAGAGAGAAGAGAAGAAAAATTCTATTTCCTTTTACTCTCTAGTTTTTTTTTGTAAAACAGTACATTATTGAGAATTATGATTTTTCTGTTTCTAAAGATCGAATTGCTCCCTGAGTTCGACCTTAGAATATTTTTAAAATTTCGAGTAATAAATAAATTAAATTGATAATCATTTTTCGCAACATACTACAATGCACTTATCATCTTTTCAAAACACTGCGAAAGACGACCATCACAAGCCCTAGATGGGGCGTGCCTTAGCTCCTCCACAGGTGGATGGTTTCCACCTCAAAAGCTCCTCCATGGGTGGGCGCGTACCACCCTCAAGACCTCCTCCAAAGGTCCTCCTTGCCTAGCTTCTTCCTTTGGCTGGCGTGGACACAAGAGAGAAGAGAAGAGGGGAAGGCACCAAGGGGACGGAGTGTCCCCTTAATCTTCTCCTTCTCCTTCTCTCTTGGCCGTGGGCTATAGGGTAGAATATAGGTGGAAAATAATGCAACCAAAGGTGCTTGTTAATGGTGGTAGGTATGGGTTTATATAGGAGTGGTAGGGGGTAAGGATAGTTAACTATGGTTAAAGGAAAGGTGGTGTTATGGAAGGCTAGGATGTAGAAGTTGGTTGATGGATTGTGGATGAAGGTTGGAGTGGAGGTAGCGAGGTGTTAGTGTGCTGTAAGGCTAGGATTAGGTCATAGGGTGGTAGTTAGGAGATGGATGGCTAGGGTTAGTTGGCACCAGATTAAGGGATATGTGGAGGTGTGGTTAGGTGTTTTGGTGCCAACTATAGGAGGTTTAGGTGGGTTAAGTGGCGTGGATTTTAGGAAGGGTTAGGATGGCTCCATGTGGTTGTTGTTATGGGATTAAGGGTAGATATAGGTGGCGACAAAATGAGGGGGTGTGGGTGGTGTATTTTGGCACCAACTAGGGTGTGGTTTAGGGTAGTTAACAGGGGTTAAGGTTGGTGCCAAAGGAGGGTTTCCAGAAGGGGTTTTGTGGGTGGTACGGATGACTTTAGGTGGTGATGTGTAGGGCTAGGATTTAAGGGCATGTTGGTGCCAAAATGAAGGGATGCATGAGGGGTTTTTGGTGCCAACATGAAGGGGTGTGAGTGGTTGGTGTGGGTTGGCGCCACTTTTTGGTAGGTTAGGTTGGGGTTTAGTTAGGGTTAAGGGTTAAGGAGTGGACGACCATATAGGTGGAGCTTGTTGGGAGCCTAGCTAAGCTAGCTTAGCTAGTAGAGTAGAGATGGTGGAGCTAGGGTTTCATGAAGGAGGAGCTGAAGAAATAATCTGGAGCTGGTGGCTGCTGTAATTCGAGCTAAATTTGCTGAGAAAGCTTCATAGGGAGCTCAACTACTTAGCTAAGCTACCTAGTTCTTATGCAAGTAGCTAGGCTAGGTTAGTTGAGCTAAGTTGAGCTGGCCTCAACCTAGCTGGAGCTAAGTTGAACTGGAACTACCTCTGATGAGAACTCTAGAGTTAGCTAAGTACTAGTTGACAAGTAGTAGCTCAATTAGCATGGAGTTCAGCTGCCATGAGCTGGGTGGAGTTGGAATGAGTTGGGGCTGAGCTGAATGGACTCTAGTCAACTCAGTTGAGCTAGTTAGCGCTCCCAATGAACTGATGGGAGCTGAGATGAGCTAGACTCAACTAAGTTGAGCTGGATCTGAGTTGGCTTGAGCTGGGTTGAGCTGAGATGAGCTGCCTTGAGCTACCATTCAGCTAAGATGAGCTGAATGGAGCTAACCCTAGTCCAAGGGAGATGGTATCCAGCCATGATGAGTTGGAATTGGTTGAGTCCTAGCTTGATGGAGCTTCCCCTTCACCAGTTGCCTTGAAGAGTGCTAAGGTTTTAGAGATCTTTCAATCTGTTTGTCCCTAACACTCCAACAAACACATTAAAAACACAATAAAAGATGCAATGCATGCCTAACTTAATTGATACCTAAATGCAACCCAAAAGGCCATTTGCGGAGCGAAATCCTAAGAGATAGGTTTATTTTAATGCATAAGAATGATGATAAAATGATGTTTATCACCAACCAGCTCCTAAAGATGAGGACCAACCAGGTCCGTCAGGGCCTGCGGAGCAAGCTTCTGTGGTGATCAACCTGCTCAGCGTTTCTCCAATGCCCAGAGGAGACATTTTTGGGGCTTGGGAGGGGAGTCCGTGAGCCTCCTATTGGTGTTGCTATTATTTTTACTTTTTTTTTTTTGAAATGTAACAAGTAACACTGTTTTTGAATGAATGGAAAAACTTCTATCCTTGTTGCTCGTTGAAAGAGCAATCTTCGTTTTCATTGAAAACTTTAACATAAAATGATGTGTCGTATTAATCGCGTGGTAGAAAATCATTTTTCGAAACATTTTAATTTTCAGAATCTAACCACGAATAGTTAGGTCGTCTCCACAGGAAGGAATTAGCCTATTTAAACTAGTAAATAGTGTCTCGTTTATTCGGAAAACTCAATGGGTGTGCATGCTAATTCGTGCGATTCTTTTTCTCACATAACTACGCGTTTTAACCAATTAATCAAGAATGTAGGTGTTTAGATGCAAAATCACCACCATATAATATTTTGTTAACAAGTGATCTTGATACCGATAAATACTGTAAAAACTGATTTCTATACTATAACTTATTTACCATAATATCTATGCATTGAATCATTCATGTGATATATGCATATGCAAATAATTTAGATGAAGTAGAAGGAGGACTATGCAATTTCACCACAATAATGTAATGCCTAAAATAAATGAATAGGAACTTTTGCAATGGCATTTAAGGTAAATATTAATTGACGAATCATTGTAGCAAAACAAGGGATTTTGTTCCCCTCGTGCACACGCGGAGGAGAAGGCGCGACTGGAGGCGCAGTGCTCGGAGTCGATCGGCTAGGATGCGGGCTTCGTGTTGGTGGTCGTGGCGTCGACGGAGGTGGCCAGCGGCGGCTGGTCGGAGCTTTGTATGCTGTCGGTGACGGCTTGCGCACGGGTGCGTATGGATGGCGGGATGGTCTGCCGCGGGCGTGGGCGGCCTTGTGAGGGCAAGGCGAAGTCGATGGTGCTGTTGGAGCGAAGCTTCGTGGCGCATGGAGGTGGCTGCACTTGGAGGTGGACGACCGGCGATGGGTTCCTTCGGGGAAGAAGATGAACAGTGCGATGTCGGGTAAGGGTGTACGGCGCGCTGCGCGTGGCTTGGTGCGACGTCTTGTGCTGTGCGCGCTGCACGTGGTTGCAAGGGTGCGGCACTTGCGCTGTGGCAGTGCGCGGTTGATGGGTGCGGCACCTGTGGGCACTAGCGAGGTTGCAAGGGCGCGCACACGCGTGGTGGACAGGCTGGTGGGTGCGGAGCCTGCAGGCACTTGGTGCGGTGTCTGTGGGCGCTGTAAGGGTGCGCACATGCGGTAGACAGGATGGTAGAAGTTAGTGCGCAGAGACCACGTTGCAAGCTTGAAACACAGGGTGCATTTATTCCACAATGGTGAGAGGGAGAAGATCCCTGCAAGGGGAGGAAGATCCGATCCTCTCCTCGGTGGACGCGGCTTCTTTTTTAACCAAACTCTCTTCTTTTTCCTTCGGCTGCAAGTGTCTCCAACTGCTTGCGACGATTGCGAGTGGTTGGAATGGCAGATAAGCACGGGCGGTTTCTTCTTCAGACGTCTAATTGGAGCATCAGACGTCTTAAAAAAAAATGTAATGCCGCGAATTTGTGACAACAATTCCAAACATCCAATCCAAGTCCCAGACGTCTTATATAAGTAAAAATCAGCGCCTGATTCTTGTACCTAACCTGCATTCATCAAATAAATTATATTATCATAACATATGCTATTAAATGTAAAATTGAAGCATAAAATTAAATGCAGGCCAAGGTGAATTACCATATAACTCCTAATTAATTAACAACTAAGAAAAAATAATTAAATAGTACTTAAGCTAAATAATAGTCCACAATAGTGAACTTATCAAATGTCCTCATGCCTAAGTTTTGCTAGTCTCGAGCAAAAATGAAAAATAATAGAAGTAATCAGAAGATTTCTTCTTTTCCTATTTCAAAACTTTAGAGATCCAGACAAATGTGAAGTGATAATGGCGTAGGTAACAGATCCAAGTGAAAATAACCAACTTACATTTACAATTTGCATTTAATCCTTGATAACATTCTATCGGGATAGGCAACTACTTCCCTCAGGGATAAAGCAGAAGATAATCTATAATTTGACCCCGGCTTTAGGCGTAGGTAGGAGATATCGAGTTACAAGGATTTATATTTGGTGGCACATACTCATCTGGTGCTACATGTAGTCTAGTACTTCAAACTTTAGATCTCTAGACTGTTAGACAGGTCAACTCAAAGAGAGGCTAAACTGTGCTCTCTTGATGTTCCTGGGCGCTCACTCTTTTCTTTCTTTTCTTGCTGAGATAACAAATCTCTCCAGATTTAGTAATTGTACTCATTGTTTGGTGGCCTCACATAGCATCCACACTTCAATTAAAGTCCTAATAATTTTACAACTATGTTAGAGTCCTCAACCAGTATTCGAGCGATCAGAAATACTAAAAGGTAGGTATGGGTCATATTTGGTGGAACGCAATAGATGTTCTATTGCCTCAAAAATAATGTTACATTATAAACCTGGATTTTTTTTCTCTCTTTTCTTCTTCTTCTTCCTTTCTCTCTGTTTTCTTTTTTTGTAATATAACTGTTTCTTCTTTTTCTTTTTTCTATTTCTTCTTTTTCTTCTTCTTTTCTTTTCTCTCTCTCTTTTTTATAAATTAACATAATACGACACAGACTTTTATTTATGAGGCATTATTAGAGATGATGATGGTCAAGAGGAAATTATGTGGCTTATTTGGTGAAAGTGCATATTCTCGACACCGAAAAAGAATGGATAGGACAGGCGTATTTCTGACCTTTAACACTATTACCCTCCTTCAACCGAAGACTCTATGGACGATCATAACCATCCACCATAGTCATAGCTTTATCAAGACTCAATCTCTATGTATCTGCCTTATTTGGTGACTCTCAGGAATTCACACAAAGTATGCACACAGGAACAGAGAGCGAAAACTATGCCTAACTCTGAAGTATCATCATCTAATTGTCCAAAACTTAAGAGTCCTTGTATTAGACTTAGCGCACCAGTAATCTCTCTACTTTCATCTCACAAATATGGGGTGGATCTCCTAGAAGATAGTATGCCTGACTCCCTATTAACTGTCCAAGGGTTCATTAGACTACAAATGCTTATTGATTTTCTTCAAGGATCCATTACCGAGTCTACGTGCACGTGAAATAAATGTACTGGATTCTAAACTTAAGAAATAATTCAGGAAGAAAAACCTCCAATGACAGATATTTTGGTAGGGACTAACCCATTCAACTCAATAAAAGAATTTTTTTTTTATATGCTAACCTAAATGCATGAATACTTGCAAAATGTACCCCCCCATGCCTAAATCCTACAATGTCCCCATTGTAAAATTAAAACAGGGGGAAAAAGGAAAGAAATCACCTGATAACAGTGTTATTCAGAACGCTGGGTTGCCTCCCAACAAGCGCTGCATTTTCTGTCAGTAGCCAGACTTAGAAGGAACCTATAAGTCTGGTTCCAAACAAACAAGGTTAGGCCCTAAAAATATGCGTAACAGTGCAGGACTAGAAAATAGGTAGCCATGGATGTTGGCGAGCTGATGATGCAACGTAATACCAAATGCTCGCCAGAAGATATGAAAGCGAAGAACCTCGTTGGCTACCTTGGGAGGTGTAGGAATAATAAATGGAATATGAAAAGGGACCTCCCGAAACGGAATAAGTGGAGGATAATAAGGATCCTCCAGAGTAGGACGGGTTTTAAAAGATATACACATTATTAGTTCAAACCCTTGAATGGCGAGAGTACAAGTACAAGTATCAATCCACACTCGCCATTCTACCCGAGGATGTACTGGCCTGATATGTTCTCTAGAAATAATGTGCATGAGCAGAGATCTGAGCCAAGGATCGGTTAGGGAGTATAAGGGTTGTTTGTAGTGTTGGAAGATAATGGTTAAGTCCAATGAGGGCTTAGTCGGTGTTAGGTCTAATTCCAACAATGATTTAGATGTGTATATTCCCTAGCAGTTATAGACAACAGGTTACCTTGCCTAGCATTAATGATCAAAGTCATATTTGAATCAAAGGTAGACTCCCAATTACAACTCTTTGATGGCAGGGTCAAAATGTCAGAATCATTATTATTCAGCTCATCCCCAGATTCGTTTGGTTCACTCAAATTTTTATCAGGGTATATATGTGATTCACTAGGAGTTGGATCAGTATCCTCAATTATTTCTAAAGGAGGATCAATCTTAATATTTTAGAGCAAGCCTATATCATTGAATTCGTTATTGTTCTCGGGGTATAAATCCTCAATTGACGTGTTTTGTCCCCGAGAGTCTCCCATAAACTTCTCATTATTTTGTTTGTCCTCCTCTAATATCAACTCATGTTTTGATGGAGGATGACTCTCAAAAGAAAGGAGGAATCTGGATTTCACCATATTGTTTATATCCTTTGGAGCTAAATCCTCAAATGATAAATAATTCCACTATGATTACTCCATATTTTCAGTCCAGGTTCCTCTATTGGGGCATCCTCATTTTCTGAATTAGACTCTTCATATCCCTGAGACCAAAATTGATTTAATTCATCCTCGATTCCGTTAGGGTCACCTTCATTGGGTGCATTTAAATTCTCAGGATACTGAATGATAGGTGTTGATTCCCTAAGTGGAAGGCCAGGAGTAGGCTCACTAAGGGTAGAATGAGATTCCACCAAATAATCAATAGGGGAAGTGATAGGAACAATACAACCTTGACCTGGTTTGGTAGGGGTAAAGAGAATACTATCATTGGGGTCAAGGTCCTCAAGAGGTACCATCTTCCCTTGCTTTTGACTCCAATATAGCTCAGGTGGATAATCACTATGATCGTTCTTCTCTAGTGACCGTGTCTCATTGGGAGAGTCTAAGTGATAGCTATATAAAACTGGATCCCTATTGTCAATGGTTTCCTCAGAATTATTTTCATGATCATGGTCGTATGGGTAGGGATCAGAATTATTGGAAAGCGTGTAGCTCGACTGTCTTATTTCTTCATTTAGCTATTGACTATTCCTCAACATCTCTCCCATTAATTCCATCATTTCCTTTTGCTGTTTTTGCATTTCTATCATAAAAGAGGAGAGGCTACTATTATCAGGTTGGGGAGGATAGTCAATTTCAGGCTCTGGTTGCCTAGGGGTATCGATCCAACCTTGATATGGAAAATCATAAAGGGTGGGAGGGTTGGGTGTTTGCATGGAAGTAGGGATTTCAGGGTTGGGAAATTTCGCTCCTAGGCTCTGCTCAAAAGTGGGAGTTATCAAGCCAGTACTCCCAGGATAATAATAAGAATGATCCCATGAATTGTGAATGTACCCATCAAAGGATCGATACGCTCGGGGCATGGGATCCTGATTAAAAGATGGGAAGTATTGACTCTGATAATCTAAATGATAGGAGTAAGGGTAATCCATTTCTTTAAGCAAAACAGTTTTAACTCTCTTAGGATTTAGCAGAATTCAGAATACAAGCAAAAACTTCCTAAAGAGTTCTACTATCAAAGCAAACGCAAATTCAGTGGGTTCTTGTTTTTAGTAGATTGTAGGTCTTAGAATTAAATGTTCAATTGGTGGCCAAACAAGTTTTGCAAAAAATTACGCTTCCTAGGCCAACCTTCGCTGGTGCCTATAACCTACTTGCAAGGGATGGAAGCCTCGAATCGAGCCCACACACGAGAAACCGAAGTAACTTAGTGGATATGCATGTTGATTTCCAACTAACTTCCCTTGTGGTGTAAAAGAGGAGAGGTACAAATTTATCCAGTGACCATATGTGTGAGGTGCACAGTATCTCAAGTGTGTGCAAACATACGATCATTTTTTGATTTTTGAAATTTCGCAAATAGGATCCTTTTGCACACAATTTTCAGTCACAGATTTTAAGGTCCAACCTCTTAGCAGTCCCAATTTTTAAAGTGACCACTGAATTAATTTGATTCAAGCACTTTAGTGGTCTTAGATTTAGATTCAATGCATATGCATGACAGGTAATTGATGTTCAAGAGAAGACGTACCTTACTCCAGCTTTCTTCGTGCAATGTATGCAATGCAGTAAAAATAAACTAGATGCTGCTCATTCAGTTCTAGATGGTCGTCCTATAGATATGCAGCTTCTAGTAGGTAGTTTGATTTTTTTTTAATAAAAATAATAAACAAACAAACCTAATCTACTAACTAACTGAAATGCAGTTTGAATAATGCAAATAATCCTATAATCTAAATAAATGGGAACACGCTCTCGAAAATATGCTCCTGCATACAAGAGCAACAAGAAATAAAGTGGCACTGGGAACACGTTCCCAAAAATACCCAACAAGGTTCCAAAAGATAGAAATTAAATTCTAATGTCTATCTAAACTAAATCTAACTAAGATCTACTGACTAAATCAGAAATAGGCTTCTCTATAAGCCTATCTGCGTGGGATCAAGGCCCACGTGTTCCTGTTTCTGGCCTCCAGGTGGTGTCAAGGTCCACCAAAAAGATTGTCTCCGCCATGCGCACCCGTCATGTTCGTCGCGTGTTTTTGCACAGAAAAAAATCCACAGTTAGTAATTCAGAAAAGCTTTCAAAATAGCATAAAAATATCATGAAATTCCCGAAAAAATTAATAGGCATTTTTCCTCCCCGGCAACGACGTCATTTGAAAGTGCGATCTTCATTTTCATTAAAAACTTTAACATAAAATGATGTGTCGTATTAATCGCGTGGTAGAAAATCATTTTTTGAAACATTTTAATTTTCAGAATGTAACCACGAATAGTTAGGTCGTCTCCACAGGAAGGAATTAGCCTATTCAAACTAGTAAATAGTGTCTCGTTTATTCGGGAAACTCAATGGGTGTGCATGCTAATTCGTGCGATTCTTTTTCTCACATAACTGCGCGTTTTAACCAATTAATCAAGAATGTAGGTGTTTAGATGCAAAATCACCACCATATAATATTTTGTTAACAAGTGATCTTGATACCGATAAATACTGTAAATACTAATTTCTATATTATAACTTATTTACCATAATATCTATGCATTGAATCATTCATGTGATATATGCATATGCAAATAATTTAGATGAAGTAGGAGGACTATGCAATTTCACCACAATAATGTAATGCCTAAAATAAATGAATAGGAACTTTCGCAATGGCATTTAAGGTAAATATTAATTGACGAATCACTGTAGCAAAATAGGAGATTTTGTTCCCCTGGTGCGCACGCGAAGGAGAAGGCATGGCTAGAGGCGCGATGCTTGGAGTCAATCGACCAGGATGCGGGCTTCGTGCTGGTGGTTGTGGCGTCGACGGAGGTGGCCGGCGGCGGCCGGTCGGAGCTTTGTATGCTGTCGGCGGCGGCTTGTGCACGGGTGCGTATGGATGGCGAGAAGGTCTGCTGCAGGCATGGGCGGCCTTGTGACGGCCAGGCGAAGTCGATGGCACTGTTGGAGCGAAGCTTCGTGGCGCATGGAGGTGGCTGCACTTGGAGGTGGACGGCCGGCGATGGGTTCCTTCGGGGAAGAAGATGAACAATGCGATGTCGGGTAAGGGTGTGTGGCACGCTACGCGTGGCTTGGTGCGACGTCTTGTGTGGGGTTACGCGCTGCAAGTGGCTACAAGGGCACGGCACCTGCGCTGTGGCAGTGCGCGGCTGGTGGGTGCGGTGCCTGTGGGCGCTGGCGAGGTTGCAAGGGCGCGCACACGCGTGGTGGACAGGCTGGTGGGTGCGGCGCCTACAAGCAGTTGGTGCGGTGTCTGTGGGAGCTGCAAGGGCGCGCGCATGCGGTGGACAGGATGGTGGAAGTTGGTGCGCAGAGACCACGATGCAAGCTTGAAACACAGGGTGCGTTTGTTCCACAATGGTGAGAAGGAGAAGATCCCTGCCAAGGGAGGAAGATTCGATCCTCTCCTCGGTGGACGTAGCTTCTTTTTGAACCAAACTCTCTTCCTCTTCCTTCGGCCGCAAGTGTCTCCAACTACTTGTGACGATTGCGAGTGGTTCATATGTCTAATTGGAGCATCAGACGTCTTAAAAAAAAATGTAATGCTGCGAATTTGTGACAGCAATTCCAGATGTCCAATCTAAGTCCCAGACGTCTTATATAAGTAAAAATTAGCGCCTGATTCTTGTACTTAACCTGCATTCATCAAATAAATTATAGTATCATAACATATGCTATTAAATGTAAAATTGAAGCATAAAATTAAATGCAAGCCAAGGTGAATTACCATATAACTCCTAATTAATTAATAACTAAGAACAAATAATTAAATAGTACTTAAGCTAAATAATAGTCCACAAAAGTAGACTTATCACTCGTCTGCATTCATACATGATACAAACGTAGGTTGCTCGCTTGCCAAGTACGATGGATGTTTTTGCTGCATAAGGTTTGTAATTCATAGAAGTCTCCTGTGCTAGTTTCTATGAACCTTGTAAGGTTCTTCCTAGTAGGCTTTTGGCTTCCCGCCTGATTTGCTTGGCATGGAGAATGCCCGCTTGTGCACCCGCCTATTCTAGGCAGCAGCAGTCGCTTCTTTATGCTTCAGCGATGCTTCTGAAGCCTTATCCCTTATCTTGTCTAGGCGATCTAAGGATAGGCGAACTTAGTTATCATTGGTGGCGGGGTGATAGAGTTATGTCCTGTAAGTGGGGAGGACTATTTTGAAAGGCAGGCGGACTTCCATGCTGTATACTAGGCTGAATGGTGTGTGGCCCATGAAAATCCTTTGGCAAGTCTTGTAGCCCCATGACACATTTGGGATTTCGTCCGCCCATCTCCCTTTGGCTGAATCTAGCCGGTGTTTTAGCGCTGAGACGGTGGTGCTGGTGGTTACCTTCGCCCATCTGATTTCCGGGGGATGTCCCACGGACGTAAAGCGTAAGCGAATACTCTAGCTAGTGCAAAATTCCTCGAAATTTTTGTACGTGAACTGGGTGCCATTGTTTGTGATAATGTATTTGGGTATCCCATAATAAGCTACAATGCCTATGCAGACGAAGGAGATAACTCTATCAGCGATTGGGTTGGCCATAGCCTTAGCTTTGACCTATTTGGAGAAGTAGTCAACTGCCACCAGCTTGAACCGCTTCTGAGTCGGGGCTGGATGAGATCATAGGTACTAACTTTCTAGGTGACAAGTGGTGCAGGGTGGCAAACCACTGGCACTTATCACACTTGAGGACAAGGCCTTTGCAGTGTTGCCTCATTTGAGGCTAGAAGTAGCCCACTTGGAATAGCTGGGCTAGGAGTGCCTTGTGCCCTTTTGTGATCCCCACACACGCCTCTGTGGCCTTCTTAAAGGGCCTGCATTTCTTCCTCTTTTGTCAGGTAGTGCAACAGGGGGTGGAATACCCCCACTTGTGTAGTTGCCCGTCTATCAAGGTGTACCGTGAGACTTTCAAGCAAAAGGCCTTCGGTCGTTGTTCCCTTGGGGGTAGGTTGCTAGAGTTCAATAGGCGTCATTGAAGAGATGGATTGCTCAATTGTGAACATCTTGGGAGTGAGTATAGTTGGCCCTTTAGGGTATTGAGGCAGATATCCTCCTCTTGCCCCTAAGGAATGGTAGGGGCAAGTCTGGCCAACGTGTCCGTTAGGGGGTTGTCAGCTCTAAGCACCCGCCTGATCAAGATGGTCTTAAAATTTAATAGCTCCTCTTAGACCTTATCGGCATGCAGGATGATGTTTAGATCCTAAGCTTGGTATTCACCATTTATTTGGTTGGCGACTAGCTAGGAGTCTGCGTAGATTTCCAGTGAGGTGACGCCTCTGGACTTGGCTACCTGGATGCCTGCAGCATAGCCTCGTACTCTGCCTGGTAATTTGATGTAGGGGAATCCAACTTGATGGCATACTTATGAGTAGCGCCGTCTAGGGCAGTTAAGGTTATCCCAGCCTCAGTCCTGGCTATCATAGGCGAGCCAACAACATATAGCTATCAGCGGAGTGTGAGGGAGGCATCTGAGTCTGAGAATGTTATAACCCTGGTGTTGCTTCACGACGTTTTATCGGGATTTTAAAGATTATCACGTTGTAGTATAGCCGAAAAAATGTTCAAAACAAATAAAGAGTTTATTACTCGAAAATCGGAGTATCCGAGGTCGAACACAGGGAGCAATCTAAGTACTTTTAAAGACTTGAGAAAATAATTGATTCAATGATATAATTATAAAAATGTATTGCTAAAAAGAACAGAATTGGACGTCTGATTTCTATATCAGACATCTTAAAATGAAAGTCTTCTTCTTCTTTGGCTGTTCTTTCTCTTCTTCTTTTGCTGTTGCGTGCCTCTGATCTTCTTCTTCTTCACTGTTCTTCTTCTTCTTCTGCCTTTCCTCTTTCTATTTTCTCTGCAGTATCTTCTTCTTCTTTCTTTCTTCTGTTCTTTTTCTTTCTTTCTTTGTCTTGCTCTTCTTTCTCCTTCTCTTCTTCTGAGTCCTTCTGCTAGTCCTCCTTCTTCTTTGGCGGCCTCTCTTCCTCTTCTTCTTCTGCCTTGCCTTTTTCTTCTGAGTTCTTCTCTGCCTTGCCTTTTCCTCTACTCAGCCTCTCTTCAGAGCTTCTTCCTTCTCCTTCCTACGGCTAAGTACTTAGCCTTTCTCTTTCGCGCTATGTTCCTGCACACAAGGCACAGCAAAACCTAACCCTTCCCTCTACCCGCACGTATCTCTCTCTCTCTGCAAACTGCTCACAGGAAGCTCTCCTAGAGCCGGGTTAATGGGTCGGCTTGCGTACCCGGGACCAGGCGCACCGGCGTGATATGGTGCACGAGGTGTGCTCGGTGGTGTCGGGTTGGATCCTGCCAGGTCCTCGAGGTGAATCCGCGGATGAGGCGGGTGTGATGGGCAAGGGACCTCACCCCAGTGGATTCGGAGGCGATTAGCCGTATGCACAAAATCAATTTAAACCAGTGCGGCGCTTCGTGAACTTACGATGTGGGACTAATTTGTTGCTTCTCCTCGTGCGCGCCCGCAAGAAGACCTCAGCCTTGCTTCCACAGCTGCAGCCTCGATTCCCTTCGCTTACTAGCTGACTGCCTTCACACAACTCGCCCGCGTTCGCAGCAATTGAAATCCTGGAGCCCCGAAGCCTGGAGCTCGCTTGGGAGCTTCTCGAATTGTCGACAATGGCGGTCGGGGCAGCAGACCTGTCAAGCACTAAAAGGGCCTCTCGGCCTAATCAAACCACTGGGGAACCTTCGTCGTGGCACGGCGAAGGTGGTGCGATGTGCAGCAGGCCACGGGACGGCCTAGGCGTGCGTGCCTAGGTCATCCTGTGGCCGGAAAAGTGGGTGTGTTCGGTGGCATGTTGAGTGTGGAGGGACTGTGGAGGGGTGGAGGGTGTTCAGTGTGATGAGGCGGAGCTTGTGGGATGGTTGGCGAGTCGTATGGAGTTGCGGAATGACGAGGGCGACTCGCCGGAGGTTGGCCGAAGGCGAGGAAGGTGATGGTGGTCAGGGACAGTCGAGGGTTGGTTTGAATGAAATAATGTGGGGAAAAGAAAGAGGGGAAGATGGGGAGTAATTATTACCTACTTGCAAGGACGAAGGGGGCTGGAGAGGCGGACAGCCGTATCGACTATCGCCGGAGAAGAAACACTCAGAGGGAGAGAGCGGCGACGAGGAAGTGGGCAGGGAGGCGTGCGCTTGGTGCGGTGCGATGCAGGAAGACGAGAAGAAGCTGGCTCTACTGCTGGTATGGCAGTAGAGCGACGAGAAGGAGGAGTGGTCGCCGGAGCTAGTGGGTTTCCTACCGGAGAGGGAAGAGAGGAATTTTTGAGGGTTTCTCCGCCAAGACAAGTCTCCAAGAACTGGCAGGGGGTGCTGGTTCTTATAAAGGGGGTGGCGGAGAGGGAGGCGCAGGCTGGCGACGTGCACACGGAAGGTGTGGGGGTCGTCAGGCAGCATGGTCGGGTCCCTGCGACAGAGGACGTCGCAGGGAACCCCGCGTACGTTTTGCAGGGCAGTTGCCTCACTCTGCGCGGCGCCATGCTCCGCGCAAAGTCACCGGAGCATGGTGCTGCGCAGAGTTTTGCAGGAGGGACCGTTCTACAAAGAACGACGAGAAATCTGGGGGCCAAACTGCAAGAGTTTCGAAAGATAAGGGTCAAAAAGTAAATGAAGAGGACCAAATTGCAAAGTCGGTCAAGGAGGTCTCTTCTTAGGCTCAAGTTTTTATGCATGACTAATTTGAACCTAAGGATTTTAATGGTGAATTTTGTTTCTAGGTTGGACCATGTTTGACTGGCCAATTTACGTAAAAACCCAAATTAAATCATTAATTGGGCATGGTTCTCAATGTAGGTCAACATGGGTTTCTAAGGCCAAATTGAAGGTTCTAAACCCTAGATATTATTTTTCTCTGAATTTTAGAGGGTTTAGTTGATTTTTACCCTACCTCGAACCTCGTGAATTGAAGTGGGTTTGTTTTAGGGTTGCAGAATGTCATTTAATTTCTTGAAGTTGCTGTAACCCTCGTTAGATCAGATCATCCCACTTTCCTTCTTATTAGGGTTTTTTGACCTGTGTTTGGACCCTTAATTACCCTGTTTACAAATTACGGTGGTGAAATTGCAGTTTTTCCCCTTGTGACTTGTTTTCTTCCTAAACTCAGAATTCTCTAAGTTAAGCCTTTCTTTGAGTTATGTAGGAGCTTTTTCTTGCATATCTAGGTTAGATTGTGCTAGTTAGGGTTCATGATGAGGTTCTCATCACCTGGCATCAAATGTCGTTTAAGACGTCTGGGAAGTGGTCCAGACGTCTGGTCAGACGTCTGGAAGCCTTCCCAGACGTCTGGAATTTAATTTTCTCGACGTACGGGTTCGCGTCTGCGCACATGCGCGCGCAGACTAAACCGCCGCCCTCCTTCTCTTTCCTTCCTCCCTACAGGCGCAGTCGCCTTTTTCTCTCTCTCTCTCCACGACAGCCTTCAAATACCCCCTCTCCTCTCCTTCACCCTCACTCCACCGCCTTCTTCTTCTTCCTGTCAACGAGAGTGAGTGGGCGAGGGTAGCAGCAGTGGTTGCTGTGAGCATGTGGGGAGGAGGGGTTGCTGCGAGAAGGAGAGAGCTAGATCGCGAGGGTGCGAGCTCGCCGAAGCAGTCAAGGCTGGCCGGTAGGTGAGCAGCAGGAGAGTGGTGTTAGGGAGGAGCCGCTGTAGCTCAGGCAGCAGGCGAGCGCGGCGCGACACGGCGGTGCACTGTAGGCGGAGGGTGACGAGGTCCTGATTCTGGGAAAATTTCCCAGAATCAGACGTTTGGACATATGTCCAGACGATGCAGGAGACGTCTGGAGGAAGGTCCAGACGTCTGAAAGGTACGATATTTTTTCGATCTTTCTATTTTCACGTGTACGACCATGCAGCTGTCCCGCCAAGGAGTTCTGCCTCGTTTCGTGTTGAGGACGATCGCGTGTGCGTGCAGGTCTCGTTCAGGAAGGCGCAAGGGCACGCCCTCCCACATAGATCGGACGTCTAGGCACAGCACCAGACGACGGAGAGTGTCTCCAGACGTCCAGAGTGACAGTCGGACGTCTGGAAACTAAGACCAGATGGTTCAGCGGGATTTCGGACGTCTGAAGGACCGTGCAGGATCAAGGTATGACTTGAGCCACCGTTTAAGACGTCTGGAAGATGTTCCAGAAGTCTGATTTTGGGCAGACTTGTCATTTTTGACCCGTTTAGGGTCCGTTCGAAGTCTTTTTTCCGCGTTTCAAGTTTTGTTCTTCTCAGATTTAGTTTCTCTACCTATTTACAGTAATTGTATTATGTTCTGAGTAGCTCATTGTAATTGATCCTTGTGTTAGGACCCTGTTCCGTTGCGGCTTTGGGGGTTGCGGAGGCACGCGAGCTTGCCGATCACGCCCCCATTACTCTCGATTTTGCGGGTAGAGTGGCCCCTTTAATTATTTATCAAAAATTATGCACTTGTGAAATAATTAATAGATTCTAGGGTATTGCATGAATCCTAGGACAGAAAAACTAGATTGAATGATAGATCCTAGGGTATTGCATGAATCCTAGGACTGAAAAACTAGCTTGAATATATATATATATATATATATATATATATATATATATATATATTGCAGTCTTGGAAAAGTAGAAAGGAAACGATAACTGAATGTAATTGGTTAACAGCTACCTGTTATGAATGGATAATTACTGTTGAGAACATGGGCTATGATGTAAACACATTTACACTACTTAAGATGTCTATTTACGCATGTTCTTAAGCATAAGATTGCATTTCATGATATAAATATTGTATAACATGCATCATTTTGCATTTAGAGTAGTTTGAATAAAATGGAGGTTAATTGTCTCCTTTTATGTGCTTGGACAGGGCAAATATTTTATCGAGGCCTTGGATCAAAGATCCAACCGTATGGATGTGATCAGGGCGACGATTGGAGTTGAACGACTCCAAGATCGCCCTAATCAGGCATCCGTAGCATCAGACAGAGACCAGGGAACCCTAGAAGATCCAAGGGCCAGGACGGAGTAAATCCGCACTTCAAATGACAAATCCGACCGTACGGATGAATACGGATCGACGATCGTAGCCCAACGACGTAAAAATCGAGTCAATCCGACATCCGTGGCACCATCTACAACATCCAGAAGATGGACGGCCAAAATGGTGCCACGTGGCGCCATCTCGGCCGCCCAAACGGCCGCATACATTCTCTGAAGACCCCGCACCCGCTCTCTCTCCGCCGTTGGATCTCGATCCAACGGCTGTGGACGACCGCGCCTAAAAGCGCCCGCTTGACCATCTGCGCCTCATAGTGCAGCGATCGAGTGCGCTTGCGCAAGCTGCAGCCGCGGGTTCGAACCGCAGCGAAAGGGAGAAAGGCGCGGGCGAGCGAGCGATGGCGGGCGTTGGATCGTCATCGGGCGGCTCAGATCTACCAATAGCGTTCACGCGCTATTGCACGCGTGGCAAGGACGCGCGATCGTACGCGCTGGGCGGGCGCACAGCAGCGGGCGAAGATGCTTCTTAAGCCGTCCGATCTCGCGATCGGACGGCTGAGATCTGATGAACGTGGGCGGATGCGTTGAGTGCAGGCAGCTGAGGAGGCACGCGTGGGCGCGGGTGCTACGCCCACGTTGGGGCTTTAGTGACGGATTTATCCATCACTAAAGACCACTCATTTATTATTTTAAAGATGTAATGATCATTTTGCCCCTACTCCTTGCAACTATAAAAGGAGACCTCCTCCATACGAAATTCTCATCCCTTCCTTCTCTTCTATACCTCTCCAAAGCTCAAGAGAATCTTGTCCCACACCTGGGATGCTTCTCGCGAGATAAAGTCCAAATTTTCGTCCCCCTTCGGAAGTGGATCCCGCGACGACGACGACGTGCTGCTCCGTTCCCGTTCTTCTGCTTCATCCTCCTTTGTCCTGCTTCATCCTCCTTCATCCAGGTGTCGTCCCATCCGGCTCGTCCTCCAAGCGACCGTCGAGGAAGATTTCTCTCTCCCTATTCTTTTTACTGCTTTCTAATATAGATTTACTGCTTTCTAGTGTAGTTTTGTTCGTCCTCCAAGCATTCATCGAGGAGGACATTTCTCCCTCCATTCTTTTAATGCTTTTTAGAGTAAATTTATTGCTTTCTAGTGCAAGTGTTTTATGCTTTCTAGTCATAATGAACAACCTCCTTAATGATAAATTCTCTGTCTATTCTACATCTCATTTTGATTTCTGTGTGTAATATTCTCTCTCTCTCTTACTCTCTCTCTCTTCTATTTATTGTAAATAATTAGATAGTTTTAAATTGAATTACTTTGTGACAAATAAAAAGAAACGTGTAGTTTTTAAATAAACGTTCGCCTCCATGTGTTCGACCCGGAATTTCAATTTCGGTATAAATTTTATTTGTTAAACATGAGTTCTTCGCTTTCAAACTACGACAGGTTTTCCAAAACCAAACACGTTAACGTAGCATTTCGTGCATTCAACAGGCTATATGAATATAAAGCTGAAATGATGAAACCTAAATTGGCCAAGTTTAAAGAGCATGAACCCTATGGGGAATTAGGAGTAGAGCTCCTGAGAAGTGAATGGAATAGAATTGGAGAAGTGAGCTGGCCCTTGAGTACGGAGTACCAAGGAGAGCGACTGTCCCCTTATTTAGTGCAAAGCGGAGCTAGCCGCCCCAGGGACCTGGGGTTAGGTCTGGCAACTTTATACCGACTTTTGGCCCTCGTGTACACAGTACCGAGGAGAGCTACTAGTGTAGGGAGAGCACTAGCTACCCCACGGGCCCCGGGTTTCCGCTAGCCCTCCTACACTGACTTGTCAAGTCCACTGGGCAAACTAGGGTAGTCAGGTGAGGGTGCGCAGACTGTGGAGAGAAAAGACCCCTGTTTGGTTACTGTGGAGGGGTTGGACCCTTGTTACTGAGAGGGTTCTGCCCTATACTGGTTCCGTGCTGTTCTTTGGGGTGCACCCATTAACGGAAACGACTGACCGCGTGCCAGTGCGGGGTAGCTACCCGTGCATTTATCGCGCGTGTCGTAGTCACCGTTACGTTTTTCAGTGACCTTGGGGTGGTTGACTGAGGGTAGGACCACCATGGGGGACTCTCCCGGCTAGGAGAGCACCACGTGTTACTTCTACTTTTCGGAAAAGACTGCAATCAATATCGTTCCCACGAGGAACAATCAAGATCAAGAGAAAGATCTAAGGAATAATTCAATAATTGAGTAAAAGGAAAAATAAAGAAAGTGATTAAAAATATAACAGCTACTGTCCACCTTACTATTTTTCTTAGCTTTTGGTTTCCACTCTACTCAGTGTTTTGCTGACGTGTCACCTTTGTCACCTTTTCAGGATCAGGTGTTAAGCAGCCAGAGCCGGCGGCTGCAGAGGGTGCTGGGCCTAGTAGAGCCCAATAGTTTTTACTTGTATAGTACCCACTGTACCTTTCCTTCTGTTGTAGTGAGTAGTTTTCTGTTACCACTGTACTCTTTTATTGTAAGCATCATGTTTATGTACCTCTTTATTTCTTTACTGTTGTAGTGGTGTGTACTGTAGTAGTCATTTTCTTTACTACTGTATTTTGTTACTGCTAGTTATATACATGGGGAATGTAGTTTATTTTACTGCTCTTTTGGTTACTTTTTCGTTGGATGACTGGGTCTTGGGATCAGTCGAGTCGGTCCGATTCTCGCGTCTCGTAGGGATTCGGGAATCGGGTCGTAACAGAGAACATCGCCACGAAATTTGCCAAGTCTTATCCTCGGATGGCTCTTCTCAGTTGGTACCTGACGTCGAACTCCGTCGATTCCATAGCCCACTCGATCTATCGTGCTGACCCTGTGGGCTTTTGCAACATTTGCCGCAGTGGGTAACCTGACAGGGCCATTACAGTGTAGCTTGGAAGTAGGGTCGTAGCGTCCTGGCTGCGACGACCAGAGCTGGGTCTAGTTTCTCGACGACTGTATACTTAGCTTCTGCACTTTGATAGGTTTTGCTAGTGAAATACACGGGTCACCATGTTCCTTCTCGATCGCTAACTAGGATAGCACTAACAGCAAACACGGAGGTCGTCAGGTATAGGGAAAGGACCTCCCTGAGCTTAGGAGTCGTTAAGAGGAGGGGACTTTAAAGTGTGGCTTTGACTTCCTCTAAGGTTTTCTGGCAATGAGGAGTTCAGTGGGCGGTAGTATAGCCTTCACCCTTTTTTACACACTCAAAGAATGGAAGGCATTTATCAGAAGATCGAGACAAAAATTGGCCAATCAAGGCTATCTTGCTGATTAACGACTGCATCCCTTTCAGGGTGCTTGGCAGTCGTAAGTCAATGATTACTTGGATCTTGTCGGGGTTGACTTCAATCCCTCGATTGGAGATCAAGAACCCCAAAAATTTATCGACTAAGACCTCAAAGGTACACTTATCGATGTTCGTAATAGAGGTGCGAGAATTTAGCTCCCCACTTCAAACTCTATCTCGACCTACTATTCACGCTGGTGGGAATGGGGTACCCAGGTACTCCCCAGGTCCTTAAGTGGTAGCCCACAGTGAGATGTCAAGGTTCCTCGCACGTTGCCGACACACGTAGGGGGCCCAAGGTCTGCTCTAATTGGGGTTCCTGCTGGACGCCTATCCTGTGTGGGTGACGTGTGCGTGTCGGGAGCACGAGGGTGTTTTTCAGTCCCAACGTGCACTAGTCGGCAAATAGGTGGGGAGAAATAGAAGAATTTTTCTACTTATATCATTACGGTGTGCTTGTTTGATCCTGTAGGTGTCCACTTGATATTCAGGTGATGTTGCATCAAGGTAGGTTAATGCTCGAAAGGTCACGGGCGAACCAAGCAAAAACGTATGCGTTAGTCTTGGGCAGGAGGAGTAACTCCTAAACCTTGGAGGGATCAGGATCCACTCCGACCTCGACAAGCTTAGTAGTGTCGTGAGGGAAGAGCTGTATAACAATGGCTGAAGAGCCTGACTGTAGCCACAAAGTGACTTGCAGATTAGTCGAGTTTACCTTTGGTCGGGTCGCCTGGACTTAGTCTCTCTTCTTTTCCTATTTTTGTGACTTGAGAGGTTTTAGCTCCATGGATCGTTCCAGCTTAATTCTTATGAGCTCATGCCTACCCATTTGATCCCCATGTACCATTCCTACTTCTCATGGGGAGTGGAAAAGCATGAACTAGAAGTACAAGGAGGGGATGAGGCAAAAGGCGTGGGTAGACGGGCGACTGATGATGCTATCAAACGTCGCCATCACCCCGGTCACCATGAATGTGGCCTTTCGGTTGAGGTGCCTATCCCCGTCGTAGGCGGATAAAGGAAGGCTAATCTCTCCCTCTAGCATTACTTTGTAGTTGCCAAAGCCCACGACCGGATGGGTTGATGGGGAGAGATGTTCCTCTCAAAAGCCCAATTTGAGTAGTGCCTTTGTGAACAACACGTCTATTGCGCTGCCTTTGTTCGCCAAGAGTCTAGGCTCCGAGTGTTCTATCGAATTAGGGAGGGAGGCGAATAGCCAGGATGCCACTTGCTTGACTGTACCCCACTCACCCCACTGAAGAGTGGGGAGGATGCTCGGGAGAGTCAACTCGGATGGGGTGGTTCATTGGCCTGGGACAACGTTAACCTCGAAGATTAACTTGACCCTTGTGCTGATATGTTCGGGCAACAAGAGGCGAGCACCCTGGGGTAACGCAGGCATCGCCACCACGACTTGGTGCTGGCATTCTGACGGGGGAAGCCAAGGTGACACTGCCAGCTCCGTCGGGTAGGGTGTCGACCCGTTTGGCGCTCGATCCGCGAGGAAGACAGCATTGACTCCTCGGGGCTGTTGGAGTTTCTCCTTAGGGTGGTCTTCTGGGCCCTCCGTGGTCCTGTTGCCTCTGCCTTGGCTCTCATTTTGGCTGATGAAATGACCTGCTGCCTTTTTGGGTTGGTTAAGACGTCTGGATTAGCCACCAGATGTCTGGATTAGCCATCAAACGTCTGAATAGAGGGTCGAATGTCTGAAAGTTGATAAACCGTACCTTGTTTCCTTTTCCACGTGCGCGCTGCACGTGCACACCCCTCTCTCCTCACCCTAAACCGTAACCCTTCATATTTAAACCTCACACCCACGCCACTCTCACCATTACCACCAGCCACCACCTCCATATTTCCTCCAGCCGGCCGCCACCTTCCTCCCAACCACCAGTGCAGCGAGTGGAGAGGAAGAGGAGAGACAGGACATAGAGGAAGAGAGGGGAGTGAGAGAGTAGGAGGAGCTCGCGAGGGCGCCGTGGGAGCTCGGAGGAGCTTGTGCGGGAGAAGTCGAGGGTGCATGCGAGGAGGAGGAGCTCGCGAAGGTGAGCTTTGCAACCTCCTGAAGTTGCTGGCGTAGCAGCTGCAAGCACGCGCGGAGGGGTTGGCAAGGAGAAGAAGGCTCGCGAGAGATCTGCGTGCTAGATATTTTCTGGTATCAGACGTCTGTAGCACATCCCAAACGTCTGGAGTAGCAGGGGGACGTCCAAAGCTAAAGCCGGAAGTCTAAAAGCACGTGTAGTGCCAAGGTACGTACTTTGGCACGGTTTCCGGCCATGCAGGCCGTACCGCAGGGGATGTGTTTAGACATTTTTAGCTCTGCTCGTGTGTACGTTGGGGCAGAGCGTTGGGAAGGCACGGGGTGCACCTTTTGAGGTGTTTTTAGACGTCTGGACACGTCGCCAGACATCTGACCACACCTCCAGACGACCGAAAGGAGAGTCCGACGTCTGGAACTCACCTCAGACGATAGCGGAAGGATCCGGACGTTCGAGGAAGCCACAGGAAACCCAGGGTGAGTACTGACGTCTTTTAAGATGTCTGGGACTAGTCCTATACGTCTGATTTTGGATAGTGTGAGTGTTTTTGGCTCGTTTAGGGCCCAAACGAAATCAGATTTCCGTAAATGAACTGCCATTGTTTTTCGCTTGAGTTTCTCTACGAGTTAATGTCACTTGTGTACGGTTTCAGACTTGTTTGATGCAGTTGGTCAATTGTATAGGTTTCCAATCAATCGAGTACGCGGAACCCACGGAGGAGACGGGATCTGCAATTCGAGCCCCCATTCCTCCCGTGTTTTCTGGTAGAGTGGTTTACATTAATTTTATGATTTAAACAAATACACTGCATGTTTATAATAACTTGAATGAACCCTAGGATGAGAATGAACCCTAGAGTAGGAACCAATGAGTTTGGTTTGAGCTATACTGTATACTTGAGACACATGTAAAACCCGAGGATGAGAATGAACCCTAGGGCATGAACAAATGAGTATGGTTGAGCTACACTGTTTACTTGAGATTCATGTAAAACTCTAAATGCTAGCAAATGTATTGGTTATTTTAATGTGATGCTTTGCAGTTAGTAAATCACAAGCTGCCTGTTTTAAGAATGAAACCGGCGATGTAATAAAGAGATTGGAAATGTTGGAACATGAAACAGAAGGAATACTAGCATGAACCTGATAAACGACAGTTTATCATCATTCTTATGCATTGAAACAAACCTAGCTCTTAGAATTTTACTCCGCAAACGGGTTTTTGGGCTGCATTTAGGCATAAAATAGGTTAGGCATGCATTTCATTTTTTATTGTCTTTTTAATATATTTTTGTGAGCGTTAGGGATGAACAAATATATAGATCCCTAAAACCCTAGCACTCAAGAAGGCAAATGGTGAAGGAGAAGCCCAGACTAGCTGGAACTCAGCCTGATCCAGCTCACCTCAGCTTGATCCAGCTCACCGCAGCTAGAACCTAGCTTACTTGAACTAGGGTTAGCTCATCCCAGCTCCATTCACCTAATCTCAGCTGGATGGCAGCTCAAGAGAGTTCACCTTAGCTCACCCTAGCTCAAGTCAGCTCAGATCCAGCTCAACTTAGCTGAGTCTAGCTCAATCTCAGCTCCCACTAGTCCACAGGGAGCTCTAGCTAGCTCAGCTAAGTTGACAGGAGTTCACCCCAGCTCAGATCCAGCTACATCCAGCTCCACTCAGCTCCAGCCAACTGAAGAAGAACTCATCCCAGCTCAGGAAGCTCAAGTCCAGCTCCCGAGGACTCAGCTTAGCTCAACTCAGTTGAGCTAAGCTACCTTAGCTGCCTCAACCAGCTTGATTCTCCCCGGGAGCACCAGACCTAGCTCACCTCAGCTCATTTTGGTAGAAGCTAGCTCACTTTAGCTTGGCTTAGCAACTAGCAAAGAACTAGCAAGCTAAGCCAGCTAGAGTAGCCCCATGCCAACCTCTTCAGCAGCAGCCAGCTCCAGCTCCAGACTTCTCCTCCTCAGCTCCTTCCTCCAAACCCTAGCTCCATTACCTTCTCCTCTACTCCACCTTTAGCTAAGCTAGCTTAGCTTATCTTAGCTTAGCTTAGCTTAGCTAACAACCAGCTCCTTGGCCATCCATTACCTTCAAAATCAACCCTAGCTAGCTCCACCAACTCAAGCCTACCTAAGCTAGCTACCCTACTCAAGTTGGCGCCACCTCCTAGCCATCCCTTCACCCCACTATCTCCACCAAAAGACACCTAAAGTTGGTGCCAAAAACCACCCCTAACCACCTCTATATTGGTGCCACTTTCAGCCCCTTCATCCACCCTACACCTACCCACATAAGCCATCCTAGCCATCCACCTAACCCCCCTTCTAGAATCCTTCTTGGCGCCAACTTAGACCCTCTTCTAGAAGCCATTTTGGCGCCAATATCAAGGGGTGTCAACCCCCATAACTACCCCATTGGTGCCTCTTAAGGTGGCACCAAACACCCATGGCCATTGGATCCTTAACCACCTCCATCATTCCATCTTGACCCTCCATTTCAAGGGACACTTTAGCCCCCTTCCTATTCTATAAAAACCCACCACCTACAACCATTTTAGAGGATCCTCCATTAGTGTATTTTGCTACATAAACCACCCATACCTACGGCCAAGAAGAAGGAGTAGAGAAGGAGATTAAAGGGGCACATCACCATCCCTTTTGGTGCCTTCTTCTCCCCACTCTCTTCAACTTGGGTCACGCCAAGGAGGAGGACTCTTCCACTTCAAGGAGGACAGCCAGGCAAGGGAGAAGGACCTAGGGTGGACGTCCACCCTTCGAGAGAAGCTTAGGGCACGCCCCCTTTGGGCTTGCCTTGGAGGACATCACCTTGGCGGAGCACTGCAAGGAAGGAGTTGAAGGACTCTTTTCAAGATTGGGAGCCACCAACCTTGGAGAAAGAAGCCCTCTTCTTCACCATCTATCTAGAGGATTTGTGTTTTCTTTTCTTTATTTCAATTTTCTAATAGTAGAAGCTTTCCTCTACTAGGTCTTTTTGTAAAATACTTTTTCAATTATCTAGTTGCCTTTGAAATTTCTTGTTTACATTTCTATTTGCTTGTTTTTAGCATTCCTCACTCCCTCTCCCTAATTATTCTAGGCCTCCACTTGCCTAGAGTGAGCTTAGGGAGAGGCTCTACTTGCCAATTAGAAGTAGTATTTTAAATTGAAGTGTAAATCACCTTCCCGCCACCATTTCGCATGTTGTCTTAATTCAAAAACAAAAAAAAAATGATATATTGAAAAATACCAAAAAGAAAGTTGAGATTGTATTCCAAGCAAGAGAATCACAATTTTGCAAACATTTGGCCTCCTTGGACGACCTAGATACTCTCTCCTATCTAGGAATATAAATTTAAGAGTTGATCGATTTTACGCGTTACAACGACGTATTTTAACAAACCGCATGAAATCGCTATCACTTTTTGGCGCCGTTGCCGGGGAGGCACGGCTTTGCATTAATTAATTTTCTCTTGCTTGAAGCGGATCTCATCCCGTTCTTCTTCTTTCTTTTGTGTGTGCAGGAACTACAGCGGGAAGGCGGGAATCTGGAAGCGAGAGCTCAAAGTTCCTTTTCTTCCCGCGAAATTCAGGTTGGTTCCTCTTTCTAGTCACATAATTAATTAAAACTACCAAAAATATATTAAATTTGGCTTTCAGGATCCCAAACAACTTAATTAAGTGGAGTGGTACATTATAAAATCTATTGTTTTCTTGTATGCATTCTTTAACACCACTCCATTGCAAGTATTGGTGTTCTATTTTTCAGGTCCAGATTTCTGTCCGGACTTGAAAAAATCGATTCCTAACACCACAGACCTCCTAAAATCATAAAATTTCATAGAGTGATTCCCAATTAAGTTTGGAACATCTGTTCCAAATTTCAGTTAATTGGATTTGTATTTAATTTTTAAAAATTCGTGGATTGCAGAGGGGTCACACCCTTTAATCTTCCTGTTTTGCTACTGTCCGCGAATTTTTAGAATTTTTATACTCATCCAATTTTTGTGAAATTTAGCTTGCTGGAATCCTTGTGGAATTTTACACATCGTATAAAATCACAAAAATTTTCTGAGGTCGGTGGTAATACTGAAAAGTCCATAATACCCACGGGTATCATTTCTGGACTTTGACACCAGTACAATTAAAAATTCAAAACAATTACCAAATAAATTCCTAAAATCGTACAAAAATCTTTTCTGGAATCTTTGTTTGATTTTATTCAAAGTAGTGGTGCTGTTTGACTTGTTTGGACCACTACTTAATTCAGAAGGCCAAAAATCAATTCACTGGCAGTAATTTTTTGTCTTAGGGGTAATTGGCTTAGGGTTTCTTTCTTTCTCTTTAGAGACTCAATTAAAAGGAAATATACAATTACACATGCAACTTGTCTTTCCTTTAATTGTGAACTTTCAAACTTGTTTGAAAACTTAAAAAAAAAACCCTAAAACTCATTTAATTAAGTCAAATCCTAAAAGACAAAAATACAAAAAAATTGTGTGACAACTTGATTTACATTTGAGCCACTCTCCAATTTCTGTACACACACAAAAAAATCAAATAACAGGGCAACAACCCAATAAACGCCCTCCACATTCCTTGTGCACTATAGCATCCTAGACCTAATTAAAATTTGTAGTAACCTGACCCCTAAGGCTTTATCAACTTAGGCTTGCTATTTAGGTCTTAAGTTTTCCTTAGTTAGTACCAATTCTGTCATCTGTATCTGGTGTTCAGGCTGAGGGGCCGTGTCAAACTACCAGGCGCGGGTTTGTACAAGCACCTGGGGTTTTCCCTAGGAAACGTTTGGGCCCAAACCTCCCCTTAAGCAACTTGGCTAGATTTGTTGATAGAACGAGTATTCACTATTGACTACTTATTTCCTATATAGGCCAAGTCTTAGGTTATTATTAGGGAGTCACATTTAAGTTAGGTCTAGTTTTATTTGTTTGAATTGCACACTTTCTCTCATCTCTTTCTCTTCTCCTCCCTTCCCGTTCTTCCATTTTATGCACGGGCGACGGTCTCAAAATCCGCACTTGGAAGGACCATTTGATTTCGCCCCCACGCAAAAAGATCACTTTTTCTGTCTTCTTGTCCTGAAAAAATGGAAACGCAACAAAATAGGTCCACTGACCCTTCCACGTCCACCTCTAACCCCACCACTAACCCTAATTCTAACCCTTCCACCCAAAACCCAACCACCAGTAACTTCCCACACTTGGAGCTCCCTAATCTTGAGTTGCCCCACACACAACATCAAGACCCCCTACCTGATCTTTTAAAATTGATGGCCGATCAGATTAATAAATTAAATTCTAATCAACAAACATTGACTAGGAACATCCAAAACCTAGCCAATCCACGGCCAAACCCACCACCCTGTCAGCAGCCTGTTGTTCCTCTAAAAGATTTCTATGATCCGTCTTATTATGAGGAATGACAAGGGGTGGTCATACCGGAGGGGGACTTTGAGATCAAGCCTGCGGTCCTGAACCTAATTAAACACTTTCATGGCCTTCCTAAGGAAGACCCTTTCAGCCACCTTGAAGAGCTAACTCTTCTTGCACAGACAACCCGTTCCCGAAATGTGCAAGAAGGCATATGGCTGATGCGGCTTTTTCCATTATCTCTTAAAGATAAGGCTGCTTATTGGTTCAGGACCATTGGCCGACCCATCACAACATGGCCTCAACTCAAGAGTGCCTTCCTCAAGAAATTCTTTCCCATAGGTTGTACCAATTCCTTACGAAGATCTATTACGACCTTTCACCAAAAATCTGGTGAAACTTTCCATGATTCTTGGGAAAGATTTCAAGACCTTTTAAGAAGTTGCCCGCACCACGAGATTCCTTTATGGCAGCTCGTGCAAATCTTCTATCATGGATTAGAAGATCAAATCCGACATTTTGTCGACGCCTCGTGTGGCGGCAACTTTTTAAATAAAGATGCAGAAAGTGCCTATGACCTGTTCGAAGAAATGAGTGAAAACTCATTTAATCAAGCTTCCATGAACACATTTTGCAGAACCCAAAACCCGCAGTTCGGTGTTCATGAAATAGGCACTCAATCTATCCCTGTCACCCAAGACGATCTTCAATTGATTGCTCAAAAACTCGACCAGATGCATATTAATCAAAAGAGAATTGAGGAAAGACTAGTCACATCAACTCAAACTCCACACCCACATCTAACCCAACCTAACTTTCCACGAAGAGAAAATTTGCACAATCTCAGCACTACCCCTACTGATAATTCTGAGGTTGCCCATGATTCACTGGGGAATTACAACTATCCAGATCTTAACCCCACTCAAAATATTTCTGCCATCCAGGAGCCCTTTAAAAATTCTTCCAATTGGAAAAATTACCCAAACTACTCCTGGAATAATCAAGTTTCCTCCCAACCATATCATTTTAATGGGTATGGGTCGAATCCAAACTTCCATCCTAGGCCATCCCAACAAGATATCAATGCCCAGATGCTGCGAACCCTGCAGGATATGCAAACAAAAATGACGGAAGTAACTCGCAACATCACAAATCTGAACAATCAGATTGGGGTTACTCCCACGCAAAGACCTGTAGGACATCTTCCATCCCAACCCATACCCAACCCTAATCACCAAGGGAACCATTATATGGGCAGAAATCCACACTATCCAAATCAGCCTCCTCCTAATCCACCACCTCAGCAGTCGCCTAGGTTTCTGCAATCACAGGCCCCCCCACCTCCTCCAAATAATAATCCGACTGCACATGCAGTTACTTTGAGGAGTGGGAAAACCACCATTGACCCCGGGCCTTCACATGAACCTGGTAAGATACATGTGCAAATTGACTCCCCACCTCCCCATTAGGAAGAAGAAGAAAAACAAAAATCTCAAGACGAGATTCTTATCCCTTTCCCACAAGCTCTCTACCCCACCACCAACAAAAAAAAGAAATCTGAGCCCACTACAGAAGAACTCATGGAGCTATTTGGGCAAGTTCATATCAATATTCCTCTCCTAGATGCCATTAAATATATACCTGCCTATGCTAAATTTTTGAAGGAGATTTGTACTCCTAAAAGGCAGGCCAAAAATCTAGGACATGTGCATCTTTCGGAGACAGTAAGCTCTGTCATACAGAGTAAGCTGCCTCCTAAGATGAAAGATCCGGGGGCACCTTTAATTTCTGTAATTATTGATGACACTACATTTAATCGCGCCCTCCTTGATCTTGGTGCCTCAATTAATATTATTCCCACGAGTTTATTCGAAGAATTTCAGGACAGTGAATTAAAACCCGTCGAGGTTACCCTGCAATTAGCCGACCGATCTACAATCAAACCTCGTGGGATTGTCGAGGATGTTTTAGTCAAGGTCCAGAATTGTGTCTTCCCTGTAGACTTTCTGGTTCTTAACATTGAGGCACCCGAATCATTACTGGACTCTCCAATAATCCTTGGACGCCCCTTTTTGGCCACTGCAAAGGCAAATATCAATTGCCACACAGGCAAAATGGATATCAACTGTGCAGGCCAAACTATCACTTTAGATATTTTTAAATCCTCCAGGAGATTCCATGATGATAATTTCTTTGAGGACTCAGATACTGAAATTTCTAATATGGTGGAGGAGACAATGTTAATAGATACCCTTACCGACCACAATTTCTTTGAGGACTCTGATGTAGAATCAGTGGTCGGTGAAATCAGTGATCCGGGAACTTGTCTTGACCCTAAATTTATTCCTGATACCCCCCCTAAGCACCCTAACCCACCCACTATTCATGCACCTAATTTTTCCACACTAACTTCCCCAATCCTCACCATTCCTTCCCCGACCCCTTTCTTACGGACCTGCCACCAACCCCGCCCGAGTTTTGCACCCAACCTGATTTAAAACCAAGGCCAGACTCAGGCTACACTTATCATTTTCCATTCAACTTTGATCCCAATATTATTTCTAATCAATGTTCTAGGGATCTAGACGAAGACACCCTTTTTGCAGGCATCCAAGTGTCCAATTATTTACATGAACTTACGTCTTCCATGCATACCTTCACGCCCGGCTGAATGGCATAAAAAATAGCACTGGATGGGAGGTAACCCATCATTTTTTCTTGCTTTCCCTTTTTTCTTCTTTTTCCAGGTTTTGTTCCTCCTAAACCCGACCGTTCTTCACTAAGGTGATCCATTTTCCCTCCTAATGCATGAGGACATGGCATATCATAAGCATGAGGAGGTGTTTTTAAATTTTTACGATCGATTTAGGATGTTCAAAACCCAAAAATATGCAATTTTATTTAATTTATTTCCTGCTTGCATACCCAAAATATATATATATATAAAAATAAAAATAAAAATAAAAATGTTAAAAACTTATTAAGGAAAAATTTTGAAATCGGGACTAAGGTCGAGAAATTCACTTTTGGTACAATGGGATTTAATCTTTAACAAACTAAAGATGAGGATATGGATCTGATCATTAGAATTCCAAGGTCTATTTTAGACTAGATCAGATATCCTTCTATAAAATTCCACCTGAACTCATGATAGTTCAGGTGACTTAATCCTATTTTGTAATACGGAAAGTATTTGACTTAGTTTCTGATTCAAAAACTTGCGTGTCTTGAGAAACTTCTTAGGTCAATTTTCACACACAAGCCAACACCTAAAAATAATTAAAAATTTGAAAAACTCCCTTGTTTGGATTTAGTAAAAGTCTGAAGCAGATCATTGGTTTGAGTTCCCACCGCCGAGAAGAAGGAAAATACCTCCTTTGAGGACGCGATGTCAACATGTCACCGCCTCGGCGCTGCTCTATATCTATATTTCATATCTTTAGACGGAGCATTAAAGCGCATTTTAGCAGCTCAAGTGTCTTGGACGGTGCTCTACCTATAGTGTCGGAGCAAGAGCTTGAGTTTGCTTGGAGCGCCCCTTTTCACTGCATCGTGTTTTGGGGTTGTGAGCTCCTGGGTGGTGTCATGGACAATGTTATCCCGAAGTATTGGCGCCAGAGCCCCCTCGAGGAATGGTAACGGGAATGATGATCCCGACACATCTGTTGTAAGACTAAGCTAAAAATAAGCATGGGGAAAAAAACTATATATATATATATATATAATAATAATAATAATAATAACATGTCCTTATAAATGTTGGCTTTTCACAAGCACAGACACAAGGTTTTAAAGGATTTTGCAAGTTGCGAATCAGATTCATGAGCCAAAAAAATCCTAAAAATAAACATTTCAAGTTATCTGAATTAACAAGGGGTTAATTTGAGAATTTTCTAGAGGATATATTGATCTCGTTCTGTCTAATGGTTGAATCCAAAAACAAATCCCGATGTTTATCTTTAACAAATCCTGTACCTCCAGTGTTTTAATCTACTAAGGTCCATTAATCTCTTTTTCTCCTCAAAAGTCGAAAAAATTAGATTTCCCAAAAATTCCGTTTTAAGTTTTGCTAAGAGACTAGCAAAAGATAAGCATGGGGGTGTGATAAACGCCAGTTTATCATCATTCCTATGCATTAAAACAAACCTAGCTCTTAGAATTTTACTCCGCAAATGGGTTTTTGGGCTGCATTTAGGCATAAAATAGGTTAGGCATGCATTGCACTTTTTATTATCTTTTTAATATGTTTTTGTGAGTGTTAGGGATGAACAGATATATAGATCCCTAAAATCCTAGCACTCAAGAAGGCAAATGGTGAAGGAGAAGCCCAGACTAGCTGGAACTCAGCCTGATCCAGCTCACCTCAGCTTGATCCAGCTTACCTCAGCTTGATCTAGCTCACCGCAGCTGGAACCAAGCTTACTTGAACTAGGGTTAGCTCATCCCAGCTCCATTCAGCTAATCTCAGCTGGATTGCAGCTCAAGAGTGTTCACCTTAGCTCACCCTAGCTCAAGTCAGCTCAGATCCAGCTCAACTTAGCTGAGTCTAGCTCATCTCAGCTCCCACTAGTCCACAAGGAGCTCTAGCTAGCTCAGCTAAGTTGACAGAAGTTCACCCCAGCTCAGATCCAGCTACATCCAGCTCCACTTAGCTCCAGCCAGCTGAAGAAGAACTCATCCTAGCTCAGGAAGCTCAAGTCCAGCTCCCAGGGACTCAGCTTAGCTCAACTCAGTTGAGCTAAGCTACCTTAGCTGCCTCAACCAGCTTGATTCTCCCCGGGAGAACCAGACCTAGCTCACCTCAGCTCATTTTGGTAGAAGGTAGCTCACTTTAGCTTGGCTTAGCAACTAGGAAAGAACTAGCAAGCTAAGCCAGCTAGAGTAGCCCCATGCCAACCTCTTCAGTAGCAGCCAGCTCCAGCTCCAGACTCCTCCTCCTCAGCTCCTTCCTCCAAACCCTAGCTCCATTACCTTCTCCTCTACTCCACCTTTAGCTAAGCTAGCTTAGCTTATCTTAGCTTAGCTTAGCTTAGCTAACAACCAGCTCCTTGGCCATCCATTACCTTCAAAATCAACCCTAGCTAGCTCCACCAACTCAAGCCTACCTAAGCTAGCTACCCTACTCAAGTTGGCGCCACCTCCTAGCCATCCCTTCACCCCACTATCTCCACCAAAAGACACCTAAAGTTGGCGCCAAAAACCACCCCTAACCATCTCTATATTGGTGCCACTTTCAGCCCCTTCATCCACCCTACACCTACCCACATAAGCCATCCTAGCCATCCACCTAACCCCCCTTCTAGAATCCTTCTTGGCGCCAACTTAGACCCTCTTCTAGAAGCCATTTTGGCGCCAATATCAAGGGGTGTCAACCCCCATAACTACCCCCTTGGTGCCTCTTAAGGTGGCGCCAAACACCCTTGGCCATTGGATCCTTAACCACCTCCATCATTCCATCTTGACCCTCCATTTCAAGGGACACTTTAGCCCCCTTCCTATTCTATAAAAACCCACCACCTACAACCATTTTAGAGGATCCTCCATTAGTGTATTTTGCTACCTAAACCACCTATACCTATGGCCAAGAAGAAGGAGTAGAGAAGGAGATTAAAGGGGCACATCACCATCCCTTTTGGTGCCTTCTCCCCACTCTCTTCAACTTGGGCCACGCCAAGGAGGAGGACTCTTCCACTTCAAGGAGGACAGCCAGGCAAGGGAGAAGGACCTAGGGTGGACGTCCACCCTTTGAGAGAAGCTTAGGGCACGCCCCCTTTGGGCTTGCCTTGGAGGACATCACCTTGGCGGAGCACTGCATGGAAGGAGTTGAAGGACTCTTTTCAAGATTGGGAGCCACCAACCTTGGAGCAAGAAGCCCTCTTCTTCACCATCTATCTAGAGGATTTGTGTTTTCTTTTCTTTATTTCAATTTTCTAGTAGTAGAAGCTTTCCTCTACTAGGCCTTTTTGTAAAACACTTTTTCAATTATCTAGTTGCCTTCTTTGAAATTTCTTGTTTACATTTCTATTTGCTTGTTTTTAGCATTCCTTACTCCCTCTCCCTAATTATTCTAGGCCTCCACTTGCCTAGAGTGAGCTTAGGGAGAGGCTCTACTTGCCAATTAGAAGTAGTATTTTAAATTGAAGTGTAAATCACCTTCCCGCCACCATTTCGCATGTTGTCTTAATTCAAAAACAAAAAAAAAAATGATATATTGAAAAATACCAAAAAGAAAGTTGAGATTGCATTCCAAGCAAGAGAATCATAATTTTACAAACATTTGGCCTCCTTGGACGACCCTAGATACTCTCCTATCTAGGAATATAAATTTAAGAGTTGATCGGTTTTACGCGTTACAACGACGTATTTTAACAAACCGCGTGAAATCGCTATCAGAACCCTACGGGGAATTAGGAGAATTCCAGTAGACGGGAAGTGAGCTGGCCCTTGTGTACGCGATATCAAGGAGAGCAACTGTCCCTTTAGTGTAGAGGGGTACTAGCCGCCCGTTGGGTTGATCCCCGGGGTCAAGCCTAGTCACTCTACACCGGTTCTGTTTGGCCCTTGTGTACGTGGTACCGAGGTGATCTACTTAGTGTAGGGAAGGAGCTAACCGCCCCAAGGGGCTCGGGGTTAGGACTAGCCACCCTACACCAGCTTTTGTTAGGACCACTGGGCAAACCGGGATAGTCAGACGAGGGTACGCGGACTGTGGAGGGGTGAGACCCCTATTCTGTTCTGAGGGGAGAGACCCCTGTTCTGAGAGGACAAGGCCCTGTATTGTTCTGTGCTGCACCTTTAGGCGTACCCGCTAGCGGAAACGACTAACTGCGTACCAGTGCGGGATAGCTACATGCACGTTTCACGCATGCCGTAATCACCGCTACGTCGCGACCGTGACCTCGAGGTGGTTGACTGGGTGTAGGACTACCATGGGGGACTCTCCCGGCCAAGAGAGCACCACGTGTACATCCTACATCATGGAAAAGATAGCAATCAAGATTGTTCCCGTGAGGAACATGCCAGATCAAGAAATGATTAGATGAATAAGGGAGAAACAAATTAGAACTACTTGGTTGAGCTAAATGAAAATGGATATTTACTTAATTGCAATAATTAATTGCTTGCCTTAATTACTTGTAAATGACTGAATTACAACTCTACTCAGCATTCGCTGACTTCAGAAAATTTATAACCTTGTTCAGGTCAGGGAGTTGAGTAGCCAGCACCACCGGCTGCAGAGGGAGCTGGGCTCAGTTGAAACCAACTTTAGCTACGTTTTCTTATTGTTTCCCTAGCTTCTGTTGTAGTAGTGAGTATTCTGTTCTATGTAATACTATTTCGGTTTCTTTTCCACTGTACTTTCCTCTGTCATAGTTATGATGGCCTGTAAGATTGATAGACTGTTTGCTCTGTTTCTTTACTGTCTCTTGATTATTTTTCTACTTAGTTACATTGCATGTGTGGATGTGAATTATTTCTTGCTTTTGGTTGTTTCTCGTTGGACGGCTAGGTCTTGGGATTAATCAAGGTGGGCCAGTCTCAGGTCCTATAGGGATTTAGGATTGGGTCGTAACAGCTGATGAAGTGAGCTAGGTTCCTGTGCCTCATCTGGGACTTGTGGTACTTACAGTAGGGCCCAGAGTCAGCCTTCCTTTTCATGGGCCTTAGCGGTGGCAGCAGGCCCTTGTCAGTGGACTGGACTTCTGCCAACACCTCCACTTGGTTCACGGCTAGGGGAGTGTATTCCTCAAAGGACTCTCGTTTTGTCCTGTGGGGTTTGTAGTTGCAACCCTTGGTGGGCTGGTCGCTCCTTTGGCTGGGAAATCCTTCGTCCCCAGCAACGACGCCAAAATGTTAATAGCAAATTCATCATTGTTTAAGATATGCATTGTAGTATAGGACAAATGCGCTTCAAACAAATAAAATTTATAACTCAAAATCAAGAAATGAGTTCGAAGTCGTTCATTGGGAATAAGTAGGAATTCACGTGCTAATCTCTAATCAGAAATAATGAGCACGATAAACAGAGTAAAAATAGAGATATTCATGAATAACAATCTACTCAAATGATATTTAATAATAAGCAAGAGTATTACAAAAATTCCATGAGACAAAAAGAATGGAAATGATCCTAAAAAATGGTGATTGAAATCATCTTTTAGATCCACATTTAAGCACGCATCCCAATTTATTCAAATAACTCAATAATAGCTCGAACACTACAGTGATCAGACGACAGGCTTAGCAATTAGACGTCTTAACAGAAGGCAACCACAAGCCTTCTCTTCTTCTTCTTCAGAACCACTTCTTCTTATTCAAGTTCTCCTTCACAGCTTAAAGGAATCAATCTCTTCTGCAGCTAAGGGTCGCACAGGAACACTCTTCAGAGAGCAAACCCCCCCTCGCTCTCTCACAAATCTTCCTCCTCTCTCTCAAGGCCCAGAGCATAATCGGATCTAGTTATGGGTTATCGGGTCAAGGGTCTAGGTCCACGTGCATGTGGGCATGGACGAGTGTGCGCGGTGAAGGGGACCTTACCCCCGGTGTCTGAGGCGATAAGCCTCAGGCAAAAAACATATTTATGTGTTGTCGTGCGTCTTTCTCTTTACGAGGTGGGACTAATCCCATGTCCTCCTTTGCATGCAATCGTTGTGAGAACCTCGTCCAATTGGTGCTACAGATGAGGCTGTCCCACTTGATTGATGATCTCGGGACCTAGAGCTAAGGATTTTGCACAGCCTGAGAGTTTCTTCGACGAAGAATAAGGCCTGAAGCTTGAAGAACGAGGCCTGAGGTAATGGCGGCGACGGTGATGTACGGCGATGACCTGAAACATGATATAGGCCACTTCTCGTGCTAGAGTGGAAGTGGGAGAGCATCTCCATGGACTTGGTGGTGGACTTGCCTGATGAGAACCTCATCATGAACCGTAACTAGCACATTTTGACCTAAATAAGTATACAAAAGCTCCTACAAAACCTAATGGAAAGCCTAAATCAGAGAATCACAAATTTGAGTATTAAACAATTCACAATCGGTAAAACTGTAATTTTACCAATGCAGTACATAAACAGGGTTTCTAAGGTTCTAGACACAGGTCAAATTGGCTTAATAAGAAAGAAAGTGGGATAATTTGGTCTGAAAAGGGTTATAGCGACATCTAGGAATTAAATGACGTTCTACAACCCTAAAATAAACTTACTTTAATTCACGAAGTTCTAAGCAAGATAAAAATCAATTAAACCCTCTAAAATTCATGAAAAAACATCCCCTAGGGTTTAGAACCTTCAATTTGGCCTTTGGAATCTATCTTGACCTAAATTGAGAACCATACCCAATTTTTGACCTAATTTGGCTTTTTGTGCAAAATATCCTGTCAAACGTGGTTAAACCTAAAATCTAACTTCACCATTAGATTCCTTAGGTCCAAATTAGGGTTATACCAAAATTTGGACCTAAGGAAAGGTTGCCTTGACCCACTTTACAAATTGATCCTCAATAATTACTTTCTGACCCTTAACTTTTTGAACTCTTGCATTTACCCCCTCAACTTTCCTTTCGTTTTCTTTAGACCGGTCCCTCTGCCACCCGTAGCAGCAGACCATACCTCCGGCGACTTCGCGCGAAGGATGGCGCCACGCAGGGCATGGGGGGCCGATCCCAGATTTGAAAGGGAGACTCTCTGCGGAGTCCCCTACAGCATGGACCACCTCCCATACCCTGCTGGCCACCATACCTCTCGTGTGAACGCGCGAGAGGTATGGGTCTCCGACTGCCCATATCTCCGGTGGGGTTTTTCCCGCCACTCTCGCACGCTTGCCGGCTTGCCCTCGCCTATTTAAGAAGCAGCACGCTCTGCCACTTCTCCCAAGCTTGTCTTGGCCTGAGAACTCCCCTGAATTTCGTCCTCCCTCATCTCCAGCCGTCTACCTGCAAGCTCCAGCAACCTTCCTCAACTCTCATCACCCTGCCACCATACCAGTGGCAAGGTTACTCTCACCATCGTCCACTATGCCTAGCCGCACCAACAGGCACCCTCCTGTCTTCCTCTTCGTCACCGTTATTTCCCCCTCAGGGCCTTCGTCTTCGGCGACAGTGAATACGCGCCGCTCGCCCTCTGCCTCCCCCTTTGTCCAGAGACCCACAGATAAGTTCCTCCTCTACCTCTCTTCATTTCCCCCTGTTAATTCACACTTTTGATCCCTCAACACCACTGTCCACCCTCGCCATCTCCACCTCCGACAAGGTCACCTCACCTCCACAGACAAATCCACCCCTCGCCAACCGATCCCTGAGCATCACCACCACCCACTGATCACCCTACGACCCTCCAGTGACCGCACCAACCCCTGTCGCCTTCCCCCGAACAAACCCATCCTCACGGCCACAGAGTGACCTAGGCACGCACGCCTAAGCCGCCCCGTGGCCAGCCAACCCCCGCCTCACCTTCGCCGTGATACTGCGAAGGTTTTCTGATGGTCTGACAGAGCCGCAAGGCAGTATTCTTGCTTTCAGGTTCTGTGCACTCGCCGTCATTGCTGCCGAGCTTGGAGCAAGCGTACTAGCAGATCCTGGCCTCTACAGTCCCAGGTTGGAGTCCCAGACCGCACAGAAGAAACTCACGCACAGTCCCAGGTCCCCAATTGAAGACGCAAGCCTCGCATGTCATTGTAATTGCGAGGACTTCGGCTGCGAGCGAAGGCACGGAAGCGGGTGGGACTTTTAGTCCCACCTCGGAGGTGTGTGAGCGGGCGCCCGCACATAAATTGATTTTGTGTTTCAGGCTATTTGCCTCGAAACACACTAGGGTGAGATCCCTCACACCCTTGCCATGCCTCGTCCGCGACACGTTCCCCGCGGACCTGGCACTCGGATCCGATTACTTCCTGCTTGTGCACACCTGGCGCACCACCCACGCTTGTGCGCCTGGTCTCGGGCGCGTCACCCGACCCGCTTACCCAATTAAGGCTCTGGGAGAGCGGACCCTGGAGTGAATATAAGAGAGAGAGAGAGATGAGGGGAGGGTAGGGGTAGGTTTTGCCTAACCTTACACTGTGCAGGGAAGCAGGAGAAGAAGAAAAGAGGAGTGGCTGAACACTTAGCCTCACAAGAGGAGCAGAAGGAGAAGAAGAAGGAGGAGATAGTGCAATAGCAGAGAAGAGAAGGAAAGAAGCGGAAGCAGCGAAGGACACTTAGTCGCATCAAAGAGCAGGAGCTGAGGAAGAAGGAAAGGAAGAGACAAGAGCTGAAGCTGCAGAAGGGAAGGAGGAGGGAGTGCAGCAGAGAAGAAGAAGAGACGCGGCTGAAGAAAAAGAAAGAAGAAGCCCAGAAGGCCGAGCAGAGAGAGACCAAGGAAGAAGATCCAGCAGAAGCACTGTAGCAAGTGCCAGTTTAAGTCGTCTGACATTGGAGTCAGACGTCTGGAGAGAGGAAGATGAAAAGAAGAACAAGTTTTCCTTTCTCTTAGTTTTTGTAAAATAGTATATACCCATATTGTAGATTGTGATTTTGTATGCTTTTAAAATTAAGTGTTGCTCCCTGAGTTCGACCTCAAAAATTTCCTATTTTTCGAGTAATAAAAACAAATATAAATACTAGCTGCAAACAAAAACTCAGATAGCATTTTTGGTGCCGTTGCCGGGGAGCAACGGACATTCTGGAAGCTATTAAATCACAATTTCTGATTGGGTACTGACTTCATCTCTCTTTTGTTGTGCAAGAACAAGAAGACAAGAAGGAACAAGCAGCCGCACAACAACCACACCAAGGGACAGGTAATCTTCTATCCTCTCTTTTAAGCCCCTTAAATTCTAAAGAGAAAGAAGAAAAAGAAAAGCAATCTAGGGATTACCTATCTTTTATACATAGTAAATCACAAGAGTTGCCTGTTTCTTTTAATTTCAACACATTCTATCAGCATATCCACTAAAGGTAATTAGGGCTAAAACCTCCTTGCTTGAGCCATAGTTATTTAATCCTGAGGCAACTAACTGGACTAATTAGAGCCAACCTAGGATTCTAAGCTAGGGTTTTAGAGACACACCTTCTAATCAAGAATTGAAAATTCCCAACAGAAGTGTGCCTAAGCCATTGCTTGAAAAGACCTAATAAAGAGAAACCCTAAGCAATCCGGCTCTTAAGTCACTTGAACCACAAAAGAAATGACCTAATAAGCTCTCACAGGAACTAATAGGTGAAGTTGATCCCTTGATCAACCAACCTATAAATTTGGTCACTTTTTGCACACAAAAGGTTAAAGTTCAAGTGAAACCCTAAAGCACCTTGATCCTAATTAAAAGTGGTAGACTTAAGAGGTTAAGGTCCCCATTCTGGTTTACCTGGAATCTTAGTGACAATAGAGGTCAGGTGGGGGAAACCCTGTAACCCGTGGGGGCGCTCTACCGTGTAGGGGTCTTCGCGGGACTCACCCTCTCTGGCTGCTCAGGTAATTCTTAGGTGGACGACCTTCTGATTAAGGGGTATCATCTGCCCCGAACCTCTATAGTCACCAAACATTTTGGGTGTCTTGATTGGATCCAGCACCTACTAACCTCGTCCAATCCATCAGTGCATGTTCGGTAGGAAGTCCTTGAAACCTCCTCTAGAAATCCACTCTCCCCGAGGCCAAGCCTCGGTACCCTTGTTTGTGCAACAACCTCTTCACATAGACCTCTCCTCTAATTCTAAACCTAATTCCCCTTCTTCTTCCACAATGGCTCAGCCTGTTGAAGAAGAAAATAATCTTGAGCACCAGCTCCAGCGACTCAATAATCTCTTCCAAAACTTCATGAACCCACCGTAGTGTCCCATGATGCGAGATCACTATAATCCCACTGCGGTGGTAATTGAGTCTCGAGTCAGAATCCCAACTGGAGGACCTGATTTCGAATTAAAGCCCAACATGATTCATGCCATACCTAAATTCTAAGGGCTTAACTCTGAAGACCCCTTCCAGCACATCAAACAGCTTAAGCATCTGGCCCAAACTTTCGGGTCAGATGCACAGAATCGGGATATCTTACTCATGAAAATGTTATCTTTCTCCCTTATGGACAAGGCGGCTCATTGGTATCAGACACAGACCCGCTCGATCAACACTTGGGAAGAACTTCAGTCCGAGTTTTTGAAGAAGTTCTTCCCCGTTGGTTGGACAAACGCCTTGCGCCATCAGATTACTCACTTCACGCAACAGACGGGAGAACCTCTTCATGAGGCATGGGATCGTTTTCAGGATCTCATGAGAAAGTGCCCCCATCACGGAGTTCCTAAATGGGAACAAGTCCAGTCTTTTTACCAGGGACTCCGTGAAGATATTAGATTGTTTGTCAATGCAACTTGCGGAGGAAATATCATAGGTCAACATGAAGACACTGTATGGGAGATTCTCGAGAATATGTACGAGAACTCCATCGACAATGACTCCATGGGACTATTCGACCGGACAAATACCCGCGCAGCGACAAACCTTAGGGGAGCACATGAAACGCAGGGCCTGTCCGCATGAGTCGACCTGGAATTAATGGCCAGTCGATTAGATAAAGTCTCAATCATTGAGAAAAAGGTGGATGAGCTGACTTAGCACTTGCAGCGAGCCACCTTTGCGCAGAAGTCCTTCGCACAGCCTCCTCCCGCACGGGAAATTGTGTAGAACATTTTCCATCGACCTTCTCTTGGGATGGACTCGTATCCACCTCCATCTGACTCCAGGACCGGAGAGACCTCCGATCCTTTCTATCCTTGACGGGGGAACTCGACTCCCCCATTCTCTGACTTTCCTGAGTCTCCTCAGACCTGCGAGGACCTCAACGCCATCCAGAATGACCCATTTTCCAACACCTACAACCCTGGATGGCAAAACCATCACAATTTCCAATGGACGGGAAATTCTCAAAACCCAAGACCATCCTTTCAGCCCCGTCCACAAGTCCCTCGTCCTTATCAGCCGCCTCAGCCTCGGTCCAACCCCACTTATCCATCCAGGTCCAACCAAGATCAAATGTTCCTTATCCTCCAAACTCTGGCTAACATTCAGAGAACGAATGCAGCTATCCAGAAGCAACATAAGGACAAAATCACAGAGGTCCAAAATCAACTTGCCCAATTGGCAAATTCTCGCTAACCTGGCACTCTTCCTTCTCAGCCTCTTCCTAACCCGAATAGCATGCTGACCCAGCGGCGCGTTATGAACCCAAACCCAGGCCAAGCACACATGGTCTATCAGGCCCCTTCTATTCCTTCACCTGACGGGATAGAAGCATCAACCTCCTATGCAGGTTACCAACAGCAGCAGCCCATCCTACCAACACCCAACCAGAACCAGACAGGAATAAATTCTGTAACAACCCGTAGTGGTAAGGCAACCCAAGATCCATCTTATCCAGACCACTCCAAGCCTGGTAGTGACCCAAACCCTAGGACAGTCATCCAGGATGTTCCTATCCCTGTCCCAGATAAAAAACCTGGACCTATCCTAGAGGAACCAACCAAGGTTCCATTTCCTGAGGCCTTGACCAAGGGAAAGTGAACTAAAGCCGTGGCTCCTAAGGAGGACCTGATCAAGCACTTTGAGCAGGTCCAAATAAACATCCCCTTGATGGATGCAATCCGCCACGTACTGGCTTACGCACGATTCCTGAATAACATGTGTACACCTCAGCGTAAGCCGCGAACCAAGAGTGGAAGTCCAATTGTACTGTCAGAGCAAGCCATCTCTGTAATCCTGAGTAGACTCCCACCCGAGGCAAAAGACCTAGGCACTCCCCTAATTTCATGTCATATCGGTGAAACCCAGTTTGATAGAGCATTATTGGACCTAGGTGCCTCCATAAACTTGATACCCACATCCCTACTTAACCATCTAGAAGAATCTGAGCTGAAACCGATCGAAGTGACATTGCAGTTAGCAGATCGATCTATCAAGTCACCTAAGGGAATTCTTGAGGATGTTATTGTTAGGGTACGGGATTTCTACTTCCTTGTAGATTTCATAGTTTTAGATATGGACACACCTGAAAACCCAAGGGATACACCAATCATACAAGGGAGACCATTTCTGGCCACTGCAAGGGCCAACATAAGTTGTGAAGAGGGCCAAATAGAGCTGAAATTTGGGAATCAGACTCTCAAAATTGATATCTTTAAGGCCCAATAAGGGATCAATTGCGGTGTCATTGAACAAATTTGTGATATCAGAGCCGTGGTTGATGAACCACAACTTGAGGATAACATGATTATCCCTCATCAACCACAAGAAAATCTTGAACCGCAATTAGAGGAGTCAGACCTTGATCTAGACAAACCTATAACTCCTACCCTTGTACCCCACACTCACTCTGAACCAGCCGCTGCTGCGGATAACCCCATTCTTGAACTCAAACCCCTTCCCGATCATTTGAAATACGTCTTTTTGGGTTTCAATCAGACGCTTCCTGTGATTATAAACTCCAAACTCACACCTAATCAGGAATCCCGTCTGATTGCTGTTCTCTAGCAACATCGCAGAGCCATTGGTTGGACTCTCGATGATTTGACTGGAATAAGCCCCTCTTATTGCACACGCCGCATCTATTTTGAAGAGGGCGCACGACCTTCACATGAGATGCAAAGACATCTGAATCCCAATCTGCAGGAGGTCGTGAAGAAGGAGATCATTAAGTGGTTAGATGCAGGGATCATCTACCTGATCTCCGACAGTCGTTAGGTGAGCCCAATCCAGGTTGTGCCTAAGAAGGCAGGGCTCACACCATCATGACTGAAATCGGAAAGGTCATATCTACCCATATAGCCAACTCGTGGAGAGTCTGTATAGATTACCGAAGACTCAATTCCTCCACGAAGAAGGATCATTTCCCACTACCATTTATTGATAAGATTCTCGAGAAGTTAGCGGGAAATAGATCCTTCTGCTTTCTTGACGGGTACTCCGGTTACAACCAAGTGGCGATTCATCCAGAGGACCAAGAGAAGACCACATTCACCTGCCCCCTCGGGGCATACATGTTCCGAAGAATGCCTTTCGATCTCTGCAATGCACCCGCGACTTTTCAGCGGTGCATGCTTGCCATATTCTTTGATATGGTAGGTGATTATCTGGAAGTCTTCATGGATGACTTCTCAGTTTTCGGGGCATCATTTGACAATTGCCTCCAGCACTTGGTTCACATACTCAGGCGTTGCATTGATGTAAATCTGGTTCTTTCCTGGGAAAAGAGCCACTTTATGGTACCTGAGGGGATCATCCTAGGACACTTAATTTCTGAGAGAGACATCTAGGTGGATCGAGCCAAAGTTAATCTGATTTCTAGACTTCATATGCCTAGCTCGATCAGGGACATCCAATCTTTTCTGGGGCACGTCGATTTTTACCGTCATTTCATTCCTGATTTCTCGAAAATCACGTGCCCCTGACTACTCTTCTCTCCAAGGATGTACCCTTTGATATTTTCAAGGAATGCACTCAAGCTTTTGAGATCCTTCGTGACCGAGTCACCCAAGCCTCGATCCTACAGTCCCCTGATTGATCTCAACCCTTTGAGATCATGTGCGATGCATCTGACTTCACTGTAGGAGCAATTCTGGGGCAGAAGATTGACGGGAAACCCCTTGATCATTTACTACGCTAGCAAAACACTTGACGAGGCTCAGCGTAACTACACGGTTATGGAGAAAGAGCTGCTAGCGGTAGTATTTGCCCTTGAAAAATTCAGATCTTATCTCTTGGGTTCCCATGTCATAATATACTTGGATCATACAGTTGTGAAGCATCTCCTTGCTAAGAAGGATGTGAAGCCTCGATTAATCCGATGGATCTTGCTGTTACAAGAATTCAACCTCGAGATTTGCGACAAGGCAGGAAGATATAACGTGCCAGCTGACCATTTGTCTCGCCTTCCTTCTGAGATCATCGACCCTTCTGGACCCATCACAAAGTATTTTCCTGATGAGCACCTCTTGACTATTGATACCAAGCTTCCATGGTTTGCTGATATAGTAAACTACTTGGCATCACACCAAATCCCGTCTAATTGGCCGAAGAACAAGAAAGACAAGTTGCGCTCCGATGCCAAGTACTACATCTGGGAAGACTCGTACCTATTCCGTATAGGTGCTGACCAAATCATCTAGCGATGTGTCCCAGAGGGCGAAATCAATGGCATTCTCTTTTTCTACTATGACCAGGCATGCGGTGGCCATTTTTCTAGGCACAAAACTGCATCAAAAATCCTCCAGTGTGGCTTTTACTGGCCCACTATCTTCAAGGACCCATACAGTCACTGTAAGGCATGCAGTCGTTGCCAAACTTTGGGCAACATGAGCCATCGCGACATGATGCCTTTACAGCCGATTCTCGTATGTGAGATTTTCGATATTTGGGGGATTGATTTTATGGGCCCCTTCCCTATTTCGGACGGCTTTGAGTACATTTTACTCACTGTGGACTACGTGTCCAAATGGATCGAAGCCATTCCGACCTGAACTTGTGATCACAAGATCGTCATCAAATTCATTCATCAGAATATCTTCTCACGGTTCGGGATTCCTCGTGCGATCATCTCTGATAGAGGGACCCATTTTACCAATGCTCAGTTCAAGTCACTGATGACCAAATACGGGATGTCTCACCGAATCTCTACTCCTTACCACCCCCAGACTAATGGTCTAGCTAAGCTATCAAATCGGGAGATCAAGAAAATCTTGCAGGTTACTGTTCGACCTGGCAGGAAGGACTAGTCGTCTCGACTTCCGAAAGCTTTGTGGGCTTATAGGACTGTCCATAAGATCCAATTAGGCATGTCTCCTTTTAGACTGGTGTATAGGAAGATGTGTCACCTTCCTGTCGAACTAGAGCACAAAGCCTATTAGGTAGTACGGAGTTGCAACTTAGATCTTTCTAAGGCTGGAACCCACCGAAAGCTTCAGATAAGCGAGATTAATGAATTACGCCTTGATGCGTATGAGAACTCGTGAATCTACAAAGAGCAGGTTAAAGCCTTTCATGACAGGCACATATCTAGAAAGATCTTCGGACCATATCTTATCTGATAGATCTTTGGAAATGGAGCAGTCGAGATCAGTCCACTCAGCTACGATTCCGAACCTTTCGTCGTGAACGGTCAGAGACTCAAACCGTTCATTGACGTAACCATTATAGATTTGGCTGATTCATCATTTATCCTCCATTCTCCCTGAGCTTATTGCACCTAGCCGATGGCGTAAAACTCAGTGCTTAACAGGAGGCAGCCCGTCATTCTTTTTGAAAACCCCGAAGCCCTTTCTGACATTTCTTTGCAATTTAGGTTCATCCCTTAGGATAGCCAACTTCACCTCAGGTACTCGTACCTGAGATTAGAAATCATCCGCAACAGTCACCTCGACCCATCCACTCACCAAATACCTGTCTTAATGCATGAACCAAGCTAAATAAAAACCAACCTAATATACAATGAGGACATTACAAATCTTAGGCATGAGGGGTATAAAAGTGCAATGAAATGAAATGACATAACAAGAAAAGGTTTCAACAAAAAAAATCTGCATATACGAAAAAAAAAAACTTTGAAGGAGGAAGAAAATGCTGGAAAACTTTACAGAAAGAGAAGGAGAAAAAGAGCAGAATGATAAAAAGAGCACAAATGAAAGAGAAAAAGGATAGTCATTAGTAAGAAATAAAGGAATTAACCAAAGTTCTAGACCACATTAAGGAAAAGAAAAGCGAAAGTACACAACAAGATTAGTAAGAACGCAAACCTTAGGCATTTTTGGCTAGACGCTTAGTACCCATTAAGATCTAGATATTCATCAAGAGGTTGAAGAAAATGAAAAGCTTAAGTATTAGGTCCAAGGCTTAGGGAGTATTCGGCCTCGTTAGCTGACCTTCGATTTACGGGACTCAGTAACCTAAGCACCCAAATTCACACACAGTCTGGTTCAGTGAGCATAAATATTAAAATTACGCAGAAACGTTTCAAATATTTTGAAAATGTCATTTAGATTAGGAGCGGCCGATCAACATAAGTTGATTTGGACCAGTTCCCAACGCGGAGAGGTGAGAAATTCCCCTCGAAGATGCGTAACATATCATCTCCTCGGTGCTTGTCTCCTAGGATATTTACATATCCTACCGGGGGCATGTAAGCACTGCTGGTTCAGATTCCATGGATGGCATTATCACGAAGTGTCAATTGCCAGGGTCTGAATTCAACCACGAAATACCATGGATGGGATTATCTCGAAATCTCGAAAGCCAGGGTTCTGGAGGTTACCATGGGAGGTGCTATCTCGAAGCATCGACTTCCAGGGACCCTTGAGGATTGATGATGGGGAGAAGGAATCCGATACAAATCATGTTGTGAAGCCAATCCTAAGCTAGAATTAAAAAGAAAAGAAAGAGAAAACTCTCCAAACAAATCAACCTTCTGTCTCTCTCCCTTACAAAACACACTGCAAGTTGAACCAAGGCAAAAAATATCTCAAGCACGGGTGCTTTAACCACGAAGTCCTATAAACAGTAGGATAGTTTCTGAGGGCCTTAACAACCTTTGCTGAAGACTGAGGCTAAAGCTAGACAGATCTGGATCTTGGTTGGTACTAGAGTACCTTTTAGGCCTATGATTGGCATTCTAACCTAATCAAAGAGACAAAGAGAAGGAAAAGCATTTATCAAAATTGATGAAATAAATTCATGGTCTAGAACAGAGGTTAAAATCTTAAAATTTTGCAAAGCGACTAGCGAAAGCTAGGCATGGGGGTATGATGAGAACCTCATCATGAATCCTAACTAGCACATTTTGACCTAAATAAGTGTACAAAAACTCCTAAGAAACCTAAGGGAAAGCCTAAATCAGAGAATTACAAATTTGAGTATTAAACAATTCAAAAGGGGTAAAACTGCAATTTTACCAATGCAGTACATAAATAGGGTTTCTAAGGGTCTAGACACAGGTCAAATGGGCTTAATAAGAAGGAAAGTAGGATGATTTGGTCTGAAAAGGGTTATAGCGACAAATAGGAATTAAATGACATTCTACGACCCTAAAGCAAATCCACTTTAATTCACGAAGTTCTAGGCAAGATAAAAATCAATTAAATCCTCTAAAATTCATGAAAAAATATCCCCTAGGGTTCAGAACCTTCAATTTGGCCATTGGTCTTGACCTAGATTTAGAACCATACCTAATTTTTGACCTAATTTGACTTTTTGTGCAAAATGTTCGGTCAAACGTGGTCAAACCAAAAATCCAACTTCACCATTGGATTCCTTAGGTCCAAATTAGGGTTATACCAAAATGTGAACCTAAGGAAAGGTTACCTTGACCTACTTTACAAATTGATCCTCAATAATTATTTTCTGACCCTTAACTTTTTGAACTCTTGCGTTTACCTACTCAACTTTCCCTTCGTTTTCTTCAGACCAGTCCCTCTGCCACCCACAGCTGCAGACCATACCTCAGGCAACTTTACGTAGAGGATGGCGCCATGCAGGGCATGGGGGTCGGTCCCAGATTTGAAAGGGAGACTCTCTGCGGAGTCCCCTACAGCATGGACCACCACCCATACCCTGTCGGCCGCCATACCTCTCGTGCGAACGCGCGAGAGGTATGGGTCTCCGACTGCCCATATCTCTGGTGGGGTTTTTCCCTCCACTCTCGCATGCTTGCCGGCCTGCCCTCGCCTATTTAAGAAGCAGCACGCTCTGTCGCTTCTCCCAAGCTTATCTTGGACTGAGAACTCCCCTGAATTTCGTCCTCCCTCATCTCCGGTCGTCTACCTGCAAGCTCCGGCGACCTTCCTCCACATCTCTCGCCGCCCTACCACCATACCATTGGCAGGGTTACTCTCACCATCGTCCACTGTGCCCGACCACACCTAGGTCGCCCCACGGCCAGCCAACCCCCGCCTCACCTTCACCGTGATACGGCGAAGGTTTTATGATGGTCTGATAGAGCCGCGAGGCAGTATTCTTGCTTTCAGGTTCTGTGTGCTCGTCGCCATTGCTGTCGAGCTTGGAGCAAGCGTGCTAGCAGCTCCAGGCCTTTGCAGTCCCAGGTTGGAGTCCAGACCGCACGAAAGAAACTCACGCACGGTCCCAGGTCCCCAATTGAAGACGCAAGCCTTGCGTGTTGCTACAATTGCGAGGACTTCGGCTGCGAGCGAAGGCACAGAAGCAGGTAGGACTTTTAGTCCCACCTCGGAAGTATGCGGGCGGTCGCCCGCACATAAATTGATTTTATATTTCAGGCTATTTGCCTCGAAACACACTAGGGTGAGGTCCCTCACACCCCTGCTACGCCTCGTCCGCGACATGTTCCCCGCAGACCTAGCACCCGAATCCGATTACTTCCTTCCTGTGCACACCTCGCGCACCATCCATGCCGGTGCGCCTGGTTCCCACTGCGTCACCCGACCCGCTTACTCGATTAAGGCTCTGGGAGAGCGGACCCTGGAGTGAATATAAGAGAGAGAGAGAGATGTGGGGAGGGTAGGGGTAGGTTTTGCCTAACCTTACACTGTGCAGGGAAGCAGGAGAAGAAGAAAAGAGAAGGAGCAGCTGAACACTTAGCCGCACAAGAGGAGCGGAAGGAGAAGGAGATAGTGCAACAGCAGAGAAGAAGAGAAGGAAAGAAGAGGAAGTGACGAAGGACACTTAGCTGCATCAAAGAGCAGGAGCTGAGGAAGAAGGAAAGGAAGAGACAGGAGCTGAAGCTGTAGAAGAGGAGAAGGGAGTGCAGCAGAGAAGAAGAAGATACGCGGCTGAAGAAAAAGAAAGAAGAAGCCTAGAAGGCCGAGCAGAGAGAGACCAAGGAAGAAGAACCAGCAGAAGCACTATAACAAGTGGTAGTTTAAGTCGTCTGACATTGGATTCAGATGTCTGGAGAGAGAAAGACAGAGGAAGAAGAAAAGAAGAACAAGTTTTCCTCTCTTTTAGCATTTTTTGTAAAACAATATATACCCATATTGTAGATTGTGATTTTGTACGCTTCTAAAATCAAGTGTTGCTCCCTGAGTTCAACCTCGGAAATTTCCTATTTTTCGAGTAATAAAAACAAATATAAATACTAGCTGCAAACAAAAACTCAGACAGCATTGCCCGTTACCTAGTGAGGACACGATGCAATCTGGGTGATTGTAGACAGATTGACGAAGACGACACGTTTCTTGCCGATCCGAGTCACCTTGGGACTAGCGCAGTTGGCGGAGAGGTATATTCGTGACATGGTACGTCTGCACAAAGTTTCGCATGAGATTGTATCCGACCGGGATACCCATTTTACTTCCCAGTTTTGGGCTGAGCTTTAGCAGACTTCGGGGAAACGGTTAAGGTTCAGTACGACGTACCACCCCCAAACAGATGGATAAGCGCACGATGCAGACACTTGAGGACCTTTTACGCACCTGTGTACTAGACTGGAGGGGTTCCTGGGAGGAGCACTTACCCCTGGCAGAGTTTGCATATAATAACAGCTATCACTCGAGTAATGGCATGGCACCCTACGAGGCTCTGTACGGATGGTGGTGTACTACGCCCTTGAGTTGGGTTGAGGTGGGGACCAAGTGGGAGGTTGGCTCCTGGCTGATCCGGCAGAGTCAAGAGGTGATAGAGCAGATTCACAGATGACTTCGCACTGTTAGGAGCAGACAGAAGAGTTATGCCGATCGGTAGCGCAGAGAGGTACAGTTAGAGGTTGGGGATCACGTCTTTCTTCGCTTTTCTCCCATGAAGGGCCTGCAACGTTTTGGGGTGAAAGGGAAGCTCACGCCGAGATTTGTAGGGCCCTTTGAGGTCCTGGAGCGGGTAGGACCCATTGCTTCCAGGCTTGCCCTTCCTCCCCAGCTTTCCGATGTGCACGACGTGTTCCACGTGTCCAACCTCAGGAAGTATGTCGCCGATCACAGTCATGTCTTGAGCCACGAGAGTGTCGAGGTGGGTGACGTTCTGACCTACCCAGAGTTTGAGACGGAAGCAGGTACCCCTGGTGAAGGTCTTGTGGAGGAGCTAGAGGTACGAGGAGGCTACCTGAGAGTCTGAGGCGATAATGCGAGAGCGATACCAAGAGCTTTTTGAGGGTACGTCTTTTCGGACCAGCTTCAGTCCTCTTTAAGTTTGTTATGCGTATATAATTCTTTTTCCGCACCTTATCTAGCTCAAATTTCAAGGACAAAACTTCTTTTAAGTTTGTTATGATGTAAAGACCCATTCTGTCCTGAGCCTTTTAAGACGTCTGGACTGTTAGTCAGACGTCTGGTCAGATGCCTGGACCCCTCCCCAGGCATCTAGAAATTGAATTTTTGTGCAAGCCTTCGCGTCTGCGCGCGGGCGACGCGCAGATAGTACCCTCGTTCTCCTCTCTTCATCTCTCTTCCCTCCACCAAACCCTAGCGAGCCTTATAAAACGCCCCTCTTCCCCTCTCGTTCACCCCACTCCACAACACCTTCTTCTCTTCCTCTCCACCCTAGCAAGAGGAGCAAGTGCGAGAGAGAGAGAGCGAGAGCGGCGACAAGGAGGAGAGGCTGCGTGAGGAGAAGAGGAGGAGCATGAGCTAACAAGCTCGTGTGGGAGCTCGCCGGAGGGCGCATGGCCAGAGCGGCACGTGCGAGAGGAGTGCATCAGGGAGTCCCTGATGCTGCTGCTGCAGCCGGAGCTGCAAGCGAGGGGGCGAGGCGCGGCTGCGCACGGCGAGGGTAAGCGGGAGGAGGCTCTGGTTCTGGGTTTTTCCAGAATCAGTCGTCTAGAGTGATGTCCAGATGACGAAGTGGACGTCTGGAGATGACTTCAGACGTCTGAAGGCAGATCTCCGCGAAGGTACGTTCCCTTTGAGGATACAGCGATGCAAGGCGCTCTGCAGCTATGCTTTGCATGGCTAATTTGAGGAGATTTTGCTGTCACGTGCAGGATTTGCTTCGGGAAGGCGCGGGACACGCCCTCCCACACGTTTCAAATGTCTGGGCTGCTTACCAGACGGCTGGAAGCACTCCCAGATATCTGGAGAGGTGGACGGACATCTGGAGCTGGGTCTAGAGGGTCCAGAAGAGGTCCTGGACATCTGACGTCGACGCAGAGCCTGAGGTACGTTTCTGGACACTTTTAAGACGTCTGGACATTGTGCCAGACGTTTGATTTGAGTCAGTAGCCCTCTTTTTGACACGTTTAAGATCCGTTTGAGGTCTGTTTTCCACAAATAAGATATCGGCGTTTTCCTTGTGAGTTCCTCTACTTGTTAGAAGGCTTTCTATACTGTTCTGAATGTTCCATTGTGATTGTTTCTTGTTATAGGACTTCGTCCCATTGCAGGTTCGGGCTTTGCTGAGGCACATGAGCCTGCCGTTTGAGCCCCCAACACTCCTGGGTTGTCTGGTAGAGTGGCTTCCCCTAATTTAATTATAAACCTGAATGCATGTGTGGCATGAATAATTAGAACCTAGGATATGGCATGAATCCTAAGAAGAGAAGTACTTGAAATGTCTGTATGCGCGTTTGTTTTGCAGTCTTGAATAAATAAATAGAAATGAGAATAACTGCCTGTTAATGAACAAAAGTTGCCTGTGAAATATGAATTACCTGTGCTAGTTAAACAGTTACATGTGACATTACCTGTTGTATACGCTAAATGATAGAAATACGAGCTGCATGTGTAGAACCTGAGAATGGAAATGTGAAAGATGAAACCTGGTATGGAATGGCATGAGAAATATGAGCATGAACCCTACGGGGGATTAGGAGTAGAGCTCTTGGAAATAAATGGAATGGATCTGGAAATGTGAATAGGAAGCGTGCTGGCCCTTGCGTACGTGGTACCAATGGGGAGCAACTGTCCCCTTTTTAGTGTAGAGGGGAGCTTGCCGCCCTTCGGGTTGAGACCTAGGGTGGGTTTGGCCACTCTATACCGACTTCTGTTGACCCTCACGTACTGTTAAGACCCGTGCTGTTGAGCCTTTTAAGACATCTGGTCAGACGTCTGGACACCTTCCCAGACGTCTGGAAATCAAACATTTTGAGTACGAGCTCGCGTCTGCATGCGTACTGCGCGCAGACAGTACCCCCTCATTTTCCTCCTCTCTCTCTTCCGTTCCCTGCAAAACCCTAACACCCACCTTATATATACCCCTCCTCCACCTTCGTTTCCCCCACTTCCCAGCCACCTTCCTCCTTCCCTCCAGCGAGAGTGGCAGAGCAAGCGAGAGCGCGGGAGTGGCGTGAGAAGGAGGAGGAGCAGCGTGACAGGAGAGGAGTTGAGCTTGCGAGCTTGCATGGGAGCTCGCCGGTGAGCGCACGGCAGATGAAGCACGCACGCAAGGCGGAGGAGTGAGTCGGGGAGGTCCTCCCCGACACTACTGCATCCGGAGTTGCAAGCAAGAGGGCACGGCGCGGGAGCAGCGGAAGCAGATTCTAGTTCTGGGATTTTCCCAGAATCAGATGTCTAGAGTGCCTCCAGACGACGGTGCGGACGTCTGGAGGAGGTTCTAGACGTCTGAGGAGGAAGTCTCACGAAGGTACGTCCCTTTACAGATACGACCATGTAGGCCGCTCCGCCGATGCACTGTTGCATACCTTTTTGAGGAGATTTGGTGGGTTTCACACAGGAGTTGCTTCAGGAAGGCACAGGACAAGCCCTCCCACGCACTTCAGACATCTGGGCAAGGCACCAGACGACGAGAAGCGCTTCCAAACGTCCGAAGAGGTGGTCAGACGTCTGGAACTGGGTCCAGATGAGTTCCTGGACGTCTGAGAATTAACGTAGGACTTGAGGTATGGCACTAGAAACTTTTAAGATGTCTGGAAGTTGTTTCATACGTTTGATTTGAGTCAGAAACACTATTTTTGACCCGTTTAGGGTCCATTTGCCATCTGTTTTCCGCAAATAAGGTACCGATGTTTTCCGTATGAATCCCTCTACTTGTTAGAAGGCTTTCTATACTATTCTGAGTATTCTCTTGTAATTGATCCTTGTGATAGGACCTCATTCCGTTACGGGTTGGGGCTTGCTGAGGCACGTGGACCTGCCGTTCAAGCCCCTACTACTCCTGGGTTTACTGGTAGAGTGGCTTTCCCTAATTTAAATACAAACCTGAAAGCATGTGTGGAATGAATGATTAGAACCTAGGGTATGGCATGAATCCAAGGATTAGAAATGCTGGAATTTCTGTATTGAATGAATGGATTGAAGTCTTGAATGAGTAGATAGAATGATAACAATTGCCTGTAAATGAATAACAGTTGCCTGCAAAATATGTAGTACTTGTGCTAGTTAACTGTTGTATTTAACTTTCCTGTCGCACACGTGAATGACATAATATGAGCTACATGTATATAATTTGGAAATGGAAAGGTGAATGTTGAAAACACGAATTACCTATGAATAACCTGAATATGGAAATGTGAATAATAGAATTTCAAGTTGCATATGTATAACCTGAGAATGGAAATAAATATGATGAAACCTGGTATGGAATGACACGAGGAATATGAGCATAAACCTTATGAAAAATTAGGAGATGAGCTCCTAGAAATAAATGGAATGGGTCTGGGAATGCGTTGAGAAGTGTGCTGGCCCTTGAGTACGTGGTACTAAGGGGAGCGCATGTTACCTCTTAGTGTAGAGGGGAGCTTGCCGCATTCGGGTTGAGACCTGGGGTGGGTTTGGCCACTTTGCACCGACTCTGTGGCCCTCATGTACACTATACTGGGGAGAGCTACTAGAGTAGGGAGAGAGCTAGTCACCCTACGGGACCCGGGGTTCAGCTAGCCGCCCTACACCGACTTGTTAGGTCCACCGGGCAAACTAGGGTAATCAGGCGAGGGTGCACGGACTATGGAGGGGCGAGACCTCTATTTGGCTCTTAGGGGCTAGACCCTTGTTACTATGAGAGCTAGGCTCTATACTGGTTCCGTGCTGTGCTTTGGGCGCACCCACTGACGAAAACGACTGACCGCGTGCCAGTGCAGGGTAGTTACCCGTGCACTTATCGCGCGTGCTGCAGTCACCATTACGTCTGTCCGTGACCTTGGGGTAGTTGACTAGGCGTAGGATCACCACGGGGGACTCTCCCGACCAGGAGAGCACCATGTGTGCCTTTTACTCTTCGGAAAAGATTGCAATCAAGATCGTTTTCACGAGGGATATTCGAGATCAAGAAAGAGACCTGATAAATAAACCAATGAGAACAAAATGGAATAACTTGTGAAATAATGAAATTGGAAAACAACAGCTACCTGCCCACTTTTACTGCTCAGTTAGTTGGTTGCCACTCTATTCACTGTTCGCTGACTTCGTGTACTCACAACCCTTTTCAGGTCCAGGTGTTGAGCAGCCAGAACCCATGGCTGCGGAGGGTGCTGGTTCCAGTAGAGCCCAGCAGTTGTAGCTCCTTATTGTAGTTCTTTTTGTTGTGATCAGTAGACTCTTGTACCCTTAGACTTTATTCTGCACTTTATATTCTTGTATCTGGTTATTTTTCTACTGTTGTGGTGGTGTGTACTGTAGTAGTTTTACTTCTTACTTCTGTACTTTTATTACTGCTATTTGCTTAGCACAGTGAATGTGGTTTACTTTCCTACTTTTTGGTTACTTTCTCGTTGAACGACTGGGTCTTGGGATCAGTCGAGTCGGTCCGATCTCGTGTCCTGTAGGGATTTGAGAACCAGGTCGTAATAAGATGGTATCAGAGTAAGGTTGTCCCGAGAAGTGAACCAACTAGGTTGAGGATAACCAATCCACGTGCTTGCAACTAGAGTAACCATCACAACATACCTTTTGACATCTGTTCTGAGGTTTTTTTGCTGAAAGTCTATTGGAATTGATGTCTTCCTGTTCTATTGTTCGCGTCTCCTTGCAGGAGATGCCTCGACGCGGAGTCATTGAGGCAGGCCGCGGACGCGGCCGTGGATGGTGTCGGAAGGGTGGACGTGTTGAGCCTGACGTTTTAGTGAACCAGCCACTTCTTCCGGGCGTTCAGGCTCGGGACCTCGCCCAGCTGATACGGGAGATTGTGCGAGAGGAGCTCCACTCGCCTCCACGGGTGCCTCTCCTTGGGGACGTGGAGGGGGAGTCCTCTGTGGGACTGCGAGACAAACACAGCACTGGACAAGGAGGGGGTGGACCTCCACCGCCCCCACTATCTTCTGACACTTTCAAGCACAAGCCCTCTTTGCCTGGAGGTGTACCCATTTCCCCCCTTCAGCGATATTACGAGCTTTTCAAATAGTTCCAGAAGCTGAAGCCCCCCTCCTTCAAGGGGGATGAGGATCCGACCGAGGCAGAGGACTAGCTCGAGCAGATCGAGAAGGTGTTTGACACCCTTCGCCCCCCTGCGGAGTGCCGCGTGGCCTTTGCCATGTACCAGCTGGAGAGCGTGGCACATAGGTGGTGGAGGGCGGTCAGAGGTCAGGAGAGGGTCGAGCCGACATGGGACCAGTTTGTCACCCTCTTCTGCGAGCAGTACTTCCCACAAACGTGGCAAGACCAGAGGAGGCAGGAGCTCCACACTCTACGCTACGGGACGATGACAATCAACACGTATCGTACGCGTTTTCCGGAGCTGTCCCTTTTCGCCGCGATAACTGTGGCTACTGAGGAGGAGCGCCTGTGGAGGTTCACCGAGGGGCTTCGGCCTGCTATTTAAGGGTATGTCAAACCCCTGAAACTACCTACGTTCTCGAGAGTGGTGGAGGCAGCTATGGCATATAAGGAGACCAACCCGACCACACGTGACACTGACAGTGGGGGGAAGAGGTCCTACCAGCCAGACTACTCACAGGGCCGGTGAGAGAGGAGGCATGCGACGCTCGCACGAGAGCCGTCATGTTTTGTGGGGCCGTCAGTGGCCTTTGTGTGCACCCGACAGGGGCCAGCTGCCAACACTAGACCCCCACCCAGCCGTCAGCAGGGACCTACCGAGGGCGGGAGTCGACTTCCCCTTTGCTACCAGTGTGGCCAGCCGAGCCACATCGGGAGGGACTGCCCGTCAAGAGCTAGAGGTCAGCAGATGCTCCCCACACCGAGCACTGGAGGACGAGCAGGAGGCTGTGGTTCCCAGACGCGTGGGGGAGGTCGGCAGTCGCGGGGAGGGTACCGGCCAGCGACTACCCGTCCGACACAGAGTGTGGCTGCTTCGTCCGCACCGAGAGCTGAGGGGTGTATCAACACCTTGACACACAGAGACGCCAAAGCTTCAGGTTCAGTGGTGGCAGGTATGGTTACAGTTTCTAGCAGACTAGTTTACACAATTTTTTATTCCGGCGCCACGCACTCGTTTGTTGCGGCTACTTTTGCTGTCAGTTTAGGACAGGACTGTGTGTTGTTAGAGGATCCTTTTGTGATCAGAGGTCCGGGTGGTCAGCTGTTTGTAGTTGAGGAGGTTTACACAGGCTGTGAGGTCAGTGTTGAGGGACACAGCCTCCCCGATGATCTGATTGTGATACCGATGGAGGACTTTGGCGTGATTCTAGGGATGGACTGGCTGTCGGCTTACCACGCTTTGGTGGATTGTTTTGAGAGGAAGATCGTCTTCTCCATACCGGAGATGCCTTCTTTTGAGTTTCACGGATAGCCGGTGGATGGAGGCTTCAGGTGCATTTCTGCACTTCAAGCGACGAGACTTTTGGGTTAGGGGTGTGAGGGCTTTCTGGCTTGTGTAGTGGTATAGCCTAGCCCCGTGGCAGACTTTCAGAGCATCCCGGTGGTCAAAGAGTACCTCGACATGTTTTCAGAGGAGCTGCCAGGACTACCGCCTGAGCGTGAGATCAAGTTCGAGATCTCACTGGTACTAGGGACCAGCCTCATTTCTACCGCATCGTACAGGATGGCACCACTTTAGCTACGAGAGCTCAAGTCCCAATTGTAGGACCTTCTGGGGAAGGGCTTTGTGAGGTTCAGTGCATCTCCGTGGGGAGCCCGGTATTATTTGTGAAGAAGAAGGATGGTACCCTACGCCATTGCGTGGACTGCAGACAGTTGAATAGGGTCACCATCAAGAACAAGTATTCGCTGTCGAGGATTGATGACTTGTTTAACCAATTGCGAGGTGCCACGGTTTTCTCCAAGATAGACTTGAGGTCTAGCTACCACCAGTTGAGGATCAAGGAGACCGACGTCTCCAAGACAGCTTTCCGCACCTGGTATAGACACTTCGAGTTTTTGGTTATGCCGTTTGGGCTGACCAACGCCCCCGCTGCTTTCATGGATTTGATGAACCGGGTGTTCAGACCGTATCTGGATCAGTTTGTGGTGGTGTTTATTGATGATGTGCTCATCTACTCACGGGATCAGGCGCAGCACGGAAAGCACTTGCGGATGGTTTTAGACACATTGAGACAATGTAGGCTGTATGCCAAATATAGCAAGTGCGAGTTCTGGTTGAGGCAGGTGACCTTCTTAGGTCATGTGATTTGAGGGGATGGCTTGGCTGTAGACCCAGCCAAGGTAAAGGCAATGCTTAGGTGGGAGAGACCACATATAGTGACAGAGATCCGCAGTTTCTTGGGACTGGTAGGCTACTATCGACGGTTTATCAGAGGTTTCTTGTAGATTACACGTCCTATGACACAGTTGACCTGGAAGGACATGACCTTTTCTTGGACAGACGCTTGTGAGGCGTGTTTCCAGGAGTTGAAGGAGAGGCTGCTTTCAGCTCTTGTGCTTATCATTCCAGACAGTAGTGGCGGTGTCGTTGTGTACACAGACGTTTCGTTGCAGGGGCTAGGAGGTGTGCTCATGCAGCAGGGTCACGTTGTCGCTTACGCTTCGCGGCAACTGAAGCCCCATGAGCATAGCTACCCTACCCACGACTTAGAGCTAGCAGCTGTCATCTTCGCGCTGAAGACATGGAGGCACTACCTATACGGTGAGACCTTTGAGATATTCACTGACCATAAGAGCCTCAAGTACTTGTTTGATTAGAAAAAGCTCAACATGAGACAGAGACGTTGGTTAGAGCTCCTGAAGGACTATGACTGCAGGATCTCCTACCATCAGGGGAAATCCAACGTGGTGGTAGACTCCTTGAGCCGGAAAGCGCCCGCCCACTTGGCCAGTTTACAAGCACAGAGTTGGAGACTCATGGAGGAGATGGGAAGTTAGTGACCCCTAGAGTTACAGGGGCACTGCAGGTCAGTGACAGTGACACAACAGACGAGACCAGCGCTGATAGACCGCATCATCACAAGACAGATGGCAGACCCGTACTTGCAGTTGTTGTGTGACAGAATACTGTCAGGGGACCCTGGAGACTTCTCCTTTACTGACGAGATACTGTGCATGAGGGGACATTTGTGCGTTCCCATGGACGAGGAGTTGTTGAGAGAGCTCCTGATGAGAACCTCATCATGAGCCATAACTAGCTCATTTTGACCTAATACAACGGATAAAAGCTCTTACATAACTTAGCAAAGGGCTTAAATTGAGGAATAAGTGTTTTGAGAAGAAAACATGAAATAAAGGCTAAAAACTACAATTTCACCATTGCAGTACATAAACGAAATTTCTCAGAAACCGAACATAGGTCAAATGATCTAAATAAGATAAGAAGTGGGTTGAATCAATCAGAAATGGGTTCATGTGCAATTTAAGAATCAAATGACAACCTGTAACCTTAAAACAAATCCACTTCAATTCACGTGGTTCGAGGTAAGGTAAAAATCAACTAAACCCTCTAAAATTCATAGAAAAATAATCTCTAGGGTTTAGGACTTTCAATTTGGCCTTAGGAACCCATTTTGACCTACATTGAGAACAATGCCCAATTAATAACTTAATTTAGGTTTTCGTGTAAATTGACCGGTCAAACAAGGTTTAATTTAGAAATAAAATTCACCATCAGAATCCTTAGGTCATAATTACTCATATATAAAAACTTGGGCCTAAGAAGAAACCTTCTTGACCAACTTTACACTTTGATCCTCATATATTTACTTTTTGGCCCTCAACTTTTGAACCCTCACATTTTGGCCCCTAACTCTCCTTCGTTCTTTGCGTTTAGGTCCCTCCTGCAAAACCTGAGCAGCGCCATGCTCCGGCAACCTTGCGCGGAGCATGGCGCCGCGCAGGGTGAGGGAGGGGCCCTAGCAAGTCAATGGGGGGTACCCTGCGTCGTCAGCCACCGCAGGGACACCCCCCTGAGCGCTGCACCCACCCATACCGGCCGTGCGAATGCATGGACGGTATGGGTATCCTTCCTCCGGCGTCCTCCGGCGAGGGAGACACGTCATCTCCCTCCGCCCTCCTCTCTGATGCTGCCCCTATAAATACCCCCGTCGCCCCGCCGTTCTTCTCAGCTCGGATCTGACGGAGACACCCCCTCAATTCCTCCCTTCCCACTCCGACAGACGCCCCCTTGCTCCGGCGGCTTCTCCTCCTCCACCTCGTCGCCCTGTCGCACTACCAACAGCAGGGTTACCTTCCCTCGATCTTTCCGCGCCACGCCGCACCCAGCTGGCGCCTCTCCGGCCCTCTCCTCGCCGCCGCCCCTTCCTCTGGGCAATTTCTTCTCCGGCGACAGTCGATACGACTGTCGCCTGCACCAACCCCTCCTCGTCCAGCTTAGCAGGTAGAACTTCTCCTTTTCCTCCCCTCTTCCTTTTCCTCACTTTAAACCTTTACTATCGCCCTTGAGTTCGATCCTGACCACCGTCACCCCCTTCGTCTCCAGCCATCCTCCAGCGACTCGCTCCCGTCATTCCACCACCCCACACGACTCGCCGACCCTCACAGAACCTCCGCCTCCTCACCCTGATCCTCTTCCGCCCCTCCATTTCCCGCCACTCGCCACCTGCAGACCCCCCGAACAAAACCATTCCCCCAGCCACAGTCCAACCTAGGGCAGCCCTTGCACGCCGCCCCACGCCTCGCCACCACCCGCACGAGCTTCGCCGCACTCTAGCGAAGCTCCTGGCACCTTCTGATTAGGCCGAGAGGCCGTTTTGCTGTGAACAGGTCACCCGTCCTCCGCCGCCATTGCTGTGCAGAAGGAGCTGCTTCCGCCTGCAGCTGCAGCCTCGCTTCGCCCAGGTCAGACTCCCCAGGACGCAAGGCAGCCCTCGCGCACATGCCCAGGCTCGCAGCTGGGGAGAAAGCTCCGCAAAAGCTGCAACTGCCTGCAGCTTTCTCAGCTGCAGGCGCCAAATTGGGGTGGGACATTTAGTCCCACCTCGGAAGGCTCTGAAGCAGCGCGCCGATATAAATTGAAAAAGTGTTGTAGGCTTATCGCCTCAGCACACGGGGTGAGGTCCCTCTCACACCGCTTCACCCGGCCCATCTGCGAGCTCATCACGCGGATCCGGCCGACCGACCCGACTTGACTGGCACTCCTCGCCCACCACTGCACGCCGGTGGGCCTGGACCCGGGTGCGACCCGCGTACCCGATTACCCGGTTACTCTGGGAGAGCCTTCCGAAGAGTGAATACTGAGAGAGAGAGACGCGGGGGGGGGAGAGGGTAGAGTAGGTTTTGCCCTCTGACGTGTAAACCGTGAACTGTGCAGGCACAGGTGAAGAAGAAGAAGGACTACGGAAGAAGAAGAAGAAGAAGAGAACACAAAGCAGAAGAAGAAGGAAGCTGAGGAAGACACTGTAGCAGCAGCGGTTTAAGTCGTCTGATTGCAAATTCAGACGACGTCTGAAAGGCAAAGAAGAAGAAGAAAAGAAGAAGCAGGACCGCGGCAAAGAAGAGGAAAGACAAGAAAGAAGAAAAAAGAAGAAGAAGAAGATCTGAAGAAAAAGAAAGAAAGGAGCAGCCAAGTGAAGAAACAGAAAGCAGAAGAAGAAGAGAAGCAAGAAGCAAGAAAAGAAGAAGAACAGGACGAACAAAAGCCAAAGAGGAGAGAAGACAAAGAGGAAGAAAGAAGAGAAGAAGAAGAAGCCAAACTTTCATCTCTCTCTCTCTCTTTATTTTTGTAATAGAACATGTATATCTCTAGAATACGACTTGCTCCCTGAGTTCGACCTCGGGAGAATTGTTATTCCCGAGTAAAAAAAATATATATATATTTGAAATGATGGCAATAACTAGGTATACTACAACGCTATAGCAAAACCTAGTCATAGTTGTCGCCGACCGTTTAATTTTTTGGCGCCGTTGCCGGGGAGCAACGGCTATTCTAGAGGTAGACATTTCTGTTTCTTTTTAGTTCTAATAATCTCCTCTCTTTTGTGCAGCTACAGGAAATCAAGAAGACAAGCAACCGCACGACAACCACTCCGAGGACAGGTAATTTTTTCCTCTCGCTATTAACCCCTAAACTCTAAAGAGGAAGAAAAGAAAAGAACAAGCAATATAGGGCTAACCTGTCTTCCATACTTAGTAAACCATAAAAAGTTGCATGTTTTCAACCCATTATTCCTGCACACTATTAAGGGTATTTAGGGGCTAACACATTCTTGCTTGAGCCCTAATTACCCACCAAAAAACTAACTGGACCAAGTAGGGCCAACATAAGATTCAACATTAGGGTTTAGAGACACACTCCTTAAGCAAGAATTGAGAAAACCAAATGAAGTGTACCCAAGCCCTTGTCTGAAAATACCTATTCAAAGAAAACCTAAAACAAGTTGGCTCTCTAAAAACACTTGAACCTTAAAAAAACAAGACCTAATAAGCTCTTAACAGAACTAGCAGGTAAAGTTGACCACTTGGGTCAACCAACCTTCAACTTAGGTCACTCTTTTCACTCAAAATACCTAACAGTTCAAGTGTATCTTTAAGCACCCTGATCTTAAGCTAAAATTGGTAGACTTAAGAAGTCAAGATCCCCATTCTGGTCTACCTGGAACCGCAGTGACAAGAGAGGTCGGGTGGGGGAAACCCTGTAACCCGTGGGGATGCTCTACCGTGTAGGGGTCTTCGCGGGACTCACCCTCTCTGGCTGCCCAGGTAATTCTCAGGTGGACGATCTTTTTGATCAAGGGGTCCATCTGCCCCGCACCTCTATAGTCACCCAACAATTTTTGGGTGCCTTGATTGGGTCCAGCACCTGCTTATCTCATCCAGTCCTTCAGTATTTGGCAGGAGGACCTTGAAACCTCCTACAGAAATTCACTCTCCCCGAGGCTAAGCCTCGGCTCCCTTGTTTTTGCAGAAATCATTCACATAGCCTCTTTTTCCTCTGATTCTGAACAAAGTTCCCTTCTTCCATCTTGATTCAAACTTCGATTCTATATCTTGATTCCACCACCTGATCCAATTATGCAGCCTAATTACCTAGCAAGACTACCATTTAAAAAACCTGAATACCTGAGATCCATGAAAGATAAGATGATTGAGGATGCCCTTGAATTCTATGAAATCAAATGTAAACCCTCAACACCAATAGAAAACATTCAGGTTGATGTCTCAACAACCACAGCTTTCATCATAAACTGTGCCCAAATTCTATTGACAGAAGTTACAAAAGGATCAACCCGAGATATGCTCATGACAGGATACATTGAGATAGAAAAATTACACCAATCTGAATACATTCAATGCTTGACAAATCCTGTACTTTGGGAACAACACCAAGATGCCCTTATAAAACGGGTAGAAATGATGAAATCAGTAGAACAAATTATCAACCAGAAATACCCGTATATACTAGAAACAGAGGATGAACCATCTTGGAACAGTAGTAAGGAACAATCCAGTTTCCCAAATCTCGGGACTGAGGAACAAAGTGGTTGTGGAATCCCAACCCAGATAGAAGACAATGTTGAATTAGGTTGGGATATTGTAGGAGAACACAATGATGAGCCGAACTTAGATCATGAATTGCCAAGCCTAGAATTCCAAAACTCCTACAATAATGAGATCAGAACTGAACCTTTTGAGGGTATAAATTCCACCCCTTATTTTGATAAGGTGGCCCTCGAAGGTTATTCAGACTTAGGTTCTAATAATTCTACCCACATCCTAAGCCTAGAACCTAGATCAGAAACTTATTGGGAAGATTATGAGGCCCCTTATGAGAAAGATCAAATTTTTACAGAATATGATTCCGGGCCTCTATTTGAGGAATATCCCTCTCCAACATCCTCAGAAAATCTGATCGATTTTTCAGAAAACATGCCAATCTATGATACAGAAACTGAGGAGTTGGATGAGCAAGGTTTTAATTGGGTCCATCCTACCAGCTTCGAGCTTGAGCCTAGACAGAATACCTTTTCGAGCCCAGAATTGACATATAGGCTAGACCCCAGTCAGGCTGCTGATTCCACATCTGATGATTTATGCTGCGGTGGAATTCATGATCATGAATCTCATTTTCGCAAACTCTCCGACAACTTCAGATCTGACTATAATTACGGAGAGACTCTCCTTCCTGAACACACCAAGCCCATCTACGACCTCAGTTCACATGACTCTGACTCCGACTCTGAGGTCCTGATTCCCGAGATCACTGATAACACAGAATCATTCCTTTTTGATCCTCAGGAACCAAAAACAGAAAATGCCAAGAGTGATTGCAACCCAGAATTCAAATCTTTTCTCAATTCAGATTTCCTTCATCCTATAGACACTCTTCAGGCATTTGACAGTTACCCAGAGGACTCTCCACAGAAAACCACCTGTCATTCCTTTCTAGAAGAGCCCTCATACACAGTTGCCACCTCGTCCGCACACACAGAACTAATCAAAACCTTTTCCCAACCCCGACCCGCAACCGAACTCAATTTCTATTCAGATTCACCTCTCACCGAGCCAATTGCATTTCCACATCGGGTTTGGAACATTGATCAGACTACATACCATGCTCCATCATTCTCTGATCACCCTTGTAGGATTTTCGTGTCATTCATTGATTATTCTACGGGTCCTTACTCTGACCAGGCTGATTCGACTCAGCCAAACCCTGCATTCACACTTCCACATCCATCTGAGCTTCATAGTATATGGTGGGTTCCACACCTTTTGATCTACATCTATCAACCCACCAGGTTGATTGGGTTTGGGTTGCACCATCAGCCTGTTGATCTGAACAAGCACCTGGTTGGACCAACCAAGCTCTTAATCAAGGTGCTTGTTATATTAAACTCTACTGATTTGACCATCCCCTCTCCATTCCATTTTCCTGCCTGGCTGAAGGCATCAAATTTAGCGCTCAACGGGAGGCAGCCCGTCATTCTCTTTGAAAACCCGAAACCTTTTCTGACACCTTTTTGCACTTAAGGTTCACCCTTTAAACCAAGTTGAATAAAAACCCCCTAGGTTACAATGAGGACATTGCAAACCTTAGGCATGGGGGGTATGAAAGTGCAAAACGTGTAAGAAAATGTTTCAAACAAAAAATTTACATATGCCAAAAATACCATAAAAATTAAAAATTTTTGAAAAAGATAATAAAATGAGAGGAGGAATTTTGGGATATGGGAGGAGAAAAAGGAAAAGAAACAAAATGAAAAGGAGCACAAAAAGATGAAAGAAAAGAGTAATAGTCATTAGTAAGAAGCTAAGGAATTAACCTAAGCTCAAGACCATTTTTCAAGAAAAGAAATGAAAAGTGCATGGTAAGATTAGTAAGAACACAAACCTTAGGCATTCTTGATAGACTCTTAGTACCCATTAAGATCTAGACAATCCTCAAGAGGTTGAGGAAAATGAAAAGTTTAAGTACTAGGTCCAAGGCTTAGGGAGTATTTGACCTCGCTAACTAACTTCTGGTTTACGGGACTCAGTAACCTAAGCACCCCAACCCCACACACAGCCTGGTTCAGTAAGCATAAAAAAATCAAAATCACGTAGAAGCGTCATTCTGAAAAGTACACCTAGAATAGGAGCGGCCGATCAATACAAGTTGATTTGGACAAGTTCCCAGCGCAGAGAGGCGGGAAATCCCCTCGAAGATGCGTAACAAAATATCATCTCCTCGGTGCTTGTCTCTTAGGATATTTACATATCCTACTGGGGGCATGTAAGCACTCTGCTGGTTCAGATTCCATGGATGACATTATCACGAAGTGTCAATTGCCAGGGTCTGGATTCAGCCACGGAACACCATGGGTGGGATTATCTCGAAATCTCAATAGCCAGGGTTCCGAGGGTTGCCATGGGCGGTGCTATCTCGAAGCATCGATTGCCAGGAACCCTTGAGGATTGATGATGGGAGCAAGGAATCTGATACAGACCGTGTTGAAAAGCCAATCCTAAGCTAGAATTAAAAAGAAAAAGAGAGAGAAAACTCTCCAAACAGAAAAATTTTCTATCTCTCTCTTACAAAACGCACTGCAAGCTGAGCCAGGGCTAAAAATATTCAAAGCACGGGTGCTTTAACCACAAAGTCCAATAGACCTTAGGTTAGTTCTTGTAGGCCTTAAAAACCTTTGCCAAAGACTGAGGCTGAGGCTAGACAGATCTGGATCTTGATTGGTACTAGAGTACCTTTTAGGCCTAGGGTCAGCATTCTAACCTAATCTAAGCTCAAATGACAAAGCACTTATCTGGAGCTATTAAGAACTTCATGGTCTAGAACAAGGGTTGAAACCTTAAGTTTTGCTAAGGGACTAGCAAAAGCTAGGCATGGGGGTATGATGAGAACCTCATCATGAGCCATAACTAGCTCATTTTGACCTAATACAAAGGATAAAAGCTCCTACATAACTTAGTAAAGGGCTTAAATTGAGGAATAAGTGTTCTGAGAAGAAAACATGAAATAAAGGTTAAAAACTACAATTTCACCATTGCAGTACATAAACGAAATTTCTCAGAAATCGAACATAGGTCAAATGATCTAAATAAAATAAGAAGTGGGTTGAATCAATCAGAAATGGGTTCATGTGCAATTTAAGAATCAAATAACAACCTGTAACCCTAAAACAAATCCACTTCAGTTCACGTGGTTCGAGGTAAGGTAAAAATCAACTAAACCCTCTAAAATTCATAGAAAAATAATCTCTAGGGCTTAGGACTTTCAATTTGGCCTTAGGAACCCATTTTAACCTACATTGAGAACCATACCCAATTAATAACTTAATTTGGGTTTTTGCGTAAATTGATCGGTCAAACAAGGTTTAATCTAGAAATAAAACTCACCATCAGAATCCTTAGGTCATAATTAGTCATGTATAAAAACTTGGGTCTAAGAAGAAACCTTCTTGACCAACTTTACACTTTGGTCCTCATATATTTACGTTTTGGCCCTCAACTTTTGAACCCTCACATTTTGGCCCCTAACTCTCCTTCGTTCTTTGCGTTTAGGTCCCTCCTGCAAAACCTGAGCAGCGCCATGCTCCGGCAACCTTGCGCGGAGCATGGCGCCGCACAGGGTGAGGGAGGGGCCCTGGCAAGTCAATGGGGGGTACCCTGCGTCGTCAGCCACCGCAGGGACACCCCCCTGAGCGCTGCACCCACCCATACCGGCCGTGCGAATGCACGAACGATATGAGTATCCTTCCTCCGGCGTCCTCCGGCGAGGGAGACACGTCGTCTCCCTCCGCCCTCCTCTCTGATGCTGCCCCTATAAATACCCCCGTCGCTCCGCCGTTCTTCTCAGCTCGGATCTGACGGAGACACCCCCTCAATTCCTCCCTTCCCACTCCGACAGACGCCCCCTTGCTCCGGCGGCTTCTCCTCCTCCACCTCGTCGCCCTGCCGCACTACCAACAGCAGGGTTACCTTCCCTCGATCTTTCCGCGCCACGCCGCACCCAGCTGGCGCCTCTCCGGCCCTCTCCTTGCCGCCGCCCCTTCCTCTGGGCAATTTCTTCTCCGGCGACAGTCGATACGACTGTCGCCTGCGCCAACCCCTCCTCGTCCAGCTTAGCAGGAAGAACTTCTCCTTTTCCTCCCCTCTTCCTTTTCCTCACTTTAAACCTTTACTGTCGCCCTTGAGTTCGATCCTGACCACCATCACCCCCTTCGTCTCTAGCCATCCTCCGGCGACTCGCTCCCGTCATTCCACCACCCCACACGACTCGCCGACCCTCACAGAACCTCCGCCTCCTCACCCTGATCCTCTTCCGCCCCTCCATTTCCTGCCACTCGCCACCTGCAGACCCCCCGAACAAACCCATTCCCCCAGCCACAGTCCAACCTAGGGCAGCCCTTGCACGTCGCCCCACGCCTCGCCACCACCCGCACGAGCTTCGCACCTTCTGATTAGGCCGAGAGGCCGTTTTGCTGTGAACAGGTCACCCGTCCTCCGCCACCATTGCTGTGCAGAAGGAGCTGCTTCCGCCTGCAGCTGCAGCCTCGCTTCGCCCAGGTCAGACTCCCCAGGACGCAAGGCAGCCCTCGCGCACATGCCCAGGCTCACAGCTAGGGAGAAAGCTCCGCAAAAGCCGCAACTGCCTGCAGCTTTCTCAGCTGCAGGCGCCAAATTGGGGTGGGACATTTAGTCCCACCTCGGAAGGCTCTGAAGCGGCGCGCCGATATAAATTGAAAAAGTGCTGTAGGCTTATCGCCTCAGCACACGGGGTGAGGTCCCTCTCACACCGCTTCACCCGGCCTGTCCGCGAGCTCATCACGCGGATCCGGCCGACCCGACCCGACTTGACTGGCACTCCTCGCCCACCACCGCACGCCGGTGGGCCTGGACCCGGGCGCCACCCGCGTACCCGATTACCCGGTTGCTCTGGGAGAGCCTTCCGAAGAGTGAATACTGAGAGAGAGAGACGCGGGGGGGGGGAGAGGGTAGAGTAGGTTTTGCCCTCTGACGTGTAAACCGTGAACTGTGCAGGCACAGGTGAAGAAGAAGAAGGACTACGGAAGAAGAAGAAGAAGAGAACACAAAGCAGAAGAAGAAGGAGGCTGAGGAAGACACGGTAGCAGCAGCGGTTTAAGTCGTCTGATTGCAAATTCAGACGACGTCTGAAAGGCAAAGAAGAAGAAAAGAAGAAGCAGGACCGCGGCAAAGAAGAGGAAAGACAAGAAAGAAGAAAAAAGAAGAAGAAGATCTGAAGAAAAAGAAAGAAAGGAGCAGCCAAGTGAAGAAACAGAAAGCAGAAGAAGAAGAGAAGCAAGAAGCAAGAAAAGAAGAAGAAGAAGAACAGGATGAACAAAAGCCAAAGAGGAGAGAAGACAAAGAGGAAGAAAGAAGGGAAGAAGAAGAAGCCAAACTTTCATCTCTCTCTCTCTCTCTTTATTTTTGTAATAGAACATGTATATCTCTAGAATACGACTTGCTCCCTGAGTTCGACCTCGGGAGAATTGTTATTCCCGAGTAAAAAAATATATATATTTGAAATGATGGCAATAACTAGCTATACTACAACGCTATAGCAAAACCTAGTCATAGTTGTCGCCGACCGTTTTAGCTCCTGACTGAGGCACACGGATCCAGGTTCACTATACATCCCGAGAACACAAGGATGTATCATGATTTGAGACGTGACTTTTGGTGGAGGGGAATGAAGCGAGATGTAGGTGAGTTCGTGCAGCAGTGTTTGGTGTGCCAGCAGGTGAAGGCCGAGCATCAGAGGCTTGCAGGGCCGTTGCAGCCACTTCCAATGCCATAGTGGAAGTGGGAGAGCATCACCATGGACTTAGTGGTGGGCTTACCCGTTACCCAGCGAGGACACAACGCAATCTGGGTGATTGTGGACAGGTTAACGAAGACAGCACGTTTCTTGCCAATCCAAGTCACCTTGGGACCAGCACAGTTGGCAAAGAGGTATATTCGAGACATGATACGTCTGCACGGAGTTCTGCGCGAGATTGTATCCGACCAAGATACTCGTTTTACGTCCCAGTTTCAGGCTGAGTTTCAGCAGGCTTTGGGGACACGGTTGAGGTTCAGCACCGCGTACTACCCCGAAACGGACGAACAGTCAGAGTGTACGATACAAACACTTGAGGATCTTTTGCGTGCCTGTGTACTGGACTGGAGGGGCTCTTGGGAGGAGCACTTGCCCCTGGCAGAGTTTGCATATAATAATAGCTATTACTCGAGCATCGGCATGGCACCCTACGAGGCTCTATACGGATGGAGGTGTACTGCGTCCTTGAGTTGGGTTGAGGTGGGGACTAAGTGGGAGGTTGGCCCTAGGCTAATCCGACAGAGTCAAGAGGTGGTTGAGCAGATCCACAGACGACTTCACACTTTCAGGAGTAGACAAAAGAGTTATGCCGATCGGAAGCGCAGAGGTGTAGTTCGAGGTTGGGGATCACGTCTTTCTACACGTTTCGCTCATGAAGGGCCTGCAACGTTTTGGGGTGAAAGGGAAGCTCTCACCGAGTTTTGTGGGGCCCTTTGAGGTCCTGGAGCAGGTTGGGCCCATTGCTTACAGGCTTGCCCTTCCTCCCCAGCTTTCTGGTGTGCACGACGTGTTCCACGTGTCCAACCTTAGGAAGTACGTCACCGATCCCAGTCACGTTCTGAGCCACGAGAGTATCGAGGTGGGTGACGACCTGACCTACCCCGAGCAACCAATGCAGATACTAGACAGAGTTGTCCGGAGTTTGAGACGGAAGCAAGTACCTCTGGTGAAGGTCTTGTGGAGGAGCCAGAGGTACGAGGAGGCTACCTAGGAGCCTGAGGTGGCGATGCGAGAGCGGTACCCGGAGCTTTTTGAGGGTACATCTTTTTGGACCAGCTTCGATCCTCTTTAAGTTTGTTATGCGTATGTTGTTCTTTTCCGCACCCTAGCTAGCTCAAGTTTCGGGGACAAAAATTCCTTTAAGTTTGTTATGATGTTAAGACCCATGCTGTTGTGCCTTTTAAGATGTCTGGACTGTGAGACAGACGTCTGGTTAGATGTTTGGACACCTTCCCAGATGTCTGGAAATCAAAAATTTCGAGTACGAGCTTACGTCTGCGCGTGTGCTACGTGCAGACAGTACCCCCCTCGTTTTCCTCCTCCCTCTCTTCTGTTCCCTACAAAACCCTAACACCCACCTTATATATACCCCTCCACCTTCGTTTCCCCCACTTCCCAGCCACCTTCCCCATTCCCTCCAGCGAGAGCGGCAGAGCAAGTGAGAGTGCGGGAGTGGCGTGAGGAGAGGAGGAGCAGCGTGAGAGGAGACGAGTTGAGCTTAAGAGCTCACGTGGGAGCTCGCCGATGAGCGCACGGCCAGATCAGCACGCGCGCAAGGTGGAGTGGGTCGGGAAGGTCCTCCCCGACACTGCTGCAGCCAGAGCTGCAGGCGAGAGAGCGTGGCGCGGGAGCAGCGGAAGCAGGTTCTGGTTCTGGGATTTTCCGAGAATCAGACGTCTAAAGTGACCTCCAGACAATGGTGCGGACGTCTGGAGGAGGTTCCAGACGTCTAAAGAGGAAGTCTCGCGAAGGTACGTCCCTTTGCGGATATAGCCATGCAGGCTGCTCCGCCGATGCACTGTTGCATACCTTTTTGAGGAGATTTGGTAGATTTCACGTAGGAGTTGCTTCGAGAAGTCGCGGGACACGCCCTACCACGCACTTCAGATGTCTGGGCGAGACACCAGACGACGGGAAGCGCTTCTAGACATCTGGAGAGGTGGTCGGACGTCTGGAACTGGGTCCAGACAGTCCAGAGGAGTTCCTGGACGTCTGAGGATTGACGCAAGACTTGAGGTATAGCACTAGACACTTTTAAGACATCTGGAAGTTGTTCCAGACGTCTGATTTGAGTCAGGAACACTGTTTTTAACCCGTTTAGGGTCCGTTTGAGGTCTGTTTTCAACAAATAAGATATCGATGTTTTTCATATGAATCACTCTACTTGTTAGAAGGCTTTCTAAACTGTTCTGAGTATTCTCTTGTGATTGATCCTTGTAATAGGACCTCGTTCCGTTACGGGTTCGGGACTTGCTGAGTGTTAAGGCCCAAGACATAAAATGCTTTTTAAGACGTTTGGGAGTTGGTCCAGACGTCTGGTCAGACATCTGGACGCCTTCCCAGATGTCTGGAATTAAATTTTTGCGGCGTACGATTACGAGTCTGCGCGTGCATGCCGTTGCCCTCTTTTCTTCTCTCTCTTCCCGTCCTGCAAACACCTTTCCCACCCCGCCACGCCTTCAAATACCCACTTCCTCCCTTCCCTCTCCCTCACCACCACTCCACTATCTCCTCCTTCTTCCAGTTAGCATGAGAGTGAGAGAGCGAGGGTAGCAATTGCTGCCGGGTGCGCACAGAGAGGAGGAGGTGCAGCGAGAGGGAGAAGAGGTAGAGCACGTGAGGAAGAGAGAGAAAGCTCGCCGGAGCAGTTCAGGTCCGGCCGGCAGGCGCACAGCGGGAGCGTGGTGTTGGGGAAGTTACCCCGGTGCTGCTGCAACTCAGGCAGCAGGCGGACGCGGCGCGGCGTTGCCGTGCGCAGCAGGCGGAAGGCGAGGAGGTCCTGATTCTGGGAAAATTTCCCAGAATCAGACGTCTTGACCTACGTCTAGACGGCGCAGGGACGTCTGGAGTGAGATCCAGACATCTGAAAGGTACGATATTCTCTTCCTTCTCTTTCTTGCGGACACGGCCATGCAAGCCATTCCGCCGAAAGTTCTGCCTCTTTGCCATGTTGAGATCGTTTGCGTACGCGTGTAGGTTTCGCTTCGAGAAGGCGCAAGGGCACGCCCTCCCACACAGATCAAACATTTGCGCACAGCACTAGATGGCGGAGAGAGTCTCCAGACGTCCGGAGTGATAGTCGGACATCTGGAACAAGGTCCAGACGGTTCAGCGGGATCCTGGACGTCTGAAGAACAGCTTGGAGTAAGGTATGATCTGAACCATCGTTTAAGACGTCTGGAAGGTGCTCCAGACGTCTGATTTGGGGCAGAGTTGTCGTTTTTAACCTGTTTAGGGTCCGTTCGAAGTCCGATTTTCGCGTTTAAAATTTCGGTCTTCTCAGAATTAGTTCCTCTACTTGTTTAATGTAATTGTATCATATTCTGAGTGGTTCCTTGTGTTAGGACCTCATTTTGTTGCGGATCTGGGGGTTGCGGAGGCACGTGGATTTGCCGATCACGTCCCCATCACTCCCGATTTTGCGGGTAGAGTGGCTTCCCTTAGTTAATTACAAACATTAATGCTTATCTGAATTAAATGATAGATCCTAGGATATGACATGAATTCTAGGACCTGAAAACTGGATTGAATGTTAGATCCTAGGGCCTGGCATGAATCCTAGGGCTGAAAACTAGATTGAATGATAGATCCTAGGGTATGGCATGAATCCTAGGAACAGAAACACTGAAACGAATGTCTTGAATGCCTGAATTTGCAGTCTTGGAAAAGTAGATAAAACAATGATAATTGCCTGAAATGGGATAACAGTTGCTTGTAAATGAATGGATATTAACTGTTTAAAATACGAACTATATGAAACATGTAGTACTTGTACTAGTTAACTGTTGTATGTAACTTTCCTGTAAATGAATAACAGTTGCCTGCAAAATATGTAGTACTTGTGCTAATTAACTGTTGTATGTAACTTTCCTGTCGCACATGTGAAATGACATAATATGAGCTGCATGTATATAATTTGGAAATGGAAAGGTGAATGTTGGAAACACGAGCTACCTATGAATAACCTGAATATGGAAATGTGAACGATAGAATTTCAAGTTGCATGTGTATAACCTGAGAATGGAAATAGAAATGATGAAACCTGGCAAGGAATGGCACGAGAAATATGAGCATGAACCCTATGGGGAATTAGGAGATGAGCTCCTAGAAATAAATGGAATGGATATGGGAATGTGTTGGGAAGTGTGCTGGCCCTTGAGTACATGGTACCAAGGGGAGTGCATGTTACCTCTTAATGTAGAGGAGAGCTTGCCACCTTCGGGTTGAGACCGGGGGTGGGTTTGGCAACTTTGCACCGACTCTGTGGCCCTCGTATACACTGTACCGGGGAGAGCTACTAGTATTGGGAGAGACCTAGACGGGGCCCGAGGTTCAGCTTGCCGCTCTACACCGACTTGTTAGGCCCACTAGGCAAACCAGGGTAGTCAGGCGAGGGTGCACGGACTATGGAGGGGCGAGACCCCTATTTGGTTCTTAGGGGCTAGACCCCTGTTACTATGAGGGCTAGGCCCTATACTATACTAGTTCTGTGCTGTGCTTTGGGCACACCCGCTAACGGAAACGACTGACCGCGTGCTAGTGTAGGGTAGCTACCCTTACGCTTATCGCACGTGCCGTAGTCACTATTACGTCTGTCCGTGACCTTGTGGTGGTTGACTGTGTGTAGGATCACCACGGGGGACTCTCTCGGTCAGAAGAGCACCACGTGTGCCTTCTACTCTTCGGAAAAGACTGCAATCAAGATCGTTCCCATGAGGAACATTCGAGATCAAGAAGAAGACCTGATAAATAAACCAATGAGAACAAAATGGAATAACTTGTGAAATAATGAAATTTGAAAACAACAGCTACCTGCCCACTTTTACTGCTTAGTTAGTTAGTTGCCACTTTACTTATCGTTCGCTGACTTCATGTACTTACAGCCCTTTTCAGGTCCAGGTGTTGAGCAGCCAGAGCCTACGGCTGTAGAGGGTGCTGGGCCCAGTAGAGCTCAGTAGTTGTAGCTCCTTCTTGTACTTCATTTTGTTATAGTGAGTAAACTCTTGTACCCTTAGATTCTATTCTCTTTTATTCTGCACTTTATATTCTTGTACCTGGTTATTTTTCTACTATTGTGGTGATGTGTACTGTAGTAATTTCACTTCTTACTGCTGTACTTTTGTTACTGTTAATTGCTTAGCATAGTGAACGTGGTTTACTTTCCTGCTTTTTGGTTTCTTTCTTGTTGAACGACTGGGTCTTGGGGTCAGTCGAGTCGGTCCGGTCTCATATCCTGTAGGGATTCGAGAATCGGGTCGTAACATGTACACAGTACCGGGGAGAGCTATCAATGTAGGGAGGGAGCTAGCCACCCCATGGGGCCCGGGGTTAAGCTAGCCAACTTACTACAACTTTTTCTTGGCTCTTTGGGCAAACTGGGGTAGTAAGACGAGGGTGCGCAAACTGTGAAGGGGCGAGACCCCTGTTTGGTTCTGAGGGGCTAGACCCTTATTACTGAGAGGGCTAGGCCCTATACTGTTCCGTGCTATACTTTGGGCGTACCCGCTAGCGGAAACGACTGAACGCGTGCCAGTGCGGGGTGGCTACCCATGTGCTTATCGCGCATGTCGTAGTTACCGCTATGTCTACACAGTGACCCCAGGGTAGTTGACTGGGTGTAGGATTACCACGGGGGACTCTCCCAACCAAGAGAGCACGACGTGTGCCTTCTACTCTTCGGAAAAGACTGCAACCAAGATCATTCCCATGAGAAACATTCGAGATCAAGAAAGAGATTTAGAAATATATAACCAATGGGTAAAAAGGAATAACTTGTAAATTAAAGAATTGGCATAGCTAGTTACCTATTAGCTTTACTGCTTTAGTTGGTTGGTTGCCACTTTACTCAGCGTTCGCTAACTTGGTGTACTCATAACCTTTTTCAGGTCCAGGTGTTGAGCAGCTTGAGTCTCCTGCTGCAAAGGATGCTGGGCCCAGTAGAGCCCAGTAGCTGTAGTCCTCTATTCTTATACCTTTTTGTTGTAGTGAGTTCAGACTCTTGTACTTTTATGTTCTGTACCTTGATACTGTTTTACTATTGTAGCGGTGATATGTACTATAACAGTTCTACTTTCTTTACTGTTGCATTCTTTTACTGTTATTTGCTTAGCATAGTGAATGTGGTTTACTTTCTTGCTTTTTGGTTATTTCTTGTTGGACGACTGGGTCTTGGGATTAGTCGAGTCGAGCTGGTCTCGGGTCTTGTAGGGATTCGAGAACCAGGTCGTAACAGCATCAAAGTCCAAAAAGTGGATCCACACAGATAGAAATGGGGTTTCACGTGTTTTGAGAATCAAATTAGAACATAAAACCCTAATTTTAGACCCGCCTAAATTAAAGAGATTCTGGTCATGATAAAATTCTTCTAAACCTCCTAAAATTTATTGAAAAATATGTTAAGAGGTTTGATACATTTGGTTTGACCATCTAAACCTATTTTGAGCTTGGACAAAGTCTCAAACGGGAGTTTACCCTAATTTAGGCTTCTGCACAAATTGCTCGGTCAAACATGGTCGAAACTCAAATCTGACTTCACTATTAGTTTCCTTGGATTCAAATTATATTTTTACTAAAATTTTGACCCAATCAAAGTTCATTTTGACTTATTTTGTATTTCAATCCATTAAATCTCTATTTCTCTTGATCAATCACTTAACTTTCTAATTATTTGCAGAAAGACCCCTAACTTCTTTATCTTCTTCATGAAAAACCCCTACCTCCATTGTAGGTCAACCGACCTAAGCTATAACTTTAACCGCCTAAAAACTCAATCAAATTATCACCAAATCCCACCAAATTTGGTGGGATTGATGTTCACACGGCAGGGAATCACGTGAATGTGATCTTGGGCTTTGATTCACGGCAGAGAGACCGTGCGAACCCATGGAAATCCATGGGGATTCTCAATCCTAAACTGAGGCACAACTAGCCTCTTTCTTCATTTGGAGCTCGGTTATGAACTATATATAAGCTCTAGCTCCTCAGGCTGTCTTCCTTAGCTCGGTTAGGCCCAATTTCTTCAATTTCTTCTCCCTTGGCTGTCTCCGACCACAACTCCGACGAGCCCTCCAAATCACCTTCGTCGCCCTCTACCACGTACGATAGGCAGAGGGATTGTCTTCCTCTCCTTCTTCTACTCCTTGACGGCCAAATTAGGAGTCCTCAGACCTTTCTTCCTCGTCATATTCTCCCACTGGAGAGTTCACCATCTTCGGCGCTGGCCAATCAAAGCCAGCACCATCTCTCCCCTTTCGTCCTTTAAAATAGCTTTCTTCTATTTCTCTTTCTCTCTAGATAAAGATCAGTTCCTTTAAACCCCAATTTGACAGCCAAATCACCACCTCCCTCTCCGTCTTCTCCACGACTGGTGACGCCTCCAGCGAAGTTGCGTCATCACCACACTTCACCAAATCACCCACTACCACTCCCAAAACCTTCACAGCTTCACCCACATCAAAACCTCTCAAGAAATTGAGGGTTTCCCACACTCAACACCTCCACCGAACACCTCCACCTCTGTTCACCCTCTTCGACTCTGTCCGGCCACCACACGCCATCGTTCACCGCATAAACATCACCATTACCTTCCTCGCCTCTCAGTGAAACTCAGGAGCTTTCTAATTGGGTTGTAAGGCTATTTTATCACGTTTAAGGTCGCCACTGGAGTTTTGTCGTTGCCATCAAATTGTCGCCTCCGTTCGCCGTTCGCCGACCATTATTAGTGCTAGCACCACCACCAGGCTCCACAGACGAACCTCACAAAGAGCTTTAGGTGCTCAACAGAACAACAAAGCCCCAGTAGTTGCATCAATTTGGATGCCGCTACTCTACTGCTGTGCAAAGGAGCAAGGCAGGACATTTAGTCCCGCCTCGTAAGAGGAGCTGCCAGCTACAAGGGACTTGTGCTAAGGGCTTATCACCCACGACACGAGGATCGGGTCCCCATATCATGAGCTTACTCACCCTCGCCCATGCACACATGCACATGGGCCTGAACCTCTGACCAGATGCCTGATTATGCACTCGATTAGCTGGTTCTGAGAGAAGAGAACTGATGAGAACCTCATCATGAGCCATAACTAGCTCATTTTGACCCAATACAAAGGATAAAAGCTCCTACATAACTCAAGGAAAGGCTTAACTCAGAGAATTCTGAGTTTAAGGAGAAAACAAGTCATAAGGGGTAAAAATGCAATTTTACCAGTATAATCTGCATACAGGATAATTCAGGGTCCAAACATAGGTCAAAGCAACTTAATAAGAATAAAAGTGGGATGAGATGATCTAGCAAGGGCTACAACAATTCCAAGGAACTAAATGATAATCTGTAACCCTAAAACAAACCCACTTCAATTCACGAGGTTCAAGGCAAAGCAAAAATGGAATAAACCCTCTAAAATTCATAGAAAAATAATCTCTAGGGTTTAGAACATTCAATTTGACCTTAGGAACCCATCTTGACCTACATTGAGAACCATACCCAATTAATAACTTAATTTGGGTTTTTACGTAAATTGATCAGTCAAACAAGGTTTAATCTAGAAATAAAATTCACCATCAGATTCCTTAGGTCCTAATTAGTCATGTATAAAAACTTGAGCCTAAGAAGAAACCTTCTTGACCAACTTTACACTTTGGTCCTCATATATTTACTTTTTGGCCCTCAACTTTTGAACCCTCGCATTTTGGCCCCTAACTCTCCTTCGTTCTTTGCGTTCAGGTCCCCCCTGCAAAACCTGCCAGCACCATGCTCCGGCGACCTTGCGCGGAGCATGGCGCCGCGCAGGGTGAGGGGGAGAGTCTGGCAAGTAAACCGGGGGTGCCCTGCGTCGTTAGCCGTCGCAGGGACACCCCCCTGGTCGCTGTAACCCACCATACCGGCCGTGCGAACGCACGGACGGTATGGGTTTCCATCTCCAGCGTCCTCCGGCGAGGGAGACACGTCGTCTCCCTCCGCCTTCCTCCCTGATTCGGTCCCTATAAATACCCCCGTCGCTCCACCGTTCTTCCCAGCTCGGTCCTGACGGAGAAAACCCCCAACTTTCCTCTCTTCTCACTCCGGCAGACGCCCACCAGCTCCGGCGGTTCTTCCTCCTCCTCTTCGCTCTGCCGCAATACCAGCAGCAGAGACTTCTTCCCCTGCTCTCCCCGCGCCACGCCGTACCCAGCTGGCGCCTCTCCGGCCCTCTGCTCGCCGCCGCCCCTTCCCTCGGGCATCTTCTTCTCCGGCGACAGTCGATACGACTGTCGCCCGCTCCGGCCCCTCCTCGTCCTGCTAAGTAGGTAGAACTCCTCCTCTTCCTCCCCTCTTCCTTTTCCTCACTTTAAACATCTACTGTCGCCCTCGATTCCGACCACTCACCCTCACCTTCTCCGCCTCCGGCCATCCTCCGGCGAGCCGCTCCCATCACTCCAGCAACCCACACGGCTCGCCGACCACCGCAGAACCTCCGCCTCCTCACCCTGATCAACCTCCGCCCTTCCATTTCCCCCACATCACCCTCTGCAACTCCACCGAACAAACCCATCTTCCGACCCACAGTCCGACCTAGGGCAGCCCTTAGGCTCCGCCCCGCCGCCTGCACACCCCCCGACCACCTTCGCCGTGCCACGGCGAAGGTCCTCCGCGTTTCTGATTGGGCCGAGAGGCCGTTTTTCTGTAGGCAGGTACCTGCGCTGGTCGCCGCCATTGTTGAAGCGAAGCAGCTTCTTCACCTGCTGCCCCAGGTGCGAAGTGCCCAGGTCACCCTCCCAGGCTGTGCGGGGGCACTTCGGCAAAGCGTTAGGCTGCAGTTGAGTCGAAGCTCTCGCGCGAAGCCCCCGCGCTTCGCCTCGACTGCCGCTGCTTCCTCCGCGCAGGCACCCAAATTGGGGTGGGACATTTAGTCCCACCTCGTAACCTTTCAGAGGAGAGCGCCTGCATAAAGGCAAAAAGCGCCTTATGCTCGTTGCCTCCTGAGCACGGGGTGAGGTCCCTCTCACTCACTCGCTCGCTCGACCCGGTCTCGTCCGCGCTCACGCCTCGCGGACCTGGCCCGACCCGACTTAGACTGACCTGCACTCCTCGCCCACCACGCACGCCGGTGGGCCTGGACCCGGGCGCGACCCGTACCCGGCTACCCGGCAGCTCTGGGAGAGCTATCCTATGAGCGGATTCTGTGAGAGAGAGAGACGCGGGGGGAGGGTAGAGATAGGTTTTGCCCCTCTCTGATCAAGCTGTGTAAGTGTGCAGGCACAGGTGAAGGAGAACCGTGGAAGAAGACGAAGGCTGAAGGAAGGAGGATCACCGAGCGGCACTGTAGCAGCGGCGGTTTAAGTCGTCTGATTGGAAAATCAGACGACGTCCTGAAGGCAAGGAAGGCAAGGCAGAGGAGAACGCGGAAAGGCCAAGACAAGAACTGAAAGAAGAAAAAGAGCACGAGAAGAAGATCTGAAGAAAGGAAAAGAAGAAAGAAAGAAGAAGAAGAAGAACAGGACCGCTCTGCAGAAGAAAGGAAAGAAAGAAGAAGAAGAAGAACAGGACCGCTCTGCAGAAGAAAGGAAAAGAAGAAAAAGAAGAAGAACAAAAAGAAGAGAGCAGAAGATCTGAGAAGGAAGAAGAGGAGAAGCAAAGAGAAAAGAAGAAAAGCCAACAAATTCTCTCTCTCTCTCTTTCTTTATTTTTGTAAAAGAAACTTGTACCCCTAGAATACAACTTGCTCCCTGAGTTCGACCTCGGGAACTCTTTATTTCCGAGTAACAAATTGTATTAAACTGGTAATCACCTCCCTCTATACTATACTACGACGAAATAATAAAACTATAGAGGAAGGCAGCCCAGCCAAGAACAGCAATTGTGAGGAGGTGGAGGGAGGGTCTTGCTTCAGGATTCATGTCCTCGAGATGCATGCTGATACTCTCTATACTTAGCATTTTTGAGGTCTCTGCTGAGGCTTCGTGCCTTTGTGCTATTGGCTCTATGCTCCTTTGTGCCTTAGTGAAGGTTAAGTCATCTGCCCCTTGTAGCCAACGTCTGATGTAGTACTGTAGCTTCATTTGAGTTGCTACTTGATTCCTGCTCTACCGTGGCTATTTGAGATTAATGGTTCAAAGATACTATTAAAATATTTAAGTTGAATTTGAATGCTTGATATGTGCTTAACTTGAGAGATATCTTTGGTGATCTAAATCATCATTTTAGTGTTTCTCTCTCTTCTTTTTGTCCCACGATTTCTTGAGATACTACTGATTATCATTTGATATCATTTTGAGTAAATCATTATTCATTGAATATCTCTCTAATGTTTAATTTATTGTGCTCATTATTATTAATTGCGATTATTGTGTGAATTCCACATTTGCTCCTTACGAACGCCCTCAGACTCACATTTCCTAAATTCAAGTTTTATAAATTTAAATGCTATAACGATTTTGTCGACTATACTACAACGCATTTCTTAACATCTACTCAAACGCTATAAACAACAAGGCTCTCAGAAAATCTACTAGAATGTAGTGGTATTACAATCCCTCGGTGTCTCTCCCTCTCGGATGGCCTCTCGAGGCTCATGTAAGGACCTTCTTCTGTATTTTTAGTTACAAAGAGTGTTATTATAGTCAGGGAAATCTTACGAGATCTTCGCGGTCTTGTCGCATTCCTTGGTAAGTCCACTGGCACGACTGTTCATTGTCCGAGCATTAATTGTACTAGTAATGCCATGATTACTATCGGTAAGGACATTATGGATGTCGTTATCATTTTTTGTTGACTTTGATGGCACCGAACCCTCTAATGAGGCCAGGCTTACCCGGATTCAAACCTGCTTGAATACAGCCAAGTCAAGCTAGGTCAAGTCCAGATATTTACTCTAAATCTAGATATTCCAATCCTTATATAAGCTATATGTAAAATTTTAAGTTCAAAAATACTTTTTTGTCCCTCGTCGGGGGCTAAAGTTACGGTGTCTCCACCCTTTGCAGCCATGGTTGGGCCTGCCCGGAGAGAGGGTGTGATTGGAAGGATGGGGTTGGAAACGAGGAAGCCGCCCTTGGCAAGACCGAACCATGCCCGGTATTCTTCTCATGCTCCAATCATGTCCCTTATCCATAATATATATGAAAGCCCGTGCGAGTTTGAGTCTCACGGGTACTGTAGCAATTACTGTAGATCCACCGATCAATGGCATTCGATGTAGATATCAAGCAGATTATGTCGCATCTTCCCTGATCCCCTCTCTCTCCCTTCACATCTCTCTCTCACCCTCTCTGTCTCTCTGCTCCGCCGGCGATCCTCGAGTAGACCTTCAACTTGATGGCATTCTCCACGACCTCGACAAGAGTAGTTCCTGTGATGTCTCCATGCCAAGGTTCGCCTTTAGATGCCTTTTCCCCCATTTTGACCTGGAGCTTGATGGCGTTCTCCGCAGCCTCGACGAGGGCAGCGCCTGTGACATCTCCTTGTCAAGGTGTGCCTTTAGATTCCTTTTCCCCCATTTTTGAATGTAAATTGGAGGTGTTTGTTAACTGCTCCTACAGATTCGACCCCCTGTTGCCGCCTCCGACCCCCACGGGCACATCGGCCCGAGACCTGATTCCCACCAGGAAGGCTTAAACTTGGGGCCCTCTCACTGCCGTCGTCGTTAAGGAGGAGGAGGAAGGTTATACTGCTAATGGGAACCGTACTTGTGAAATTTTTTATTTTCCTCTTTTCTTTTCTTACGGTGGGTGTGTTTTTTGTTTAGGTATTTGTGGGGTTTTATTTTTTGTTTGTATTTTGTTCTATGTCCTTTTGATTTTTGCATGAATAGGGTGGGAATTTTAGAACATATAGTCCATGCAAGTGCTCCACAATGGAGTACATGCATGGAAGGGCTGTCTTTGTCCTTCTGGCTTCCCCCTTCAAGTGTAGGGTAAAAACAAAAGCAGTATAAAACCGGCTTCACATTACAATTACTTATTTGATTTAACCTATTTAACATTACAATCTTTTATTTACCTTATTTTGTAGACTCTCTGCCCGTCCTTTGACTTTTTCTTTTTTTCTAAACAGATGCAAACCTTGTGAGCTCCTAGAAGTATTCTTATGGAAATGGTGAGAAGAGAAGGGGAAGTATTCTTCTGTCTCCGATGAAGACACTCCTATGTGGGTATGATTTCATTCTAATTTGTTGACTTCAATGAAACTAAAACATTTTGAGATCAGACTTATCACATTTCAATCCCATCAGACTTGGGACCTGGAGGAGTATTTATGAGGTGGATGTGTCTTTGCAAGGATTATAAAGCCTTGGATTGGGTTATGGATGTGTTATGCTGTGGGTGGTTCTTCTCATCTTCCTTAAGCAAGAAGAGGAAGAGCTATTCAATCCCCAACATAAAACCATATTGAATCAGGCTTTTGATTTCCTTTTGGTAATTCATTCCAGGGCAATATTGAGCTATCGAGTGTTGGCTGTTGGAGTAACTCCAGTTTATCCACTGCAGATTGACCATCCAACTACTAAAGATGTAACATCCAACTCCCTTCCCATGGCTATTAATCGTTCATCTCTTTGTCATATGAGATTTGTTTTGCTTTGTTAATTAATCTTTCCTATTCTATTTTTGGCTACTACTGTATCCTGACAATGATATTATGAGATTTGTTTTGGCTTTATCATGAGTTATTGCCCTCTCTATCCATGGGACTATATGTATTTCTCAGAGCTATCCGAAACATTCATCCTATAGTATGATGGTCTTATAGTTTTCAAATATTTTTATACAATTTTGAACTGAAAATCCAATACTGGTTTCTTTTATTAGATGCTCTGCATGATATCACGTTTTTCTAATTCTTTATTTGAGAAGAAAAAGGAAGATTATAACCATCCTAGGAGCATAAATTGTAAAAAGGAATAGGCTTATATACGCTAGACCCCTCAAAAAAAATTAACAAGAAAAAAAAAACACTGGAAGAAAGAAAGAAAGAAGGAAGTAAAAACAGTGGAATATTCTTACATGGAGTAGTCCTCCGTTCAAAGAGCAATCCACTGCAGATACCACCACGTCCGCAGATTCACCTCTCAAAAAGGAGGAAACCTCGTGCTGTCTACTCGATTCAGCTGTCTCTCTCCTCTCCCTCGCTACCATCGTGCCTGTTTCTTCCCTTCTCTGTTTCTACGCTCGGGAAGGGACTCATGCAAAATCGAGAACCCAAATTTATAGAAAACGCCCACGGAGGAGCCCACAGATGCTCCCACGGAAGAGCCCACGGAATCCAGCATTGACCATTCCAGGTCTAGACCGCCGAAAAAAGCTTACATCAGTCTATGAGGTCACGTGCTCAGGAAATCGGACATCCACACCCGGTCCTTTCTTCCATCATATACATACTGTGCCCGTATTATCTTTTATGGACACAAACCTACCACGTGCAAAGATGCCCGTCCAAAGATGCCATGTCCACATCAGTCACGTCTTAAGTAAACATATATTTCTACCTCCGTTGCTCATAATATATCATGAGAAAATTATTTTGACTTTTAACGGAAGTGCCACTTCCATTTCTCCTCGTAGATGTCCTATCAATCATATTCAAATAAATATAATTTAAAAAAAAATTTATATCTTTACCCAATTAAGATTTTTGAGATTTTAATCAAGTTGCTGGTAACAATATAAATTACTCAATTAATTAGTTGTTTATTGTCGACCTATGAAATACCTTAATAAAAATCTAATTAAAACTTAGGTGTTCCACCTTAAAGTTTAACTGGTAAAGTGTTTCAAGGATGGAAAATCGAGGGATACAAGTAAGCTTAAATTTTCCTTTAAAGCTATGTTTTCGTGGTGTTTCTTAACTACTCTCAAAAATTCATGATAGGGTATCACCTTCCTTAGAGTTACAAAACTTTTGAACATAAGTATCAAACACTTTGGTATCCAATGTTAAGAGAGTTCTTTCCTAGTAGCTCAAAATCTAGGAGTGTCTAATTGCGTGCTTTAGTGCGCAGTCATGCACGTGTGCATTCACCGTAAAAGTTTGAATTTTTGAACCGCAGCACAATGTCTCAAATCAACTCCTTGGATTTTATATGTTCCTCCTTTAATTAGTTCTTTTTTTCAGAAAATGTGACCACTTGTTAAGTTGTTTCGAGACAAATTATGTGGTCTAGGAATTAAGTCCAAATGCAAATGCATGATTAAAATATGGATATAAAGTAAGAGAATGCGTACCTTGCTTTCAACAATCAACAATGCGAAAATACATGTAATGCAGAGAAATAAATCTAAAGGCTGCTCGTACAGACTTGAATGATTCATCCTAAGGGTAGGTTGCTTCTAGCAAGAAGCTCGTATTTTTATTTTTTCAGCTACTTATGCATATCAAGAAAAAAATAAAATCAATCCACAAAATAAAGTAAAAACCTAAATTTAAAGAAAGAGGGAACATGCTCCCAAAAATTTCTCAACACAGGCCTAAAACAAAATCGGGGAACAAACCCCTAAAACAGGCCCCAGAGTTTAAAGGCGAGAAAACAAACAACTAAACTAAACCTAAAGAGTCTATTCTAAAATGCGGAATCAAAATTCTAAGAGGAAAACTCCTCCTAGATGGTCCTTCGTGCGTCTCTATGCGTGTGGGTCAAGGCCCACAAGCTCCTGTGTTTATCTCAGAGGTGGCTACAAGATCCACCAAGATGCAAAGCTCAGTTCCTCCTCTAAGTGGTGGAAACAAGGTCCAACACGACGTTGCTGGAGCTGATGCGACAACTCGTGTGTAATATGCATACCTTGCACCAAATCAGATAAAACAAGTTAAATATGCCTCAATTTTAATCAACATGAACAAATGAATAATTGCAAGTTAGTTAAGCTTGTTGCCTCCCCAGCAATGGTGCCATTTGACGTGTCGATTTTCGCTTTTGAATAAGATGATTAAGATGATTTGTTATTGTATTATAAAGTGGTGGAAAATCGACTAATCAAAGTAATTAATTGGAAATAAACCACTCAAGAGAGCGGGTCGCATCCATAGGGAAGTAATGGCCTATTAAAACCCGTACAGGTGAAAAATAGATGTTCACGAATTGTTTCCCTCAAAAATTGTGTTGAAAACCATGTTAGTTATGAGTTTGAATGAGAGTATAATCTGAAATTACATTTATACCAAACAAGGGAGAGCTCAATGAAATGTTCACAAGAATAAAATAAAAATAAAAGTTTGCAATGGCATTGAATGAAAAATCTAATAGGAACTTTATTGTAGCAAAACAGGGGAATGGCTTCCCCATGAGCGTGTGCATGGAGGAAGCCGCGATCGGAGGAGCGAAGCTCGGAGGAAGATCTCTAGATTGAGGGCTTCGCGATGGAGGTTGTGGTGAAGTGCGAGGCGGCCGAAGTCGATCGAACGGAGCTACGGTGAAGGTGGGTTCCAGTGGCTGCCATAGGGCTGTTGCTGCAGAGAGGAGACGGGTGCTCGCGGGTTGCTGGCTGCTGCTGCTGGAGGCATGCACGCGACGAGAGTGGTGTGCGTGAGCTGGCGGAGCGCAGCAGCTACAGGTGTGGCGGTGGTGGCTGCTGTGTCTGCGTGGGTAGCTGGCCACCGCGCGTGGACGTGCGCAGCGCGTGCGAGAGGAAGCTGCTGCACGCACGGCTTCTGCTGGAAGAGGCTGCTGCATGCGCAGACTGCTGGTTGCTGCTGCTGTTGGCAAGTAGGTCGCACGTAGGGAGCCGTTGAAGGATGCAGAACATGCGAGGGGGAGATGGTGCTCGTGCCTGTTGCGGGCTGCTGGAGGCACGCACGCGAGGAGACGAGGGTGGGCAAGCTGCTGTGCATAGCAGCTGCGCGCATGAGCTGGCTTCTAGAGGGCGCACTCTGTTGTTGCTGGAGCAATGCTTGGAGTGGCTGCAGGCGGTGCTGGGCATGCGGAGACAACGCGCTGCAGGGGGTGCGTCAGATGTCCAAGAAATTACCCGGATGTCTTAACTGGTGCAGGGGCGAAGAGCTGGAGGTGATTACTGGTGATGGCGGTGAGGGTGATGCTGCACGCTGTTGTTGCAGTGTGAAAGGGTGCCCACTGAGGTGCTCACAGTAACGCAGCTACTCCAATTTGGCAGATCGTCCTGGTGGCGACCTTCCTCTATAGTTTTATTATTTCGTCGTAGTATAGTATAGAGAGGTGATTACCAGTTTAATACAATTTGTTACTCGGAAATAAAGAGTTCCCGAGGTCGAACTCAGGGAGCAAGTTGTATTCTAGGGGTACAAGTTTCTTTTACAAAAATAAAGAAAGAGAGAGAGAGAATTTGTTGGCTTTTCTTCTTTTCTCTTTGCTTCTCCTCTTCTTCCTTCGCAGATCTTCTGCTCTCTTCCTTTGTTCTTCTTCTTTATCTGCAGTGGTGATGTTCTTCTTCTTCTTTCAGCTGTTTCTTCTCGTCTCTTCTTTTTTCTTCTGCAGAGCGGTCCTGTTCTTCTTCTTCTTCTTTCTTTCTTCTTTTCCTTTCTTCAGATCTTCTTCTCATGCTCTTCTTCTTCTGCAGAGTCTTCACTTGGCCTCTCTGTGTTCCTCCTCTGCCTCGCCTTCCTTCTCCTTCTTTGCCTTCAGGACGTCGTCTGATTTTCCAATCAGACGACTTAAACCACCGCTGCTACAGTGCCGCTCGATGCTCCTTCCTTCAGCTTTCGTCGTCCTTCTTCTCTGCCTCGCTCGTCTTCTTCTTCGCCTTTTCCTCTTTGCTTCGAGCAGTCCTGGCTGCTCTTCTTCCATCAGTCTTCTTCTCCGGTTCTTCTTCTTCACCTGTGCCTGCAAACTTGCACCGCTTGATCAGAGGGGCAAAACCTATCTCTACCCTCCCCCGCGTCTCTCTCTCACAGAATCTGCTCTTAGGAAAGCTCTCCCAGAGCTGGGTCCAGGCCCACCGGCGTGCGTGGTGGGCGAGGAGTGCAGGTCAGTCTAAGTCGGGTCGGGCCAGGTCCGCGGGGCGTGAGCGCGGACGAGACCGGGTAACCGGGCGGGTGAAGGGGACCTCACCCCGTGTGCTGAGGCAATAAGCCTCCAGCACTTTTTCTCTTTATACCGCTGTGCCGCTTCGGAGTCTTCCGAGGTGGGACTAAATGTCCCACCCCAATTTCGCGCCTGCGCGGAGGAAGCACCTGGTAATCGCAGCTTTACGCGAGGCCTTCGCGCGAGGGATTCGCCTCAACTGCCGCCTAACGCTTTGCCGAAATGCCCCCGCACAGCCTGGGAGCGTGACCTGGGCGCGGCGCACCTGGAACAGCAGGTCGAAGCTGCTTCGCTTCAACAATGGCGGCGACGAGTGCAGGTACCTGCCCACAGAGAAACGGCCTCTCGGCCCAATCAGAAACGCAGAGGACCTTCGCCATGGCACGGCGAAGGTGGTCGGGGGGTGTGCAGGCGGCGGGGCGGGGCCTAAGAGCTGCCCTAGGTCGGACTGTGGGTCGGGAGATGGGTTTGTTCGGTGGAGTTGCAGAGGGTGATTTGGGGTAAGTGGAAGGGCGGAGGTTGATCAGGGTGAGGAGGCAGAGGTTCTGCGGTGGTCGGGGAGCCGTGTGGGTTGCTGGAGTGATGGGAGCGGGTCGCCGGAGCAGGGGCCGGAGATGGAGAAGGTGAGGGCGATTGGTCAGATCGGGGTAACAGTAAAGATGTAAAATGAGGAAAAGGAAGAGGGGAGAAAGAGGAGGAGTTCTACCTACTTAGCAGGACGAGGAGGGGCCGGAGCGGGCGACAGTCGTATCGACTGTCGCCGGAGAAGAAGATGCCCAGGGGAAGGGGCGGCGGCGAGGGGAGGGCCGGAGAGGCGCCAGCTGGGTGCGGCGTGGCGCGGGAAGAGCGAGGGAGAGCAACCCTGCAGCTGGTAGTGCGGCAGAGCGACGAGGAGGAAGAGGGGAGGTCGCCGGAGCTGGAGGGCTTCCTGTCGGAGTGGGAAGAGAGGAAGTGGGGGTCTTTCTCCGTCAGGACCGAGCTGCTCAGAACGGCGGAGCGACGGGGGTATTTATAGAGGCGGAATCAGAGAGGAGGGCGGAGGGAGACGACGTGTCTCCCTCGCCGGAGGACGCCGGAGATGGAAACCCATACCGTCCGTGTGTTCGCACGGCCGGTATGGTGGGTTGCAGCGACCAGGGGGATGTTCCTACGACGGCTGACGGCGCAGGGCACCCCCGGTTGTCTTGCCAGACCCTCCCCCTTACCCTGCGCGGCGCCATGCTCCGCGCAAGGTCGCCGGAGCATGGTGCTGGTCAGGTTTTGGCAGGAGGGACCTGAATGCAAAGAACGAAGGAGAGTTAGGGGCAGAAATGCGAAGGTTCAAAAGTTGAGGGCCAAAAAGTAAATATATGAGGACCAAAGTGTAAAGTTGGTCAAGAAGGTTTCTTCTTAGGCTCAAGTTTTTATACATGACTAATTAGGACCTAAGGAATCTGATGGTGAATTTTATTTCTAGATTAAACCTTGTTTGACCGGTCAATTTATGCAAAAACCCAAATTAAGTTATTAATTGGGTATGGTTCTCAATGTAGGTCAAAATGGGTTCTGAAGGACAAATTGAAGGTTCTAAACCCTAGAGATTATTTTTCTATGAATTTTAGAGGGTTTATTCTATTTTTACTTTGCCTCGAACCTCGTGAATTGAAGTGGGTTTGTTTTAGGGTTACAGATTATCATTTAGTTCCTTGGAATTGCTGTAGCCCTTATCAGATCATCCCACTTTCCTTCTTATTTGGTTTGTTTGACCTATGTTTGGACCCTGAATTACCCTGTATGCAGATTATACTGGTAAAATTGCATTTTTACCCCTTATTACTTGTTTTCTCCTTAAACTCAGAATTCTCTGAGTTAAGCCTTTCCTTGAGTTATGTAGGAGCTTTTATCCTTTGTATTAGGTCAAAATGAGCTAGTTATGGCTCATGATGAGGTTCTCATCATACCCCCATGCCTAGCTTTTGCTAGTCTTTTAGCAAAAACTTAAGGTTTCAACCCTTGTTCTAGACCATGAAGTTCTTAATAGCTTCAGATAAGTGCTTTTTCATTTGAGCTTAGATTAGGTTAGAATGCTGACCATAGGCCTAAAAGGTACTCTAGTACCAATCAAGATCCAAATCTGTCTAGCCTTAGCCTCAGTCTTTAGCAAAGGTTTTTAAGGCCCACAAGAACTAACCTAAGGTTTATTGGACTTTGTGGTTAAAGCACCCGTGCTTGAAATGATTTTAGCCCTGGCTCAGTTCGCAGTGCGTTTTATAAGAGAGAGATAGAAAGTTTTTCTGTTTGGAGGGTTTTCTCTCTCTTTTTCTTTTTAGTTCTAGCATAGGATTGGCTTTTCAACACGGTCTGTATCAGATTCCTTGCTCCCATCATCAATCCTCAAGGGTTCCTGGCGATCGATGCTTCGAGATAGCACCGCCCATGGCAACCCCCGGAACCCTGGCTATTGAGATTTCGAGATAATCCCATCCATGGTGTTCCGTGGCCGAATCCAGACCCTGGCAATTGAGATTTCAAGATAATCCCATCCATGGTGTCTGAACCAGCAGAGTGCTTACATGCCCCCAGTAGGATATGTGAATATCCTAAGAGACAAGCACCGAGGAGATGATATTTTGTTACGCATCTTCGAGGGGATTTCCCGCCTCTCCGCGCTGGGAACTCGTCCAAATCAACTTGTGTTGGTCGGCCGCTCCTACTCTAGGTGTTCTTTTCAGAATTTTGCGACGCTTCTGCGTGATTTTGATTTTTACGCTTACTGAACCAGGCTGTGTGTGAGGTTAGGGTGCTTAGGTTACTAAGTCCCGTAAACCAAAAATTAGTTAACGAGGCCAAATACTCCCTAAGCCTTGGACCTAGTACTTAAGCTTTTCATTTTCCTCAACCTCTTGAGGATTGTCTGGATCTTAATGGGTACTAAGAGTCTATTCAAGAATGCCTAAGGTTTGCGTTCTTACTAATCTCATTATGCACTTTTCAGTTATTTTCTTGAATGAGGTCTAGAACTTAGGTTAATTCCTTAGTTCCTTACTAATGACTATCACCTTTTCTCATAATTTTGTGCTCCTTTTTCATTTTGTTTCTTTTCTCCTTCTCCTTCACAAAATTTCCTTCTCCTCTTTTCCTCTTATTCTTTTTCGAAAATTTTTAATTTTTATGGTGTTTTTGGCATATGTGAATTTTTTTGTTTGAAACCTTTTCTTACAAGTTTTGCACTTTCATACCCCCCCATGCCTAAGATTTGCAATGTCCTCATTGTAACCTAGGGGTTTTATTCAACTAAGTTCATACATTAGGACAGCTGTTTTGATGAGTGAATGGGTCGGGGTGACTGTTGCGGACGATTTCTAATCTCAGATGCAAGCACCTGAGGTGGAGTTGGCTGTCCTAAAGTGTGAACTTCAAGTGCAAAAAGGTGTCAGAACAAGTTTCAGGTTTTCAAAGAGAATGACGGGCTACCTCCCGTTAAGCGCTGAGTTTTACGCCATCGGCTGGGCGCAATAAGCTCAAGGGGAATGGAGGATATAAGATGCTTCAGCCAAATTAGTAGAAGTTACATCAATGAACGGCTTGAGTCTCTGACCGTTCACGATGAAAGGTTCAGAATCGTGGCTGAGTGGACTGATTTCGATTGCTCCATTTCCAAAAACCTGTCGGACCAAATATGGTCCGACCCACTTGGATCTCAGTTTTCCTGGGAAGAGTTTTAGTCGGGCATCAAAGAGTAGGACCTTTTGACCAGGATGAAAGATCTTTCTCGAGATGTGTTTGTCGTGGAAGGCTTTAACCCGCTCCTTGTAGATTTGTGAGTTCTCATACGCGTCTAGGCGTAATTCATCGATCTCGCTGATTTGGAGTTTTCTGTGGGTCCCAGCCTTGGAAAGATCTAGATTACAGTTCCGTAACTGCCCAATAGGCTTTATGCTCCAGTTCTACGGAAGGTGGCATGCCTTTCCGTACACCAGTCTAAAGGGAGACATGCCCAATTGGGTCTTATGGGCGGTCCTATAGGCCCACAATGCTTCCGGAAGTCGGGACGACCAGTCCTTCCTGTCAGGTCGAACAGTGACTTGCAGGATTTTCTTGATCTCCCGATTAGACAGCTCAGCTAGACCATTAGTTTGGGGGTGGTAAGGAGTAGAGATTCGGTGAGACACCCCGTATTTGGTCATCAGTGACCTAAACTGAGCATTTGTGAAATGGGTCCCCCCATCAGAGATTATTGCACGAGGAATCCCGAACCTTGAGAAAATGTTTTGATGAATGAATTTGAGAACGATTTTGTGATCACAGGTTCGGGTCGGTATGGCTTCGATCCATTTGGACACGTAGTCCACAGCCAACAGAATGTATTCGAAACCATCCGAAACAGGAAAGGGGCCCATAAAATCAATCCCCCAAACATCAAAGATTTCGCATACTAGAATCGGTTGCATAGGCATCATGCCGCGATGGCTCATGTTGCCCAAAGTCTGGCAACGACTGCATGCCTTGCAGTGACTGTACGCGTCTTTGAACAGTGTGGGCCAGTAAAAGCCGCACTGGAGGACTTTTGATGCGGTTTTATGCCCGACGAAATGGCCACCGCATGCCTAGTCATGGCAGAAAGAGAGGATATTGTTGAATTCCTCTTCCGGGACACATCTCCGGATGATCTGATCGGCACCTATGCGGAAGAGGTACGGGTCTTCCCAAATGTAATACTTGGCATCGGAGCGTAATTTGTCCTTCTTGGCCTTCGGCCAATCGGACGGGATCTGATGAGATGCCAAGTAATTTACTACATTAGCAAACCATGGAAGGCTAGTACCAATAGTCAGCAGGTGCTCATCGGGAAAATGCTCAGTGATGGGTCCGGGAGGGTCAATTATTTCAGAAGGAAGACGGGACAAGTGATCAGCTACCACATTTTGCTTTCCCGCTTTGTCGCGAATCTCAAGGTCAAATTCTTGCAACAGCAAGATCCATCGGATTAATCGAGGTTTCGCATCCTTCTTTGCAAGGAGATGCCTCACAGCTGTGTGATCCGAGTATATGATGACACGGGAACCCAGAAGGTACGATCTGAATTTTTCTAGGGCAAATACTACAGCTAGCAGCTCTTTCTCAGTAACCGTATAGTTACGTTGAGCCTCATCGAGTGTTTTGCTGGCGTAGTAAATGACCACAGGTTTCCCGTCAATTTTCTGCCCCAAAACCGCTCCTACAGCGAAGTCGGATGCATCGCACATGATCTCAAAGGGTTGAGACCAATCAGGGGACTGTAGGATCGGGGCTTGGGTGACTCGGTCACGTAGGATTTCAAATGCTTGAGTGCATTCCTTGGAAATTTTGAAAGGAACATCCTTGGAGAGAAGAGTGGTCAGGGGGCGCGCGATTTTTGAAAAATCAGGGATAAATCGTCGATAAAAATCGACATGCCCTAAAAAGGAACGGATGTCCCTGATCGAGCTAGGCATAGGAAGGTGAGAAATCAGATTAACCTTAGCTCGATCCACTTGGATACCTTTCTCCGAAATTGAGTGTCCCAGGACAATTCCCTCAGGCACCATGAAATGGCTCTTTTCCCAGGAAAGAACCAAATTCACATCGATGCACCGCCTGAGTATCTGGACCAAGTGTTGGAGGCAATCGTCGAATGATGCTCCGAAAACTGAAAAGTCATCCATGAAGACTTCCAGATAATCACCTACCATATCTGAGAATATGGCAAGCATGCATCGCTGAAAAGTAGCGGGTGCATTGCAAAGACCGAAAGGCATCCTTCGGAAAGCGTATGTTCCGAAGGGGCAGGTGAACGTGGTCTTTTCTTGGTCCTCAGGATGGATTGCCACCTGGTTATAACCGGAGTACCCGTCAAGAAAGCAGAAGAACCTATTTCCCGCAAGTTTTTCGAGAATTTGATCAATGAAGGGTAGTGGGAAATGATCCTTCTTCGTGGAGGAATTGAGTCGGCGGTAATCTATACAGACTCTCCACGAGTTGGCTAATCGGGTAGGAATGATTTCTCCGGTCTCAGTCGTTATAGTGGTGAGTCCTACCTTCCTGGGCACGACCTGAATTGGGCTCACCCAACGACTATCGGAGATCGGGTAGATGATTCCGGCATCTAACCACTTGATGATCTCCTTTTTCACGACCTCCTGCAGATTGGGGTTTAAGCGTCTCTGCATTTCACGAGAAGGTCATGTGCCCTCTTCTGAATAGATATGATGAGTACAATAAGAGGGACTTATTCCAGTCAAATCATCGAGAGTCCACCCGATGGCTCTGCGATGTTGCTGGAGGACAACAATCAGACGGGATTCCTGTTCAGGACTGAGGTTGGAATTGATAATCACATGAAGGGTCTGATTAGAACCCAAAAAGATGTATTTCAAGTGAGCAGGAAGGGGTTTCAGTTCGAGGATGGGGTTATCAGCAGCAGCGGGTGGTTCAGTATAGATGTGAGGTTCAAGGGTGGCAGTTACTGGGTTGTTCATATCTGGATTCGACTCCTCTGTTTGCGGGTCAAGATCCTTCTGTGGTTGATGAGGCATAATCGAGTCATTCTGGAAGTGTGATTCATCAACCAAAGTCCTGATGTCACAAATTTGTTCAATGACACCGCAATTAATTCCTTGTTGGGCCTTAAATATATCAACTTTCAGTGTTTGATCTCCAAACTTAAGCTCTATTTGGCCCTCCTCACAGCTGATGTTGGCTCTAGCAGTAGCCAAGAAAGGTCTCCCTAGAATGATTGGTGTATCCCTAGGGTTCTCAGGTGCATCCATATCTAAGACTATAAAGTCCACTGGGAAATAGAAATCCCGCACTCTTATGATAACATCCTCGAGAATCCCTTTTGGTGACTTTATAGATCGATCTGCTAATTGTAATGTTACCTCGGTTGGTTTTAGCTCAAATTCTTCTAGATGGTCAAGTAAGGATGTAGGTATCAGGTTTATGGATGCACCCAAGTCTAACAATGCTCTATCAAATTGGGTACCACCTATCTTGCAGGAAATCAGGGGAGTACCAGGATCTTTTGCCTTGGGTGGGAGTCTACTGAGGATTACAGAGCTGGCTTGCTCTGACAGAACAATTGGGCTCCCTCCCTTGGTTCGCGGCTTACGCTGGGGTGTACATATATTCTTTAGAAATCGTGCGTAAGCTGGTACGTGGCGGATTGCATCTATCAAGGGGATGTTTATGTGGACCTGCTCAAAGAGCTTGACCAGGTCCTCCTCAGGGGCCACGGGTTTGGTGGTCTTCTTTCCCTTGGTCAAGGCCTCGGGAAACGGGATCTTGGTTGGTTCTTCTAAGATAGGTCCAGGTTGTGGATCCGGAACAGTGGTATCTTGGATAACTATCCTAGGGTCATGGTTATCAGGCTTGGAGTGGTTTGGATAATGCGGGTCTTGAGTTGTTTTACCACTACGTGTTGTTACAGAATTTAATCCGGCCTGATTTTGGTTTGGGTTTGGTAAGAGGGGTGGCTGCTGCTGAAACCCCGCATAAGAAGTTGAAGCTTCCATCTCGTCTGGAGATGGAGCAGTAGGGGCCTGATAAATCCATTGTGCGTGGCCTAAATTTGGATTCATAACGCGCTTCTGGGTCGGCACGTTATTCGGGTTAGGAAGAGGTTGGGAAGGGAGTGTGCCTGGCTGGCGAGAATTTGCCAACTGGGCCAGTTGAGTTTTAACCTCTGTAAGTTCGTCCTTGTGCTGTTCTTGAATAGCCGCATTCGTTCTTTGAATGTCAGCCAGAGTCTGAAGGATTAGGGACATTTGATCCTGATTTGGCCCTGATGGATAAGTAGGGTTGGGCCGAGGCTGAGGCAGCTGGTAATGACGAGAGGGCTGTGGGCGGGACTGAAAAGGTGGTCTTTGGGTTTGGGAATTTCCCGCCCACTGAAAATTGGGATGGTTTCGCCATCCAGGGTTGTAAGTGTTGGAGAATGGGTCGTTCTGGATGGCGTTGAGGTCCTCGCAGGTCTGAGGAACCTCCTGAGAATCAGGGAAAGGGGGAATGGAGTTCCCCGGGCTGGTGTAGAAAGGATCGGATGATCCTCCGATCCGAGAATCAGATGGGGATGGATATGGATCCATCCTAGGGGAAGATCGGTGGAGGATGTTTTGCACAGTCTCCTGTGTGGAAGGAGGTTGTGCAAAGGAGTTACGCGCGGAGGTGGCTCGCTGCAAGTGCTGAGTCAGCTCATCCACCTTCTTCTCAATGATTGAGACCTTGTCCAATCGACTGGCCATTAATTCCAGGTCGACTGATGCGGACAGGCCCTGCGTCTCATGTGCTCCCTTAAGATTCGTCGCTGCGCGGGCATTCGTCCTGTCGAATAATCCCATGGAGTCATTGTTGATGGAGTTCTCACACATGTTTTCGAGAATCTCCCATACGGTGTCTTCATGTTGACCCATGATGTTTCCTCCGCAAGTTGCATTGACGAAAAGGCGGATGTCCTCACAGAGTCCCTGGTAAAAAGATTGGACTTGTTCCCATTTAGGAACTCTGTGATGGGGGCACTTTCTCATGAGATCCTGAAAATGATCCCATGCCTCATGGAGAGGTTCTCCTGATTGTTGAGTGAAGTGTGTAATCTGATGGCGCAAGGCGTTGGTCCGACCAACGGGAAAAAACTTTTTCAAAAACTCGGATTGAAGTTCTTCCCAAGTGTTGATCGGCCGGGTCTGAGTTTGATACCAATGGGCGGCCTTGTCCATAAGAGAAAAGGAGAACATCTTCATGAGAAGAATATCCCGATTTTGCGCATCTGACCCAAAAGTTTGGGCCAGATGCTTTAGCTGTTTGATGTGCTGGAAGGGATCTTCAGAATTAAGCCCATGGAATTTAGGTATAGCATGAATCATGTTGGGCTTTAATTCGGAATCAGGTCCTCCAGTCGGGATTCTGACTCGAGGCTCAATGGCCACCGCAGCAGGATTGTAGTGGTCCCGCATCGTAGGACGCTGTGGTGGGTGCACGAAGTTTTGGAAGAGGTCATTGAGTCGCTGGAGCTGGTGCTCCAGATTATTTTCTTCCTCAACTGGCTGAGCCATGATGGGGGAAGAAGAAGAACTTGGTTCTGAATCAGAAGAGAGAATAATGTGAGGGTGTTGCTGCGCAAACACGGGCGTCGAGGCTTGGCCTTGACGAGAGCGAATTTCTAAAGGAGGTCTTAAGGGTGGTCTTAAGGACCTCCTTCCGTACATGCACTGTTGGAAGAGATGAGTTTGGAAGGTGCTGGACCCAATCAAGACACCCAAAAATGTGTTGGGTGACTATAGAGGTGCGGGGCAGATGGACCCCTTGATCAGAAAGATCGTCCACCTGATAATTACCTGGGCAGCCAGAGGGAGAGTCCCGCAAAGACCCCTACACGGTAGAGCGTCCCCACGGGTTACAGGGTTTCCCCCACCCGACCTCTCTTGTCACTGCGGTTCCAGGTAGACCAGAATGGGGATCTTGACCTTTTAAGTCTACCAATTTTTATTTTAAGATCAGGGTGCTTAAGGTTTCACTTGAACTTTAGTCTTTTAAGTGCAAAGAGTGACCTAATTTAAGGTTGGTTGACCCAAGGGGTCAACTTTACCTCTTGTTTTCTTTGAGAGCTTTTAGGTCTTGTCTTTTAGGGTTCAAGTGTTTAGAGAGCCAATTGTTTTAGGTTTTCTTTGAATAGGTATTTTCAGACAAGGGCTTGGGCACACTTCATTTGGTTTTCTCAATTCTTGCTTAAGGAGTGTGTCTCTAAATCCCTAGTGTTGGATCCTAGGTTGGCTCTACTTGGTCCAGTTAATTCTTTGTTGGGTAATTAGGGCTCAAGCAAGAATGTGTTAGCCCTTAAATACCCTTAATAGTGTGCAGGAGTAATGAGTTGAAAACATGCAACTCTTTATGGTTACTAAGTATGGAAGACAGGTTAGCCCTATATTGCTTGTTCTTTTCTTTTCTTCCTCTTTAGAGTTTAGGGGTTAATAGCGAGAGGAAAAAAATTTTACCTGTCCTCGGAGTGGTTGTCGTGCGGTTGCTTGTCTTCTTGATTTCCTGTAGCTGCACAAAAGAGAGGAGATTATCAGAAACTAAAAAGAAACAGGAATGTTTACCTCTAGAATAGCCGTTGCTCCCCGGCAACGGCGCCAAAAACTGGTGGCGACCTTCCTCTATAGTTTTATTATTTCGTCGTAGTATAGTATAGAGAGGTGATTACCAGTTTAATACAATTTGTTACTCGGAAATAAAGAGTTCCCGAGGTCGAACTCAGGGAGCAAGTTGTATTCTAGGGGTACAAGTTTCTTTTACAAAAATAAAGAAAGAGAGAGAGAGAATTTGTTGGCTTTTCTTCTTTTCTCTTTGCTTCTCCTCTTCTTCCTTCTCAGATCTTCTGCTCTCTTCCTTTGTTCTTCTTCTTTATCTGCAGTGGTGATGTTCTTCTTCTTCTTTCAGCTGTTTCTGCTCGTCTCTTCCTTTTTCTTCTGTAGAGCGGTCCTGTTCTTCTTCTTCTTCTTTCTTTCTTCTTTTCCTTTCTTCAGATCTTCTTCTCGTGCTCTTCTTCATCTGCAGAGTCTTCACTTGGCCTTTCTGTGTTCCTCCTCTGCCTCGCCTTCCTTCTCCTTCTTTGCCTTCAGGACGTCGTCTGATTTTCCAATCAGACGACTTAAACCGCCGCTGCTATAGTGCCGCTCGGTGCTCCTTCCTTCAGCTTTCGTCGTCCTTCTTCTCTGCCTCGCTCGTCTTCTTCTTCTTCGCCTTTTCCTCTTTGCTTCGAGCAGTCCTGGCTGCTCTTCTTCCGTCAGTCTTCTTCTCCGGTTCTTCTTCTTCACCTGTGCCTGCAAACTTGCACCGCTTGATCAGAGGGGCAAAACCTATCTCTACCCTCCCCCGCGTCTCTCTCTCACAGAATCTGCTCTTAGGAAAGCTCTCCCAGAGCTGCCGGGTTGCCGGGTACGGGTCGCGCCCGGGTCTAGGCCCACCGGCGTGCGTGGTGGGCGAGGAGTGCAGGTCAGTCTAAGTCGGGTCGGGCCAGGTCCCCGGGGCGTGAGCGCGGACGAGACCGGGTAACCGGGCGGGTGAAGGGGACCTCACCCCGTGTGCTGAGGCAATAAGCCTCCAGCACTTTTTCTCTTTATACCGCTGTGCCGCTTCGGAGTCTTCCGAGGTGGGACTAAATGTCCCACCCCAATTTCGCGCCTGCGCGGAGGAAGCACCTGGTAATCGCAGCTTTACGCGAGGCCTTCGCGCGAGGGATTCGCCTCAACTGCCGCCTAACGCTTTGCCGAAATGCCCCCGCACAGCCTGGGAGCGTGACCTGGGCGCGGCGCACCTGGAACAGCAGGTCGAAGCTGCTTCGCTTCAACAATGGCGGCGACGAGCGCAGGTACCTGCCCACAGAGAAACGGCCTCTCAGCCCAATCAGAAACGCGGAGGACCTTCGCCGTGGCACGGCGAAGGTGGTCGGGGGGTGTGCAGGCGGCGGGGCGGAGCCTAAGAGCTGCCCTAGGTCGGACTGTGGGTCGGGAGATGGGTTTGTTCGGTGGAGTTGCAGAGGGTGATTTGGGGGAAGTGGAAGGGTGGAGGCTGATCAGGGTGAGGAGGCGGAGGTTCTGCGGTGGTCGGCGAGCCGTGTGGGTTGCTGGAGTGATGGGAGCGGGTCGCCGGAGCAGGGGCCAGAGATGGAGAAGGTGAGGGCGATTGGTCGGATCGGGGTAACAGTAAAGATGTAAAATGAGGAAAAGGAAGAGGGGAGAAAGAGGAGTTCTACCTACTTAGCAGGACGAGGAGGGGCCGGAGCGGGCGACAGTCGTATCGACTGTCGCCGGAGAAGAAGATGCCCGGGGGAAGGGGCGGCGGCGAGGAGAGGGCCGGAGAGGCGCCAGCTGGGTGCGGCGTGGCGCGGGAAGAGCGAGGGAGAGCAACCCTGCAGCTGGTAGTGCGGCAGAGCGACGAGGAGGAAGAGGGGAGGCCGCCGGAGCTGGAGGGCTTCCTGTCGGAGTGGGAAGAGAGGAAGTGGGGGTCTTTCTCCGTCAGGACCGAGCTGCTCAGAACGGCGGAGCGACGGGGGTATTTATAGAGGCGGAATCAGAGAGGAGGGCGGAGGGAGACGACGTGTCTCCCTCACCGGAGGACGCCGGAGATGGAAACCCATACCGTCCGTGCGTTCGCACGGCCGGTATGGTGGGTTGCAGCGACCAGGGGGTGTTCCTGCGACGGCTGACGGCGCAGGGCACCCCCGGTTGTCTTGCCAGACCCTCCCCCTTACCCTGCGCGACGCCATGCTCCGCGCAAGGTCGCCGGAGCATGGTGCTGGTCAGGTTTTGGCAGGAGGGACCTGAATGCAAAGAACGAAGGAGAGTTAGGAGCAGAAATGCGAGGGTTCAAAAGTTGAGGGCCAAAAAGTAAATATATGAGGACCAAAGTGTAAAGTTGGTCAAGAAGGTTTCTTCTTAGGCTCAAGTTTTTATACATGACTAATTAGGACCTAAGGAATCTGATGGCGAATTTTATTTCTAGATTAAACCTTGTTTGACTGGTCAATTTATGCAAAAATCCAAATTAAGTTATTAATTGGGTATGGTTCTCAATGTAGGTCAAAATGAGTTCTGAAGGCCAAATTGAAGGTTCTAAACCCTAGAGATTATTTTTCTATGAATTTTAGAGGGTTTATTCTATTTTTACTTTGCCTCGAACCTCGTGAATTGAAGTGGATTTGTTTTAGGGTTACAGATTATCATTTAGTTCCTTGGAATTGCTGTAGCCCTTATCAGATCATCCCACTTTCCTTTTTATTTGGTTTGTTTGACCTATGTTTGGACCCTGAATTACCCTGTATGCATATTATACTGGTAAAATTGCATTTTTACCCCTTATGACTTGTTTTCTCCTTAAACTCAGAATTCTCTGAGTTAAGCCTTTCCTTGAGTTATGTAGGAGCTTTTATCCTTTGTATTAGGTCAAAATGAGCTAGTTATGGCTCATGATGAGGTTCTCATCACCTGTCACGATGCATGCCTATGGTGGTGGAGTAGACTGCCGCAGTCGAGGCCGGTGGTGGTGGAATAGAAGAGAATTCAATCTCTGCGCAGTGGTGGGTTGGGAATGGTGGCTTGCCGATGATGGTGGAGCGGACTCTTCTTTTATGTTGCAAGAGGAGTGCAGGCGCAGGCAGATGTTGGTTGAAGAAGAGGTGAAGCGACGCAGATCGTGGGAGCAGAGATCCACGATTGTCGCTTATGCATTATAGCCGACGCAACTCTCCTGCATGCACGCATTGGAGATAAAATAAAGAAATTAAATAAGGGTTATTTATTTATAAGCTCTTACGAGAAATGTGAAATAAAATAATGCATGTAATGCAATCTAAAAGATTAACTATTCCAATGCATGCTATTCTAAATGAATTCTAGGTATGAATGCAATGCATGAAATATGTAAATAAATGAACAATTAGACTAATCTATTTACATCTTATTGTATGCTATTTATATGCCAATATTAATCTAATTCCTAAGCATTTAAGTAACTAATTAGCCACCTCTTCAGGTCGGCAAGAACTCGGACGGACGCGTCTGACGTTCCTTCCATTATCACCTCTTCAGGTCAGCGAGAACTCGGACGAACGCGTCCGACGTTCCATTTATTGTTGTTTCTTAAGGCCGGCAAGCTACCTCTTCAGGTGGGCTGTAATTCGGACGAACGCGCCCGACGTTCCATGTATTGACGCCTTTTCAAGCTGACTAACCACCTCTTAAGGTGGTCGAGAACTCAGATGGAAGCGTCCGATGCTCCGTGTATTGTCGCGTCTTCAGGCCTGCAAGCCACCTCTTAAAGTGAACGAGAACTCAGATGGACGCGTCCAACGTTCCGTGTATTGTCTCCTCTTCAAGCCGTCAAGCCACCTCTTAATGTGAACGAGAACTTGGATGGGTGCATTTGACATTCAATGTATTGCTACCTCTTCAGGTCGGTAAGCCACCTCTTAAGGTGAACGAGAACTCAGACACACGTTCGACGTTCCATGTATTGCCGCCTCTTTAGGCCGCCATTCCATGTCTTAAGGTGGACAGAAACTCGGACTGGTGCGTCTATATGTTGCCACCTCTTCAGGACAGCAGGCTACCTCTTAAGGTCGACACGAATGCAGGCGAATGCGTCCAAGCCCTTTTTAGCCGTTCCTTCGAGACGGCCACCCACCTCATTAGGTTAGCTACGACCCGGACAAATATGTCCAAATGGCCAACGTTAGCCACCTCTTACAGTCGGTGAGAACTTAGGCGGACGTGCCCTACCTTCCTCTCCCTACCACCTCCCAAGGATGGCATGTCGTTTCTGAAAGTCGACCTAAGCTCGAGCAGACACATGGCCACCCTCAAGACTTGCTCAGCCACCTCTTAAGGTCGGCACAGACGGGCCCGCACAACATTCCTATTCAGGCTGACAGGGCACCTTTCCGAGTCGGCCGGGGCCAGGACAGATCTGCCCTCGCAGTCTTGACAATTGCCGCCTCCCAAGGCTAGCAAAACTACTCTTGATGGCAAACACGAACTCAAGCAGAGGCACTCATGCCCTGCTTATTGGTTGCCAGAATGTCGTTCCCAGAGAATGGCATGATCGAGGGTCCTACACCCCACTTACGATGACAGGGACATCAGCTTCCCGGGCCGGTAAGAACTCAGGCCTATGCACCTAAAAGTTCCACACACTGCCTGCTGGCAAAGTCTTTGTCGCTCCGCGAGCGCATTGCTGCCGAAGCAAATAGAGAGGGTTTGGGCCAGCATGTTGCGAAAATACGCGTGATTTGTAATTAGGGTTTCAAATCGTTATAACACGCGAAATCGCAAACGGTTTTAAATTTTTAAACCTAGATAGTGGGGTTGTTGAACGTCGAATTGCTATGCTAACATGTTTGGTTTTTTAAAACCTCGTCGTTGTAGCTTGAAAGCGAAGAACTCGTGTTCAACGAATAAAATTTATACCGAAATGAAAATTCCGGGTCGAACACAGGGAGGCGGATGTTTGATTTAAAAACAACGCGTTTGTTTTTATTTGTCACGAAGTAATTCAATTGATTAAAACTATCTAACTATTTACAATAAATAGAAGAGAGAAAAAGAGAAAGAGAGAGAAAGAATATTACAAACAGAAATCAAAACGAGATGTAGAATGAACAGGGAATTCATCATTAAAGAGATTGTTTCATTAAACATTACAACTAGAAAGCAGAAAACAATTACACTAGAAAGCAGTAAATCCACTCTAGAAACCATTAAAAGAATGGAGAGAAATGTCCTCTTCGACGGTCGCTTGGAGGACGAGTCGAACTACTATAGAAAGCAGTAAATCTATTCTAGAAAGCAGTGAAAAGAATGGGGAGAGAGATATCCTCCTCGACGGTCGCTTGGAGGATGAGCCGAACGGGACGACGCCTGGACGAAGGAGGACGAAGCAGGACGAAAGAGGACGAAGCAGAAGAATGGGAACGGGGCAGCACGTCATTGTCGTCGCGGGATTCGCTTCCAAAAGGGGGATGAAAAAAATTGACTTTATCTCGCGAGAAGCATCTCGGGTGTGGGACAAGCTTCTCTTGAGCTTTGGAGAGGGAGAGAAGAGAAGGAAGGGATGAGAATTTCGTGTGGAGGGGTTTCCTTTTATATTAGCAAGGAGTGGGGGCAATTTGGTCATTACATCTTTAAAAACATTAATTCAGGACTTTTAGTGATGGATAAACCGTCGCTAAAGGTCTGAACGTGGGCGTAGTGGGCAGCGCACGCGCCTGCTCGCTTGCCCGCGCGTGCAATGCTTGCGGACGTTCAGCAGTCTCGATCGGACGGCTTAAATCACGCCTTTGCCCGCCTCGCTACGTGCCCGCCCGCGTGCGATGCTGCGTCCTCGCCGCACGTGCGTGGGTGCTATCGAATGATCTGGGCCGCCCACAGCCGATCGGGCTGTCGCCCTTAATCGCGCGTGCCCGCAGATCGCGAGTCGAACCCGTGTCCTGTGAACGCGCAATGCCTTGCGACCGCTACGCTACGCGGTGGAAAGTGTCGCGCAGATGATTTAAGGCGCGCGCGTCCACAGCCGTTGGATCAAGATCCAACGGTGGAAAAGGGCGGATGCGGGGGCTTCAGCGGTTGCGTGCAGGCGATTGGGCGTCCGAGATGGCACCACATGGCGCCATCTGGGCCGTCCATCTTCTGGATGATGTAGATGGTGCCATGGGTGTCGGATTGACTCGATTTTTGCGTCGTTGGGCTGCAATCGTCGATCTGAATCCATCCGTGCGGTCGGATTTGTCATTTGAGGTGCGGATTTACACCATCTGAGCCCTTGATCTTCTAGGGTTCCCCGGTCACTATCTGATGCTACAGGTGCCTGATTAGGGCAATCTTGGAGTCGTTGAACTCCAATCGTCGCCCTGATCACATATGTACAGTTGGATCTTCAATCCGAGGCCCGGATAAAAAGTTTACCCTGTCCAAGCACATAAAAGGAGACAATTAACCTCCATTTTATTCAAATTACTCTAAATGCAAGATGATGTATGTTATGCAATATTTATAGTATGCAATGTAATCCTATGCTTGAGAACATGCATAAATAGACATCTTAAGTAATGTAAACGTATTTACATCATACCCCCATGCCTATCTTTTGCTAGTCCCTAGCAAGAACTATATGCTATTTATAAAAGAATTAGGTTGGATTATTTGGGCATGAGTTATTTTCAATCATTAAGAAAATGTCTACTTAGGATCTGAACTTTCAAAGACACAACAGTGCCCGAGTATCTGCCAAAATGCAGACTGCCTCAAGCCCTCGCCTTACTCAAAGAAAAATTTCTTTTCCTTTTTTCTAATTTTTTTTTTTTGGATTTTCAAGTTTTAGGGTTTAAGAGTGGCTTTCTACGGCCATTCAACTCACCTAAGATTTGATGAAAACCCTAAGTTTTAAGCATCTTATTGTAAACGTGATAGACTCGTTGATCGGCAGTTAAAACGAACTTCGGATTTCTACGCCTCTAGGTGACCTAAAAAAGAATTCTGCCTAAAGGTGTATCTTTATAACCGATAGCTTTCTCCCTACTTCTATTTTTTTACGGGGTCAACACAATGGTGAATCCAGTGTATATCTCCACAGTTTATTTTACTTCTCTGCTTCTTCCTAAGTGTTTTGGGAATTTTCAGTGCATTTACTGAGCTGGGTTCTGGACAACCGGTCGATGAGCTGTTACCACCGACAACTTGCCAGCCATACTCGTGCAGCGACGTGTGGTTTATTTCTTTTTTTTTCTTTTCTCCTTTTCTTTTTAATTTTTTTTTTTTTAAGTAGGTGGCTTCCCTTGTCTAAGATTTACCTAAAGGCAGCAAAAAGAGAAAGGTCCAATGACTGGGCTCTGGACAACCTACCTATGAGTTGTTACCCACGATAACTTACCAGTCATATCACCCTAGAAGGTTCATTAACTACCCAAGTTCCGTTAGAATAGCCAAACAACGAGTCAGTGACAAGATAGTGTGTCGATGCTTAAGATTCAAAATTCCCTCAAATCAGAGGGTGGGTTGATAAGTCGTGTACTTATCACCCAAACTTATTTACTCCAATTAAAATAGAATTTAGGTTGGCGAGGACTCGGAAAACAAATCCACATTTTAGTGGATACACGTGCTGATTAAGTCCAAAGACCTGAAGGGTCTTTGTGTTCAAATCATAATGTAATATTTTCTAAGATTGAAAATTTTCTTAAACCCAAGTTCTCTTTCCTAATTCCAAATTTTTTTTTTAATAATAAAAGAAAATAAAACAAATCTACGGAGCTGACGAATAAATTCAGAGATGAATATCCACCCCCCATACCTATCTAATGCAATGTCCTCATTGTATTAAAAAGACATAAAACAGAGTGGAATAGCATAGAAAATACTTGAATTGCGTGAATGTCAGGTCCGCTCCGAGATGAAAACCAAAAAGAATAGTATATGTGATGAATTTAGTGCCTTCAGCTAGGCACACTATGCAAAGAAGAGAAATGAAGAATTCACAGGTGCAGGTCAGAATCAGAATAAACATAAGAGTCCTCTGACCTGTCAACAGAGGTCCACAGATGTGGACCAAATTGTGGTGCAGACCCATACCCCATAATCGAGAATATCTTAGGTTCTGGATAAAAATTAGAGCACCACGATCATTTGTTTTGATGATAACAAAACACGTGTTATTTAACATTTGCAATTTGAGTCCTAGATTTCAGGTCAATTGCAAATGTGGACGTGTTTAGACGGAACTCGAGCTCGCATCCAGGACGGATTGGAGGAGCTTGACGGAAAACAGAGGAGGCTCGCGTGGAGCGACATATTGAAGATAGAAGACAAGAAGAATAGGATAGATTCTTTTTAATCCTTTCATGTACTTTTATCTTTATCTTTCTTGCTCTTTATTTTCCTTAGAAAATTATGTTAAAGAGCCTCAAAGAACCCTAACAGTAGTCCTAGGAACACCGGCACAACCTTAGGATACTTAGGTTTTCTGTAGAATACTTAGAAAACCAATATAGGGTTCAAACAGCACTTCCAGACGTCTAATTCCCAAATCAGACGTCTGATAATGTATTTTAAGACGTCTGACTGTTGTTTCAGACGTCTGGTAACTGTCAGACTGGACATAGTTAGTTCTGTCTGATGAAATCAGACGTCCAGACCTTAGACCAGACGTCTTAGGAGACGTCTGATGAATTTGCCAGACATCCAATTAGTGGACCGTTGGCTGGCTTCGCAAACACTCCAGATATGACCGTTAGAGCCTTATCAGACGTCCTTAGGTATTTCCAGACGTCTGATAAATAACCGTTTTGCCTCGGCTGACCCAAAATCTCTTCTCAGAGATTTTCTAGCCATTGCAACGTTTGGAAATCAATTCCTACAGTAAAAGTAGGTTTCCAGACGTCCAGATATAGTGCCAGACGTCCTGTATGTCGTCTGATGGACTTGCACAAAAACCCTGTTTAGATCTGATTCAAGTCAGGGAGAAACCCGCATAGAATCAGACGTCTGACATTTAAATCAGACGTCTTAAAGTGGCCTTCCAGACGTTTGATGCCAGAGTTAGACGTCTGATAACCCTGTCAAATGTAATCATTGTCCTGATTTCGGCCTGATTCTCTTGGGCTTTGTTCCCATCGGCTATAGAACCTTTTCTAAGCCTTCCAAAGCCTTCCTAAGGCCTCTATAAATAGAGGGGAACCCTTGCAACACAAATACACACCAAGAGACACCTTGTAATACACTCTCACACTCTTGTGTCCAAGAAGCTCTTGCTCTCTAAGCTCAAGTTCTACATCTTGAGAGCATCAAACCGTTGCGCACCCGCTCTCCCGCCGTTGTCTACGAGAGCAAAGTTGCGTCGTCGCGTGGCTCACGCACCCGCGTCATCCTCGACGCACTCCTTGCAAAGGGGAGTTTCCTATTTCCTATAGAAGCTAGGTTTAAATTACTTTGTTGGCTCTATAGGTTTGTTGTTTTATTTTATCTTTGTTATTTGGTTGGGTATTCGCTTTGCGAATTCCCGTCTCCTTCGTGGGACAAAATCCTTCTCGTGGAGAGAAGGGGTTGAGGAACGCTACCCTCGTACTTGTAGCGTGGTTGTACTGAGGTTGAATCACCCTCGTTTCAAAGTGATTCGGTTAGTGGATTTGATCAACTAGGTTGATCGGAAAATCCTAACTCAAGAGGGTTAGGTGGTGGTTTTCACCCGGTTTGGGTTTCCACCTAAAAATTACTTGTGCACATTTTGTGATTGCTTATTTTGTGAGATTGTTTATATTTTCAATTCCAAATTTTTTTTCGTCACGCTGATCTCACCCCTCCAAGTAGGGAAATTACAGTCCACAGATGTGGACCAAATTGTGGTGCAGACCCATACCCCATAATCGAGAATATCTTAGGTTCTGGATAAAAATTATCCAAAACCTAAAATCTGTATGCAAGCGGGGTCGGGCCTGCAATTTATGAGGATGTAATCCAAGACCAAAAAGTCGGGTTACAGAGAATTGAAGCTCAAAAGGATAATCATTGAATGCGTGCTTGGGTTGGACATCCTCAGAATAGATGTTGTAAGGGTTCTAGTTTGATGGTTTCAGCTTAAAAGGAACCTTTCGACTCAATCTTCTATTTCCTCCAAAGTTAACTTCCCAAATCAAAACTTCCCAACTCCTATCCTCCTCAATTAGAATGTTAAATTCCGAGACCTCTAGCATGTTAATCACCCCGTCTGAAATCTCCAAGTCTAAATGATGTGGCTGAATCAAAATTGACTTGGGTCTAATTATCTCAGAAATAGAATCATCAATAAGCTCAACGGGGTATAACTGACAATCACGGCATTGAATTGAATCATCCAGAAAATACGATTCTGGATCCATAATGTGTGCCCTAATAACATCAGTTTCCTCATTTCTTGGGCTATCAAATGATTTTTCAGATTCCTCACGCCCAATCGTCTCACAAAAATCGTACTCTGTAAACTCGTGTGAGACTTTGCAAATCGAATCTTCACCATCAGAATCAAGATCCATATTAATGTATGTCTCAAAATCATCTATCACTTTCTGATCCATGGAGACATACGTTTCCTCGTACCCCGGCTCAGGGATCTTAGGTGAAGAAATCAGATCATCCTTAATTGGTTGCTTTAATTCAATCTGGTCAGCCTCGTAACACGTGTCCCCCCCAACAGGTGCCTGAGCGAGTTCTATCATTGGCTTTCTTGAAGGGAGTTCATCCTGGGAATTATCCCATGATTGAATCAAAGCAACTACGAATCTCATCCTCAATTTCGCTAATTTCCCAAGTAGAAACTCACACAGATTCTTATCCTTAACATCCTGGAGCCAATCCAACAAAGACTTGTTCAAATCATTAATCATTTCAATCAGGGGCTCCAATCTCTCAATACAAGGTATTGGCTGAACTTCTAAAGATTGAATGATATTTGTCAAGTTAGCCAAAACCTTATCTTGAACCTGGTTACCCTGAACGAAATGAGTTGGTCCAGGGTTGGGCGGGTTTTGGGTCAAAGCAGGGGAATTAACGAATTGAGATTCGTTACACCTTTCTTGATAATAGGTCATTTCAGATTGTTCAAAAGGTGGTGATGACCTATAAGCAGTGTAATCAGAGGATGGGTAAGGATCAGTGTATCCTTCTTGATTGTAGATCGTATTAGGTTATTCATGAAAGGTTGACGATCTATAATCAATGTGGCTTTGAGAAGGATAGAAATCGCAATCATAGTGTTCAGGGTTAGACCCTAAACACAGAAGTCCGGAACTATATCCCCAATCCAAGTTATCCCAACTAACTGATGGTTGATTACAGTACGAGTCGGGATAATCGTCATGTTGAGGATAATTCAAAACAGGAGGGAAAGGGCGAGAATGCGTGTAATATGTGGAAGGATTCATGAGAAGCAAGAGGAAGAAAGGCGCCCCTGCAATACAAACAATCAAACCTGTCCTTAAGTGGGTTAGCCTACAAACCTACAGACTCCCAAAATCCATCTTGAGATAAAGGAACGATTTGATCTACTTCTGTCTGTTCAATCCAACCAGTTAGGAGAGACTGGGGAGAAGGTTCTGCCTTCGGCTTGCGCCTCCGGTTCCTAGTGTACCCCCAGCCGCGATCGTTTGATTCTGCTCCCCTAGCTAGACATCAGATTGAACAGTAGAAACAGATTAATCGAAAATAATCTCATTTTGGGCTCTGAAGAGCGAGTCGAATCCTTAGGCCAACGTCTACTATGTTTTATTTAGGGCTAGGTTTGAATGTGCTTTGGAATGTGATGGGCCCTTTAAATGAGTTGTACCCTTAATGATTGATTGATTTGTGTGTGCGTGCACAACCAATGATTTTCTAGCAAGATTATTTTTGATGTGATGAGTTTTAGAGTTCAAATCTTGCTTAGTAGCTTTTAGGATTCAACTTGAGGTGTTTTCAAACAAGTTTTGTTGGCACACCAGGTTTTGAAAGCACAAGTGAAGATGTTTTTCCTTTAAAGCTTAAAAAGAATGTGGAGTGCCTGGTAAATCCCTAAGAGTTGAACCTGTGTGGCAGCACTTGATGGGTTAATTTTAATTGGAGTGGAACGGCCTAAACAACTCAAACAACTGGCCTCAAATGCACCACTAAGTTAGGCACACAAAGATGGTTAACCTAGAATGATTTCTACTCTTTTATGTGTTGCTTTATGTGTACCGGTTCCACAGATCAGAACCCGGTCGAGTAGAAACAAATTAATTTGGTTAAGTGCCTTGAATGTGGGTGTACGTTGTGTGTTTGTTGAAAATTACGCCACAAGATTATCTTTTTGTTATTTTTTTCATAAATGAGGGTGGAATGAATGTGAGTGAAAATCCAAACAACCAAACTATTCCTAGGATTTATGCAAACACCTATGTTAATTGGAATTTGGATTTAATGTGGCAAATGAAATCTATGGAGGGGGGAAGAATGGGGATAACTTACAAAACCTTCCACAACACTTTACTCCAATCTACCGCTTTTGTTCGTCTCAAAAGAGTACATACAATTACAATAAGAAAGAAGAGAAGTGAGGTAAATGATTTGTAAGTTGTAAAAACACGAAGAAAAATCAAATAGCGTTGCCTCCCCAGCAACGGCGCCAAATTGTTGAATGTCGAATTGCTACGTTAACGTGTTTGATTTTTTAAAATCTCGTCGTTGTAGCTTGAAAGCGAAGAACTCGTGTTCAACAAATAAAATTTATATCGAAATGAAAATTCTGGGTCGAACACAGGGAGGAGGACGTTTGATTTAAAAACAACGCGTTTGTTTTTATTTGTCACGAAGTAATTCAATTGATTAAAACTATCTAACTATTTACAATAAATAGAAGAGAGAGAGAGAAAGAATATTACAAACAGAAATCAAAACGAGATGTAGAATGAACAGGGAATTCATCATTAAAGAGATTGTTTCACTAAACATTACAACTAGAAAGTAGAAAACAATTACACTAGAAAGCAGTAAATCCACTCTAGAAACCATTAAAAGAATGGAGAGAGAAATATCCTCCTCGACGGTCGCTTGGAGGACGAGCCGAACTACTCTAGAAAGCAGTAAATCTATTCTAGAAAGCAGTAAAAAGAATGGGGAGAGAGATATCCTCCTCGACGGTCGCTTGGAGGATGAGCCGGAAGGGACGATGCCTAAATGAAGGAGGACGAAGCAGGACAAAGGAGGACGAAGCAGAAGAACGGGAACAGGGCAGCACGTTATCGTCATCGCGGGATCCGCTTCCGAAAGAAGGACGAAAAAAGTTAACTTTATCTCGCGAGAAGCATCCCGGGTGTGGGACAAGCTTCTCTTGATCTTTGGAGAGGGAGAGAAGAGAAGGAAGGGATGAGAATTTCGTGTGGAGGGGATCTTCTTTTAAAGTTGCAAGGAGTGGGGGCAATTTCGTCATTACATCTTTAAAAACATTAATTCAGGACCTTTAGTGACGGATAAAACCGTCGCTAAAGGTCTAAACATGGGCGTAGTGGGCGGCGCGTGCGAGCCTACTCACTTGCCTGCTCGCGCAACGCTTGCACATTTCAGCCGTCCTCGCGATCGGACTGCTTAAATTGCACCTTTGCCTGCCTCGTTGCGCGCCCGCCAGCGTGCGATGCCGCGTCCTCGCCGCGTGTGCAATAGCGCGTAGGCGCTATCGGATGATCTGGGCCGCCCACAGCCGATCGGGCGATCGCCTTTAATCGCGCGTGCCCGCAGATCGCGAGTCAAACCTGCGTCCTGTGAACGCGCAACGCCTCGCGACCGCTGCGCTACGCGGTGGAAAGTGTCGCGCAGACGATTTAAGGCGCGTGCATCCACAGTCGTTGAATCAAGATCCAACAGCGGAGAAGGGCAGTTGCGGGGGCTTCAGCGGTTGCGTGCGGGCGATTGGGCGGTCGAGATGGCGCCACGTGGTGCCATCTTGGCCGTCCATCTTCTGGATGATGTAGATGGTGCCACGGGTGTCGGATTGACTCGATTTTTACATCGTTAGGCTACAATCGTCGATCCGAATCCATCCGTGTGGTCGGATTTGTCGTTTGAAGTGCGAATTTACACCATCTTAGCCCTTGATCTTCTAGGGTTCCCTGGTCACTATCTGATGCTACAGATGTCTGATTAGGGCGATCTTCGAGTCGTTAAACTCCAATCGTTGCCCTGATCACATCTATACGGTTGGATCTTCGATCCGAGGCCCCGATAAAAAGTTTGCCCTGTCCAAGAACATAAAAGGAGACAATTAACCTCCATTTTATTCAAACTACTCTAAATGCAAGATGATGCATGTTATATAATATTTATAGAATGCAATGCAATCCTATGCTTAAGAATATGCATAAATAGACATCTTAAGTAGTGTAAACGTGTTTACATCAGGGGTATCTAAGGTTGTCTAAGGAGGCAATTTTGCAGTTATAAATCTCTTACTTGAAATTGGAAATCACCCTTCTTTTTGTATTTTTGGAATATGAGATTTTTGTGGGTTTTTGAAACAACGGGGGCGATTGCGAAATTAAACCGAGAAGGCGACTACACCTAAGTTGTTGAAACTAAAACCTAAGTGACAAGCAAGTTCTCTTTCTAAGCTCACTCTAGGTACGTGAAGACCTAGAGTGATTAGAGAGAGAGTGGGTGCGCACTAGGAAAAAGTAACATGATGCAACTAGAAATGCAACAAAAATTAAAGAAGGCAAAATTTTACTAAGGGAAGATATTGTTTTACAAGTAGAGGAATGCTTTTACTAAATAAAAAAAACAACAAAATAAAAACTCAATATACACCTGATGATGATGATGAAGATGGAAGGGTCCTTGCTCCAACTGTGGCTGCTCCCGTAGTTGAAAAGGATTCCTCCTTCTCCTTCTCCTTGAATTGCTCCTTCAAGGTATGTCCTCCTCCTAGCAAGCCCTAGATGGGGCGTGCCTTAGCTCCTCCATAGGTGGATGGTTTCCGCCTCAAAAGCTCCTATAAGGGTGGGCGTGTACCACCCTCAAGACCTCCTCCAAAGGTCCTCCTTGCCTGGCTTATTCCTTTGGATGGCGTGGACACAAGAGAGAAGAGAAGAGGGGAAGGCACCAAGGGGACAGAGTGTCCCCTTAATCTTCTTCTTCTCCTTCTCTCTTGGCCGTGGTCTATAGGGTAGAATATAGGTGGAAAATAATGCAACCAAAGGTACTTTCATGGTGGTGGGTGGTGGTCTTTTTATAGGAGTGGAAAGGGGTTAAGGGTGGTTAGTGAATGGATGGTTAGGATGGCTTGTAGAGGGTGGTTAGGAGATCTTAGGGTGAATAATGGGTGGTGCCAACTGAGGTGATGCATGGCAATTTGGCACCAACCCTAGGTAGGGACTAGGGTTAAGGGTTATGGTGGTAGGGTTAGGTGGCATGTAGGACATATGTAGGGTTAGGATGGAGTTGTAGGGTGGTAGTTGGTGTATGGAGGGTCGATATAAGGTGGCGCCAAATCAGGGGTTGCATGAGGTGGTGGTTGGTGTGGGTTTAAGTAGAGTTGGCGCCACTTAATGTTGGTTAAGGGAGAGGGCTAGGTGGCGCCACTAGATGAAGGGCTAGGATAGGTTGGAGGGTGGTGTGTAGGGTGTAGATTGGAGGTAGTGTTGGTGCCAAATGAAGGGTTGTGGGTTGGATATTTTTGGCAGCAACTAGGGTTGGTTAGGAGGTGGTTATGGTGGTGGAGGGATGCTTTAAGTTGGCGCCAAGGGTAGGTGTTCTAGAAGGGGTTAGGTGGGTGGTAGGGATGACTTTAGGTGGTGATGTGTAGGACTGGGATTTAGGTGTGTGTTGGCGCCAACATGAAGGGATGCATGTGGTGTTTTTGGCACCAACATGAAGGGTTGTGAGTGGTGGTAGTTGGTGTGGGTTGGCGCCAAAAGGGATGAGTTAGGTTAGGGTTAGTTATGGTTAAGGAGGAAAGGGTGGATGGCCATGGAGGTGGAGCTAGTTGGGAGCTTAGCTAAGCTAGCTTAGCTAGTAGAGTAGAGTAGGGGAGCTAGGGTTTCATGAAGGAGGAGCTGGAGAAAATAATCTGGAGCAGGTGGCTGCTGTAATTAGAGATGAATCTGCTGAGGTAGCTTCATGGGAAGCTCAACTACTTAGCTAAGCTACCTAGTTTTTATGCAAGTAGCTAGGCTTGCGCAATTGAGTTAAGTTGAGCTGGCCTCAACCTAGTCGGAGCTAAGTTGAGCTGGAACTTTCTTTGATGAGAACTCCAGAGCTAGTTAAGTTACTAGTTGACAAGTAGTAGCTCAGCTAGCATGGAGTTGATCTGCCATGAACTGGGTGGAGCTGGGATGAGCTGGGCCTAAGTTGAGGCAGACTTCTGTCAACTCAATTGACCTAGCTAGAGCTCCCAATGAATTGACGAGGGCTGAGATGAGCTAGACTCAACTAAGTTGAGCTAGATCTAAGCTAGCTTGAGCTGGGTTGAGCTGAGATGAGCTGGCTTGAAATACCATTTTGCTAAGGTGAGCTAAATGGAGCTAACCCTAGTCCAAGGGAGCTAGTATCCAACCATGATGAGCTGGAATTAGCTGAGTCCTAGCCTGATTGAGCTTCCTCTTCACCAATTGCCTTCAAGAGTGCTAGGGTTTTAGGAATCTGCCAATCTGTTTGTCCCTAACACTCCAAGAAACACATTAAAAACACAAAAAAAAGTGCAATGCATGCCTAACCTAATTGATGCTTAAATGCAACCTAAAAATCCATTTGCGGAGCAAAATCTTAAGAGCTAGGTTTGTTTTAATGTATAAGAATGATGATAAACTGACGTGTATCACACCTCACCCAATCTCCACCATGCCGACCATCGGAGGCTAAATCGGGACCTTAGTGTCCTATACCCTGGGTGACGCAACGTCACACAGCACCCGCAACACAGGTTTGGACCCTCATACTCCAAGGCTCGCACAATGCGCCTCCGGACCTTCGCCAGCAAGAGTCTAAGAGCCCACTCCTAGCTCCTGACACCACCTTCTGGGGTTAGCCCTATTCCACGACCACCCTCTACGAGAAGCCCTAGGTGACTGCCACCTTCAAGGGCCAACCCACGTAAAAGTCCCCCGACACTCGCCCTATTCTGAGGCACAGCTAGGCGGGTAGGTGCCCGTAGTACCACACCTCGCTGTCACGATGACGATAAGGACGGGCCCAGTAGTAGAAGGGCCGCGTCCAGAAAGCGGCCAAGCCACCAACCACCTTCGTGGAATCGGTAGGCCACCCAGTACCCAACTCCCAGGCCCTCGCCTCTAAAGAGAGGTTGAGGTGACAGACCGTAGTCCAACACCCGGGTCCAAGACAACCCTTATAGGAATTTTGCCAGGCTCTTTTGCCTCGGTCGCTAGATTTCATCTCGATGACGTTGACCAGCTCGACTAGGGAAACGACCTCCCGAGGGAAATGGCGGTCTCAAGCAACTCACCAGCATAAGCCCCGCCGATAGTTCCGGCCTCAAGTTTCCCTCGTTAAGGGCAGGCGTCCTGCCACTCCTACATAGGGCACCTCTACCCAACCCTCAAGAGGGACACGCAACGAGTATCACCGGGGACAAGTTTATCCTAGCTAAGGGGTCTCCCAGGAGACCTAACTGAGCACCCCCTGGAGGGAAGTACATGACTTAGTAAGAGGAGCTCCAACTTCTCCTAGTCCTTAATAAAAGGACAAGGGATGGCATTGCTGAGGTAGCCATTGCCCCTTGTCCCCTAGGCACTAGCAAGATGGGCTCGGGTGGCACAGGTGCAGCCGAAGCACCCTATTGACTCCACTCGGGGAAAACCCCATCAAGTGTTGACTGATTCTAACCCTCAAGACTCCAAGGCTAGCAAGGACTAGCCCCTCAGGCCGGTAAGGTCCTGGGCCCATGCACCCTGAGGTACAACATACCGCTCACTAGCAAGAGTCTGGGTCACCCTACCCTTAAAAGGCATCTGCTAGTCAAATTGAAGGGCAAGGGTCCGGCCCGCCTTCGCTAACGATCTCCATATTACGAAGGGACAAGGGAGTAGGACCATAGTGCCCTATCCCCTAGGCGACGCAACGCTGCAAGAGAGCATGAGCTTGGCTTCCAGCGCCATGAAGCCACCATTCCCTTCGGGCCACCTTCTAAGGTCAACCCCCTTCTCGGTCGTCCTTCAAGGAAGGCCCTTGTAAGCAACCGACCCCCAGAGGAACGTGCAAATGGGCTGGAGTGTCTCGCTTAAAAAGCCAAAAAGATGAGCCAGGACTCTTTACCCCCTCCAATCGCCACCTCACAAGGAGAGTTGGTTAAAGCCCAACCATCCTACGGATAAGCACTACGTGCCGAGTAGCCTTGATACAGCTTCTCAAAAGAAAATGTCCTACCCCCGCTTGCCAAGGGGAGGGGACAAACCAGGTGTCGGGTAACTACCTAGCCCATAAAGGTTGCAAAGAAGGCCTCCAAGGGCAACCCGCTTGTGCCTTTACGATGCCAACCATAGGTGCCTGGCCACTGCTACGGATGGCCCTCTTCGTGAGCATCCCAATATACCTTGCTAATGATAAAGGAGGAGCCTCTATGCCAAGTCGTTTGAGCTAGCAAAAAGGATCAAGCCAAGCCTCAAAAAATGCGGTTCACGAAACCCATTTGGGCGAATCCAACACAAGGAATACATTCTCACACTTGGCATTCGAGCAATCCATACAAGGAATAAAATAATATATGTTTTCATTTCCTTCACAACAAGCATCGACCGTTACATTCCCCGGATTATGGTCTCTGGCTAAGCTACAGCTAAAAAGAGATAAGCTAGTATGAAAATACTGGCAACACCACTCAGCAGCACCTACCTATTGATGAGAACCTCATCATGAGCCATAACTAGCTCATTTTGACCTAATACAGAGAATAAAAGCTCCTACATGACCTTAGAAAGGCTTGGCTCAGAGAGATTCTGAGTTTGCAAAGAAAACATAAACTAAGGGGTAAAAATGCAATTTCACCAATCCGATCTGAAAATAGGGTAACTCAGGGTCCAAACATAGGTCAAAACAACCTAATAAGAAGAAAAGTGGGATGAGATGACTCAATAAGGGCTACAGCAACTCCAAGGAATTAAATGACATCCTGTAACCCTAAAAACAAACCCACTTCAATTCACATGGTTCGAGGTAAGGTAAAAATCAACTAAACCCTCTAAAATTTATAGAAAAATAATCTCTAGGGTTTAGGACTTTCAATTTGGCCTTAGGAACCCATTTTGACCTACATTGAGAACCATGCCCAATTAACAACTTAACTTGGGTTTTTGCGTAAATTGATCGGTCAAATAAGGTTTAATCTAGAAATAAAATTCACTATCAGAATCCTTAGGTCCTAATTAGTCATGTATAAAAACTTGGGCCTAAGAAGAAACCTTCTTGACCAACTTTACACTTTGGTCCTCATATATTTACTTTCTGGCCCTCAACTTTTGAACCCTCACATTTTGGCCCCTAACTCTCCTTCGTTCTTTACGTTTAGGTCCCTCCTGCAAAACCTGAGCAGCGCCATGCTCCGGCGACCTTGCGCGGAGCATGGCACCGCGCAGGGTGAGGGAGGGGCCCTGGCAAGTCAATGGGGGGTACCCTGCGTCGTCAGCCACCACAGGGACACCCCCCCTGAGTGCTGCAACTGCCCATACCGCCCGTGCGAATGCACGGACGGTATGGGTCTCCTTCCTCCGGCGTCCTCCGGCGAGGGAGACACGTGATCTCCCTCCGCCCTCCTCTCTGATTCTGCCCCTATAAATACCCCCGTCGCTCCACCGTTCTCGAGAGCTCGGATCTGACGGAGACACCCCCTCAATTCCTCCCTTCCCACTCCGACAGATGCCCCCTTGCTCCGGCGGCCTCTCCTCCTCCTCCTCGTCGCCTTGCCGCACTACCAGCAGCAGGGTTACCTTCCCTCGATCTTTCCGCGTCACGCCGCACCCAGCTGGCGCCTCTCCGGCCCTCTCCTTGCCGCCGCCCCTTCCTCTAGGCAGTTTCTTCTCCGGCGACAATCGATACGACTGTCGCCTGCTCCAACCCCTCCTCGTCCAGCTTAGTAGGTATAACTTCTCTTCTTCCTCCCCTCTTTCTTTTCCATACTAAAAACCCTTACTGTCGGCCCCGATTTCCCACCAATCACCCTCACCTTCTCCACCTCCGGCCAAACTCCGGCGAACCACTCCCATCACTCCAGCACCCCACACGGCTCGCCGACCCGCATAGAACCTTCGCCTCCTCACCCTGATCAACCTCCACCCTTCCACTTCCCGCCACTCGCCACCTGCAGACCCCCCGAACAAACCCATTTCCCTCACCACAGTCCGACCTAGCGCAGCCCTTAGGCTCCGCCCCGTGACCTGCAGACCCTCCGACCACCTTCGTCGTGCCACGGTGAAGGTCCTCCGCATATCTGATTAGGCCGAGAGGCCGTGTTGTTGTAAACAGGGTCTGTGCTCGCCGCCGCCATTGACGAGTGAAGAAGCTCTGCCTACCTGCTGCTCCAGGCACACCACGCCCAGATCAAGCTCCCAGGCTGCGAGGGGTGACTTCGCGAAGTGCCAGGCTGCAGTCGAGGCGAAGTCCTCACGCGAAGCCCTCGCCCGAAGCCCTCGTGCGAAGTTCGACTGCCGCTGCTTCCTCGCTGCAGGCGCTCAATTGGGGTGGGACATTTAGTCCCACCTCGGAAACCTTGAGAGGCACACGGGCGCTTAAAGGCAAAAATTGCCTTAAGCTGTTCGCCTCCTGATCATGGGGTGAGGTCCCTCTCACTCGCCCGACTACCCGGCCTCGTCCGCGCTCACGCCCCGCGGACCTGGCCCGACCCGATTAGCCCGACCTGCACTCCTCGCCCACCACCGCACGCCGGTGGGCCTGGACCCGAGCGCGACCTGCGTACCCGACTACCCGGTTGCTCTGGGAGAGCTGTCCTAAGAGCGAATTCTGAGAGAGAAAGAGACGCGCGGGGGGGGGGGGGGGGGGGTAGAGTAGGTTTTGCCCTCTGACTCTGAACTCTTGAGCGTGCAGGCACAGGTGAAGAACCATGAAGCTAAGGGAGACACTGTAGCAACAAGCGATTTAAGTCATCTGATTGAAAAATTAGACGACGTCCTGAAGGCAAAGAAGAAGAAGGAAGGCGAGGCAGAGGAAAGAGAGGAACACAGAGAGGCCAAGTGAAGACTCTGCAGAGATCAGAAGAAGAAGAAGAAAGAAGAAGAAGAAGAGCACGAGAAGAAGATCCGAAGAAAGGAAAAGAAGAAACAAAGAAGAAGAACACAGGAAGAACAAAAGATTCAAGAGCCAAAGAGGAGAAGACAGAGAAAGAAAAAAGAAGAAGAAGCCAAACTTTCATCTCTCTCTCTCTTTATTTTTGTAATAGAACATGTATATCTCTAGAATACGACTTGCTCCCTGAGTTCGACCTCGGGAGAACTGTATTTTCCGAGTAACAAATATTAGTAAATGATGGCAATAACTATCTGTACTACAACGACTTTAAAAAAGCTAGTTGTCGCCACCGTTTGCCACCTATCCACTACACAAGATAAGGGTATGATGGGAACACCATCATGAGCCATAACTAGCTCATTTTGACCCAATTAAGTCAATAAATGCTCCACATAATCGCCAGAGAGTCACAAGTCATTGCATATTCATTATGGAAAGAAAAACAAGGAACTAGGGTTAAAACTGTAATTTTACCAGCTCATCTTGAATGTAGTGCAACCATAAGTTTTCCTAGGGGTTCATTAAGGATCAAAAGGTCCTAAAAAGGAAACAAGTGGGTTAGATCAATCAGAAAAGGATTTGCACATGTTTCGAGAATTAAATGATTTTTGAAATCCTAAAAACAGACCTACTTAATCAACCAAGGTTCTGGTCAAGATAAAATTCACCTAAACCCTCTAAAATTCATAGAAAAATATTCTCTAGGGTTTGGTACCTTCAATTTAACCATCAGAACCCATCTTGACCTAAAATAAAGTCTAAGATAGATATTTGCCCTAATTTGAGTTTTTGCATAAATTACTCAGTCAAACGTGGTCAAAACCAAAATCCAACTTAACCTTTAGATTTCTCAAGTCCAAATTAGGTTTGTACCAAAATTTAGACCCAAGATGAGCTTGTCTTGACCTAGTTTGCAAAATGATCCTCTCTGATTGCATTTATACCCTCAACTTTCAAAAATCCTTGCATTCAACCCCTAACTTCCTCGTCGTCTTCACAATTAAGTCCCTCTGCCATTATCGCGGAGGAAACCTACTTCGGCGATCTTTGCCAGGAGATTTCTCCTTAATCTCTTAGTGAATCCCTTCCAACATTAGAAGGGAAACTCCTTGAGAAGTCCTCGCCAATTTGAACCCGTTCTTGTACACAGAATCTTTCCAAATCTCTCATGCAATATCCACGAACTCCCAAATCTGGCGAGGGTTTTCGAGCTTGGAAAGCTTGATTTCTAAGCTTTCCTTACCTCTGGATCCTTATAAAAGAACTGCCAGATCTTCTCGAACGACTCATACTTGATTTCAGGTCGTATAACCCTCCTTTCCCCCCTCCTTGACCGGCCGAAAAGCTCCTCAAGCTCTGGCGACTTCCTCTGACTCCTTTCATCGTCTGACCACAAAACCAGTGGCAGATTTGCCTTCCTCTCTCTCGTCCGCTCTTGGTTGTACCAGCAGGAGCCCTTCTACCTTCGTCATCGTCGCCGTCCCCATCATCGGAGTACCTTCTTCCCCAGCACTAGCCTACCAACGCTGGTGCTGATCTCCTTCCTTTCGTCCACTTGGAATAGCTAGATTAGTTCCGTAGCTCTTTTAGTTTAGTTTTCTACTCAAAAAGCCCAAAAACAACCCCTCGACACCGACGTTCACCTTCGTCTTCTCCACCTCCGTCAACATCTCCGGCGAGGCTCTTCATCTGCTACACCGCACCACAAACCTCGCCACCTACCTCAAAAGCTCCGCCGTCCTTCCACCAACCAAATCCCTCTCTTATTTCGTTCCATCACTCACCCAAACCATCTCCCGAACAAACCCACCGTCGCACCAATAGTCCGAGGTCATCAGACCTCCTCACATGACCAATCGCCTCGGCATCATCACAGTTGCACTCGTCATCGCCTGGTGATGCCTCCTGAGCATTTTAACACAACTGAAAGGCCTTATTTCTGATTCACAGGTGGCAGGCTATCATCGCCATTGGCGAAGCTTTGACACAAGCTCAAAGCCTTGCTCCAAGTACTGTGAGCCCCAAGTGAAGTCTCAGGCGCTACGGACTTGCATCAGGATCAATCCTGGACTTCCGATTGGAACCATTAACTGCTCCTTGGATGGCAATTGAACGAAGCAGTTGCTGAGACCTGTTGTGCGAAACTCCAGGGACGGATAGTCCCACATCGTGGACTACGAAGCGTCTACAGTGATATAAGATGCAAAAGTGTTGAGGGCTTATCACCTCAACACTTAAGGGGTGAGGTCCCTCTCACCTGCTCACTCGGCCTCGTCCATGACGCGTACACGCAGACCTGGTTTAACCCGCTTACTTGCCTAGACTGACCTGCACTCCTCGCTAACTACCGCACGCCAATGAGCCTGGACCCGGGTGTGTACGATCTAATAGCCCGATTATATCCATGGCTCTGGGAGAATGGATCCTAAGAAAGAAAGGAAGAGAGCTACGTGGGGGCAGGGGGGTTTTGCTCTCAGGAAATCAGGTTGACACTTAGTAGGATTTCGAGGAAGGAAACCAGAGGAAGAAGAAGAGCTAAAGGCACAGAGGAGAAAGGAGAGAAAGAAGAAGAGGCTGAGCAGAAGAAGAAGAGAAGAGGGAGCCATAGCAAAGAAAGAAGAGGGAACAACAGAAGGGAAAGGAAGAGAAGTTCACTGTAGCATTAGACATTTAAGTCGTCTGATTTACAAATCAGACGTCTGATTCGAGTTTATTTCATATATATACTTTGAGTTCCTTAGCTAATTCTGTAAGGAGTAATTGGTGCTTTAAATCACCATTTTAATCCCATCTTTTTGACACATTGATACTTGGCATTCTTATTGCATACTTTACAAGTTAAATTGTAATCTTGATTTCTAAATTCCATATTGCTCCTTATGTTCAACCTCAAAACCTTTTTTGAGTAATAAAAAATATATTTATTTTCAACGCGATTTGGACTATACTACAACTCTTTATTTTAAAACAACGATTTCTCCTTGCGAACAGGGTGACATTGCGAGGTATCACGACCCCCACGAATAGGGCGGGTACTTGTAGAACTTGTGCCTCCTTCAGAAGGAGCGTGCAATGGAAGGCAAGTAACTGGGCAAGTCCAAAAGGACCACGGCTCTCACAATGGGGACCCTAATCCAACTCTGCAACTAGTGGCCAGCTCGGCCAAGAAAGCCACCTCATTCTACTTGTTACGACCCAGTCCCCAAATCCCTACAGAACTAAAGATCGGCTCGACTCGACTAATCCCAAGACCCAGTCATCCAACAAGAAATAACGAAAAAGTAAGAAAGTAAACCACATTTACCATGCTAAGCAACTAACAGTAAAAGAGTACAACAGTAAAGAAGTAAAAGATGCTACAGTACACATCACTACCACAACAGTAGAATAGTAACAAGGTACAGGAATATAAAAGTATAGAAACGTAAATGTACAAGAGTCTAAAACTCACTACTACAAAAGAAGTACGACAAAAGAAGCTACTGCTACTAGGCTCTACTGGGCCCAGCACCCTCTGCAGCCGTAGACTCGGGCTGCTCAACACTCGGACCAGAAAAGGGTTATGAGTACACAAAGTCAGCGAACGCTGAGTAGAGTGGCAACCAACTAAAGCAGTAAAGCTAACAGGTAAACTAGCTATTCCAATTTCTTTAATTTACAATTTATTCCTTTTCACCCATTGGTTTATATATTCCCAAATCTCTTTCTTGATCTCGAATGCTCCTCATGGGAATGATCTTGATTGCAGTTTTTTCTGAAGAGTAGAAGGCACACGTGGTGCTCTCCTGGCCGGGAGAGTCCCTCGTGGTAATCCTACACCCAGTCAACCACCCCAAGGTCACGAACAGACATAACGATGACTACGGCACACGCGATAAGTGCATGGGTAGCTACTCCGCACTGGCACGCGGTCAATCATTTCCACTAACGGGTGCGCCCAAAGTACAGCACGGAACAGTATAGGGCCTAGCCCTCTTAGTAATAGGGGTCTAGCCCCTAAGAACCAAACAGGGGTCTTGCCCTTCCACAGTTCGCGCACCCTCGCCTGACTAGCTTGGTTTGCCCAGTGGGCCTAACAAGTCGGTGTAGGGATGCTAGCTGAACCTCGGGCCTCGTGGGGTGGCTAGCTCTCTCCCTACACTAGTAGCTCTCCCTGGTACAGTGTGCACGAGGGCCAAGAAGTCGGTGCAGAGTGCCCAATCCCAACCCCGGGTCCCAACCCAAGGGCGGCTAACTCCGCTGTACACTAAACAGGGGATAGTCGCTCTCCTTGATACCACGTACTCAAGGGCTAGCATACTTCCTCACTGACATTTCCAGATCCATTCCACTTATTTCCAGGAGCTCTACTCCTAATTCCCAGTAGGGTTCATGCTCATATTTCTCATGTCATTCCATACCAGGTTCCATCATTCACATTTCCATTCTCAGGTTATATACATGCAGCTCGTATTCTAGCATTTAACGTATGCAAAATGTAAGGTCACATGTAACTGTTTAACTAGCACAGGTAATTCCTATTTCACAGGCAGCTCTTATTCATTAACAGGCAGTTGCTTTTTATCTACTCATTCAAGACTGCAATTCAATCACGCATACAGACATTTCAAGTATTTCTCTTCCTAGGATTCACGCCATATCCTAGGTTCTAATCATTCATTCCACACATGCATTCAGGTTTATAATTAAATTAGGAGAAGCCACTCTACCAGTCAACCCAGGAGTATTGGGGGTTCGAACAACATGCTCAAGTGCCTCAGCAAGCCCCGAACTCACAACGGAACGAAGTCTTATAACAAGGAACAATCACAATGGGACATTCAGAATAGTATAGAAAGTCTTCTAACAAGTAGAGGAACTTGCAAGGAAAACACCGGTATCTTAATTGCGTAAAATAGACCTCAGACAGACCCTAAATGGGTCAAAAATAGGGTTACAGACTCAAATCAGACGTCTGACACAATGTCCAGACTCTTAAAAGTGTCCAGAAACGCACCTCAAGCTCTGCGTCGACCCTAGATGTCCAGGAACTCTTCTGGACTGTCTGGACCCAGCTCCAGACGTCCAACCTCCTCTTCGGACGTCTGGAAGTGCTTCCAACCGTCTGGTAAGCCGCCCAGACGTCTGAAATGCGTGGGAGGGCATGCCCCGCGCCTTCCCAAAGCGAGTCCTGCACGTGACAGCAAATCTTCTCAAAATAGCCACGCAAGGTGTAGCTGCGGAGCGACCTGTGGTAACACTGCATCTTGGGGTGATAATTATGTTAAATGGGGCCCATCTTAAGAACAAAATGCATAGATAACACATCATAAATAGAATGGGAGCATTGCATGCATCATACATCAAGATTGCTTATAGAACAGTATTAATAGCCATTTGTATAAGTACTTGCCAAAGTAGGCATCAGATGAGCAATCGAACCACACAGATGGATTCAGAGCGACGAACCAAGTCCAACGGACTCAAAATCGGCCAAATCCGACATCCGGAGCTCCTGCAATGGACTCAAGAAGTTCTGACTGTTGATCTGATGATCAACGACCCACGACATGCCACATGGTGCTCACTCGTTGCATCCAGACCACCGCCCGCTTCCACCTTCACCCGGAGGATGAATCTCAGTCGTCGATCTTCAATCGAACGGCTGAGAGCCGCCCACGTGCCCGCTCTCGCCGGGACAAAGCAGCGGGCGCAGCTCAATGGTTGACGCCTCAACTTCGCAACAAGGGGCGCAGGTTCGAAACACCCGCCGCTCTCCAATTTCTATGCGATTTAAGGCGCGCGCGAATTCGACTGCCCGATCAGCAACGAACGGCGCAGATGGAGCTGTGTGGTGCAACGGATGCACGCGGAAGCTCACGCGCGCGATGACGCAGAGACGTGCGTGCCTCAGCAGCAATCCGCGAGCGAGCTCTTCGTGAGATCTCAGATCGAACGGCTTACGACTGCCCGATCTCAGATCTTCGCTCTCCGCATCCCCTCCTATTCTTCTCTAGTGTATGCACCGGAGATGCTCACTGCATCCCGAGTTGTTTGTTTTGGGACGGGAATCCAAGCGACTTGATTTTGCTAGAAACATGGCTAAACCTAGGGTAGATGAAGTTGAGGACCAACCCCCACTAGACGCAATGGTCATCATCCAAGCCCAGATTAATGTAAACCACCGGCTTCAGCAGCAACAGATCCACACTATCATGCAAGCCATACACCTGTTGCAGAACCCACAAGGGCAACCACCACCTCCTTTCCAAGGCCCACAAGGGTAACCGCCACCTGATCTACCACCATTCCAGAACCAACCGAGGCCCCTCCGCAATTTCTACAATCCTTTCTCTATTAGAGTCGAGCCGCACCTTAGGATCCCCGAAGGGGGAGATGATTTTGAGCTAAAACCAAATGTTTTGAGTCTGATTCAGAGCCACTTCCATGGAAGCTCAAATGAGGACCCCTTCCAACACCTAGAGGATCTTGACCGGATAGCCTGAACTGTGAAACCTAGGAACAGTAGCCTTGACATTGTTTTGATTAAGATGTTCCCCTTCTCGTTGAGAGACAAGGCTTCTTACTGGCTTAGAACCCTAGGTAGACCCATCACCACCTAGGAAGAATTGAGGCATGCATTTCTAAAGAAATTCTTCCCCATAGAAAAGACCAATGCCCTCAGAAGAGCCATTACTACCTTTACACTCCAGGGTGGGGAACAGTTCCATGAGGCGTGGGAAAGATTTAATGAACTCTTGAGGAAATGCCCACACTACGAAGTACCACGGTGGCAATTGGGCCAGATCTTCTACCATGGTCTGGATAGCAACCTACAAAACTTCGTCGATGCCTCATGCGGGTGGAACTTCCTGAACAAAGACGAGGAGAGTGCGTTTGAGCTCTTTGAGTCTATGAGCGAAAATTCGCTCAACAATGCCTCCATGACCCAGTTTAACCGATCCAGTCAATTCCAGAAACCACCTCAATTCCAGAACCAGCCCAGGCCAAACCAGCAGCCAAACTTGCTCCCTTATCAGCAAGGACCACCAGTGAGACCCCCATACAATCAGAACAGGGCGGCCCCTCCCCTGCAGAACCAAATGGACACCCTAATAAAGATGATGGTTGAAATGAACCAGAAACATCAGGAGGAAATGGCCTTAGTAAAGGGACAGTTAAACCAACTTCTGGACTGTAAACAACAAGGATCCCTACCTTCCCAGCCACAACCGAACCCGCGAAACATGATTAACAGAGGCCCCAATTCGCAAGGGTTCCAGGGCAATCCCGAGTAGGCTCACATGGTCCAGCCATCCCCACAAACACCCCCTGGGTTTGGTGCTTCTTCGTCCTCGTCTTCTCAAGGATCAACCCATGGTCCCAATGCCTCTGCAAATGCGGTAACCTTGAGAAGCGGCACCAAAATCGAGGATCCCAAATGGCCGACTCTTCCCAAGACTTCACTAGCTGAAACACTTGACTCAGAAGAGGCACTGGAGAAACCCAAGGACCCAGAAATAAACCCTATCTATGTTCAGACACCCTACCCCGAGGCCTTGGAAACAATCAAGAAGAAGAAAAGTGTTGTAGAAACTAAGGAGCTTTTGGAGATATTTAAGCAGGTTCAGATTAATATTCCTCTCCTCAAAGCCGTTAAGTACATCCAGCTTACGCCAAGTTTTTAAAGGATGCCTGTACACTCAAACGTAAGCCAAGACCTCAAGCACCTGAAGGTTGTGCTCTTTGAGCAAACAAGTTCCGTAAGATCAAGCAACCTTCCGCTCAAGCGAATTGACCCAGGAGCACCCCTGATATCCTGCAATATCGGGGACATGACATTTGATAGAGCGCTCCTGGACTTAGGTGCTTCCATCTATCTGATTCCAACAACCTTGTACCACCAATTTGGTTTCGGAGAGTTGACACCCACACCTGTCACCATCTAACTAGCTGATAGATCTGTGAAGACCCCGAAGGGGGTTGTCGAGGATGTGATTGTACGGGTCAAGGACTTCTATTTTCCGGTCGACTTCTTGGTGCTCGACATGGAAGTCCCTGAAAAACTACAGAATTCACCCATAATCTTAGGCACGCCTTTCTTAGCTACAACTAAGGCAAACATCGATTGTGACACGGGATGTATGGAAATCACCTTCGGAGACAAGAAAATGCAGTTGGATATCTTCCGGGCAACCAAGTCTTTTGATTGCGATTGTGTTGAGGAACATGATCCCGTAGAACCTTTGGTCGAGGAATGCCTCACCCTTAGTTCTGTCTCAGACCACCAATCCTGTAACGACTGTTCTAACCCGTCACCATCGCTGCCCATGGACCACTGTAGGGCTGATTACCATCAAACAACACCATTTGAGGAGATTGATGTTGATCAACTCCCGCCTTTCCCTTTCCCTTCGACTGTTGTTCCACTCGCACCCGAACTAAAGCCACTACCTAAGAATCTTAAGTATGTCTTCCTGGGACCTGACCAGACTCTCCCTATAATTACTAACTCTCATCTAACCAAGGATCAGAAACTCAGGCTGACCACGACCCTTTCAAAACATCGGGCCGCCATTGGATGGACCATTTCAGACTTGAGAGGAATTAGCCCCACCTATTGCACTCATAAGATTTACCTGGAAGACGGGGCACGACCCTCCTGCCAGATGCAGAGACGGTTAAACCCAAACATGCAGGAGGTCGTTAAGAAAGAAACTCAAGTGGCTTGACGCCGGCATCATCTATCCCATCTCTGATAGCCCCTGGGTGAGCCCCACTCAAGTGGTTCCAAAGAAAGCCGGGCTCACCATTGTTACCAATGAGCATGGCGAATCCATCCCCACCTGCACCACCACCTCATGGCAGGTGTGTATTGATTATAGGAAGCTCAATGAAGCAACCAAGAAATATCATTTCCCCTTACCATTCATTGACCAGATCCTTGAAAGATTGGTAGGGCAAAAGTATTTTTGCTTCCTGGATGGATATCCAGGATATAACCAAGTCGCAATTGCTCCTGAAGATCAAGAGAAGACCACATTCACTTGCCTGTACAGCACGTTTGCATTCCATCGTATGCCGTTCGGGTTATGTAACGCACCCGCTACCTTTCAGCGTTGCATGCTAGCCATTTTATTAGAAATGGTGGGCGAATACCTGGAGGTCTTTATGGATGATTTCTCTGTATTTGGGAATTCATTCGACCATTGTTTGAGCAATTTGGAGAAAATTCTAAAACGATGTATCGAGGTTAATTTAGTGTTAAGTTGGGAAAAGAGACATTTTATGGTTCAAGAAGGAATCGTCCTCGGTCACATCATATCGCATAGGGGCATTGAGGTGGATCGGGCTAAGGTTGATTTGATTTCCAAACTTCCTTCGCCTAGCTCGGTCTGGCAGATCCGCTCATTCCTGGGACATGTTGGCTTCTACCGAAGGCTCAGCAAAGACTTCTCCAAACTTTCCAAACCTTTAACCGACCTTCTGGCCAACGACGCCATATTCCACATGACCTCTGATTGCATCCAGGCTTATCACACCCTCCGGGACTTGGTTTCCACAACACCTGTACTTCAACCCCCGGATTGGTCCCAGGACTTTGAGATTATGTGTGATGCATCAGATTTTGTTATAGGCACTGTCCTGGGACAAAGGTAAGACAAGAAACCCGTGGTGATCTACTACGCGAGCAAGACGTTGGACGAGGCCCAACGAAATTATACAGTCACAGAGAAAGAATTGCTCGCTGTAGTTTTCGGACTTGAGAAGTTCCGACCTTATATGCTAGGAACCCACGTGACCATCTATACTGACCATTCAGCCATCTGGCACCTGTTGGCTAAAAAGGACGCGAAGCCCAAGCTCATCAGATGGATCCTGCTCTTGCAGGAATTTGACCTGCAAATCTACGACAAAGCCGGATCAAAGAATGTGGTGGCTGACCACTTGTCTAGACTTCACCCAAACTACATTGGACCCTCCCTGCCTTTATTTGACACCTTCCCCAATGAACACATTCTAGCTGTGCAAGACAAGAAACTGCCTTGGTATGCTGACTATGTCAACTACCTGGTTGTAGGACAGACCCTGCACAGCTGGTCCAGACAGCAATGGGACAGGTTCTTAGCCGAGGCCAAGCACTATTTCTGGGATGATCCCACGCTGTTTCGCCTCTGTGCCGACTAGATCATCAATGATGGTGGAAGTCATTTTATTTACTCCCAATTCCGTGCCCTACTTAGAAAATATGGGGTTAACCACCGCATTGCTACCCTGTATCATCCGCAAACAAATGGGCAGACCGAGGTCTCAAATAGACAAATCAAGAACATTTTACAGAAGACTATAAGACCTGACAGGAAAGACTGGTCCACAGGACTAGATGATGCCCTGTGGGCATACAGGACCGCTTTCAAGACCCCGATAGGTATGTCGCCTTATCGTCTGGTATTTGGCAAAGCCTGCCACCTTCCTGTTGAATTGGAACACCAGGCTTACTGGGCTGTCAAGCAGTGTAACATGGATTCCCAGTTAGCCGGTGCGCAGAGGACGCTCCAACTCTCTGAGCTCGAAGAAATTCGTCGGGACGCCTTTGAGAACAGTCGACTATATAAGGAGAAAATGAAAGCCGTCCACAACCAACTCATTCATAAAAAGACCTTTGACCCTAACCAGCAAGTCTGGCTTTTCGATGCCCGCCTAAAACTCTTTCCAGGGAAGCTCAGGTCCAAGTGGACAGGACCATTTAGGGTGGTCAGGCCCCACTCCAATGGGGCGGTTGAAATCGCTGACCCAAACTCTGGGCATACTTTTACAGTTAATGGCCAAAGATTGAAACACTTCCTATCCCAGGTTCCCCCAAAGGAGAGTATCACCCTCATTGAGGGATGACACGAAGCATCGCCCAGCTGGAGGCGTTAAACTCAGCACTTCCTAGAAGGCAACCCAGAGGATTCAGACTAATCAGGTATCCTACGTCACTCAGGTAATATCTTTTCGAACCCCTGTTACATCCATGTATTTGCCAATGAGGATATTGTCCAACTTAAGCATGGAGGGGTGGTAACTTGCATAATCCTGAGCTCATTTAATCAGTCTGAATAGAATAAATAAATATATATATATAAAGAGAATTTCAAAAGAAAAACTTAGGCATTAGAAATTTGTCAATAGTGAGAAATAATACAAAAAAGAACTTGAACACTTAGACTTTTCAGGCCTTCAGGCTTAATCAGCCCTAGTGTCCGTTAAAATATGGATTTAGCTTCAAATCCTTGCAACCTTAAGCCACTCTAATCCACTAACTAAATAAGGTGATAAGTATACGACTTATCAACTCACCCTCTAACTCAGAAGGACTTTTAGTCTAAGCATCTGCACACATTTTTGCACAGACTCACTCCTCGGAGATTCTGACAGAAATTGGGTAGCTAATGAACTCTCTAGGGTGGCATGGCTGGCAAGTTGTCGTGGGTAACAACCCATTGGCAGGTTGTCCAGAGCCTAGCCACGGGACCACTTCTTCTTCATTGCCTCTAGGTAAATTTGAGATCAGGGAAGCCACCAACCAAATAGAAAAAGGAGAAAAAAGAAAATAAAATAAATCACACTTCATCGCACGAGTATGGCTGGCAAGTAATCGTAGGTAACAGCCCATTGGTCGGTTGTCCAGAGGCCAGCTCAGTAATTGCACAAAAAGAACCAAAACACTTAAGGAAGAAGCGGGAAAGTAGTACAAGCCAGGGAGATATACACTGGAAAAATTCTTGTGTTGACCCCAATCAAAACAAACATAGGGAGAAAGCTATCGATCGAACAAATACACCTTTAGGCAAAAACACTTCATGTTCTGGTCACCTAAGGGCGTAGAAACCTGGAGTCTGTCTAAATTACCGTTGAGTGAGTCTATCACGATCTTCACACCAAGATGCTTAGCACTTAGAGTTTTGTCCGAGTTTTGGGTGGGTTGGGTAGCCATAAAAAGTTACCAACCCACTCTTAATTCCAAAACATCTAAAAATAAGAATATATATATATATATATATATATATATATATTTACATACATTAAAACAAAGATTCAGGCGATTCGTATTTTAGAAGATACCCGGACGCTGCTTAGTCTTTGTAGATTAAGATCTTAATATATTTCTTCCTATTGACAAGTGACAAAATGTCAAAGTAGTTAAATTTTGACTGGAAATAAAGGTTAGAATAAACCTTGCTAGGGACTAGCAAGGAGTAAGCATGGGGGTATGATAACACTGCATCTTGGGGTGATAATTTTGTTAAATGGGGTCCATCTTAAGAACAAAATGCACAGATAACACATCATAAATAGAATAGGAGCATTGCATGCATCATACATCAAGATTGCTTATAGAACAGTATTAATGGCCATTTGTATAAGTACTTCTCAAAGCAGACCTCAGATGAGCAATCGGACCACACGGATGGATTAAGAGCGATGAGCGGAGTCCAATGGATTCGAAATCAGCCAAATCCAACATCCGGAGCTCCCGCAATGGACCCAAGAAGTTCTGACCATTGATCTGATGATCAACGGCCCACAGCATGCCACGTGGCTCCCGCTCGTTGCATCCAGACCGTCGCCCGCTTCCACCTTCACCTGGAGGATGAATCTCAGCCGTCGATCTTCGATCGAACGGCTGAGAGCTGCCCGCGCGCCCGCTCTCGCCGCGACAAAGCAACGTGCGCAGCGCAGCGGTCAATGATGAGTGGCTACTCATCATAGCTAAAAAGCTGAAGTTATGCTATACACTGGGTTAAACAACATCAAATTAACAGATAAAAAGGGTTAAGTGTGGGAATCAAAGAAAAAAACCTAAAACCTTGATTCTGTGTTAAAATTGCATAATTAGGTCATAAAATGAGATATTCTAAAGATAAAGGTCAAATGGTGATCCAAGCGTTAATTGAACACATAAACAAGTTTAAAAGTCCAAATCAAAAGCACAATTAATTTCTTAAATGCTCAATTGAGCACATATAAAAATTTGAAGGCATTTGGACATCATTAAGGCCTTGAAACATAGAGTTTACACTTAGGTCCTTCATGCATCACGTTCTCTTCTCTAGAAATCCCTTTTGGACGTATTTGCAACCTGCAGGGACCCCTTTGAAAGCCCTCAGGGTCCATCCTGTTACAATTCCCTTCACTTATGGGCCTGCGTACAATTTTTCTACCCCTTTGTAAAGGGGTTCTCCCTGCAATTTTTCCAACATTACGAGATCCACCTGCTGTTCTTCGCACGCACTGTAGCGCGCGAAGAATAGGGCAGATCTCGGTCATCCGTTCTCTTGAGATTTTGATCTATGGCTTGATTTGAATCGAAGCTTCGCGCAAAGCGGCACATGCGCTCACCCTTCTCCCCAGATCCCATCCGACAGTCAGTTTTTGAGTTGGGTCACCGCGCGCCCCTCTCCTCTCATCCTTGCCGCTGGTTGCTTCATCAACTATCTTCACCCGCGTGGTGATCTGAGCCACTGAGTTCGCTACTTAAGCACCTCAGTGGCCGCGCGTGCAAGGGATCGCTGTCTCCTACATCTCTTAGCGATCATTCGTCCACTCCAGCCTCTCCTCCCCATCAATTCCTTGATTTCACAGCCACCGGCTATGAAACCACCGACTTCTATTCGACCTCCTCGTCACTAAGGACTATGTAGCACCTGAGGACGACCCAGAAGCTTCACTAGCAGGCTTTTCTTCCACTGGAGTCATCTCCTCCTCTTCTTCCTCCTTAGCCACCGGCTAAGGAGGTCCCATTCTTCCTGTTATAGTAGATTTAATATTTTGCAGTTTAGTTGTAACTGTAGTTAAGTAGATTACCAGTAGAATTAGAGCAATTGTAGTGTTTAATTCAATTGTTTTGTTGGATTAGCTGTAGCAGTAGAAGTAGCATAGAGTCACCCCCCCTCACCTCCTCTGATCATTCCAGATCAGAGGGGATGATTCACACTGCTATTTTTCATAAGATTTCTCCCTCTTCATATTTTCCATATGGTTTCTGATTCCCGCGATTTATTTCTTGCAAATCACCCACTCATTTGACCTAATTTCAAATCTGATTATCTTCTGATATCAGATCTGAAATTGGCGTCAAAAACCATGTTAGGGGTTTCTCACTCATCTCATGTTTTGTCACAAAGCCCCTGATCTGAGCTAAAAAGTGATCAGTTCGTCGGATTTGTCATTAACTCAGATTTCAAAGATTTTTACTCAATTGGGTTTTGAATGCCTTGATCTTACAAACTAAGAAGCTTGATTCTTACTCATTGATTGGCAAGGAATCTGAGATGTTTCTGATGTCAGAATTCATCTCAGAAGAGCCATAATCTGATCTGAGTTTTTATAAGGATTTTTATGCATTGAATGCATGATAGAGCTAAGGAAAATCACTTTGGTGATTTGAGGTTCTATGTTGTATGCATGAGCTGTTTGTTAGAGGCAATGATGATTGTCAACCTAAGGAGTTCTCAATACTCCTTAAGGTTCCAGAATCTGGGATTTGAATTGATGATTTAAATTGACTAATTTAACTCCTTCTACATGCTGTCTATAGCATTAGAAAGAGTTAGATTAGCTTTTCTTCTGATTTGATTTGATGGGATTTTTATTGACAAAGGTTCTTGAGTTTGAGTTGTAATATTGAGTGTTTTTTAAGAGAAGTGAAACCCTTGTTAGATGGGGTTGAGGGAATTTCTGAGTTAGGCTTTATGTGTTTTAATCCCAGATTCATAGCAAATTGCTACAATTGCAACTACATTCCCTTTCTTGCTATAGACCTGATTTCATTCCAGATGGAGTAACTGCAGCAGCAGTTAAGCCGTCTGGAATTCAATCTGGTTTGATGCATTGGTTGGAGTCAGCAGCTTCAGCTACTGTTGATGTTTGCTGCTTCTGCAATTGTTGTTCATTGCAGCTGCTGTTGTGATGATGCTGCTGCTGGGTTGAGTTCCATCCGTAGCTAATTTGAATTATAGGACAGTAGGTCTTAGGTTTAGTTGTTGAAATATCTGACTGATGTATAAAGTTGTGTTTAACTGTTATACAAGCTTTCCTGTATTATAATTAATTTTTAACATCCTTTGAATGCTTGTAATTCTGTTTTAAATCCTTTGTCAGCTAACTTTTAAGCTTGACTGTCCTCTAAGTGAAACTAGTTGAAATATACATTGACTTGCATGGTTTATTTCATAGGTCTCTTCTATATATTATACTGACTATATTCAAGGCAGTTCATTTGTTTTTTAGACTCCTTAGGATTCATTCTAGGTCTTAACACACTTAGAAAACCCTTCTTAGGCCTAGAATGTGCTTCATTGGTAAATACATAAAAACTATATAAAAACTCTAAAAAAATAAGATAAAACTTTCTGATTGAAGATCAGATAGTTTTCTAACTACATATCAAGTTGCATGATATGTAGACCCCTCGACTTGGCATAATTTGCTAGTCGATGGATCTGTATATCATCGAACTTAATAAAAGAAGTTAAACCTAAAAACACCAAAAACATCTCTTTCTCCTCATCCAATTCTTTCCCTCTCATCTCTTACCTCCATAACATGTATAAAAATCATAAAAAGTGAAAAACTCCAAAAATATCCAAAAATACTTTATGTATTAAGTATATTCTTGTAAATATAAGCTTTATATTAAGTTATATATGTAAATAGATAAAATATGTATATAAACTGTACAAATAACTTATGTATATACTGTATTCTGTAAATTAAGTATTTAAAATAGATTATACTTCATATATCTTAATTATATAACTATTTATTAATTAAACTAACTTATATGTACTCTTAGACTATATAAATTAGTAAACATTATAAATAACAATATTAAGTTATAATATTGTATATACGTATTTATATGTAGATTATAAACATATTAAACCATGTACCTTAATTTAATTCTTTATATACAATAAATAATTAATTTATTAATTTAATAGTTAAGTTATTAGATTAAATTAAAATAAATTAGTAATTTAAAGTTAGAACTAAGTTAACTGATACTGTATATTTATACTAATGTATTTTAAGTAATTTAAGCTAATTTATATTGTATTATATTATTTAAACTTAATTTATAAACAAAACAGTTCAAAATCTACTATTTAAATGTAAATAAAATGGAAATCAAATCTGTAAAATATAATAAAAATGCTTATAAAATACTTTAATAAGTATACTAACTCTGTATAAGGTTAATTTGACCATATAATAAATAATTTATACGTAATTAAGAAACAAAACCTAAAATTAAGTATGTATAAACTGTATACTTTAGTTAATTTATTTATATAGTAAATATAATTAAAATTTCAAATTATTGTACAATTGTATAGTATTATATAAATACTTTATTTTCACATAATTTATTTTTAATATTTAATAAATTATGGCCCTCGAATCGAGGGCCAAAATTGCTTTAGCCGCTCTGCTGCTTGGAATTTCTGCGCTGCACTTGCGCCCAAATAGTCCTACATCGTGGGCAGGCAAGCGCGCACAGCGCCTTATTAAGAATTTGTTGCATAGGACGATCAGTCGTCACGGGCGCCGGGCGCCCGAGCAATCGATCATCCTATCTTACTGAGCATAACTGAGCATTTGTGTGGGGCCGAGGGCCTTGGTGTATGTGTGCGGGCTGTGAGGCTCACTGATCTGAGCATGTAAACACGTAATTAAGCGGTCTAATGACAAATTAGGGTGCACTTAGTAGAGGTCTAGTCCCACCTTCTAAATGCTGTGTATCCCTCGAAAAGCGTGCCCACAAATTAAACAAATTTTTGATTAATTAAGATAGGTAATGACAGTGGTTAATCACCTATGTATGTAATGCATAAGTGTCACTGAGAACTAACGCAGAATAAGATTAAGAAGGAGAAGAAAGGTAGAAGAGGAGTAAAGTAAAGAAAAGAGAGAGCGAGAATACAGATACGTATAAGTATAAAAGTAAAGATAGATTGAAAACTTGAATAAATAAAACTGTATAAAATAACTATAATGTATATATATATACCCGTAGTACAGCTATTTACATCTATATATAACTTCATACCTTTACTAACAAAATAAAATGTCACTGTATGTGAAATAACCGTTGCTACAGACCCTGGTTTCCCTCTTTTAGTTTGTATATAGCTTTTCCGGGGTCCAGTGACATTTGCATCTGTCACTATAGCTATTATATGTGTTACTGTATATGCCAGCATTGTAAGTTAAATTAGTATGCTATGTAATATGAGTTGGTAGTGTATATTTATGTAAGTATTAGTAATATAACTTATAAATAGATAATATAGAATATACCTATGTATTGTTTGATGCTTGTTTGTAATTAATTTTTGCAAGCATTTTGATTGATTCTTTGTACACAATTAAACCAAGTATTCATTCATTCATTCTTTGTTAAACATAAAATTTCTTTTTGGAATTAAAGGATAATTTTGGACTTAGAGAGTGATGTAAATCAATAACTGTCTCCCAGTGAACGACCTGGAATAAAACCAGTAAAAATTAGTTAACTAAATAATAATGGTAGTAATGATGGTCACAACCAGGGGCACGGGTTTGAAACGCCCGCTGCCCCCAATTTCTGCGCGATTTGAGGCACGTGCTAATTCGACAGCCCGATCGGTAGCGAACAGCGCAGATGGAGCCGTGCGGCGCAACGGATGCATGCGGAAGCTCACGCACACGATGACGCGGAGACGCACGCACCTCAGTAGCAATCCGCGAGCGCGCTCTTCGCAGGATTACAGTCGTCCGATCTTCGATCGGACGGCTTACAACGCGTGCGCGCGAATCAGGCGCGAAGAAGCACAGCGCCCCGTGAGCGACCGACAGGCAGGGGCCTTCACTGACGTTTTGGGAAGGGTTTTAGCGACGTCCCGGATGTCGCTAAAACCCTTTCTTCATTTGGAAAGCCCTTTTGCCTATATAAACCCCATCCAACCACCCATTCAAGGCATTCACTCCACTTGCAAGTGTTCTATCTCCATTCTAGCTACCTTTAAGCCCTTTTGTAATCACCGGAGATGATGAGCCGCTGACGGAGGCCCCTCCACCACCGTGGCTGCCTCGTCGTCCCCCCTCTCTCTCTCTTTCCTTCTTTTAAGCTTTACTTTACTTATGTTCAAGCATTTATCTAGTGTTGTAATTATGAACTAAAGTTGCATGTTAAATGAAGTTGTTTTCTATTCAATTGCTTGCTCTATTTTCTATTCAAGTTGCATGTTGCGAATGAAACAATTCTAACCCTAATCTCTCTCTTCTCTCTCTCTCTCACTCACTTTTCACCAACGACTTTTCGCAAGCAAAAACTCGTTATTTTCATGACATTAAGTGACAAGAGAAATCCGATTTTCATGCCTCCCTGAGATCAACACTCGGACTCACGTCTGTTTCATTATTTTAAAATCGACGTTGCGAACGCATGCTATAACGACACGCGTCATGTGCATGTCAGCCTGCATGGCCGTATCTGCAAGGGGAACGTACCTTCGCGAAGATCTCTCCTCAGACGACTGGAACTGCCTCCAGACGTCCGCTCCGTCATCTAGACGTCACTGCAGACGTCAGATTCTGGCAAAAACCTAGAACCAGAACCCGCTCCCGCTCACTCTCGCTGCGCACGGCCGCGGCTCGCCTCCTCGCCTACAGCTCCAGCTGCAGAGTGTCGGGGAGGACTCCCCCGACACACTCCTCCTCCCGCACGCGCCACTCCGGCTGTGCGCTCTCCGGCGAGCTCCCACACGAGCTTACGAGCTCACACTCCTCTCCTCACGCCGCTCCTCATCGCCGCTCTCACGCTCTCTTGTTCGCTCAAGCTCCTCTTGCTGGGGTGGAGAGGAAGAGAAGAAGGTGCTGGAGTGGGGAGAACGAGAGGGGAAGAGGGGTTTATAAAGATGTGGGTTAGGGTTCGCTGGAGGGGGGAAAGAGAGAGAAGAAGGGAAGAAAAAGAGAGGGTACTGTCTGCGCACAGCCCGCGCACAGACGCGAGCTCGTACCCAAAAATTTTAATTTCCAGACGTCTGGGAAGGTGTCCAGACGTCTGACCAGATGTCTGACCAACAGTCCAGACGTCTTAAAAGGCTCAGAATAGCACGGGTCTTTACACTACTTCAAACCCCACCCCGCTCTCCCTGTAAACGAGATGCCCCACCCGCTTGTTCTTGTTGAGGGTAGAGCCCCAGTCGAAGAGGCTCCACCCGTGATTGTTGATCCGCCCTCACAGAATCACCAAGAGAGTTTCACGAGGGCGCCAGAAGGGGCTCACCCCCGTCCAAAGAGCCGCACGTAGCCGTTCTTCGATTGCTTCGTCGGATACACGGAAGTTCGGCGACAGGACTCCACCTGAGGAGCGAACGAGTCACAACTGTTCCTCAATCCTCAATTCCCTCGAATGCAATCAAGGACAATGAAAGACCGTGAAATGAAGCCCACATTGACCCTCTATTTATAACCTCGCCCCTTGGGCCCCTGAGGGAGTTAATGTCATTTTACCCCCTGTGGCTCGCCAATTCCCAAGGAACCAAATCCCTCAGGATACAGCACTGATCCCACGGTAGTGTAATCGCACTTATAAAATCGCAGGGCAAGAACCCCACGCGTTATTACACATTGGGCATTCAAAAAGCCTTTCACGCCCCTCCAAAAAGATGCGACGCTTCGAGCCACAACCTCTCGTGGCAACAACGGTGTCTACCCCAGCGTCTCGAATAAGGCGAAACGTCGCCTCACAAGGACGGCACAGGCTTAGGCTAACACGCCCCACGATTACATTCTGCCGCCTCTTAAGGTCGGCACTGAGTCGAGTTAATACTCATCATGCCTACCTTCTGCCGTCTTTTAAGGCCGACAACGGCTCGGGCTCTCACGCCCATGCCCAAACTTGGTCGCCCCCTAAGGCCGGCGTAAGTTACAGCTTGTTAGCCCCAATCACCACTTCACAAACCCACCTCGAACTCGGGACAGGTCACCTCCTAAGGCCGACATAACCTCCATTAGCGCCACGTTCAAGCAACGTCGTCTCCTAAGGACATAACCTTGATCGGGCGATTTTTCGCCTGCAGAAATAATATGTATCAGAAAAATATGTCGTCGCAGTGAAATCTTGTGGTGGAAAATTCCCGAACAAAACTAATTATCAGTAAAACTAACCACGGTGGATTAGGTAGTATCCACAGGGAGGAACAGATCCCAATAAACTTGCAAAGGTTACTTAACCAGTTCATTATATCCGATGTTCCCTGCTTTAAAGGTTAGAATCTTCATGCATAACAATAGACAATTAAACCTAATCACAAGAATATCTATGCAAATTTCCCTAAATAAAATAATCCCTTAAATATTGATATAGTTACTGGGAAAGGCATATATGGTAAATTTTAATTGCCATCAAAACAGAGGACTTGCAGGGGGTGAACGACGCTCACGAAGGAGGGCTCGCCCGTCGGTAAGGTTGCACGTGAAGGTTCTCTGGAGCGAGGGAAACCTAGCAATAGTGGTGGCACGAACTGAAGCGATCGGAGACTGTCACCGGAGACAAGGACCTGCAACAGTTGGGTGCTGGCTGTGACAATGTGGTCACTTGTTGGCGGCGTGGGCGATGGAGGTTGGCTGGTGATGGCTACGCTATGGTTTCATCTTGAAGTCGCGATCAAGGAGAGAGCTGGGAGGACTTGCAGAGAGGAGAGGGTGCTGTTGTGGGTGTTTCTATTGCTGGAGAGGGAAAGTGAAGGAACTGACATGGCCTCTATTCCACAGGTGAGGGAAGGCGCAAAGCCTGTTGTCGCTCGTGAGGGATGGAGAGTGAGGGAGTGGCAATCGTGAGGGCACGGTGAGGCTGCAAGAAGAGGAGGATGGTGGCCAGTTGTTGCTGTGGTGGGGTGTGATGGTGGTGTTGGCTGTGCGTTCATGCTGAAGGTGAAATAAGGGAGAAGGAATGGCGAAGAAGGAGAAGAAGGGAAGAGGGCGCAATGTGTGGTGATGTGTGGTGGGAGGCCTTGTGCTATCACCACACAACCTTCGGTGAAGGTTAGAAGCATGCAAGCTCTAAGCACGATCCACAGTGCTCGCCATCTCCGCAGTGTTTGCCCAGGCCACGATGACGGTGGTGGAGGTGGTGACCCCTGAAGGGAAAAAGGAAGAGGTAGAGATGATCCCCCCCAAGGCCCAGGCGTGGTCGTTCTTTTTTTTAAAACAAAAAATCCTGCAGTTGAGAGAAAAGGGGAGGAGGTTGTTTCAACCGAGCATTTCAACTTTGATTTTTCCTATGCCAAATTTGAAGATACCTGCACATAAAATATATAAGTAATATGTCAATAAATGATCAATGGAGCATATGCATTGGGTTAAAAATACAGAAATGTCAAAATTCAAGTTTAATTAATATCCTAGTATAATGCACGTTCGAAATGTAATTCAATTTCCAACTTGAGTGTTCTTAAGCATAATTAGTAGTCCAATAAATTGGACTCATCACACAACCTCTCGTGGAAACAACGGTGTCTACCCCAGCATCTCGAATAAGGCAAAACGCCGCCTCACAAGGACGGCACGGGCTTAGGCTAACATGCCACACGCTTACATTCTGCCACCTCTTAAGGTCGGCACCGACTCGGGTTAATACGCCTCACGCCTACCTTCTACCATCTTTTAAGGCTGGCAATGGCTCGGGCTCTCACGCCCACGCCCAAACTTGGTCGCCCCCTAAGACCGGCGTAAGTTACGGCCCGTTAGCCCCAATCACCACTTCACAAACCCACCTCGAACTCGGGACAGGTCTCCTCCTAAGGCCGACATAACCTCCATTAGCGCCACGTTCAAGCAACGCCATCTCCTAAGGGAAACACAAACCTCGGCTCATACGCTCCTAACAAAGAACCTCTTCCAACCAATTGGAAGCAGGTGAAGGCCACTCAACTCCTCAATCATAAATGTTCCCGCCGCCGCAGTACAATCGAACGAACATTTGGGGGCATCACTTACCATGGAGTTTTAGCCATTCTCACTGCTCTCTCAGCAGTTCACACTAGCTAGAGAGTAGGGCCATACGATGAGGGGCAAAAAGTGCCATTGGATCCAAAACTCTGTACCCGACTCGGCAAAGGATCCAGCTACCTGAACTTAGGATATATAGGCGAAATTGACGTCCCATCTCGCCTGAGACCAGCTGGGTCCCAGTTAATACCAGCCCGGTCTGCTAGAAGATCTTACGCAGCCAGGGCAAAAGATACGAAATGATGGGCCTCACCACCTGCACCCTGACAGCTACCACATAGTTTGACAAATAGGGATACCAGAGCCTGTCAATGAGAGTTATTCCCATGTTATAAATAAAGAGGGAGTCCTTCGAGAGAGAGGGACTCCTCCCTGAGAGAGGGAGCAAGATCATGTAACATGTATCTAAAAAATTATAGTGCATAGTTGGGAGCATCATCCTCCCCACAGACGTACACCCTTTACGGTGGAACTGGGTCACCAAACCCCTGTTTTCCTTTGTGTTTGCTTGGTGATGGTCGATTTCTCCTCCTAAAGCGATGGATGCCAATGGCTAAGTAGCGTCTCCTACACTAATAAATCTTTTGGTAGGCCTTCTAAGGCCCATCACTCGGTGCCATTTAGTCTCCATTATTGAGGTGTGGCACTCCTTCATACTGGGCTAACTGCATGGCTTCTAGCGAGCTTTACCACTCAAGATCCTGACTAGCCAAGCAAGTCAGGCGAAAGGGGCAAGTTGGTTGTTTCGAGCAATTCTAGTGGAAAGGTGGGTTGATCACCTCAGAAGGGTCCAGTGGACAGCCCAAGAGGATGACAGTGTAACTTTATTGTCCTAAGTGATGATACGACCCTAGGGTTCTTACAATGGACTTGCATCACCTTGGCATCGGGTTAACCCATTCTTTGGGTAGGCATAACTTGTTGGGCCTTGTGGATTATGTGTATTGGATCTTACTTTTTTCTCCCCTCACTACAAATCAAGGGTGATGAGAATGAAATTAAACACCGATGGAGTCTAATGTTAAGCACATGGAACTAAAGATACCTCAGACTAAAAAGCTTGAGGAGATTAACTAGGGATCACCATAAGAAAATGGATAATTGCCTTCACATGTTTTTAATTTTTTTCCTTCTATTTTGATGCGATTGAAATCAAATTAAAAACTAAATTTGAAATGGCATTTGATTTGGAGAGATGAGAAGTAATTTTGATTAAAGCAAATATATTTTAAGCCAAAATTACAAACAAAACAAACATAGTTCAAGTTTAATCAGACCATACTTCGGAGGTTATTCCACTTCAATGGTATGACGAACTTAAACTGCGAATGAAACCATATATACATTTTCCCAATCCTAGATTAAGCTTAGCCAAATGGGGAAGAGCTTTTGCTCATCTAGACAAAGAGTGGCTAATTCGTGAGTGGAACCATTGCTCTCACTTGTTTTCTCTCTGCCTGCACTGCAAACTGGAGTTGAATTAACGTACGTTCATAGGAACTTCTGCTGATTACCTAATAAATTTTTGGATATTCATCGAATAATGCTTAAAGTTGGGAAACTATTGTTGATTAAAAGCACATTAGTCTATTTTAGATAGATATTTGGAAATTACTAAATTGGATTTTGATCTTAACATATATTGCAACATACATACATACATACATATACGTATATATAGCATCATCCTAAAGAAATCGCTCGAAGCATAAACGACGTAGATCATTAAACTATATATTCCCATTTCATTACCTCTGACATGAAAAATAAAAAGGAAAGGATATCACTTATATATACTTTATTGAATTATTGAGATTTTGCCACTTAAGAGGGAAAAATCAAATTTCGAAGTCCAAGTAATTAAGACATTCCAACCTGGTGGTGATGTCAAGTAATTAAGACATTCCAATTATCTAGTAGGTTGATTGACGAAAGTTTCAATCAACATGGGGGAAGAAGAAAAGAATTATGTTGTATTTTAGATTTTTCACTGAAGAGAGACCAAATCTTCAATTCAATGGTCGTGCTTCGAGGAAAGATCCAGTGAACTGAAGAGGAAGAAGAGAGAAGAGATGGTGATGCTTCGGGGAAAGATCCAGTGAACTGCTGGGTAAGGAAAAAGAAGCAGGAAGTTGAGACTGATAAGGTGGTTTACAGTGGAAGTTAAAAAAATAATTACTATTCTTGAGAAATAAAACCACGACCACGATTTAGATGACTTAGACGTATGGACCTGCAAAAAAGAAAAAAAAATTATATGAAAGAGGACATCGGGAGAGGGTGAGGGAGAATGGATGGGCATTGGGGGTGAGGACATGCGTCGGATGGAGGAGGTGGGTGAACATCGAACGCTGTTTTAGTATATAATTTAAGATAGATAGATAGACAGACGGTAGAGAATAGATGGATAGATATAGATATGATTAGGTGGACCTTTTCCTCGCGAAGGACTTTTCAACCCTTGTAAATCAGCGAAGACTCTCAATCGCAGCTTTTGGTGATCTGGAATCTCCCGAAATTTCAATGATCTAAAATCAGTGCGAATGCAATGAAATGCCACGGAATTGTCCCATTAATTTCCTGGTGATTTCACATATAACCTGGCAAACGCGTCCATACGGCTTTGATTTTGGTCCATTAATTAATATTCATATGATTAGGGTTTGCCCTACCGTGACGGAGCGAAGATATTTTTACTAGCATGAGCGCATGATGTTCGCAGATGTCACCAGTGATGTTGAAATATTCACATGAAATTTCACATGATGACGGGGTTGCGAATGTGTGGCTGGGTTAAGTTGCCTCAAAAAAAGAAACAAATATGGGTAGGTTAAGCATTGTTCCATTAAGGGTGAAAGAGTAACTGCACCAGGTTACTATCTCTTAACTTGAGTCAAAGTTATATTGAGTTAACCTCCACCAAACATGAGTTAAGTGATAAAACCTAGCTACCAAACACCCCCTTGGTGCGTAGGAATGGCTTTGATGGGAAAATTGTGCACATTTGCCCTTCTCTAGATTGGGGAGAAGGATTAGAAACGAAAAGATTTTTTTTATTTTTGAGAAAAAGAAAAGATCACTACCACAAGCAATAGTTGTCCAAATTTATTACATCAATACAAAATATTACATAGTAGAGAGCCATAAGCTCATACACGCATTTGCATCACAACAAATATTCTCCACCCAACATCTACCATTATTAAAAATATCATTTCTAGCCCTCCAAACAGCTCAAAAAATCACTGCCATAATGACCCGAGGCTTGGAAGAATTGTAGAGCTTACGCCACATATCATCCCACGTTGGTTGAGAATTGGAGAATATCCTACGCAAAACTTCATCAATCACCAGACAGGCACCCAACAAATGATGTATGTCGTCATCTCCAAAACCATAAAACAGGCAAGGAATAGGGTGCACTCCCATAATTTTGTGCCTAAAAGATCCTATCACAAGATCGTCTCTTCTTGCAAGCCACAAGAAGATTTGCACCTTCAATGGAATTTTAATTTTCCACAGGGCACCACACACATGTAGATGCACATCATCCTCCACACGAGGAAGCAACTAATGATAAGGCTTGGAAGGGGTATAGACTCCCTCCCTCCACGTCAATCCATCAGTACCAGTCTGGGGCCAAAAAGCCTCCAATGCTTCCAACATATGGCTAGACACCTTCGTCGTCCTGCATGCATAACAATTCCCTTGCACTGCCTTCCTCCACATCTCCAAATCTCCATCCCACCAATCCACCACTTTGGCATCCTTGTGCTCTACCCTACCATAAGATCGACGATACAAGTCTGAGAAAGCTCCCTGTCCACTCCAATTACCTTTCCAAAAACAAAAGATGCAACCATCACCCAACCTTGGGGAAAAGGAGGACAACTGGTTTAGGATCACCGTAGAAATAAAGCCCCAAAAAGGAGAAGGCAATGATGGATGGACCACACCATCCACCGTCTATTCCACATTGTACGAAACCCTGACCACCCTCTGCCAAAGATCATCCTCCCCTTTGAAAATAATGATAGCCCATTTCATCAGCAAAGAATCACCAAACTCTTGGAGGGATCACACCCCCAACCCACCATCCTTCTTCGGCTTGCAAATAGTCGTCCACTTAACGGGTTGTAGAAAATGACCCACATGACTAGCCCCCTTCTAGAAGAATCGTTTTCTCATCACCTCCATCTTCTTAATGACCGTGCCTGGTGACTTGAACATTGATGGTAACACCATCATCTACCATAACTAGCTCAAATTAGTAAGAATTAAGAGAAATGCTCCTGAATGGCCGCTTGAGGACAGTAATTCTATGTAGATCTGTTTTTAGAAGAGATCAACAAATTATGGTTAATTTTGCAGTTTTAATATCACATCATAAATGCAGAATAATCACGGGGCCACAAAGGGGTTAATTAAATGTCAAATGAGCTTTAAAGTCCAAAAAATGGGTCAACATGGACAGAAATGGGGTGTCACGCATTTCGAGAACCAAAACAGCACATAAAACCCTAATTCTCAACCTGCTTAAATTAAAGAGGTTCTGGACAAGATAAAATTTATATAAACCTTCTAAAATTTATAGGAAAAATATTCTAAGAGGTTTAGCACCCTTGGTTTGACAATCTGAACCTATTTTGACCTAAAATAGAGTTTCAAACGAGATTCTACCCTAATTTGGACTTATGTGCAAATTGCCCAGTCATAAGTGGTCAAAACTAAGATTCAACTTCATCATTAGATTCCTTAGGTCAAAATTACAATAGCACCAAAATTTGGACACAATTAGAGTTCATCTTGACCTAGTTTGCATTTCAGTCCCCAAAATCTCTATTTCTCATAATCTGACCCTTAACTTTCAAAAGTCTTGAATTTAGGCCCTTGGTTTCTCGTCTTCTTCACGTTTTAGTCCCTATCGCCATTGATAGGTCAACCGACCTATAAACGAGCTTCGACTTGATCAAAACCTCATCAAATCAACTCCAAATCCCACCAAATTTAGTGGGATTGGTGTTCACATTGCAGAAAATCATCGTATTAGCATCTTTGACCTTGATTCGTTGTAGAAAGCCCTAGCAAAGCTCACGAAATTCGTGGGTTCTTGATTCTAAATCGCAACCCAATTGAGCTTATTTCCTCAAATAGAGCTTAGTTTTGAGCTCTATAAAAGCTTCTGAAGGTCCCAGCGTTTGATTTAGCAAGGTTTTAGGCGTGAAACTCTTCTCCTTCTCCTTCCCTGACCTGCTATGACCTAGCTCCGACGAGCTCCTCGATCTCCCTTCGTCGCCCTCTGCCACGTACAATAGGCAGAGGAAACTTCTTCCAAAGCTTCTTCCGCCTCTTATCAGCCAAAGCGGAGGCTACCTACCCCTTCGTCGCCACCGCTTCTCACTACCGAAGCCTTCATCTCCTCTGGCCTTGGCCAATCAAAGACGGTGAGGAACTCCCTCCCTTTCATCCGTTAGCTAGGCATATCCTCTCTCTTTCTCTCGCGAGTGTCTCCCTATCCCTTTATCTTCTCAAATCAACCAACGATCGCCCCTCTCCCTCTCTATCTTCTCCACCTCCGACGTAGCTCCGACGAACTCGCCTCGCCGCTACACCTCACCAAACCACACACAATCACCTCCATTAGCTCCACCTCACCTCCACCTTCAAAAGCCCTCTACGAATTTCATTGTTCACCCTCTCAATAGCTCCATCGGACGACCCATCACACAGCCACCTTCTCCAACATCGTCCAACCACTACATCGCACTATTCATCAAACTGACACTGCCGTTGCACCCCTCACTTCACGGAGACACTGATGGACCTTCTAATTAGGGCTTAAAGCCCATATTCGTGGTTTCAGGTCTTCATCGGATCGACGCCGCCACCACCATCTTCTCTGGCTACGTTCACTCCACTTCAACCACCATCCACCCAGCTGTAGCATGCAATCAAAGTGGCTCCAGGTGCTAGAGCTTCCTAGGCTTTCAATCAAAGAGAGCAACAGCAACAACAACCTCAATTGCTCGAGACTACAAATGCTACTCGCGAAGGAAATGCGAAAAGGAGGAGCTCTTCCTTAGTCCCACATCGGGGACTTATGCACACACAACAGCGTATAAACTATTTTTGTGAACTCGACCCGTCACCCAAGACACGGGGGTCGGGTCTCCTTTCCCACAAGCCTCTCACACCTTGCCCGCGATACATGCCACACGGGTCTGGTGCCCTGCCCAGTACTCTAGAAACCCGATTACTTGATTAAGTACCCAGTTCTAAGATAAGAAGAAAATGTTTGAGGAGGTAGGGGTAGGTTTTGCACTATTCATACCTCGAAATTCGTGCCTTCATGCCTAACACTTAGCATCTCTGAGGCAAGCTTCTCTATGCTTGGCACCCTTGTGCCAATTTTGAGGTTTGATGAGATAAGGTGTCTAATGATCTCTCCCGACGTCTGATTGTGGCATTTGTTGAGATATTGTCAAGTTATTTAACATCTATGCTGACATGGATATTGGCATAAGTGGTTCTAACCACTGTTGAAAATTTTGATTGGTTGATACTTGGGATATATGCTTAATTTGAGAGATTACGTGGTGATTCAAATCACCATTCTTTTTAGATTCCTGACTTCTTTTTATCCCATTATTTCTTGAGACACATTTGCTATTATTGAATATCATTTGGAGTAGATTTTATTCATTGAATATCTCTCTTGTGTTTAATTGATTATACTCATTATTTCTATATTATGATTAGTGCTGTGAATTCCAATATCCTCCCCACGAACGACCTCAAACTCATTTTCTATTTTCAAGCACTTTATAAGTTTAAATGTTGTGGCATTTTTCTTAATCGTACTACAATGCGCTACTCTTAACATTCGACTTAAGCGCTTGCAACAAACCTCGAAAGGAAGAAAACTAGCATGGCAGAAAGAATAGAATTAATCAACACCAGTCGACCTCCCTTGGAAAGAAGTCTGCCACACCACCCAACTAGCCGCAAGGACATCTTCTCTAGGAGATCCTTTCAGTCTCGACTCCTCATCTTCTTAGATTACAATGGAAGACCCAAGCATCGAATGGGTAAAGACACCACTGGCAGTTGTAAAATCTGTGAAATTTCATTCTGTGCATGTACCATCTCCCCAAAACAGACCGGTGACGACTTAGCCCAATAATCTCGCCAAAGATAGCAACTTGTTAAGACTAGTGCTAGTTGAGCCCTTTAAGACGTCTGGAACTTGGGTCAGACGTCTGGTCAGACGTCTGGACACCTACCCAGACGTCTGAAAATCAAAAATTTCGTGTACGTCCTCTCATCTGCGCACGTGCTGCGCGCAGACGGTACGCGACCCCATTGTCTTCTCCCTCTCTCTCCTCTCGTCGATGCAAAAACCTAACCCAACACTCTATATAAACCCCCCTCCTCTCCCTCACACCACCCCACTCCCAGCCACCACCTTCCTCCACCCTCCAGCGAGAGCAGCCGAGTGACGGACGGCGGAGAGGAGCGTCGTGAGAGGAGAGGAGCAGCGTAAAAGGGAGAGGAGAGAAGGCTCGCGAGCTCGCGTAGGAGCTCGCCGGAGAGGACACGACCGGTCGGCGCGTGCGCGAGGCGGAGAGGTGCATTGGGGAGGTCCTCCCCAACAATGCTGCAGCCAGAGCAGCAGACGAGCGGGCACGGCGCGAGAAGGTGAAGGCTAGTTTCTGATTCTGGGTTTTTCCCAAAATCAGACGTCTGGATCAACGTCCATATGATGTAGACGACGTCTGGAGGAGGTTCCAGACGACTGAGAGGTAAGTTTCGCGACGTACACCTTCTTTGCAGATACGGCCATACAGGCCATTCCACCGAGGCACTATTTCGTACCATATTGAGGAGATTTTGTTGAACGCATGCAGGATTCACTTCGGGAAGGTGTGGGACACGTCATCCCACGCAGTTCAGACGTCTGTTAGAATACCTTTTATACTGTTCTGAGTAGTCTCTTGTGAATGATCCTTGTGATAGGACCTCATTCCGTTGCGGATTTGGGGTTTGCTGAGGCACGTGGACCTGCCGATCAAGCCTCCGTTACTCCTTGGTTTACTGGTAGAGTGGCTTCCCCTAGTTTAATTACAAACCTGAATGCATATGTGGAAATGAATGTTAGATCGTAGAGTATGGCATGAATCTTAGGACTAGAAACCTTGGAAAATTTGTATTGAATGTATGGATTGCAGTCTTGGATGAGTAGATAGAATGATAACAATTGCCTGTAAATGAATAACAGCTGCCTGTGAAATGTAAAGTACTTATGCTAGCAAACTGTTGCATGTAAATTCCTGTTATTTACGTTAAATGTCATAATATGAGCTGCATGTATATAAACTGGAAATGGAAGGGTGAATGTTGGAAACACGAGCTACTTGCGAATAAACCTGGAATGTAAACAATAAAGTTACATGTTACATGTGTAGAACCTGAGAAATGGAAATAGAAATGATGGAACCTGGTATGGCTTGGCCTGAGAAACATGAGCATGAACCCTACATGGAATAGATCTGGAAAATGCTTTAAGAAGTGTGCTTGCCCTTGAGTACGTGGTACCAAGGGAAGTACACGTTACCTCTTAGTGTAGAGGGGTGCTTGCCGCCTTTCGAGTTGAGACTCGGGGTGGGTTTGGCCACTTTGCACCGACTTGGTGGCCCTCGTGTACACTATACCGGGGAGAGCTACTAGTATAGGGAGAGGGTTAGCCACCCCATGAGGCCCGGGGTTCAGCTAGCCGCCCTACACCGACTTATTAGGCCCACTGGGCAAACCAGGGTAGTCAGGCGAAGGTGCGCAGACTGTGGAGGGGCGAGACCCTTTTTTGGTTACTGAGAGGGGCTAGACCCTTGTTACTGAGAGGGCTATGACCTATCCTGATTCCGTGCTGTGCTTTGGGCGCACCCATTAACGGAAATGACTAACCGCGTGCCAGTGCGGGGTAGCTACCCGTGCGTCTATCGCGCGTGCCGTAGTCACCGTTACGTCTGTCTGTGACCTTGGGGTGGTTGACTGGGTGTAGGACGACCACGGGGGACTCTCCCAGCCAGGAGAGCACCACGTGCTACTTCTACTCTTCGGAAAATATTGCAATCAAGATTGTTCCCACGAGGAACACTCGAGATCAAGAAAGAGACCTGATAAATAAACCAAGTGATGAAAGAAAGATAATTAGTTAAAGAAAGAAGGAAATTGAAAAACAACAGCTACCTGTCCACATTTACTATTTTAGCTAGTTGGTTGTCACTCTACTCAGCATTCACTGATTTCGTGTACTCATAACCTTTTTCAGGTCCAGGTGTTGAGCAGCCAGAGCACATGGCTGTAGAGGGTACTGGGCCTAGTAGAGTCCAGTAGTTGTAGCTTTCTGTTGTACTCCATTTCCTGTTGTAGTGAGTAGTTATTACACTTTTGTACTCTTTCATTGTGAACTTTATATTCCTGTACTCGTTTACTTTCCTACTGTTATGGTGATGTGTACTGTAGTAGTTTATTTCTTTACTGCTGTCATTTCGTTATTGTTAGTTGCTTGCATGGTGAATGTGATTTATTTTACTACTTTTTGGTTACTTTCTCGTTAGACGACTGGGTCTTGGGATTAGTCGAGTCGGTCCGGGTCTTGTGTCCTGTAGGGATTCGAGAACCGGGTCGTAACACAACTAGATACTTGATACACTCAACCTCCTTAGCCCCACCTTCTGTGAAGAAGATCGTGCCATTCGCATACTAAAGAATGGCCGTCAACTCCCTATTGCAAGTCAATGTGTAACCATGAAGCAGGCCCCCCTCGCACGCCTTAAAGGTAAGATGAGTGAGAGTATCCACGGCTAGAATAAACACTAAAGGCGCAAGTGGACACTCCTATTTCACCCCCTTCTGTGGTTGGATCACCAGCTAGTTGGTTTCCCATTTAGCAATGGGGAAAAAGATGAGGTGGTAATACATAAAAAGTATGATATTTTGTCAAAAAAAAAATCAGAAAAGATGGTTACATGGACTAATGAACTAATATATTTTATCACATTCAAATGGAGGAACCAAATATGTTCACTTACAATAGAGATTGCAAACCACATTCATAGTTGTATTTTAAAAATTAGATAATAACATTGTGGAATAAATTGTACTAGTTGTCATGTGATCATAGATGGGAATATTATTTTCAAAGATAGAGAGCCATAAGTCTGGAGTAATGGGTTGGGAAGCTTATCATGGAAGGAAAAAATAGTGTGATTGATCGAAGCGTACTTAAATGGGTCATGTTCGAATTTAGAATGGGAGTAGATTTATTCAAGTAAGTAATCACACAAAAAGTTTGATTACCTAGTTTCACCTTAAAGAGTCTATGTCTGGAGAAAGTATTGTTCCTCTCAAATTTCACTATCCTTTAACCGAAGTACAACAAATGAACTGTCTTCTCTCTTTATATGCACATGTCCTACACTGGGTAGAACACCTACTATTTATCAACAGAGGTAGTTATAGTGTCCTCTGGTGCAAATCAACAAACAGTTACATGGAATCGACTACCATAATGCCACATTCCCTTTAATAATAGGATCATTTATAATGAGATTGTGAGCTTAATGACTAATGATCGTCTCCCTGAGGTGGTTAAATGGATGAGGTCCTACCTAGACTCGAGATGGGCAAAAGTAAGCCGCATGCTTCGTCGATCAGGTAGACAAGTGGAGCAGACTATTCGCCAAGCTTACCAGGTGGACTATTTGAGTGCGTTTGTCATGTTCGTAGGGCGGCGATGTGCTGCCAACTTTCTCCTTTCAGAAAGGTAGTTTAGGAGGATGCAATCACTTGATAGAAATCAGACTGTGATCCACTAGGACTTCCTAGGCGAATCACACAATTATCCGCATAATAAAGATGTCCCGAAGACTCAACGTATTGAGCTCAAACCAGCCTTTGCTAGGTTTATTCTTGGACTTTCAATCTTAAAGAACCTTTTTATAAGTTAGGCTTAAATTAAGATTTTTCTTTTCTCATTAGCTATATAAAGAGATCTTCGTATGAGGGTGGGGACATGATCCCTAATGTCCCTCTGCCACTTAATGAAAGGGATTTGGAGGGTTAAGTGGATCATTTACTCATTAACAACTTTTTAACCTCTATAAATTTCCTGGCATTTGACTCGAAAATTGTCTTTGATAGTTTCCCGGAAATTTCACGTTCGCTTGGCAAATGCGTAGCAAAGACGTGTTAAGTTCATCTTAGTTCACCTTTTCCGGAGCTCAAGGCCCGCGGGGCATTCTTTAATCATCACGCCACCATTAACATCCGTCTAAGAAAGCACGCATTGAGCATCCCAAGGAAAGAGCAGCATCTGAAAATATGACCCGTGACTTCAACGACATAGATCTCAGCAATAAACCTCATGGCCTCCTTGGGAAGGTAAACCTCATGAACTTGGTCTTGTTTTGTTTTGTGTGTTATGTGTTTTTCTTTCTTTTGAATTAAAAAAGGTTAAGTACGGTAACCAAAGGACTTAATTGAACCCTGTTTTTCTTCTGAGTCCCAACTGAGAGGAAAATTGCATTAGCAAATAGTTATTGGAAGTGCGGAGGGGATTAGATTTGGATCTGGATGGAGAAATTGAAATGATTTGGCATTTGAGAATATTTGGTGTTAATTCTGGTCCAAGTTTTATGCGGTAGATAGCAGCTACAGGTTTTGCGCTGTTTGATTGCACGCTTGGACCAGAATTTTTCGATACTTGATTGTGATACGACAACTTACGTTGATGTTTGATTAATAAATAACACGGCAGAGCTCTACCTTGGCATAAATTAAGGCAACATTCGGATGAAAAGGTACTTCGGCTCCCCCGCACCCCCCATCAGCAAGCGTACTACAACCAACGTCCGTACGGAACTCCGTTCGATCTTTTAGGGCTGATTGGAGCCCTCCACCCTCAACCGCCTCTCACATGATCTTCCTCCCTCCCTTAGGATTCCCCCTTCGACGTTGAATTTGACATGCATGCGTGTTCGCCGTTGTTTCTCCTCCTCTTTGCGAGTGCTTCGGTTGGCAAGAACTCTGCCACCGTTGCTTGGCCAAGGACTTGGTGGTTGTGTTTCTTTAGCCACTTCTCGAGTGCAACGACGCTCGTCGCGGTTGGACGACATGGACAGGAGACGAGTGGGTACTCGACGTCCGTGGTAGCATAGTGCAACAGTAGGGTCCCTCGACAGTGGTGTCTGATCTGCAAGAGCGTAGGTGTAGAGGCTGAGGTTGGTGTCGACTGTCGGAGGCGTAGTCTCGTTTTGCATGCTGGTGCTTGTTGCAAGGATTGCGTGTTCTTGTTCCTTGTAGATGGTTTGGATCCTTTCTTTTTCTTATTTTTAATTTAGATTGTTTTATTGGGGATCACGGGTGACTCTAAACTTCTACATTTAGCATGATCTTTAAGTTTTATCTCGTTGGTACTTACCGTATCTATGAGCATAGAGTCATCCTCCTTTAAGAGATCATTCGATTCCCATCTTTAGGATATATATTTTTTCTTTATCCTTTTATTTATTATCTTGATATCTTCCTAGTTTTAACCTTCCCCCCACCCCCACCCCCACCCCCACCCCCCATTCTTCTCTCTTCCTTTCTTATATATCTTTTGTATCAAATAATTTCCCTTTGTTAACGAAAAATCTCCCTTTTAATTAAAAAAAAAATAGTGGATCTCTGCTGCGCCTTTGGCTTGTTCCACCATGAAAAATTATCCCACTCTTTATAGTCCCATAAAACAGATAGTGCATTAGTGTCAGGGGAAACGTCAGTGTCAAAGCATTTATATAGATATCATTCACACTACTATATTATCAATTTATATCATTGAAAAAATTAAATCATTTTTATATTTCCTACTCCATTACTTATAGTCGTTAAATTTATCGATTTTATATATAAATATATTAAATATATTTTTTACCTTTAAATTTTATTTATTTATTATTTTCACCTCCCCCCACCCCCCCTTTCCTCCACCTTTTTACTTCTCCTCACTTCACCTTTCTTCCTCCTCCGTCCATCTCCTTCACCCCCTCTCTCCAACCTCCTCCTCCTCCTCACCTCTAATCATCTCCTTCGCCCCTCTTTCTAACAATGTCGAGGTGAGGAGGTGGTTGAGGGTGGAGGGTCATAGTCAAGGGTGGAGGAGGAGGTCGAAAATGGAGGGGTGGTCGAAGATGGAAGGATGGTCTTGAGTGGTCGAAGGTGGAGGAGGTGACCGTAGGTGAAGGGGGGTCAGATCTCCCTCCTCCCTTCTCTTCGTCCTTAGCCTACCCATCACCCCTCCTCCCTTCAAATCTTCGTAATCCCTTGTCCCTCCTCCATCACTACCGGCGACCATTTAAGTAAAACAACACCCCACCCCCCACCCCTGCCCGTTCCTTCTCTTTTATCCCCATTTCCCATCTTTTGAAATGTTTTGTGAATGTTAATAGTTTTGAGTTTTTCAACAAAAATGGATGATGATCCTTTTGTTATCATCCTTTTGTGAAGCTTATTCCCTTTCCTCAATCCCTGTTCTTCACCTATTTGTCCTTTTCCTCTCCTTTCACGTCACAGTCTACAGAAGTTTCGATGGAGTTCCCTTGTACTATGAGTTATTTCGCAAATCCTATGTAAGAAGATTACAAACAAAAATATATACCAGGCACATCCCCCAATAGTAACGTAGACGCACCTCACCCGACAAACACTAACAAATAATTTATAAACACACCTCACATTTTATCTACAAATATAAAAACATTCCATGTACAAGCATACATTCCATATATTTCATAAATTCACGTCGTGGGATTCAGTCGTAACCTTACCGTAGCTGACACTGTTATCCTATTTTTTTTATATTTTTTAAGATGTGATTTAAAATTTGTAAACTTGAAGTAAAACTTTAACATGTAACAGTGTAAACACGATTTTAATCTATCTTTTTTTTTAATGTAAAAAATATGTTACAGGATCTATCACCGGTGAAATCAATAAATCACTTTGGTATAAATATAAAACACTTAAATCATCTTCGTAATCACTTTATACCTATGTAAAATTACTTTGTACCTTTAAAATAATTTTGCACAAGTGCAAAGTAAGATTACAGTGTAAAATAAGATTGCACTGATGCAATCTTACTTTGAACTACTTTACACCAGTGTAATCTTACTTTATACCGATGTAATTTTATTTTGCACAGGTGCAAAGTAAGATTGCACTGGTATAAAATTAAATTCCAAGTGTTACTTTATATATGAGAAGTGATTTTATAGTACTAAAGACTAAACCGTAAACCTTAGGGTGCAAAATCATCTTTTAAGTGAAAAATCACTTCTCATACGTGAAATCACTTTCCATAAACCTAAATCCTAAACTCATAGGTCAAAATAACTTTCCACATGTGCAAAATCACTTTGGACAAGTGAAACTACACTTCGAATAATTTATCACGGGTGCAAAATGATATTAACCAGTGCAATGACATCATAAAATAATTTATCACTGGTGTAAAGTAGTTTATCATTGGTACAAAGTTATTTATCACCTTGCATTTTTAATTAAAGTGGTGTGGTAATTTTTTTTAATATGATAGAGACCACTACGTAATACACCTTACGTGTTTTTATTTCTTTACATTAAATATCAATTATCAAATAAACTCATATTATCAACGATGTGTGAAATATAAAAATAACATCCCACATCACTTTTTCCTCCCACATCACTTTTTCCATCAAAACCTACATTTATCTACTTTTTAACTATATTTTATTCTTCGATACCGTAGTTGCTCTCCCTTCCACTTTTTTTTTTCCTTCCTTCTCCCACGATTCAGCAACTCTGCGCATTGGTCACTCTCTCCCTCTTATTTTTCCTTCTTTTTTTATTTTTTTATTTTATTTTCCTTACATGTTATTTATCATATACATTCATTTTAAATTTTATCTCCACCGTCAACCTTCTCATCCTATATTCTTTCATTAAAAATTAATATTAAATATATTTTTCGAATTTATAAAATAATACATGAATAAATTAGTTGTAATATAAATTCAATCTAAAGTATCAATTGAAATTTTAAATATATCAAATAATATATTTTATAACCACAATATATATAAATATTTTAATTTTCCATCATTTTTTTTCCCCATTAATCGTAACATGTGATGTATTTATCTGTGACATGCGATTTATTTTAATTTTTTATCGATATTTTTCTACCCACAAGTCATTTTTCTTTCCGCCGCCGTGAAGGGCACCGGGAGCCGCCAATTGCCTTCCCCTCAAGGGCTTGGTTAATATTATATGTTTAACTACTGGCTTCTAACAAGGCAAGGATGACGCTCTTAATTAATGTTCATTTAAATTAATCTTTGGCATTTGAAATGATTTGCTAATAGGCAATCGTACGGGATCCATATCCTATTATTTAAACCATCTTGACCTCGGTCTAGTTTATCTTTTGGGAGTGCCTCAACAGTCTCCTAAGGCTTTAGGAGCCTACCTTGGTTCCTCCTATTGTCAATTGGCTAACCCAATTCGTATTACATAGATTCTTAGTTTGATAAAATTATCGCACTTATTATCTCATTATTTATAATGGTCACGTCACCAAGTATGATTTGTAGAGGAAATTACACCTTTCATTTTTACATAGGTCACTTGGTGCAAGTACCTAAACCCGTTGGATGAATCCAAAGGGATCCATGACATCAAGGGATCCCTAGAAACTAGCTATAATAGCTTCCTAGTACCTAATTGTTGGCCAAAAATAAGACATGCATCTACCATAACAAAAAAACACATTTATATATATAAGAGAATCATGTATTATCAACCATAACAAGGAAAAATAAATCGTAACAAACAATTGAATACTAGAAAGAGGTGGTGGTGGCTCGGTGGAGGGGCGGCAAGAGAAGGGGGAGAAGGAGGGGTGGAGGAGGGCATGGCAACAGTGGAGGAGGGGCAACGAGGGAAGGGGGAGCAAGAAAGGAGGAGGGGTGGTGGAGGAGGAGGGTGCGATGAAGAGTGGAGAGGGAGGGGGAAGTAGGAGGGGAGGAGAAGGAAAGGTGATGAGGGCAAAGGAGGGTGTGACGAAGGTGTAGAGGAGGACATGGTGTGGGGAGGGGGAGCACGAGGAGGAGGAGGGGATGGGGGGAGGAGAACAAAGATGAGAAGTTATCTGAAAAGTGGAGGAGGTCGCTAGTAGTTTGGGGAGTTTGTTGGAGGAAGGAGTGGATGGAGGGAGAGAAAGGAGCGTTTTGGTTTCTAATGAGAGGGGTGTTCAAAGTCGAATGGCGCAATATCAACTTTTGGCAACGGTTATAAAGAAGATCATTGCCACAAGAATTCAAATAAATTATTTTCCAAAAATCTTACAACAAGAATGCTTTCTACTTGTTTTCTGCAACGGTTAACAAATAATCATGGTTAATAGTCCCTCTGAGAGATCTTCTTATCGGGACTAATGGCAACAGTTTTGTTCAACACTATCGCTAATAGAATTATTGGCAACGATTTAAGAACCATTGGAATTATTGGCAATGGTTCAAAAAATGTCTCCATTATTGCCTTTAAAAGGGCATCTTGCTATTGTCGACAGTCATTATTAGAACCATTACGGATAATTACTATTAGTGATAGTTTTGAAATTGTCGCAAAAGAACCATCACGAAAGCAACGTCTTCTGTCATGTGGGATTGAATAGGGGATACACCCATTATCGAATCATACTCAGCAAAATAAAGAGGTAGTACTTATGGTAGAACGGGCCAATCTGATCTTTCCTAATAAAGGAATAGATGGAACTACCATAAAATGACTTATTAGTAGATTCACAAATCGCTTTGAAATGGCTTATACGTCACATATGTTGGATCAAACGAAAACCATTTTAGTAGGAATTGACAATCTTTTAACCATCCCTTTGGAGAGATAGTCGGTCCAATATGCTAAACAACAAAGTCGGATTTTAGAGAAAAATATACACGTAGTAGAAGGAAGATATCAATCCATTGAGATATGGTTTACTCCAAGCGAATATTTGAGATGAGATGAATCCTCATTTTTTAATGATCAAATCCCTTGAATCCAATCCATTTCATGCCCTTTTTGGAAGAAACGTCATGTCAAGTACACTTGATAGGCATGAGAGGATTCATGTCAAACCTACCAGAACAAATGATTGATCTACTAATATATTAAATTGAGGCAAGTACGTTTACTGGATTTGAGTACCTACACAAAATCCTAAAAAATAACATGAGTGGTTATTGATCTCAGTAAATATCAAGGAGTGCTAGTAGGTCTTGTGAAGTTTACTCATGGAATCCAACCATTTGGATCCTAAGAACATCGTTTACGTGGAACTCTCTCTAAAAAGTAGTGGAAAATATACCTTATTCACATCCTGAAAATATCTACTTCAACATTTCCTTTCCCTCATGTCATCATGAGAGATCTTTCATTTGTAAACAAATGAATAAGCCATCACATATGCACCATTTTCAGGTACCCTTTCTCGAGGAGCTAAACAAAGTGGCCCCTCCAGAGAAGTTGGTAGAGCTTTACCATCCATACAGGAAGGATGGGATCACCAATTTTTACACACACCGCCCAACCGAGGTGATGACCATCACGATGGATCCTCGGAACCTGACTGGCCCCCGTGATGAGATCCACTTTGCAATGAAATATGATCGCATAAAACCTTCCCTCTCGGAGGCCATCACGCAGCTCTCCAAGGTAGACAACCGAATCAAAGAGTTCATAAAGCTCGACGAGAGACGCATCATGGTCAGCACCTCCGAGTACACCCTCCGCTTTCTCTCGGCATTGCATGGGTCCCGAGAAGCCTCCTATCGCCTTGGTCGCCTTCACAAGATCTTCAATTTCCACGATATTGTTGGTGATAAAACGGTTGATTACGGAGAGTTGCTTGAGATGGTGGAGGAGTTCACAAGGGAAGGCAACCCATTCAAGGTGCTAGAGCATGTGTCCAAGGGGCACCCTAGTCCAGATGAGATGCTCTTAAAGATAGACCAACTGAAGCGCAAGTATAACAAAGCCATTGCAGCAGAGAAGTTGAAAAGGACGATGACCACAATTGCCTTCAGCATCTCTATGGTTGGCTTCGCGATCCTCTCTGCAATAGTGGCACTACCATCGTTCGCACCGACCGTCATGATGGGTAAGGCTGCTGCCGATGCATGCGAGGCGTCTCGGAAGGCAAAGGAGGATGACCTTAAGGAGAAGAAGAAAGGAGTTGCCGAGGTCAAACATGTGTTTACATCGTGCAATATGGTCCAAGTGGATCATGGGTTGGCGTCCAGTGACTACGAGAAGCTCATGGAATTTGTAAAGCACGTAGGCGACAAGATTAAATCGGTGATGGATGAAAATGGGGGAGCAGCGAGAGGGGGCTTCAGTTCGAAAGAAGTGATGGATGTGGCTGAGAAGGCTGTAGAATTGAAAGAGAAAATAGATAAACTAAAAGATAGCAAGGAGCAGGTCAAAAGCTTGGCAACATCAACAGAGGCAAATGCCTCGGCGAATGAAGCCATGGAAGATCTCAAGAAGCAATTAAACATCTCCGAGGGATCCAAGAAGAGAGGCTTTCTCAAAAAATTATTTAGCAAGTAGTTATAAATGGCGTCGGTTAGCTGGAGTTTGCCTCTTCCCAATCATCCCTGTTTGTCTCTTCAAAACTAAGGCCATTTAAGTCAGTAGTGGTTTGGCCATTGCCTTGTATTTATAGATAGGAAAATTTTATGAATGAGTTACTTGAGTGTTTGCTTTTTAATTATTCACGTTATTGCTTTTGACATTGAATGCATTCTTAAGAGATTGTATTTATAACGAAAGATTCTCTACATGCTTGCTTGATTGAATGTAAATTTGGATTGATCGGAGGGAAGCTTCAATATGTTAAAATTGCTTTCAATGTAAATTTATTTGCAGATGAGAATAATGCATTTTTGTTAGAATTTGTTTTAGGTTTGATGCCATATGCATGATAGGAAAATGTTATTTACTCGAGTACAAGTAACCCACTTGGGCCGTTGGATGCCCACTGCAATGGTACTGGAAAGTGCATAGAATTCGAAAGTTTTGCCCTTCCAATAGAGCATGTACTCTCAAGAATCAAAACAATTTCTAGATTAAAATGTTACACCTTTTTGGCAAAACTTTGTACTTCTCAAGTAGATCTTTTCCCCTTCCTATGAGTGCAGCCTTCTTTTAATGCTTATTGTATATTTTGCTTATTACAATGTACATTACCAAAAAAATATATAGTTATCACTCTAAATCATAATCTTAGTGGCCGTTCCATTAGTTACTCTCATCCTAGCTCCCCCTCCCCTCAATCACCCGTCTTTTTGAATCAAATATCATTAATATTTTTTGTATTTGAATCAAATATCAATGGTGACTTTTGAAACATTATCGATGATTTTCAATTACCGATGAAAAGCATTAATAATTTCTTGGTCTTTTGCAAGTGATGATTTTCACCACGTGCATTGTAAAGAACATGTGACCTTTTACGTCACAATAACAAATATCACTGATGATATTCAAATGATTTGATGTATAAATTGGTTGGTAGGTTTCACCCAAGTGTAGAAAGTATGCACATAAGGGATACACATGGTGTAGTCCCCACTTCTATATTTTATTTTGCATTGTAAAATGCATTAGTATACATTTTGCCATTATTTATGGAAATGAGAGGAATAGGAACTTACATAAAAGGAATGGTTGTCTAACATTCTAAGAATGTTTTGGACTTTATCCAATGTAGTAAGACTGATCCAAATGCTTCTTTGATGTTTGAATTTTGATAGGAATTTAAAAACCTTGTTAATGATCACTAGATTCATAGTGATAGTCATTAGACTAAACCTTGCTAGCATAAAGTGCGAGGATGTTTGAAATCAAACTTCACTAGTTTTTGGATTGCTCTCGGCACTGTTTGTTTAGCAGAATTAATTTAGTAGGATAGAATTTTATCGGAGCAAGTTTGTGTCCCAATCTTCGAATTGCAGGGTTTTGGTATTTATTTTTTATAGGTGGCAATCACGGGATTAAAATGAGTAATCCTGCATTTGGCATAATTGTGGTGTTGAGACTCGTGGATATGAGAATCTACCAATGAATTCTTAGACTCCATCGGTGGATTCTGAAGACTCCACCCGTAGATTTTCAAAATCTACTGGTGGATTATGAGAATCCACCTATGGATTTTGAAGATTCCACTTGTTGATTATCAGAGTCTACCAATAGATTCCCAGCCTCCATGGTAGTACATCGGTGGTTTAACTTTTAAAATTGGAGAACCATAACTTTCATAGATATACTAGTATTTAACTGAAGTTGTTAATGATGATGAGTATTGAACACTACATAGGAAGAGTTACTTCTCTCATTTGTTTTGAGACTTACGAGGTGTACATGTTCTACTTAAACATTGATCCAGAGAGCTAAAATCGGAAAATGCAGAGAAATCGATCATTAATTAATATTAAGGAGGATAAGTCAAAAATTCCATAATACTAAATATTATTATTTGCATATCCCTTTAGGGCCCGTTTAAGTCACGAGATATCCCACGTCTTTGCAAGATATCCTGTATTTACGAAGGAAAATAAGTGAACCTATGTTTTACCTTAAACCTTAATTTCTTCAAACCCGAGTACGAGTGAGGAATGAATTATCCAATGCCCAAATCCCTTGCAATCCCAACTTTTTCCCACCTTTATTCACGTAAACACCCCCATAGAATTATCCTAGGTTACACATAAACACTAATATGGAATATCTCTTGTTTGCAGGTTTTTATACCATGGAATACATCCCGCAATGTAAAATAACCTTTAAAGTACTTTTCCTTTATGGAAGATCATCGATTCATGAGTCCGAATATCGATTTATATAATTTATTTTCTGAATTATTTTCTTCATCATCTTGACACGCTTCTAAACTCAAAGATCTCAAAGCAAACTATCATTAATGTCTTCAGGTAAATTACAACCTAAAAGTTTCCTTTCTAAGTTAAGACCTATGGATTAATTGGGAGAGATGGAAACCACTAGTGCAGGATTGTACGTGAGGTTAGATCATTCCTCTCAATGGTATTAAATAATATTAGAATTGTGCTTTTAATGCGATATTATGCTATTCTAAGATAAACTCTTTCAATCGAGGGACAAGTATCTGAATCCGCATGGAAATTTATCTCATTCAAAATTCCATCTACAAAAAATTAGAAAATATCCAACATCCGTCCATAATATCTATATTATTATTATAGATCATATAATAATATCCGATGAAATAATCGTAAAAAGCGGACTCGGTTTCGCAGTATCGGCGCCCGATTCCGCACTCTATCGCATCTCCCTCTCCCTCTCCCTCTCCCTCTCCCTCTCCCTCTCGCTCCCTCCCACCTTCGACGCACTTCCCCTGCAGCGCCCCCTCCTTTCCTCCTGTTCTGGTGCTGTCGACGTCCCTCTTGACGCCTCCGACCACATCGGCCCCATCGCGCCCAATTTCTCACTCTGTCACAACTCTCTTGCTCCCACTCGGTTGGCACTATAGCGACAATTACACCGACTGCTAGCATCGATTCAATGCTTTCCTCTCCTCTTCGCTTCGCTGTTTCCTTATTTATTTTTTTAAAAAAAAAAAAAATTCAAAGATTCCTCATCTGTGGTTTTCCTTGGTTTCCTCTTCACTCCCCTCCCTCCTCCTCCTTCGTCGAGATCGTCAGCATCACCATTCTCCTCTTCCCTCCCCTTCCACCTCCTTCGTCAGGAGCCTCAGAGCAGTCGGCATCGGCCTCTTCACCAACGCATGAGACTTCTGCGTCGCACCGTGCCGATGGTGGACCCCCACACCTTGGAGCTGGAGCCCGACGTGATGCCCCTGAGGTCCTCTCCGCGTCCGTCCCGGCGGCCCTCCGCGGCTGCACCACCGACCACATCCTCTTTGGGGCCACCATAAGGTCTACGGGTTGATGGTCTTCAGCTGTTGGTAAGGTTGGGGAGTTGTCTGCTGTTACCACAGGATCGCATCGTGGTGGTAGTAGAAATGGCATGTACTTGCCTTTTTCTGTTGGTTGTAGGAAGTTGGCATTTGGGTTTTGGCTTTGTGGGAGGGGAGTTGCTGTCCCTCCAATGGTGGCGTTGGTTTGTATTCTGTTCATCAGGTATTGCTTTACATGATTTGGAGGTTTGCAGGGCCTGATGATTGTCATTGTATAACTTGTGCTGGTGCAGTTTACTATGCTTGCAATGGATAGAGCATGTATGCTGTGGAGAAGTGTTTGGCACGGCTTTGGTCTCCTGCAATAATAACATGTTTAGTTGAAGCAAGAGTTGCTTCTAGCTATGAACTTCTTTCTAGTGTTTTAGTAGTTGGATGTCTTCCCAGTGATTCTCTGCGACCATCATTTCAAAGTTCTTCATCGCGCCGATGCTCTCCATGCAGGACTTGTGAGAAGGTCGTCCATCGGCGGGTGTTGCCATGAGATTTATAACTTGATTAATTAGTTATTTACTTAAGATTTTTTTGTTGCTGGGGGTTAACTAGCTAATGGGAGTGGGATTCCTTTGGTTCTGTGAGATAAGGTATATAGGCCAACTTTCAAGGTGGCTTGGGAACTATGGATACGATGCTACTAACTAAATGGGCTGTCCAGGTGATGGGAATGCATAAGGACATGGTATCCTCATTCTCGCATTGTTATGATTTAAGGTTCGTATAGCACAGATTGACGCGAATAAAGGAGGCCTCCCCTTTTTAGAAGGGTTTCATGTGATTTTGCTGTGTATAAAATGTCCCTTTAATGCAAGGTTGGGAAGTGGGGTATATTTTAGATTTTGCCTTCGTCATTGGGCTGTCAGTGATGGTGTATTGAAATGTTGACCCTTGGTGATGATTCCAACTTAACTTTGAGTTCCAATTGTGTTTTTCAAATAGCTTGATGCACCAAACCTAGGCCCCTTTACTTCTAAGATGTTAGATATTCGAAAGAAAAAGGTGAAAAGTCAGTTGGAATTGTTACCATTGACTTGCTTTTACAGATATAGAGATTTTTTATTGACAATGGGAGCAGTTTTGATTGGTATAAATTTTTTTTCCATTATTCTTATTTAGCTAGGGATACAACATGTTGCATCTTTCTTATTTACCCAATATGTTTCCTTTTGTACATACAGATTAAAATTTTTCCTTTTGACATATAAAAACACAACTTTTCTTTATTTCATATACCTATGCTGGTATTTTTAGGTACATAATTGATGTTGTCTCAAGAATTAACGAGAGAGGAGTTTGAAACTTAGTTGATGGTTGCTTCACCTTATGCAAATGGAAGTCTTCTGGGTTGAAAGGTAAGTCTCCTTTATTTATATGATTTGGACTTTCTTGAATAGAAGAATATTACTCCCTAAAAAAGTTAAGTTCATAACATTCTATTAAGACTTTTTGTGCTTACATGTTGATCGGTAAATGTGAAGATTTTTGCTCAACTTATTAGCAGTAGCCTCACTCTTTTCTCCTATGCTACACGCACTAGTTTTCACGATTTGATATTATAGGCCCTTTTTTCTTTTATTTTTAAAGTAAAGATCAATTTGAAGTAATTACTTTGTTTGGTTGAAGTTGCTAACCTAATTAGGACAACAACTTTTTTTTTAATCTATTTACCTCTTCTGAATTGTAACCTTATAAGCTTTAGGCAAGCCATCTTAGATGTCACATTTTAGTTCTGAATTGGGTTAAAGATTTCATATGGTTGACCCCTATATAACATGTGCAAGGGTTTTGGTATATAAATTATACTTCCACAACAATGCGTGGGTTAAAGTATTTTATGGGACTTTGGTGGCCCATGATAGAATCTATCATTCTAAACTAGGATCTGAAATTAACGAAGCTTGTGGTAACATATAAACTTTTGTCAGTAAAAGGATGTTCAAGAGAGTCCCTCTGGTTGCTGCATTATATAGAGATCCGATCTTTGTCTCTTGGCTTTAGATTCTATGTTTATTTAGATTGATGAGGAAGAAATATTGCTTCAATTTTTTGCTTTTACTTGATTGCCTCCAACTCCAAGTTTGAATGGCCTGCTTTTTCCAATTGATTGCAATGCTGCATTACTGGTGCCCACATGTTTAGTTGTATACCAGTCATTGCTTAAGCACACATAAACATGAAAATGCCACACATACTCTTTGGTGTTTTCAAAACAAATCATCTACATCTGGCAATTATGGTTGATGTTTAAAAATAGAATTCTTTAAATAGTGAATTTCATGTTACATCTATGCAATTATACTTGAATAAACTTTTATTCTAGGTTTTTTATGCATGTATTTGAGCACTAGTAAATGTATTTGACTAGTGTTCAGTGTTGCTTTCTCAATTTTCTGCAAAATGCACATGGATATCTTCGAGTTTTGCACATGATCAAATGCTCGATGTTATTCTCACTATCTATTTCCAACCAAGAATGATTTTTTCAAGCTCCCATCATATCATCATCGTCTATATTCTATTTTGTTTGGTACACTATGAAAGGATTTTGATATTACCCTTATGCAAATTTCCTGTAGCCTCCCTTTCTAGACAAAAAGAGAATTGATCATTTAATATTACCATGATTTGCATTTCCTTACTAATGCCAAATTTATTGATTCTTGAAATTATATTATTCCTTGTAAGTTACAATCTGATAATATTTTAATTGATCTTTTCGTGTAGACAAGTGCATTAAAAAGTGATGCTTTTTACCATGATATTCATTTTCAACTTGGGTGGTAGTCGATCTCAAAGTTCATATACAATTATTATATGCTTCTACAATGTATATGTGTTATTGTAGAATTTTATTTTATTATGTATACCACATGGTTGATATATGTACAACGAACACACTATTTTCTTTTCTTTATATTATATTTCATACAAAAATTTTTTCCTCTTAAATTTCCAAAAATATCCACATATAATTATTTTCTTTTTTCGATGTAACGCACGAGCAAAACACTAGTTCATATTAATTCCTTGGTAAAGCATGAAACTGTCTAACTTTATTTTCTTATTAAGGTATCAAATCAAAATCTGTGGAGAGGATGGGATTTAGAACCTAGTCACTATCATGATTTCAATATTACCTGTCAAATTATTACGTAATTTTTAGTTGGATTTTTGGTATTAATGCTGCATGTAGTATCAATTTAAGGGCTTTATCTCATTCATAATTATTTGGGAATATTAATATAGATGGGTTTTCCCTTGATATGGTTCTTGATTTTTTCCCCTTAAATGAGTAATGGGTAGCATGTTTTATTGTTGGTGTTAGCCTTGCCTTACAAAACACATAGTACATATGCTCAATTACCTCAGTTATGGTTACTCATGAATCAAGATCCTAATCCAATATATAATTAAAGTGCATTGCATGTGTAAGTTTGGTTGGTTGTTAGAATTGTACATATGCTCATTTTTGGTGTGGGATGGATCGTTGATTTTTCATTTTTCGAAGGTTAATCATATGTATCGCTATAGAACTATTTACACTACCGTACAATCAATTATTTCCAATAGTGTATTGGTTTAAATGGGAACAATGAATGTTTAGTATTATAAAATAAAAAAGGAAGAATAAATAATAATTTTAGTATTATAAGTTCAAAAAGAAAGAATAACCAAGAATCCTCTATGAACATTTTTCATGATGGACTATGAAGATGACCGCAGCTTCTTGAGTGGCCAGAGATGGTATTGATTATCTATTGGCTCAAAGATAAATTGGATAATCATGGAAGTATAAGCGACGAGTGAGAAAACTTTGCTCTCAAAACATAGGTCTGTGAGCCTGTTAAAAATGGGTCCAAGCTCAAGAGGCCGACAACTTAACAAGCTCCAATAACCCTAGGCCAGATCCACCTAAGGGTCCAATAGAAAGGCCTACTAGGATCTGGCAAACAATGCTTAGACAACCTTCACGGATCTGTCACAGGAACTTAACTAAGCCTCAGGTGGATCGACCCAACAAAAGCCTGCCACCTGTGTGGGCAATCAATGGCTCTAAGCGTGACCCACCAAGTGCAACGAACTGTGACCACCATAACAAGTTTCCTTGAAATTTCCATAGCAAATCAAATAAGGAAAGTTTGAATGGTGGTGAATCAAAGAGGAAATCCAGAATGATTGACAAGCAACTCCATTACGAAATCCTCCATTACTTACCTCTCTTATATTTCTAATTAGGAGAACAAAATCCTAATGAAATTGAGAATGATGTAACATATAAAAAAGGGGCCATTAGCATTGTGCTTGGCATTCTACCATCTAATACTATTTGTAAATTATTGAGGATTAGATTTCCTTCCTAAGCATAGTAGAACAGGTAACTGATTTCCTTGTTGCTAAGTGATTGTTTTCTTTTTCATGCGATCTCTTACAATTGGGCACCACGTACTCAATCAATAAGCTACCTCTCTCTAATGTTTTATTTAGTCACAAGACTAACCATTGTAGAAGCATGCACCACTTGTTTTGAACGATTGATTAGGAGTAAGTTCTATTGTGGTTCAAGGAGGATTTTTTTTCTTTGCATGGGATCCTGTCTGCTATATCTTTTCCCTGAATGCACTTCCATTGTTCTCCTTTCTGCAATCCTCTATAAATAAAGAAGAATGGCTATGGGATAAAAATAAGTTCAGTTCTCCCTTTCAACAAGCATCAATTAAGTTAATACTAGACGATGGAGTTGATGACTTAGGTTGCTTTCAATGAAAGGTTTATGGAAGTGGAGGTAAAAAGGCAAGTAAATCAACAACTAAAAGACATGACAGAAACAGCGAGGAGGAAACCCATAGTGGCAGATATAAAGGACCTTTTCTAAGACAACCTATCTAAAGCCAATCAAAAAAAGAAAAAAGAAAAGAAGAATTCCAATCTAAAACCAATCATGCCCCGGTGAACCCAAGTAATTACCTGTAATTAAAAGCTACTAGATATAATTGACTAGAACATTATCATTTATATGGGACCCAGATGTTGATTGGCGTGAGAGAGATCTAATAAGTGAAAAGTTGAAGCTCGGTGCAAGGATGGCTCACTATTAGTTAGCATCATTGTGTGAATCCTGAAGAAACTTGCATGCATGGTGTCCATTTCAACGAACCAATCCACAAAAATCAGCACAACATTTTGACTGCATAACTTAGATATGAAATCAGCAAACCATTTCCATGGAAACGTAAATAAATACATCCCACTGTTTTGAAAAGTGATTGTACATATATTTTGCTTTTAGGAACAATTATTTTTGATAAAAAGAAAAAAGAAAAAAAAATCAATCACAATGACCAATTCTATGCTAGGAAACTTGGCACAATTCTTCATCGAGGAGCATTGTTTCGCCACCCTCATTGAACCTACCATAACGTAATTTAATTTCATATACTTCATGTTGGCAACGTAATCCCAACAAAATATTTCAGAGACCATTCAACGACTGTCTGGGGATCGAGTCACTTCTAGATCATTATTTAATTGGAGCCTTCCTCTCTGAGTCTAACTGGATTCGTAGGTATAAAAATGATCCATTCGAGTAATTATTAAACAAACGATCACACAAGAAAATATAAGGTTGGTTTGCTTACTCAGTTTCAATTTTTTTTAAGAAATTATTTGCTTTGTGAGATAAATTTTGAAGGTGATGAAATAGAAGGATAAATTGATTTTAATGTTTAGGAGATGTATGTATTAAATTATAGGATAAATAAGGATGTTTGGAGAGATAAATGAGGTTGATGTATCACAAGAGAAGAGATAAATTTATCCTACTTCTCACGTGGAATAAATTTATCTTAAATTTTAAAATTTTCCTACATGATAACTTTATCTTAAAATTAAACTCATAAAAATATAAAATAAGTTATTATATTCCCCCAAACAAACAACACCTTCAGAGTATACATCAAGAAAAGGAATATAAACCCTAGAAATTTTATACTAAACAAAGAAGAAAATAAAAAATACAGGAGTGCTCTCTCTCCTTTTGCTCACATGCCCCCATACACGAGCTGTGATTCTCTTATATAGTAAAACTCCCTCATATTGTGGGCAAATTGTAGCACACATTCGTCGAGAATTGTGCTGGTGGAGTACCAGATGACACAGAAGCTACCGAATATGATTATCCAGCTATTCTACTGACTTTGTATTTGATTTAAATATTTAACTATCCAACTATCTTTTTATTTGGACTTGTCAGGTTAGATCGATTAGCTTAGTCATGCCCTTTTAATTAAGGTCAAATCTATCTGATTTTTGCCGCTCGAACAGATCTTTAGTTCTTAGACTTTGACCTTGTGTCATTTCATCCGTAATTGACTTTTCCTCAAGCCTTTATAAGTCCTTTTTTTCTGCATAGGACTCATATGAGAATTTTCGTTTCCTCGTCACCCCACAATCCTTACCTTTGCAGAATATATGAATAATCGTATCGCTAGGTTCATTTTAAGGTTCTTTTGTCGGTGGTATTAACTTAGAACCTAAGTTAATAGTTATCTTAAATTTTTACTTAATTTAAATATAAATATTATATCAATACATCAATGATTATTTACTCTCATTTTTGTTATTAAAAAATATTTATTATGTCATTCATTTTTATTTTTAATAATAAATAAATATCTATTAACATTTTTATTCTTATTTATATTATTAAATAAATATCTACCCATACCACGTGCATACATTAATTATTTAAATCTTATTTTTATTCTACCACCCAATCAAATCTAATTTACACTCATCTATTCTTAATCAATCATACGGTACTTTATCCCGCCTGCTAACGCACTACATGGAGTTTGGCAAAAAAAAAAAAAAAAAGCAAAGCTGAAAAGATTCTTTTATTTTACACTTCACGAAAGATCACACCAACAACATCAAAAACCAACGATTAAGATTTACTTCCCTTTGCTCTCTCGTGCTGCACACGTTTCAGCGTACAGCACAACCCAATTGTTCAGCACCCACAAGACGCTGCCGGCGATACCCACTCCCACCACCACAACCCAAGAGAGGGTCAGCCACCAAGGGATCACCCCATTGGCCTTTCCACCCACGTAGAAAGCACCCATCCTGCAGAAGAACACCGGTGCCGCAACTCCCCTCGCGACGGTGTAGAAGGCATAGAACGGAGGAGCCAACGATCGGTGCACCCTCGCCGCGAGTGGGTCCTCGGCCTTCCTGATCCCAGAGAGCACCCACGCGTTCTGGCAGGCGCTGGTGATCTCCGCCAGGAACAGGAGGACGCACACCGACGCGGCGCCGCGGAGGGCGACGTAACGGCACGTCAGCATGACGAAGAGGGTGGCGAGGTGGTGGGCGATGAAGAGGTGGTCGTCGGGGAAGAACACGAGGTAGTGGAGGACGTCGACGACGAAATAGGCGCTGCTGAAGTCCATGACCAGATTGTGGAACGGCGTGTTGGGGGAGGAGAGGGTTTGGCGTGGCTGGAAGAGGGGGGTGGAGCAGAGGGCCAAGATGGTGGCCGGTGTTCCGTGGGCCAAGGAGATGATGCAGCTCGACGCCTCGGGGCGGCGCCTCGCGGTCCAGTTGCGGAACAGCACGTGGTAGGCGAAGAGGTAGAGGGAAAAGAAGAGGGAGGTGAAGAGTGGGAGGAGGGGGACGGCACCACTGGAGTTGTTCACGAACTCCATCACCATCGGTGGAGTTCAAAGGGCCGGGGGTGATTGAGATCTGGGAATTGGTCCAGAAACTCAACCTGCTGTTTGCTGTTGATCTTTTTGTTAGACTCTGTGAAATTAATTCAGTTTGTTTTCTCTCCGATCGTACGATCGACTACTGATTGCCAACCTGCAGGTGTTAAGAAAGGAAGACAATGAGAAAATTAACCACTTGCCAAAATCAAGAGTTTGCTGGGAAGATATATGTTTATGAAGCAAATATATGTCACTGGTTGGCTGGCGCATGCAATTAGTGCCATGTGCAACATAGAAAATATATATATATATATATATATATATATATATATATATATATATATATATATATATATAATATGTGACATATTTTTTACAATGTACGGATGTGATGTATGTAGTTCCAACGGTATGTCTGCTATTTAATATGCAAAGAAATTTTAAGAATAATGTAAGTTCTCTCACCACCGCTTTGCCAGTCGTTGGGTTCAGAGGTGCTTTTTTACCTTGAAGTAAAATATATCAGTATAAAATAATTTTAAAGTATATCAAAATAATTTTAACGGTAAAATGATTTTAAAGTTAATTTTGATAATTTTATATTGATACAAGATCGTGGATTTTGATATTGCATGGATACGAAATTATTTTGTATATTTTTTATTTAAAAATGATGATAATCTTTTTTAGCGATGAAGAATCTTAATATGTAACAATACTTATATTATTATTTTATATTTTAAAAAAAAAAATAACGTAAGCGTTACTTCTGAATTTATTTTTTTAATTACCCGACCTTCCGCTGGTCGCCTTTTACATTTTGTGCCCTCACCCTGCCATGTAATATACATATATATACATGTGGAGCAAAGATTTCAGGGGACAACAACGGTAATAAAATAACAATTGCATATTGATCCAAAATTGTGGAACACAAAATTAGTAATGGCCAATTAATTACTCCAACATCGATCGGATCTTTAAAAACATCGTTGCACCATGATGATCAAGCGGCCTTTCTGCAGCTACATACATCAGAAAACTTGGGTCTTGACAGCCAAATTAACAACGGCCATCACACCCGTCAACTCATATAAGCGTCTCTCATGTAAATATCACCCGAATCCCATGAGAAAAATTTCTACCTCACCCGAAAAAAATTAAAAAACTGCTTTTTGCGTCGCCATGCATAAGATCTTTCCACGGCAGAAATTTTTACAAGCCAAATTCAAGGTGGTTCGATACCAGAAGGTTTACTTCCGAAACTCTGGGCTACTTCTCGATCACTTGCCCCATTATTTGGAGGGCCTTACCACAAACTCTACGCGAACCTTGAGATGATATGTTTAGCGACAAGAAAGACCCAAAACTAGAGATTGGAATAAAGATCGACCACCAATTAATGGATTGTGAAGACCGAGAGGGAGGAGAAATGTCACCTTTTGCTGCGTGGCAGTGTGCGGTTTAAGGTTTGGAGAACCTCAGGAGAAGCGCGAAGGGGACGAGGAGGGGTAGGAGTCGCGTTGTTGGCGTGAAGAGAAAGGGGAGAGAGAGAGATTTGAATGTGGAGTTTGTGTTGAGGTGTTCCTCGGGAACATCATGAGGTCCTTGTTAGTAAGGAGGCGTACAACGTGCATGCACGAAAGATGGATAATTTGCTTTAACTGCCTTGAACTTTTACTTGATTTCAAACTTCAAAGCATGTTAATAGCAATAAGTAACTACTAATCAACTCGTCCAACTGGTTAACGTGGTAGGTACCTAACAATTGAGATTGGATGACAATTTCGGGATTGATTGTGAGAATAATTTTAATGGTAACCCAGTTGATTTTTGATATTGAGAAATTGCACGAGATTTAATTTTCCTTTCCTTTCTCACGGGGGAAAATGTTACGGTTAAAGTGCGCCTTAGGGTACAAAGTGTGGACTGCAGACCGCTGGGAAGGTATATTCACCGGCGAGATTCGAGGACAACTGCTCAACCCTACTTTGAATCGGGCCCATTGGTTTGCGGATCAACGCACCAGATGTGACGGTCATCCGGACTTTGAAAGCATCCGTTTACCAGACATCTCCTGGAAACGATATCATGCGTGATCAGATTTCCAAAGCTACCTCTTCATTAACTCAGGCCCATTTGGTGTGTGAGTACAAAGAAAACTGTAAAAGGTGATATGATTTACGATCATCTTGCGTTTCTTCTCGTCATCGCTCAAAATAATTATTATTACTTTTAAGCTAAAAATGGATAGATGTAAAATAATTTTTCATAATTATAAAATCAAAATTTTTGAACATAATTATTTTACATCAAGATGCGATGTAAAATAATCAAAATCAATTATTTTATATCGATATAAAATTATCTTTAAAATTATTTTATATAGATGTAAAATTATAGGATATAAGTCAAAGAATTATTTTGTAATAATACATCTTAATTCAAAATCAAAAAATGTTCCTGCATACTCACTAACATACAAAGTAATGGTAACTTTTTCAAGTGAATTGAGATTTAATACCATGTAACATAACATATGTTAAACACCAATTATGCAATAAAAATCACAATTGTCATGTCCATACATCACAAAACACGCCACATTTTGAGTGTTTATACATTTTAGCCCCACATATGATCTTAAAGTAACGATCGAATTTGATTTGGCAACGAAGGAAATTGATATAATATCATTGAAGGAGTTAATTAAGACATGACTTATTCTACGGGAGACGCCAATGTTTTCAGGTAAGTCAAAACAACGATTTATGATAATATGTAGTTCGAGAGAATTTAAGTGCCAACAGGTGTCTCTGGCTACCTTCCTTTTTGATAATATCCTAATCCCCTAAAGAGCTTATTCTTTCCATTTTTTTTTTTTTCATGCATGGATAGGAAAGCATATTATTAACCATCCAAAAAAGGATAGTCAATTGATATCCTATTGCTCCTTAGAAGTATCAACACCAAGCAGAGGAAACAGGAATAAGTTTAGGAATGATGCGACACTGCAACATATCACTGATTAATTAAAAGGTAAAAATGTGTTCGAAGAGTCCTCCATGGGCCTTCTGCACAGGTTTCTAGGACACGTCCACAGTCATGCTTTTCTTTTCCTTTTCTTTCCTGTGGAGCATTATTATCTCAGGTCTCACCAAAGACAACATAAAGGGTTGGATCACAACATCCAATATAAGGATTAACAAACAAGAAAAGAAAAAAAATAAAATCTTAGAAACTTAACAATACGAGGCTTATATCCATTTCTTGCCTGGATAATTTGCAAACAAGAGGAACTATGACAACTCAACACATGGCCTATATCCACTTTTTTTGTCTGGATGATTCACAAATAAGAGGAACTAAGCCTGAAGTTCCTCTTGCTCCAAACACTGATAGCATATACTAAGGTTGAATTCTTTAAAATCAAAGTAAAATGGAATTCGCTGTCGTAATGGACTTCTTCCCGATGCTTGTCAACTCTCTAGGAGAATCCTGATGGTGATAGGTTTGTTGAAATCCCTCTTGGAAAGAAGAAGGGCAGAAAATAAGGAGATGGCAATAAAAGAAAGGAGGAAGGAAGAGAACCCTGAGTGGCATGAAGAAGATAGCATTACTTTAGGGAGGGCTTGGCTTCTGTCAAAAATGGACAGAGGTTGATTGATGTTTAGGTTAGTTACAAATCAAACCCATTAAAGTATACCTATGCTGTTGATATGAGGTTCTAATAAAAAGGATGATGTATGTTTTGATATGAAATGTTCCTTTTTAACATTCAATCTTTGAATAACTGGTCCATTATCTTTTAGGGTTAGTTTAGATATATTGATAGATTTTATAAAATAACTTTTTTATAAATTGGTTATCCTCCATTTTTGTTTGAAAATCATAAAGATTATCTTAATGGGTTAACCTATGATTGTTTGGAAAGTCTCTAAGTTAATTTACAAAAATACATGAGATAATCCACAAAAATAACTTATCCTACATCAACCCAGAATAACTTATCCCAAGATAAATCCTCTTATCCCAAGTCAAAATATCCTTCTCACCAACCAAGCTTAACCCTTGTTTAGATAGATTATCCTCCTTACCAAATTAAGCCTCAGGCCTTGTTTATCTTGGGGGATAGCCCCTCTTTTTGGACCTCTTCCCTTGTTTACCTTATGTGTTAAGTTAGTCCCCTTTTGGCTTCACAATCAGGTTATTTCAACCCCTGATACTTGGCGGGTTATTTCGACCCCCCACTTAACATCGATTCAGCCCTCTGTCCCAAGTTGCAAACCCAGGTTAGGTTATCTTTCATCAAAAGTAAGCACCTATAGGGGTTAACCCCCTATCAAAAGTAAACACAAACAAAAATTAACCCCCTATTTTCAATTTGGAAAACCCAAGTTAGCTAACCACAACGTAAACTACAACTTATGTATGAACTTCCACAAGCTTTGAAATTAAGCACATTGGCCAAGTGACTTTTCCTTTTTTGATTACCCAGAATACAAAGGGGGCAAAATGAGGGAAATTAGCCATTCCTATACGCCAATCTCCCAAGTGACCTGGGGATGAGACTCGAACCTACATCCCTCCCGCACCATTTAACCAATACCCTGATTGGTCAAATGACAATTTTGATCTTATTTTGTCTCAAGAGGACAACGTATGAAAAAGTGATAAAATACAAATAGAGGTCCTGATGTCAGCAGTGCAGTTTGCCTTCCCCTAAAATCCTCCCTTGAAGAACAAGGGGAATGTATGAGACACTTTTCATTCTCCCATTACATCAACTGTAAAATCAAAGGTCAACATTATTGTCGTGTCCTTTATATTGAAATCAGAGGCCAGGGAGCCATTGCCTTGGCTCATACTGATGAGAATTGGACCCTAATAAATCAATAACGAAATGCCGGTTTTCTTTATTGCAATTTATATTTTACTGCCCCAAAGCTAACCCAGTATAGAGATCCAAGCCCTCCAATTCGAGACCTAGCTATCAACTGGTCCATATTTTTGTTACGTTCATGCAGAAAAAATATCCATGCCAAAGCAAGTGGTAGTTTCAATTTGACCTGTATAAGACATGGAAAAACAAGCACACAAGCTGACATAGGATCATGCAAAATGCAAATAGACTCCTTCAGCCAGGTATCACCCTTTATTACATAAAAAGCACTAGGATACCTTTGTAAGCATACCAATCTAATAGAAGAGAAATATACACCCACGTCGAAATTTATTCAGGTAAAGCAAACCATGTGTTTGTAGTAGAGCTGGTCCAGATATTAAATTTACGACCTACTTCCATTTCTTGAATTTGCCTCCATGCTTCCCATGTTTACCATGCTTCCCATGCTTAAACTTACCTTTCTTAAACTTACCACCATGGTGTCCATGAGAACCGATGCCGTGCCCAGAAAAGGCCCCATGTGAACCATGCCCGCTATGCATCACGTGGTGGGCACCATACGCAGCTGCAGCTGCAGCGGCACCACCAGCCAGCATCGTCCCCATATGATGCCCATGTCCTGCATATGAAGACTCCAAATGAATCAACTTCGTAGGGAGAATGGGGGCCAAAAGGAGGAAACCACAAGGTTTCCAGGATCCATAGATTTCAACGATGGGATAAATGGAGAATTTCTGCTGAACTCATAAGAGGAAGATTTAGGAAAAAAGGCGAAAAGGGTGTCGAATCGAAAAAAGATAAATGATATAGAGTTGAAAGCCTGTGCTCCAGCCAGAAATGGCTGGAGATTGGATTGGAGAAGCACATTGCAGAGCCTCGGTACATTTGTTTCCTAAATGTATGTGGGAAAAATTAGTCGTGGATTTCAGAAAGAGTTAAAGTTATTCTTGTTCATCAATATTCTATTTGTAATTACATGTATTCATTAGTCGAAGGATCATATAGCACCATCATCAAATGGCAAAAGCATGAATAAACAATATAGAGTAACTCACACAAATAAGTCCGTGAAGTTACACGTAGATTTCAATCTATTCTTAGAATATCAAAATGCATCAACGTCAACCCTGATCTTTTAATTGTACTAATGGATCACAGCTTTCACAGCACACTCTAACAATGTTATTGTTTCCTAATGTTTGAAGTTGGTTTAAAACAACAGGTCACATTTTGAACATTTTGAAGTTGGTTAACACATATCTGGAGCACAAATATTAGCAAACGAAAGTGTTGTTAGATTGGGTACTCGAGAGGGAACTACATCCATAAGATCAGAAGATGAGGGGTGAATTGGTATGTTTTGAAGTCCAGACATAACATCGAAATCAAGGTGTAAATTCAGAGATTTTTATGTTACTCAAGAATATGTACCATGCTGAGGAGCAGGTTGACCAGGATAGCCCTGAGGAGGGTAACCCTGAGGAGGGTACCCTTGAGGAGGATATGCCCCCGGTTGAGGAGGGTACCCTTGAGCGGGGTAGGCCCCAGGCTGTGGAGGGTAAGCTTGAGGAGGATATGCTCCATGTTGTGGTGGGTAACCAGGTTGATGATGCCCAGCCAAAGTATGCCCTATCTGTGATAGAAATCCTCTGTCACTGGATTCTGATTCTTCCTTATCCTTCCCACCTCCCATCTTTGTTTGGAGTGGAGAACAAGAATTGAACAGCACGTGTCAGAAGAAAAGCATGGAATCAATTTGCTCATTTGCATTCAACAAAGTACAAGTGATTCAAAAAGTGATCATGCTATGACCTCTTTTCAGGATGGCAAATATTTTCATCAGTTTACAACAGCAAAGCAGGCGAAGGTCACACAATAAACTTGTTGTAAATCTCAATGCTAGTGGCCATGAGTTGTGATAAAAACTATGTTAATTTTTGTGGACAAAGAAAGAGGCCTGATCACTAATTTGCACTTCCTAACTTGTGATATGTAATTGTACGAAAGAGTTGCCATTTTGGGAGAAGTTGCACTAGAGGTTAGCTGACAACCTCGGGAAAAGAATTGCTATTCCCATTCCATATTGGAGTACTCTATATTCAGTTCTATTCCTAACTAGGCAGTTCTCCAACGAATGGAATGGGACAGAGAGACCTGATTGTTCATTCTGCATGGTATTTAAGCATCAAATATGAATGTATACCTTTAACACCCCCATTCCAAGTATCAAGCTTCCTAGAGTGTGCCTTTTGGTAGATCTCTCGGGCCACTTCTTTTAGTGCATTGGTCTCTCCCCGAAATCAAGCCTGGTTAGTTGGTTGGTCATGATTATTTGCTGCCATGGTATTAGAAAATCAACCATTCATACACTTTTCAATTATTGATTTAAAATTTTACAATATGAGTTGTTTTGTTTTTCGCTTCTCAAGTTAGGTGCTGGAAATAAGATTCATCACTTTCTATGATTTTCTTCAGCAATTGGAGTTCTGGATTTTTCTTTTTGAAAGAATTGAGTACAAAAGTACTTCATGTATTTTTCCTCAAAAAAAAAAAAAAAAGTAGTTCATGTATGTATGACTTGAAAAAGCCAATTTTCAGAATGATATTTTAAATATGAAATACATATGTTTGCTAAATCATCTCACATTATCATCAGTTAGCTCGGAATCTTTGCTTTTCCCTACAATATATTTGAATTTCTGCACTTGGATTCACAATTGGATCTACTTCTAGCTCACATTTTAATATTATTTCATCCATTCAAAACTTCAATATAAATTTTAAAAATCTCATGAGGAATAGGATGAGGTTGGATTCCCAAACAGTAATTACATACAAGCAGATCGCATTCAAAGGACAGGATCCACAAAATGCCCTTTGGTTGGAGTCCATGGGACTATCAGTTGGACTCGTGAAACCACCCTACTAGCCTAGGAAGGGTTATATTGCTAAAAAGACAACCTAGACCATCTTGCAAAGGGTCAAACAAGCGTATCAAAGGGTCGAACATGCTAGAAGCCTTTCAAAGGTCGAACATGCCTCTTGGGGGGTTGGCTAAGTCAAGAACAGACAAGTTATCCTGGAGGGGTTGGATGCCCTACTAAAAGGGTCAAAGACAGTCCAAAAGAACTGGGCATCCTGTCAATGAGCAGAGTGCCTTCCTGAGGGGTCTGATCAACCATGAAACCCCTGGAGGAGCCCTTTGGGATGAATTAATATTAAGGATATTCATTTGCAGGTCTTGTTTGGAGGGAGGCAAACCTACCATGGATTGAGGTCAATTCCTTTGCAGATTTCTGGAGATCTTTTGAGAGGGGAAGTATGAATGAGGCTAGTGTTTATCACTCTAGGGTGGAGAGGGCTGCTCCATCGACTAATCTATGGGCTTCATGGGAAGAGGGGAATGCGGCAATCTTCAAGGGAGAGAGATCTTATATTGAAAATGTTTTATTATTTGCTTGCTCTTCTTTGTTGGAGTGGGACATTTTGTAACTTATAATGTAATTTTGCCACGTCATCTAATAAAATTTTGGATGACAACCAACCTCGAATAGTCAACCTTTCCCCTCTCAAAAAACAGGATACTGCTTGGCATGAGCAATCCATCAAACGGTTGGAAAGCTCTCTTGATTTATCTTTTGACAGGTGGCTGAGCCCAAGCAATGCATGACTAATAGGGTACCAAATTCATCACCTGGACTGCTGTCATTGAACAACTTCTACATCAGCAAATCCTTAATAAAATAGGACCGATATAGGGACTAGGGGTTTCTGCTTTAGAAAGATCATACGATATCTTTGGAGAAACCCATGACTCCCAGGATCACATTCAACTGAATCTTGAATTTTGAGGATAAAGTAGTTAATCCTAAAGATAATCAAGGATTTGAGAGGATCTTTGTTTTCTAATTTTATCCCTAGATGTCTATATATTGAGAAGAATTTTTGTAGGGTGTGTGAAATCTCCCCCAGCAAAAGCAATCTTGTACTCTTATTTTTATGGTGCATCTAATTTGAAACACTGCCTAGGAGGTCCCATCTCAGTAAGGACACGAACTTAGTTAAAGTCCCAGGTTTCTATGTGCTTGCTTGGTTACATTCTTCCTCTCAAAATAATCTTTTGTGGGGGAAAAAGAACACTCCCTTAGGAAGAGTTCCTTGATAAGTTCTATGCACGAACCATGTTTTTTAGAACAAAAGAAGTACACATAAAATTGCATACCGCCAGGAAAGAAATCTTTACCCGCAAGCTAAAAAAGAAAATGCCAAGATCTACACAAGTTCAGGAACCTTTCTTAACTTTTTTTTTAAAGAGAGGAACCTTTTTCAAAGGTTAGTTTAAAACTAAATCCGATGCATACTTTAAAGCATCGTTTGACAACATCACAGAAAGAGATACAACCATATTTCAGGTTTCCTGCTAACCCATGCTAGCCATTAGGCGTGGATCTAAAACTACCATTAGGGTTCTTTTCTAGCAAAAGAAACCAAATAAGGTAAATTGCATTGACAGAATAAGGTATAAATGTGTCATCCTGTTGAATGATAAATGGATAGTTTGTGAAAATAAGTAAACAAGGTGCCGTGATTTTTGTTTTTTTTTTTTCTGTATGCCTCTTTCTTCGTAAAAATAATTGTGAAACTATAGTCCCATTTGATTTAACTTTAAGTTCTCCAATACCTCGAATTCCTAAATTGCCAGTCACAACAAAATCTAAATGATCTATCAAAGGAATAACAAATCTTAGATCCACTTGCAGTGTCTTTGTCAGAAGAAAAGTCAAGCACAAGCTGAGAAACAGTAAAGTCAATTTCCTTGAGAACACTTATACTTTCCAAAAGACAAAGAGGAACACCATACCTTTAGATAAGATTCTTATTCCTCCAACCACTTGCCCACGACTTTCATTATTCCCCCAAGAAAACAACTCAACTCCTCCATTATGCCAAATCTTCAATTACTGGCACTAGCGTTTTTGATATAGATGATGCATTTATTCCACCTTGAACATGCATAAATAACCCCAATATCTTTGTCCTGTTTTGATGGAAGCACATTAAATTCATAATTTAATTATCTCTGGATCTAGCTATCTTTGATTTATGATACATAGAGCTATGGATGTAGTATTCATTACTTATCCAATAAGATTATCGGCAAGCCATTTGCACAAACAACCGCATCTATGTTCTATCCAAATTTTATATGTAGGAGATCCAATGCCTCGTAATGATGTGTTGCAGATGGCATCAAGAATGTATGTTAGAGCCAACCCCTCTTCCTAAAATAATCACTATATTACAACTGTGTCAAATCTGTCTGCTTCTGATAATGTCTACTTCCCAGTACAATAACATATTTTCATATATTATCACTATGCAGCACGGATCGTCCAACTTTCTAATATTCAAGACAATAAGTAGGGCTTACGCTCAAGGCGTAAGCCTCAATTTTTAAATCGAAAATAAGAAAAAATGACACAAATATATATTGTTAAGGATTAATAATGAAAAAATAATATAAAGACACACTCATACTATTTTTGCTCTATCACAACATTTAAATATCCATTGCTAAATATTATTACTATACAGTACACAAACAATATTCACATATAAATTAATATAACAAGATTTAAATACACATAAGTATCACACAACATGTAAACTCTTCAAATAGCCAAATTACTAGTCACATAACAATACTAAAAAAATCAAAACAATAACATTTTTTTTTAGAGAATAATAATAATAAACATGTAACAACAAGATTTAAGTAAACAATGGCCACATAGCCTCTTAAAAAAATCAATTCAGTGATCACATAACATGTAAACTAACCACATAAAGCATTCAAACATACTTTAGCATAGCTTAACAGTAAAATAAATGTATAAGTAATAAGAGAAAATATAATGTGCAACTCATGTGAGGTCGAGATTATTACCAACAATAGTAAAAAGTGAGGTTGAAACTTGAAAGGGGAAGGGGGCAATGATAGGTAATGGAGGGGAAAATTTGATAAGGTGTGGTATGTAGGAGAGGTGACTAGAAACTGACGATACAGCAACAACCATCGATAATGGTAGTGGAGGAGTCTAAAGATTGACAATAACTTGCAACAGCTAAGGACGATAGGATTTTTAGGGCCTTAGAGATTATGGCCGTTGTTTGGGGTTGGGTGATGGGTATATGATTTTAGAAAAGAATTTATTTGTTTTATTAGATTATATGAAACTCACATGACCTTCAAATGTGAACTTTCAACTAAGGCTATAGCTTCAGTTCCACCTCACCACCTCAGCTCTACCTCAACAAACCGAGGCGCACGCCTTACAAGTACCTCAAGACTAGTTTTTTAAAACCATGGTACCACCCTCTTATCGGAACTTGTTTCAACACACAAGCTCCTTTTGAGTGTCCATGCTCCATAGCTTCAACCTAAACAAGATCCACGACTCTTTTTATGTCACACAAACTAAAAGTCTAAAAGAAACAGTATGCTCAATCCCAAACTAAAGCAAGGTTAAACAGAAACACACAGATCGTGACCCAAATGATATTGTGGCAAGTCATAAATGGTGATCAGGACCCCAAACCACAAAGATGCTGCACCTATTTTTGTCCACTGAGCTATCCTATATTAAGGAGCCCTGCAACCACTTGCTAGACCTGATTGTTGGAAATTTTGTCACAATCAAACTGTTTCTACATCAAAACAAAAAAAGGTCTAGAGTTTGTCCAAGGGTTGTTGGGGCATCATTAGCAGACTTCTGAGAGGCTTTTAGAAGGGAATATGGGGAAAGGGGGAAGAGAAGGTTACTTGGGAGAAATATTTTGCAGGGATTTGGTCTTTCGTGGTTGCAAAGGACTAGGGCGATCTTCAAAGAAGAAATGTCCTGAGTAGAGAATATCGTGCAGGTTCTGGCAAAATCTTATGCAGATTTTGGCAAAATCTTATGCAGATTTTAATTCAAAAATTAACACAATCATCTATTGACTAGATCTCCACTTTCCATCATCTTCCATGTCAAACAAAAAAGGGTAGCAATTTAGAATTCAAAACCAATATTTTGCAAACATAAAACCTCACATCCAAAATCTGCCTCCAAGGCATGAGACTTGTAACCAGTCCACGTTTGTTTTCTCGGTTATCCAACACTTGAAGGGGAACAATCTTATTTGGTTACTAGGTAATGAAGCGATAATTCTAGGCAAGGCAAGATATCCCATGAACTCTCATTCTGTAAGGGAGGTTGAATTGGGAATCTCACTCCCAAAAAGTGGGTTATTAGACCTATTATTCCCGAGCATACACAAAACATAAAAGGAGTTATTCCGCTAGAAGGCCCAAAGAAAAACCACTACCACCAACCCTTTTCCCATAATAAGTGAGCTAGGCTAGATTATTTCTTTGCCTTCATTCTAATCCATTCTGGGATATGGTAGAACCTATCTAAAAACCAAGAAGTACACCTACTAGTTTCTCTACAACGCTATGTCTGTCTTCCCATATCCCTTCTTTTCAGGATCAGCACCAAGATTTTTTTTTTTTTTTAATGACCCAGAAACCCTTTTGGGCAAACAGGAGAGAAATTAGCCATCCCTCACACGCCAATCCTTCAGGTAATGCAAGAATGGGGACTCAAACCTGAATCTCTCCTGCCAAAGTCAGAAGGAGTCTACACCGTTTGACCATACCCTGATGGGCCATCCCAAGATGTTCTATTCTCTTTGGATGCCCAAACCACCTCAAAGTTTACTCCGAGATCGCTATTCGACTAACCAAACTAAGCCATAGAATTCAACACGGCGGAATGTGTATGACGACTTGTCCAAGCTTCCTCAGATCAAATCCTCTTACCAGCCCATTAAAGGCATCAACTTTCGAGCAAGGAGTTGGTTGGTGCTTGAGACAACGGAAGTCAGCTGGAAGAGCTTGTTCATTTCTTCTACAAAATTTGAGGGGAGCATTTCTATGAGGACCCAAAAATATAACTTGACTTAGAAAACAACGGATCCCTAATCATCCCCCCGATATATCACCGAAGGATGGAAGCAAACAAACAAAAATTATAAGGATGCAAGACACAGAGGACGATCGATCACATCGACGACTATATATTGGGAGGGATCGGAGCAGAAGAATAAGGAAATAGAAAGGGGGAGAGAGATCCGTTTTTACGTACCTCTCTCTCTGTAGCTCGCCCTTCCTTTCTGCGCGAGAACAAAGGCCAAAAAGGGAGGGGTGATGGAAGGCGCCTCCTCCAACGGGGAGGTGCCCTCGCCTTTATAAAGAGCTTCGAGGGTTGTCGTTGAATTGGCCAGTCGATTCCATCGTGGGGAGTAGTTGTACATGGTCGGGTTAAACCCTTTGGGTTGCGAGTTTTAATCGGTTGGATTAAGATTTTTTTGATCCGGTAAAAAATGAGTTAAGGTTAGATTTAAAGTTTAGCTAATCCAACTTAATTTGTAACCTTATATGTATATATAAAAGGAAGTCAAATTTAACTTTTCCTTTATTATAATTTAATCCACCACCAAATTTCATCTACATAAAAGCCTAATGTCCTAAACTCTCCTTACATTCCACATCTTCCATATCTCAAATTCGAAAATTAAAATTCCCACCCTATCCCACCTCTCCCAAATTCCCACGACCCTATCTAGCTATCTTAAATTCCTTCCCTCACTCGACTCCCTAACCTTAAAGATACCTCACGTTGGCATGCACAGTCTCAATTCTTAAGTCATTTTTGGTCAATGATTGATTTAAATTTAAACTTTTATATACATCTATCAGATTTAATATTATTAAGTGTACATTTATTTTTTCTTGTTATTTCTATACATCTATCAAAAAAAAATTTTATTTTTACTTATTTTATTTATTTTTTAGAAGATATAAGTTATTTATAAGTTTAAAATATTTTTATTATTAAGTATAAAACACATAGAAAATATGTATGAAATAAATATAAATTTTAAATCTTTTAATTAGTCAATAACCTGCTCAACCCGACTCGATTTTTATGGGTTGTGTTCGATAGTGTAACGGATTGAGTTAGGTTGAAAAAATCTCAACCTAAAAATTGAGTAAGATTTGAGTTAAAACCCAACCTGACCTGTATACACCCCAAATGGAGAGGGTGTGGGTCCTTTCGCAAAATAACAAGAGGTAATTATATATGAGAACCTCATTTTAGTTAATAACTAGAGTATTTGGTCCTTTGTTTCGCTGCTCCACTAATAAAGGGGGAAAAAAATAGAAAGAAAGAGAGATGTGGAAATCCATGTAGAGTGAATAGGATATGCATGCATGTGTATTAAATTTGAAAATAAATATTAAAACCAACAAAACCTGACACTATTTACATACCTATATCTTATGCCATTAATGTATGATGTATAATACTTCATATAAAGTAAATTATTCCATAAAAAGAAAAGTAACCGTCTTTCCTATAAAATAAATAAATGAAGAATGTCTATCGCATATATGGACCAACGTAATGAAATCCACCTTTAAGGTACATTAAAATTATTGTCAAGAAAAAATTTACATAAAAATGTATAATTTATATTTTAAGATTTCAATTAAATGAAAAATAATTATTAGAATTAGGTGACGTATGTCACAAATTTTTTTTTGTCTTGCATATCTTTTTTTCGTTCACCTACAATTTAACCCATCTGCATTTTGTTTCGTTTACCTATGATTTGATGAGAGGGAAAAAAAATCGAGTTAGAGAGAGAGAGAGAGGAGGGAGGTGTGTGATCGAGTGGGGGAGAGAGAGCGGGAGCAAATTTGATGAAGGGAAGAAAAACAACTGATTAGAAAGAGAGAGAGAGAGAGAGAGAGCAAGCACGGGTAGGGGGAGGATGGGTGAAGGGCCGACATGTGGCCAAGCCAAATCCGCTTTAATATTATTGGATAGATAGTGTGATTTGCCCAGTCTTCGCTGCATGATCGATGAAGGTAAAAAAAACAAAGAGAAAAGAGAGACATGAGAATTTATGCGTGCTCCACGTCATTAATAACATTATTATCAATATAATATTATATCGTAAAAAATTATGATATATGAATGTATAACATGGTAAATGTGTCATATTTTTTTGAGTAAATATACACCTGAGATTTCAAAATTCTGTGTATTTGAGATTTTAAGGTGAAAGGAAAATGTATTTTTATATTTTGTTAGTTAAGCATAGGAGAGGGGGTTCCTTGAAATGGTTGGATGGGTGAGATTTAATGGAAGGATGACACCGATGTCTACTCAAATGGAGATGCAATGAATAAACCTTTTTGTTTCTCTTTTTTTTAAGTAAGAAGGAATGATTTATCAAATTATATGTATTGGATAAGTGTGATTTACAAGTGGGATTTAATTTGAGTGAGATAGAGAACAAGGAGAGGATGAAAGAGTGGAGGGGGGGAGGTGATAACATGTCAAATGCTCATGCATCTTGATCAAATGTGGCATTTGAGATATCCAGATAGAAGAAAGAGAAATTTTTATATTTTTTATTTTTAATTTTTTAGAAAATAATAGGGAGGGGTTTGTACGAGTAGTTAGGAAGTGAGATTTAATAACATCTATATCTACTCGAAAAGAGATGCAAAGAAATGACGTCCATATTTTTTTTGTTTTTATTTTTTTATTTTTTAAGGATGGGAGAGGGATTAATCATATTTTATTTATTTGTAGGTGGGATTTTATTTAAGTGGGATAGAGAGAAGGAGAGAGAGTGACGGGGTGGGGATTTATCGGTGGGATGATTTTTATTTTTAGATGTTTAAATTTAAACTTTGTCAAAAGACATGCTAATTACCTTAAGAAACTTTTAATAGGTGCTAGCGGAAGTAACGGCGTTTCATATTAAAGTTATGTCAACGCTACTTTGTGTCATGCTCAATGTTTTTTAGTTGTTCTTTTATTTACTTTTAAGGAACATCGAATACAAAAATAGGGAGAGAGACAGAGAAACGTGGAAGAGAGGCGGGGGGGGGGTGGGAGGGGACGCGGGGACAGACACCTTTATTGTTTTTTTTTTCTTTTTTAAGTAAAAGATTTTATTTATCAGCCTCCCAAATTTCAGGAGCATCGAGAGACTCCCAGAGATCTTGTATATCATGAGATATATGATACTTAGCTAAATTGTGAGCTTTTGAGACCTTAGATCTAGGAACATTCACAAGGAAGATATTATTGTATCCTATCAGCTTTAAGGTACATTTTTGCACAACTGCTTTATTCTTTCATGAAAGCTGAGTTTGGACACTGATTTGGCTGACTAGAACCATAGCATCAGAAAACACTAATACATCTGACAGCCTTTAGATGAATGGCTAGTTTCAAGTTATAGGGAATAACCCAAGATTCTACAATTAAACTATCAATTTTATTTACTACGTGAGCTGTTGCAGTTGTAATATTTCCTTCTTTATTAACACAAACTACCGTAGCCACTGAAGATAAGCAACCTACTGCTGCATCTATGAAATGACCCATCGCTCTTGGGATGGATAAGACGTCTGGAGTATTCATCAGACGTCTGTCCAGACGTCTGGATTGATGATCGAACGTCTAAAAGTGGGGAAAATCGTACGTACTTTTGCCTTTCAAGATCATGCGATACGCATACGTTTTCTCTCTCCTCCTGCCTCCTCACTCGAAACCCTAAATACCTTCTATTTAAACCCAACCCCCTCCTCCCTCTCAATCACTATAGCCTCCACCTTCATCCCTTAGCATCCACCCCTCCCCATCCCTTCCAGCCACGAGTGTGAAGAGAAGCTCGCGAGCAGAGGAGAGGGAGAGAAGGAGAGAGAGTGTGAGCGAAGAAGGGGAGAGCATGGGAGAGAAGGAGAGAGCTCAGGGGAGCTCAAGGAGCCACGGACGGAGGAGCCACGGGAGTCGAGGGAGTCGTGTGAGGAGGAGGAGCTCGCGAAGGGAAGCTTCGCAACCTCCTAAGGTTGTTGGTGTAGCAATTGCAGGTAACGCGGAGGAGTCCGTGCGGAGAAGAAGCTTGCAGGAAAGTTCTACGTACTGGATATTTTCCAGTATCAGACGTCTGGAGCATCTCCTAGACGTTTGGGGTAGCAGAGAGACATCCGAAGCTAAAGCCAGATGTCTGAAAGCGCGCTTAGTGCTAAGGTAAGTGTTTCTGCACGATTTCCAACCATGCAGGCCTTACCTCAAAATGCTTAGCTGTTTTTGGATCTGCGCATGCGTACGCAGGTGCAGAGCATTGGAAAGACGCGCGGTATGCCCTTCGAGGTACTTTTGGACGTCTGGACACATTGACAAACGTCTAACTGTACCCCTAGACGACCACAAGAAGAGTCCAACGTTTAGGACTTCCCTCAGATGATTGCAGAGGGGTTCGGATGTCTGAGGAAATGCAGGAAAGAAAGTGGGTTCTAAGCTCGTTTAAGACATCTGGGTCTAGTCCCAGACGTCTGATTTTAAATAGTATGTGTGTTTTTTGCCCGTTTAGGGTCCAAACGGATTTGGATTTTCGCAAACAAAGTACCATTATTTTCCTCTTGAGTTTCTCTACGAGTTAGTGTCACTTATATACAGTTTTAAACTCGTTTGACGTGGTTGGTCAATTACATAGGTTTCCAGCTAGTTGAGTATGCGGGGCCCATAAAGGCGACAGGACCTGCGGTTCTAGCCCCCATTCCTCCCGTATTTCCTGGTAGAGTGGTTTGCCTTAATATCAAGTTTTAATCAAATAAATGCATGTTTATAATAACTTAATTAAACCTTAGGACATGAAATGAACCCTAGGGCAGAAGCGAACGAATGTTGCTTGAGCTACACTGTTTACTCGAGATACATGTTAAACCAACTTGCTAGCAATTGTATTAGTTTATTGATGTGATGCCTTTCTTAGTTAGCAAAACACGAGTTGCATGTTATAAGAATGAAACCTGTAATGTGAATAGTGAGATCAGAATGTTGGAAAATTAAACGAAAGGAATACAAGCATGAACCTTACGGAGAATTAGGAAGACTCCTGCATATGAAAAGAACTTAGTAAGTAGATGGAAAGTGAGCTGGCTCTTGAGTACGTGGTACCAAGGAGAGCAACTGTCCCTTTAGTGTAGAGGGGAGCTAGCCACCCCTTTGGGTTGAGCCCCGGGGTTCGGCCTAGTCACTCTACACTGACTCTATTTGGTCCTCGTGTACGTAGTACTGAGGTGAGCTACTTAGTGTAAGGAGGGAGCTAGCCACCCCACGGGACTTGGGGTTAGGACTAGCCTCCCTACACCAACTCTTGTTAGACCCACCGGGCAAATCGGGATAGTCGGACGAGGGTACGCGGACTATGGAGGGGAGAGACCCTTGTTGTGTTCTGAGGGGTGAGACCCCTGTTTTGAGAGGGCAAAGTCTTGTGTTGTTCCGTGCTGTACCTTTAGGCGTACCTCCTAGTGGAAACGACTGACCGCGTGCCAGTGCGGGTAGCTACCTATGCGCTTATCGCACGTGCTGTAGTCACTGCTACGTCGCAACCGTGACCTCGATGTGATTGACTGGATGTAAGATTACCACGGGGGACTCTCTCGGCTAGGAGAGTACCACGTGTACATCCTATATCATGGGAAATACTGCAATCAATATCGTTCCCTTAAAGAACAGACAAGATCAAGAGATGACCAGATAAACAAAAGAACCAACAAATTAGAACTACTTGGTTGAGCTAAATGAGAATGAAAGTTAATTAGTTGCTTGTTTTAATTGCATGTAAATGGCTTAATTATCACTCTATTCAACGTTAGCTGACTACGAAATTTTATAACCTTGTTCAGACTCAACGTTAGATGACTACGAAATTTTATAACCTTATTCAGGTCCGGGAGTTGAGTAACCAGCACCACCGGTTGCTAAGAGAGTTGGGCCCAGTTGAGCCTCGCCTTAGCTGTGTTTCCTTTCCGTTTCCTAGCTTCTTTTGTGGTAGTGAGTATTTTGTTATATGAAAGACTATTTCTGTTATATCTTCCGCTTTACTTTTTGCTGTACTAGTTGTGATAGCCTGTAACGACCCGGTTCCCGAGTCCCTACGAGACACGAGAACCGGACCGACTCGACTAATCCCAAGACCTAGTCGTCCAACGAGGAAGTAACCAAAAGACAGTAAAATAAACCACATTCAGCATGAATATAACTAACAGTAAGAAAGTACAGCAGTAAGGAAAGAAACTACTACAGTAGGTACCACCACAACAGTAAAATAACATTTATCATATAACAAGAACTGCAGGTAAAGAAGGTACAGCGGAAACAAAAACTACTCACTAGAACAGAAACAAAAGAGGTACAAAAGGCTGTGGTAACTCTACTGGACCCTACTCGGCCCAGCGTCCTCTGCAGCCGCCGACCCTGGTTGCTCAACACCTGGTCCTGAAAAAGGTAACGAGTGTAACACGTCAGCAAAACGCTGAGTAGAGTGGCAAACTAACTAAAGGCAACAGTAGAGTGTACAGTAGCTGTTAAGTTCTATTACTTCCTTTATTCACATCTTTCAATTTTTCTCACTATTTCATTTATTTCTCAGATCCTTTACTTGATCTCGAATGTCCTCGTGGGAACGATCTTGATTGCAGTCTTTTCCAAAAGTAGAAGTAGCACGTGGTGCTCTCCTGGCCGGGAGAGTCCCCCGTGGTGATCCTACCCTCAGTCAACCACCCCAAGGTCATTGACAGACGTAACGGTGACTACGGCACGCGCGATAAACACACAGGTAGCTAGCCCGCACTGGCACGCGGTCAGTCGTTTCCGTTAATGGGTGCGCCCAAAGCACAGCACGGAACCAGGGCAGAGCCCTCTCAGTAACAGGGGTCCAACCCCTCCACAGTAACCAAACCGGGGCCTTGCCCCTCCACAGTCCGCGCACCCTCGCCTGACTACCCTGGTTTGCCCTGGTGGGCCTAACAAGTCGGTGAAGGAGGCTAGCAGAACCCCGGGGCCCGTGGGGTAGCTAGTACTCTCCTAACACTACTAGCTCTCCTCGGTACTACGTACACGAGGGCCAACAAGTCGGTACAGAGTGGCCAGTCCTAACCCCCGGGTCCCTGGGGCGGCTAGCTCAGCTCTGCACTAAACAGGGGGACAGTCGCTCTCCTTGGTACTCCGTACTCAAGGGCCAGCTCACTTCCCCAAGTCTATTCCATTCGCTTTCCAGGAGTTCTACTCCTACTTCCCCGTAGGGTTCCAGAACATCTTATGTCTTACTTTCCAGTTTGACGTTCTTACAACCCATGATCCCAATCATGTTTCTTTATTCATAACAGGCAGCTGTGAATTCAATTTACAGGCAGCTTCATATATTCCTTTCCATTTTTCCAAGACTACAGCATTATACATTCCACTAGTTTTTCCATCCTAGGATTCATGCCATATCCTAGGGTCTATCATACAATCTAGTTTTCCGGCCCTAGGATTCATGCAACACCTAGGAACTATCATTCCATATATTTCTGATTCCTAGGATTCATGCAATGTCCTAGGTTCTAGTTATGGTTTCATACTTTAACAGATTTTTATTAATACTTAAAGCCACTCTACCAGGTACAACGGGAGTAATGGGGGCGTGATCGGGAATCCCGCGTGCCTCCGCGACTCTCAAGACTGCAACCGAACGAGGTCCTATCACAAGGATCAAATACAAGGAGTGTCTCAAAACAGTGTATAGCTACTGTAGACGGGTAGAGGAATTAATTCGGAAAAGAACGCAACTCGAATCGCGGCAAACGGAGCCCGAACGGGCCCTAAACGGGTCGAAAAAGACGATACTGTGCAAAATCAGACGTCTGGAACTCCTTCCAGACGTCTTAAAAAGTGGATCAGAGAATTACCTGTTCAGCGTGGTTTCCCAGACGTCCAGAAGTCTGCGGGGACGTCTGCCCTAGATCCCAGACGTCCGATGGTCCCTCCGGACGTCTGAAGGTCACTCCCGCCGTCTGGTACAACTTCCAGACGTCTGATTCGCAAAGGATGGCGAATCAGCGAACCTGCGCACAGCCAACCCCCCTCCCTCAGTACGGTCAGTCGACAAGAAGGAAGAATAAGGCGGAAAACTCACCTTTCAGACGTCTGTATGATCTTACAGACATCGACCTTGCCGTCTGGCTATCAACCCAGACGTCTGATTCTGGAAATTTTCCCAGAATCAGGACCCTGCTCAGCCTCCGCTCGCGATGCCGCCCGCGTCGCACCTCGCGCTCCTGCTGCTCAGACCGCAGCAGGTCCCTCTCCGCGTCGCTCCGCGCCCCCTGCGCCCTCCGCCGGTCGGCCAAGCCGCTCCGGCGAGCTCGCCCTCACGGCAGAGCTCCGCCCTCGCACGCCGCACCTCCGCGCTCACTGCGGCCACCGCTGCCGCCCTTGCGTCCGCTCGCTCTCGCGCACAGGAAGGAGAAGAAGGAGGAGACGGTGGAGGCGGGAGGGGAGGCGTGGCCCTTTTAAGGCCGTGCGAGGAGGAGAGAGGAGGTGGCAGGCCGCCTGCAGCCGCAGAGAGAAAAAGAGGGAATATGCGATCTGCGCGCTCAGGCGCGCAGGCGACTCGCGTGTGTCGAAAATAACAGATTTCCAGACGTCTAGAAACGATCCCAGACGTCTTATCAGACGTCTGGTTGTGATCCCAGACGTCTGGTCCGACGTCTGGGCCACCTCCCAGACGTCTTAAAAGACGTCTGGGGCACACATTCGTTACATAGCCTATACGATTATGAAACATTCTGTTTTGATTCTTTTATTGTCTATGTATTATTTTTTGCTTAGTTACATTGTACTTGTGGTTGTAGAATATTTTTTGCTTTTGGTTATTTCTCGTTGGACGACTAGGTCTTGAGATTAGTTGAGGCGAGCCGGACTCAGGTCCTGTAGGGATTTGGGATCGGGTCGTAACAATCTACATATATGACATGCTCTGTTTTTCTACTCAATATTTGCTTCTCTATTACTTTTTGCTTCAGCTGGCATAACTCTGATTCCTTACCATCTTGCTAGCTATAAAATCCCTCCATCTTCCATGCTCCTTCAATAATCGCCAATGGATTGGCCTTTTCACCTTCCATCACTAGCTTGCATCTTTTCAACCATAATACATGCACAATATAATATAACAGGTTCCTTGGCAAACCTCTCTGCTGAAACAGTTCCTCCATATTTGGCAATAACTCCACCCAATTAGCATAGTCTGGTAAATGAGTAATCCCCCAATAGAACCATACCACCTTTATCAAAGGACAATGCATTAACATATGTATCCAATCATCAGCAGCCGTGCTACAAAATGGACAGAATATCTCTTCTAATTTCAATCTTTTCTGCAGGGCAGTAGATAACGGTAAGGCATTAGCGAGCGCTCTCCAGAGAAGCACTTTTGTTTTAGGAGCTAAGTCCTTTATAGCCCATATTTTTTTGCAAGCTATGATCTGCCTTTTCTATAAGCCCAGTCGTGATTCCCTCATTTTTCAACAAGGTTAAATATGCTGGCTTAACCGTGAACTTTCCATTGGAGCATAGCTTCCAAATTAGGTCATCCTCATTTAAGTGAATTGGAATATTCACTATCTTCTCAGTCGTCGAACCATTAAAGATATTTTTGATAAGTTCCTCCTTCCAAGTTGAATCGACATTCTAGAGCAGCTCTGAAATAGATCCCAACCAGACTGCTCTTTGATTAGCAGGAATCAGAGAGTTGTCGTTATCATTCAACTAGGGATCACTCTATATATTGATTTGTTGCCGATTTTCAACAAGTCACAAAACATTATCAAATAGGATACTCTTAATTTCAGCTAATGCCTTCATAAAGGTAAAGTCCTAAGGCTTTACCGTATACTCGAAGTATTTTCCTTAAATTTGTTTTTGCCGCAATCCTTCATTTTTATCACAAACATTAAGAACGCAAGACTAATTAATCTCATCCTTTTAAAGTGCAATCCTCCCATGAAATTAGGTGTACATATATTCTTCTGAACCTTCATGTAATAATATTTCTTATCATCAATTACTCCAGGAACGGACACCTATCCATCGAAAACCTTACTTTTGTATATTTATAAAGACTAGTGGGAGGTCCGCCCTCCTGAGTGGGAATAGAAGGGAGTGTAAATTGTTAGCACCACAGCACTTACAAGTAAAATACGTGTGTCTTTTAGATTTTAAGAGATTTTTTATTTTTTTAAGAGGGAAGGATTTATGAGAAAAATTAGGTGGATGAGATTTAATGAAAAATGATATCTATGTCAACCTAAATTGAGATGCAACAAAGATAACTATTTATTATTATTATTATTATTATTAGTTTTGGCAAGATAGAGGATTCGTCGTATTTTATTTGCCTACATTTAACATCCTTTTAACTTATCAAGTGATAGTGGCCGCATGTATCATTGATTAGAATTTAACTAATGCGTAGTGTCTACATGTGTAGTGTCACATCAGTAGTTAGAATTTGAGGTGTTCAAATTTCCATCAAAAAGGTTGTTAGCTTAAAAAACGAAGATAGCGTAACGCAAATGAACTTAGCGAGGCACGGAGAGACGCGGAGAGAGCAAGGGGTCGAGAGAGAGGGAGTCACACGTGGAGAGTAATAATATTATTACTGGTAGAATATTATATCATAGAGAATCGTGATTGATTAATTATATATGTGCAAAACATGGCACATGTGTCATGCTATAACTGTTGGTAATATCGAATGAGGTGAGGAGTTCCTTCCTGTCATTGGTATTGATGACGGAGGGGGGTAGAGGGTATGGATGCAGTTGACGGTGAGGGCCTTACAGAGAAGGAGATGTCAAAGGTAAAGAGGTCACCTTTCTTCATGGTAGAAGGTAAAGGGGACACTCACGAGGCATGCAACCATCTTTGTACGTGAGTCAACCACCATCATGACCTTGTAGGTGAAGGGGAGGATGATGATGAGGTAGAGATGGGGGGGGTCATCAGGGGAAGGGCGAGTGGCGAGGGACTTTAAGAGGGTGGGTCATTGGGTGCATCAAGGTCAAGGAGGAGGGGGTGGAAGTTGGTCTCATTGTTGAGAGCATGAAGGAGGGAGGAGTTGGGCCAAAGGGCCTCTTTGAAGTGGAGGGAGACATGATGGGCGGAGTCAAAGGAGTAGTTGGAAGTGGAGGAGAGTATGTGGAGGTAATGGTCGTCCATGGTGGGGATATACATAAAGGGGTGAGGGGGAATGGGAAGGAATACATCTTTGTAATTGAAAATTTAAAATGCGAGCAAGAGGATATTTTTGTTTTTTATTTTTACTTTTTTTAAGTACGAGGGAAGGAATCCCGTAGGTAGTTTCGTGGGTAAGATGTAGTAAAAAAATGACATCTACCTCCACCCAAATTAAGATGCAAGAAACATGTATTTTTATTTATTTATTATTTTATTTTTTTTAAGCAATGAGGAAGGCTCATCATAAGCCACCTGTCATTCCCTCATTTATCCCTACCACACCGGATAGTCCTCGTCCCACGATCTCCCTATATCCTTACGGTTCAATGAATATTATGTTTTCTTCGTAGGAGGCCCAACTTATTAACTATAGTAGCCACGCGTGGCTCTACGTTGTTAGAATCGACCAGAAGATTATTATAGAATCACTATAGCCTTGGAAAAATCAAAAAGTCTCAGCTCGTAAGAGGATCATAACTTATAGTGCTATCTGTGTGTCCAATTTCATCATTTTCACCGGTAGCCTCCCCCATTCATTGATTATGATCATGTATGGGGCACATACATGATACTAAATCTGGGACTATAGAAAAAGCAAGTGGAGCTACCAAATGAAAAAGACGTCATGCCCATAATGCATCCCACCGATGATAGCGCCCCATGCACTAATTCGACGTGGAGAGGGCGGGGGACACGTCGCCCTTTCAAATCTTCCTTTGGTGCAGACCAGATTTTATCTTTTTTAACATTTTTATTAAATATTGCTTTCTCTTTCGATCTATTTTCTTCAAACTTTCGTTCCTTATCCATGATTATTGAATGAATATTTATATAAATAAAAAAAAAAAGGAAAAAGTATGCATCAGACAATGTTTCAATAATTATGTTTAATTCAATAAACATACCCAAGAAGAAAATAAATTGAGTCACATTTAAAGGGAAGGAAAAGATAAATATCAAATATCATTTTAATATAAGAGAAAGTGAACTTATAACTTTTTCAACATTTTAATTGATAAAGGTAAAGACGGTAATTCCCACATAACACATATAATAAAATGCCTATATGATATCAAGTACGGCAAATGGTTGAAGCCAAGGAAGGTGAAAGAAAAGTAATCCAACCTAAATGTTTAAGAATCCCTAAAATCATTATAAATATAAATCAAGAGCATAAAATATATATATTCCTTACCAACCTTCAGTTGTTGAATAAATTCGACTCATCATCTTCAGTAATGTGCTAAGAAACCTAAGTAGAAGCAAAGAAAGACTACATATGCCAAAAATAACAATTCAAAGTTTATATCAATTAACAATATCTTAATCACTTAACTTTATTAGATAAAAGATTAATTAAATCTTAACCAGTGACATCTACGTGAAAACAACATTATAATTCTTATTGGACCATAGAAACATTAAAAAAAACCTCTCCTCTCCTCTTATCTCACCAACCACCCCTCTACGATCCCTCCTTCCTCCAACCTCCTCCCCCCAATAATCCTCCTTTGCCCACCACTACCACTGCCATGCCCTTGTTGGCTCCATAGTGCATGTCTTGATGCGTATTTACGTGATGGTAATTAGTGGAACTTGTGTTGTTTTCGAGCTATGTTAATTTAGAATTTGACTTTGGTGTAAATCCGTTTGCCCTTAGGGTTTGGTTAAATTTAGATTGAATTGGTTATCATGTCAGAGCCTCCGCATCATGCAAATTTACAAAGAAGAATGCGTCCGGCGTGCAGTCCATTATAATAAACCTTGACAGTACTCTTTGAGCAGGAAGGACCAGCAAGTTAAACGGTTTATGTTTCGATGGATGCATTGAAAATCACTTGATAGGACTGAAGGTGGTCTTTCATCATGTATAGTAATTTTTTTTCTGTCATTATTACTGGTTTTTCTCTTTTAAGGGGGAAAAAAGCTACTGATTTTGCTTTTAAATATTCTTTTCTTGAATCTTGCTAATTTTATTATTTAATTATATCTAATTTACGTTATATTTCTCTCTTGAGCCTTTCTTTCTCCAGTTCTTTCCATACCCAAGTTGAAAGTATTCATTTCTTTTCTATTCCATTTAACTTTACATGCTGGTTGATATTTTTCACTCATACGGTATAGGACAGTAACATTATAAGATCCCTTCTCAATAAAACCCTCCTTTGGCCACCACTACCACTACCATGCGCTCCTCCTTCTTGATCGACCACGGTACTATTGCCACCACCTCCGCTGTCCCTTGCTCCATCTCCATTACAACTAACACCACCTTCCTCCTCCCTTGTACCATTTGCTGCTCATAACCGTAAGAAATAGATACCTGATTGTGGATGTTATTATGCACATATTCTGTATATAGCCTATATTATGTGGTGCAGAATTGGCTGCATCTAACAGGTAGTTAGAAAGGATTGATTTAGAGCTTGATAATGTAAATTTCTTTTTTCAGCTAAATGGAACAAATAATGTGGAATGGATAAATACTGCAACCAAAGAAATATATGCATAAGGAAAATATTAACATATATACCAATCAAAAGGCATATATTAAAATGAATTTTCAAATACATGAAAAGAATTAAAATCGTTGGTTCTAAAAAAAAAAATCGTTTACTCCTCAAATCCTTGTACCAATCTAAGAAAATTTGAGTCAACACCCTGTTACAACCCGATTCCCCGATTCCTACAGGATCCGAAATCGGTTCGTCTCGACTAATCCAAAGACCTAGTCGTCTAAAATGAAATAATCAAAAACAGAAAAATAAACCACATTCACACATACAATATAACTAAGCAAAAGTAAAGAACGAAGCAGTAAAGAAAGTAAAATAACAGCCTCAAAACATAGTACATGCCACCACCACAACAACAGAAAAATGGAAAGGAAACAGAAGTAAGAGGAGTAGTAAAATATATGTCCAATACTCACTACAACAGTAGAAAAGCGAAAGAGCTGAAAGAACGACTACGGCTGGGCTCGGCTGGGCCCAGCACCCTCTACAGCCAGAAAGTAAGGCTGCTCAACTCATGGTCCTCAATAGTGTTATAAAAAGACAGGGTCAGTGAACGCTGAGTAGAGTTGTGTTTATATTATCTATATACAAGTAAAGTAAAAGCAACAAGCAAGTTTATTTCTCATTTTTATTTATCTCATTTATGTGTTTCTGGTTCATCTATTTCTCAAGATATCCAGGTATTCCTTGATCTTGCATGTTCCTCATGGGAACGATCTTAATTGCAATCTTTTCCGTATAGTAGAAAGTACACGTGGTGCTCTCCTGACTGGGAGAGTCCCCCGTGGTAGTCCTATACCCAGTCAACCACCCCGAGGTCACTGTCGAGATGTAGCAGTGACTACGGCACGCGTGATAAGCACACAGGTAGCTACCCCGCACTGACATGTGGTCAGTCGTTTTCGCTAGCAGGTACGCCCAAAGTACAGCACAGAACAGTATAGGGCCTTGCCCTCTCAGAACAGGGGTCTCGCCCCTCCATGGTTCGCGTACCCTCATCTGACTACCCCGGTTTGCCCAAAGGGCCTAATAAAGTCGGTGTAAGGTGGCTAGCTGAACCTCGTGCTTCGTGGGGTGGCTAACCTCCTCCCTACACTAGTAGCATGCTTCGGTACCACGTATGCGAGAGCCAATAGGAATCGATGTAGAGTGGCCAATCCTAACATCGGGTCTCAACCCAAGGGAGGCTAACTTCGCTCTACACTAAAAAGGTACAGTCGCTCTCCTTGATATCGCGTATACAAGGGTCAGCACACTTCCCGTCTACATTCCAGATTCCTTTCATATACATAAGTTCTACTCCTAATTCCCCGTAGGGTTCATGCTCATATTCATCTCATTTATCCGTATCAAGGTCTCATGTTTCATAACTCGTTTCTCATCCATAGACAGGTAGCTCATGTTTTCATAATTCAGTTCTCAATCATAACATGCAACTTGTGGTTTCACAATATAATTTCTCATTTACATACAAGCAGCTCGTATTTTATCATGCATCTCGTAATTATATTAAAGGCATTTGCTAGCAATTTATCTTAACCATGCATTCAAGTAAACAGTACAGCTCAAACAGGCTCATTCATTTCTACCCTAGGGTTCATTCCACATCTTAGAGTTCAATCCGATTATTCCAACCAAATACATTCTTATTTAAATATTAACAACTGAATTAAACCACTCTACTGGGTATCATGGGAGGAATGGGGGCCTGTGCCGCAGATTTCGTTGTCTTCACGGGCCCCGAACACGCCACTGGCTGGTAACCTGTACTAGCAACCAATGTGCACTAGATGAGCTCAAAACAATAGATACTCAACACAAACACGTGTAGGAACTCAAGTGGAAAACAACGGTACTTCGTTTACGGAAATTCGATTCCGTTTAGGCCTTAAACAAGCAAAAAATGCGATTACTGACCAAAATAAGATGTCTGGAACTAGTCCCAGACGTCTTAAAAGATGTTAGAACTCACCTTACCCTTCCTGCAGCTGATTTAGACGTCCAGACTCCCTCTGCGACCATCTGGAGGCAGTTCCAGATGTCGGACAAGGTCTCTAGTCGTCTGGAAGTACCTTCAGACGTTTGGCGATGTGATCAAACATCCAAAAGTACTTGGGAAAGCGCACCGCCCGCCTTCCCAAAGCCTTCACATGCGTATGAGCACCCGCAGATGCAACGGTCAGCCGACATCCCCTGCACTATGATTTGCATGGTGCAGGAAGATACGTACCTCACGATAGTGCGCTTTCAAATGTTCGGCCTTAGCTCCGAATGTCCGGGTGCCTCACTAATCGTCTGGACGTCTGATACTAGAAAACTTCCAGTACCAGAACCTCCTCACAGCTCGCCCTGCTTGCACCTCCACCTGCAGCGGCAGCTCGAGCAACTGCAAGAGCTCGAGCAGTTCCTCACCAGCTTCCTCCTCTCTCCTACAACTCCTCCTTGGGTTGCACCGAGCTCTCACGGCCGTCATCCTCCTCCCCCGCTCTCACTCCCTCTCACTCTCTCACTCTCACTCCCCCCCACTTTCCCCCTCGCCGGTGGCTCTCCTTCCTCATTGCGACTGCAATAGAGACGGGAAGGGGGACGTGGCTGTCGCAAGAGAAGGTGGAGGTGGCTGGAGTGGTGTGAGGGGTGAAGGAGGAAAAGGTGAGGGGTTTATATAGGAGGGGAGTTAGAGTTTGAGTGAGGGGTGAAGGAGAGAGAGCAGGTCTCTGCGCATCGCCTACGCGCAGAGCGCAAAGCGCAGTACGAAATTTCCCACTTTCAGATGTCCGAGCACATGTCCAGACATTTGGACAAACGTCGGACTGAAACTCCAGACGTCTTATTCGGCTAAAAATATAACGGGTCATTACACACCCCACGTAGAAGATAGTTCAAAAGAGATCTGTTGGATCACCACCCTGCCATAGGCTCATTTTTAAGGAATATCTTAACTGTGCTCAAGTACGAAGACATCATAATGACCCATGATGGCGTGGAAAGGAGAGAAGATCAACAAAAACTTGAGTAAAAAGAACCAACTACTTCACTACTAAGACCCAAAGCCTAGATTTTTCCATGCTTGTATGCCTCAGAGGTAAAAACACAAATCGTGAGCTGCCACAAAACCTCAAAAATTCTCACTTTGGCCTCCTGGTTGACGTAAGGGAGCAGGGGGATGAAGTAGACATTGGCTTGTTGGTCGACAAGAGGAGACAGGGATTAGTCTTTGTTACGACCCGATTTCCGAATCCCTACAAGACCTGAGACCGGCTTGCCTCGACTAATCCCAAAACCTAGTCGTCCAACAACAAATAACCAAAAGTAGGAAAATAAACCACATTCACACATGTAATATAACTAAGCAGAAGAAAAGTACGAAACAGTAAAGAAAGTAGAACAATTATCTCAAAACATAATACATACCACTACAACAACAACAGAAAGAGTAAAGGGACAGGAAGTAACAGGAACAATAAAGCTTGTGTCCATTACTCACTACAACAATAGACAACGAAAGAGCTGAAAAAATGACTACGGCTGGGCTTGGCTGGGCCCAACACCCTTTGCAGCCGGAAACTCAAGCTGCTTAACTCCTGGTCCTGAACAGTGTTACGAAAAGATAGAGTTAGCGAACGCTGAGTAGAGTGGTGTTTACATTATTTAAGTGCAAGTATAGTAAAATGGCAACAGGTTTATTTCTCATTTCTATTTTTCTCATTTATGTGTTTCTAGTTCATCTATTTCTCAAAGTATCCAGGTATTTCTTGATCTTGCATGTTCCTTGTGGGAACGATCTTGATTGCAGTCTTTTCCGTATAGTAGAAGGTACGTGTGGTGCTCTCCTGACCTGGAGAGTCCCCCGTGGTAGTCCGACACCCAGTCAACCACCCTGAAGTCACTATTGAGACGTAGCAATGACTACGACACATGTGATAAGCGCACGGGTAGCTACCTCGTACTGACATGCGGTCAGTCATTTCCGCTAGTGGGTACGCCCAAAGTACAACACAGAACAGTATAGGGCCTTGCCCTCTCAGAACAGGGGTCTCGCCCCTCAGAACCAAATAGGGGTCTCACCCCTTCACAGTTCGCGTACCCTTGTCTGACTACCTCGATTTGCCTAGAGGGCCTAACAAAGTCGATGTAGGGTGGCTAGTTGAACCTCGGGCTCCGTAGGGTGGTTAGCTCCCTCCTTACACTAGTAGCACACCTCGTTACTGCGTACATGAGGGCCAACAGGAGTCGGTGTAGAGTAGCCAATCCTAACCCCAGGTCTCAACTCAAGGGAGGCTAGCTCCGCTCTACACTAAAAAGGGATAGTTGTGAAAGTTCCCTACTTGTACTAGGAGGGGTGAGATCAGCATGACAAAAAAAAATGCGGAATTTAAAATATAAACAATCTCACAAAAATAAGCAATCACAAAATGTACACAGGAATTTTTAGGTGGAAACCCAAACCGGGTGAAAACCACCACCTAACCCTCTCGAGTTAGGATTTTCCGATCAACCTAGTTGATCAAATCCACTAAACGAATCACTTTAAAACGAGGGTGATTCAACCTCAGTACAATCACGCTACAAGTACGAGGGTAGCGTTCCTCAACCCCTTCTCTCCACGAGAAGGATTTTGTCCCACGAAGGAGACGGGAATTCGCAAAGCGAATACCCAACCAAATAACAAAGGTAAAATAAACAACAAACCTATAGAGCCAACAAAGTAATAAACCTAAGCTTCTATAGGATTTAGGAAACTCCCCTTTGCAAGGAGTGCGTCGACGATGACGCGGGTGCGTGAGCCACGCAACGGTGCAATGTCGCTCTCGTAGACAACGGCGGGAGAGCGGGTACGCGAAGGGAATGATGCTCTCAAGATGATGGAGCTTGAGCTTAGAGAGCAAGTGCTTCTTGGACACAAGAGAGTGGAAATACTTGATCTTAGTGTATCTTGGTCTCTCTAGGTGTATATCTTGTGTGTTTTTGTGTTGCAAAGGCTCCCCTCTATTTATAGAGGCCTTAGGAAGGCTTTGGAAGGCTTGGAAAAGCTTCCATAGCCGTTGGGAACAAAGCCCAAGAGAATCAGGCCGAAATCAGGACAATGATTACACTTGACAGGGTTATCAGACGTCTAACTTTGGCATCAGACGTCTGGAAGGCCACTTTAAGACGTCTGATTTCAAGGTCAGACGTCTGATTCTATGCGAGTTTCTCCCTGACTTGAATCAGATCTAAACAGGGTTTTTGTGCAAGTCCATCAGACGACATACAGGACGTCTGGCACTAAGTCTGGACGTCTGGAAACCTACTTTTACTGTGGGAATTGATTTCCAAACGTTGCAACGGCTAGAAAATCTCTGAGAAGAGATTTTGGGTCAGCCGAGGCAAAACGGTCATTTATCAGATGTCTGGAAAGTCCTAAGGACGTCTGATAAGGCTCTAACGGTCATATTCTTGACTGGTTGCTAAGCCAGCCAACGGTCCACTAATTGGACGTCTGGCAAATCCATCAGACGTCTTCTAAGACGTCTGGTCTAAGGTCTGGACGTCTGATTTCATCAGACAGAACTAGCTATGTCCAGCCTAACAGTTATCAGACGTCTGAAAAAACAGTCAGACGTCTTAAAATTCTTTATCAGACGTCTGATTTGGGAATTAGACGTCTGGAAAGTCTGTTTGAACCCTATATTGGTTTTCTAAGTATTCTACAGAAAACCTAAGTATCCTAGGGTTGTGCCGGTGTTCCTAGGACTACTGTTAGGGTTCTTTGAGGCTCTTTAACATGAAATATCTAAGGAAATAAAGAGCAACAAAAGAAATGAAAAATACAACAAGTACAAAAGAAGGAAATCTATCATATTCTTCATTTCCTTCCATCTTCAATCTTTCGCTCCACGCGAACCTCCTCTGTTTTCCGTCAAGCTCTTCCAATCCGTCCTGGATGCGAGCTCGAACTCCGTCTAAACACGTCCTCATTTGCAATTGACCTGAAATCTAGGACTCAAATTGCAAATGTTAAATAACACGTATTTTGTTATCATCAAAACAAATGATCGTGGTGCTCTAGCACCAACAATCTCCCCCTTTTTGATGATGACAAAACCGTAAATAATAATGCAAAAAAAAATCCTCCCCCTTTTTGACATTATCAAAAAGGTTTAATTGATTTTACATTTCCTATAACTCCCCCTTAAAACATGCTCTTCTATGAGTTTCTTTTGACAAAGGTAATGTCCTCCCCCTTTTTGTAACAATGAGATAGCTATTATTTTTCTCCCCCTTTCTAAAGGAAATTTAGCTACCTTATATCTCCCCCTTAAAAATTGACAATTAGCTCATTAATTTTTAACTCCCCCTATCTAAATGCTTATAAAAAGATAGGGTTAAAAATTTTACCTCACCTACCATGGCCAATAAAATGGCCCGAATGGTGGTGGTGGATGCCACATCGGATGGGGCTCCCATCCGTAGCTTGGAGGCCCGGGCATCGGCGCCGGTCTCCAGTCTGGTGGTCGACGTGCGGCGGGTCCGTCGTTTGTTCGCCGTCTCGTCGGTCTTCTTGTTCTCCTCCTTGGTCTACTCCTTGGTTCCCCTAACTTGAGTTGACCAGCCTTGAGCTTGTAGGTCCAGTCCCTTATGTTGTAATTATCCCTGAACCCTACAAAACAAGATTCTAATTCTTTTTCCGGTATCCAAGTGGGCTTGGATCCGGATTTGTTAGAAGGTCTCCTTGATGGAGATCCTTTCTTAACCTTAGGGCTATAAAAATTATCAACTTTGTTGATTAATTTGTTAGAATTTTCCCTAAGACATGCAATTTCTTTTTCTATAGTTTGCATCTTAGTCTTTAAATCATAGATTTCTAACTTTAGACTATCATTTTCCTCAATCAACTTATTATTTTCATTGATGAGGTTATGATTTTCTAATAATAGGTTATCATTTTTAGGACAAGTTTCTAGATCCTTAAGTTTTATTTCTAACCTATCATTTTCATTTTTAAGAAAACTAAGGTTCTTTTTAATGCTTTTATTTTCTATCCTAAGTGATTTACTAATCTCAAAAAGTTCATTAAAAGCTTCTTGAAGATCGAGATTTACCTCGTTGTCTGAGTCGCTTTCGCTTTCGCTGTCGCTTCCTCTGGCCATGAAGCCAAAGCAAGTGGTTTCTTCGTCTATGGTCTTTTCTTCTTCTTCCTCCGAGCTAGAATCGTCCCAAGTGGCTTGGAACGCCTTCTTCTTAGATTTCTTCTCCTTTTCCTTCTTCTTCTCCTTTTTGAGAAGAGGGCATTCTGGTCGCAGATGCCCTTTCCCGTTGCAGTGGTAGCAACGTCTCGGGCTTTCCTTCTTCTCCTTTTTCTCTTTCTTTAATTCCCTACAAAACTTGGAAAAATTTTTAAGTAAAATTCTAAAGTCTTCGTCGTCGGAACTTACCTCGCTATCCGACGCGGCTCTGAAGTTGAGAGTCTTCTTTAGTTTAGGCTCCGGTGTATCCTTCTTCTTCTGCTTCAACTTAGTCTCGTAGGCCATCAGATTGCCTAGGAGATCTTCCATGTTGAGCTCCTCCATTTCGTTCGCCTCTTCGATGGCGGTGACTTTCTGTTCCCATTCCGGTCCAAGGGAACGAAGAAGCTTCCCTTGAAGCTCCCCCTTGATGAAAGTCTTCCCTAAAGCTTTCAAGTTATTTACTGAGAGTGAACCTAGTGTTCATCTCACTTAAAGTTTCGTTAGTTTTCATAGAAAAAGCCTCAAATTTTTCTGAAAGTAAATTGAGTTTAGAAGTTTTTACCTTAAAGGTACCTTCATGAGTTACCTCGAGTGTGCCAGATCTCGTATGCGGTGGCGCATTGCGAGATTCTGTTGAACTCCTCCGGGCTGAGCGCGCAATACAACGCGTTCATTGTTTTCGCGTTGAGAGAGAGCTCCCGGATCTGCTGCTGCGAGTATCCTCTGGCGGGTTTCTCTGGGATGTCAAAGGGGGTCTCGCACCTGGCCCAGACTGTGAAATCGGTGGCTTGAAGTCACGTCTTCATCCGCAACTTCCAGTAGGGGTAGTTGCTCCCGTCGAAGAACGGCGGACGAGTTGTGGACTGCCCCTCGGAAATCCTGCTTGTGGAACAGCTTCCCTCCATGTGATCTTTCTGCGGATGTTACTCCTGTCGGCGGAAAACCTGCTCTGATACCAATTGAAAGTTCCCTACTTGTACTAGGAGGGGTGAGATCAGCGTGACAAAAAAAAATGCGGAATTGAAAATATAAACAATCTCACAAAAATAAGCAATCACAAAATGTACACAGGAATTTTTAGGTGGAAACCCAAACCGGGTGAAAACCACCACATAACCCTCTCGAGTTAGTATTTTCCGATCAACCTAGTTGATCAAATCCACTAAACGAATCACTTTAAAACGAGGGTGATTCAACTTCAGTACAATCACACTACAAGTACGAGGGTAGCGTTCCTCAACCCCTTCTCTCCACGAGAAAAATTTTGTCCCACGAAGGAGACGGGAATTCGCAAAGCGAATACCCAACCAAATAACAAAGGTAAAATAAACAACAAACCTATAGAGCCAACAAAGTAATAAACCTAAGCTTCTATAGGATTTAGGAAACTCCCCTTTGCAAGGAGTGCGTCGACGATGACGCGGGTGCGTGAGCCACGCAACGGCGCAATGTCGCTCTCGTAGACAACGGCGGGAGAGCGGGTGCGCGAAGGGAATGATGCTCTCAAGATGATGGAGCTTGAGCTTAGAGAGCAAGTGCTTCTTGGACACAAGAGAGTGGAAATACTTGATCTTAGTGTATCTTGGTCTCTCTAGGTGTATATCTTGTGTGTTTTTGTGTTGCAAAGGCTCCCCTCTATTTATAGAGGCCTTAGGAAGGCTTTGGAAGGCTTGGAAAAGCTTCCATAGCCGTTGGGAACAAAGCCCAAGAGAATCAGGTCGAAATCAGGACAATGATTACACTTGACAGGGTTATCAGACGTCTAACTCTGGCATCAGACGTCTGGAAGGCCACTTTAAGACGTCTGATTTCAAGGTCAGACGTCTGATTCTATGCGGGTTTCTCCCTGACTTGAATCAGATCTAAACAGGGTTTTTGTGCAAGTCCATCAGACGACATACAGGACGTCTGGCACTAAGTCTGGACGTCTGGAAACCTACTTTTACTGTGGGAATTGATTTCCAAACGTTGCAACGGCTAGAAAATCTCTGAGAAGAGATTTTGGGTCAGCCGAGGCAAAACGGTCATTTATCAGACGTCTGGAAAGTCCTAAGGACGTTTGATAAGGCTCTAACGGTCATATTCTTGACTGTTTGCTAAGCCAGCCAACGGTCCACTAATTGGACGTCTGGCAAATCCATCAGACGTCTTCTAAGACGTCTGGTCTAAGGTCTGGACGTCTGATTTCATCAGACAGAACTAGCTATGTCCAGCCTAACAGTTATCAGACGTCTGAAAAAACAGTCAGACGTCTTAAAATTCTTTATCAGACGTCTGATTTGGGAATTAGACGTCTGGAAAGTCTGTTTGAACCCTATATTGGTTTTCTAAGTATTCTACAGAAAACCTAAGTATCCTAGGGTTGTGCCGGTGTTCCTAGGACTACTGTTAGGGTTCTTTGAGGCTCTTTAACATGAAATATCTAAGGAAATAAAGAGCAACAAAAGAAATGAAAAATACAACAAGTACAAAAGAAGGAAATCTATCCTATTCTTCATTTCCTTCCATCTTTAATCTTTCGCTCCACGCGAACCTTCTCTATTTTCCGTCAAGCTCTTCCAATCCGTCCTGGATGCGAGCTCGAACTCCGTCTAAACACGTCCTCATTTGCAATTGACCTGAAATCTAGGACTAAAATTGCAAATGTTAAATAACACGTGTTTTGTTATCATCAAAACAAATGATCGTGGTGCTCTAGCACCAACAAGTTGCTCTCCTTGGTATCGCGTACACAAGGGCCAGCTTACTTCCCGTCTACATTCCAGATTTCCTTTCATCCACAGGAGTTCTACTCCTACTTCCCCGTAGGGTTCATGCTCATATTCATCTCATTTATCCAGGTTCAAATCTCATGTTTCATAATTCGTTCCTCATCCATATACAGGTAGCTCGTGTTTTCATAATTTAATTCTCAAAAACATGCAACTTGTGGTTTCATAGGCAATTTCTCAATTACATACAGGCAGCTCATATTTTAACATGCATCTCGTAATTATATTAAAGGCATTTGCCAGCAATTTATCTTAACTATGCATTCAAGTAAACAGTACAGCTCAAACATGCTCATTTATTTCTACCCTAGGTTCATTCCATATCTTAGAGTTCAATTCGACTATTCCAACCAAGTATATTCTTATTTAAATATTAGCAATTGAGTTAAACCACTCTACTGGGTATCACAGGGGGAATGGGGGCTTGTGCTGCAGATCTCGTCATCTCCACAGGCCTCAAACACGCCATTGGTTGGTAACCTGTACTAACAACCAATGTACACTAGAAGAGCTCAAAGCAGTAGATACTTAAAATGAATACGTAGAGGAACTCAAGTGGAAAACAATGATACTTCGTTTGTGAAAATTTGATTCCGTTTGGGCCTTAAATAGGCTAAAAATGCGGTTACTGATCAAAATCAAACATTTGAGACTAATCCCAGACGTCTTAAAAGACGTCAGAATTCACCTTGTGTTCCCTGCGGCTGATCAAACGTCCAGACTCCCTTTGCGACCGTCTGAGGACAACTCCAGACGTCGGACAGGGTCTCCGGTCGTCTGGAAGCACCTCCGGACGTCTGGTGACGTGATCAGACATCTAAAAGTATTTGGGAAAGCACACCGCACGCCTTCCCAAAGCCTGCCCTGCATACGAAAATGTAGGCACAGTCTTAGCTCAACAACTCCTACGCTGAGATCTTCTGCATGGTGGAAATTAGTGCAGGGACGCATGTACCTCACGCGATACGTGCTTTTAGACGTCCGGCCTCAGCTCCGGATGTCCAGGTGCCTCGACAGTTGTCTGGACTTCACTCCAGACATCTGATACTGGAAAATTTTCAGCATCAAAACCTCCGCCTAGCTCGCCCTGCTCGCACCTCCGCCCACAGCGACGGCTCCAGCAGTTGCAGAAGCTTGAGAGCTCGCCAGCGTCCTCCTCTATCCCACGAGCTCCTCCTCGAGCTCCACCGAGCTCTCGCGGTCTCCTTCCTCCTCCCCCGCTCTCACTCCCTCGCACTCTCTCGCTCTCACTCCTCCACGCTCTCCCTTTGCCGGCTCCTCTCTTCCTCGCCGCGGCTATAGCAGCAAGGATGGGAGGGGAAGTGACTGTCGCGGAGAAGGTGGAGGTGGCGGTGGCTTGAGTGGTGTGAGGAGGAGAGGAGAGGAGAAGGGAGGGGGTTTATATAGAGGGTAGGGTTCGGAGAGAGAGAGAGAGAGAGAGAGAGAGAGAGAGAGAGAGAGAGAGAGAGAGGCCTCTGCATGCCACTAGCGTGCAAAGCGCAGTACGAAAATCTCACTTTCAGACGTTCGGGCACATGTTTAGACGTCTGACTGAAACTCCAGACATCTTATCCAGCTAAAAATGTAATAGGTCATTACAACCTTGATGGAGCAGACACAGGCTTGTTGGTTAGTGAGCGAGAGGTGGGGGGTTGGCCTATGCCTTCTCCTTGTCAAAGATGTGGAGCACGGCAAGGGAGATGGAGGGGTTGGCGAGGGGTTGGTCTCCGCCTTCTCCATGCCGAAGATGCAGAGCACGGTGAGGGAGATGGCAACAGAGTTGTAGTAGCGGGCCCTCTCACTCGGGTGGGTGAGTGAAAATGGCAAGAGTAAGATAACGAATAGTGAAGGGACAAGTGTTTCTTATATCAACAGAGAGGGGGAAGTGACACCTCTCTAATCACAATATTGTTATTATTATTGTTATTATTTTCTATAGTTATTATGGCCTCCGAGGGTAACATTGGTTTTGAGGTATTAATTTTGAAGGATTAATTTTGTAAGTGGTGGGATTATGAAATTTTTGTGTTTGGGAAAAAATATGTATCAAATCATATGGTGTTTAGGAGGATAGGTAGACAATCTAGGGTTAAGTTCATGCCACCCCTCCCTCGAGAATTGAACAATCTTGGCATTGAGGTCTCTATCCTAAGATTCTTATAACCTGTGATTAAAGGACTCAATTGCAACACAAATGACCTAATTCCTACAAACAAACAATACGTAGGTTGGTGGTTTGTTTATGGATTACTACTTGGAGTTGGTCACGGTTACCATTGCAAGTCATACCCATAAAGTGAACCATGAACTTGTGATAAAAAGAGTTCTATCAAGCTCTTCGGTAGATAATAGGATGGCTTTGGAAGCACATTTGAGGTCGTAATGATGGGTGTGATCTGGTTAGCGAAGATAGAGATTGTCCCATGAAGTTTGTAAATGGAGCATTGGACTCGCTATTGCTCATGAAGTGTGGAGAGAGAGGTTGCATTCGAGCTTAGGCTGGACATATGAGTGTGCATAATTTTAAAATTCTTGTTTGTTCTTTTGAGTGTAAGTAAACTTGGATTGACCTTTTACTGTACCTCACTTCATTGAGAACTCTCTTCTCCTTTCCGCATACCAGATAGAGAATAACAATCATTTGAGTCATCTATTGATTAAGGAAACATATGTATCATTCTGAATCTTGCTCATCAATGGTACTGAAAGATAGTTGTAAGGTGGCGACCTTAGAAGTACCAATCATATATGCTAAATAAATCCTCTTTACACCCTTTCATCCCCTTTATACAGAAAATAGATGAATTGTCTTACCAACACCCTTTTAGTTTGGTATCAAGAAAAAATCCCTCTTCTTATCATGCTGCTAACAATCATAAGAGACAACCAGCATCATAAGGGATTTCAATATTACCACCTTTCTTACCTAACATCCTATAACAAATAACACTAAGATTAAAATTAAGAAATAATTATTTTTAAATTATCCCATTATTCATTATTTCCTAGTCTCCTCTTGCATTCACTTGCATTTCTTTACTAGTTTTTAAATTGAGGCCATTTGTCAGCCTCAGGAGAGTGGTTCAGCCCGGTAGAAAAACCTTAGGCTGACTCCTTCCCTCATCCTTCAAACATCCACCACTAGATCACAAGATCTTCCATCCGACGGTCCACATTCCCTACAACGCCATCTATATACGCTGCTCGCGCCCACGATAGTCATTCCCGCCGGCACTCTCCGCTTGCTAGGGTTTACTAAACCTCAGCGCTCTCCTTCTTTCTTGCCGCGCCGATCCCAAAAACTCGAAGATGGTACGATCTCTCGATCCCCACATCACATCTCCGCGAGTCCATCCCTTCTCTCGTCGGATCGTGACGTGTTTCTCTTTACCCTGGCAGGTGCTCCCGAACGACATCGATCTGCTGAACCCCCCGGCGGAGCTCGAGAAGCGGAAGCACAAGCTCAAGCGCCTCGTCCAATCCCCCAACTCCTTCTTCATGGTAACCCGGTTGTGCTCTTTTTAGGGTTTCTGGTTCGGATTGATGGAAAAGTCGCTGACTTGGCTCTGGTTTTGATCTTTTTACACTGTGATGAAGGACGTCAAGTGCCAGGGATGCTTCAATATGTAAGTCCTTCCAGAAAGATTGCTTCTTTGTTCGTTTTCACCGACGTTGTATATTTATCTGTGAATTTGGTTCGTGGACTCGTAGAAAAAAGAGGAACTTGTAAGCTTTAGTAAGCAATGTGCAGAATTAAGGTATTGGTGTAGATGACATAGATGTTTTTAGGCTTGCAATTAGTGGTCCTTGCATGTTTGTTATTGATCTGGTTATAGTTTGGTTAGGCATGTCCTTCCAAAAGCAAAATTGAGCTGCAGTGGGCACATAATCCCCACAGAGTTTCACAGTTGTAAGGGTATTTCGAAGGAGCAATCGTTTCCACGCACTGTTCTCCACGGCAAATTCCACGCAAAACTATCCCCACCATCCACATTTCAGATCAGGGGGGAGCGGTGCCCCTATTTCATGTAAGGGGGCTGTGGAATATTGCGTGGATTAAGGCGTGAGTTTTCCATTTTTCATTTTGAAGTATCATGTCTGTAAAGACCTACTAGAATTGTTTCGCTAACTGTTTACATATACTACTAAGCATGTGGAAAACATTGATAGATAATTGTAAAATCCCTCTACTGCCAAACCAAAAAATGCAAACCACCCTGCACTGCCCTTGGGTTCTGCAAGTTTAACCACGTGATCTTACCTTTCCTCATGTACCCTCGTTTGCAGTGGAGGTGTCTGGTGCCTCCCTGTTGAAGCAACATTAGCTCGCGGTGCTCCATTCCAGGTTACAATATGGTGCTGTTGTACGTAAGATGTTGTACCTGACATACCCATGTTCTGAAACCAGGTGTCACAGCCTGCTAATTTACAATGCTGGCACAACGTGTGATAACGTGTAAGAATTTGATGACTGCCAAGTGCCCTTGTGGGTTTTTAATTGTAATTCTGTCTCCATGATCCCAGCAGCATTGTTGTTGTTGTAAGACTGGGGGCTGCAAGCACATTATCATAGCTTTTTATTGGATGATATTCTATGTGTTGGAAGTTCCATCAATAGGCTACTTTCACATGCATTGTTCACAAATATAGATTGGTTGGAGTTCCTTTGCCCACAAAAAATATAGTTTACAGTTTCAGTGGTGGAGGGCAATACCTACCTAAAATCTTGCATGGTTGCTGAAGTTGACTTGCATGATTGGGTCTGTATGCCCAAAATCTTGTCAATAAAATGTCATAAAAATGATAACAATATTCTTCTGAAAAAAATGATTAGAATAACATGGTTCCATTGGGGTAGATCTGACTTTCATAGTAATGGCACCAAGATTTCCATAAAACTGTAAAGGTAAATAATGGTACCGATCTTATTGGTAACTGCTAACTGGGCTATGTAGATTTTTTTTCCTTTATCTAAAATCCCTAGGTTAGAAATAAGGTTTCAAGTGCATCCTTATGCATCCTATTTCCCTTCATTTCCTTCTTGTTCCCATGGCTCTGCCTCTCTTGGAATTGATTCTTCACTTGCCCATTCATGAGAGATATATGGCAGCAGTATAACAACAATGGTTAGACATTTCCTCTGGAATAAATTCTTGGAGAAGCTTTGGTAGAGCTCTGCCTATGTCTCGGAGTGCTGCTTCTTTTTCCTGCCTCGTGGGTCCTTTTGTTGCAAAAAAATAGTGTTGTTTTTTTTGAAGGAAGAGTAAACGTTGAAAACATTTGTAGCGAGGTGGATTTTTCCAGGTTCTGTTGATTTCTCTCTTAACTGCATGTGTAAGCTTTTTGAAGTCTTAATATAGCAGAGTTACTATTTTTCATGTGGCCATTCTCTACCCCGTCAAAAAGGGGAAAAAAATCTCCTTTGCTCCCCTTCCCTGTCTTCATTTATTTTTGGATGGAGTGCGTCTTCCTCACTTTACCGTAGTGTCCTGACTTTCCTAGTCGTTTCTTTTTATTCTTTTTTTTGTATCTCGGGCTTACTTGATGTTGCATTGATACTGATTCAACTGTTCTTCTCAATTGGTACTTTCCAGCACTACTGTTTTCAGCCACTCCCAAACGGTGGTTGTTTGTGGTAATTGCCAGACAATCTTGTGCCAGCCAACGGGTGGTCGTGCAAGGCTCACAGAAGGCTGTTCATTCCGAAAGAAGGGAGACTGAGCAATTTTGGTTCTTTTAGGTTTTTGTTTCTATCCTTGGTTTTATATGGACTTCTGGAACTGTTAATGTTGAAATGAGACATTGTTCTTTGTATTGCTTATTAGGTTACGGTTGATTTTGCCAATTAAAGTGATTTTGACATTTTCAGCTTGATGAGGGCCAAGGATTGTTTGGATTGGTTTTTGGATTTGTTTTTTTAAGATTCAAAAGAGGATATGGGATCGAGATTGTCTTAGACATGTATGCTGTACATAGATGTATTGTTTTGCGTTGTCTGATTGCTTTATTAATATGCTTCATCTCAGGAATATTGTGGATATTTGGGATTGTGACAAGGAATTGAATGGCATGTGATGAATGCTGACGTGGTTGAATGTTGCTACTTTTCGTCTCCATTTTACATTCTATCTGTCACAATTTCTTCCAGAAAGTGTTAGGTAGCAGCTCTATTGACTCCTTTGGAGGCTCTGCTTGTAAAACTACGAGGGTTCAGATTAACCAAGGAAGTAGATATGCTGGTTTCTGAAATTTCTCTAACTGGAAATTTGTTTGCTTTCTCGTTTATCTTATGAAAAACATATGGAGTTGATATTGTGGGTGATTTTAAGAGCGTGGACGTTATTGGTAGTAAAGTTGTTTCTTGATGATTGGTAGTATAACTTGAAATATGGACTTTCAGTCGCCACTTGCTACTGCAATGCAAATAATTTTCAGAAATATAGCATTCGTGTGAGCCTTCGTGGTTTGTTTTCACTGGCTACATGGTGCTGCGGGGATCGTTGCAACGTCGGGAAGCGATTGTTCTGAGACGGGGATGTACATCAACACTTACTTTCTTCCTCGAAAATAGGGATATGCAAAAGTATTGGCTTGATAAAGGTTGTTTTTGGTAGGAAATCTGGCTCTTGCACTAGCATGGACGTACACGGGGATCAAGTTGGATTGGCTTAATGGTATGTATGCAGATCCAACTGATTTCGTAGTCAGTATCTTCATTTTTCATTTATTTTGTGGAGGAATTAGGGTGTTTGTAGAGGGGTAAAGTTTCTCTGTATTTAGGCGTCATAGAATCAAGTTTCATTTTTTGTCATGGCTCAAAATGCTTGCTAGCATGAGGGATGTATATGCTCCTTACCCACTTATGGTGTGAATTACGCTGTTAAAAAAACTTGGGTTTGATAGAGATGAGATTTTCTTACTAGGATTAATGAAATCCACCTGAGAGTCCAACGTTGACAAATCTCAAAGAAATTCAACTGAAAAAAAAGGAGTAAAAAACATGGCACTAAGGTTCTGAGAAACCCTTTTTACTTTGACCTCAGAGAGCAATTAAGCAACACTTAAGTAGAAAAGGATCTTTTCAAATCCGTTCAGTAGCTGAGACTTATCCTCAAAGAGGGGTTTTGAATACTGAGATTAGAGTCCAACTTTAGAACTTACTTGTATGATCTACCTTTCAATTCAGGCTCGATTTGATGGGTGCTCAGGTCAATTGTGCTACTCTCGAGCAGAGATTCGAGTTCCATAAGGGCTTGAGCTCAATAAAGATATGAGAATGTGCATAAATATTATGTATCACATGTCTGTCTATCACTCTTGACAAAGATTTCCATTTTGAGACCATGGATTTCCATACTTGGTTGATGGGGTTGTCACTTGTCTCTGGGGTTCTTCCTGTTTATGGGAAAGTTTGTGCTAATTTATCCAAGAATTGGGAGTGTTTGATCTTTTTTAGAGCTTTCTTTTGGTTTAAGTAAATTGCATTGCTTTGTATATTTTGCCTCGAGCCACACTATAAGTGATGTGCCATTGAATCAATTATTGATTGTTAGTTTGAAAGTTAGCTAGATGGTCTTTCTTACTTAGGTAGTGGCACAATTGGTCAATGCAAAAGTAAAATGCAGTAAGGTTGTTGGGGAGATTAAATTAGATTAGTAGTGTTTGAGTGGCGACTAAATGATTAACCACAACAATAGAGCCTGATTTGAATCTTTAGCAAAAGTCACAAAAGTCTCATCCAAATGACAAAGGGGCATCTAATCTTTATTTGGCTCAACCATGTGAACCAATAGACAATGCGTTCTTGTATGTGTGCCTGCGAGCATACGTTTGCACATACTCAAGAAATGCACGTAGACTCTTCTTTATGGCAACTTATTAAATTTTACGAACTTATCATCAACATCAATTATTACTTCCACGAAATATAGAAGAACTTAGAATCATGACATGGCTTGCAGTTGAAGTACTATTTGAACAGGCCAAATCTAATCCAAGACATTGAAGCTCGATCTCAAATGCAGTCTCCACAAGCCTAGCTTTGGTAGAAAAGACCTTAGGACTTAGTTTACCATATCTTATATCCCATGTTTATCAAGGGGGTTACCCTAGAGATCTATTAGTAATGTATTAAGCCTCATTTCACAAAACTTGGTTTTGGAAGCCTATTCTTATGGATAATGAGACAAGCAACATCTGTTAAATGCTCCTAGTCCATTTTGTCACACTTCTACCTTACCCTTGAGACATTGGTCTCGTCTTACAAACTTAATCATCTTTGACCACCTTCTAAGTAAGCATTACATAATCACATCACATGATGACCCCTCGATTTACCACCTTTTTTAATTCAAGGGAGATGTAGCGTCTTGCATACTGCACTCTAAGGTAAGATCAAAGGTCCAGTAGCAAGTCTCCATTGCTAGAGCGTTAAGTCATCCGTCGATCATCCACGCCAAGGTAGGTTTGTTTACCACCCTTTTATTGATATCAATATTTTGAAAATTAGATTAAACCAATTGGTTGAACCAATTAGATTGAAAGCTAGTGCCTAACTAGTTGGATTAATTGGGTTAGACAAAAAAAAAGTCAAAACACCCTAAAATGATCAAAATTGGATTTAATGAATCAAATCAAATCAATTGATTAATGATCCTCTCAGGGAGTTTTTGCTTTAATTTTCTTCGAAATAAGGAAGAATCCAAATCCCAAATACATCCCACCCACGACAAACAAAATCCAAACCCCCCTTCACATATAAACTTCACACCCTAGGTGACTCCCACACCCAACAACCCATCAAATCCTAATTCTCATCGACTGTCACCTCTACGTTGTTGGGACCCCTCATCACCACACGTTGCACACACATCTAAGCCGTGCAATGCCATATGAAATAATTTGATGTACTTTTTTTCTACTATTCTTTGACGTGATTCCTTTAAAAAATGTAAGTATGATTTACGGTTTACATTTGAATTTTAACAGCAAATGATACATTATTTTTAGAGATTAATTTTATTAAATTATTAAATATGAGTATATCCATTTTTTCACTAAAATAATTAATTTATCTTTTTATTTTTGTATAAGATAGTTAACCTCTTCACCTAGAGATATAACTATTTTTTAAATAATTTATAATTTTTATATCTATATTCTCTTTAAGATTAGATTCTCAATTTTAGTCATATATTTTATTTTTAATTTAACATTAGCTAAATATATGTTATTTATAGTGCAATTAAAATTGTAAAGTATAAATTGCTACTATAAATCTTTATTTTCAAATATATGTTATTTATAGTATTAATATATGTATCTCAAATATATGTTATTTATTTTCAATTAAATATGTATTAGTGAGATACATATTTTAGATCTCTGAAACTCTGAACCAAATATGTATCTCACAAATATTGGTACTTGTGACATGTATTGGTACTAGTAAGATATAGTTTTAATACACAAGTTCTGGAAAAAAAACTGCAGCACATATGTGATAAGTATCGGTACTTGTGTTAGTTACGAAATAAAAATTTGGGTTTTCAAAATAGATGAAACATTTATATAATCCTAGTTTATGCTAAGCTTAGGATTTGCTAACAGATCTATCTCAAGAAAATAAAATGAACAGATATATAGGAGGTTCTTGACAGAGACACTAAATAGAGAGATTAATATGCATATGTATATATATGGAGTAACATGCTATAAGATGTATCAATGAGATTACATATCTATGAAGATATCAAAATACATTACTTGTACTCGTGATTGTCAAAATGAATAGAGACTGTAGCTTGATCTTTTAAGAGTTCTTTGAATCAACAAGAGAGGTCTAACCTTAACACCAAGAAGAAGAAGACTCTCTTCTTCTAGTCGTCCAACCCCTTCTTCTCTCTTTTCTCTAGGTCATGATGGGGTTGCCTCTTGAGAAAATCAAAGGTCTCCTGGGGACCATAACCCCAATACAATCCTTGAATTATTCTCACTAATTGCAAGGGGTGATTTGCATTTCCACTCATCAAGGAAATGCTAATCATAAAAGATCTCGGCACATTTATTTTAAACACACACTAACAATTTTGCATTTTTATGCTCATATCATCAATAATAATAACCTTAGTTGATCACATTCAAATATGGGTAGTAAGGATGACGGTCTATATTATTTAATTATATTTACATATATACATATACAAATCCATATATTGGATATTAATCCAACAATATCACCTTAGTAGGAATGACAAGTCTTCAATTCAAATCCTAGCTAATTTCGAGAGATAGGTTTATGAACTATTTATCTTCAAAAATTGATAAATTAAATTTATCTTCGTTAATCATCCATGCAATGTGATTACCAAATTATCTTATAACAAAGGTGACCATATAAGGCAAGCTATGTAGCATTTCAAAAAATAGTACCACATTAAGAAATTCAAGAAACTGACTAGCAGATTGTTAAGGTTGGAGATTACTGCTTGATAATTTGATATTTAGCATTTATGGTAGCCAATGGGATTAGTTGGGTCTACAGTTAACATGCTATTAAGAATAACTTTTTTATGATTAGACTTGGACTTAAATATCATCCTTTATAAATGATATCATGGTCAAATTCTCAACGGCAGAAGAGAAAAATTACCTTTGGCAATACCTTTAGGAGTATACGAATCCAAGTGTCAATGAGAATGTTGCAAATTCAAGCAGGAGAAATTGCAACTCCCACTATGTTGGAATCTTACATAACCTAATAGTGGATTACAATAGCCTGGACAACTGCTTGATATTTTGGATTTAAGCATTTCGAGTAGTTAATACGAACCTATTGTACACACATCTAATAGGTTGTCGAGATTAATTTTTCTCAACAGACATGCACCATTAATATTGTCTATCATCGTAAGAAATAATGCGAGCCACATCAGGTCTTGTAAGCTTCGCTCATACCATGCATTCGGATGTTAGAATACTCTCAACAACAACCAAAGTATCTTTTCACAATAAAACATGATAAATCCTAGTGTTCCTTAGTTTGCATTGTCCCTTACCACCCTCTCTTCCCTATTTGTATTGCTACTCCTTCATCCACCCAAGCTCCACTTGAGGCTTACCTTTTCCATCGATATGGAGGTTTACAATAATATCTTTCGCGACATTGAACCCTCAAAAGAGATTCAATTATTAAAGCATGATAGGAGCCAAACCACGTTGATAAAGGGAGAGTGAGATCCGGTGTACACTTTAGCGTACAAAGGGAAGGTTTCCCAAAAAGTTTTCCTTTTGAAATTCAACTAAAATCGAAGACCGAGTATGATTATGCCGTAGGTCTCACACTTTGAACAGGTTCAAGTCAGACTTACGGGTTACATCGAGGCAGACGACGAACAAACCCCTCCACGTCGTTAAATCGTCGATTCGCACGTAATTATTTCTTTAATGTCTTTTCTTTCCTCCCAGAGGGAAATTAGGATCGTCATTTAAGAAAACGCGTATTCTGACGACGGCAGCCTTTTAAATGGAAAGCAAAGTCAAACATCGAAGTCTTGGTCAGTCGTTCCATTTTAACGCAAAACCAAGTATCCCTGAGAACGACAAGTTCCAGACCGTTTGCATAAGAAATTTTCACGTCAACGGCATTTTAAATCATTACGTCGATGTTCAGATTCCCGGAGGACATCACACGGTATATACAGTGAAGAGGCAAAGATATATAATTTGCAGACGGATGTACAGTGGTTTTGATAAGTGTGTCTTAATTATTTATTTATTTATTAAAAATTAAGGTATATCAATTCAAAATGAGAATAGAAGGGTGTAATTTAATTTTTCATCTATACAAAATATATTTTTATTTAGAAGGTGAAAACTGATTTTTCAAATTTTAGATTGGAAGTTTAGAATTTAATAATTATAATAAGTGATTTTATAATTTAAAAGTAATGTGATTTTCATATGTGAATTCCTTAAGCCTTGAATTTTAAACAATAAATCGTAAATATAAAGGTAAAAATCATTTTTAATGTAAAAAAATCGTTTGAAAATAAAAATACGTTAGTATATTTTTATCTGACGTATTTTTATTTTCGATCAATATATTTTTATTTATAACCTGTAAAAAATTAAGATATATCGATTAAAAATGAAAATTTACCAATATATTTCGTTAAATAGCATATGTAAGTTGTAAAATACGTTGTAATGTATATTTATTACCCACTCCCGTATATATGTATATACTTCCAAATTGAGATTCGTGGGTTTTGGAATCATAATTTCTCGTTTATAGGAGCATTTTGTGTTTCAAAAGTTTGTAATTTCTCGTTCTGGGAGAAATTTGGTGAAGTTGATCCTTCCAAGTTTGACAAGTTAGTAGGGTGAAGAAAAAAAGATAGAGAAATTTGTATCCTTGATTTAACGACCTGTGTTTGACTCTTTCTACCCCTTAGATAGAGGAAATGCCAAACCTGTATGACAGTGGGGAGGGAGAGGGGGATTTACGGAGAGACGGCAAATGAACGAGGGACAAAAATGTAGCCATATACCTAAAAAAAATTTAAGCATGCAATGATGATCGGCAAGAATGCTAACTAGGGTTTTGTAGTTAGGACACCCGTACGCTTAGTAAGGAAAATAAGTTTGTAGAATAAGTTGAAGGAATAGAATAAATGATCGAATAAATGAATTAATATGTTTGAATATTTTGATGTATTAAAGTTATTTCATGAAAAATGTGAAATAATTTTATCCTAGATTAAGTCTACTTAACTTGATGTAAATAAGAGGTGAATTAAATGATAAATTAAATAATTAACCTACCAACCAAATACAATTTAAAATCCTTCTCCTAAATAATTCAAAACATAAGATTCTTGATGTTGTAACCTTTTCAAATGTAAACCATCTACCTCTCTTCTAGGTCCACCATTGCTTTTCACACCATTATGGGTAAAAAATTCAAACACACAAGAGAATAAGAAGCAAGCTAGTGTCGTTCTCAGGTGCAGGATCGAATTGTGGACCAACGTCTAACACCGTGGTAAAACTATATTTCTACTCCAATTATTAAAATTTATGTCCCCTATTTTTTTCTTTCATAAGCGAGGGTATGGATCAAGGCATTGATTTTGATTTTGCTATAACATTCCTATGAAGGTATGTAGTGAAACTTGTGCTCGCGTTTGTTGGGAAATTCATGGAGTAGTAGTGTGACGACCTTTTCCCTTTACCATTTCTAATTTTTAATGTTTCCAATTCCAACATTATTAACGTAAGTGGTCTGACATAAGGGGTATCGTGGTAGGCTACCGACTTTTGATTTTCTTGAGCATGCACTTTTGTAACAATACATGCAGGTTACAAATTACACGTTACACCGTGTTTTTGTAATATATGATGTATTTTTAACCGACAGATGAGTTTAAAATATATTTAACACACCCATGGATAAGTTAAAATACATCAATTTATCTTAATTTTTAATTAATATATTTTAATCTTCCACAACTAAAAGTAATCACCTTCTACGTGAAAAAGATCATTTTTCACTCATAAAAAATAATTTTAAATTAATATATTTTAATCTTCAATCTATTTATTTAAATTTTTTCACGTGTGATGTGGTGAGATTAATTTTATTTTAATAATGACGAACCCACCATCATTTCTTTTTTATATCTCCGCCCGATATATTAACTTTTGGAGTTTAAAAACGATGTAGCACTTTTGAGGCAGAGAATGAGAGTCAGGATTCGAGCTTTGCCAGATGCATTCCTACACGCATTTTTTTTTTACTCGTGATCGTAATTTTGCCGAAGAAACGCGATTTCTTTATCGATTAAAAAACCTTTTTCTTTTCCACATAATTGTTCGAAGGAAAAAGTTACGGTGAGAATCAAACGCCACAGATTCCTGTTGCCCTTCTCCTTTTGGCTGTGTTCGGTAATAGGGTCCAGGGAGATTAAAATAGAATAAATAAAAATATCATTTGTTTATAAGATGGTGAATAAGAAAAGGGTTAAATATATGATTAAAATAATTCATGCAGTGATGTGATGTTAGTAAATATTTATTTAATAGTATTAAGTAAGAATCGAAAATATTAATAGTTATTTATTTAATATTAAAAGTGAAAGTGGATGATGTAGTTAGTACTTTTTAATAGTAAAAGTAAGTGAAAATGATTAGAAATTATTATATAGTAACTTGTGTTGAAATAATAAGAAAAATTTTAAAAAATTTGGGATAATCTTTAACTTGGGATAACTTCGTTGCCAAATGAGACCTCCAGGTCTTTGGAGGTGTGACACCCCGTATACCATACCTTGATAAAAGCATCACTCTTTTTTTTATTTTGAAAGAAAATTTTTTATCAAGGGAACGAAAATGATACAAGGACATAATTCAATAGGTAAGTAAAAAAGATATCCTACACCCTTTAAGGGGGGAAAATTAACTCCCCCTTAAGAGGGGAAGCTCCAAAAAAAACAACCATCACGAGAAAAATAAAAGCGAAAAAAATAGAAAAGAAGTGCTATAAACACCATTTTAGAAGCGGAAAGGAATCCACACCATGCAGTAAATACGACAAAGTGCTGCCAATATCGACGAATTGCACTAACAGGTGATGACTGGTCGAAATGAAGTCGACCAAGCACCCGGTCGTGATGAGCCCCATTTCAATATGGCTCCAATCTACAAAAACAACATCAATCTAGGTGGAGCGGAGATGAAGAATTGACATCATATAGAAGCTCTCCTGCCAAGTGAGCTCATGAGATAACCACCAATGTGGCTAGACGAAGGGACGTTGCCACCGAATATAGCTACCACAACTCTGAAGTGCACCCCACAGTTACCACACTAGACGTCGGGCCGTTACCACTTAACGTAACTACCACAGCTCTGAAGTGCACCCCACGGCTACCACACTAGACATCGAGCCATTACAACCCTTACTACTTCGACGGGGATGGGCGAAGGTCGAGGAGGTCAAGCCACATAGGGAGTTGTCGGAGTGGCACAGGGAGCCGATGGAGTGCAAGAAACCCACATCGGAAGGAGGGGACGAGGTGTGGGTAGAGGCATGATGGCCGACGTTAGCTGTGTGGGAGGGGGGTGGCGAAGATGGGGCACCCGCAGGAGAGAGAGAGAGAGAGAGAGAGAGAGAGAGAGAGAGAGAGAGAGAAAAGAAGCATAACTCTTGACTCTTGATCAAAAGGCAAAAAAATACCTATTCTTTTTCCAAGAAAATGTAAAAAAAAAAAAAAGGGTTTTTTTTGGCTTCAAAAATGTCACGTCAACTTGCAACCGGCCGAATCGGCAGTGAGCGGTGGTTATATTCACACAGTCTCTTTGGTCCTCTCCTGTCCAATTCCAGTCCCCGTAGATATGGCGGGAAGATCTCCGAAGGTTCTCCTCATCCCCGCCCCTTCCTTCCTTCTCCGCGTCTTTTATATAGATCGAACTCCCATCGCCATCGTTTCCAAGAACCCAAACTTTCCCTCTTCGCCTCACCCCTTCATCTCACCATTAGAAGCACTTGTGTCTCCCTCCCATCTGGGTGGAAAGAGGGAGAGATCCCGAAGAAACCTTCGGATTTGGCGTGGTGGGTAGCTTCATATTGCCGTTTGCTTCCGGGGAGGGTAACCAAAATCGGATCTTTGGGTCTGTGTACCGAGGGTTGTCTGGATCAGGTAATGGGTTTTCCTTGATACTTTGCATCTTCTGGGAATTGGGTTCTCTGTGTTTGGGTTCTTTCTTTACCTCAATGAGAGAAAGTTGGGATCTTTGTGTTGGCTTTTGCAGAGATGAGTTCGCTTGCTCATGTGGAGACTGGGGAGAGGCAGAGGCAGCGGTATGACCGGCATCTTCGGCTCGTCGCTGGGTATGATTCTACTTGACATTTCGTTTTTTGCATCAATTCTGTCTGTCTTTGAACAACTCGATAGATGTTTTGAAGTGGAACATTTCGTTGGGCAATTGTCTATTCTTTGCAAAAACACAACCACCTCGAACCATTTTGCACCGATGCATCATGTCCATACGTTGCAAGATGCGTCGCTCGTTTTTGTAGATTTCAAGTGTGTGTGTGTGTGTCTATATATATATATATATATATTTATTTATTTATTTATATATAATTGGATGAAAGTGAAAGGTGTACGCATGCAAAGGGCAGGCGGGGAAGGGATGGGAAGGTATAGACATAGATCATAAATCACTGTAGGCGACTGTGCTTTGAAAAAGATATGGACACATTTTTGAATTTCATGGTCGTGTTTAAGATGTTCAATACTTTAATAAAAAAGCAAACTTAATTACTTAGCGTATTAATTGTGGTTGATATCATCGACTCTTATTGTAGTCAACTGGTCATGCATGTTTCATAATTTGAACGATTGTGATTCTGCTTAGATACCTTGGCTAAATGAAGTTTATGTTTGACTTGTGAATTTTTTGTTGAACCTGTTAGCTAGCGAGAGGATGCCCTTATTTATCCTCCCCCTTCTTTTAATTTTCTTTTCTTTTTACAGTGAAAGCAATGCGATTATTCTACGTAGGCAATCTTGAGTGGTTTTAGTTCAATCTATTTGTCTTGGAACTGTATTTTAATGTAACCAACATATAGTTATTGTTAAAGATAACAATGCTCACTTGAGTGCAATGTTGAAATTATTACTAGGTTTCGATCTGCCTCTTATCAAAATATTTCTTTTGATTTCTTGGCTAAGATAGCCCTCTTGAAGAATTCAAAATGTTTTCTTTGGTCTTTGATGTTTATTTTGAGATTTTTTTTCAAATGTATGTACATGAGATTTTTTTTTTTTTTTTTTGAAAACACACGTAAGAGAAAGTTTTCAAGATATTCCACCCAATTGCGGGTAGACATCTGCCTGACTTGGTCTGCATCAATATCTTCTTTTGGAAATTGTCGATTAGGATCATTGAGATTTCACAGCCTTTCCATGTTTGGATGAGCTTGGTTTTCTTTCTAGACACTTCTGCCATCCGGCTACTTTTTCCTTCATTCTCAATCTCTGTGAAAACAGCTGCAAGTGGCACAATAGCTTTCTGTGTAGAACTTTCCTACATCTTGCTTGCTATCTCTGACTGGGTCCTGACCGACTCAGATGAAAAAGTTCCAAACCAAGTAGCAATTTGATGGCATTTGGCCGGGGCTTATTTTATGACAGTTAGAAGTTCCTTTCCCTTTTTGATTTAGAAGGAGAGATTGAAGCTTCTTCAGCTGATTTTCACATGTCTTGCCATATCTGAATTCTTCCCAGTCGTCTGAAAGATAATTAGTGGATGTATTTGTTGGAAAACTTGTTTTATGCCTTTTGTAAGACCTTCCTTTAAGGTTACTTGGCCACAACGTCAAGCATCCTTATGCTATCCAAACTTGGTAGATTTCATCTTAAACTATTGGATTATGCTTCTTGCAGCCTATTGATGCAACAATCCATCAATAATGTTAATTTCTCTTTCCTTTAAAAAAAAAACATGAATTCCTAACGCATACCTTTCAAGAAAAATTCTAACTTATGATTTTCTGAAATGTAGGTGCATTCCATATAGGGTGAAAAAAGATGCTCGAGACTTTGATAGACTCATAGATAGATTACAAGTCCTTATGATTTCTTCCCCTAATCGAGATGATCTCGTCTTTCCGAAGGTGACACTTATTTCTCAAGTTTTTTTCAGTCTTCGTGCTCTTGATTATTCTTAGGTTGGTTATAAGCTCAAGTCAACCTTCCAGGGAGGATGGGAAAAGGATGAGACTGAAGTGGAGGCAGCATGCCGTGAAGCCTTAGAAGAAGCTGGAGTGAGAGGTGACATCCAAGTAGGTCTCCCTGTGGTGCTCAATAGAGAAACCCTTATTTCTTTTCATGCAACTGCCTACAGTTATCGCCAAGTTTTCAATAATACAAACATAAATTTTGGAAATGAGAAGGTAAATCTTGGTTGGAAGTTGGTTAAGTTCAGAAAATAAGTATGGACGTTGGATGTCATATAAAGGTGTAAGATAATTGCTTGATGTCATGGATTTTCTTTGATTGTGATGCTGTCATGAATCAATAACCATCTAAATATTTTGGTGCTGGCATTAGCATTACTTGATAGGTGTTCCACATTTTGTTTATACAGAAAAAGCTTATTGTCAGAAAGCTAAAATTTATGGCTCTTGAACCTAGAACATTTTGTTTGATTCTCTTATTATGTTCTATACACTGTTGTCTGGTTGCCACATCATAATACTATTAAGTTTCTATAACACAGAGAATCTCCAGACGGTGTAAACGTGTTATAATGTTTTGTGTATATCTGTATGTTGTTATATTCTGGAAAATGTTGATGCTTTTTCTATCCACAATTACCAATTATGAGGTGGCTAATGCATTGATAGTTTATTGTGCTTTTGAATCAATGTTGGCTTACCATGGTGATTTCATTGATGGCAATGTGATACTATCTGTAGGGAACTCTGGGAGTCTGGGTGTTCAGAAGCAAGAGTAGTGAGAATAGTGGTACTACAGGAGGATCATGCAGAGGTGCCATGTATGCATTGGAGGTGACGGAAGAACTCGCATCTTGGCCTGAGCAAGCCACACACCAAAGAAGATGGGTGAGCATAAAACTGGAGATAAAATTTAGTTTTGATAAACGATGCTCTTTCATTTACTTGGGATTTGGGAACTTAATCTTGCGATGGTTTTCTCATGCACCACAGGTTACTGTAACTGATGCATGGAAACTCTGCCGCTATGACTGGATGCGTGAAGCTCTGAAGCAATGTCTCAAGTTTCTTTCCGGAGAACTTCCACCTCATGTTTCTGAATTACCTGTGAAATCAGCATCTGTCACTGCAAGCCCTTTTAAGAGGGAAGACTTTGAAACTCATGTCAACGTTTTGTGTTGATGATAGCACTCATTCCCTTGATGTGAATTGACAAGTATTCGCTTGTTATCTCTTGCCAAAGCCTTAAAGCCCTAACCGAAGGTTCTGACAACAAAGCTCACGATGAGGTTCCAGTAACTTTCTAATGTGAAATGAAGGTCTTGGCTTTGAACTTAATATGCGAGCATCTTATCTAGCCTATTAATTGGGAGATACAACTAGAAAACCAGAATTTCATTAAGGCTGTAATTCATATGGTGGAGATTTTTCAGGGTGCCACATGGCAACAGTAGATCCATAGGAGTTGGCCACCATAGCCCTAGGATTTTTTAGGAGTTGATTTGGCCTTCTTTGATGCATGGATATTTCACGAGTCCAAGAACTCTACTGCGCCTCTCCAAAATCTTAACGTGGTATCAGAGTGGGCATTTTAGGCCCACTAATCTTTACACATGGAACACGAGTAGTGAAGAGAAGAGGGTCCATGCATAAGGAGTTTCCCTTGCGCGTCAACCTTCCATGCGCTACCAAGGCCATGTGGTTTGTGGCATCTTCGTTCGATGTAGGGAGTTCTCTCAAGAACTCCTTGAAGGTCCCTTGTGCCTTACGTAAGGCCCAAGGAGACAACTAGAGGATTCTTGATGAGTCGTCTCTCTTCTCCATCCAGCACCTTATGCAGAGCATGGAAGTAGAGGGAGATTCATTATTCAAAGATAGAGATGGTAGAGTAGAGCATGACACTCAGATAATTAAGAGGAGAAAGAAGGAGAGGGTCCACACACAAGAGCCTTCTCTTGTGCGTGAACTCCAAATGTGCTAATAAGGCTTCATGGTTTGTGTCATCTTCACTTGAGGTGACAGCTCTTTCAATAACTCCTTGAAGGATCGAAGGTGACTTAGGCAAGGCCCAAGGAGCCAAGAAGAAGATTCCTGGAGAGACTGAACTCTCACGAATTTAGTGACTTATGTATAGTGTAGAAGTAGTGACAAGATCTTGCTTCCTGATGGCAAGGATGTCAGAAGCGGAAGCACAAATCTCCACTAGAGAGATAAAATCCTAGACTTGCATGAAGTAGTGAAGATGAAGAAGTGGGTGATATAAGTAGATTCTGAGGTCCGAAGGAGGAAGCCTTGGACTCATCATCATGCTTGGGATCGACTCCCATTCTACCGCATCATCAACAAGCAACGTAGGATGTCTAATTCCCTACAAGAGTTCTCTCTCACCTGTAGATTTGGAGAAGATCCGAGCCATGTTACTTGAGGACAACAAGACCATGGCCGCCATAGCGGCAACCATCGAGGTTACCCATGAGGTGACTTCTGAGGTTGCTAATGGACTCTCTATGGTTTCTAAAGTTCCAAATAAAGAAAGTTCGGGTGTGGAAGATGACAAAGAGTGGTGGGGGCTTTGGTGTCAACAAGATTGAGCAAGTCTTCACCCTATGCCGCCCTCAACTTGAGGGAGAGTGGAGATTTTTTAGAGTCCCACATGGCAGCAGTAGATCCACAGAAGTCAACCACCATGACCCTAGGATTTGTTAGGAGTTGATTTGGCTTGCATGCTGAGTTTTGTTGTCACATGTGGTAGATTTTATTCTAGAGATAATTAGGAGTGATTTGGATTTTTCATGTTTGGTTGATTGAATTTGATTTTTTCTTTTCTATTTTTAGATAATAGAATTGCGAAGTTTGTTTTCCTTTATTGTAGAGGATTCTTTTTCTTTAAAAGGAGAATAATCCCCTCAATTATTTCTTTGAGTTAATGAATTAATTTTCATCAACTCCAAGACTCCACCTCCTCCTCCAACATGCCTTCTCCTCTCTCTGTTAGTGATCACGCGAACAATACCCATGCTATTCAATGTGAACAGTGACAGTCGGTGACCTTCCACGTGTGGGTGTTCCACAAGTGTAAGAACTCCTTTGCACCTCTCCAAAATCTTAACACGTATATTATATTCATAATTGATGTTCATTCCTTTTTTTTTCAATCTCTACGTTAAAATTACTTTCAGCTTAGCTTTTTCATTCAAGCATGTGGAACTTAGATACTCTAATAGTTAGTAGAAGAATTTGTACTCAAAATATACCGATACTGACGAGGAAAGAAAATTTGCATTGCATCTCATGTGCCCAATATCTTGTGTAATAAACCAGGCATTTCTTAGTTGCTTTTGTAAGCTGATTACAGTGCTTCATAAATTTCACACTTTATTGAAAGGTGCTTGAACTTTGATCTTGCTGTAGAAAGCCAAACACACAGACGAGCAAGGGGAAAACTTACAGGAACATGAGGATGTACGTGGAAAACTCTCTATAGTGGAAGGGAAAGAGAGTGTATCAGCCCTAGAGCTTGCTCTTTTAAGGCTGGGACTTTTCTTCACTAAAGAACAAAAAAGGGATGGTGTTACAATACATAGAGATATACTATAAATGGATACACACCTAAGGATCCAAATACCCATTTACGTAAATACTTCAATGCTTCCCCTTAAGTTGGCATACATGTCATACATGCCCGATTAGCCAACAGTTTCTTTACGTCGTGTGGTAGCAAATCCTTTGGTAAAAACCTATGTGACTTGATCACCAGATTTGATGTATAGGTGACATATTTCCCCAGAGCAATCTTCCCCTGAATAAAATGTCAGTCGAACACTGCCTGCTTAATGCGGTCATGAAGGATAGGATTATTTGCAAGATCAACGACTGCATTGTTGTCACATCAAAGCTTTATTGGTAACTTGGGCTGAACATTGATATTTGATAACAGGATTTTTATTAACAGCATCACAGTAACTCTTAATGCCATTTCTGTATACTCCTTTTCAGCACTTGGTCTTGTGCATGTAGATTGCTTCTTGCTTCTGTAAGTATTGAGATTATCTCCCAGAAAAATAGAATATACCATGGTAGATGATCAACCATCAGCAGATCATGCCCAATTTGCATTTGTGTAGCATTTAATATTTAACTCATCTCCTTACATTATCAGGTTTGAGTCCTCATCCCTACATTACCTAGGAGCTTGGTATATAAGGGATGGTTGCCCATATGGGGTTCTAGGCCATAAAAAAAAAAAAAATCCTTATTTGCCTTACTAAATAGAAGTCCTTTTTCTAGATTTTTCTTCTGATAACATAGAAAGCAATCTAAGGAATGTCTGTGGGAGCATGCACAAATTGGCTAACCATATTCAATACATAAGTGATATTAGGTCTTGTAAGAATGAGATAAATTAGTCTTCGAATAAGTTTGCATACCTTTAATTCTAGGAGTCATTAAGTAATTGTCCACTTGTTGAACTCAAGCGATGGTTGGCCTCAATGGGTGTAGCCATAATTTGCATTCAAGTTTCCTTGTTTCTTTTAACAAATCTAAAATGTACTTTCTTTGAAACAGATCATCTCTAGATCTTGTCGTTTCAATCCCAAGGAAAATTTTCTAGCTGTCTCTTGATGAGATATGGGGTGAACTCAACATATCACTTGCAATTTCATCTTCATCAGTATTAACAGAGAAATTATGGGCAAGAGTGGTGGTCGTACGTGTAATGGGATTTAGATATGGTTTTGTTTAATTAGTCTCTAGTTTTGACACTTGACCTTCTTTTTGTTTGAAGAAGGTTTTGACATTGGCTTCTGCCTTGGTTTCCTCTAGTAAACTCCGCCATACAAGTTATCCTCACAAATGTTATGTTGCTTCCCCTGCTCATCAACATCCATATCATCGTAACATCACAAAAATCTCATTGTTGACGTTACCACTAACTCCACTAGGAATGCCAAAGTTTTCTTTAACCACTCTTTCCCCTTAAAGGTGACCTTTAGGGAAATATGAATCTCCTTCAAAGAAGGTTAGAACATATCTTTTCCAGAGTGACAGGATCCAAACATTTATAGTCCTTTTGTGTGCTGGAGCACCCAAGAGAGCACCTTTAATAGACTTTGGATCCAACTGCTTTTTCCATGGGATGGATAATGAATAAATGAAGTCCTCCCAGGCAAGTTAAAAGGTTTCTAATCAGCCATCGAAATTGAGAGAGAAGTCTTGCCATCACCTTAGATGGCATTCTATTATTTAAGAAGGCACTTGTATACTCTCTAGGAACACACTGGCATGTCCCTCTGGTACAATACCGCTGGGTGATATCAAGAAGATGCCTATTTTTAATTTCAACAATTCCATTTTACTGAAAGGTGTAACTGCAAGATGTTTCATGAATGATCCTTTGGTTGCAATACAACTACCAACCATTAGTTGAATAACAACCAAGAGCCAGTGTAGACAAGAAAGCGAGAAGCACAACTCTATCACAAAGCACTTCGGCACTATAAGAGTTGATAGTATTTATCTGAAAGATCATCCAAAACATGGATAAACACCCATCGGGCATTAGTATGGTGTCTGGGATGGCTATAGTGTGGATCACCAATTGCTCCTCGAATCAGCATCCAGGCATACGATGAATCTTTGGCCGGCAATTTAAAAGATCATCCAGTGAAATAGGAGCCTGAATGATTCAGCAAAGCTCTAAAGTGCAACATCAACAATGATAGTAGTTTAATTCAACCACTATCATGATGGGATGCTTCAAACTTTGTTGTCACCAAGAGTCCTTGCTAGAAGATATAATCCCAATGTAAACAAAATTGCAGTAAGAATCAGCTTATGATGAAGTATTCTATAGCCTAAAATTGCAGATTAAAGGGAGATGAATGTATGAGTATGACCGAGGGGGAAAGCTGCTCCATCTTTTTTCTAGCATAGGAGCATTTTTATTCCAAAATCGAAGGCTGTTAATACAAAAAGGAAAAGGAGAAACATCTAAATGACTTACAATTTATTTTAATATTTTTCCTAAGAATGGAATGTATGGCCTAGTTAAAGCCATGAAACAAGTAACTCGAAATTAGCTCAATGTAGGGAGTTGGAAACCTTTCCATAATTGTCTTTTGACCTTGATAAAGCTATCTCAAAATCTATTGGCATAAGGCAAATAATTAGGACACTGTCTAAAAAATCCCAAGCAAATAGTGTTATGGTGGTTGGACAAAGGCCACCATTTACACCATATCTACTGATGAACAAGCACAATGAATAAATATCTTGATTTACCACAAGCTGGACAGAGAGAGAAGTCTCTCATTCAGATATATCCCTAATCCAAAAGGGAAAAAAAAAAAATCCAAATTAGAATTTTTACCGAAAACATCCAGCAGGATGAAGAGGTAATTCTGAAGGTATTCATGACAGGTGAAACCATCTCTACCTCACGAAGTGATGTGCAAGACTTTGGCTTTTCTCCCGCAATGAATGTCAGGGCTTTGTGCACTATGCTAGTTATTATTTTGGAATCTTAGTCTAGAGAACTCATGACAAAGAACTTTTTCTTTGTGCATATTCATCTCAACAAGCCACATGGGATGGTGGTTAAAGACAACAAGTGTGAGAAACCTATTGGCTAATCCCATATTTTCCATACCATGTACCATCTTCTTGTTCCCACATGCAATTGGGAATTTTTTTGCCTTCATGACTCTTGCCTACCTACTCATCTTTTTGTAGAACTTGGTTTACTCCTCTTTTCTTGAAGTTTTAGATAATATCAACTTGGGATTCATGGGATATTGTAAAGATCCATCATTGGATGTCCTTATCGTTTGATTCAACTAATGTAACTGACTAGAGCCCCAAAACAAGTTCTACCAGGTTCATGATAGATAAAGGAAAATCGTAAGCTGTTACGATCCGATCCTAGATCCCTACCGAACCCGAGATCGGCTCACTTCAACTAATCCAAAGACCCAATCGTTTAACGAGAAATAACCAAAAGCAGAAAATATTCCACCACCACACATGTAATGTAACTAGACAGAAAATAAATAAGTAGACAGTAAAGAAAACATGATGAAATGTCTCACAATATTACATGCCATCACAACTACAACAGTGGAAAGTAAAATGGAAACTTAACAGAAATAATCATTCATTTATTGAGTACTCACTACAACAGTAGAAGCTCTGAAACAAAAGGGAACAATAGCTAAGGTTAGGCTCGACTGGGTTTAGCTCCCTCTGCAGCCGATGGTGTTGGCTGCTTAACTCCCTGACCTGAACAAGATTATAAAATCCGTAGTCAGCTGACGCTGAGTAGAGTGGTGGTTAAGCCATTTATATGCAATTAACATAAGATAAGCAACTAATTAATTATTCATTTTCATTTAGCTCAACTAAGTAGTTCTGATTTATTTATTCTCTTAAGGATCCATTCATTTCTTGATCTTGCCCGTCCTTCAAGGGAACGATTTTGATTGTAATCTTTCTCGTGATGTAGGATGTACATGTGGTGCTCTCCTGGTTAGGAGAGTCCCCCGTGGTAGTCCTACACTCAGTCAACCACCCCAAGGTTATGATCGCAACGTAACGGTGACTATGGCACGTGCAATAAGCGCATGGGTAGTGTAAAGATCCGTTCTATCCTGAGCCTTTTAATACGTTTGGACTGTCGGTCAGACGTCTGGACCCCTTCCCAGACGTCTGGAAATTGAAAATTTTGGTACGAGCTTTGCGTCTGCGCGCGGGCCGCACGCTGACAATACTCTTCTTCTCTCTCCTTCCCTCTTCTCTCCTTCATCCAAACCCTAACGTGCCTTATAAAAGGCCCCTCTTCCCCTCTCGTTCTCCCCACTCCACAGCCACCTTCTTCCCTTCCTCTCCACCACAGTGAGAGGAGCGAGCGCGAGAGAGAGCGTGAGAGCAGCGACGAGGAGGAGAGGCGGCGTGAGGAGAGGAGGAGGAGCTTGAGCTCGCGAGCCCGTGTGGGAGCTCGCCGGAGGGCGCACGGCCGGAGCGACGCGTGTGGGAGGAGGAGAGCGTCGGGGGAGTCATCCCCAACACTGCTGCAGCTGGAGCTGCAAGCGAGGAGGCGAGGCCGCGGTTGCGTGCGGCGAGGGTGAACAGGAGGAGGTTCTGGTTCTAGGTTTTCCCAGAATCAGATGTCTAGAGTGATGTCCAAACGACGGAGTGGACGTCTGGAGACGACTCCAGATGTCTAAAGGTAGATCTTCGCGAAGGTACGTTTCCTTTTGCGGATATGGCCATGCAGGCCGTTTCGCAGCTACGTTTTGCGTGGCTTATTGTGGGAGATTTGCTGTCGCGTGCAGGGATTTCTTTGGGAAGGCGCGGGACATGCCCTTCCACGCGTTTCAGACGTCTGGGCAGCTTACCAGACCGCTGGAAGCACTCCCAGACGTTCGGAGAGGAGGTCGGACATCTGGAGCTGGGTCCAAACGGTTCAGAAGAGGCCCTGGATGTCTGGGGTCGACGCAGAGCGTGAGGTGCGTTTCTGGTCACTTTTAAGACATCTGGACATTGTGCCAGACGTCTGATTTGAGTCTGCAGCCATGTTTTTGACCCGTTTAGGGTCCGTTTGAGGTCTGTTTTATGCAAATAAGATACCGATATTTTCCTTGTGAGTTTCTCTACTTGTTAGAAGGCCTTTAATACTGTTCTGAATGTTCCATTGTGATTGTTCCTTGGTTTAGGACTCCGTTCTGTTGCGGGTTCGGGGCTTGCAGAGGCATGTGAGCTTGCCGTTCGAGCCCCCAATACTTCTGGGTTATCTGGTAGAGTGGCTTTCCCTAATTTAATTATAAACCTGAATTCATGTGTGGATTGAATAACTAGAACCTAGGATATGGCATGAATCCTAAGACGAGAAGTACTTGAAATGTCTGTATGCGTGTTTAAATTGCAGTCTTGAATGAGTGAATAGAAATGTTAATAGCTGTCTGTTAATGAACAAGAGCTGCCTCTGAAATATGAATTACCTGTGCTAGTTAAACAGTTACATGTGACCTTACCTGTTGTATCCGCTAAACGATAGAATACGAGCTGCATGTGTATAACCTGAGAATGGAAATGTGAATGATAGAAATACGAGCTGCATGTATATAACCTGAGAATGGAAACGTGAATGATGAAACCTGGTATGGAATGGCATGAGAAATATGAGCATGAACCCTACAGGGAATTAGGAGTAGAGCTCTTGGAAATAAATGGAATGGATTTGGAAATGTGAGTGGGGAAGTGTGTTGGCCCTTGAGTACGTGGTACCAAGGAGAGCGACTGTCCCCTGTTTAGTGTAGAGCGGAGCTAGTCGCCCTTGGGTTGGGACCCAGGGTTAAGATTGGCCACTCTATGTTGGTGCTAGAGCACCACGATCATTTATTTTGATGATAACAAAACACATGTTATTTAACATTTGCTCTTGGAGTCTTAGAATTCAGGTCAATTGCAAATGTAGACGTGATTAGACGGAATTCAAGCTCGCATCCAGGACGGATTGGAGGAGCTTGATGGAGAACAGAAGAGATTCGCGAGGAGCGATAAATTGAAGATGGAAGGACAAGAAGAATAGGATAGAATTCCATTTTATTCCTTTCATGTACTTTTATCGTTATTTTGTTGCTCTTTATTTTTTACTTAGATTCATGTTAAAGAACCTCAAAGTACCCTAACAGTAGTCCTAGGAACACCGGCACAACCCTAGGATACTTAGGTTTTCTGTAGAGAACTTATAAAACCAATGTAGGGTTCAAACAAAGTTTCCAGACGTCTAATTCCCAAATCAGACGTCTGATAAAGTGTTTTAAGACGTCTGACTGTTGATTCAGACGTCTGATAACAATTAGGCTGGACTTAGTTAGTTATGTCTGATGAAATGAGACGTCCAGACCTTAGACCAGACGTCTTAGGAGACGTCTGATGACTTTGCCAGATGTTCAATTAGTGGACCGATGGCTCTCTCTGCATCCACTCAAGGATATGACCGTTAGAGCCTTATCAGACGTCCTTAAGCCCTTCCAGACGTCTGATAATTGACCATTTTACCTCGACTGACCCGAAAATCTCCCCTCAGAGATTTTCTAGCCGTTGCAAATACATTCCCACGAAAAAGTAGGCTTCCAGATGTCCAGATATAGTGCTAGACGTCCTGTATATCCTCTGATGGACTTGCGCTAGAACCCTGTTTAGATCTGATCCAAGTCAGGAAGAGACCCGCCCAAAATCAGACGTCTGACCTTATTTTCAGACGTCTTAAAGTGAACTTCCAGACGTCTGATGCCAGAATTAGACGTCTGATAAGCCTGTCAGTGCAATGATTGTTCCTGATTTCGGGCTGATTCACTTGGGTTTTGTACCCAACGGCTATGGAAGCTTTTCTAAGCCTTCCAAAGCCTTCCTAAGGCCTCTATAAATAGAAGGGAGCCTTTTCCACTCAACATACATACCTAGAAACACAAGGCACACCTTGCAATACACTTTCAAACCATTTTGTGTCTCTCTTGCTCTCCAAGCTCTAATTCTTCATCTTGAGAGCATCAAGCTTTGCGCACCCGCTCTCCCGCCGTAGTTCACGAGAGCGACGTAGCGCCGTCGTGTTGTTCACGCATCCGCGTCGCCGACGCACTCCTTGCAAAGGGGAGTTTTCTTAATTCCTATAGAAGCTTAGGTTTAAAATTACTTTGTTGGCTCTATAGGATTGTTGTTTATTTTAATCTTTGTTATTTGGTTGGGTATTCGCGTTGCGAATTCCCGTCTCCTTCGTGGGACAAAATCCTTCTCGTGGAGAAAAGGGGTTGAGGTACGCTACCCTCGTTTAAGTAGCGTGGTTGTATTTGAGGTTGAATCACCCTCGTTTAAAGTGATTCGTTTAGTGGATTTTGATCAACTTGGTTGATCGGAAAATCCTAACTCGAGAGGGTTAGGTGGTGGTTTTCACCCGGTTTGGGTTTCCACCTAAAAATACTTGTGTACTTGTGTGATTGTCTATTTTGTGAGATTGTTTATATTTTATTTTCGCAATTATTACGTCACTGATGAGAACCTCATCATACGCCATAACTAGCTCATTTTGACCTAATACAGAGAATAAAGCTCCTATATAACCTTAGAAAGGCTTGGCTCAGAGAGATTCTGAGTTTGCAAAGAAAACATAAACTGAGGGGTAAAAATGTAATTTCACCAATCCAATCTGAAAATAGGGTAACTCAGGGTCCAAATAAAGGTCAAAACAACCTAATAAGAAGAAAAGTGGAATGAAATGACTCAACAAGGGCTACAGCAACTCCTAAGAATTAAATGACATCCTGTAACCCTAAAAACAAACCCACTTAAATACACGAGGTTCGAGGCAAAGTAAAAATAGAATAAACCCTCTAAAATTCATAGAAAAATAATCTCTAAGGTTTAGAACCTTCAATTTGGCCTTAGAAACCCATTTTGACCTACATTGAGAACCATGTCCAATTAACAACTTAATTTGGGTTTTTGCGTAAATTGACTGGTCAAACAAGGTTTAATATAGAAATAAAATTCACCATCAGAATCCTTAGGTCCTAATTAGTCATGTATAAAAACTTGAGCCTAGGAAGAAACCTTCTTGACCAACTTTACACTTTGGTCTTCATACATTTACTTTCTGGCCCTCAACTTTTGAACCCTCACATTTTGGCCCCTAACTCTCCTTCGTTCTTTGCGTTTAGGCCCCTCCTGCAAAACCTGAGCAGCACCATGCTCCGGCGACCTTGCGCGGAGCATGGCGCCGCGCAGGGTAAGGGAGGGAGCCTGCCAAGTCAAATGGGGGTGCCCTGCGTCGTCAACCGTCGCAGGAACACCCCCTGATGGCTGCAACCACCCATGCCGGCCGTGCGAATGCACGGACGGTATGGGTATCCTTCCTCTGGCGAGGGAGACACGTCGTCTCCCTCCGCCCTCCTCTCTGGTTCTGCCCCTATAAATACCCCCGTCGCTCCGCCGTTCTTCCCAGCTCGGATCTGACGGAGATACCCCCTCACTTCCTCTCTTCCCACTCCGACAGACGCCCCCTTGCTCTGGCGGCTTCTCCTCCTCCTCCTCGCCCTACCGCACTACCAGCAGCAGGGTTGCCTTCCCTCGCTCTTCCCGCGCCGCGCCGCACCCAGCGCGCGCTTCTCCGGCCCTCTCCTCGCCGTCTCTCCTTCCCCTGGGCAGCTTCTTCTCCGGTGACAGTCGATACGACTGTCACCTTCTCCGGCTCCTCCTCGTCCTGCTAAGTAGGTATAACTTCTCCTCTTCCTCCCCTCTTCCTTTTCCTCACTTTAAACCTTTACTGTCGCCCTCGATTCCGACCAATCACCCTCACCTTCTCCACCTCCGGCCACACCCCGGCGACCCGCTCCCATCACTCCAGCAACCCACACGGCTCGCCGACCACCACAGAACCTCCGCCTCCTCACCCTGATCAACTTCCGCCCTTCCACTTCCCACCAATCGCCCTCTGCAGACCCACCGACCAAACCCATCTTGCCACCTGCAGACCCCCCGACCACCTTCGCTGTGCCACGGCGAAGGTCCTCCGCGTATCTAATTAGGCCGAGAGGCCCTTTCTCTGTAAACAGGAACTTCACTCGCCGCCGCCATTGCTGAGGTGAGGAAGCTCCTTCGACCTGCTGCTCCAGGCGCGCCGCGCCCAGGGCACGCTCCCAGGCTGTGCGAGGTATTTCGCGAAGCGCCAGGCTGCAGTTGAGGCGAAGCCCTCGTGCGAAGCCTCGACCGCCGCTGCTTCCTTCGCACAGGCGCCCAAATTGGGGTGGGACATTTAGTCCCACCTCGGAAACCCACTGAGGCGAGCGGGCACTTAAAGGCAAAAAGTGCCTTAAGCTCTTTGCCTCAGATCACGGGGTGAGGTCCCCTTCACCCGCCCGATTACCCGGCCTCGTCCGCGCTCACGCCTCGTGGACCTGGCTCCGACCCGATTAGCCCGACCTGCACTCCTCGCCCACCACCGCACGCCGGTGGGCCTGGACTTGGGCGCGACCCGCGTACCCGGTTGCTCTGGGAGAGCTTTCCTAAGAGCGAATTCTGAGAGAGAGAGACGCGGGGGGGGAGGGTAGAGTAGGTTTTGCCCTCTGACGAAAACCTTGAAGTGTGCAGGCACAGGTGAAGAAGAAGAAGAAGGACTGCGGAAGAAGAAGAAGACGGAAGCTAAGGGAGACACTGTAGCAGTAGCAGTTTAAGTCGTCTGATTGCAAAATCAGACGACGTCTTGAAGGCAAGGAAAAAGAAGAAAAGAAGAAGCAGGACCGCGGCAAAGAAGAGGAAAGACAAGAAAGAAGAAAAAGAAGAAGAAGAAGATTTGAAGAAAAAGAAAGAAGAAGAGAAAATAAGGAAGAACAGAAGACAGAAGAAGAAGAGCACGAGAGGAAGATCTGAAGAACAGAAGAGAGAAGACAAGAAGAACAGGAAGAGAAGAAAGAAGAGACAAAGAGGAAGAAAGAAGAGAAGAAGAAGAAGCCACCAAATTTTTCATCTCTCTCTCTCTCTTTATTTTTGTAATAAGAATTTGTACTTCTAGAATACGACTTGCTCCCTGAGTTCGACCTCAGGAACTCTTTTATTTCCGAGTAAAAAGATTATATATGTAATGATGGTAATAACTAGCTGTACTACAACGCTATTTCTATAACAAAACCTAGTTAACGCCTCGACCATCACTTTGGCGCTAGAGGTAATTAAATTCCTGTTTTTAAATTTCTAATAATCTCCTCTTTTGTGCAGATACAGGAAAATCGAGAAGACAAGCAACCTCACGACAACCACTCCGAGGACAGGTAATTTTCTATCCTCTCAACCTTTAAATTCTAAAGAGGAAGAAAAGAAAAGAACAAGCAATTTATGTCTAACCTATCTTCTCTACTTAGTAAACCATAAAAAATTGCATGTTTTCAACCCATTATTCCTGCACACTATTAAGGGTATTCAAGGGCTAACACATTCTTACTTGAGCCCTAATTACCCAACAAAGAACTAACTGGACCAAGTAGAGCCAACATAAGATTCAACATTAGGGTTTTAGAGACACACTACTTAAATCAAGAATGGAGAAAATCCAAAAGAAGTGTGCCTAAACCATTGATTGAACATACTTATTCAGAGAAACCCTAAACAATTGGCTCTCTAAACACTTGAACCCAAAAAGAAAGGACCCAAAAGCTCTCAAAGGAACAAGAGGTAAAGTTGACCCCTTGGGTCAACCAACCTTAAAATTAGGTCACTTTCTCACTCAAAATACCTAAGAGTTCAAGTGTAACTTTAAGCACCCTGATCTTAAACTAAAATTGGTAGACTTAAGAGGTCAAGATCCCCATTCTGGTCTACTTGGAACCGCAGTGACAAGAGAGGTCGGGTGGGGGAAACCCTGTAACCCGTGGGGACGCTCTACCGTGTAGGGGTCTTCGCGGGACTCACCCTCTCTGGCTGCCCAGGTAATTCTCAGGTGGACGATCTTTTTGATCAAAGGGTCCATCTGCCCCGCACCTCTATAGTCACCCAACACATTTTTGGGTGTCTTGATTGGGTCCAGCACTTTCTAACCTCTTCCACTCCAACAGTGCATGAACGGTAGGAGATCCTTAAGACCACCCTTAAGATCTCCTTTAAGAATTCACTCTCGTCAAGGCCCATCCTTGACTCCCGTGTTTGAACAGCAACCTAACCCCATCATTCTCTCTTCCGATTCCGAATCAAACTCTTCTTCTATCATGGCTCAGCCAGTTGAGGAAGAAAACAATCTGGAGCACCAGCTCCAGTGACTCAACGACCTCTTCCAAAACTTTGTGCACCTACCGCAGCGTCCCATGATGCGGGACCATTATAATCCTGCTGCGGTGGCCATCGAGCCTCGAGTCAGAATCCCGACTGGAGGACCTGATTCTGAATTAAAGCCCAATATGATTCATGCTATACCTAAATTCCATGGGCTTAATTCTGAAGATCCCTTCTAGCACATCAAACAGCTAAAGCATCTGGCCCAAACTTTCGGGCCAGACGCACAAAATCGGGATATTCTTCTCATGAAGATGTTCTCCTTTTCTCTTATGGACAAGGCCGCCCATTGGTATCAAACTCAGACTCGGCCGATTAACAATTGGGAAGAACTTCAGTCCGAGTTCCTGAAAAAGTTCTTCCCTATTGGACGGACCAACGCCTTGCGCCATCAGATTACACATTTCACCCAACAAACAGGGGAACCTCTCCATGAGGCATGGGATCGTTTCCAGGATCTCATGAGAAAGTGCCCCCATCACGGAGTTCCTAAATGGGAACATGTCCAATCTTTTTACCAGGGACTTCGTGAGGACATCCGTCTTTTCGTCAATGCAACCTGCGGAGGAAATATCATGGGCCAACATGAAGACACCGTGTGGGAGATTCTCGAAAACATGTGCGAGAACTCCATCAACAATGACTCCATGGGATTATTCGACAGGACGAATACCTGCGCATCGACGAATCTTAGGGGAGCACATGAGACGCAGGGCCTGTCCACATCAGTCGACCTGGAATTAATGACCAGTCGATTGGACAAGGTCTCGATTATCGAAAAGAAGGTGGATGAGCTGACTCAGCTTCTGCAGCAAGCCACCTCTGCGCATAACCCTTTCGCACAGCCTCTTTCCATAAGGGAAACTGTGCAAAACATTCTCCATCGATCTTCTCCTAGGATGGACCCATCATCCGAATCTTTGCCCGGAGGTCCTTCCGATTCCTTCTACACCTGCCAGGGGAATTTCATTCCCTCTTTCTCTAACCCTCTGGAGGTTCCTCAGACCTGCGAGGACCTCAACGCCATCCAGAACGACCCGTTCTCCAACACCTATAATCCAGCATGGCGAAACCATCCTAACTTCCAGTGGGCGGGAAATTCCCAAACCCAAAGACCATCCTTCCAACCCCGCCCACAACCACCTCGTCCTTACCAGCCACCTCAGCCTTGGCCCAACCCTACTTACCCATCTGGGCTGAATCAAGATCAAATGTCCCTTATCATTTAGACCCTGGCTGACATTCAAAGAACGAATGCGGCTATCCAAAAATAACATAAGGACGAACTTACAGAGGTCCGAAACCAATTGACCCAGTTGGCAAACTCTCGCCAGCCAGGTACTCTTCCTTCCCAACCTCTGCCTAATCCTAATAACGTGCCAACCCAGCGGCGCGTTATGAACCCAAACCCGGGCCATGCCCACATGATTTATCAGGCCCCCTCTGTTCCTTCACCCGATGGGATAGAGGCCTCCACTTCCCTTGCAGGTTACCAGCAGCAAGCTATCTTACCCAATCCCAACCAAAACCAGGCAGGACTTAATTCCGTAACAACCCGTAGTGGTGAGGAAACCCAAGACCCACCTCATCCGAACCACTCCAAGCCTGGTAGTGATCCCAAGCCTAGGACAGTAATCCAGGACGTCCCCACCCCTATCCCAGATCCACAACCTGGACCTATCTTAGAAGAACCAACCAAGATCCCGTTTCCTAAGGCCTTGACCAAGGGAAAGAAGACCACCAAGCCCGTGGCACCTGCGGAGGACCTGGTTAAGCTCTTTGAGCAGGTCCACATAAACATCCCCTTGATGGATGCAATCCGCCACGTACCAGCTTACGCACAATTTTTAAAGAATGTGTGTACACCCCAGCGTAAGCCACGAACCAAGGGTGGGAGCCCAATTGTTCTGTCAGAGCAAGCCAGCTCTGTAATCCTCAGTAAACTCCCACCCAAGGCAAAAGATCCTGGTACTCCCCTGATTTCCTGCAAGATAGGTGATACCCAATTTGATAGAGCTTTGCTAGACTTAGGTGCATCCATAAACCTGATACCCACATCCTTACTTGACCATCTAGAAGAATCTGAGCTAAAACCAACCGATGTGACATTACAATTAGCAGATCGATCTTTAACGTCACCAAAAGGGATTCTCGAGGATGTTATCATAAGAGTGCAGGATTTCTATTTCCCAGTGGACTTTATAGTCTTAGATATGGATGCGCCTAAAAATCCTAGGGATACACCAATCATTCTAGGGAGACCTTTCTTGGCTACTGCTAGAGCCAACATCAGCTGTGAGGAGGGCCAAATAGAGCTTAAATTTGGGGATCAAACCTTAAAAATTGATATATTTAAGGCCCAACAAGGAATTAATTGCGGTGTCATCGAACAGATTTGTGACGTTAGGATTTTGGTTGATGAATCACACCTCCAGAATGACTCGATTATGCCTCCTCAACCACAGAAGGATCTTGACCCGCAAACGGAGGAGTTGAATCCAGATAGAAACAACCCAGTAACTCCTACCCTTGAACCTCACATCTATACTGAACCACCCGCTGCTGCTGATAACCCTATCCTCGAGTTAAAGCCTCTTCCTGCTCACTTGAAATACATCTTTTTGGGTTCCAATCAGACCCTCCCTGTGATTATCAATTCCAACCTCAATCCCGAACAGGAATCCCGTCTGATTGCTGTCCTCCAGCAACATCGCAGAGCCATCGGGTGGACTCTCGATGATTTGACTGGAATAAGCCCCTCTTATTGTACTCATCATATCTATTCAGAAGAGGGCGCACGACCTTCTCGTGAAATGCAGAGACGTTTAAGCCCTAATCTGCAGGAGGTCGTGAAAAAGGAGATCATCAAGTGGTTAGATGCCGGGATCATCTACCCGATCTCCGATAGTCGTTGGGTGAGCCCAATTCAGGTTGTGCCTAAGAAGGTAGGACTCACCACCATAACGACTGAAATCGGAGAAATCATTCCTACCCGATTAGCCAATGCGTGGAGAGTCTGTATAGATTACCGCCGACTCAATTCCTCCACGAAGAAGGATCATTTCCCACTACCCTTCATTGATCAAATTCTCGAGAAACTAGCGGGAAATAGGTTCTTCTGCTTTCTTGACGGGTACTTCGGTTATAACCAGGTGGCAATCCATCCTGAGGACCAAGAAAAGACCACATTCACCTGCCCCTTCGGAATGTACGCTTTTCGAAGGATGCCTTTCGGTCTTTGCAATGCACCTGCTACCTTTCAGCGGTGCATGCTTGCCATATTCTCGGATATGGTAGGTGATTTCCTGGAAGTCTTCATGGATGACTTTTCAGTCTTTGGAGAATCTTTTGATGATTGCCTCCAACACTTGGTCCAGATACTCAGGCGATGCATTGAGGTGAACTTGGTTCTTTCCTGGGAAAAGAGCCATTTCATGGTGCCTGAGGGAATTATCCTGGGACATCTAATTTCAAAAAAAGGCATCCAGGTGGATCGAGCTAAGGTGGATCTGATATCTCGCCTTCCTATGCCTGGCTCGATCAGGGACATCCGTTCTTTTTTAGGGCACGTTGGTTTTTACCGCCGTTTCATTCCAGATTTCTCGAAAATTGCACGCCCCTTGACTTCTCTTCTCTCTAAGGATGTACCCTTTGAAATCTCCAAGGAATGCACGCTAGCCTTTGAAAACCTGCATGACCGAGTCACCCAGGCACCTATCCTACAATCCCCTGATTGGTCTCAACCCTTTGAGATCATGTGCGATGCATCTGATTTCGCTGTAGGAGCGGTCTTGGGGCAGAAAGCTGACGGGAAACCCGTGGTTATATACTACGCTAGCAAGACACTTGACGAGGCTCAGCGTAACTATACGGTTACGGAGAAAGAGCTGCTAGCCGTAGTATTTGCCCTTGAAAAATTCCGATCGTATCTTCTGGGTTCCCATGTCATCATTTACTCGGATTACACGGCTGTAAGGTATCTCCTTGCCAAGAAGGACGCGAAGCCCCGATTAATCCGTTGGATCTTACTGTTGCAAGAATTCGATCTTGAGATTCGCGACAAGGGGGGAAGGCAGAATGTGGTAGCCGACCATCTGTCCCGTCTTCCTTCTGAGATCATCGACCCTTCCGGACCCATCACGGAACACTTTCCTGATGAGCTCCTGCTTACTGTTGGTACTAGACTTCCATGGTTTGCTGATATAGTGAACTACTTGGCATCTCATCAGACCCCGTCTGATTGGCCGAAGGCCAAGAAAGACAAATTGCGTTCTGATACCAAGTATTACATTTGGGAAGATCCGTACCTTTTCCGCATAGGTGCTGATCAAATTATTCAGAGATGTGTCCCGGAAGAGGAGGTCTGCAATATCCTCTCTTTCTGCCATGACCAGGCATGCGGTGGCCATTTCTCAGGGCATAAAACCGCATCAAAAGTCCTCCAGTGTGGCTTCTACTGGCCTACACTTTTCAAAGACGCATACAGTCACTGCAAGGCATGCAGTCGTTGCCAGACTTTGGGTAACATGAACCGTCGCGACATGATGCCTTTGCAACCAATTCTCGTATGCGAAATCTTTGATGTTTGGGGGATTGATTTTATGGGTCCCTTTCCTGTTTCGGATGGTTTCGAGTACATTTTGCTTGCTGTGGACTACGTGTCCAAATGGATCGAAGCCATACCAACCCGAACCTCTGATCACAAGATTGTTCTTAAGTTTATTCATCAAAACATTTTCTCAAGGTTTGGGATTCCCCGTGCTATAATCTCTGATGGGGGGACCCATTTTACAAATGCTCAATTTAGATCACTGATGGCCAAATTTGGGGTATCCCACCGAATCTCTACTCCTTACCACCCCCAAACAAATGGTCTAGCTGAGCTGTCAAATCGGGAGATCAAGAAAATCCTGCAAATCACTGTTCGGCCTGACAGGAAGGACTGGTCGTCCCGACTTCCGGAAGCATTGTGGGCCTATAGGACTGCCCACAAGACCCAATTAGGCATGTCTCCCTTTAGACTGGTGTACGGAAAGGCGTGTCACCTTCCCGTAGAACTGGAGCATAAAGCCTATTGGGCAGTACCGAACTGTAATCTAGATCTTTCCAAGGCTGGAACCCACAGAAAACTCCAAATCAGCGAGATCGATGAATTACGCCTAGACGCGTATGAGAACTCGCGAATCTACAAGGAGCGGGTTAAAGCCTTCCATGACAAGCATATCTCGAGGAAGATCTTTCATCCTGGTTAAAAGGTCCTACTCTTTGATGCCCGACTTAAACTTTTCCCGGGAAAACTGTGATCCAAGTGGGTCGGACCATATTTAGTCCGACAGGTTTTTGGAAATGGAGCAATTGAAATCAGTCCACTCAGCCACGATTCTGAACCTTTCATCGTGAACGGTCAGAGACTCAAACCGTTCATTGATGTGACTTCTACTGATTTGGCTGAGTCATCTCTCATCCTCCATTCTCTGTGAGCTTACTGCGCCCAGCCGATGGCGTAAAACTCAGCACTTAACGGGAGGCAGCCCGTCATTCCCTCTGAAAATCTAAAAGTTTTTTTCTGACACCTTGGTGCACTTAAGGTTCACCCTTCAAGACGGCCGACTCCACCTCAGATGCTTGCATCTGAGATTAAAAATCGTCCGCAAAATTCATCCCGACCCATTCACTCACAAAAACAACTGTCTTAAGGAATGAACTAAGTAAATAAAAACCCCTAAAATCACAATGAGGACATTGCAAACCTTAGGCATGGGGGGGTATAAAAGTGCAAAACGTGTAAGAAAAGGTTTAAAAAAAAAATTCACATATGCCAAAAACACCATAAAAATTAAAAATTTTTCGAAAAATATAAGAGAATAAGAGGAGAAAGGAAATTTTGTGAAGGAGAAGGAAAAAAAGAAACAAAAGGAAAAAAGGAGCACAAAATATGAGAAACAAGTGATAGTCATTAGTAAGGAACTAAGGAATTAACCTAAGTTCTAGACCTCATTCAAGAAAATAACTGAAAAGTGCATAATGAGATTAGTAAGAACGCAAACCTTAGGCATTCTTGAATAGACTCTTAGTACCTATTAAGATCTGGACACTCCTCAAGAGGTTGAGGAAAATGAAAAGCTGAAGTATTAGGTCTAAGGCTTAGGGAGTATTTGGCCTCATTAACTAATTTTTTGGTTTACGGGACTTAGTAACCTAAGCACCCTAACCTCACACACAGCCTGGTTCAGTAAGCGTAAAAATCAAAATCACGCAGAAGCGTCGCAAAAATTCTGAAAAGTACACCTAGAATAGGAGGGGCCGATCAACACAAGTTGATTTGGACGAGTTCCCAGCGCGGAGAGGCGGGAAATCCCCTCAAAGATGCATAATAAAATATCATCTCCTCGGTGCTTGTCTCTTAGGATATTCACATATCCTACTGGGGGCATGTAAGCACCCTGCTGGTTCGGATTCCATGGATGGCATTATCACGAAGTGTCAACTGCCAGGGTCTGAATTCGGCCACGGAACACCATGGATGGGATTATCTCGAAATCTCAATAGCCAGGGTTCTGGGGGTTGCCATGGGCGGTGCTATCTCGAAGCATCGATCGCCAGGAACCCTTGAGGATTGATGATGGGAGCAATGAATCTGATACAGACAGTGTTGAAAAGCCAATCCTAGGCTAGAACTAAAAAGAAAAAGAGAGAGAAAACTCTCCAAACAGAAAAACTTTCTATCTCTCTCTTATAAAACGCACTGCGAACTGAACCAAGGCTAAAATCATTTCAAGCACGGGTGCTTTAACCACAAAGTCCAATAGACCTTAGGTTAGTTCTTGTGGGCCTTAAAACCCTTTGCTAAGGACTGAGGCTGAGGCTAGACAGATTTGGATCTTGATTGGTACTAGAGTACCTTTTAAGCCTATGGTCAGCATTCTAACCTAATCTAAGTTTAAATGAAAAAGCACTTATCTGAAGCTATTAAGAACTTCATGGTTTAGAACAAGGGTTGAAACCTTAAGTTTTTGCTAAGGGACTAGCAAAAGCTAGGCATGAGGGTATGATGAGAACCTCATCATAAGCCATAACTAGCTCATTTTGACCTAATACAGAGAATAAAAGCTCTTACATAACCTTAGAAAGGCTTGGCTCAGAGAGATTCTGAGTTTGCAAATAAAACATAAACTGAGGGGTAAAAATGCAATTTCACCAATATAATCTGAAAACAGGGTAACTCAGGATCCAAACATAGGTCAAAACAACCTAATAAGAAGAAAAGTGGGATGAAATGACTCAACAAGGGCTACAGCAACTCCGAAGAATTAAATGACATCCTGTAACCCTAAAAACAAACCCACTTAAATACACGAGGTTCGAGGCAAAGTAGAAATAGAATAAACCCTATAAAATTCATAGAAAAATAATCTCTAGGGTTTAGAACCTTCAATTTGGCCTTAGGAACCCATTTTGACCTACATTGAGAACCATGCCCAATTAACAACTTAATTTGGATTTTTACGTAAATTGACCGGTCAAACAAGGTTTAATATAGAAATAAAATTCACCATCAGAATCCTTAGGTCCTAATTAGTCAAGTATAAAAACTTGAGCCTAAGAAGAAACCTTCTTGACCAACTTTACACTTTGGTCCTCATACATTTACTTTCTGGCCCTCAACTTTTGAACCCTCACATTTTGGCCGCTGACTCTCCTTCGTTCTTTGCGTTTAGGTCCCTCCTGCAAAACCTGAGCAGCACCATGCTCCGGCGACCTTGCGTGGAGCATGGCGCCGCACAGGGTAAGGGAGGGAGCCTGCCAAGTCAAATGGGGGTGCCCTACGTCGTCAACCGTCGCAGGAACACCCCCCTGATGGCTGCAACCACCCATACCGGCCGTGCGAACGCACGGACGGTATGGGTATCCTTCCTCTGGCGAGGGAGACACGTCGTCTCCCTCCGCCCTCCTCTCTGGTTCTGCCCCTATAAATACCCCCGTCGCTCCGCCGTTCTTCCCAGCTCGGATCTGACGGAGATACCCCCTCACTTCCTCTCTTCCCACTCCGACAGACGCCCCCTTGCTCCGGCGGCTTCTCCTCCTCCTCGTCGCCCTACCGCACTACCAGCAGCAGGGTTGCCTTCCCTCGCTCTTCCCGCGCCGCGCCACACCCAGCGCGCGCTTCTCCGGCCTTCTCCTCACCGTCGCTCCTTCCCCTGGGCAGTTTCTTCTCCGGCGACAGTCGATACGACTGTTGCCTGCTCTGGCTCCTCCTCGTCCTGCTAAGTAGGTATAACTTCTCCTATTCCTCCCCTCTTCCTTTTCCTCACTTTAAACCTTTACTGTCGCCCTCGATTCCGACCAATCACCCTCACCTCCACCTCCGGCCACACCCCGGCGACCCGCTCCCATCACTCCAGCAACCCACACGGCTCGCCGACCACCACAGAACCTCTGCCTCCTCACCCTGATCAACCTCCGCCCTTCCACTTCCCACCAATCGCCCTCTGCTGACCCACCGACCAAACCCATCTCGCCACCTGCAGACCCCCCGACCACCTTCGCCGTGCCACGGCGAAGGTCCTCCGCGTATCTAATTAGGCCGAGAGGCCCTTTCTCTGTAAATAGGAACTTCACTCGCCGCCGCCATTGCTGAGGTGAGGAAGCTCCTTCGACCTACTGCTCTAGGCGCGCCGCACCCAGGGCACGCTCCCAGGCTGTGCGAGGTATTTTCGCGAAGCGCCAGGCTGCAGTTGAGGCGAAGCCCTCGCGCGAAGCCCTCGTGCGAAGCCTCGACCACCGCTGCTTCCTTCGCACAGGCGCCCAAATTGGGGTGGGACATTTAGTCCCACCTCGGAAACCCACTGAGGCGAGCGGGCGCTTAAAGGCAAAAAGTGCCTTAAGCTCTTTGCCTCAGATCACAGGGTGAGGTCCCCTTCACCCGCCCGATTACCCGGCCTCGTCCGCGCTCACGCCCCGTGGACTTGGCTCCGACCCGATTAGCCCGACCTGCACTCCTCGCCCACCACCGCACGCCGGTGGGCCTGGACCCGGGCGCGACCCGCGTACCCGATTGCTCTGGGAGAGCTTTCCTAAGAGCGAATTCTGAGAGAGAGAGACGCGGGGGGGGAGGGTAGAGTAGGTTTTGCCCTCTGACGAAAACCTTGAAGTGTGCAGGCATAGGTGAAGAAGAAGAAGAAGAAGGACTGCGGAAGAAGAAGAAGAAGACGGAAGCTAAGGGAGACACTGTAGCAGCAGCGGTTTAAGTCGTCTGATTGCAAAATCAGACGACGTCTTGAAGGCAAGGAAAAAGAAGAAAAGAAGAAGCAGGACAGCGGCAAAGAAGAGGAAAGACAAGAAAGAAGAAAAAGAAGAAGAAGAAGATCTGAAGAAAAAGAAAGAAGAAGAGAAACCAAGGAAGAACAGAAGACAGAAGAAGAAGAGCACGAGAGGAAGATCTGAAGAACAGAAGAGAGAAGACAAGAAGAACAGGAAGAGAAGAAAGAAGAGACAAAGAGGAAGAAAGAAGAGAAGAAGAAGAAGCCACCAAATTTTTCATCTCTCTCTCTCTCTTTATTTTTGTAATAAGAATTTGTACTTCTAGAATACGACTTGCTCCCTGAGTTCGACCTCGAGAACTCTTTTATTTCCGAGTAAAAAGATTATATATGTAATGATGGCAATAACTAGCTGTACTACAACGCTATTTCTATAACAAAACCTAGTTAACGCCTCGACCATCAGTCACCCCCTCCTGGTAGGGCGAAACTACACTCTACACCGACTTCTTGGCCCTCGTGTACATTGTACCGGGGAGAGCTACTAGTGTAGGGAGAGAGCTACCTACCCAACGGGACCTGGGGTTCAACTAGCCACCCTACACCGACTTGTTAGGCCCACTGGGCAAACCAGGGTAGTCAGGCGAGGGTGCGCGGACTATGGAGGGGTGAGACCCCAGTTTGGTTCTTAGGGGCTAGCCCTCTGTTACTAAGAGGGCTAGGCCTTATACTGTTCCGTGCTGTACTTTGGGCTCACCCGTTAGCGAAAACGACTGACCGCGTACTAGTGCAGGGTAGCTACCCGTGCACTTATCGCGCATGCCGTAGTCACCATTACGTCTGCCCGTGACCTTGGGGTGGTTGACTGGGTGTAGGATCACCATGGGGGACTCTCTCGGTCAGGAGAGCACGACGTGTGCCTTCTACTCTTCGGAAAAGACTGCAATCAAGATCGTTCCCACGAGGAACATTCGAGATCAAGAAGAGATTTGGAAATATATAAACCAATGGGTGAAAAGGAATAACTTGTAAATTAAAGAATTGGAATAGCTAGTTTACCTTTTAGCTTTACTTCTTTAGTTAGTTGGTTGCCACTCTACTCAGCGTTCGCTGACTGTGTTTACTCATAACCCTTTTCAGGTCCAGGTGTTGAGCAGCCCGAGTCTCCGGCTGCAGAGGGTGCTGGGCCCAGTAGAGCCCAATAGCAGTAGCCTTCTTGTTGTAGTACTTTTTTGTTGTAGTGAGTTCATACTCTTGTACCTTTACATTTCTGTACTTTTATGTTTCTGTTCCTTGTTACTATTTTACTGTTGTGGTGGTGATATGTACTGTATCAGCTTTACCTTCTTTACTGCTGTACTCTTTTACTGTTAGTTACTTAGCATAGTGAATGTGGTTTATTTTCTTACTTTTTGGTTATTTCTTGTTGGACGATTGGGTCTTGGGATTAGTTGAGTCGAGCCAGTCTCGGATCCTGTAGGGATTCGGGAACCGGGTCGTAACAGGTAGCTACCCCGCACTGACACGCGGTCAGTCGTTTTCGCTAGCGGGTACGCCTAAAAGTACAGTACGGAATAGCACATGGCCTTGCTCTCTCAAAACAGAAGTCTAGCCCATTAGAACAGAACAGGGGTCTCGCCCCTTCACAGTCTGCGTACCCTCATCCGACTATCCCGGTTTGCCTAGTGGGCCTAACAAGAGTCAGTATAGGGTGGCTAGTCCTAACTTGGGCCCCGTGGGGCGGCTAACTCCCTCCCTACACTAAGTAGCACACCCCGGTACCACGTACGCGAGGGTCGAATAGGAGTCGGTGTAGAGTGACTAGCCCTAACCCCGGGTCTCAACCCAAGGGGCGGCTAGCTCCCTTCTACACTAAAAGGACAGCTGCTCTCTTTGGTATTGCGTACATAAGGACCCGCTCACTTCTCGTCTACATATGAGATTCTTTCCGTATACAGGAGTTCTTCTCCTAATTCCCCGTAGGGTTCATGCTTGTATTTGTTTCATTTCATTTCTCAACATACATATCTCGTTGTTTATCTTCTGATTCTAATTCATATAACAGGCAGCTCATGTTTTTACAACTGAAGAAGTATTACATTATGTATCCATATAATTTCTAGCAATTAGGGTTTAACATGCATATCAATGTAAACAGTGTAGCTCAAGTCACATTCATATATTCCTGCCCTAGGGTTCATTTCACATCCTAGAGTTCAATCAAATTATTCTAAGCATGCACTTATTTAAATCTTTAGTATTAAAGTAAACCACTCTACCAAAATTCACGGGTGGAATGGGGGCCTGAAACGCAGATCCTGTCGTCTCAGTGGGCCTCGAATACGCTACAGGCTGAAAACCTATACCAGTGACCAAGTCACATCATATGAGTTTTAAACAGTATATAATTGACACTATCACGTAGAGAAACTCGAGCGAAAAATAATAGTATTTCGTTTGTGTAAATCTGATTTCATTTAGGTCCCGAATGGGCCAAAAACCTGCACACATACTAAAATCAGACATCTGGGAATAGGCCCAGACGTCTTAAACTGCGTCAATAACTCACCTTGTGTTCTTACGTTGCTGGCGGACGTCTGGAATTGTTAGCAGACCAAGATCGAGGTTATAAATGATGCATCGTAGCATAGGTCGAAATCGCTTGAAAATAATAAAATTTTATTACTCGAATGAAAGTTTGAGGTCGAACACAAGGAGCAAATATGAATTCAATCGCTAATCTCAATTAACAAGTAAGTGAGCACAAGAAAATGAGCCAAATAAATTATTCAGAAATGATAATCAATATAAAGCATGGGTTTAACATATGGTAAAAAGGATCTTAAGGCAAAAACAATGGTGATTTAGGTCACTAATTATTTAATTTAAACATATATGCATTAAGTTCAAATAATGCAACAGTGCCATCAACCATTCAACTTAGGTACTTAAATAACCTGATAAAACCTCAAATCAGATGTCGGGTCTGATGACCAGACGACTTAACCATGAGATGCTACAGTGCTTCCCTAGCATTGTTCTTCTTCCTCCTTTTGCAGGCCTTCTTCCTTTCTCTGCTCGCAACTAAGTGTGGCATAGGGCAAAACCCTCCCTTGTCCTCGCTCTGAAATGACCTGTTGCCTTTTGGGTCGTTTAAGACGTCTGGATGAGCCATCAAACGTCTGTCCAAACATCTAGATGAAGTGTCAGATGTCTGAAAGTAGAAGAACCAGACCTGTTGTTCTTTTCCGCACGCGTAGACTCATGCAGACGCCCTCTCCTCACCACAAAACCCTAACCCTCTACCTATTTAAACCCCCTCTCCCACGCCACTGCACCCATTCCCTTCCATCCACCACCTCCACCCTTCCCTCATGCTGGAGGCCGCCTTCCTTCCAGCCACCAGTGCGGCGAAGAGGAGGAGAGTGAGAGCAAGAAGAGGAGAGGAGAGCGAGAGCGAGAGAAAGGGGAGGAGCTTGCGCAAGAGCGTGGGAGGAGCTCGTGCGTGAGGAGGAGCTCACGAAGGTGGGTGTCGCGGCCTCCTTAAGTTGTCGGCGTCGTAGTTGCGAGTTCACAGAGGGGCTCCGCGTGGAAAAGAAGGTTCGTGGAGGTTTTGCGTATTGGATTTTTTCGAGTATCAGACATCTAGAGCACATCCCAGACATCTGGAATAGCAGGAGGACTCCAGAGCTGAAGTCGGACGTCTGAAAGCATGCTCTGTGCTACGGTACGTGCTTTTGTGCGATTTTGGCCATGCAAGCCTTACCACAGAGATTTGTCCGGCCTTTTCTGATGTTCTGCGTGTACATGCGCAGGGAGTAGGCCGTTGGAAAGGCGCGGGTGCGCCCATCGAGGTACTTTTGGACATCTGGACACATAGCCAGATGTTTGACTGTACCCCTAGACGACCAGAAGAAGGGTCCAACGTCTGGAACTCACCTCAGATGATCGCGAAAAAGTTCGGACGTCCGAGGTAGTCGTAGGAAACCCAGGGTGAGTACTGGCATCTTTTAAGACATCTGGGGCTAGTCCCAGACGTCTAATTTTGGACAATGTGTGTTTTTGGCCCGTTTAGGGTCCAAACGGAATCAGATTTCCGCAAACGAAATACCGTTGTTTTTCGTATGAGTTTCTCTATGTGTTAGTGTCACTTATATACAGTTTTGAACTCGTTTGATGTGGTTGGTCGTCTGTATAGGTATTTAGCCAGTCGAGTATGCAGGAGTTGCGAAGGTGACAAGATCTGCGATCCGAGCCCCCATTCCTCCCGTATTTGCCGATAGAGTGGTTTACCTTAATATTATGACATAAACAAATGAACTACATGTTTAGAATAACTTAAATGGACCCTAGGATGAGAATGAACCCTGGGGCAGGACCAGTGGGTATAGTTGAGCTACACTGTCTACTTGAGACGTATGTACAATTCTAAATACTAGCAATTGTAATGGTTATGTTTATTTGTGATGCTTGTCAGTTAGTAAAGCACGAGCTGTTTGTTACATGAATGAGATCTGATTATTGAGAAGTGAAATGAATATAGTGCATGAACCCTACGGGGAATTAGGAGGAGAAGTTCTGTATACGGAAAGAATCTCGTATGTAGATGGGAAGTGAGCTGACCCTTGCATACGCGGTACCAAGGGGAGCAGTTGTTCCTTTAGTGTAGAGGGGTACTAGTCGCTCGTTGGATTGAGCCCTAGGGTCAGGACTATACACTATGCACCGACTCTGTTTGGCCCTTGTGTAAGTGGTATCGAGGCGAGCTACTTAGTGTAGGGAGGGAGCTAGCTGCCCCAGGGGGCCCGGGGTTAGGACTAGCCACTTTACACTGACTCTTTCTAGGCCCATTGGGCAAACCAGGATAGTCGGACGAGGGTACGCGGACTGTGGAGGGGCGAGACCCCCTGTTCTGTTCTGAGGGGCGAGACCCCTGTTCTGAGAGAGCAAGGCCTTGTACTGTACTGTGTTGTATCTTTAGGCGTACCCGCTAGTGGAAATGACTGATTGCATGCTAGTGCGAGATAGCTACCTGCGTGCTTATCACGCGTGCTGTAGTCATCGCTACGTCGGGACCATGATCTCGGGGTGGTTGACTGGGTGTAGGACTACCACGAGGGACTCTCCCAGCTAGGAGAGCATCATGTGTACATCCTATATCACGGGAAAGACTGCAATCAATATCGTCCCCTTGAGGGACAGTCAAGATCAAGAAATGACTGGTACTTAAGGAAATAGACAAATTAGAACTACTCGTTGAGCTAAATGGAAATTGGAAAAATAACTAGTTGCCTGTCTTAAATTAAATTGCAAGTAAATGTTTTAGTTACCACCCTACTTAGCATTCGCTGACTCCGAAAGTTTTATAACCCTATGCAAATCAGGGAGTTGAGCAACCAGCACCACCGGCTGCAGAGGGAGCTGAGCCTAGTTGATCCCAGCCTCAGCTATTTACTTACTGTTTCCTTAGCTTCTGCTGTGTAGTGACTTTCTACTCTATGAACTACTGTTTCAGTTATTTTCCGTTGTACTTTTCTCTACTGTAGTTGTGATGGCCTGTAATAATTGTGAGACTGTACGCTCTGTTTCTTTTACTGTCTCTTATTTTCTTTCTACTTAGTTACATTGCATGTGCGGATGTGAATTAATTCTTGCTTTTGGTTATTTCTCGTTGAACGATTAGGTTTTGGGATTAGTCGAGACAGGCTGGTCTCGGGTCCTGTAGGGATCTGAGATCGGGTCGTAACACGCTCTCTCTCTCCTTCTCTCTCTAGTATCTGCCCTCCCAAGGCGTCGGGTTATCGGGTAAACGGGTAGAGCGCACCGGGGACTAGGGCTACCGAGGGTGTGTGGTAGCCGAGGAGTGAGTAGGCATAGGTCGGGTAGGGTCGGGTGTGTGTTTGTGAAGGGGACCTCACCCCCGTGTCTCGAGGCGATAAGGCTGAGCGACAAAATCAACTTATGCCACTTCGTCTGGTTGTCCACTTCCGAGGTGGAACTAAAGTCCCACCCTTCCTTCGCGCAGTAGTAGGTAGGTGTTCCTCAATTGGGGCGTGAGTGCACCCTGGCCGCTTCAATTGGATGCTTGGGAGGCTTCCTGGGAGTAAGCCGCACTGCCTGGAGCAAATGCCTGGAGTGAGTCATCTTGGAGCAAGCTTGAAGCCTTTCTCGAAGCTGCGGTAATGGCAGCGGAGGACCTGCTACCTGAAACATGAAATAAGGCCTCATGGTCACGTTAGAATACCTTAAGAGCTTCACCGGACCACGACGAGTGTAGCGGAGGTGGTTTCATGGAGGATGGTGGTCTGTGGTGGCCGGTCGGGATCGGGGAAGGTAATCGGTGATGGGTGTGTTTGGTGGCGTGATGGGGTGGACGATGGAGTGCGATAGGTTAGGGTTTTTGAGCGAGAGGATGTGGTGAAGGTTTTGAGGTGGTCGGCGAGGCGGATGCAGTTGTGTAGCAGTGGAATCGCGCCGCCGGAGGAACGGTTGGAGACGGGGATGAGTGGCGTAGTCGAGGGCTATTTTGGGATTTTTGGGTAGGAAACTAAACTAACTAATCTAACATAACCTAATCAGACGAAAAGGGGGGAGAATTCGCACCGGGGGTATGTCGGCGACGGAGAAGAGGAAGTGCTCCGGTGAGGGTAGGAACGATGATGACAACGAGGAGGCTCCTACTGGTACGGCCAAGAGCGGATGAGAGAGAGGAAGAGAATCTGGCCACTAGTATTGTGGACGGGCGACGAAGGAGGTCAGGAGGAATTGCTGGAGCTTGCGGAGCTTCGCGGCCGAAGCGGAGAGAGGAAAGGAGGGGTTTCACGGCCGGAATCAAGTTTGGGAAGATCGGCCTGATCTGAGGGGTCTTTTATAGGTCTCTGGGGGATGCTTTGAGCTTGGTGATGGCTTGGTTGTTGTGTTTGTTATATGTCAAGTTATAGTCGTTATAGTAATAAGATAGCTACCAAGTTATCATTACAAAATTTTTTACTCGGAAATGGTTTTCCCGAAGTCGAACTCAGGGAGCTACTAGAATTCTAGAAATACAAAGTTTCTCCATTAGATTACAAAAATAAGGGAGAGAGAGAGAGAAAGAGAGAGAGAGGGAGCTTGTCTTGGCTCCTTCTTCTCTTCTCCTTTTCCTTCTCCTTTCAGCTGCTCTTCTTTTCTTCTTTCTCTTCTCTGCTCACGGTTGCGTCTTCTCTCTTCTTTTCTTCTGCAGAGTTCTTCTTCTTCTTCTATTCTTTCTTTTTCTTCCCTTCTTCTGCGGCTGTGACAATCTCCTTCTTCTGACTTCTTTTTCATCCGCCTTCTTCTTCTTTCTTCTCTTGCTTTACCTCCTCTAGCCGCTGCTCAACCGTGGTCTGATGCAGCGGTCAGACGACCTAACTGTAGGTTTGCTACAGTGTTTCTCTTCTTCTGTTTCTTCTCTCTCTCTTCTTCTTCTTCTGTTCTTTCTTTGCTTCTTCTTCTTCTTCCTCTCTGCCCTGAGCAGCTAAGACTTCGGCCGCCTTCCTTCCTTCTCCTTCTGCTCCTGCATGCTCGCACAAAGATCAGAAAGCAAAACCTACCCCTACCCTTTCCCGTGTCTCTCTCTTTCTCAGATTTTCTCTCATAGGATCGCTCTCCCAGAGTCGGGTATTCGGGTACGGGTATCGCGCCCGGGATCAGGCCCACTGGCGTGCGTTGGTGGGCGAGGAGTGCGCGGGTTAGGATAGTCGGATCTGGCCCAGACCCGCGGGGCGTGAGCGCTGGCGAGGGCGAGCATGTGGTGCGCGGCGTGCGTGAGGGACCTGACCCCTGTGTTCGAAGGTGATAAGCCTACAACACTTTTTCCCTTTATTTGGCTACGGCGCTTCCAGAACTTCCGAGGTGGGACTAAATGTCCCACCCCAATTGGCGCCCGCAGCTGAGGAAGCTGCAGGCAATTGCTGTAGCGTGCGAGGCTTTCGCCCCAGCTGCAGGCCTAGGACGCTTCGCGGAGGCAAGCTGCATGTCCTGGGGCGTGAGCCTGGGTGAGAGAGAGCCTGCAGTTGCAGGTGCTGGAGCTTCAGAAGCTCGGTAATGGCGGTGAAGGGTCGTCGACCTGAAAACAAGAATACGGCCTTTCGGCCCAATCAGAGGATGCAGGGAGCTTCGTCGGAGTGCGGCGAAGGCAGTGCGGGTGGTGGTGAGGCGTGAGGCGGTGTGTGGTGGTAGCCTTAGGTCAGACTGTGGCCGGAGAGATGGGTCTGTTCGGGGGGTCGTCGGGTGGTGTCTGGCAGTGGATGGAAAGGGGGGATTTGTTGAGTGGAGTGAGGGGAAGCTTTTAGGGTAGCCGGCGAGGGGTGAGAAGGTCTGTGGAGATGGGATGAGTTCGCCGGAGGGGGTGGTCGGAGACGGAGCAGGAGGAGGTGGAAGTCGTGTGCGGTGAGGCAAAAAGACAAATTGAGAGAGGGAAAATGTAAAGGAGGAGGAGAGGAAGCTATTTACCTAGGTTTTGGACGAAGGGGGAGGGCGAAGCCACCAGCTCGTACTTGCCGGAGCTGGGGAAGAAAGTCCTTGGAGGAGAAGTGCGGCGACGAGGAAGCAGGCGGAGGGTGCCGGCGGGTGCAGCACGGCATATACGAGAGGGCTAAGAGAACCCTGCTGTAGGTAAGGCGGCAGAGCGACGAGGAGGAAGAGGAGGGAGTTACCGGAAGCTGCGGGCCATCTGACGGAGGAGGAGGGGATGAAGTGGGGGATTGTTCTCCGTCAAAGAGAGCTTGGGGGAACCGGCAGGGCTGCCGGTCCTTATAAAGGGGCTGTCGCAGAGGGAGACGCAGGCTGGCGACGTGCTAGCCTCGCCGGAGCGAGGCCGGAGGGGAGACCCATACCTTCCGTGCGTTCGCACGGAAGGTATGGGGGCTGGCATAGACCACGGCTGGGTCTCTGCGACAGAGGACGTCGCAAGGAACCCCGCGTCTGCTTTGTAGGGCGGTCACCCCTCTCTGCGTGGCGCCATGCCCCGCGCAGTCGCCGGAGCATGGTGTTGCGCAGAGTTTTGCAAGAGGGACCGTTTTGTAAAGAACGACGAAAAAGTTGGTGGCCAAAATGCAAGGGTTTCGAAAGATAAGGGTCAAAAAGTAAATGAAGAGGACCAAATTGCAAAGTCGGTCAAGGAGGTCTCCTCTTAGGCTCAAGTTTTTATACAAGACTAATTTGAACCTAAGGATTTTAATGGTGAATTTTATTTCTTGTTTGGACCATGTTTTACCAGCCAATTTACGTAAAAACCCAGATTAAGTCATTATTTGGGCAAGGTTCTTTTTGTAGGTCAAAATGGATTTCTAAGGTCAAATTGAAGGTTCTAAACCCTAGAGATTATGTTTCTATGAATTTTAGAGGATTTAGTTGATTTTTATCCTGCCTCGAACCTCGTGAATTGAAGTGGATTTGTTTAGGGTTACAGAATGTCATTTAATTTCCTAAAGTAGCTATAACCCTTTTTAGATCCGACCATCCCACTTTCCTTCTTATTAGGTTTGTTTGACTTGTGTTTGGACCCTTAATTACCCTGTTTGCAAACTGCATTGGTGAAATTACAGTTTTACCCCTTATGATTTGTTTTCTTCTCAAACTCAGAATTCTCTGAGTTAAGCTTTTCTTTTGGTTATGTAGGAGCTTTTTCTTACATATCTGTTTTAGATTGTGCTAGTTAGGGTTCATGATGAGGTTCTCATGTGTTCTCATGAGAGGTTGGGAAAGTTTTAAGGCTTAGGAATTAGCTCAAAAGGAAGGGAATTCCTTTACGAACTTCCCTTTCAAATCTGAGAGGGATTTGTCAAGGAATCAAGGAGAACATGCCATTTTAAGGTTGCCGGAGTTTGTAGGATTAGGATTCATGACGGTAGGGACCTTTCTGTGAAGATGATGATAAAGTTAGGGGGTTGTTTGCAAGATATTTAAAAGTTAAGGATCTGAATGAGATGAAAAGAGTTTGATTGGACCAAAATGCAAATTTGGTCAAGATGATCTCAGATTAGGCCCAAATTTTGGATTCAAGGAATCTAATGGTAAAGTTATATTTAGGTTTTGATCAAGTTTGATTAGGTAATTTATGTAAAAATCTAAATTAGGGCAAATATCTGTCTAAGACTCTGTTTTAGGTCAAGATGGGTTCCAATGGTCAAATTGAAGGTATCAAATCCTAAAGAATATTTTCTATGAATTTTAGAGGGTTTAGGTGAATTTTATCTTGACCAAAACCTCAGTTATTTAAGCGGGTATGTTTTTAGGATTTCGGATGTCATTTAATTCCCAAAATGCACAAAAACACTTTTCTGTCTATTCTAACCTACTTATTAGACTCTTAAGACAATTTGACCTTTATTTAACCCCTGGAGAAAACCTGTGATTGTACTGCATTCATGATATAATGGTAAAATTACAGTTTTAACCTTATTTTCTTGTCTTTCTCTCAGAATGATTATACAATGAATTAGGGCTCTCTGACGGTTATGTAGGAGCATTTATTTCTTGATTATGACTAAATAAAGCTAATTATGGCTGATGATGACGTTATCATTAGGAACCCCTTTACGGTCGTCCTGGGTCTTTCCACAAGTCTGCCAGTCCATCTAGACGTTCGATATGACTATCAGATGTCTATGGAGATGTCCAGACATCCTAAAGCACCTCGAAGATCATGCTTGCACGCCTTTCCATGACCTATACCTGCGCATGCATTTGCAGGTTTAAAACCACGACAGCGCAATGCTACGTACCTCACGTACGTGCATGCATGAGCGTTTAGGACTTATACTCGGCACTCTGCGAATTTTCAGACGTCCGCTGCTGCTCCAAACGTCTGATACTGGAAAAATCCAGTACGTAGAACTTCCTCATGCGGTCCTGCTTCTCACGAGCTCTGCCTGCAGCGCAGCAACAGCTGCAGGAGGTCGAGGACCCTCCTCTGGCGTCCTCCTCTCTTCCACGAGCTCCTTCTCGAGCTCCCGTGGCTACACTCCAGCCACGGCTCCTCTGTGCATGAGCTCTCCTGCTCGAGCTCCTCCGGCTGCGCACACTTAAGCTCACCCGAGCTCTCTCTTCTCTCCCACGCCCTCGCTCTCCCTCTCTCCGCCCTTCTCTTTCCTCTTCGTGGCTGCAAGGGGACGGGAAGGGGCTGGTGGCTCACCGACAGCAAGGGACGGAGATGGAGGTGGTGGTAAGGGTGTGATGGTGGAGAGGGTGGTGGATTTTAAATAGATGGGGGTTAGGGTTTTGGGGAGGAGAGGGGTAGTGAGTGTGTGCGTGAGTGTGTGCATGGGTGAGTGTGGTGAGGGAGAGGAGAGAGAGGAAAAAATTATGAAAACTTCCCCGCTATACCTCTCTTCTTCCCGTAAAGCCCATACACTAAACTCAAAGGGTCAAAATTTTCGCTCACGCCTCTAACTTTCTAGAAAAACTCCGAACAGTCCTTAGAAATGGTCATTTCACAAGCATAAAGAGACATAGGAAATTGGTGTCCTAGTTTCATCTCAAAAAGTGTATGTCGAGTGAGGGGATTTAACCCTCAAAGTTTGTCACTAGATTTCACATAAGATAGGAAGAGAGAGAAGCACAATTCCTGCTTTTGCATCTCAAATTCTCTCAAATGCCTTTTTCACAAAAGGTTTCATGTATATGCTCCAGAATTTTTGCTAATTAATTCTAATCTTGTGATTGCCAATTATGGTCCTCTGTAACAGCCTTTCCCATGCACGTTACACCATGCACATCTCGCACATTCCACTAACTCTTTAATCTAAGAAGATTGTGTTGTCGGCATCATATCACTTTCTATTCTTTTTTTAAAAAAAATCAGATTACTTTCTCACGGTCGGTTGTCACACGATTACTTGCCAAAATCCACAGGTGAGAGTTGTCAGGCAGAAGAGGTTAATTGCCTGATTAGGTAGGTGCTGGGCCAGGAATAATCCATCTGCTTTAAACCAGATGGACAATCCGCCTTACGATGTGTGATCCACTTGATAACAATTTGGCGGGATGATCTGCCTGCAGGTGACCTGATTGATTTGGTGAGGCGAGTCATCCACCAGTTTCTAGAGAGGCAACAATTCGCTTGCTTAGGTGGAATTCCCCGTTGGTTTAAGGATAAGTGTTTGGGCTTGAAAACCATTGTTGGCCTCTTTTAGTTAGGCCGATAAGAGAAATATTTTCTCACTCATTAGTAAGGGTGGCGAAGACATGATTAGGTGCATACAATTTAGTAAAGCCACTAGCGTGGTTTTAGCATATGCCTAATAATGTTTGTTGTGAGGTTTAACCCTTTTTTCGATTTAAGGAGGTAGATTCTCACCAAGTATAAGAAGTATACCAAATCCTCTTCTTTTTTTTTTCCATAATTGAATATTCTTGCAAACTATAATTACCTCTTGGGGCATCTTTTATCTATCATCTTCACTGGTTTCAGTGTAAACAAATTTACCTTTGAGATCCTGAAGAAATCTTGATTTGAGATGTGCTTTGACGATCACGCATGGATTTGTCAATGTCCATTTTGGTACACCATATGTACACATTTTCCTTCTCGTTATTAGTCCCAATAAGTATATTTTTTATTCTGGGAGAAGGTAACTGATGTGGAGCCAAAATCACTACTATTAATTCGTACGGTGGAAAACCTGCACATGTCCAGATAAGTGTAACTGTCCACAAAGTCACCCCTCAACATCTCATTTATCAAGTCTGCTGAGGTCCCAACTAAACTAACTGCTAGCGTTTACCTGTGACCATTACTGGTGGTTGTGAAAGGAATCCATTGGTAAGAGTCTGACTCTTTAAGTTCTGTCTTTTTGTTGTCTAAGATTCTGACAATTTATTTTGGACGGTCACATGCAATGCTGCCTTTGCATATGTAGCGTGCAAACACAGAGATTTGAGTCAGGAAGTCCAAAGCAGAAAAATCAAAGTTAGACATGAGAAAGAAAAGTCTTCAAATTAGATTCCATCTAATAATTCAGGTGATGATTGAGAGGTTAGTTATTTTTCCCCTACTGCTATTCTCTTGGCCATGAGCATTGGAGGCACAGAAAGGAATAGGTGCCCTTATTTACTTGTTTGGTGGCAATTGAATTTGTAGGAATCGGGAGTTAGAAGAATCACTGCCATTTATTGCTTCTTTTTTTTGGGGGGGAAAGAAGCATTTATTGCCATTTATAATAAAATGAGATTAGAAAATCACATGATGTACACAACTTCATTATTTTTTAACATAACCTACGATATATATACGTACTTGGTGTATAGGAATTACTCTTTAAGTTATCTTTATAAACACTCTCTAAAATAAATTAATATTTATTTTTTGAACAAGACCTGCATGTCGGATTGTCTACATTGTTGCATTTTAATTATTTTTGGGGTCATATTTCAAAATTTTCTTGAAATAAAATGGGAGATGTCCGCTGTACACCCATGTACGTACACGGATTTATACATCATTAGAGAGGGATGTAGGACATCGTTCGAATATATATGACAATGTGATGGGACGTAGCACTCTTCTCTAACAGAGAGTGGGTGTACCAACCTCTAATAGAGAGTGGGTGTACCAACGTAGGGTGTGATCCAAATTTTTTCCAAATAAAAATGTAAGATGGTTAAATTTCAGTGTATTTCTAAATCATCTTAGATGGAAATTTAAAAATCACAACCAACCCAACTGCCAAACCTTTGACATTATTTATTGCAAAGAAATATAAATTACATAATTTGTAAACACTGGCATGAACAGGGATAAGCCCACGCGCTTTAAGTAGTTAGTTATATAGATGGTCGATTCAGTAATAAATCTGAGATGATTATGCTCTACAATTAGGTCGTTCTAAGTATATAATTGACTGGTTGAAAGAGTATACAAATTTTCTTGGATTAACAAACCATTTCAGGTCAACTTGCAGCCATAATTTGGTTTGGAAAGTGAAACGAAACTTGAACGTCTTTCGATGCTCGTGTAGACGAGGAAACAAAAACTTTATTCATCTCATTTCGATCGAGGGCTTCTCCCAACCCCATCGTGGCAAGTGGGTGATAATTGTAAGGAAGTTAATTTAAATTTTCAAAAGTTCCATCATGGTGATTCCGCATAGTCACGGACAATGCCTAAGACCCTGCACCGACAGCCACCACCCATCCATGAAAATTCATGCGAAAGAGGAAAGAGGAAAAAAGAAGAATAAAAAAATAAACGTGATAATATATTTTACAACACACGTAATAACAGGACGTGATGGATCATTATATGTGATGCTTTCTAACATGTTTATTTTAATTTTTTATATGTAGAAATTACTTTTTAGATGATAAATTATTTTTTATAAGTGAAAATTTACTTTTCATGAGTAAAAAATATCTTTCCATGTAAAAAAATATTTTTCATGAATGAGAAATTATTTTTTTAAGTGAAAATTAATTTTTATTAATTTAAAGATAAAATATATCAATATATTTAAAATTTTTAACTGATATAATTTAATATTTAAATAAAATATTTTGATTTTGTTATCTATATATTTTAATCTTTTCACATGTGAAGCAATGGATTATTTTTTTCTTGAATGACGATGAATCCTATATTTATTTTTTTGAGGTGAGACTTTGACTGCTTTTTTGGGAGTGAATCGATATTTTATTTATTTAACGAAGGTATTAGTAAGGAATTGTTCATTGCAAAATATAATGTAATACGTGTTCCGTAACTCGCACCTATACATAAGTCTTTCTTCTATTTGATTTTTGAATTGAGTTACTTCATAGTTGTAAAACATTGGGTAAATATTTCTACTTGTTCGACGCTTCTAATGGCACTACATCCTGGGGGTTGGGAAGAGAGATCCAAATACATTATGAGTTCCAGTACAATGTTGCAAACCTAGAAGATTGTACAACATTTAGGGGGCCTTGATGCCTTTTTGTAGGATACAAAGAAATTAAATATCGCCATCCTACTTAGTTCATTACCATGCCCCTATGTGGAAGCTCCACGTTGGCAACTAATGTTGTGGCGGCACTCACAGTTTCCATTAATTAATGCATACGAGTTAGCATACGCATGCTGCCTTTTATCTCCTCTGATGGTTTCACGTCTCCACGCATGGAGCCTCTACGTGGTCATTTGGCATTTACAACATGTGTTCCACCCAGACCGCAGGATCATACGGTAAGGATCGTATGGTGGCCTTGAACTCCAGATTACCATGGAAACATCATGATTACGGTCAACCACGTACACCAACATGCCCAGTTGTTACCTCTGAAAAAAAGAAAAACCCACAGATTACCATGCTAAAATGTACAAAAATATGGTACGCACGTCACACGTTTTACAACGTATACGTGTAATCTTCATCGTACGGTAGTATTTAATATAAAAAAATTAAAAAAAAAAATGTAAGTTCCGTTACGCTGTACGTCCCACACCACTTGAAAAAGTAACTTCTCTGTGATTTAGTGGGCACGGGGATGATTTTTTTTGTTTTAAATCAAAATTTACCGTTACAAAATAATTTTGAAGTGTATATTGTGATTTTATATTTGTATAAAATAATTCTTTTACGGATTTACACGGGTGTAAAATCATTACGCTTGTAGATTTTGATTTTGTACTTGTATGTTTTTGGTTTTGCATATGTGCATTTTTAGTTTAGAATGTGGTGATGGTTTTTTAAAGTGGTGGTGAATCTCACTCTATGATAACATTTGCATTACTTTTTTTGCTAAAAATATGAAGTGATATTTGTTTATGAATTTACTCCTACCTCCTTACATTGTAAAATACATAACCTTTTATGTTTTTGTGCCTGCATTCTTGTTATCTGGTCTAAGTGTTCGTTGGCCTATACAAGTATGACGATTAGATTGTTAGGATGGTCCGATGCTATTGCTAAGTGTTGGATTTGCTCATGTTGGCACACTAGGTATATCATCCGTGGGTTGAGTTGCAAAGCATTAACAAGTGATGAGTGAGATTTCGTACGCGTAAAAGATTGAGTTAAAAAAAATATATCATTGCAGTTACATAAAAATTCGTTAATCAGATAATTTTATCGAAACTCTGGTGAGTTTTGGGTTGAATATAGGGAGGCGAACATTTGATTAAAAATCACGTTTAGAATTATTGTCATAAAGTAGATTAGCTGGTCGAATTAAATCTACATTAGCTATTTTACTTAAATAGTAAACAATAGAAGAAAGAGATAGAATAATACAGGGAAAAGAGAGAGAGAGAGTGAACCAATATTTTATAACCATAGGAGCATGTTCATTACATCTACTTGTTACAACTACAAAGTTGAAAATCTACACTAGAAAGCGATAAAAAGATAGGGATGAGAAAATCTTCCTCGATGGCTACTTGGAAGACGAGCCACATTGACGGAGCGCCTAGAAGAGGGTGGTGAGATGTTTGACGAGGGAGAACCGGGTTGAAGGACAGAGAACGAATGATGGCGAGAAGACAACGATGGAATGCTCCATGAAAGGGGTGAGAAGATGGAAAATTATTTTACTTTAACTCTAGTGGAGTATCCTAGGTATGGGACCAGCTTTTTAAAGCTTTGGAGAAGGTGAGAGAAAGGGATGAAGAATGAGGAGGGGATGTAAAACCTTTATATAGTTGAGGTTCAAGGGTAAAAATGTCATTTCAAAGATTAAACATCAATGTCAAGGTCTTTAGTGACGTTTATGAGCGTCACTGTAGCTGCACGTCACTGAAGGCGCACCTCCACGTGAACGGCTCATCGCCGATCTGACGCCTCTCATTGCACCACGTCACTGCCGCTTCATCTTCGCTGTTCTCACGCCCAATTGCGCCGAATCAACCTCAACTGTCCGATCGCACGATTGGATTGCTTAGAATCGCGCGCACGCTTCACCTTCGCGCATGATTGCACACATGTGTGGAGCGCTCTCATTTGGCTCACGAGAGGGCGCCACATGTTGAAGCTGCCACTGCTTGATGCTAATCCAGCGATTGAATTTTGATTGGCGCGGGCGCTCGCGGATGAAGACACTCAGTGGGACTCGAACGTGCACCTTCTCACAATTTGAGCTCATGACCACTGTGCTACGGCCGCCTCTTTGTCGAGTTTGCGTTTTAACGCCCATGAGCCCTCAGCCGTTGGATGAAGATCCAACGACTGAGATTAGCTGATGCTGATGAAGGAGAGCTGCGGTCATGCTTGGACGGCTTGGGCGACTGGGATGGTGTCATGTGGTGCCATCCTGGCAGTCCATCTTCAAATGATTGTAGGTGGTGTCACGGATGTCGGATTAGACCGATTCTCACGCCATTAGGCTACAATCATCGATCCGAACCCATCTGTGTGGTTGGATTTGTCATTTGAGATATGGATTTGCACCACCTTGTCCTTTGACCTCTGATCTTTCTTAGACTATATCTGATGCTATGGAGGTTCGATCAGGGCAATCTCGAAGGCATTGGATTCCAATCGTCACCTTGATCAGATCCATACGGTTGGATCTTCAATCAGAGGCTTCGATAATTATTGCCTTGTCCCCTAACCACAAAAAAAGGCAAATTAACCTAGAATTTATACAAATTAATCTCAATGCATGATAATGCATATTATGTAATATTTATAATGCATGATGCTTATATGGAGCTTGGAAGATGTATAAATAGACATTTTAAACAAATCAAATGTGTACACATCAACTAATGCAGAAGTACTTAAATAAATGAGACCACTTGCCCTCACATGCAAGCCAATATCTCCCTACCACCTCCACAATTCAACTTAAGTTAAGGGGAGGGAAGATGATGGTTCCACGTAGCCTACCAGACAAAGTCAGAAGGATGTGAGAAAAAGAGATTCCAATCATACCATGAGACTGGAGAAAGTTTTCTAATCGATATTTTATCTCTGTTTGATTGCAAGCACATGGATGAGCAATAATATGACCCCACAGTACTCTGTCCCCAGACTTATAAATTGTTAATTGGATATCAAGGAACGTGACCTGCATTCAAGGAGATATAAGAATTTCCGGGATCAATTGCTGAAAGCTTTTTGGGAAACTTTTGATGTTACCCCTCCAAAGTCGGCACTAACGTTACAAGTCAAGAAGCAAAGAATAAATGGTGTTATTGTGATATGCCCCTTCAGATATCCACACCACCAGAGTTGTAGTGCATTGGAACATGAACAAGCATATTGGTTTACATTTGGACTCTAGGAACCAACAAGCAAGAGAAGAGTAAAGGAATAATCATAGATAGATAGATTGATAGATAGATGTTTGTATATAGTTCCATTAACAAGGGGCATGGCTAATATTGAACATATAATGTCAGCAAGGAAGGAGGTAGAAGCATTTGCTTGGCATTCTTGACACACAGAAATTTCAAGCTATCATTATCCCAGAAATTCGAACTTATCATTGTCCTAATTGTCTCGGCCTGAAATTATTTACTTCTAATATTAGTGGCGGCTCCCTTTGGGGTTATGGCCATAGTCTGACCTAACATTACTTGGAGAGTGCAAACCCCCCTTTGTAGCAAAAAAATGGTAGCTCGAGTACGAGTGAACGACTAGACATGATGTTGCGAGTTCACTTGAGGGAGATCGCGATATCTCAATTATAGATCCCCATTAACATAACCTAATAGGTAGCATTGGCTTTAATCTAGGTTGGATTTAGAGGCATTTAAATTCATAAACACATTGCACTCAACTTGGTTCATGGATCAGATTGTAACTCAATGAATGTGTAACATCATTGCTAGTTAGGATTGAAAGCAGAGTCAGATTCAACGGTAGAGAGAGAGCAACATATAGAAGAATTAGGTACTTTACATCCATGTAATCATCATCAACCCATCATTTGAGAAAAATAAGCCTCACTCAAAGATTAGCACACAAGTTATTGTGAGAACAGGTTTAAAACCCAAGGAAAGCTTTGAGCTTTTGAACTTTTGGGCTATAAAAAAACATGGGGTTCTTGCTGCTACTTCATGTCTCCCTCAAATAAATGCATGAAGAACTGAGTCTCATAATGATCGGAGAGGAAGGACTTGGAATTAATTACTATGGCTTTGATTGGCTGAAGATGGCCTCTTGATTAGCCTCTCATGCGTGTACGTGTGTCGCAGAGATAAGATCAGCATCTTAAAGAATGAACTTCAGTTATTTTTCATTTGAATATTCAGCTCTCAGGAAAAAAGAGAACCTTAAAGTAGAGCTTCACATGCAAATCATCACCGATAAGCCTTTCTAACCATGTGATTGCACCTAATCAACCGAGCTGCCATTCCACAAAAAGCCAATCATCATACTTTTCTCATGCCATCCCTTTCATTGCATAACTTTTCCAAATTCATCTTGGCATGTAATTCATGGAAAAGATGAAACATCCCTAAGATTTACATACATTTCTGATATAACAGTGCAGAAGATGAAGAATGGCTTCTATATCGTTATACTAATCTTGCATTATGACAGTATTTGATATCGTGTGTAATGCCTACAACATACAAGCCCTCACTTGACCCTCCAGTGGAAAACACATTCTATCTAAATGACCTTCTGCGTACCAATTCAGGAGTGACAATGAGAGGGATCATCTCTGAGAAGGGATTTCACCTGAACCTTATCCTTTTCCCTCAACTTGCTTTTTCCATGAGAAGATTCTCAAGGTTGTATTCTCCCTCTCATTTAAAACCTCAGTCTTTTAGATCTATGTTGAAGCCAGGATGCCTAATCCTTCAGTCTAATGAACTTTGTCTCAGGAACTCCTGCCAAATTGCTACTCAGAGGATTTTGGGCACGCCATTTGATGAGATTAAGATATGCATTGGTATGAAAACATGGTATGAACGCAACAAAGCTGAAAATGACACAAGTACCAAAGAGAGAAGAAATGTCAAAAATACAACCACTTATCCAAAGTGTGCAACTCCAAGCAAGTCAAGCAATTGGCCCTTATACTATGCCATTGCTATCCCATAGTCAATAAAAGAACACCACCTTCACTGCTACAATACGACGCGTTTTGTTGATCGATATTAAAATCAGGAACTTTAAGGAATCATTGGCATTTAAGTGTGCCATCATCACTAGGTCCCCACATGGGTTAGTAGAGTGGATGACTAAGTATCAACCACACTTTTACATCTACGCATAATCCACAACCGTAGTTAAAGAGATATTCAAACCACTCCAACCCCTTTCCCTCCCCTTTTAAATACAAGTCTTAGCCTCCCTCCAGACCACCCCCACAAACCCCCTCCCCTTCCTCTGTTCTCACAACTCAATGGACTTCCCCCAACAAAGCTCCTCTGTTTCCTCTACCACTCAGAGGAAGCCAAAGAAGAACCAACCAACATCGCAGCCTCCAACCTCGCCGAAGTACCTCGGTGTGCGGCGGAGGCCATGGGGGCGGTATGCTGCGGAGATACGGGACCCTGCCACAAAGGAGCGCTATTGGCTCGGCACCTTCGACACCGCAGAGGAGGCTGCAGTCGCCTACGACAGGGCCGCTCGTTCGATTCGTGGACCGCGGGCCAAGACCAACTTCACGTACCACGACTCTCTACCGGGCTCCTCCCTCACTCCTTTCCTCTCCCCCGGGGACACCAATGACAACTATATTAACTACCAACAGTACCAGAGCAACTTCCCCTGTCCATCGGGGGCCACTCCAGATGTCGCATTTTCCGTTGTTGGGGCTCATGGGGCACTCGAGGAGGAATTGGGCGGTTTTGGTTTATCATATGGGGACGTGGGAAAGAGGCAGGAGGAGGACCAACTGGAGAATGTGGAAGAAAGTGTGATGGGGAAGGTGGAGAACAGGGGATGGTGGGCAACAGGGGAGCTTGGCGAGTTGCTTGGGAGTGAGAATGGGGAAGGATCCAGTGGGTCCGCTATGTTCGATGGAGGGTACGTGCACAGCCCAATGTTTGGGACGATGCCGCCTGCGAGCGAGGTGCTCGGGGATGTCGACGATGGATTCAAGCTCGAGGGGTCCTCGGCGTACTACTACTAAAGAAAAACAGGGGAAAACAGGGGATGCTCTGTTTTTGGTGTTGTGATTGTGGTGATGGTGTTGAAGGGGAATGGCTCTAATTGGGTTTGTGGGCTTCCCTTTTCCTCCTCTTTGTTTGGGCTTTGTTGTGTGTTGTTTGGTGGTGACGGTGATGCTATTGTTGATGCTTTTCTATTTTGTTTTGCATACGTTTGTGGACGTGCGGGCCTCTCCTATGCTGAGTAGTGCTTGTTAAGAATGATGTTTTACATTGTAGAGTATTTTCATATTGGTTTAATAATGTATTTGATCCTATGTTTTAATCTTTTTTTTCCTTCTTGATGAATGATCTCCTGGGATATTTTATTAGTTATATTTGGCATGAAATGCTAGCATTAGTGCTTCTTGTTTTTCTATCAAAAGCTTGTGATTTAGTTTTTGATACAGCATGCAGAGAAAAAGATTTTTTGAGTAGTTGATACTAAGGACAAAACAACTGAGTTGGGAGTATCAGCTGCAAGAAGGTCTCCATATCATTATATTACTGAAAAAAATGGCCTGGTGATTTCTTAATGAAATTCTCCATTACAAAAATGAGACTTCATTGGTTCAAGGACTTTAGAGCAGAACAAAGAGATCTGACCTAGAAATTGTTTGAATGGACTTCTCTGGAGATGTTCCACATGGGATATTGGATGTAAATGCAGAAGCAACCATTTGATCTAGCAAGCTACTTTATCAAGGGAAGAAAAAGAGGTTAAGGAAAGAGGATTGGTGAAATAAATGGTATCATACATTAGGAAAGAAGAGGTTTTGGGGTATTGAAACATGAAAAGGGAGTGGATGAGGCAGAAGCCATAAATAATCATGAACAAAAGAGAGAGACAATGATCTCAGAACGGTCCTTGCTCTTGCACAAAAGGGCACCTCATCTAGGAATTCCTGAGTGAGGCAATTAAGGAGCACCATGTAATTTCCTTAGGTTTAAGACTGAAACTTATCGCAAAATGTACATCTCATTCCCTCAATGATCATTCCCGTCCAAGTTGCTATCTTAAGATGAATTCTTTCTATATTATTAAAATTCATTTCTGACAAGACTACAATCCACACAACTGACTTAATGGTTGAATAATTGGCGTTCGAAATGAGAAGGTAAGGCCTGAATCTTACCTACAGTTATTTTTTCTCCAGATAAGGCACCTCTTAGTCCCAAGTCTATGTCCAACAACTTCTACTCATTTAATGTTTTAGATGTTGCAATATATCACATATCCTTAGCCTCCAACATATCAATACAAGTGAAGTATAATTTTCCACATATATTAAGTGATATATCGCTCGTATCGAGGGGTATTAATTGATATCCTCAAATATTGGTGGGTTCCTTTGCACTTTTTCCAATGTATCGACGATATGTTGGTAATACAACGCTCGATCTTTGCCATTTGTGTTACTGCAGCCTCTCCTCTTCTTCTTCTTTCCCACAAAGCTTCCCCATCGACAGCAACAATCCGTTCTTGATTCTCTTCTCCTCTCTCCCTTGCATGTGGATGATTTGTTGCCATCTTTCAACCCTTAACAACAAGGTAATCACCTTCAACTCTTGTTTTCTTCAATTTGTTTCCAATCCTAGCTAAACCTGGTTGGTGATTAAGGGCATAGTTATTGTTTATTTGGAACCCAAATCTTGAAATCTACCTAATTATTGGCTAGATTAATGTTCTTTAAGCATTACCTTACTAAATACATGAATTAAACTCCAATTTGATGGTGAATTCGTAGCCTAAACTTTTTTTGAAAAAGAAATTCGTGGCATACATCTCATCTTAAAGTCACGATTATTATTCTTAACCTAAATCTTCAAATATGCTTGATTATTAGCTAGATTAATGTTTTTTATGTATTACCTTACTAAGATCACAAATTAACCTCCAATTTGGTTTTGATTTCGTGGCCTAAATCTTATCTTAAAGCTAGGGTTACTGTTCATTCCAAACCTAAATTTTAAAATCTACTCGATTATTGGCTAGATTCATGTTTTATGCATTAGACTCCAATTTGGTCATGATTTTGTAGCCTAAATCTCATCTTAAAATCACATTTACCATTCATTCCAAGTTATTTATATTAAATTGTGAATAAATCCTTATTGAACCATGGTTAATGGTATGAAATGTTGATCTATGTCTTGTAGACATTCAATCATGTCAGGAAAAGGAAGAGACTCAAGGGATGAGGATCCTGCAGAAATTTGTTAGAATTATAGTACTCTCATAAATGGAGACAAAGGAAAGCTACAATGTAACTTTTGTGGTAAAAAAATGATGAAAAAAGGTATTACAAAGTTGAAGTATCACTTGGTAGGTGGGTACAAGAATGTAACCAAGTGTCGTAGTATTTTTGAGGAAGACAGGTGATTGGTGCTAGCAAACTTAGAAGGAAAGAAAACAATGAATGCGAAAAAGTCAATGAGAGGCATGATGTTTTATGAGAGAATGTGAAACTCCTACACAACAACGGGCATATAGGAATGCTATTAGAGAATCTCTAAGGAGTGAACATGAGAGGTGGGAAGAAAAGAAATTTGCTCGTGAAAGGCCATTCTATGAGAGAGGAAGTGGAAGTACCCATGCCACCATTCTTGCGCATCTTGCAAAAAAAACAAAGACGGACAGAAGTTGGTAGATCATCTAATATAAGATACATGCTAAGCACAAACAAGAAATGGAAGACTATTAGGGACATGTTTGGAAATGTTAAGGAAAGGGTGGGGAAGGCCATCTTTAACCTTTTCTTTGTATATGTGATTTTAGCAAATGTAGCAAGTGGAACATTTCTGCAGCACGTTATGAATGAGATTGCCCAAGGAGGAATAAAGGTGAAAACTCCTACCCTTCACAAGATCAAAAATAGGTATTTGTATATAGCGAAGGATGACATGAACAAACACATAAATGGCTCGAAGAGGTTATAGTTAGATTATGGAGTTTTAATATATGTAATGGGTGGATTAGTTTTAGAAAAAGGTAAATAATAAATTTCTTTATTTATTGTGATAGAAAGACCATTTTTTGAAATCTCAAGTTGCATTTGATTTAGTAAAAGATTACAAGTATATGTATTGTTTGATGGTGAATGTTGTGAAGAAGGTTGAACCTAAAAATGTGGTACAGATTGTTATTGATAACGGTAGCAATTTTAAGAAGGTTGGAAATAAATTGATAAAGTCCAGCAAGTGCGGAGCTTTTTGGACTCCTTGTGTAACTTATTGCATTGATTTGATTTTAAAAGACTTTGGAAAGAGAAGTTGATAAGCGTGCTTATTCAAGATGTGCACTCAATTACAATTTTTATTCACAATCACTCGCAGATACTAGTAATGATGAGAAAGTTCTATAAGAGTGAGCTGGTAAGACCAACCATCACCTAATTTGCAACCAATTACATTACATTGTAAAGTATTATGACACCATCCTCGGCATGGTTTTGTGTGTTTCGTTGGTTGCGGGTCTTAACACGACCAGGTCCTTTGTTAGTCTTTGTCTGCTAGCTTCTCCCATATTGTGTGAATCATTGACTTCATTTCAATGGCACGAATCATCATCCAAGCATGGAGGATGCCTAAAATGAAAGTTGGATCAAGTGTCTTGCTTACCTCATTTTTTTTTTTTTTTGTGAGTTTTGCTTTGACCTCCTAATGTGAAAGTTACTCCCTTTAGATGGAGGTGAGTTCACCCCTTTAAAGGGTGTGGTGTTTTCCTTCTCTCCTTGTACTTTATGGGCTGTGTTTCGATGTAATATTCTTCTTCCTCTTTAATAGAAATTATCTTAATTTGCAAAAAAAAAAAAAAAAAAAACAAAATTCAAATGCCAAAACCTAGTAAGCTAGGAAATAAACCGGATTATGTTACCAAAATGCAATTTATAAGATTATATTTGTCATTTCTACACTTATCTTTGCATAAAATCAACATATTAAATAACATTAAATATATATAATCAATGGCAAGCGAATAACAAGTGGTCGTGCCGGAGTGGTTATCGGGCATGACTAGAAATCATGTGGGCTCTGCCCGCGCAGGTTCGAATCCTGCCGACCACGCTTTTTCAATGCATAATATTAATTTTTTCATGTGCACTCCAACGGATCTCTTTTGGACGAAATGAACCTTTTTTTTTTCCAAGGTTTCAGCACCGGTTTCTAGATATTTTTCAAATTCATTCACGGTAGATTTCAACTCAGATGACATGTTTGTCTAAGCATTCAGCAAAATCATGTGGCTTAGGCTGCTACCTAAGTCATGGCTTGGCCACTGCGAATCAATTAATGGGATGTTATGGCAAGTGTTTCAGATACTCCGAAACATTCAGATCGGAGAGTTCAAAATTGAGCTTACTTACTCGAAGGCAGGGGCGTTCGTTCGATTCCTACCCTATTTACTCGAAGGGTTTTGGATTATAAAAAAGAAAGTTGATTCTAAAAATTAAAAAAAGAAAAAAAAAGGAAAGCATGAACTTCCCTGTAAATCCAAGAACAATGCTAACAATAACCAACGAGCATCTGAGTCAAAATTAACCACGCATTCTTACTGAGCTATTTCAGTCGTTAATTGGTCTTGAATTCGACTCATCGAGCCATATCTGCGTCAGAACTATAACTTGTCCCGTATGGTGCACTCATGACTTGTTGGTATGGTGAAACATTAGATAAGGTTGACCTTAGCCTATCTCAAAGGATCGACTCGACGAAGTTGCTAACAAATAAAATATATTGGTTTGGGATTGGTTTGGGTAAAGAGGCCTACAGGAGCACATAAGGCCCAATGGTGTTTAGCATTAACTCTAGTCTCTATGGTTCACTTTTAATGTTATCCCATGCCACGCATATCCTTTCAAAATTTCTCAATGCTTCTTAATTCCCTTCCCTTCCCCTCCTTTGCCAGCCTTACCAACGAGGAGGATCGAGTGCCCATCTTATGTAGGGATGTAAATTTCGATAAATCCTATCCAAAGCTAATAGGGTCTAAGTTTGGATATGGGTATAGATCTATACTTAACTACCTAATTTGAATATCTGAATAAAATTTTCATTTACCTAAAATATATAAATCTTACCGTAAGTCTCTTATTCTTCCAACCTTAATCTCTTTGTAATTTCCTCCATGACTTTGAAGGTTGGGAGTGTTGCTAAAACTTCCATTGAATATTTATTTTGGAGATAGAGATCTGTTATTTGAAATGTACTTATATTTTATCTTTCTTTATATTATTTGATATATACCTCTTGAACGACTTTTTTTGTAATAATTTTAGTAAAATTGAGATAATCGAAGCTTTAATTGTTAAAAATAAGTAATTAATAAATTATATTATAGATTTTTTTTCTTTTAACTTTAATTTTAAAACGATTTAATTATAAGATCAATTTATAAATAAATATCCGATAGATAAATGAATATAAATATGACTTTAAATTTTTATATTTGATAAATAAATAGATATACTATAAGTACATATTTGTAGATAAATATGAGAATGAATTTTTTAAATAAATATAGATATAAATTTAATCACGGCCCACTTGCATCCCTAATCCCATGCCATTCAATATTTCTTGGTTGTTCTCGATGTCCCCCCATTTCCCTCCTTTGGCAGCATCACAAACGGGAGGACTAAACATAGTGCTAAGCTTGTTATTATTATTATTATTTGACTTTTTAGGGTTATAATTATGTTTTTCCTTGTATAACCTTCTGTTCGGCCTTATTCATGTGCTTTAAAGAAAACAAACACCTAGATGTCTTTTTGGCATAATAAAGCTTCCCAGCAGATGTTTTGAGTATGATTGCATGAACCCGATAAGTACGTGAACAGCAAAGGAACCTGATAAGTCATCCCATCAACAAGTTATAATTGGCATCTCTGAGTTCCCAAAAATTAAAGAAACGGAAAGGAAGACTTGCATTGAAGTCATTCCTGCAAGAGGGCCATATTCTGATTATGGATTCTTATGTGAAAGTGAAAGCCCACCAATCATTCCAGGGAGACTTGGAAAGGTAGTAATGATACGTCATGTGGAGGCAACATTGATGGCAAAAATGCTAATTGACCCCCTTCCTCTACTCTCTCCTTCATGTGGTAGATAGCATTTGTGCTATCTCATTCACGAAGGAAGCTTCAATGGCATTTGACCTGAATAGCACCAGTAACATATAGCATCGGTGCCATTTAGATTGCATCGCACCAAGTGGTGGAGGAGAGATTTTTAAAACTATGGCCTTTAATAATTTGTCTATTTAATTTTTTATTTGTGGAGTCTCATGGTAATCTTGTAATGAGGCGTGAAAGGAGATGAGACATTCTTAAGGGACTCATCTTCTAAGTTAAAAAATAGGGATTTTTAATGTAAATGTCATTAAATTTTTTTGAAATTACTTAAATATCATTTAATTCACTATATTGATAGATATACCATTGAAAAAGTAGTGTCGTTTTCATATTTATCACTCCGTTAGCCATAACCGTTAAACTTAACAATTTGTACTAAAATTTAATAAAAAAATATTTTTTAGACATCAAAAATTATTTTTAATCCTCAAAATTTTTTTTAGTCTTCAAATTTTATTTTTTTAATTTTTAATCCCTCCCTCCCCCTCCCTTCACCAGTTTACCTCTCTTCTTCCTCACCCCACTCTCTAACCTCGAACCACCTCCTTCGCACCCTCTCTTTAATCGCCACCTCCTCCTCCTAAGGCGACATCAAGAAGGAGGTCCCCAAAGCCCACCACCACAACATCATGGATGACGAGAAGTTGAAGAAGGGTGCAATCGCAAGTGACGAGAAAACAATAGAGGGCGAGGGCAGGGTCATCACCTTGAAAGGAGGAGGTGGTTGAGAGGATGTGGTGATTAAAGAGAGGGGGCGAAAGAGGTGGCTAGAGGTTGAAGAGTGAGGATGAAGGAGGTGGTCAGAGGTGAGAGGAAGGGAGGTGAACTAGAGAGGAGAGGAGGGGGGGGAAGGAGGTGAAAATTAAAAAAAATAAAATTTGAGAACAAAAAAAATTGAGATCTAAAAAGGATTTAAGGAGTAAAAATAATTTTTTATTACATTTTAGTGTAAAATCGTTAAATTTAACGGTTATAGCTAAAGAAGTATTAAATACGAAAATAGTACTACTTTTTCAATAATATATTTATAAATATAGTGAATTAAATGACATTTAATTAATTTTAAAAGATTTTAGTGATATTTACATAGAAATACCTTAAAAATATGAATAGGTTTTTCTTTTGAAATGTGCTAAGAAATTATTGCCATTGTTGAGACAACCAAGAAAATCGTCCTATAATAATTGTGAGAAATGTTAATTTACATCTAAAACATCCAAGGAGAAAAGCAAATCAATCCAGCAACCTTACTTGGTTGATGGTTGTTGCTTTTTCCCCCAATAATATGGATCCCAAGGATTCAAACTCAAGGAGGTTGACCGTGTGAATTGAGTGGATTATGGTGGAGAAGAATGAGAAAGAACTGGTGCATGCAAGAATGCATAAGATTTTTCACTAAGTTTTGGTTAATTGAGTGTGTTTTTGAGGAAGGAGTCTAGCTCTCAATCTCATTATACTTGAAGAATGATTATGACAAACTCTTTTTGCTCTTTCTTAATACAAAGAATAGAATTTCTCTGAACTTTAATGCTCTTCTAATGTTTGCCTTAGGCTCCTTTTATAGGCACACAAATGTAGCTTCAAGATAAGTGCTAATGGCCAATGACGGGGATGATCTCTCAATAATTTGACTTCCATATAATAATTGGGTAGGACTATATAGTTTAGAGGCCCACTGGCCCTCGTATCGTTAAGCTTACTTTCTTTGACGCACACAATATTTGAGAATTTTCCCTTATCAATTGCCCTGCCATGTTCAATTCAGAGAAGTAGCTAATGCCCATTTTGCATTTGGAAATCTTTTTCCTTTGAATATTTACAAGGCCCTCCAAGCACGTTAGCCTTTTGTGTGTAATTATAAAAGAGCTTGAGAAATGAAAGGACAATCTCCAGAAAGGTACTATACTTTCGAAGTACTTGCCATAAGTATTAACTTAGCTCTTGATTTATCAACTAATCAACATATTAAGTTCAAAATTGGAATGACCTCGAGGGTTTACGGTAATTTTCATGCACTAATTTATAGTGCCTCTTAGATCTAGAGAGTTTCCAAACTCCAGGGGTTTTTGCATAATTTCTATGCACTTGGGAACCCATGAGTATTTCCCTGGAATTTGGGATCGTCCCCATATTTTCCTCACTGGAAGACCCACGTAAGGACCTCCTTGCGAGTTATTCTGCTCATGAAGGGGTTTAATGTAACTTTTATGTCCCTACTTTTGGTGCCTTTGGGATCCATGTTTTTTTTAACCAAAGCTTGGGATCTTTTTTGCAATATCCGTAGCCCCACTTAAACCCTAAAAACCCCTTTAAAACCTCTCAGCCTCGAAACTCGCACCCCCTCCCTTGTTTCTTCTCACGCAGCCACCTTCCCCCTTCCTTTTTGAGCTCCGTGCACGCTCTTGTCAAGAGAGAGGGAGAGAAGGTGAGGCAACGCACCCGCTCGCCCACCCTCTCCCTCATTTCTTTTCCTGCACGCTGCAACCAAGAGGAATAGTCGAGTGATGCATGGCACTCAGGTTGTGTGCTCATGTGGGGAGGGAGAAAGGAGGGGAGCACAGGTGTGGCATGCATCTTGAGGCTATGCTATCTGACGACGGGGGCGCGGTCGGCTGGCGATCCGGGGCATAAGGTGCGAGCCAACGCGCGTGCGACGCGTATTGGGGTTGAAGGCAGGTCGGTTCGTGCAAATCGATTTGTCTGAATTGATCGTGGATGATCCATGTGACCACAGATCACTTTTTAGGTCGGTTTAGTGCCTAAACGAACACCATTTTCTGAAAACAAGGTACCGTTGGAAAGCTAGCGAGATTTCTTACGTTTTGGTACTATGGTTAACACTATTAGAGTACGCTTATGTACTGAAAATTCGTAACTATATTTTTAACTCGCCTTGAACCCATCGATCAGCTAGGTACTCCACCACGAGTTACTTGATATAGCAGAGGCCCCTGTAGCACCTATCGGAGTATCAGACCTAGCACACCCCATAGCTTTTGGAAAATCTAGGTAGATTGGTCACTTCTACCCTAATGTTCTAGTGTTAAATGCCCTAGATGAGTATTATAAGTTGGTGGTTTGTGGTAAATGCCCAATTCTCGTTAGTTGTTTTAGTAATTAGTTATTATTGCAAATCACCTAGTTCTCTCCCTCATAAATACACCACGAATCTCCTTGGAGAATCAATGCATGTAATGCTACGTATGTCAAGCTTGAAACCCCGTGACCACATATGTCAAATAACTAACCCCTATGGAAGCCTTGTTGTTAGCAACGTCTAGGAAGCATAAGTGAACCCTAAGGCAAACTTAGACATGGTGTGTTGATGCAATAATGAACTTGAATGCTTGAAAAGTGTAGAATTAAGTAAGGTTTCTATTTGAACCCTAAGGAAGATTCTAGATGCTGTTATAAAAATCGAAGTGCGGTATTTTTGTGACTCTTGACTTGATTAGCAACCCAATAGGTTTAATCGAACTCTAAGGAGAACTAGAGATTTCATAGAGCAGTGCACGAAAGACCTTTGGAGTGGGAATGAGATGGTAATTACGAATGGGAGGCTGAGACGAGTCGTGTCGAGTGCTGTTGTGGGGATGAGTTGGCCCTCAAATACACGTGTATCGAGGAGAGCTGACTACCCCGTTGTGTGAGGAGAGGGCTGACCTACCAAGGTAGGGATCGGAGATAGGAACAGCCTTCTCTCATCGACTCCTATTAGGCCTATGTGGGGCTAATCAAGATAGTTGGGTGAGTGTATGTAGACTTGTTGAGGGATATAACTCCTGTTCTGTTATGTGTTGTGTTGCTTAGTGAGTATCCATTAGCAGAAACGACTAACCGCGTGCGGATAAAAAGGAAGGATAACACCATACTAGTAGGCGTTGGCAACCGGATTATAAATAAAATAGCAAACTGTTAAACTAGATTAAGCACTTGAAGAAATAGTTCTTATCTCATTTTTCAGTTTTTTCAGCTTTTCACATTTACCTTACTCCTGCCACTCTACTTAACTTTTTGCTAACGCCTGCCTTTTGTACTCAGGTCAGGAGAGCGAGCAGCTAGCTCCACCGGCTATAGAGGGAGCTAAGCCTAGCCGCACCCAGCTGTAGCTTGTCGTCCTTTTCCTAATCATTGTAGTAGGTATTTTCTTGAGATTGTTCTAGCTTCTTTCTTCATCTTTTGGGATGTTATTGTGTGATGGCTATGATATGAATCGCATTATCTTTTATCTACACTAGTGCTAGTTGATGGGTTATTTCCTTTTGTCATTTATTTATTTTTGCTATGATACATGTGTGGTAAATGCTGATCGTTTTACGTTTGTTACTTGATGGACGACTGAGTCGTGAGATAAGGACACGATCCAGCTCAATTTCAAAGTGGATCCGAGTCGGGTCATAATAAAAATATAAAGCCAATATGAACGAGACACATTGAAACCAGGTAGGCAATATTTATAAGGACGTGAGTACATAAACGTGCGTTGTAACACATTTTGTGATGTACGGTCAAGAGTCTACCGATTGAAAATGAGAATTAATCGGTTGAAAATCAAGTAAATCGAAACATACCGATTGAAAATAAAAAATACTAGTTGAAAATAAAAATACATCAATGTGTTTTACCTTTTCACCGGTGAAAAATAATTTTCACTCGAGTTGTGATTTTTTACCTATGGGAAAAGTTATTTTTCATTGATAAAAGATAATTTTCACTAAAATACACCGACTCAAATCAAAATTCTCATCATAAGTTATAAAATATGTTGAAAAATACATTTATTTACTTTTTCCTCTGTTTGCATTTGGTATGCTCAATTGAGTTTCTAATCGTATATGATAGTTTATGCCCTCATATGCGTTAGAAACTTAGAAATAACTTACAAATTAGATGAAAGTTAGGTAGATTTTGCAGTTTACAAATAGCCCGATAGGGCTAACCTTGGAAACAAATAATAAATTACATCTGTTTGCAAACTCCTTTCTAACTAAATTCTTCTTCTTCTTCTTGGTATAAATTCTTGGTGTAATTTACCAATTTGGACACTGGATGATTTCTCCGGTGCACGCCTTCTTAATAACTTTGGGGATACAAAGAGCGAAAAGAAGAGAATTTTGAGACAAATATCAAATTCCCAAGAGTACGTCATCTTTGTACGATTTTCCCCGATATCTATCTTGAAGGTTCAAACACACCCCCGGCCTCCCCCCACCAACCAAATTATAGAAAAGGAAGGTGTGACCGAAGAACAAGAGCAAGGTTAAAGTCAAATCATTCGTGCATTAGAAACAATTAGGAGTGAAAGAAAAGCTAACTCTTCGATTAAGACATGACATGGAAGAAGACAGTACCGTTTCATAGAATTTAACTTGAATCCATTGTCATTTGTGCCCAACTTGTTGAGGTTTTGAGACAAAAATACATCACGAATCTTTGAATTTGGTGATTAATTTCTAAATCCATTCGAGAAATAATGAAGTGATTGTATGGTGGTAGGATATCGTAGGCAAGCCTTTCATGACCACGTTAGGTGGGTTTGGCTTTTCTCTTGTGTCCCACCCAGACATGTCACATGATGCACCTAACTACAACCTAATAAATTGACAACAGCATCCTTTGCCTTTGGTTGTGACGCTTGGGAACAATGTCAACTGCAAGCACATGTCTCTTGCCTCGAGACGCAAACGTGCCATTTTCTTGTTGGATATGTAACCAGAAATAGGTGTTGGAGCTTAATTTCTTTGATGAAAACTAGCGCTTAGTTTGCTGGATGATTAGTCAAGCGGTGTTAAAAGAAATATGAAATTATGTTAATATTTAATTATATTTACATATATAGCCGTATTAATATTAATTTGTGATTATTTAAATTGATATTCAGCTGTAATGTTATTTCTTTTGACGTTTATTTTACGGTGGTGTTAGAAAGATAGGGAGGCCATCGGTGTTAGAGGGAGGATTGTGTGCAACTTTAACATGGATTTGACTAACACTAGTAGCAATCAATGTTAGGTAAACTAATGTTAAGAGCGAAAAATCGATGTTAGATAAAGAGAGATTAAGTGGTGAAGTAAACATAAGTTAATTTTTCAAATAAATTAAACCTTGTAGTTTTATAGGCAGATCAATTATATTTTTCTAAGTATTTGGATAGAAATGAAAAAGCAGATAAGTTTTAATCTTAGGGGTGTTTGATAAGGAAAATAAATTTGTAAAATAAGTAGAGAAATATTAAATGAATAGAATAAAATGATGGAATAAATAAGTTAATCTTTTTGAAAGATTCAGTAGGTTAAAGTTATTCACAGAGAACACAAATTAATTTTATCTCATATTAAATTTTTCAGATTAAATGGAAGTAAAAATAGTTAAATTCACTTAATCCGTTAGTCAAATATGCCCCAAAAAGAATCCACGGTAAGTAAAACGTGGACTTGGTTTGACAATTTTGGACAATCCGAAAATTCTTAACTTGCGAAATCAACTTGCTTCCACCTTTTTAGATGGAACTGCAATTCCAGTCGAATGTCTCTGCAAACTTTTTCTTTAAAGGATATTCCACTCCTTTTTGGAAGGGAAGTTTACAATTTTTCAAAATTCAAAGCTAACGGTCAAAATCTCGTGATGAGTACCGCAGAAAAAAGGAAGAAACAGGGTAACTTGTATGGGAATCCACAATCTTTGACCATAGTTTGGACATGGCCCGTGGACTAGTTTTCACTAGTATATAAAATTTGAATTTTAAAATGATAACTTGTATAGGAATCCATAATCTTTGAACATAGTTTGGACGTGGTCCATGGGCCTTTTTATCGGTATATAAAACTTGAAAGGAGCGAGTTATTACGTGAATGTCATCGTAGACATGTGAAATTACATAACACATAACTTTCTATCATAATTTTCATATTTACATTGATTCCACTATAAAGTTATTTACCTTCGTAAAAGTGTCACTTTGATTAAGTTATACTATTTTCAACTAAAAATATTAACAAATAATTGCTTCTACCCCTTAATTATATAATAGACTGAAACAAATGCAATCACATTATTTCTCCCTATCCTCACTCCTCACTTCACCTCGTTAATTCTACTACTTACCCTTGCCGTTGCTCCATTCAATTTAAAATCAATGAACTTAAAAGTTAAAATAAACTCATCTATCCAACATTTTTAAAGGAATTAATTTACCATCTTTTTACTTCAATATATATATATATAACCTTTTTGGTTACTTCACCTTACCTAAAATCTCCTCTCCTATTAATTGAACGGAATTTTTGTAAAAGGAGACATATTTTTATGAGCATTTATGTAAATATATATTTTATAGTGGCACCTATGTAATATCAAATGTTTTGGATGGTGTTCATGTAAAAACCCAATTTGAAGGAACTATGATCCTCTAATTACTTAGCCACTGGACCATTTAAGTTGATTGTCTCCGGATACTTTGGAAATTGTATGGTGGTCGTTATCTTTAAAGGTCAATTAATTCTAAGAAAAAAGCGAATTTAAAGGTGCTTGGAGGTTTTCCGGAATATGGAATCTGAATTTTTCAAAGATTGCAGGAGGTAGAATTGCCGACGCTGATACCTTCAGACAAGTTTGGAGACCTCGTAGACACACTGCGGGATTCAGGGACCAATTTGAATTGGGGCAAAAGTTTGGAGTTCTCTATGTAAAGTAGTAAATGAAAGATGATAGATGTGCTCCATCGATGATCGACGTCTGCCGTAGGATACGTCTACAAAGTTGAGGCCACGTGGGATGCATGTGGTGGTTGCGGAGAAGCAGAGAATCATTTTAAAGCAAAGATGATACTGTAAGATCACGAAGATTTGACAGAAGTGCTGTCACTGCACTTATTAATGACAGAGGGGAGTTTATCGATAAAGGGAATGAAATTTTCAAAGAAGCTATTACAAATTTTTCATCCATTTTCGCCTATCGTTTGAGATTAAAGAAGTTTTTTTTTTTTTTGGAGAATCGGGTCGGATAAGACTCTTAGATTTGATGATTTTAGAGTATTATTTTTCCGTAGAGTTTGGCACATTATCAAAGAAGATATCATTATGGGTGTGTAATTTTTTTTTCATGAAGGAAAAGCTTTGGTATGTGAATTTAATCATAATTTTTTTACTTTTATTTCTTAATTCTTCTCGATCTCTTTCCTTAATGATTTCAGGTCAATAACTTGCTGCAATATCTTTATATAAATTAATTGTAAAATCCTTCCCTGTGGACTTAGGTTGGTCATGTAGAAATTGGTTAGCCTCAGTCAGGAGGCCTTAATTAAATGAAGAAATATTGCCGATTGCTCCCTCCTTGTTTAGGAGCTTCTCAAGGGATTTTCAAGATGTGCGTGAAGATATATATTTCAAAAGCATTTGATACCATCACAGGAGACTTCATCGTAGATGTTGTTGCTTCTCACATCTTCCCCAGCATTTGGATTTATTGGATCTCTATGTGAATACATGACCCCTCCTATTCGCCCCTCATCAATGGCCTTCCTACAAGTTTCTTTATCTCGGGGGAGGAGGTTGAGGCAAGGGAACCCTCTCTCCCCCCTTCTCTTTACCCATGTCATGAATGTCCTCTCTATTTTTATAGAGGATCAAGTTGTTAAAATTATAATGCGAACTTACATATATTATTATTATGGAATTATATATTAAATATATACATATATTTAGACATCACATTTATGATCATTAAAGTGGTTTAATTATGTAAATTGACCATTCACGTCTCATTAGGGTATGAGATTTAATGCATAGAAACCTTAAGGGTAAATGCAATTTCGTGATGGATGGAATTATTATTTTATTTTAAGCGATTATGATCCCTGGAGGGGTGAGGGCAAAGTGGGCATTCGATTTTTCTGCATCCTATCACTACAAGAATATTAAGTATTGCCGACCGTTTTTACCATTAAAAACGGTTGGCATTGTTCAAATAACCTCGATAAAAATGGTCGAGGAATGTAATGTCGCTATCAGGTTTTTTCGATCGTTTTAGAACATTATCGTCGGAAAAAAGGCGGACCACCAATCGACGTTTGGTTATTTCTCTTGTTTGTTTTCGACGATCGAGAAGCTTTTTCTCGACCGTTCTAAATAAACGGTCGACGAAAAAATTTATCTCAGTCGGTATTTAGGCGATCGACTAAGATCATATTCTCTATCATTTATCAATAACGATCAAGAATGTTTCTATTTTCGTCCATTTGTGAACGGTTGAAAATATTAATATTCTCGACCGTTTGTATATAAAAATTGGAAATTCCAATATTTTCGAACGTTCGAGAATATTAATATTGTTGACATTTCTGAAATAAAGGTCGATGATACTAATATTTTCGTCCGTTAAAAACGGTTGAGAAAGCATTTTTTTTAAATATTTTTAATTTATGTGGAAGACCGGTAAAGAGTTATGAATTTAGTAAAAATATAATCAATCACACAACTTAAAATATTTTTGCATCTAGTTAAAACACATCAAAATAAAAATAAAAATTTTATATATCAAATAACGTATACAGAATTCATTACAAACGATAATGTATATAAAAAATACAATCATGTTGTGCCACCAATGCCTCCAGCACCGCTATCACCTAAATCGTCGTCATCACAACGATCTCTATACTGATGAAGGGATGGGTGATCAATATCTCTCTTCTGAAGTAATGCTAGCAGCTTCTTGATGGTTTTGTTGGATTCCTTGGTTTGCATCACGTTGTCCCTGATTAGCATCATTAGCTCATTGATCCGCTGGTCCTTCTCTTCGTCTTTGCGGCGTAACGCCGCAATCTCTTTCCTTATCTCATGCACCTCAGCTGAAGAGGATGATGCCCCCCTTCTCCCATACCACCCTGAGATGGTCTCACTCCTCCCTGCACCACGGACGTACCCACCATGCTCAAGTGGCATGACAGTCTGGTAGGCCTCCTCTATTATCAGTGATTGCTGAACTATAGAAGATGATGCTCCCTTTCTCCCGTACCACCTCGAAACAATCTCGCTCCTCCCTGCACTACGGACGTACCCGCCATGCTCAGGTGGCATGACGGTTTGGTAGGCCTCCTATATTATTAGTGGCTGTTCAACTGTAGCAGAGTTGGCGTCTTTAGGAGGATACATTAAATTGATCATATTATCCTGAAAGATATTGAATTACGTTAAGTAATTTCAATTAATTATATAATTACGAAATCAAATAAAAATATTATCTTTTTTAACTTACGTGTCTTTGTTGGTATGTATTGTGAAGCCACTTTCTATTTCCATCATCACTCATCTTGCTATGAGTGACCTCATATACTTCCACTCGATCAAGTTAGGCACCTTGATGTTTGGCGGACTACAATAATTTGAAACAGTTAATTTTAACAAAATTAGAAGTTTTTGTAAGATTTAAAAGAAAATAATAATTAAAGGTACTTATGTATATGGATTTTATTGAGCTTATGCTCCTACCCAAGACATAGGTCTTCAGTGGAGCCTTAGCCCTATTTTCCTTATTTTTCTTGGCTTGCTCCTGAAATAAAGGTACAATTTATTAACTTAGAAATTAGTTAAATAAATGATAACATATGAAATATTTTTACCTGCGTTGCTGGATCATGTCAATGCCTGCACGCTTTCTTCTAAGTGTGCGGTTGTATCAAAGGAAGCGCATTATGCACTGCCTTATCATGATTCATTTTCTTATAATACTTAAAAATATAATTGTAATGTTAGAAATAATATTTGAATTATGATAAATGAAATTAACAAATACTGTTAAAATTTATCTTTTACCTTATTGTTCATCTCTAATTTCTAATCTTTATGAATTTTCGCTACGTGCTTAAGGATATATTTGACGATGTTTAGATCATTACCCCAATTGAAGGTGGCCTGCATTAGTAAGAGAATAGAAATTGTTACCTAATTTAAACTTATATAAAGCAATATACATAAGTTATTAAGTTTTACCAATTACCTCTAACTCTCGAATGAGCTGTATTTTAGGTCGTTTGGCACCTTCCTCCAATCGAAGTAGGACAGTGGGATGTTCGCCTTCGTCAACATACCCAGTCTGTTGACGAATGTAGGGTAGTCCACTGCTTCCCTCGTTGGTGTGATCCGCATTGAAATGCGGACCCCATGCGGAATTCTCTCCAACTCCCTATTCTGCGTGGGACCTCTTCCCCTACGTGCACTTATAAGACAGAATTATAACATAAAATTAAATAACAAAGAAATAAATAAATCGTAACATTTACCAAACCTTAAATTCATACCTAGACTGCAGAAGGGTGGTGGTGGTGCAAAACATCCCTGCTAGAAGGATCTGGGTCAGCCGTCCACTGGCTGATTATCCAAGCCAACGTCCTCCTCATCAACTGAAGTACTATCCTCGTCGGCAGCTACATCTTCCTTATAGTCAGAATCCTCTGCTAGTAGATCCGTCGGAGGAGGTATCGGACTGTTGCCCTTCCCCTTACCCCCCCCTCTCCTAACTCTGGAAATGTCGAGCCACATCTCCAGGCCTCAAAAACTGCTGGCGAGGTGCCTGTGGCTGAGTGGGCTGCTGCCGGTAGTGAGCCTGAGGTTGAGGCTGAGGCTGCTGACGGGGTGCAACCATCTACTGGGGGGCCTCAGACTGCTGGGAGGCCCGAGCCTCCTCCTTGTGACTCCTATTAGACTTTTTCTTAAAATTAATCTACGTAAAAACATCACAAATAATTAGATATTTTTAAAAAAAATTTGGCAGTATTTTCCTTATATATTGTAATATTTCAAAAATCCTGTATAAAACAAGCATACAAATAAATAAAAATGAAATAAGCGTATATAAATGAAACTGAAAATAAAATGATATCTCCCTTCCCCTTTTCCCTTCCCTTCCCCTCCATTTCCCTCCCCTTATTTCTTCTTCTTTCTCCTCCTTCTCTTTTTCTCTTTTGCTTTCCCCTTCCCATTCCTCCATTTCCCTTCCCCTCCCCTCCATTTTCCTTATCTTCCCCTTCATTTCCCTCCACTTCTCCCTTCCTCTTTCTTCTCCTTCTCTTTCTCCCTTCTCCTTCCCATCCCTCCATTTTCCTTATCCTCTCCTTCATTTCCTTCCACTTCTCCCTTCCTCTTTGTTCTCCTTCTCTTTCTCCCTTCTCCTTCCCATCCCTCCATTTCCTTTCCCCTCTCCTCCATTTCCCTCCACCTTTTCATACCTCTTCTCTTTTCCTCCATTCTCCCCTCCATTTCCCTTTCTCCTTCTTCTTCTCCACATTCAACAGAAAAAATTTAATATACAATAAATAAATAAATGCATTATTTCACACAAAAAATAAATCTAAGTGGGCACACCTCACACAAAAAATAAACCTAAGTAAGCACACCCAGCACAAAAAAAAACTTAAGTGGACACACACCACATTTAACATGATAACCGTATTTTAAAGAAAAAAGTAGCAAAAAACTCACTATAGTGACAAAATGATCCACAAACTATGCATAAACAGTAGAAGAATGTGAAGAACATATATGAGAAGGAAATTAAATAAATTTCAGTTTTGAAATATAAATGAACATAAGCTTTGATAAAAGATAAAACAATTTAAATGAAATTTAGACAAAATAAACAACTAAGAATTTTTAAATTATTTATATTTATGGTTATGGATTAATACTTTTGACAAATTATCTTATATATCAATGTCAGTTGCACCAGGGGCAAGTTCTTCATTTTGTGGATTTTGTTGATATGCTTCAGATTCAACATCTGGGTGTAGATCATTTCCCGTATTGTATTGTTCATGCAGTTGAGCTCTAACTGGTATAATCCACCCATTTCTGTTATTATCAGGCATGTAGAATATTTGTGCTACCTGACAAGCTAGTGTCAATGGTTCTGATGATTGGAGGGTGCAACGGTTCTTACTTAAGCTCAAGAAATCGTGTTTCTTATCGACTTTGAATCAATATCTTTAAAAACATCAAGCCAATCACACTTAAATAAACCACCTTATGGTCAAACCTGAAACTCATTTCCACAATCTTTGCAATTTGATCGTATTACCCATCACAACCAGTGCTTAAGTCACAATTGATGACAACTCTCGCCTGTTGTGTGGCTTTCGCATCATCAATGGATTGTACTCTGGATCTGAAACTGTTAATTATGTATCCCGAATGGTAACGTCCATATGTCAAAGGTGTATCAGCAATTACATCAAAATCCTGTACCTACCGTTGATCCCCATCTTCTTTCAGTTTATTTACACGATCCTTGAACCAATCAAGGAACTGCAAGTCGTGTGTAGATGACATAGAGGATGCTTTGAACTTATTGTAAATTCATCCACTTTAGGAATTTGCTTCAGAATGTACAAGTGTGCCAATCGTTAGTCCATTTCCGAGATGGGCTTAACCTCCGTTCAGAGGATCGGCCTTCCTTTGATGTTAAATATGGACAGACAATCTTCATCATTACCAGTAAATTCTCCTTTATAGTTCCGCTCAAGTTGATTAAATCGATTGTCTGTTTCATTCATGTACATGGCACAGAAGTTAATACATTCTTCTACAAGATAGCCTTCGACGATTGACCCTTTTGGCTTAGCCTTATTTAAGATATAATCTTTCAGTTTCTTCATATATCGTTCAATTGGATACATCCATCTGTACTGCACGGGTCCAAGAATTCTCGCTTCATTCAAAAGATGAAGCATGACATGAGCCATCACATCGAAGAATGCAGTGGGAAAATCTGCTCCATTTTACAAAGTGTGATCACAATTTGTTTATCCCAATAATCTAGCAATTCGGGATCTAATATCTTTGAACATATGACTTTAAAATATCTGCTTATCTCCGTGAAACAATCGACTATTGGATCATGCATCACTCCACGTATCACTAGTAGGAATAAGATTTGCATGTACACATGAGAATCATGACTTTTTAACCCAGTAATCTTCTTTTGCACTTCATTTACGTAACGTGAAAACTGCGATGAATACCCATCTGGAACCCGAATGTCTTTAAGGAATGAGAAAATCCTTTGCCTCTGCTCTCCGGTAAGACTGTATATAGCTTTTAGAAAGTAAGACCCTCTTTCTTTAATGTGCAATTCAGGACGAATATCCAAAATTTTCACATCATTCCTTATTTTAATTGTATCCTTCGGGTTCTCTGTTAGGTTTAATATATCAAGAATGTTGTTCATTACATTCTTCTCGATATGCATAACATTTAAATTGTGTCACACTATCAAATCCTTCCAATATGGAAGCTTCATAAAAAATATACTTTTCTTCTTAAACCCTGAATCTCACAAGGAAGCCAAGTGTAACAACCAGGTTCCCGAGTCCCTACGAGACACGAGAACCGGACCGACTCGACTGATCCCATGACCTAGTCGTCCAACGAGGAAGTAACCAAAAGAGCAGTAAAATAAACCACATTCAGCATGAATATAACTAACAGTAAGAAAGTACAGCAGTAAGGAAAGAAACTACTACAGTATATACCACCACAACAGTAGAACAACATTTATCATATAACATGAACTGCAGGTAAAGAAAAGTACAGCGGAAACAAGAACTACTCACTATAACGGAAACAAAGAGGTACAAAAGACGGTGGTAACTCTACTGGACCCTACTCGGCCCAGCGTCCTCAACAGCCGCTGACCCTGGCTGCTCAACACCTGGTCCTGAAAAAGGTAACGAGTGTAACACGTCAGCAAAACGCTGAGTAGAGTGGCAACTAAAACTAAAGACAACAGTAGAGTGTACATTAGCTGTTATGTTCTATTACTTTCTTTATTCACATCTTTCAATTGTCTCACTATTTCATTTATTCCCCAGATCTTTTTCTTGATTTTGAATGTTCCACGTGGGAACGATCTTGATTGCAGTCTTTTCCAAAAAGTAGAAGTAGCACGTGGTGCTCTCCTGGCCGGGAGAGTCCCCCGTGGTGATCCTACCCTCAGTTAACCACCCCAAGGTCACTGACAGACGTAACGGTGACTACGGCACGCGCGATAAACGCACAGGTAGCTAACCCGTACTGGCACGCGGTCAGTCGTTTCTGTTAACGGGTGCGCCCAAAGCACAGCACGGAACTAGTCCAGGGCAGAGCCCTCTCAGTAACAGGGGTCCAACCCCTCCACAGTAACCAAACTGGGGCCTTGCCCCTCCACAGTCCGCGCACCCTCGCCTGACTACCCTGGTTTGCCCCAGCGGGCCTAACAAGTCGGTGTGGGAGGCTAGCAGAACCCCGGGGCCCGTGGGGTAGCTAGTACCTCCCTACACTAGTAGCTCTCCTCGGTACTACGTACGTGAGGGCCAGCAAGTCGGTACAGAGTGGCCAGTCCTAACCCCGGGTCCCTGGGGCGGCTGGCTCCGCTCTGCACTAAACAGGGGGACAGTCGCTCTCCTTGGTACTCCGTACTCAAGGGCCAGCTCACTTCCCCAATACTATTCCATTCACTTTCCAGGAGTTCTACTCCTACTGCCCCGTAGGGTTCCATCCTTTTTACTCAAACATCCAGGCTTCACTTTCCAGTTTCACATTCTTACAATCCATGTTCTCAACCACGTTATTTATTCACAACAGGCAGCTGTTAATTCAAATTGTTGGCAGCTTTATATCTCTTTCCATTTTCCAAGACTGCAGTATTATACATTCCACTAGTTTTCCCATCCTAGGATTCATGCCATATCCTAGGATCTATCATACAATCTAGTTTTCCAGTCCTAGGATTCATGCAACACCTAGGAGCGATCATTCCATCTATTTCTCATTCCTAGGATTCATGCAATGTCCTAGGTTCTATTTATGGTTCCATAATTTAACAGATTTTATTAATAACTTAAAGCCACTCTACCAGGTACAACGGGAGTAATGGGGGCATGATCGGGAATCCCGCGTGCCTCCGCGACTCCCAAGACTGCAACTGAAGGAGGTCCTATCACAAGGATCAAACACAAGGAGTGTCTCAAAACAGTGTATAGCTACTGTAGACGGGTAGAGGAATTAATTCTGAAAAGAACGCAACTCGAATCGCGGAAAACAGAACCCGAACGGACCCTAAACGGGTCAAAAACGACGACACTGTGCAAAATCAGATGTCTGGAACTTCTTCCAGACGTCTTAAAAAGTGGATCAGAGAATTTCCTATTCAGCGTGATTTACCAGACGTCCAGAAGTCTACGGGGGCGTCTGGACTAGCTCCCAGACGTCCGATGGTCACCCAGGACGTCTGGAGGTCGCTCTAGCCGTCTGGTACAACAGCCAGACGTCTGATTCGCGTTGGATGGCGAATCACCGAGCCTGCGCACACCCATCTCCCTCCCTCAGTACGGTCAGTCGACAGGAAGGAAGAAGAAGACGGAAAACTCACCTTTCAGACGTCTGGAATGTCTTCCAGACGTTGCCCTCGCCGTCTGGCTATCAACCCAGACGTCTGATTCTGAAAATTTTTCCAGAATCAGGGCGCAGCCCGGCCTCCGCTCGCGACGCCGCCCGCGTCGCACCTCGCGCGCCTGCTGCTCAGACCGCAGCAGTCCCTCCTACGCCGTTCCGCGCCCCCTGCGCCCTCCGCCGGTCGGCCCTAGCAGCCCCGGCGAGCTCGCCCTCACGGCAGAGCTCCGCTCTCGCACGCAGCACCCCCTCCGTGCTCACTGCGGCCGTCGCTGCCCAGCAACCTCGCGCTCGCTCGCTCTCGCACACAGGAAGGAGAAGAGGAAGGGGTGGAGACGACGGGAGGGAGCGCGTGGCCTTTTATGGCCACGCGAGGAGGAGAGAGAGGACGCAGCAGGCGTCTGCAGCCGCAGGGAATAACGAATAAGCGAATATCCGGTCTGCGCACTCAGGCGCGCAGACGACTCGCGCGTGTCGAAATTAACGGATTTCCAGACGTCTGGAAACGATCCCAAACGTCTGGTCAGACGTCTGGACCACCTCCCAGACGTCTTAAAATACGTCTGGGGCACGCGTTCGTTACACCAAGTCATTCTTGAAAAGACGACCCAAACGTATTTCTCTGAGCTGTTGCAATGTCTCCATGACTTTCACCCCCAACAGCCTAATAGAACATGTATTGAGTTTACTCTTCGGATTCCTCGATGAATACCGACATGTTCTTCATCAAATCTGTCCTTGAATTGTGACGTTCGCCATCTGTGTTCAATGGGCAAAAACCTGTGATGCCCTAGTGATAAACGCCAGTTTATCATCATTCTTATGCATTAAAGCAAACCTAGCTCTTAAGAATTTAACTCCTCAAATGGGTTTTTGGGCTGCATTAGGCATAAATTAGGTTAGGCATGCATTATGTTTTTTATTGTCTTTTTAATGTGTTTATTTGAGTGTTAAGGTTAATTAAATTGTTAGATCCCAAGAATCCTAGCACTCAGGAAGGCAATTGGTGAAGGAGAGGCTCAAACCAGCTGGGACTCATCTTGATCCAGCTCACCATAGATGGATTCCAGCTCACTTGAATTAGGGTTATCTCATCCTAGCTCCATTCAGCTCATCTCAGTTGAATGGCAGCTGAAGAGAGCTCATCTTAGCTCACCTTAGCTCAAATCAGTTCAGATCTAGCTCAACTTAGCTGAGTCTAGCTCATCTCAGCTCCCATTAGTTCACTGGGAGCTCTAGCTAGCTCAGTTGAGTCGACTGGAGTTCACCTCAGCTTAGGACTAGCTGCATCAAGCTCCACTCAACTCCAGCCAGCTGAAGATGACTTCATCTTAGCTCAGGAAGCTCAAGTCCAGCTCCCAGGGATTTAGCTTAGTTCAACTTAGTTGAGCTAAGCTACCTTAGCTACTCCAACTAGCTAGGTCATCCCCGGGAATGTCAGACCCAGCTCTCCTCAGCATTATTCAGCAGAAGCCAGCTTGCTTTAGCTTGGCTTAGCAGCTAGCAAAGAACTAGCAAGCTAAGCCAGGTAAAGTAGCTCCATGCCACCATTTTCAGCACCTACCAGCTCCAATTCAACTCTAGACAACTTCCTCCAGCTTCTCACCTCTAAACCCTAGCTCCAGATGCCTACTCCTCTACCCTACTCCTAGCTGAGCTCCAGCTCCCTTGGCCATCTAGCACCTTAAAACCCTACCTAATTAGCTCCACCAACTAACCCCACCTCAGACCACCTAAGCTAGATCCACCTCTACTCCATGTTGGCGCCAACCCTCACCACCTTTCAACCCTCAACCACCACCAAAGGGCACCAACAAGGTGGCGCCAAAACCACCATAACCACCTTTTGGCACCACCTTTGTAAAGACCCGTCCCACTTTTAGCCTTTTAAGACATCTGGAGTCTCAGTTAGATGCCTGGACCCTTTCTCGGACGTCTGAAAATAAAATTTCTGTACGCGTATTATGCCCTACTTACGCGTTGCGCGCAGGACCTTTTCTCTCTCTCCTTTCTCCTCCTCTCCCTGTCGAACCCTAAACCCCAGCCACCTATAAAAAGCCCCCTCCCCTCCTCTCCTCTCCACTCCACACACCACCACCTCCACCTTCAGAACTGCGGGAGTGGCGAGAGGAAGCGAACAAGGGAGAGTAAGAGGGCGAGAAGGAGGAGAGTGCGGGAGGAGGAGGAGGAGTTCGAGGTCAGAGAGCTCCGATGGGAGCTTGGCGGAGCTCGCAAGGCCACCGCGAGCGCGTGCTGGAGGAGAGAGTCCGGAGAGACGTCCTCGACCATCGACAGCGGCTGGAGCTGTGGTGGCGCGAGGAGGTGCGTGGCAGAAGGAGCTGGGAGCAAGTTTTGGTACTAGAAATTTTCCAGTATCAGACGTCTGGAGCGGAGTCCAGACAGCTGGCGAAGCACCTGGACGTCTAGAGTTAAGACCAGACGTCTGAAAGTTGATTTATCGCGAATGTACATTCTTTTCGAGGTTACGGCCATGCAAGCCTCACCGCAGAGTGTTGATGGGCCTGATTTGGGTGGCTGCAACTGTTGTACGTAGGAGTAGCCTTGGGAAGGAGCGCGGAACGCTCTCCCACGCACTTTCAGACATCTGATCAGTTCACCACACGACCGGAGGTGCTTCTAGACGATTGGAGGAGTGGTCTGACGTCTGGAACTATCTTCAGACGATCGTAGAGGAGGCCTAGACGTCTGAGGACATCGTAGGGACTTAAGGTGAGGTTCTTATACTTTTTAAGACGTCTAGACTTATTTCTAGACATTTGATTTTGGTCAGTAGACACGTTTTTTATTCGTTCGGGGTCTGATCGAGATCCGATTTAGGCAAACGAAGTATTTGTAGTTTCCTTGCGAGTTTCCCTACGTACTAGAAACATTTATACACTGTTCTGAACCTTCCTTTTGTGATGTATTCCCTGGTATAGGGTTTCAACCTACTGCATGTTTGGAGCTCGTAGAGACACCTGGGTTTGCGGTTCGAGCCCCCAATACTCCTGAATTGTCTGGAAGAGTGGTTTAATACTTTTAATAATGTTCAAATCAGCATGTATTGTAGAATTAACTGACTGGAACCCTAGGATGTGGCATGAACCCTAGGGTAGAGAAATGAATGCACTATTTGGTACTTATGCAAAAATTGAGATAAACTACTAGAAATTTCCTGTGAAATAATTGTGGGTTGTCTATTAGAATATGAGATGCATGTATTTTATAATCAATTTCTTGTGAAATCACCAGTAGCATGTTTTTAAATTGTGGAAACACGAGCTGCCTACATATAAATGAGAACGGAATTGTGAATGGTAGAATCTGGATCGGAATAAATGTGGTGAATATGAGAATGAACCCTACGGGGAATTAGGAGTAGAACTCCTGTGGTTAGTTGGAAACGTGGAATGTAGACGGGAAGTGTACTGGCCCTTGAGTACGTGGTACCAAGGAGAGCGATTGTCCCCTTTTCGTGTAGAGCTGAGCTAGCCGCCCTTGGGTTGAGACCCGGGATTAGGATTGGTCACTCTACACCGACTCCTGTTGGCCCTCATGTACACGGTACTAAGGTGAGCTACTAGTGTAGGGAGAGAGCTAGACACCCCATGGGGCCCGGGGTTCAGCTAGCCACCTTACATCGACTTGTCAAGCCCTCTGGGCAAACCAGGGTAGTCAGACGTGGGTGCGTGGACTATGGAGGGGCGAGACCCTTGTTTGGTTTTGAGGGGCGAGTCCCCTGTTCTATGAGAACCTGCCCTATACTGTTCCGTGCTGTACTTTGGGCGTACCCACTAGCGGAAATGACTGACCGCATGTTAGTGTGGGGTAGCTACCCGTGCACTTATCACGCGTGCTATAGTCACCGCTACGTCTTGTCAGTGACCTCGAGGTGGTTGACTGGGTGTAGGACGACCATGAGGGACTCTTCTAGCTAGGAGAGCACCACGTGTATCTTCTACTCTTTAGAAAAGACTGCAATCAAGATTGTTCCCACGAGGAACATGTGAGATCGAGAATTTTTGGATATTGAGAAGAATGGGTGAAAAGGAAATACATATAAAACAAAATAACTAGAAAAGAAAATTAAACCTATTGTTTTTACTACTTTAGATAGTATAGATACCACTCTACTTAGCATTCGCTGACTCTGTCTTTTTCATAACACGGTTCAGGACCAGGAGTTGTAACGACCCGGTTCCCGAGTCCCTACGAGACACGAGAACCGGACCGACTCGACTAATCCCAAGACCCAGTCGTCCAACGAGGAAGTAACCAAAAGACAGTAAAATAAACCACATTCAGCATGAATATAACTAACAGTAAAAAGTACAGCAGTAAGGAAAGAAACTACTACAGTAGGCACCACCACAACAGTAAAACAACATTTATCATATAACAAAAACTGCAGGTAAGGAAGGTACAGCGGAAACAAAACTACTCACTAGAACAGAAACAAAAGAAGGTACAAAGCTGTGGCAACTCTACTGGACCCTACTCGGCCCAGCGTCCTCTGCAGCCGCCGACCCTGGCTGCTCAACACCTGGTCCTGAAAAAGGTAACGAGTGTAACACGTCAGCAAAACGCTGAGTAGAGTGGCAAACTAACTAAAGGCAACAGTAGAGTGAACAGTAGCTGTGATGTTCTATTACTTCCTTTATTTACATCTTTCAATTTTTCTCACTATTTCATTTACTTCTCAGATCCTTTACTTGATCTCGAATGTCCTCGTGGGACGATCTTGATTGCAGTCTTTTCCAACAGTAGAAGTAGCACGTGGTGCTCTCCTGGCCGGGAGAGTCCCCCGTGGTGATCCTACCCTCAGTCAACCACCCCAAGGTCACTGACAGACGTAACGGTGACTACGGCACGCGCGATAAACGCACAGGTAGCTAGCCCGTACTGGCACGCGGTCAGTCGTTTCCGTTAACGGGTGCGCCCAAAGCACAGCACGGAACCAGGGCAGAGCCCTCTCAGTAACAGGGGTCCAACCCCTCCACAGTAACCAAACCGGGGCCTTGCCCCTCCACAGTCCGCGCACCCTCGTCTGACTACCCTGGTTTGCCCTAGTGGGCCTAACAAGTCGGTGAAGGAGGCTAGCAGAACCCCGGGGCCCGTGGGGTAGCTAGTACTCTCCTAGCACTACTAGCTCTCCTCGGTACTACGTACACGAGGGCCAACAAGTCGGTACAGAGCGGCCAAGCCTAACCCCGGGTCCCTGGGGCGGCTGGCCCCACTCTGCACTAAAACAGGTACAGGTACTTCCCTTGGTACTGCGTACCCAAGAGACAGTACAACTACATCTCAGTTCCATTCCTTTTCTTTCCAGGAGTTCCACTCCTAATTCCCCGTAGGGTTCCAGCTCTTTATCTCAGAACATCATATGTTTCACTTTCCAGATTCACGTTCTCACATTCCATGATCTCAACATGTTTCCTTGTTCATAACAGGCAGCTGTTAATTAATTTCACAGGCAGCTTATATATTCCTTTCCATTTTTCCAAGACTGCAGTAATATACATTCCACTAGTTTTTCCATCCTAGGATTCATGCCATATCCTAGGATCTATCATACAATCTAGTTTTCCGGCCCTAGGATTCATGCAACGCCTAGGAGCTATCATTCCATCCATTTCTCATTCCTAGGGTTCATGCAATGCCCTAGGTTCTAGTTATGGTTCCATACTTTAACAGATTTTATTAATGCTTAAAACCACTCTACCAGGTACAACGGAAGTAATGGGGGCGTGGTCGGGAATCCTGCGTGCCTCCGCGACTCTCAAGACGGCAACCGAACGAGGTCCTATCACAAGGATCAAACACAAGGAGTGTCTCAAAACAGTGTATAGCTACTGTAGGCGGGTAGAGGAATAAATTCTGAATCGAAAGCAACTCGAATCGCGGAAAACGGAGCCCAAACGGGCCCTAAACGGGTCGAGAAAGACAATACTGTGCAAAATCAGACGTCTGGAACTCCTTCCAGACGTCTTAAACGGTGGATCAGAGAATTACCTGTTCGGCTTGGTTCCCCGGACGTCCAGAAGTCTGTGGCGACGTCTCTCCTAGATCCCAGACGTCCGATGGTCTCTCCGGACGTCTGGAGGTCACTCCCGCCGTCTGGTCCAACTTCCAGACGTCGGATTCGCAAAGGATGACGAATCCGAACACCTGCGCACAGCTAACCCTCCTCCTTCAGTACGGCCAGTCGACAAAAGAAGAAGGAGAAAGCGGAACCCACCTTTCAGACGTCTGTATGATCACACAGACGTCGGCCTTGCCGTCTGGATATCAGTCCAGACGTCTGATTCTGGAGATTTTTCCAGAATCAGAACCTCGCTCGGCCTCCGCTCGCGACGCCGCCCGCGTCGCACCTCGCGCGTCCGCTGCTCCGCCCGCAGCAGGTCCCTCTTCGCGACGCTCTGCGCCCCCTGCGCCCTCCGCCGGCCGGCCAAGCCGCTCCCGGCGAGCTCGCCCTCACGGCAGAGTCCCGCCCTCGCACGCCGCAGCTCCTCCGCGCCTTTGCTGCGCCGCTGCCGCTGCGCCCTCGCGTCCGCTCGCTCCGCCCGCAGCAGGAGAGGAGGAAGATGGTGGAGACAGGAGGGGAGGCGCGCCCCCTCCCCCTTTTAACGCCGCGCGGAGAGGAGGAGAGAGACGGCCGCAGTCGCCTGCAGCCGCAGAGAGGATGCGGATCGCAGGTCTGCGCGCACAGGCGCGCAGACGAATATTCCGTGCGAGTATAACTGTTCGTCAGACGTCTGTAAACTATCCCGGACGTCTGGTCAGACGTCTGGATGTGATCCCAGACGTCTTGACAGACGTCTGGGCCACCTCCCAGACGTCTTAAAAGACGTCTGGGGTACGCGCTCGTTACAATATAACAAACTCAAAGGAAGTTTCGTCCCCGAAACTTGCGCCAACTAGGGTGCGGAAAAAGGATGTCCAAATAACCATAACAAACTCAAAGAGGACCGAAGCCGGTCCGAAAAGACGTACCCGCGAAAAGCTCTGGGTACCGCTCCCGCATTGCCGCCTCAGGCTCCCAGGTAGCCTCCTCGTACCGCTGGCTCCTCCACAAAACCTTTACCAGGGGTACTTGCTTTCGTCTCAACCTGCGGACGGCTCGGTCTAGGATCTGCACTGGCCGCTCGGGGTAGGTCAGGTCGTCGCTCACCTCGACGCTCTCGTGACTCAGTACGTGGCTGGGATCGGCTACGTACTTCCTGAGGTTGGACACGTGGAACACGTCGTGCACACCAGAAAGCTGCGGGGGAAGGGCAAGTCTGTAAGCAACGGGTCCAACCCGCTCCAGGACCTCGAAGGGCCCCACGAACCTCGGCGCGAGCTTCCCTCTCACCCCAAACCGCTGTAAGCCCTTCATGGGCGAAACACGAAGAAAGACGTGGTCCCCAACCTCGAACTGCACCTCTCTGCGTCTGCGATCTGCGTAGCTCTTCTGTCTGCTCCTGACAGTGCGGAGTCGTCTGTGGATCTGTTCAACTACCTCCTGACTCTGCCGGATCAACCTGGGGCCAACCTCCCACTTGGTCCCCACCTCAACCCAACTCAAGGGTGCCGTGCATTTCCGTCCGTACAGAGCCTCGTAGGGAGCCATGCCGATGCTCGAGTGATAACTGTTGTTGTATGCAAACTCTGCCAGGGGCAGGTGTTCCTCCCAAGAGCCCCTCCAGTCTAGTACACAGGCACGCAAAAGATCCTCAAGTGTCTGTATCGTGCGTTCCGACTGTCCGTCCGTCTGGGGGTGGTAAGCCGTGCTAAACCTCAACCTCGTCCCCAAAGCCTGCTGAAACTCAGCCCAAAACTGGGACGTAAAGCAGGTATCCCGGTCGGATACGATCTCCCGCGGAACTCCGTGTAGTCGCACCACATCACGGATGTACCTCTCTGCCAACTGTGCTGGTCCCAAGGTGACTCGGATCGGCAAGAATCGTGCCGTCTTCGTCAACCTATCCACTATTACCCAGACCGCGTCGTGTCCTCGCTGGGTAACAGGTAAACCCACCACCAAGTCCATGGTGATGCTCTCCCACTTCCACTCTGGCACTGGAAGCGGCTGAAGCGGCCCTGCAGGCCTCTGATGCTCGGCTTTCACCTGCTGGCACACTAAGCACTGCTGCACGAACTCACCCACATCCCGCTTCATCCCTCTCCACCAGAACTCGCGTCTCAAGTCATGGTACATTTTCGTGTTTCCGGGATGTATGGTGAATCTGGAACCGTGTGCCTCAGTCAGGAGCTCTCTCAACAGCTCCTCGTCTCTGGGGACGCACAGCCGTCCCCTCAAGCGTAACACCTGGTCTGTGAAAGAGAAGTCCCCTGGGTCCCCTGACAGTACTCTGTCGCGCAAAGACTGCAAGTACGGATCGGCCATCTGTCCCGTGATGATGCGGTCTATCAACTCTGGTCTGGTCTGCCGTGTCACCGTCACTGCCCCACAGTACCCTCGTAACTCTAGAGGTCGCCAACTACCCACCTCCTCCAAAAGGCTCCAACTCTGTAACTGTAGACTGGCCAAGCGTGCGGGCGCCTTACGGCTCAAGGCGTCAGCCACCACATTGGCCTTTCCCGGGTGGTAGGAGATGCTGCAGTCGTAGTCCTTCAGGAGCTCCAACCAACGTCTCTGTCTCATGTTGAGCTCCTTCTGGTCAAAAAGATATCTGAGGCTCTTGTGATCTGTAAAAATCTCGAAGGTCTCACCGTACAAGTAGTGCCTCCATGTCTTCAGCGCGAAGACAACAGCTGCCAACTCTAGGTCATGGGTAGGGTAGGTATGCTCATGGGGCTTCAGTTGCCGCGAAGCGTAAGCGACCACGTGACCCCTCTGCATGAGCACACCTCCTAACCCCTGCAAGGAAGCGTCCGTGTACACGACGAACCCGCCACTACTGTCAGGAATGGTGAGCACGGGAGCCGAGGTCAACCTCTCCTTCAGCTCCAGAAAACACGCCTCACAGGCGTCTGTCCAAGTGAAAGGCACATCCTTCCGAGTCAACTGTGTCATAGGACGTGCAATCTGCGAAAACCCTCTGATGAACCGTCTGTAGTAACCTGCCAGTCCCAGGAAACTGCGAATCTCAGTGACTGAACGCGGTCTCTCCCACCTGAGCACTGCCTCGACCTTGGCGGGATCCACCGCCAGGCCGTCTCCAGAGATCACATGACCCAAAAAGGTCACCTCCCTCAACCAGAACTCGCACTTGCTGTATTTGGCGTACAGCCTGCGTCGTCTCAGAGTGTCCAGAACCATCCGCAAGTGCTGTCCGTGCTGCGCCCGATCTCTAGAATAGATGAGTACATCATCTATGAAAACCACCACAAACTGGTCCAAGTACGGTCTGAACACCCGGTTCATCAGGTCCATGAAAGCAGCGGGGGCATTGGTCAGCCCAAACGGCATGACCAAAAACTCGTAGTGTCCGTACCGGGTGCGGAAAGCTGTCTTGGAGACGTCGGTCTCCCTGATCCTCAACTGGTGGTATCCAGACCTCAAGTCGATCTTGGAGAACACCGTGGCACCCCGCAACTGGTCAAACAAATCGTCAATCCTCGGCAGCGGATATCGGTTCTTGATGGTGACCCTATTCAGCTGTCTGTAGTCCACACAAAGGCGTAGGGTCCCATCCTTCTTCTTCACAAACAGTACCGGGGCTCCCCAGGGAGACGCACTGGGCCTCACGAAACCCTTCTCCAAAAGGTCCTGCAACTGAGACTTGAGCTCTCGCAGCTCAAGCGGTGCCATCCTGTATGGCGCGGTGGAGATGGGGTTGGTCCCTGGTACTAGTGAGATCTCAAACTCGATCTCACGCTCGGGCGGTAGTCCTGGTAACTCGTCTGGAAACACGTCGGGGTACTCTCTGACCACCGGGATGTTCTGGAAGTCTGCCACGGGGCTGTGCTCTGCCACCACACAAGCTAAGAAGCCCTCACACCCCTGGCTCAAAAGTCTCGCCGCCCGAAGTGCCGAAATGCACCTGAAACCTCCGTCCACTGGCTGCCCGTGAAACTCGAAGGAAGGCAACTCCGGAATGGAGAAGACAATCTTCCTCTCAAAGCAGTCTACCAATGCGTGGTAAGCGGACAGCCAATCCATCCCCAGGATCACCCCAAAGTCCTCCATCTGTATCATAATCAGGTCAGCTGGCAGGCTGTGTCCCCCGATGCTGACCCCGCAACCCGTGTACACCTCCTCAGCTACAAACAGCTGACCACTCGGACCTCTGATTACGAACGGGTTCTCTAACAATGTATAATCCTGGTCCAAACTAACTGCGAAACTGTCTGCGACAAACGAGTGCGTAGCGCCGGAATCGAAAAGCGTGTAAACGAGTCTGCCGGAAACTGAAACCATACCTGCTACCACGGATCCCGAAGCTCTGGCGTCCCTGTGTGTTAGGGCGTTGATACGCCCCTCAGCTCTAGGTGCGGACGAAGCAGCCACACTCTGCGTCGGACGGGTAGGTGCTGGCCGGTACCCTCCTCGCGACTGCGGTCCTCCTCCTCGCGCCTGGAAACCGCGGCCTCCTGCGCGCCCTCCAGTGCTCTGCGCGGGAAGTATCTGCTGACCTCCTGCCCTAGATGGGCAGTCCCTCCTGACGTGGCCCGGCTGGCCACACTGGTAGCAGAGGGGAACCCGACTCCCGCCCTCAGTGAGTCCCTGCTGTCGGCTAGGCGGGGGTCCGGTGCTGGCGACTGGCCCCTGTCGAGGGCCCCCAAAGGCCACTGATGGCCCTGCACAACGTGACGGCTCTCCTGCGGACGCCACGTGTCTCCGTTCTCGCCGGCCCTGTGAGAAGTCTGGCTGAAAGGGCCTCTTCCGCCCGCCGTCGGTCTCTCGCGCGGACGGGTTGGTCTCCTCGTAAGTCATGGCTGCCTCTACCACTCTCGAAAACGTCGGCAGCTTCAGGGGTTTGACATACCCCCGGATCGCAGGCCGGAGCCCCTCGGTGAACCTCCAAAGGCGCTCCTCCTCAGTGGCTACCGCTGTCGCTGCAAAGCGGGACAGCTCCAAGAAACGCGTGCGGTACGCGCTCACGGTCATCGTCCCTTGGCGGAGAGTGTGGAACTCCCGCCTCCTCTGGTCCTGCCACGTCTGGGGAAAGTACTGCTCGCAGAAGAGGGTGACGAACTGGTCCCACGTCGGCTCGTCCCTCTCCTGTCCCCGGACCGCCCTCCACCACCGGTGTGCCGCACTCTCCAGCTGGTACGTGGCAAAGGCCACGCGGCACTCCACCGGGGGGCGAAGGGTGTCGAAGATCTTCTCCAGCTGCTCAAGCCAGTCCTCTGCCTCGGTCGGGTCCTCATCCCCCTTGAAGGAGGGGGGCTTCAGCTTCCGGAACTGCCCGAAAAGCTCGAAGTGGTGCTGTAGGGGAGGTGCTGGTGCACCTCCAGGCGAAGGTGCCTCGTGTACAGAAGTGTCGGAGGAAGGTGGGGGCGGCAGGGGCCCATCCCCTCCCTCGTGTCCGGCGCCGCGTCCGTCGCGTGGTCCCACAGAGGACTCCCCCTCTGCAACCCCAGGAGGAGGTGCTCGGGGCGGTGGGTGGAGCTCCTCTCGTACAATATCCCGTATCAGTCTGGCGAGGTCCTGGGCCTGGATGACAGGGAGTGGTGGCTGGTCCACCGAGACGTCAACGACAGCACGTCCACCTCGCCGACCTCGCCCTCGGCCGCGCCCGCGGCCAGTCTCGCCAGTCCCACGACGAGGCATCTCCTGCAAGGAGACGCGAAACAAAACGGAAACGTCAAAACAGACGGTACCTAACAACACTTCTAAGAGCTCATGTCAAGAGATATGTTGTGGTGGCTACTCTAGCTATAAACATGTGAATTGGTTATTTTCCAGTCAGTTGATTCACTTCTCGGGACGACCTTGCTCTGATACCATCTTGTAACGACCCGGTTCCCGAGTCCCTACGAGACACGAGAACCGGACCGACTCGACTAATCCCAAGACCCAGTCGTCCAACGAGGAAGTAACCAAAAGACAGTAAAATAAACCACATTCAGCATGAATATAACTAACAGTAAAAAGTACAGCAGTAAGGAAAGAAACTACTACAGTAGGCACCACCACAACAGTAAAACAACATTTATCATATAACAAAAACTGCAGGTAAGGAAGGTACAGCGGAAACAAAACTACTCACTAGAACAGAAACAAAAGAAGGTACAAAGCTGTGGCAACTCTACTGGACCCTACTCGGCCCAGCGTCCTCTGCAGCCGCCGACCCTGGCTGCTCAACACCTGGTCCTGAAAAAGGTAACGAGTGTAACACGTCAGCAAAACGCTGAGTAGAGTGGCAAACTAACTAAAGGCAACAGTAGAGTGAACAGTAGCTGTGATGTTCTATTACTTCCTTTATTTACATCTTTCAATTTTTCTCACTATTTCATTTACTTCTCAGATCCTTTACTTGATCTCGAATGTCCTCGTGAGACGATCTTGATTGCAGTCTTTTCCAACAGTAGAAGTAGCACGTGGTGCTCTCCTGGCCGGGAGAGTCCCCCGTGGTGATCCTACCCTCAGTCAACCACCCCAAGGTCACTGACAGACGTAACGGTGACTACGGCACGCGCGATAAACGCACAGGTAGCTAGCCCATACTGGCACGCGGTCAGTCGTTTCCGTTAACGGGTGCGCCCAAAGCACAGCACGGAACCAGGGCAGAGCCCTCTCAGTAACAGGGGTCCAACCCCTCCACAGTAACCAAACCGGGGCCTTGCCCCTCCACAGTCCGCGCACCCTCGTCTGACTACCCTGGTTTGCCCTAGTGGGCCTAACAAGTCGGTGAAGGAGGCTAGCAGAACCCCGGGGCCCGTGGGGTAGCTAGTACTCTCCTAGCACTACTAGCTCTCCTCGGTACTACGTACACGAGGGCCAACAAGTCGGTACAGAGCGGCCAAGCCTAACCCCGGGTCCCTGGGGCGGCTGGCCCCACTCTGCACTAAAACAGGTACAGGTACTTCCCTTGGTACTGCGTACCCAAGAGACAGTACAACTACATCTCAGTTCCATTCCTTTTCTTTCCAGGAGTTCCACTCCTAATTCCCCGTAGGGTTCCAGCTCTTTATCTCAGAACATCATATGTTTCACTTTCCAGATTCACGTTCTCACATTCCATGATCTCAACATGTTTCCTTGTTCATAACAGGCAGCTGTTAATTAATTTCACAGGCAGCTTATATATTCCTTTCCATTTTTCCAAGACTGCAGTAATATACATTCCACTAGTTTTTCCATCCTAGGATTCATGCCATATCCTAGGATCTATCATACAATCTAGTTTTCCGGCCCTAGGATTCATGCAACGCCTAGGAGCTATCATTCCATCCATTTCTCATTCCTAGGGTTCATGCAATGCCCTAGGTTCTAGTTATGGTTCCATACTTTAACAGATTTTATTAATGCTTAAAACCACTCTACCAGGTACAACGGAAGTAATGGGGGCGTGGTCGGGAATCCCGCGTGCCTCCGCGACTCTCAAGACGGCAACCGAACGAGGTCCTATCACAAGGATCAAACACAAGGAGTGTCTCAAAACAGTGTATAGCTACTGTAGGCGGGTAGAGGAATAAATTCTGAATCGAAAGCAACTCGAATCGCGGAAAACGGAGCCCAAACGGGCCCTAAACGGGTCGAGAAAGACAATACTGTGCAAAATCAGACGTCTGGAACTCCTTCCAGACGTCTTAAACGGTGGATCAGAGAATTACCTGTTCGGCTTGGTTCCCCGGACGTCTAGAAGTCTGTGGCGACGTCTCTCCTAGATCCCAGACGTCCGATGGTCTCTCCGGACGTCTGGAGGTCACTCCCGCCGTCTGGTCCAACTTCCAGACGTCGGATTCGCAAAGGATGACGAATCCGAACACCTGCGCACAGCCAACCCTCCTCCTTCAGTACGGCCAGTCGACAAAAGAAGAAGGAGAAAGCGGAACCCACCTTTCAGACGTCTGTATGATCACACAGACGTCGGCCTTGCCGTTTGGATATCAGTCCAGACGTCTGATTCTGGAGATTTTTCCAGAATCAGAACCTCGCTCGGCCTCCGCTCGCGACGCCGCCCGCGTCGCACCTCGCGCGTCCGCTGCTCCGCCCGCAGCAGGTCCCTCTTCGCGACGCTCTGCGCCCCCTGCGCCCTCCGCCGGCCGGCCAAGCCGCTCCCGGCGAGCTCGCCCTCACGGCAGAGTCCCGCCCTCGCACGCCGCAGCTCCTCCGCGCCTTTGCTGCGCCGCTGCCGCTGCGCCCTCGCGTCCGCTCGCTCCGCCCGCAGCAGGAGAGGAGGAAGATGGTGGAGACAGGAGGGGAGGCGCGCCCCCTCCCCCTTTTAACGCCGCGCGGAGAGGAGGAGAGAGACGGCCGCAGTCGCCTGCAGCCGCAGAGAGGATGCGGATCGCAGGTCTGCGCGCACAGGCGCGCAGACGAATATTCCGTGCGAGTATAACTGTTCGTCAGACGTCTGTAAACTATCCCGGACGTCTGGTCAGACGTCTGGATGTGATCCCAGACGTCTTGACAGACGTCTGGGCCACCTCCCAGACGTCTTAAAAGACGTCTGGGGTACGCGCTCGTTACAGGAGTTGAGCAGCCTGAGCTTCCAGCAGCGGAGGGTGTTGGGCCCAGTCGAGCCCAGCCGTAGTTTTCTGCACTTCCTTGTTGTACTCCCTTACTGTTGTAGTGAGTATTTAGACTTTTTCTTAGCTACTGCTATCTCTACTGTTATTTTCATTTTCGTTGTTCTGTTGTTGTGGTGGTATGTAAGGAATAACAGCTTTACCTTCCTTTACTACTTGTACGTTTTTACTGCTTAGTTATATTGCATGTGTGAATGTGGTTTACTTTCTTACTTTTTGGTTATTTCTTATTGGACGACTGGGTCTTGGGATTAGTCGAGGCGAGCTGGTCTCGGGTCTTGTAGGGATCCGGGAACTGGATCATAACAACCTTTTTCCCTCCAAAAACCCATCAATCTCCACCCTATACCTACCCCTATAACCCTTATCCACCATCCACCTAACCCCCCTTCTAGAAGCCCTCATGGTGGCACCAAAACCATGGTACCCTTCCATGGTTGGCACCACCTTTAGGTGTCTCTCCACCACCCATAACCACCCCCATAGCAACCCTTAGGTGGCGCCAACATCCCTCCACCCTAGGATCCCTAGCTAGAGTCCTAAACCTAATCCTAGCTGATGAGAACCTCATCATAAACCCTAACTGGCACAATCTAACCTAGATATGCAAGAAAAAGCTCCTACATAACTCATAGAAAGGCTTGACTCAGAGAATTCTGAGTTTGTAAAGAAAATAGGTCATAGGGGGTAAAAATGTAATTTCACCAACACAATCAGTAAACAAGGTAACTCAGGGTCCAAACATAGGTCAAACTAACCTAATAAGAAGGAAAGTGGGATGATCTGATCCAACAAGGGCTACAGCAACTCCAAGGAATTAAATGACATTTTGTAACCCTAAAACAAACCCACTCCAATTCACGAGGTTCAAGGCAAAGTAAAAATTGACTAAACCCTCTAAAATTCATATAAAAATAATCTCTAGGGTTTAGAACCTTCAATTTGGCCTTGAGATCCCATTTTGACCTACATTGAGAACCATACCCAATTAATGATTTAATTTGGATTTTTACGTAAATTGGCCAGTCAAACAAGATCTGATCTAGAAATAAAATTCACCATGGTGATGCATCGATGTGAATTTGGTTCTTTCCTGGGAAAAGAGCCATTTCATGGTGCCTGAGGGAATTGTCCTGGGACACTTAATTTCGGAAAAAGGCATCCAGGTGGATCGAGCTAAGGTTGATATGATCTCTCGCCTTCCTATGCCTAGCTCGATCAGGGACATCCGTTCTTTTTTGGGGCACGTCGATTTTTATCGTCGCTTCATTCCAGATTTCTCGAAAATCGTGCGCCCCTTGACTTCTCTTCTCTCTAAGGATGTACCCTTTGAAATCTCCAAGGAATGCACACTAGCCTTTGAAAACCTTCGTGACTGAGTCACCTAGGCACCTATCCTACAATCCCCTGACTGGTCTCAACCCTTTGAGATCATGTGCGATGCGTCTGATTTCGCTGTAGGAGCAGTCTTGGGCCAGAAAGCTGACAGAAAACCCGTGGTCGTCTACTACGCTAGCAAGACATTTGACGAGGCTCAGCATAACTATACGGTTACGGAGAAAGAGCTGCTAGCCGGAGTATTTGCCCTTGAAAAATTTCGATCGTATCTCCTGGGTTCCCATGTCATCATCTACTCGGATCACACGGCTGTAAGGCATCTCCTTTCCAAGAAGGACGCGAAGCCCCGACTAATTCGTTGGATCTTGTTGTTGCAAGAATTCGATCTTGAAATTCGCGACAAGGCGGGAAGGCAGAATGTGGTATCCAACCATCTGTCCCGTCTTCCTTCTGAGATTATCAACCCTTCCGGACCCTTCACAGAACATTTTCCTGATGAGCACCTGTTGACTATCGGTACTAGACTTCCATGGTTTGCTGATATAGTAAGCTACTTAGCATCTCATCAGATCCCATCTGATTGGCCGAAGGCCAAGAAAGACAAATTGCGTTTTGATGCCAAGTATTACATCTGGGAAGACCCGTACCTTTTTTGCATAGGTGCTGATCAAGTCATTCGGAGATGTGTCCCGGAAGAGGAAATCAACAATATTCTCTCTTTCTGTCATGACCAGGCATGCGGTGGCTATTTCTCTGGGCATAAAACTGCATCAAAAGTCCTCCAGTGTGGCTTTTACTGGCCCACACTGTTCAAAGACGCATACAGTCACTGCAAGGCATGCAGTCGTTGCCAGATTTTAGGCAACATGAGCCGTCGCGACATGATGCCTTTGCAGCCAATTCTCGTAGGCGAAATCTTTGATGTTTCGGGGATTGATTTTATGGGCCCCTTTCCTGCTTCGGATGGTTTCGAATACATTCTTCTTGTTGTGGACTACGTGTCCAAATGGATCGAAGCCATACTGACCCGAACCTGTGATCACAAAATCGTTATCAAATTCATTCATCAAAACATTTTCTCAAGGTTAGGGATTCCTCGTGCTATAATCTCTGATGGGGGGACCCATTTCACAAACGCTCAGTTTAGGTCACTGATGACCAAATACGGGGTGTCTCACCGAATCTCTACTCCTTATCACACACAAACTAATGGTCTAGCTGAGCTGTCAAATCGGGAGATCAAGAAAATCCTGCAGGTCATTGTTCGGCCTGATAGGAAGGACTGGTCGTCTCGACTTCCGAAAGCATTGTGGGCCTATAGGACCGCTCACAAAACCCAATTAGGCATGTCTCCCTTTAGACTGGTGTACGGGAAGGCGGGTCACCTTCCCGTAGAACTAGAGCATAAAGCCTATTGGGCAGTACGGAACTGTAATCTAGATCTTTCGAAGGCTGGAACCCACAGAAAACTTCAAATCAGCGAGATCGATGAATTATGCCTAGACGCGTATGAGAACTCACGAATCTACAAGGAGCGGGTTAAAGCCTTCCATGACAAGCATATCTCGAGAAAGATCTTTCATCCTGGTCAGAAGGTCCTACTCTTTGATGCCCGACTCAAACTTTTCCCGAGAAAGTTGCGATCCAAGTGAGTCGGACCATATTTAGTCCGACAGGTTTTTGGAAATGGAGCCATCGAAATCAGTCCGCTTAGCCACGATTCTGAACCTTTCATTGTGAACGGTTAAAGACTCAAGCCGTTCATTGATGTGACTTCTACTGATTTGGCTGAATCATCTTATATCCTCCATTCCCCTTGAGCTTATTGCGCCCAGCTGATGGCGTAAAACTCAGCACTTAACGGGAGGCAGCCCGTCATTTTCTTGAAAATCTAAAACCTTTTTCACACCTTTATGCACTTAAGGTTCGCCCTTATAGACAGCCGACTCCACCTCAGATGCTTCCATCTGGGATTAGAAATCGTCCGCGAAATTCATCCCGACCCATTCACTCATCAAAACATCTGTCTTAAGGAATGAACCAAGTAAATAAAAACCCCCTAAGTCACAATGAGGACATTGCAAACCTTAGGCATGGGGGGGCATAAAAGTGCAAAACTTGTAAGAAAAGGTTTTAAACAAAAAAAATCACATATGCCAAAAACACCATAAAAATTTAAAAAAAAATTTTCAAAAAAAAAAAAAGAGAAGAATAAGAGGAGAAAGGAAATTTTATGGGAGAAGGAAAAGAAACAAAATGAAAAAGGAGCATAAAAATATAAGAAAAAGTGATAGTCATTAGTAAGAAATTAAGGAAATGACCTAAGTTCTAGACCTCATTCAAGAAAAGAAATGAAAAGTGCAGGGTGAGATTAGTAAAAATGCAAACTTTAGGCATTCTTGGATATACTCTTAGTACCCATTAAGATCTAGGCATTCCTCAAGAGGTTGAGGGAAATGAAAAGCTGAAGTATTAGGTCTAAGGCTTAGGGAGTATTTGACCTTATTAAATAACTTTTGGTCTACGGGACTCAGTAACCTAAGCACCGTAACCTCACACACAACCTGGTTCAGTAAGCATAAAAATCAAAATCACGTAGAAGCGTCACAAAATTATGAAAAGTACACCTTGAGTAGGAGCGGCCGATCAACACAAGTTGATTTGGACGAGTTCCCAGTGCGGAGAGGCGGGAAATCCCCTCGAAGATGCATAACAAAATATCATCTCCTCGGTGCTTGCCTCTTAGGATATTTACATATCCTACTGGGGGCATGTAAGCACTCTGCTGGTTCAGATACCATGGATGGCATTATCATGAAGTGTCAATTGCCAGGGTCTGGATTCGGCCACGGAACACCATGGATGGGATTATCTCGAAATCTCAATAGCCAGGGTTCCGGGGGTTGCCATGGGCGGTGCGATCTTAACGCATCGATTGCCAGGAACCCTTGAGGATTGATGATGGGAGCAAGGAATCTAATACAGACCGTGTTGAAGAGCCCATCCTAACATAGAATTAAAAAGAAAAAGAGAGAGAAAACTCTCCATATAGAAAAATTTTCTATCTCTCTCTTACAAAACGCACTGCGAACTGAACCAGGGCTAAAATCATTTCAAGCACGGGTGCTTTAACCACAAAGTCCAATAGACCTTAGGTTAGTTCTTGTGGGCCTTAAAAACCTTTGCCAAAGACTGAGGCTGAGGCTAGATAGATTTAGATCTTGATTGGTACTAGAGTACCTTTTAGGCCTATAGTCAGCATTCTAACCGAATCTAATTTCAAATGAAAAAGCACTTATCTGAAGTTATTAAAAACATCATGGTCTAGAACAAAGGTTAAAACCTTAAGTTTTTACTAAGGGATTAGCAAAAGTTAGGCATGGGGGTATGAAGAGAACCTCATCATAAACCCTAACTGGCACAAACTAACCTAGATATGCAAGAAAAAGCTCCTACATAACTCATAGAAAGGCTTGACTCAGAGAATTCTGAGTTTGTAAAGAAAATAGGTCATAAGGGGTAAAAATGCAATTTCACCAACACAATCAGTACATAGGGTAACTCAGGATCCAAACATAGGTCAAACTAACCTAATAAGAAGGAAAGTGGGATGATCTGATCCAACAAGGGCTACAGCAACTCGAAGGAATTAAATGACATTCTGTAACCCTAAAACAAACCCACTCCAATTCACGAGGTTCAAGGTAAATTAAAAATCGACTAAACCCTCTAAAATTTATATAAAAATAATCTCTAGGGTTTAGAACCTTCAATTTGGCCTTGAGAACCCATTTTGACCTACATTGAGAACCATACCAATTAATGATTTAATTTAGGATTTTACGTAAATTGGCCGATCAAACAAGGTCTGATCTAGAAATAAAATTCACCATTAGAATCCTTAGGTCCCATTTAGTCATGCATAAAAACTTGAGCTTAAGAAGAGACCTTCTTGACCGACTTTGCATTTTGGTCCTCATCTATTACTTTTTGACACTCAACTTTCGAAACCCTCGCATTTTGGCCCCTAGGTTCCTCTTCGTTCTTTGCACTTAGGTCCTCCCTGCAACTCTCTTAGCAGCGCCATGCTCCGGCGACTTTGCGCGGAGCATGGCGTCGCGCAGGGTGAGGGAGGCCCTCTGCCAGTTGAATCGGGTGTTCCCTGCAACGTCTGCTGTCGCAGGGACACCACCATGACCTCTGCCATCACCCACACCTTCCGTGCGAACGTGCGGAAGGTATGGGTTGCTACTCCGGCCATTCTCCGGCGAGGGAGGCACGTCGCCTCCCTGCGCCCACCTCTCCGCCTTCGCCTTTATAAGGACCACGGTCGCCTGCAGAAGGAGGCAAGCTGTCTCTGACGGAGAATAACCCCCCACTTCATCCTCTCCAGCTCCTACAGACGGCCTGCAGCTTCCGGCGACCAACTCTTCCGCCTCCTCGTCGCTCTGCTGCCTTACCTGCAGCAGGGTTCCCCTAACCCTTTCGTTTGTGTCGTGCTGCACCCGCCGACACCCTCTGCCTGCATCCTCGTCGCTGATCTCCCCTTCCATGGCCTCTTCTTCCTCAGCTCCGGTAGGCACGAGCCAGTGGCTCCGCCCTCCCCCCTTTGTCTAAAACTTAGGTAAAATCTTCCTCTCCTCCTCCTTTAAGTTTCCCCTCTGTCAATTTGTATTTTCGCGCCCCCACACACAACTTCCACCTCCGCCTGCTTTGTCTCCGACCACCCTCTCCGGCGAGCCCATTCCACCTCCACAGACCTCCTCACTCCTCGTCGATCACCTCAGAAGCTTCCCCTCACTCCACTCCACAGCTTCCCCCTTTTCATTCCCTGCCACACGCCACCTAAAGACCCCCCGAACAGACCCATCTTTCCGACCACAGTCCGACCTAGGGCTGCCACCATACACCACCTCACGCCTCGCCACCACCCGCACTGGCTTCGCCGCACTCCGGCGAAGCTCCCTGCAACTTCTGACTAGGCCGAGAGGCCGTATTCCTGTGTTCAGGTCACGCCCCCTTCGCCGCCATTGCTGCGCAGGTGAAGCTCCTTCACCTGCAGCTGCAGCTTTGATCTCGGCCAGGCGCTGATCCCAGGTTGCGCGGAGTGTCTCCGCAAAGACTCCCAGGTCTGTAGTTGGGACGAGAATCCTCCAGGCTACCCCAATTAGCCGCGAGCTCCTCGCCTGCGGGTGCTAGTCTGGGAGGTGGGACTTTAGTCCCACCTCGGAAGTGCGCGGCTCAGCGCCCGCGCATAAATTGAAAAAGTGTTCGAGGCTATTCGCCTTCGAACACAGGGGTCAGGTCCCTTATGCACGAGCGCCCCACGCGCTTGCCCTCGCCTGTGCTCACGCCTCGCGGGTCTGGGCCGGATCCGGATACCCGACACTGCGCACACCTCGCCCACCACCGCACGCCGGTGGGCCTGGTCCCGGGCGCGACACCCGTACCTGAATACCCGGCTCTGGGAGAGCGATCCTATGAGAGAAATCTGAGAAAGAGAGAGATGCGGGAAAGGGTAGGGGCAGGTTTTGCTCTGACCAGTTGTGTGAGTGTGCAGGCAGAGAAGAAGAAGGAAGAAGGTGGCTGAAGCCTTGGCCGCTCAGGGCAGAGAGGAAGAAGAAGGACTGTGAGAAGAAGAAGGAAGAAGACTGCAAGGAAGAAGAAGAAGAAGACTGCAAGAAAGAAGGAGGAAGAAGCACATAGGAAGCACTGTAGCAGATGCCACTTAAGCCATCTGATTAAGAAATCAGACGACTGATGAAGCTCTGCAAACAAAGCAAAGAAGAAGAAAAAGAAAAGAAAAGGTGCCGCAGCTGAGAGCAGAAAGAAGAAGGAAGAAAAGAGAAGAAGAAAAGAAAAGAAGATAAAGAAAGAAGAAGAGGAATTGAAGAAGATCAAGAAGATAAAAGAAGAGAAAAAGAAGACAAGTAAAGAGAGAAAGAAGAGAAGAAGAAAAAGCCAAAAAACAAAACCTACCTCTCTCTCTCTCTCTTATTTTTGTAGTAAAAACATTGTACTTCTAGAATTCTAGTAGCTCCCTGAGTTCGACCTCGGAAGAAAAACATTTCTGAGTAAAATTGTGATAGTGGCAATGACAAACCGTAGCTATTTTACCTGTACCACAACGACACTACTATAACAAACAAAAGACCTAGCCACGGTTGGTCATAAGTCGGCCTGGGATAAGGAGTGTCAACATCATGAATGTAGATCGCATGCATAGTGTTATCTTCTTTGAATCAGGTTTCAAAATCGTCGCATTGTAATATAGGTCGAATTAGTGCAAAAAACAAGTAAAATTTATAACTCGAATATCAGAAATGAAGTTCGAGGTTGAACACAGGAAGCAATTGGAAAAAATAATTCTCAAGATTGCAATTCAACACAAATATATAAACAATAGAATTCTAAGAAAATATAAATGAAAGTAAATGTCAGATAATGCAAAAAGAATGAGGTAAAATGGTGATTTGAATCACCAATTACCCCTCACAATTATATCACATAACTCAACAGTACTAAGCAATTAAATGCCACGTAAGATAAGTGCACAGTGCACTTCAAATGAAGCTCAGACAACTTAAATCATTCACTGCTTCTACTTCTTTTGTGAGGCTTCTCTCTTCTTCTTCGGGCTGTGCCTTCTCTCTTCTTTCTCTGTTGCTTAGGCTTCCTCTCCTTCCTTCTTCACACGCAAGGGGGAGGTTCCTTAAACGGCTAAGTGTCTGCCGTTGGTCCTGAGAGCAAAACCCCCCTTGCCCCTACACGCTTTCCTCTCCTTCTCTCTCTAGGATTCACCCTCTCAGGGCCTCGAGTTATCTGGTATTCGGGTAGAGCGCACCCGGGACCAGGGTCACCGACATGGGTGGTGAGCGAGGAGTGCTTAGGTTAGGCGGGTATATGGATCTTCCAGACCGTGTGTAAGGTGTCGCAGGTGAGGCAAATGAGGGGTGAGGGGACCTCACCCCTGTGCGTGCTAAGGCAAACAGCCCGTGGTAGGAACTCAACTTATTCGTCTGCGGGCGCTCCTCAGCTTCTGAGGTGGGACTAATCCCACCGCCTTTCTTCTGCGTGCAGCTGCAGATGCTTCTTCATTTAATTCGTGCAAGATGGCGGTCAAAGGCTCCAATTGCTACTCCACTCAAACTCCTGGAGCTATTTCGCGCGAACTGGGGACGATGCCTGGAACCTGCAGGTGCTGGAGCAAGCTTCGCTTGAAGCTTCGTCAATGGCGCTCGAAGGACCTGCTACCTGAAACATGAAATACGGGCTAAAAGCCCCAGTTAAAAGGTTCAATAGCGTCACCGTGAGGTGTGAGAGTGCGTGAGGTGGCCGGACGGTAACGGAAGGTGAAGTGCGAAGGTGTAGTGTTCGGCGAAGGTTGTGGAGGAGCAATCGACCTAACTAAGTTAAGGCTTTTATTCCTGGGGTAGAGGCGGAGGTGTAGGGATGAACGTTAAAGGGTTTGGTCGTGTGTGGAGTGAGATGTGCCTCGCTGAAGGAGTGGCCGGATGGGGAAGGGATGACGGTAAACGGGTGGTAGTGTAGTCGAAATTAAGTGTGGTTGGGATGAAAACGAAGTAGTGTTAGGGGACTTATCTAGGTAATTGGCAGATGACGGGGAGTCAAGGTGGAGTCGATTGCGGTATGGTCGGCGTTGGGGAAGAAAGTACTCCAGTGAGTACGAATCAGCGAGGACGATAGAGGACGGGGCGTTGGCGGGTTCAGCACGACGCAGAAGAGGGCGAGAGAGATAAATCCGCCGTTGGTATTGCGCACAAATGAAGGATGGGGTCGGAGGAGCTCTTCGGACGTCGAGGAGCTTCGGCCAAATGATGAGAGATGAAATTAAGGGGGTATTCGGTAAAATTCGAGTGTAGGAAGTTCGGTCTGATCCAGAGGTCCTTTTATAGGCCTCTGGAGGGAGTTTTAAACTTGGGCTTGGAATGTCGTTGGAGTTGGAATTCTCTAGGATGCCCAAATCTCTCATGTGTTCACATGAGAGATTGGGAAGGTTTGAGGGCATGGGAATTGGCTCAAAAGGAAAGAAATTCCTTAACGAACTTCTCTTTCAAATCTGAGAGGGATTCGTTAAGGAATCAAGGAGAACATGCCATTTTAAGGTTGCTAAAGTTTGTAGGATTAGGATTCATGGCGGTGGGGACCTTTTTGTGAAAACGATGACAAATCTGGGGGGCTATCTACAAGATTTTTGAAAGTTAAGGGCATGTGTGTGAGATAAAAGAATCAGATAGGGTCAAATTGCAAACTAGGTCAAAACAATCTCAGATTGGACCTAAATTTTGGTATAAACCTAATTTAGACCTAAGGAATCCAATGATGAAGTTGGATTTTGGTTTTTACCTAGTTTGACTGGGTAATTTGCATAATTATTCAAATTAGGGTAAATGTCAGTCTGAGACTATTTGGTTCAAGATGGGTTCTAATGGTCAAATTAAAGGTACCAAATCCTAGAGAATATTTTTATATGAATTTTAGAAGGTTTAGGTGAATTTTAACCTGACTAGAACTTCAGTTAATTAAGCGAGTCTGTTTTTAGGTTTTCAGAAGTTATTTAATTCTCAAAACACGCGAAAAATCCTTTTCTGTCTATATTAACCCACTTATTGGACATTTAAGGTCATTTAACCCTTAATCAATCCCTAAGGAAACCCGTGGTTGTTCTACATTCAAGATATGATGGTAAAATTACAGAAATAACCATGTATTCTTGTTTTCTTCTTAAATTAATGTTTTGTGCCCTTAATACCTTTTGATGGATATGTAGGAGCTTTTACTGACTTAATCAAATCAAAATGAGTTAGTTATAGCTCATGATGGTGTTCTCATAGCATAGCCATGGGGGTAAGTTGTAAGTTACCATGACCACTGGCCATATGGAATATAATGGATACATGCTCTTGAGTGAGTTGAATCCATCGCTTACAAAACCTAGTCTCATATTTCATGCCTCCTCTGCGAATAATGCATGATTCTTGTTAAATCTGTTCCACTCATCAAAATCTGTTGGATGACGGATGCGTCCATCTTTCGATTTATTATCCTGATGCCATGACATTAGTTTTGCTATTTTACTGGAAATGAATATACATTGTAGCCTAGGGATCAGAGGAAAATAATAGAGAACCTTCTCCGGCTGTTTCTTCCCGCCAGTGTTTGTTGAGTTACCTGCCTTATATCTCTTCTCACCACATTCAGGACAATTAGTCAACCTTGAATACTCATTTTCGTACAGGACCAGTTATTACGACAAGCATCAATTTTCTCGCATTTCAGTATGAGCCCACGTATCTGCTTCTTCTCATCATACCATGACTTAAGATATCCAGCAGGATTATTCAACAGATCTCCAATGAATTCCAAAACCTCATGCATTAATTTCATTGTGTCTCTATTCATCACTTTCATCTGAAATAATTTCAGAAGGAATGACAACTTCGACATTAACTATAAAGACCCGTTCTGTTCTGAGCCTTTTAAGATGTCTAGACTGTCAGCAAGACGTCTGAAAATTGAAAATTTTGTACGCAAGGTCGGGTCTGCATGCTGGCTGCGTGCAGATAGCATTCCTCTCTTCTCTCTCTCTCATCTTTTCACCTTTACCGAACCCTAGCCGCTCTCTATATAAGAGCCCTCACCCCCTTCCTCTCTTCTCCACTCCACCACCAGCTTCCTTCTTCCTCTCCACTGCAGCGAGAGGGACGAGCGAGAGAGAGGGAGCAAGGAGCGAGGAGGAGGAGTGGCATGAAGAGAGGAGGAGCTTGAGCTCGCGAGTTCGTGGGAGCTCGTCGGAGGACGCACGGCCGGAGCGATGCGTGTAGGAGGAGTGCGTCGGGGGAGCCGTCCTCGACACCCTACTACAGTCGGAGCTGCAGATGAGGAGGAGGAGGAGCCGCGGCTGCGTGCGGCGAGAGGAGCGGGAGCTCGGTCTGGTTCTGGGTTTTTCCCAGAATTAGATGTCTGGCATGTCATCCTGATGATGGGTTGGACATCTGGTGACGACACAGGACATCTGAAAGCAAGGTTTCGCGAAGGTACGTTCCTCTTGCGATTACGGCCATGCAGGCCGCACCGCAATGCCTATCTGTGTGGCTAAAAGTAGGAAATTTGGTTTGTCATGTGCAGGGATAGCTTTGGGAAGGTGCGGGGCACGCCCTCCCATGTATGCGTTTCGGACGTCTGGACAGCTTACCAGAAGACCAGAAGCACTCCCAGACGACTGGAGGAGAGGTCGGATGAAACGTCGGTCTTTCTCAACCGGGTTTGAGGGTTTTGTTTTTGTTATAACGTTGTAGTAAAGCCGGTTATTACCAACATTTCAAATATAAAATTTTTTTACTCGGAAAATGAAAGAGTTCCCGAGGTCGAACTCAGGGAGCAAGTCGTATTCTAGAGATATACATGTTTCTTTTACAAAAAGAAAGAGAGAGGGAAAGAATTTGTTGTTTTCTCTTTGTTCTGCAGAGGGGATGCTCTTCTTTCTCTCTTTCTTTAGATCTCCTTCTCTCTCTGTTCTGCAGAGGTGATGTTCTTCTTCTGCAATGGTGGTGCTCTTCTTTTTCTTCCTGCTGTTCCTGCTTTGGTGATGTTCTTCTTTCTTCAGAGCTCCTTGTTCTTCTTCTTCGTTCTGCAGAGGTGATGCTCCTCTTCAGATCTCTGTGTTCTTCTTCCTTGGTTTCTGCCTTGACCTCTCTTCTTCTTCTTTATGGCTGCAGAGCTTCTGCCTTCAGCTACTAAGTCTTCCTTTCTTCTTCTTCTGCTTTGGCCGTTGCTCTTCCTTCTTCTTCAGCCTGCCTTCTTTCCTGCTCTGGCTGCTGACCTTCCGTCGTCTGACCCGGTGCTTCGACGACTTAACTATGCATTTGCTACAGTGCAGCTCCTTCTTCCTCGCCTGCACTTCTTCTTCCGCGGGTCTTCTTCTTCGCCTGCACACTTCAGAGTTTCTCGTCAGAAGCAAAACCTACTCTACCCTCCCCCCCCGCGTCTCTCTTTCTCTCTGAAACCACTCTTGGGAAAGCTCTCCCAGAGCTACCGGGTAACCGAGTTCGGATCAGGCCCGGGTCCAGGCCCACCGGCGTGCGTGGTGGGCAAGGAGTGCAGGTCAGTCGAGTCGGGTCGGGTCGGTTCGGGTCAGGTCCGCAGGGCGTGAGCGCGGACGAGACCGGGTAACCGGGCGGGTGAAGGGGACCTCACCCCGTGTACTGAGGCAGTAAGGCTATTGCACTTTTGCATCTTATGTTGCTGCGGCTCTTCAGGCGTTTCCGAGGTGGGACTAAACGGCCCACCTCAATTGCGCGCCCGCAGCGGGGAATTCAGCAGGAGATGGCAGCGTCACGCGGAGTTTTCTTCCTCGGCTGCGAACCTGGTGTTTTGCCAAAACTCCTCGCAAGGCCTGGGAGTGAATCTGGGCTTGGCGCTGAGCGTGGCGCGCCTGTAGCTGCAGGCGGAAGCAGGTCCTCCTGCGCGTCAATGGCGGCGGAGTTCGGGTGGCCTGTCCACAAGAAAACGGCCTCTCGGCCTAATCAGGGAGTACCAGGAGCTTCGCCAGGGTGCGGCGAAGCTCGTGTGGGTGGTGGCGAGGCGCGGGGCGGCGTGCGAGGGCTGCCCTAGGTCGGACTGTGGGTCGGAGGATGGGTCTGTTCGGTGGAGTTGCAGAGGGTGATGTGGGGGAAGTGGTAGGGCGGAGATTGATCAGGGTGAGGAGGCGGAGGTCCTGCGGTGGTTGGCGAGCCGTGTGGGTCGCTGAGGTGATGGGAGCGGCTCGCCGGAGGGTGGTCGGAGACGAAGGGGGTGAAGGTGGTCAGGGTCGGTCGAGGGCTTAATTGACTAAATTGAAAGCGGGGAAAGAAAGAGGAGAAGAAGGGGAGTAGCTCTAGCTTACTTGCAGGGACGAAAGGGGAGGAACAGGGCGACAGTCGTATCGACTGTCGCCGGAGAAGACGATGCTCAGGGAAAGGGGCGGCGGCGAGCAGAGAGCCGGAGAGGCGCCAGCTGGGTGCGGCGTGGCGCGGGAAGAGCAGGGGAGGAAGTCTCTGCTGCTGGTATTGCGGCAGAGCGAAGAGGTGGTGGGGGAGGAAACCGCCGGAGCTGGTGAGCGTCTGCCGGAGGAAGAAGAGAAGAAAGTTGGGGATTTTCTCCGTCAGATCCAGGCTGCCCTGGTCGGTGGAGCAGCGGGGGGTATTTATAGGGAGCAAGCAGGGAGGAAGGCGGAGGGAGACGACGTGTCTCCCTCGCCGGAGGATGGTTGGAAACAAGAACCCATACCGTCCGTGCGTTCGCACGGCCGGTATGGTGGGTTACGATGACCAGGGGGTGTCCCTGCGACGGCTGACGACGCAGGGCACCCCCGGTTTACTTGCCAGGTCCCCCACCTCACCCTGCGCGGCGCCATGCTCCGCGCAAGGTCGCCGGAGCATGGTGCTGGCAGGTTTTGCAGGAGGGACCTGGTTGCAAAGAACGAAGGAGAGTTAGGGGCCAAAATGCGAGGGTTCAAAAGTTGAGGGCCAAAGAGTAAATATATGAGGACCAAAGTGTAAAGTCGGTCAAGGAGGTTTCTTCTTAGGCTCAAGTTTTTATACATGACTAATTAGGACCTAAGGAATATGATGGTGAATTTCATTTCCATATTAAACCTTGTTTGACCGGTCAATTTGCGCAAAAACCCAAATTAAGTTATTAATTGGGCATGGTTCTCAATGTAGGTCAAAATGGGTTCTAAAGGCCAAATTGAAGGTTCTAAACCCTAGAGATTATTTTTATATGAATTTTAGAGGGTTTATTATATTTTTACTTTGCCTCGAACCTTGTGAATTGAAGTGGGTTGTTTTAGGGTTACAGATTATCATTTGGTTTCTTGGAAGTGCTGTAGCCCTTGCTAGATCATTTCATCCCACTTTTATTCTTATTAAGCTGCTTTGACCTATGTTTGGGCCCTGAATTACCCTGTATGCAGATTATACTGGTAAAATTGCACTTTTACCCCTTATGACTTGTTTTCTTCTCAAACTCAGAATTCTCTGAGTTAAGCCTTTCCTTGAGATATGTAGGAGCTTTTATCCTTTATATTAGGTCAAAATGAGCTAGTTATGGCTCATGATGAGGTTCTCATCATCGGACGTCTGGAGCTGAGTCTAGACGGTCAAGTAGGGGTTCTGGACGTCTGAAGTCGACATAGGAACTTGAGGTGAGACCCTGATGACTTTTAAGACGTCTGGACCTTGTGCCAGATGTTTGATGTGGGTCTACAATTCTGTTTTTGACCCGTTTAGGGTTCGTTTGAGGTTCATTTTACGCAAGCAAGATATCTGTGATTTCCTTGTGAGTTCCTCTACACGTTAGAAACCTTTTTATGCTGTTCTGAACATTCCGTTGTGTTATGTTCCTTGGTATAGGACTTCGATCTATTGCGTGTTCGGGGCTTGCTGAGGCACATAAGTCTGTCGTTCGAGCCTCCAGTACTCTCAGATTGTCTAGTAGAGTGGTTTCCTCCTATTTTAATTATAAAACATGAATGCATATGTGAAACTAGATAACTAGAAACCTAGGATGCGGCATGAATCCTAGGACGAGAAATAGTTGCATTGTTTGTATGTGTGTTTGAGATTACAGCCATAAATGAATGAGTAGAATTGTAAGCAATTATTTGTTAATAAATACGAGCTGCCTATTGGAATATGAAATGCCTGTGCTAGTTAAACAGTTACCTGTGATATCATTTGTTGCATATGTTAATTGTCAAAAGATGAGCTGCTTGTGTAAATACGAGAATGGAAATGTGAATGAGGAAACCTGATATGGAACAACCTGGAGAATATGAGCATGAACCCTACGGGGAATTAGGAGTAGAGCTCCTGTGGATGAATGGAAAGGATTTGAAAATGTGAGTGGGAAGTGTGCTGGCCCTTGAGTACGTGGTACCAAGGAGAGCGACTATCCCCTGTTTAGTGTAGAGTGGAGCTAGCCGCCCTTGGGTTGGGACCCAGGGTTAAGATTGGTCACTCAACACCGACTTCTGTTGGCCCTCACGTACACTGTACTGGGGGGAGCTACCAGTGTAGGGAGAGAGCTAGCCACCCCATGGGGCTCAGGGTTCAGCTAGCCACCCTACACTGACTTGTTAGGCCCATTGGGCAAACCAGAGTAGTTAGACGAGGGTGCGTGGATTGTGGAGGGGCGAGACCCTTGTTACTGAGAGGGCTAGGCCCTATACTGTTCCGTGCTATACTTTGGAAACGATTAACCGCGTGCAAGTGTGAGGTAGCTACCCGTACGCTTATCGTGCATGCTATAGTCACCGCTACATCTGTCCGTGACCTCGGGTGGTTGACTGGGTGTAGGATCACCACGGGGGACTCTCCCAGTCAGGAGAGCACCACGTGTGCCTTCTACTCTTCGGAAAAGACTGCAATTAAGATTGTGAAGGTTTTTTGGCCCTACGAGGAGGGGTGACGTAATAAATGCGGAAATAAAATATAAAGCAATCTCACAAAAAAATGAATCGCACAAGTACACAAGTAATTTTAGGTGGAAACCCAAACCGGGTGAAAACCACCACCTAACCCTCTCGAGTTAGGATTTTCCGATCAACCTAGTTGATCAAATCCACTAACCGAATCACTTTAAAACGAGGGTGATTTAACCTCAGTACAACCACGCTACAAGTACGAGGGTAGCGTTCCTCAACCCCTTCTCTCCACGAGAAGGATTTTGTCCCACGAAGGAGACGAGAATTCGCAAAGCAAATACCCAACCAAAAGACAAAGATAAAATAAACAACAAACCTATAGAGCCAACAAAGTAATAAACCTAAGCTTCTATAGGAATTAGGAAACTCCCCTTTGCAAGGAGTGCGTCGACGATGACGCGGGTGCGTGAGCCACGCAACGGTGCAACTTTGCTCTCGTAGACAACGGCGGGAGAGCGGGTGCGCAACGGTTTGATGCTCTCAAGTTGTAGAACTTGAGCTTAGAGAGCAAGAGCTTCTTGGACACAAGAGTGTGAGAGTGTATAGCTAAGTGTGTCTTGTGTCTTTCTTAGTGTGTCTAGGTGTGTAAAGGCTCCCCTCTATTTATAGAGGCCTTAGGAAGGCTTTGGAAGGCTTAGAAAAGCTTCCATAACCGTTGGGTACAAAGCCCAACTGAATCAGCCCGAAATCAGGAACAATCATTGTTCTGACAGGCTTATCAGACGTCTAATTCTGGCATCAGACGTCTGGAACTTCACTTTAAGACGTTTGATTCCAAGGTCAGATGTCTGATTTTGGGCAGGTCTCTCCCTGACTTGGATCAGATCTAAACAAGGTTTTTGCGCAAGTCCATCAGACGACATACATGATGTCTGGCACTATGTCTGGACGTCTGGAAACCTACTTTTACTGTGGGAATTGATTTCCAAACGTTGCAACGGCTAGAAAATCTCTGAGAAGAGATTTTGGGTCAGCCGAGGCAAAACGGTCATTTATCAGACGTCTGGAAAGGCCTAAGGACGTCTGATAAGGCTCTAACGGTCATATTCTTGAGTGTTTGCTAAGCCAGCCAACGGTCCACTAGTTGGACGTCTGGCAAAGTCATCAGACGTCTCTTAAGACGTCTGGTCTAAGGGTCTGGACGTCTGATTTCATCAGACAGAACTGACTATGTCCAGCCTAACAGTTATCAGACGTCTGAAACAACAGTCAGACGTCTTAAAATGCTTTATCAGACGTCTGATTTGGGAATTAGACGTCTGGAAGTGCTTTTTGAACCCTATATTGGTTTTCTAAGTATTCTACAGAAAACCTAAGTATCCTAGGGTTGTGCCGGTGTTCCTAGGACTACTGTTAGGGTACTTTGAGTCTCTTTAACATAAAATATCTAAGGAAATAAAGAGCAACAAAAGAAACGAAAAATACAACAAGTACAAAAGAAGGAAATCTATCCTATTCTTCATTTCCTTCCATCTTCAATCTGTCGCTCCACGCGAACCTCCTCTGTTTTCCGTCAACCTCCTCCAATCCGTCCTGGATGCGAGCTCGAACTCCGTCTAAACACGTCCACATTTGCAATTGACCTGAAATCTAGGACTCAAATTGCAAATGTTAAATAACACGTGTTTTGTTATCATCAAAACAAATGATCGTGGTGCTCTAGCACCAACAATCTCCCCCTTGTTGATGATGGCAAAACCGTAAATAATAATGCATAAAAATCCTCCCCCTTTTTGACATTATCAAAAAGGTTTGATTGGTTTTAGAAATCCTATAACTCCACCTTAAGACATGCTCTTCTATGAATTTATTTTAACAAAGGTGATATTCTCCCCCTTTTTGTAACAACAAGATAGCTATTATTTTTCTCCCCCTTACTAAAGGAAATTTAGCTACCTTATTTCTCCCCCTTAAAAATTGACAATTAGCTCATAAATTTTAACTCCCCCTATCTAAATGCTACTGATAAACAAAGATAGGGTAAAGGGTTTTACCTCACCTACCATGGCCAATAAAATGGCAGTGGTGGATGCCACATCGGATGGGGCTCCCATCCGTAGCTTGGAGGCCCGGGCATCGGCGCCGGTCTCCAATCTGGTGGTCGACGTGCGGCGGGTCCGTCGTTTGTTCGCCGTCTCGTCGGTCTTCTTGTTCTCCTCCTTGGTCTACTCCTTGGTTCTCCCAACTTGAGTTGACCAGCTTTGAGCTTGTAGGTCCAGTCCTTTATGTTGTAATTATCCTCGAACCCTACAAAACAAGATTCTAATTCTTTTTTCGGTATCCAAGTGGGCTTGGATCCGGATCTATTAGCGGGTCTCCTTGATGGAGATCCTTTCTCAATCTTAGGGCTATAAAAATTATCTACTTTATTGATTAATTTGTTGGAGTTTTCCCTAAGACATGCAATTTCTTTTTCTATTGTTTGCATCTTAGTCTTTAAATCATAGATTTCTAACTTTAGACTATCATTTTCCTCAATCAATTTATTATTTTCATTGATGAGGTTATGATTTTCTAATAATAGGTTATCATTTTTAGGACTAGCTTCTATGTCCTTAAGTTATTTTTCTAACCTATCATTTTCATTTTTAAGAAAGCTAAGATTCTTTTTCATGCTTTTGTTTTCTATTTTAAGTGATTTACTAATCTCAAATAGTTCATTAAAAGCATCTTGTAAATTGAAATTTACCTCGTTGTCGCTGTCGTTGTCACTTTCTCCGATTGCCATGAAACCAAGGCATGCGGTTTCCTTCTCCCCGAGATCTTCTTCCGAGCTCGTCTCCTCATGAGTGCCTTCCAACCTCCTCCATATCTCGTGGGCGGTGGTGCACTCTTGGATTTTCTCGAACTCTTCCGGACTCAGCGCGCAATACAGGGCATTCATTGCCTTTGCGTTGAGTGAAAGCTCTCGAATCTGCAGTTGCGAGTAGCCTCCTTGGGGTCGCTTCGGGATCTCGTATGGGGTTTCGTAACATCCCCATACCTCGAATTCAGTGGCTTGGAGCCACGTCTTCATCCTCAACTTCCAGTAGGGGTAGTTGCTCCCGTCGAAGAATGGTGGACGGGTTGTGGACTGCCCCTCGGAAATCCTGCTTGTGGAATAGCTTCCCTCCATGATCTTCTCGCCGGGTGTTACTCCGATTTTGCAAGAACCTGCTCTGATACCAATTGAAGGTTTTTTGGCCCTACGAGGAGGGGTGACGTAATAAATGCGGAAATAAAATATAAAGCAATCTCACAAAAAAATGAATCGCACAAGTACACAAGTAATTTTAGGTGGAAACCCAAACTGGGTGAAAACCACCACCTAACCCTCTCGAGTTAGGATTTTCCGATCAACCTAGTTGATCAAATCCACTAACCGAATCACTTTAAAACGAGGGTGATTTAACCTCAGTACAACCACGCTACAAGTACGAGGGTAGCGTTCCTCAACCCCTTCTCTCCACGAGAAGGATTTTGTCCCACGAAGGAGATGGGAATTCGCAAAGCGAATACCCAACCAAAAGACAAAGATAAAATAAACAACAAACCTATAGAGCCAACAAAGTAATAAACCTAAGCTTCTATAGGAATTAGGAAACTCCCCTTTGCAAGGAGTGCGTCGACGATGACGCGGGTGCGTGAGCCACGCAACGGCGCAACTTTGCTCTCGTAGACAACGACGGGAGAGCGGGTGCGCAACGGTTTGATGCTCTCAAGATGTAGAACTTGAGCTTAGAGAGCAAGAGCTTCTTGGACACAAGAGTGTGAGAGTGTATAGCTAAGTGTGTCTTGTGTCTTTCTTAGTGTGTCTAGGTGTGTAAAGGCTCCCCTCTATTTATAGAGGCCTTAGGAAGGCTTCGGAAGGCTTAGAAAAGCTTCCATAGCCGTTGGGTACAAAGCCTAAGTGAATCAGCCCGAAATCAGGAACAATCATTGTTCTGACAGGCTTATCAGACGTCTAATTCTGGCATCAGACGTCTGGAACTTCACTTTAAGATGTCTGATTCCAAGGTCAGACGTCTGATTTTGGGCGGGTCTCTCCCTGACTTGGATCAGATCTAAACAAGGTTTTTGCGCAAGTCCATCAGACGACATACAGGACGTCTGGCACTATGTCTGGACGTCTGGAAACCTACTTTTACTGTGGGAATTGATTTCCAAACGTTGCAACGGCTAGAAAATCTCTGAGAAGAGATTTTGGGTCAGCCGAGGCAAAACGGTCATTTATCAGACGTCTGGAAAGGCCTAAGGACGTCCGATAAGGCTCTAACGGTCATATTCTTGAGTGTTTGCTAAGCCAGCCAACGGTCCACTAGTTGGATGTCTGGCAAAGTCATCAGACGTCTCCTAAGACGTCTGGTCTAATGGTCTGGACGTCTGATTTCATCAGACAGAACAGACTATGTCCAGCCTAACAGTTATCAGACGTCTGAAACAACAGTCAGACGTCTTAAAATGCTTTATCAGACGTCTGATTTGGGAATTAGACGTCTGGAAGTGCTTTTTGAACCCTATATTGGTTTTCTAAGTATTCTACAGAAAACCTAAGTATCCTAGGGTTGTGCCGGTATTCCTAGGACTACTGTTAGGGTACTTTGAGTCTCTTTAACATAAAATATCTAAGGAAATAAAGAGCAACAAAAGAAACGAAAAATACAACAAGTACAAAAGAAGGAAATCTATCCTATTCTTCATTTCCTTCCATCTTCAATCTGTCGCTCCACACGAACCTCCTCTGTTTTCCGTCAAGCTCCTCCAATCCGTCCTGGATGCGAGCTCGAACTCCGTCTAAACACGTCCACATTTGCAATTGACCTGAAATCTAGGACTCAAATTGCAAATGTTAAATAACACGTGTTTTGTTATCATCAAAACAAATGATCGTGGTGCTCTAGCACCAACAGATTGTTCCCACGAGGAACATACGAGATCAAGAAAGAAATCTGAAAGTAAACCATTGGGGAAAAAGGAATGACTTGTAAATAAAATAATTGGAAAGATAAATTTACCTGTTAGCTTTTACTGCTTTAGTTGGTTTGATTACCAGTTTATTCAGCGTTCGTTGACTCCGCTTTACTCGTAACCCTTTACAGGTCCAGGAGTTGAGCAGCCAGAGTCACCGGCTGCAAAGGGTGCTGGGCCCATTCGAGCCCAGCAGTAGTTTCCTATTTTTGTTGTACTCTCTGTTCTACTAGTGAGTTTTAGACTGTTGTTACCGTTTATGTTCCTGTACTTTGTTCTACTTTGCTGTTGTGGTGGTGATATGTACTGTTAGCAACTTTTACTTCATTTACTGCTTGTATTCTTTTACTGTTAGTTACTTTGCATAGTGAATGTGGTTTACTTTCCTACTTTTTAGTTATTTCTTGTTGGATGACTGGGTCTTAGGATTAGTCAAGTCGAGCCGGTCTTGGGTCCTATAGGGATTCAAGAACCGAGTCGTAACAAGATGGTATCAGAGCAAGGTCGTCCCGAGAAATGAACCAACTAGCTTGAGAATAACCAATTCATGTGCATGTAACTAGAGTAACCACCACAACGTACCGTGTTGAAGCGACTGGCTCAATCGTGTTTTAACAGTTATTGCGTCGTAGTATAGGTGATCAAGCGTCGTCAACAAATAAAAGTTTTATTACTCGAAAATCGGAGTATCCGAGGTCGAACACAGGGAGCAATCGGAATTTACTACTAATCTCAAATGTAATTGAACACTCTAATTTACTCAAAAGTTTAATTCAAATGCATTTAAAAAGTAATCTAGGCAGGACTACAATTGGACGTCTGATCGCAAGATCAGATGTCTTAAAAGTGTTTTCCCTTCTTTGATTATTCTTCTTCTTCTGATCTTGCTTTCTTTCTCTTCTGTCTTGGCCTTTCTTCTTCTTTCTCTACAGTCTCTCTCTTCTTCCTTCTCTTCTCTCTTCTGCGAAGGCTTCTTCTTCTTCCTTGGTCTTCTGTTTCTTCTCTGCAGCCTTTCTTCTTCTTCTTCTCTTCTCCTTCCTGTGGCTAAGTCTCTTCTCTTCAACTCTCAGCCTGCCTGCACAAGGAGCAAAACCTACCCTGTCCCTCTACCTGCACGTCTCTGCAAATCGCTCACAGGACGCTCTCCCAGAGCCGTGGGTAATCGGGTTGGGTAGTGTACCCGGGATCAAGCGCACCGGCGTGAGGGTGATGCGCGAGGTGTGCTCAGATAAGGTCGGGTCGGATCCCGCTAGATCCGCGAGGTGAAACCCCGGACGAGGTGAGCGTGAGTTAGGTGAGGGACCTCACCCCTGTTCATTCGGAGGCGATAAGAGAATAACAAAAATTCAATTTAAACCGTACCTGCGCCTCGTAGATTGCCGATGTGGGACTATTAGTCTCGCCCTGCTCTCGTGCACGCCCGCAGGACGATTCTTTGCGCTCTGCTCAGCCGTAGCCTTAACTCTCTTCACTGGCTAATTGGCTGCCTGCACGCAACTTACTCCAATCTGCAGCAGCTGAAATCCTGAAGCCACGGAGCCTGGAGCGTGCTTGGAAGCTGCTTCAACCGTCGTCAATGGCGGCTGGGGCTTGAAAACTGTCAGACACAAAACAAGCCTCTCGGCTTAATCAGATCACTGGAGGACCTTCGCCGTGGCACGGCGAAGGTGATGAGCCATGCAGTTGGTCGCGGGGTGGCCTAGGCGTGCGTGCCTAGGTCATCCTGTGGCGGGGTGGATGGGTGTGTTCGGGGGTGCGTTGTGGAGGTGTAGCGTGGCAGTGGAGGGGCGGAGTGTGTTCCATGTGGTGAGGCAGAACTTTTGCGACGCCCGGCGAGGCATGTGGGGCTGTGGAGCGATGGGAGCGCCTCGCCGGAGGGTTGCCGGAGGGATGGAAGGTGACGGTGGACGGCGGCGGTCGAGGGGTTGATTGGGTGAAATACAGTGAGGAAAAGAAAGAGGGGAATACAGGGAGTAGTTCTAACCTAATTGTAGGGACGAAGGGGACGGAGAGGCAGACAGTTGTACCTACTGTCGCCGGAGAAGATGCCCAGTGGAGGGAGGACAGCGGCAACGGCGGGTCTGAGGCAGCGTGCGCAGGTATTTTGCGACGCGAAGGAGAATCAAGAAGAAGTCTCTGCCACTGGTTTTGTGGCAGAGTGAAGAGGAAAGGAAAGGGAGCTTGCCGAAGCTCGCTGGGTTCCCTGGCCGGGAAGGAAGAGATGAATTTGAGGTGAAACCCCGGCCAGGTCGAGCTAAAAATGAGCGGCCGGGTTTGGGGGTTCTTTTATAGGCATTGGGCCGTGTGTTCAGAGCTTGGAGGGCACGTATCCATCTCCGACGGCTCGTCAGAGAAGGAAAGTGGGTGGATATCCAAATCCCTCGTGCGTTCGCACGAGAGATTGGGATCAAATCAGGGATCATGACTGGCCTCAGATGGAAGGGAATTCCTCAAAGAATCTCCCTTCCATTTCTGGGAGGGGATCTCTGAGGAATCAGAGAGTATTCCCTTTCTAATCCTTGCCGGAGAAGGATTCTGCCCCAATAATGGCGGAAGGACCTGATTGCAAAGGTGGAGAGGAAGTTAGGGGGCTCTTTGCGATGATTTTCAAAAGTTAGGGACCAAAATGTGATTTGGGTGTACTAAATTGCAAAGTAGGTCAAGATGACCTCCCCTTAGGTCCAAATTTTGGTACAAACCTAATTTGGATCTAAGGAATCCAATGGTGAAGTTGGATTTTAGGTTTGACCACGTTTGACTGGATATTTTGCGTAAAAACCTAAATTAGGTCAATTGATGAGCTAAGACCCTATTCTAGGTCAAACTAGGTTCCAAAGGCCAATTTAATTGTTCTAAACCATAGAGGATATTTTTACATGAATTTTAGAGGGTTTACTTGACTTTTATCCTGATTGGAACCTTGTTTCTTTAAGCAGGTCTGTTTTAGGGTTACTAAATGTCATTTAATTCCTAGATTTCACATGAACCCATTTCTGATTGACTCAACCCACTTTTTATCTTATTTAGACCATTTGACCTATGTTTTGCCTCTGAGAAATCCCGTTTATGTACTGCAATGGTAAAATTGCAGTTTTAACCTTTATTTCATGTTTTCTTCTCAGAACACTTATTTCTTCATTTAGGCCTTCTACTAGGTTATGTAGGAGCTTTTATTCTCTTTATTATGTCAAAATGAGCTAGTTATGGCTCATGATGAGGCTCTCATCATACCCCCATGCCTAGCTTTTGCTAGTCCCTTAGCAAAATTTCAAGGTTTTAACTTCTGTTCTAGACCCTAAGTGTAAGTGTTTTTCTTTTTCTTTTGTGATTAGGTCGGAATGCCGACAATAGGCCTAGAGGTATTCAAGTACCAACCAAAATCCGGACCTGTTCTGCTTTAGCCTCAGTCCTCCGCAAAGGTTTCTAAGGCCCACAGAAATTAACCTAGGGTTTGTTGGACTTCGCGGTTAAAGCACTCGTGCTTGAGACATTCTTAGCCTAAGTTCAGTTTGCAGTGCATTTTTGTAAGAGAGAGATAGAAGATTTATTTGTTTGGAGAGCTTTCTCTCTCTTTTCTTTTTTTTATTTCTAGCTTCGGATTAGCTTCTCAACACGGTCTGTATCGGATTCCTCGTCCCCATCATCAATCCTCAAGGGTCCCTGGCTTTCGAGATTTCGAGATAATCCCGCCCATGGCAACCCCTAGAACCCTGGCTTTCGAGATTTCGAGATAATCCCGCCCATGGCGTTCCGTGGCTGAATTCAGACCTTGGCTATCGACATTTCTTGATAATGCCGCCCATGGTATCTGAACCAGCAGAGTGCTTACATGCCCCCAGTAGGATATTTAAATATCCTAAGAGACAAGCACCGAGGAGACGACATGTTGTTACGCATCTTCGAGGGGAATTTCCTACCTCTCCACGTTAGGAACTCGTCCAAATCAACTTGTGTTGATTGGACGCCCTAATCTAGGTGACTTTTTCAGAACATTAAATGCTTTTGCTTGATTTTGATATTTATGCGCATTGAACCAGACTGTGTGTGAATTTGGGGTGCTTAGGTTCCCTAATCCCGCAAATCGAAGGTTAGTTAACGAGGCCGAATACTTCCTAAGCCTTAGACCTAATACTTAAGCTTCGCATTTTCCTCAACCTCTTGAGGATTATCCAAATTTTAGTGGATACGTGAATTTTTAAGCTAAAGAATCTAGCCCAAGAGGCCTAAAATCAACGTTCCCGCTAATCTCTTGTTATGTTACCTTAGCATTTTTCTTTTATTTCTTTTCTTGATCTGGTCTGGAACTTCAGTTAATTCCTTAATCTTTTACTAATGACTACCTCTTTTCCTTTTTCATTTTGTGCTCCTTTTGTCATTTTTGCTCTTTTTCTCCTCCTTATGTTTACGTGGCTCACAAAATTTCCTCCCTCCCCCATTTTTTTTGTTCTTTTTCTTAATTTTTCAATTTTTTTTGTGTTTTTGACATATGTGAATTTTTTGTGTGTGAGAATCCTTCTGATTTTTTTCTTGGTTCTGTATGTATGCACTTTATCACCCCCCCATGCCTAAGTTTTGCAATGTCCTCATTGTAAACGGAGGGTGTGAAATAGTGTTGAGGTTAGGGACTTAGAACAGGATACATCGGGTGGGTGAATGGGTCGGGAATGACTAATGCGAACAATTTTAGGCTCTGGTATGTGTACCAGAGGTGGGATCAACTGTCTAAGGCTGAACTCAAGGTGCAATAGACGTGGAGTACAGACGGATAATTAGATGGGTCTCTGTTTTTGGGATGATGGGTTGCCTCTCGTTAAGCGCTAAATTTAATGCCTTCAGCCGAGCGAAAAATGGGGTGGAGAGGGAGTGGTCAAATCAACAGAATTTTGTAAAACAAGCACCTTGATTAGGAATCTGGTTGGTCCAACCAGGTGCTTGTTGAGATCAGTAGGCTGATGATGCAGCCCAAACCCAATGAGTCTGGTGGGTTGATAGATGTAGATCAACAGATGCGGAACCCACCATATGTAGTGAAGTTCAAATGAATATGGAAGTGAAAACTCGGGTTTAGGCTGAGTCGAATCAGCTTGGTCAAAGTAGGGTTTCGAAAAATAATCAATGTAAGGTGTAGAATCCCTACAGGGGTGATCAAAGAATGTTGGCTCCTGTTTTTCGATCTGATCAATGCCCGATACCCAATATAGATATGGAGTTGAATCATCTGCAAACGGCTCAGTGAGAGGTGAATCAGAATATAAATTGAGTCCGGTTGAGGGTCGAGGTAGAGAACGGGTTTTGATTGGTTCTGTATATGTGGAGCAGGTGGCTTCAAAGAAAATTGGCTTATTATAATCATGAAGCAGATTTTCTCCGATGTTATGGTCAGATTCGAAATTGTCGGAGAGTTTGCGAAAATCAAAATTTGAATGAGATTCCAGATCATGAGTTCCACCACAGAATAAATCATATGTTGCAGATTCAGCAGCCTAACTGGGGTCTAGCGTAGATGTTAATTCTGAGCTTAAAAAGGTGTCCCTATCTGGTAAAGGCTTAGGTTCTAAGCTAGTAAGGCTGACCCAATTGAAACCCCACTTGTCCAATTCCTCGGTTTCTGTGTCGTAGATTGGCATGACTTCCAAAAAATCGATTCGTTCCTCTAAGGATGTTGGCGAGGGATATTCATCAAATCGAGGCCCAAAATTATATTCTTCATTGAAAGATTGATCTTCTTCATCTGGGGCCTTGAAATCTTCAAAATATGTTTCCGATCTAGGTTCTAGGCTTAGGATGTGGGTTGAATTACTAGAATCTAGGTCTAAATAACCTTCGAGGGTCACCTTATCATAATAAGGGACGGAATTTACACCCTCGAGAGGTTCAGCTCTACTCTCATTATTGCAGGAGTTTTGGGATTCTAAAATGGGCTCAACATTGTATTTTTCGGCATTTAGAGCTTCCCGACCTTCTTCAATATCAGGCACATTATACTCCATCTGGGTTGGGAATCCACAACCATTTTGTGCCTCGAACTCGAGATCAGATTTATCCTCGATGTTGTCCCAAGATGATTCATCTGTTTGTGGTGTATACGGGTACTTCTAGTCAATAACTTGTTTTACTAATCTCATTATCTCTTCCCGTTTTTCAAGACCATCGTGGTGTTGCTTCCAAAGTCGAGTATTTGTCATACATTGAAGGTATTCAAGATTGTGCAGTTTTTCTATCTCAATGTATGCAGTAATGATCAAGTCACGGGTTGATCCTTTTGTAGCTTCTGCTAATAGTACTTGGGCACAAGTTATGATAAAGGTTGTGGTTGTTGGGACATCAACCTGAATGTTTCCTACTGGTGTTGAGGTTTCTTCTTTTTCATAGAATTTCAGGGCATCCTCAATCATTTTATTTCTCATGGATCTCTGATATTTAGGTTTCTTGAATGGTGGTCCTAAGTGGTTTGGCTGCATATTTGGATCAGGTGGTGGAATCCAGATGTAGAATCAGAGTTTGAATCAAGATGTAGAATCAAGTTATGAAGCGATCAGATCTGAATAACGAGTCCCACTGAAAATGTGTATGTGTGCTCTAAAGAGAAAAGATGAGGGACTGGAGATGTTTTTGACCCAATCAAGACACCCAAAGACGTTTGGATGACTATGGAGGTTCGGGGCGGATGGACCCCTGGATCAGAAGATCGTCCACCTGAGAATTACCTGGGCAGCTAGAGAGGGAGAGTCCCGCAAAGACCCCTACACGGTAGAGTGTCCCTACGGGTTACAGGATTTCCCCCACCCGACCTCTCTTGTCACTGAGATTCCAGGTAGACTAGAATGGGGACCTTGACCTCTTAAGTCTACCACTTTTATTTCAAAGGTACTTTAGGGTTCTCACTTGAACTTTAGATGTGTTGATATTGTGACCTAATTTAGAGGTTGGTTGACCCAAGGGGTCAACTTCACCTGACCTGTCTTATAGATGGCAGAATGATTCTAGGTTTGGAGCCTAGTAATCACCCTAATTTGACTCCCAGGTTATTAGGTCCAAAAAAATTTTGAGATTCAAGTGATTTTAGAGCTTCTTTTTCTTTAGGGTTTGTCTTGTTTAGATCTCTTCAATTAAGGTCTTGGGTGACACACTGATGCAGGAAGGTTTATTTCCTTTTATGCAGGCATGTGTGACTAACACTCCAAGATCCTACTGTAGAAACCCTAATTCGGTTCTATTTCCAATCCTTTTTTCTTTTTCACAGAAATTCTCTTTGGACTTGAAAGCAAGAAGTGTGTTGTCCGTCGAGATTAAGCGTTATTTCTATTAGGCACATGAATTTATGGGATAGAATCTAAAAAAAATCACTCCAACTTCAAGAAGAATTAAAAATTTTTTGCAAAATTAGGAAATATTTGCCTTAAAGATGGTGATTACTATATAAAGAAGGCAATTGATTCCTAAATTGATTTTCTTCCTTTTGTCTTTTCAGGATTTAGGGAATGGTTTAAGGAAGAAAAGAAATTACCTGCCCTGGAGTGGTTGACTTGCGGGAGGAATCTTCTCGTGAAATACCTGCAAGATCAAAACAAAGCAAAGTAGGGCAAGTTAGTGTTCAATATGATAAAAAGAATGTAGAGACCAGTGATGAATTGCGCATTGCTCCCCGGCAACGGCGCCATTTTGTTAAAGCGACTGGCTCTATCGTGTTTTAACAGTTATTGCATCGTAGTATAGGTGATCAAGCGTCGTCAACAAATAAAAGTTTTATTACTCGAAAATCGGAGTATCCGAGGTCGAACACAGGGAGCAATCGGAATTTACTACTAATCTCAAATGTAATTGAACACTCTAATTTACTCAAAAGTTTAATTCAAATGCATTTAAAAAGTAATCCAGGCAAGAGTACAATTGGATGTCTGATCACAAGATCAGACGTCTTAAAAGTGTTTTCCCTTCTTTGATTATTCTTCTTCTTCTGATCTTGCTTTCTTTCTCTTCTGTCTTGGCCTTTCTTCTTCTTTCTCTGCAGTCTCTCTCTTCTTCCTTCTCTTCTCTCTTCTGCGAAGGCTTCTTCTTCTTCCTTGGTCTTTTGTTTCTTCTCTGCAGCCTTTCTTCTTCTTCTTCTCTTCTCCTTCCTGCGGCTAAGTCTCTTCTCTTCAACTCTCAGCCTGCCTGCACAAGGAGAAAAACCTACCTTGTCCCTCTACACGCACGTCTCTCTCTCTCTGCAAATCGCTCACAGGACGCTCTCCCAGAGCCGCGGGTAATCGGGTCGGGTAGTGCACCCGGGACCAGGCGCACCGGCGTGAGGGTGATGCGCGAGGTGTGCTTAGATAAGGTCGGGTCGGATCCCGCCAGATCTGCGAGGTGAAACCGCGGATGAGGCGAGCGTGAGTTAGGTGAGGGACCTCACCCCTGTGCGTTCGGAGGCAATAAGAGAATAACACAAATTCAATTTAAACCGTACCTACGCCTCGTAGATTGCCGATGTGGGACTATTAGTCCCGCCCTGCTCTCGCGCGCGCCCGCAGGATGATTCTTCGCGCTCTGCTCAGCCGCAGCCTCAACTCTCTTCACTGGCTAACTGGCTGCCTGCACGCAACTTACTCCAATCTGCAGCAGCTGAAATCCTAAAGCCACGGAGCCTGGAGCGTGCTTGGAAGCTGCTTCAACCGTCGTCAATGGCGGCTGGGGCTTGAAAATGGTCAGACACAAAACAAGCCTCTCGGCTTAATCAGATCACCAGAGGACCTTCGCCGTGGCACGGCAAAGGTGATGAGCCATGCAACAGGTCGCGGGGTGGCCTAGGCTTGCGTGCCTAGGTCATCCTGTGGCCGGGTGGATGGGTGTGTTCGGGGGTGCGTTGTGGAGGTGTAGCGTGGCAGTGGAGGGGCGGAGTGTGTTCAGTGTGGTGAGGCAGAACTTTTGCGATGGCCGGCGAGGCGTGTGGGGCTGCGGAGCGATGGGAGCGCCTCGCCGGAGGGTTGCCAATGGGATGGAAGGTGACGGTGGATAGTGGCAGTCGAGGGGTCGATTAAGTGAAATACAGTGAGGAAAAGAAAGAGGGGAATACAGGGAGTAGTTATAACCTAATTGTAGGGACGAAGGGGACGGAGAGGCGGACAGCTGTACCTGCTATCGCCGGAGAAGAAGATGCCTAGTGGAGGGAGGACGGTGGCGACGACGGGTCTGAGACAGCGTGCGCAGGTATTGCGCGACATGGAGGAGAATCAGGAAGAAGTCTCTGCCACTGGTGTTGTGGCAGAGCGAAGAGGAAAGGAAAGGGAGCTCGCCGGAGCTTGCTGGGTTCCCTGGTCGGGAAGGAAGAGATGAATTTGAGGTGAAACCCCGGCCAGGTCGAGCTGAAAATGAGCGACCGGGTTTGGGGGTTCTTTTATAGGCATTGGGCCGTGTGTTCAGAGCTTGGAGGGCACGTATCTGTCTCCGACGGCTCGTCGGAGAAGGAAAGTGGGTGGATACCCAAATCCCATGTGTGTTCGCACGAGAGATTGGGATCAAATCAGGAATCATGACTGGCCTCAGATGGAAGGGAATTCCTCAGAGAATCTCCCTTCCATTTCTGGGAGGGGATCTCTGAGGAATCAGAGAGTATTCCCTTTCTAATCCTCGCCGGAGAAGGATTCTGCCCCAATAATGGTGGAAGGACCTGATTGCAAAGGTGGCGAGGAAGTTAGGGGGCTCTCTGCTATGATTTTCAAAAGTTAGGGACCAAAATGTGATTTAGGTGTACTAAATTGCAAAGTAGGTCAAGATGACCTCCCCTTAGGTCCAAATTTTGGTACAAACCTAATTTGAACCTAAGGAATCCAATGGTGAAGTTGGATTTTAGGTTTGACCACGTTTGACTGGATATTTTGCGTAAAAACCTAAATTAGGTCAATTGATGAGCTAGGACCCTATTCTAGGTCAAACTAGGTTCCAAAGGCCAATTTAATTATTCTAAACCCTAGAGGATATTTTTACATGAATTTTAGAGGGTTTACTTGATTTTTATCCTGATCGGAACCTTGTTGCTTTAAGCGGGTCTATTTTAGGGTTACCAAATGTCATTTAATTCCTAGATTGCACATGAACCCATTTCTGATTGACTCAACCCACTTTTTATCTTATTTAGACCATTTGACCTATGTTTTACCTCTGAGAAATCCCGTTTATGTACTGCAATGGTAAAATTGCAGTTTTAGCCTTTATTTCATGTTTTCTTCTCAGAACACTTATTTCTTCATTTAGGCCTTCTACTAGGTTATGTAGGAGCTTTTATTCTCTTTATTATGTCAAAATGAGCTAGTTATGGCTCATGATGAGGCTCTCATCATACCGCTTGACATATGTTCTAAGTTTCTTTCGCTGAAGTCCGTTAGAGTTGACTTCTTTTTGTTCTATCTTCCACGTCTCTTTGCAGGAGATGCTTCGCCGTGGAGTTCTTGAGGTGGGTCACAGACGCGACCGTGGACGAGGTCGAACGGGCGGACGTGTTGGGCTCGAGATGTTAGTTGACCTACCACTTCTCCTGGGCGTTCAAGCCCAGGACCTCGCTCAGCTAATTCGAGACATAGTACGAGAGGAGCTCCACCCGCCTTCACAGGCGCCTCTCCCTTAGGACGTAAAGGGGGTGTCCTCTATGGGGCCAAGAGACCGATGCAACGTTGGACGAAGGGGAGGGGGTGGTCCTCCACTGCCCCCATCACACTCTGACACTTCTGAGCCCGAGCCCTCCCTGCCTAGAGGCGTGCCCGTTCCCCCACTACAGCTGCACTACGAGCTTTTCGGACAGTTCCGAAAGCTGAAGCCCCCCTCCTTCAAGGGGGATGAGGACCCATTTGAGGCAGGGGACTGGCTAGAACAGATTGAGAAGGTGTTTGACACCCCTCGCCCCTATGCGGAGTGCCACGTGGCCTTTTCCAGGTACCAGCTGGAGAATGCGGCACACAGGTGGTGGAGGGCAGTCAGAGGCTAGGAGAGGGGAGAACCGACGTGGGACCAGTTCGTGACCCTCTTCTACGAGCAGTACTTCCCGCAGACTTGGTAGGACCAGAGGAGGCGAGAGTTCCACGCTCTCCGCTAGGAGACGATGACTGTTAGGGCGTATCGTACGCGCTTCCTGGAGCTGTCACGTTTTGCTGTGACAGCTGTAGCTATGGAGGAGGGCCTGTGGAGGTTCACTGAGGGGCTCCAACCTGCCATTCGGGGTTATGTCAAGCCCCTGAAGCTGTCCACCTTCTCGAGAGTGGTGGAGGCAGCTATGATGTACGAGGAGACCAACCCATCCGCACGAGACACCGACAGCGGACGAAAGAGGCCCTACCAGTCAGAGTACTCACAGGGCTGACGAGAGAGGAGGCACGCAGAACCCGTGGGAGAGCTTTCTCGTTTTGCGGGGCCGTCAGTGGCCTTTGGGGGCCCCCGACAGGGGCTAGCTATCAGCACTGGACCCCAGCCCAGTCATCAGCAGGGACCTACCGAGGGAGGGAGTCGAGTCCCCCTCTGCTACCAGTGTGGCCAGCCGGGCCACATCAGGAGGGACTGCCCGTCTAGGGCTGGAGTGCAGCAGATGCTCCCCGCACCGAGTGTTGGAGGTCGAGCAGGTGGTCGTGGTTCCCAGGCGCATGGGGGAGGACAGCAGTCATGGGGAGGGTACCTGCTAGCAGCTACCCTTCCGACGTAGAATGTGGTTGCTTCTTCTGCACCGAGAGCTGAGGGGCGTATTAACGCCCTGACACACAGAAACGCCAGGGCATCTGGTTCAGTGGTGGTAGGTATGGTTACAATTTCCGGTAGACTAGTTTACGTACTTTTTGATTCCGGCGCCACACACTCCTTTGTTGCTGCGAGTTTTGCTGTCAGTTTGGGATAGGACTGCATGTTGTTAGAGGATCCATTTGTGATCAAAGGTCCAGGTGATCAGTTGTTTGTAGCTGAGGAGGTCTACACAGACTTTGAGGTTAGTATTGGGGGACACAGCCTCCTCGCTGATCTGATTGTGATACCAATGGAGGATTTTGGCGTGATTTTGGGGATGGATTGGCTGTCCGCTTACCACGCCTTGGTGGACTATTTTGGGAGGAAGATCGTCTTCTCTATATTGGAGATGCCTTCCTTTGAGTTTCACAGACAGCCGGTGGACGGAGGTTTTAGGTGCATTTCTGCACTTCGGGCAACGAGACTTTTGGGCTAGGGGTGTGAGGACATTTTAGCTTGTGTGGTGGCAGAGCCCAGCCCCGTGGCAGACTTACAGAGCATCCTGGTGGTCAGAGAGTATCCCGACGTGTTTCCAGAGGAGTTGCCAGGACTACTACCTGAGCGTGAGATCGAGTTTGAGATCTCACTGGTACCGAGGACCAGCCCCATTTTTGCGGCACCGTACCGGATGGCACCACTTGAGCCACGAGAGCTCAAGTCACAGCTACAGGACCTGTTGGAGAAGGGCTCTGTGAGGCCCAGTGTGTCCCCGTGGGGAGCCCTTGTGTTATTTGTGAAGAAGGATGGTACCCTACGCCTTTGTGTTGACTACAGACAGCTGAATAGGGTCACCATCAAGAACAGGTATCCACTGCTGAGGATTGATGATCTATTTGACCAGTTACGAGGTGCCATGGTATTCTCCAAGATAGATCTGAGATCAGGCTACCACCAGTTGAGGATCAAGGAGGCCGACGTCTCCAAGACAGCTTTCCACACCCAGTACGGACACTACGAGTTTCTGGTCATGCCATTTGGGCTGACCAATGCCCCCGCTGCCTTCATGGATTTGATGAACCAGGTGTTCAGACCGTATCTAGATCAGTTTGTGGTGGTGTTTATAGATGATGTGCTCGTTTACTCGTGGGATCAGGCACAACATGGACAACACTTGTGGATGGTTCTGGACACTTTGAGACGACGCAGGCTGTATGCCAAATATAGAAAGTGCGAGTTTTGGTTGAGGCAGGTGACCTTCTTGGGCCATGTGATCTCAGGGGATGGTTTGGCTGTGGATCCAGCTAAGGTTGAGGCCATACTCAGGTGGGAGAGGCCACGTACAGTGACAGAGATACGTAGCTTCTTGGGACTGGCAGGTTACTACCGGCAGTTTATCAGGGGTTTCTCGTAGATTGCGCATCCTATGACTCAGTTGACCCGGAAGGACGTGCCCTTTGCTTGGACAGACGCTTGTGAGGCATGTTTTTAGGAGTTGACGGAGAGACTGACTTCAGCTCCTGTACTTACCATCCCAGATAGCAGTGGCAGTTTTGTGGTCTACACGGTCGCTTCGTTGTAGGGGTCAGGGGGTGTGCTCATGCAGCGGGGTCACGTTGTCGCTTACGCTTCGCGACAACTGAAGCCTTATGAGCATAGCTACCCTACCCATGACTTAGAGCTGGCAACCTTTGTCTTCGCGCAGAAGATATGGAGGCACTACCTTTACGGTGAGACCTTTGAGATTTTCACGAATCATAAGAGCTTCAGGTACTTGTTTGATCAGAAGGAGCTTAACATGAGACAGCGACATTTGTTAGAGCTCTTGAAGGACTATGACTGCAGCATCTCCTACCATCCAGGGAAGGCCAACGTGGTGGCTGACGCCTTGAGCCGAAAGGCGCCCGCCCACCTGGCCAGTTTACAGGCATAGAGTTGGAGGCTTATGGAGGAGTTGGGCAGTTGGCGACCCCGAGAGTCATAGGGGTATTGTGGGGCAGTGACGGTAACACAGCAGATGATACCAGAGCTGATAGACCACATCATCACTGGACAGATGACAGATCCATACCTGCAGTCATTGCGAGACAGAGTACTATCAGGGGACCCAGGAGACTTCTCTTTTACAGACGAGGTGCTGCGCATGAGGGAATGTTTGTTCGTTCCCAGGGACGAGGGGTTGTTGAGAGAGCTCCTGACTGAGGCACACGGGTCCAAGTTCACCATACATCCCGGGAACACGAAGATGTATCATGATCTAAGATGTGACTTTTGGTGGAGAGGGATGCAGTGGGATGTGAGTGAGTTCGTGCAGCAGTGTTGGTGTGCCAGTAGGTGAAGGCCTAGCATCAGAGGCCTGCAGGGCTATTGTAGCCACTTCTTGTGCCAAAGTGGAAGTGGGAGAGCATCACCGTGGAAGTAGTGGTGGGCTTACCCGTTACCCAGCGAGAACACGACGTAGTCTGGGTGATAGTAGACAGATTGACGAAGATGGCGCGCTTCTTACCGATCCGAGTCACCCTGGGACCAGCACAATTGGCAGAGAGGTATATTCGTGATGTGGTACGTCTGCACGAAGTTCTACGAGGGATTGTATCCGAATGGGATACTAATCGAGTGTCTCACGATGAGATCATGTTTTAAAGAGATATTTGTTGTAGTATATTTGAAATCACCGCGAAAAACGATTATCAATTTTATTACTCGAAATTCAAAAACTTTCGAGGTCGAACTCAGGGAGCAAATTGGTATTTCAGAAGCAAAATCACAATTCTCAAAATATGATTTTTAACAAGGATATAAGTAAAAGTTTATGTATAAGAAAACTAAATAGCAATGGAAGAGGACATTGAATGGCTTTTCTCTTTCTTGCTTTTCTTTCTCTTCTTGGCCACACTCGTTTCCTTCTCTCTTTCTCTATCTTTCTTTTCTCAGACGTCTGATTCTGTGAATCAGATGGCTTATCTGGCAACTGCTACAGTGCTCTTCTATCTTCTTTTCTTCTTCACTTATCTTTCCTCCTTGGCTTCTTCTTCTTTTCTTCTTCACTTGGCTTCTTCCTCTTCCTTTTTGTGCCTTGAGCTTTAGCTGCGTCTTCAACTTCATCTTCCTTGGCCTCTGCAGTCTCCTTCTTCTTTCTTCTTCTTCTTATTTCTACGTCTAAGTCCTTCCTTCTCCTTCTTCTTAGCCGCTCTTGGCTTCAACTCCTCTTCAGCAACACCTTCTTCTCCCTTAGCTACTACTGCCTTTAGCTTCCTTCCGCAACTCCTTCTTCTTCCTTGCGCACACAGAGGCAAAGTGATGAGAGCCTCATCATAAACCCTAACTAGCAAAATTTGATCTAAATAAGTGTGAAGAAGCTCCTACAAAACTTAAAGAAAAGCCTAACTCAGAGAATTCTGAATTAAAGAATAAAATAAGTCATGAGGGGTAAAACTGTAATTTTACCAATGCAATACACAAATAAGGTATATAAGGGTCTAAACACAGGTCAAATGAGCTTAATAAGGAAGGAAGTGGGATGATCTGATTTGAAAAGGGTTATAACAACTTCTAGAAATTAAATGACATTCTATAACCTTAAAAATAAATCCACTTTAATTCACAAGGTTCTAGGTAGAGTAAAAATCAAATAAATCCTCTAAAAATCATGAAAAAATACTTCCTAGGATTTAGAACCTTCAATTTGGCCTTTGCAACCTATTTTGACCTAATTTGAGAACCATGCCCAAATTTTTACCTAATTTGGGTTTTTACACAAATTGACCAGTCAAACGTGGTCAAACCTAAAATCAAATTGCAGCATTGAATTCCTTAGGTTCAAATTAGGCTGGTACTAAAATTTGGGCCAAAGAGAAGATCATCTTGACCGACTTTACAAAATTATCCTCTTGAATTACTTTTTGACCCTTATCTTTTCAAAACCTTGCATTTAGCCCCCTATCTTCCCCTTCGTTCTTTGCAGAACGGTCCTCACTGCCACCCTGCGTAGGCACCATACCTTTGGCGACCTTGCACGGAGGATGGCACCGCGCAGAATATGGCAACCGCTCTCAGGAATGAACGGGGGGTTCCCTGTGTCGTCCTCTGTCGCAGGGACCCTCCCCTGTGTCTAGCGATTGCCCATGCCTCTCGTGCGAACGCACGAAAGGCATGGGTCTCCATCTCCGGCCATCTCCGGCGAGTTCCCCACGTCGCTCCCTCGAAACCCTCTCCTCGCCAACACCTTTATAAGGAGCGGCAGGGGCTGCCATCTCCTTCAAGCCTGATTTGGTCGAGGATCCCTCCCCAATTTCGTCTCCTCCTCCCACGGTCAAAATGCCCGCAGGCTCCGGTGGCCCTTCCTCCTCCTTTCGTTGCTCTTCTACCATACCTACAGCAGAGCCCACTCCGCCTCGTCTTCCCGCGCCAGGCCGCACCAACTGGCGACTTCCCAACCTCTTCCTCACCGCCGTTACTCCCCTCTGGGCTCCTTCGTCTCTGGCGCCGGTAGGTACGCACCAAGCGCTGCCTCTCTCCCTCTTCGTCAATTAGGTAGGTAAAATCTTTCCCCAATCTCTCTTTGTTTTTTCCCACTCCTTAATTCACTATTTCAACCCACCGACCACCACTGTCCATCACCACCTTCTCCATCTCCGGTCACCCTCCGGCGAGGCATTCCCGCCGCTCCACGCCTCCATCCGCCTCGCCAATCACCCCTTAAGCATCGTGACACCTCACTGACATGGATTCCACCCTCCATTCACCACCTCGCACCTCCTGACCACCCCCCGAACACACCCACTCCCACGCACGCAGGTTGCCCTAAGCACACGGCCACAGGCACTCTCACAGCATGCCACCATGGCCGCGAGGCCGTTTGCATGTTTCAGGTTTCGCCCTCCTCGCCGCCATTGACGAGTGGCAGGAGCTGCTTGGCAGGTAGCTCCAAGCCTCTTCAGCTCCAGGCGTGAGCCCTGGGCAACGCGGAAGGAATTCACGGACACACCCAGGACTTCAATTGGGGTCGCAAGCCTCGGCTGCTACCCCAATTGCTCAAGCTTTCTCCTGAGATCGGAGGTGGGTCTTTAGTCCCACCTCGGAAGTGTGTGGGCAGACGCTCACACATAAATTGGAAAAGTGTTATCGGCTGGTTGCCTCCGATAACACTAGGGTGAGGTCCCTCACCTATTCACTGGGTCTCGTCCGCGACACGCCCACGCGAATCTGACCCCACCCGACTTCCCACTCTTGTGCACTCCTCGCGCACCACCCACGCCAGTGCACCTGGACCCAGGCACACGACCCGACCCGATTACCCGACTCTGGGAGATCTTACCAAAGAGAGATTCAGAGAGAGAGAGACGCGGGGAAGGGGTAGGGTAGGTTTTGCGCTGACGTTTGTGTGTGGTGCAGGAAGGAAGAAAGGAGAAGAGGAGTAGCGGCCGGGACCTTGCAGCGCAGGGAAGAAGGAAGAAGGAAGGAAGGAGAAGAGCAGAGGAAGCCAAGAGGAAAAGGAGGAGAGGTTGATCAGATAAGGCGTCTGAGCACTGAATCAGACGTCGGCGAAAAAGAAGAAGTGGCAGCAGTAAGAAAAAGAAAAGAAAAAAAGAACAAGAAGGACCAGAAGAAAAGAAAAAGAAGAGTGAAGAAGAAGGGCCAGAGCAAAAGAAAGAAGAAAAGAGAAAGAGGAACCGTAGCTGCTGAGAAAAAGAAAGGAAGAAGAAGCAGAGAAGCCCTTCAGAGAAGGAAGAAAGGAAAGGAAAAGAAAAGAAAAGAAGAGAAGAAGAGCTTGCCGCAGAGAAGAAGAAAGAAGAGAAGGAAAAGGGAAAAAGAAAGAAAGGAGCAATTTTTGCTCTCTTCCTCTCTCTCTCTTTTTCTTAATTTTTGTAAAACATTATATATTATGAATTTATATGCTTTTGGAATTATAGTTTGCTCCCTAAGTTCGACCTCAGGAAACTTTTTATTTCTGAGTAACAAATTGTATTAAACTGGTGACCGTTTCTTTGTACTATACTGCGACGAAACTCTAGAGACGCGCAGGTTTTTGGCTCCGTTGCCGGGGAGCAACGGCCATTCTAGAAGCTATTGATTCACAATTCTTGATTTTCTATTGACTAACCTCTCCTCTTTTGTTGTGAAAGCACAGGAAATCAAGAGGAAAACAAGCAGCCGCACAACAACCACACCAAGGACAGGTAATTTTCTATCCTTTCATGTAAACCCCTAAATTCTAAAGAGGAAGAAAATGAAAAAAATAATTTAGGAATAACCTGTCTTTTTTACGTAGTAAAACACCAAAGTTTCCTATTTTCAGATTTCAACATACTTTATCTGTACATCCATTAAAGGTAGTTAGGGCTAAAACCTTCTTGCTTAAGTCCTAATTACCCAATCTAGAGACAACTAACTAGACCAATTAAAGCCAATATAAGATTCAAAGCTAGGGTTTTAGAGACACTTTTCTAAGAAAGAATGAAAATCTCCCAAAAGAAGTGTGCCTAAGCCATTGCTTGAAAACATCTATCAAGAGAGACCTTAAGAAATTTGGCTCTTAAAAACACTTGAACCCTAAAAGACAAGACCTAATAATCTCTCAAAGGAACTAGTAGGTGAAGTTGACCCCTTGGGTCAACCAATCTTGAACTTAGGTCACTCTTTGCACTCAAAAGGTTAAAGTTCAAGTGAAAACCTAAGCACCTTGATCCTAATTAAAAGTGGTAGACTTAAGAGGTCAAGGTCCCCATTCTGGTCTACCTAGAATCTCAGTGACAAGAGAGGTCAGGTGGGGGAAACCATGTGACCCGTGGGGGCGCTCTATAGTGTAGGGGTCTTCGCAGGACTCACCCTCTCTAGCTGCCCAGCTAATTCTTAGGTGGACGACCTTTTGATCAAGGGGTCCATCTGCCCTGAACCTCTATAGTCGCCCAACATTTTTGGGTGTCTTGATTGGGTCCAGCACCTGCTAAACTCATCCTCTCCATCAATGTATGTTTAGTAGGAGGTCCTTGAAACCCCCTTTGGAAATTCACTCTCCTCGAGGCCGAGCCTCGGTGCCCTTGTTTGTGCAACCAACACTTCACATAGACCTCTCCTCTGATTCTGAACCCAACTCACCTTCTTCTTTCACAATGGCTCAGCCAGTTGAGGAAGAGAACAATCTGGAGCACCAGCTCCAGCGACTCAATGACCTCTTCCAGAACTTCATGCACCCACTGCAGCGTCCCATGATGCGAGATCATTATAATCCTGCTGCGGTGGCTATTGAGCCTCGAGCTAGAATCCCAACTGAAGGACCTGATTCTGAAATGAAGCCCAACATGATTCATGCAATACCTAAATTCCATGGGCTTAATTCTGAAGACCCCTTCCAGCACATTAAACAGCTAAAGCATCTGACCCAGACTTTCGGGTCAGATGCGTAAAATCAGGATATTCTCCTTATGAAGATGTTCTCTTTCTCCCTTATGGACAAGGCCTCCCATTGGTACCAAACACAGACCCGGCCGATCAACAATTGGGAGGAACTTCAGTTTGAGTTCCTGAAGAAGTTTTTCCCCGTTGGTCGGACCAATGCCTTGCACCATCAGATTACCCACTTCACGCAACAGACGGGAGAACCTCTTCATGAGGTATGGGATCGTTTTCAGGATCTCATGAGAAAGGACCCCCATCACGGAGTTCCTAAATGGGAACAAGTCCAGTCTTTTTACCAGGGACTTCGTGAGGATATTAGACTGTTTGTCAATGCAACTTGCGGAGGGAATATCATAAGTCAGCATGAGGACACCGTGCGGGAGATTCTCGAGAATATGTGAGAGAACTCCATCAATAATGACTCCATGGGATTATTCGACAGGACGAATACCCGCGCATCGACGAACCTTAGGGGAGCACACGAGACGCAGGGTTTGTCCGCATCTGTCGACCTGGAATTGATGGCCAGTCGATTGGACAAGGTCTCTATTATTGAGAAGGTGGATGAACTGACTCAGCACTTGCAGCGAGTCACCTCTACGCATAATTCCTTTGCACAGCCTCCTTCCGCATGGGAGACTGTGCAAAACATTTTCCACCGACCTTCTCCTGGGGTGGACCCGTATCCACCCCCATCTGACTCTCGGATCGGAGGAACCTCCGACCCTTTCTATACTAGCCGGGGGAATTCCACTCCCCCATTCTCTGACTTTTCTGAGGCTCCTCAGACCTGCGAGGACCTCAACGTCATCTAGAATGACCCATTTTCCAATACCTACAATCCTGGATGGTGAAACCATCCCAACTTCTAGTGGGTAGGGAATTCCCAGAATCCAAGACCATCCTTTCAGTCCCGTTCACAAGCACCTCATCCTTACCAGCTGCCTCAGCCTCGGCCCAACCCTACTTATCCATCCGGGCCAAACCAAGACCAAATGTCCCTCATCCTTCAGTATCTGGCTGACATTTAGAGAACGAATGCGGCTACTCAAAGGCAACACAAGGATGAAATCACAGAGGTTCGAAACCAACTGACCCAGTTGGTGAATTCTCGCCAACCAGGCACACTTCCTTCTCAGCCTCTTCCTAACCCTAATAGCGTGCTGACCCAGTGGCGCGTTATGAACCCAAACCCGGGCCAAGCACACATGATTTATCAGGCCCCCTCTATTCCTTCACTTGATGGGATGGATGCTTCAACTTCTTATGCGGGTTACCAGCAGCAGCAACCCATCCTACCAAACCCTAACCAGAACCAGGCAGGGCTAAATTCTATAACCACCCGTAGTGGTAAGGAGACCCAAGATCCACCTTATCCAGACCACTCCAAGCCTGGTAGTGACCCAAATCCTAGGACAGTAATCCAAGACATTCCTATCCTTGTCCTAGATCAAAAACCTGGACCTATCCTAGAGGAACCAACCAAGGTTCCATTTCCTAAGGCCTTGACCAAGGGAAAGAAGACAACCAAATCTGTGGCTCCTGAGGAGTACCTGGTCAAGCTCTTTGAGCAGGTCCAAATAAACATCCCCTTGATGGATGTGATTTGCCACATACCGACTTACGCACGATTCTTGAAGAACATGTGTACACCTCAGCGTAAGCCGCAAACCAAGAGTGGGAGTCCAATCGTATAGTCAAAGCAAGCCAGCTCTATAATCCTAAGCAGACTCCCACCCAAGGCAAAAGACCCAGGCACTCCCGTGATTTCATGTAAGATAGGTGAAATCTAGTTCGACAGAGCATTGTTAGACTTGGGTGCTTCCATAAATTTGATACCCACATCCTTGCTCAACCACCTAGAAGAATCTGAGTTAAAATCGACTGAGGTGACACTACAGTTAGCAGATCGATCCATAAAGTCACCTAAAGGGATTCTTGAGGATGTTATTGTAAGGGTGTGGGATTTTTACTTCCCTGTGGACTTCATAGTCTTAGACATGGATGCACCTGAAAACCCAAGGGATACACCGATCATTCTAGGGAGACCTTTTTTGGCCACTGCTAGGGCCAACATTAGTTGTGAGGAGGGACAAATAGAACTGAAATTTAGGAATCATACTCTCAAAATTGATATCTTTAAGGCCCAATAAGGGATTAATTGCGGTGTCATTGAGCAAATCTGTGATATTAGAGCTTTAGTTGATGAAACACAATTCGAGAATAACCTGATTATGCCTCATCAACCACAAGAAGATCTTGAACCGCAATTAGAGGTGTCAAACTCTGATTCAGACAAACCCATAACTCCTATCCTTGAACCTCACACTCACCCTGAACCACCCGCTGGTGCTGATAACCTCATTCTTGAACTCAAACCCCTTCCCGATCATTTGAAATATGTCTTTTTGGGTTCTAATCTGACATTTCCTATGATCATAATTCCAAGCTCACTCCTGATCAGGAATCCCGTCTAATTTCTGTTTTCCAGCAACATCGCAAAGCCATTGGTTGGACTCTGGATGACTTGACTGGAATAAGTCCCTCTTATTGCACACATCGTATCTATTCTGAAGAGGGCGCACGACCTTCCCGTGAGATGCAAAGACTTTTGAATCCCAATCTGTAGGAGGTCATGAAAAAGGAGATCATTAAGTGGTTAGATGCAGGGATCATCTACCCGATCTTTGACAGTAGTTAGGTGAGCCCAATCCAGGTTGTGCCTAAAAAGGCAGGGCTCACCACCATTATGACTAAAACCAGAGAGGTCATACCTACTTGTTGTCAACGTTTCTGTGTGCGGATTTAAAGGCGTATTACGTTGTAGTAGAACCGACAAAACGTTTAAACAAATAATTTTATTACTCGAACAACTAGAGTATCCGAGGTCGAACACAGGGAGCAAACTCAGTACTTTGTAAAACCCAAGAATACAACTGTTAAATGCAAATATAATTGATTCAAAGAGTTTTTAAGAAAGATATAAAAAAAATAGAATTAGACGTCTGATTTATGTATCAGACGTCTTAAATGTGATCTTTCTTTCTCTTTTTCTTTTTCTGCTTTGCCTTTCAGATCTCTTTGCAATCTTCCCTTGTCCTTCTTCTTCTTCTCCTGCGAAGACCTCTAACCTTTCTGTTTTCCTCCTTCGCCTGCGAAGACTTCTTTCTTTCTTCTTCTTCTGTCTTGCTTCTCCTTTCTTCGTTGCCTTCTTCTTGTTCTTTGTCTTGCTTTCTTCTTCTTCTTTGTCTTGCTTCTCCTTTCTTCTGCAGCGGCCACGTCCTTCTCCTGCAATCAGCCTGCCTGCACAGGGGAACAAAACCTAACCCTTCTCCCTCTACCCGCGCGTGTCTCTCTCTCAAGCAATTCACTCTAACCGCTCTACCAGAGCCACAGTCTCAATCGGGTCGGATCGTACCCGGGACCAGGCGCACCTGCAGGTGTGTGATGCGCGAGGAGTGCGTAGGTCTAGGTCGGGTCGGATCCGCCAGGTCCGCGTGGTCAGGCCGCGGACGAGGCGGGTGGGGTCAGTGAGGGACCTCACCCCTGTGCTTTCGAGGCAGTAAACGTATATCACAAAAAACCTTTATACCATACCTGTGCCTTGAGATTCCACGATGTGGGACTAAACGTTCCGCCCTTCCTTTGCGTGCGCCCGCAGACTCTCGTGTGCAATTGCCCACGCTGAAGGCCCTGCTGCTGATCCTTGCTGAACTCAGTCATCTCGCAACACTTGCGAGAGTCTGCTGCACCTGCCGCCTGGGAAGCCTGACGCCTGCTGCTGCTCCAAGCTTCCTGCTGCTTCGACTGTTAATGGCGGCCGGAGCGTTTACCTGAACTTCCACAGAACGGCCTATTGGCCCAATTAGAATAGTTGGAAACCTTCGCCGTAGCACGGCGAAGGCGGTGGGTGATGCTGCAGGTTGCCGGTCGGCCTAGGCGTGCCCGCCTAGGTTAACCTGTGGCCGGAGATGGTGGGTTGTTCGGGGGGTGGTTATGGAGGTCTGGAGTGGCAGTTGTGGGGTGGAGCGAGTTCCTGGTGGTGAGGCGGAGCTCACGAGGTGGTTGGCGAGCCGTGTGGAGTGGCGGAGTGGTGTGGGCGGCTCGCCGGAGTTCGGTCGGTGATGTGGAAGATGAGGGTGGTCAGCGTCGGTCGAGGGGTAATCAGATGAGATAACAGGGGGAAAAGAGAGAGGATAGGATGGAGAGGAGTTCTAACCTAATTGTAAGGACGAAAGGGGACAGAAGGCGGACAGCAGTACTTGCTGTCGCCGGAGAAGATGACGCCCAGTGGGGGAGAACGGCGGCGACGACGGGGCTGAGGCGGCGTGCGCTGGTACTGCGCGACGCGAAGGGAGGTCAGGAAGCTAACTCTGCCACTGGTTTTGTGGCAGAGCGAAGAAGTAGGGGAGGGGGGCTCGCCGGAGCTAGCTGGGGTATTTGGCCGAGCAGGAGGAGAGGAATTGAAGGGGGAAACTCGGCCAAATCAAGCTCAAGATCTTCGGCCGGAGTTGTGGGTTCTTATATAGGCGTTGGACTTGGTGTGCAGGGCGTGAAGGGCACGTAATTGCCTGAGGTTGGTCGCCGGAGATGGAAAGGAGTTAGGATACCCAAATCTCTCGTGCGTTCGCACGAGAGATTGGGTTCACACCAGGGATCGATATCGGTCTTAAATGGAAGGCAATTCTTCAGAGAATTCTCCTTCCATTTCTGGGAGGGAATCTCTGAGGGATTAGAGAGCAATCCCTCTCCGAACCTCGCCGGAGCTCGGTTCTGCCCTAGCAATGGCGGCAGGACCGGTTTGCAAAGAAGGCGAGGAACCTAGGGGGCTCTCTGCAAGGATATTCAAAAGATAGGGACCTCTTTGTGATTTGGGTGTACTAACTTGCAAAGTAGGTCAAGATGGCCTCCCCTTAGGTCCAAATTTTGGTACAAACCTAATTTGGTCCTAAAGAATCCAATGGTGAAGTTGGATTTTAGGTTTGACCTCTTTTGACTGGACATTTTGCGTAAAAACCTAAATTAGGTTAATTGAAGAGCTAAGACCCTAATCTAGGTCAAACTAGGTTCCAAAGGCCAAATTAAGTGTTCTAAACCCCAGAGGATGTTTTTCTATGATTTTTAGAGGGTTTGCTTGATTTTTATTCTGACTGGAACCTTGTTAATTTAAGCGGGTCTGTTTTAGGGTTACCAAGTGTCTTTTAGTTCTTAGATTGCATATGAACCCATTTCTGATTGACTCAACCCACTTTTTATCTCATTTAGACCATTTGACCTATGTTTTGCCTCTGAGAAATCCCGTTTATCTACTGCAATGGTAAAATTGCAGTTTTAACCTTTATTTCATGTTTTCTTCTCAGAGCACTTGTTCCTTCAGTTAGGCCTTCTTCTAGGTTATGTAGGAGCTTTTATCTTCTTTATTGGGTCAAAATGAGCTAGTTATGGCTCATGATGAGGCTCTCATCATACCCCCATGCCTAGCTTTTGCTAGTCCCTTAGCAAAATTTCAAAGTTTTAACTTCCGTTCTAGACACTGATTGTTGTCAATAATGATAAGTGCTTCTCCTTTTTCTTTTGTGATTAGGTGGGAATGCCGACAATAGGCCTAGAGGTACTCAAGTACCAACCAAAATCCGGACCTGTTCCGCTTTAGCCTCAGTCTTCTGCAAAGGTTTCTACGGCCCACAGAACCTAACCTAGGGTTTGTTGGACTCCGCGGTTAAAGCACCCGTGCTTGAGATATTTTTAGCCTAAGTTCAGTTTGCAGTGCATTTTTTGTAAGAGAGAGATAGAAGATTTATTTGTTTGGAGAGCTTTTCTCTCTCTTTTCTTTTTTATTTCTAGCTTCGGATTAGCTTCTCAACACGGTCTGTATCGGATTCCTCGTCCCCATCATCAATCCTCAAAGGTCCCTGGCTTTCGAGATTTCGAGATAATCCCGCCCATGGCAACCCCCGGAACCCTGGCTTTCGAGATTTCGAGATAATCCCGCCCATGGCGTTCCGTGGCTGAATTCAGACCCTGGCGATTGACATTTCGTGATAATGCCACCCATGGTGTCTGAACCAACAGAGTGCTTACATGCCTCCAGTAGGATATTTAAATATCCTAAGAGACAAGCACCGAGGAGATGATATGTTGTTACGCATCTTCGAGGGGAATTTCCCGCCTCTCCGCGCTGGGAACTCGTCCAAATCAACTTGTGTTGATTGGCCGCTCCTAATCTAGGTGACTTTTTCAGAATATTAAACGCTCTTGCGTGTTTTGGATGTTTTATGCGCACTGAACCAGACTGTGTGTGAATTTGGGGTGCTTAGGTTACCGAATCCCGCAAACCGGAGGTCAGTTAACGAGGCTGAATACTTCCTAAGCCTTAGACCTAATACTCAAGCTTCGCATTTTCCTCAACCTCTTGAGGATTATCCAGATTTTAACGGATACGTGAATTTTTAAGCTAAAAATCTAGCCCAAGAGGCCTAAGACCAGCGTTCCCGCTAATCTCTTGTTATATCTCCGTAGCACTTTTCTTTTCTTTTTCTTGACTCGGTCTAGAACTTCAGTTAACCCCTTAATCTTTTACTAATGACTTTTTCTTTTTCTTTTCCTTTTGTGCTCCTTTCTTCATTTTTGCTCTTTTTCTCCTCCTTATGATTATATGGCTCACAACATTTCTTCCCTCCCCATTTTTTTTCTTTTTCGTAATTTTTCAATTTTTTGTGTTTTTGACATATGCGAATTTTTTTTGTGAGAATCCTTCTGATTTTTTTCTTGGTTTTGTATGTATGCACTTTATCACCCCCCCCATGCCTAAGTTTTGCAATGTCCTCATTGTAAACAGAGGGTGGGAATTAGTGTTGAGGTCAGGGGCTTAGAACAGGATATATCGGGTGGGTGAATGGGTCGGGAATGAGTGATGCGAATGATTTTAAGCTCTGATACGTGTACCAGAGGTGGGATCAACTGTCTAAGGCTGAACTCAAGGTGCATTAGACGTGGAGTACAGACGACTAATCAAACGGGTCTCTATTTTTGAGATGACGGGTTGCCTCCCGTTAAGCGCTAAATTTAATGCCTTCAGCCGGGCGGAAAATGGGGTGGAGAGGGAGTGGTCAAATCAATGGAGTTTTGGAAAACAAGCACCTTGATTACGAGCCTGGTTGGTCCAACCAGGTACTTGTTCAGATCAGTGGGCTGATGATGCAGCCCAAACCCAATAAGTCTGGTGGGTTGATAGATGTAGATTAGCAGATGTGGGACCCACCAAATGTAGTGATGTTCTGATAGATATGGAAGTGAAAACTCGAGTTCGGGCTCAGTCGAATCAGCCTGGTGGGGGTAGGGTTCCGAAAAATAATTAATGTAAGATGTGGAATCCCTACAGGGACGGTCAAAGGATGGAGGCTCCTGATTTGTGGTCTGATCAGTGTCCGATACCCGGTATAGATACGGAGTTGAATCATCTGCAATCGGCTCATTGAGAGGTGAAGCAGAATAGAAATTGAGTCCGGTTGCGGGTCGAGGTGGGGAACGGGTTTTGATTGGTGCTGTATATGTGGAGCAGGTGGCTTCAAAGAAGATTGACATGTTATAATCAGGAGGCAGATTTTCTCCGATGTTATGGTCAGATTCGAGATCGTCGGAGAGTTTGCGAAAATCAAAGTTTGAATGAGATTCTAGATCATGAGTTCCACCATAGAATAAATCATATGTTGTATATTCAGCAGCCTGACTGGGATCTAGCCTAAATGTTAATTCCGAGCTTACAAAGGTGTCCCTATCTGGTAGAGGCCCAGATTCTAAGCTAGTAGGGCAGACCCAATTGAAACCTTGCTCGTCCAACTCCTCGGTTTCTGTGTCGTAGATTGGCATGACTTCCGCAAAATCGATTCGTTCCTCTGAGGAGGTTGACGAGGGATATTCATCAAATCGAGGCCCAAAATCATATTCTTCATTAAAAGGTTGATCTTCTTCATATGGGGCCTTGAAATCTTCAATATAGGCTTCAGATCTAGGTTCTAGGCTTAGGATGTGGGTTGAATTACTAGAATTTAGGTCTGAATAACCTTCGAGGGCCACCTTATCAGAATAAGGGACGGAATTTACACCCGCGAGAGGTTCAGTTCTACTCTCATACTTGCAGGAGTCTTGGGATTCTAAAATGGGTTCATCATGGTCTTTTCCTGCATTTGGAGCTTCCCAACCTTCTTCAATATCAGGTGCATTATACTCCATCTGGGTTGGGAATCCACAACCATTTTGTGCCCTAAACCCGAGATCAGATTTATCCTCGATGTTGTCCCAAGATAGTTCATCCTCTGTTGGCGGTATGTACGGGTATTTCTGATCAATCACTTGTTTTATTAATCTCATTATCTCTTCCCGTTTTTCAAGACTATCTTGGTGTTGCTTCCAAAGTCGAGGATTTGTCATACATTGAAGGTATTCACTATTATGCAATTTTTCTATCTCAATGTATGCAGTAATGAGCAAGTCACGGGTTGATCCTTTGTTGGCTTCTGCTAATAGTACATGGGCACAAGTTATGACAAAGGTTGTGGTTGTTGGGACATCAACCTGAATGTTTCCTACTGTTGTTGAGGTTTGTTCATTTTCATAAAATCTCATGGCATCCTCAATCATTTTATCTCTCATGGATCTCTGATATTCAGGTTTCTCGACTGGTAGTCCTAGGTGGTTCGGCTGCATATTTGGATCAGGTGGTGGAATCAAGATCAGAGTTTGACTCAAGATGTGTTATGAAGCAATCAGATCTGAATAACGAGTCCCACTGAAAATGAATGTGTGTGCTCTACAGAGAAAAGATGCAGGACTGGAGATGTTCTTGACCCAATCAAGACATCCAAAAGATGTTTGGATGACTATGGAGGTTTGGGGCGGATGGACCCCTGGATCCGAAGATCGTCCACCTGAGAGTTACCTGGGCAGCCAGAGAGGGAGAGTCCCGCAAAGACCCCTACACGGTAGAGCGTCCCTACGGGTTACAGGGTTTCCCCCCACCCGACCTCTCTTGTCACTGAGATTCCAGGTAAACCAGAATGGGGACCTTGACCTCTTAAGTCTATCACTTTTTATTTCAAAGGTGCTTTTAGGGTTCTCACTTGAACTTTAGATGTTTTTGGTATTGTGACCTAATTTAGAGGTTGGTTGACCCAAGGGGTCAACTTCACCTGACCTGTCCTATAGATGGCAGAATGATTCTAAGCTCGGAGCCTAGAGATCACCCTGATTTGACTCCCAGGTTATTAGGTCAAAAGAAAATTTTAAGATTCAAGTGATTTTAGGGCTCAATTTTAGGGTTTGTCTTATTTAACTTTCTTCAATCAAGGGCTTGGGTAGCACACTGATGCGGGAGGGTTTATTTCCTTTTACACAGGCATGTGTGACTAGCGCTTCAAGACCCTAATGTGGAAACCCTAATTTGGTTCTATTTCCAATCCTCTTTTTCTTTTTCAAAAGTTCTCTTTGGACTTATAAACAAGAAGTGTGTGGTCCGCCGAGATTAAGCGTTTATTTTCAATTAGGCACAAGAATTTGTGGGATGGAAAAAAAAATCACTCCAACTTCAAGAATATTTGCAGAAATTTTTGCAAAATCAAGAAATGTTTTGCCTTAGAGATGGTGATTACTATATAAAGAAGGCAATTGATTCCTAACTTGATTTTCTTCCTTTTGTCTTTCAAAGATTAGGGGATGATTAAGGAAGAAAAGAAATTACCTGCCCTGGAGTGGTTGACTTGCGGGAGAGATTTTCTCATGAAATACCTGCTCCAGTCTGTTGTGCAGTTGCTATTCTTTCCTTTTTGTTTTGCTTTCCCTGTTTGAACACAACAAAAGAGAAGTTAAGTCAGATATTAAATAGAAAAGTTGTACTCAAAAGCTTTACAAGTGCCCGTTGCTCCCCGGCAACGGCGCCAAAATGTTGTCAACGTTTCTGTGTGCGGATTTAAAGGCGTATTACGTTGTAGTAGAACCGACAAAACGTTTAAACAAATAATTTTATTACTCGAACAACTAGAGTATCCGAGGTCGAACACAGGGAGCAAACTCAGTACTTTGTAAAACCCAAGAATACAACTGTTAAATGCAAATATAATTGATTCAAAGAGTTTTTAAGAAAGATATAAAAAAAATAGAATTAGACGTCTGATTTATGTATCAGACATCTTAAATGTGATCTTTCTTTCTCTTTTTCTTTTTCTGCTTTGCCTTTCAGATCTCTTTGCAATCTTCCCTTGTCCTTCTTCTTCTTCTCCTGCGAAGACCTCTAACCTTTCTGTTTTCCTCCTTCGCCTGCGAAGACTTCTTTCTTTCTTCTTCTTCTGTCTTGCTTCTCCTTTCTTCGTTGCCTTCTTCTTGTTCTTTGTCTTGCTTTCTTCTTCTTCTTTGTCTTGCTTCTCCTTTCTTCTGCAGCGGCCACGTCCTTCTCCTGCAATCAGCCTGCCTGCACAGGGGAACAAAACCTAACCCTTCTCCCTCTACCCGCGCGTGTCTCTCTCTCAAGCAATTCACTCTAACCGCTCTACCAGAGCCACAGTCTCAATCGGGTCGGATCGTACCCGGGACCAGGCGCACCTGCAGGTGTGTGATGCGCGAGGAGTGCGTAGGTCTAGGTCGGGTCGGATCCGCCAGGTCCGCGTGGTCAGGCCGCGGACGAGGCGGGTGGGGTCAGTGAGGGACCTCACCCCTGTGCTTTCGAGGCAGTAAACGTATATCACAAAAAACCTTTATACCATACCTGTGCCTTGAGATTCCACGATGTGGGACTAAACGTTCCGCCCTTCCTTTGCGTGCGCCCGCAGACTCTCGTGTGCAATTGCCCACGCTGAAGGCCCTGCTGCTGATCCTTGCTGAACTCAGTCATCTCGCAACACTTGCGAGAGTCTGCTGCACCTGCCGCCTGGGAAGCCTGACGCCTGCTGCTGCTCCAAGCTTCCTGCTGCTTCGACTGTTAATGGCGGCCGGAGCGTTTACCTGAACTTCCACAGAACGGCCTATTGGCCCAATTAGAATAGTTGGAAACCTTCGCCGTAGCACGGCGAAGGCGGTGGGTGATGCTGCAGGTTGCCGGTCGGCCTAGGCGTGCCCGCCTAGGTTAACCTGTGGCCGGAGATGGTGGGTTGTTCGGGGGGTGGTTATGGAGGTCTGGAGTGGCAGTTGTGGGGTGGAGCGAGTTCCTGGTGGTGAGGCGGAGCTCACGAGGTGGTTGGCGAGCCGTGTGGAGTGGCGGAGTGGTGTGGGCGGCTCGCCGGAGTTCGGTCGGTGATGTGGAAGATGAGGGTGGTCAGCGTCGGTCGAGGGGTAATCAGATGAGATAACAGGGGGAAAAGAGAGAGGATAGGATGGAGAGGAGTTCTAACCTAATTGTAAGGACGAAAGGGGACAGAAGGCGGACAGCAGTACTTGCTGTCGCCGGAGAAGATGACGCCCAGTGGGGGAGAACGGCGGCGACGACGGGGCTGAGGCGGCGTGCGCTGGTACTGCGCGACGCGGAGGGAGGTCAGGAAGCTAACTCTGCCACTGGTTTTGTGGCAGAGCGAAGAAGTAGGGGAGGGGGGCTCGCCGGAGCTAGCTGGGGTATTTGGCCGAGCAGGAGGAGAGGAATTGAAGGGGGAAACTCGGCCAAATCAAGCTCAAGATCTTCGGCCGGAGTTGTGGGTTCTTATATAGGCGTTGGACTTGGTGTGCAGGGCGTGAAGGGCACGTAATTGCCTGAGGTTGGTCGCCGGAGATGGAAAGGAGTTAGGATACCCAAATCTCTCGTGCGTTCGCACGAGAGATTGGGTTCACACCAGGGATCGATATCGGTCTTAAATGGAAGGCAATTCTTCAGAGAATTCTCCTTCCATTTCTGGGAGGGAATCTCTGAGGGATTAGAGAGCAATCCCTCTCCGAACCTCGCCGGAGCTCGGTTCTGCCCTAGCAATGGCGGCAGGACCGGTTTGCAAAGAAGGCGAGGAACCTAGGGGGCTCTCTGCAAGGATATTCAAAAGATAGGGACCTCTTTGTGATTTGGGTGTACTAACTTGCAAAGTAGGTCAAGATGGCCTCCCCTTAGGTCCAAATTTTGGTACAAACCTAATTTGGTCCTAAAGAATCCAATGGTGAAGTTGGATTTTAGGTTTGACCTCTTTTGACTGGACATTTTGCGTAAAAACCCAAATTAGGTTAATTGAAGAGCTAAGACCCTAATCTAGGTCAAACTAGGTTCCAAAGGCCAAATTAAGTGTTCTAAACCCCAGAGGATGTTTTTCTATGATTTTTAGAGGGTTTGCTTGATTTTTATTCTGACTGGAACCTTGTTAATTTAAGCGGGTCTGTTTTAGGGTTACCAAGTGTCTTTTAGTTCTTAGATTGCATATGAACCCATTTCTGATTGACTCAACCCACTTTTTATCTCATTTAGACCATTTGACCTATGTTTTGCCTCTGAGAAATCCCGTTTATCTACTGCAATGGTAAAATTGCAGTTTTAACCTTTATTTCATGTTTTCTTCTCAGAGCACTTGTTCCTTCAGTTAGGCCTTCTTCTAGGTTATGTAGGAGCTTTTATCTTCTTTATTGGGTCAAAATGAGCTAGTTATGGCTCATGATGAGGCTCTCATCACTACTCGAATAGCCAACTCGTGGAGAGTCTACATAGATTACTGAATACTCAATTCCTCCACGAAGAAGGATCATTTCCCACTCCCATTCATTGATCAGATTCTCGAGAAGTTAGCGGGAAATAGATTCTTCCGCTTTCTTGACAGGTACTCCGGTTATAACCTAGTGGCAATTCATCCTGAGGACCAAGAGAAGAGCACGTTCACCTACCCCTTCGGGACGTACGCATTTCGAAGGATGCCTTTCGGTCTCTGCAATGCACCCGCGACTTTTCAGCGGTGCATGCTTTCCATATTCTCTGATATGGTAGGTGATTATCTGGAAGTCTTCATGGATGACTTCTCAGTTTTCGAGGCATCATTTGATGATTACCTCCAGCACTTGGTTCATATACTCAAGCGTTGCATCGATGTAAATTTGGTTCTTTCCTGGGAAAAGAGCCACTTTATGGTGCCTGAGGGGATCGTCCTAGGTCATCTAATTTCTGAGAAAGGCATCCAAGTGGATCGAGCCAAGGTTGATCTGATTTCTCGACTTCCTATGCCTAGCTCGATCAGGGACATCCATTCTTTACTGGGGCACGTCGATTTTTACCGTCACTTCATCCCTAATTTCTCGAAAATCACGTGCCCCCTGACTACTCTTCTCTCCAAGGATGTACCCTTTGAGAACCTTCGTGATCGAGTCACCCAGGCCCCGATCCTACAGTCCCCTGATTGGTCTCAACCCTTTGAGATCATGTGCGATGCGTCTGATTTCACTGTAGGAGCGATTCTGGGGCAGAAAGTTGATGGGAAACCCGTGGTCATCTACTGCACTAGCAAGACACTTGATGAGGCTCAGCGTAACTATACAGTTACGGAGAAAGAGCTAATAGCCGTAGTATTTGCCCTCAAAATATTCCGATCCTATCTCCTGGGTTCCCACGTCGTCATCTACTCGGATCACACAACTGTGAGGCATCTCCTTGCCAAGAAGGACGCGAAGCCTCGATTAATCCGATGGATCTTGTTGTTACAAGAATTCAACCTTGAGATTTGTGACAAGGCGGGAAGACAAAACGTGGTAGCTGACCATTTGTCTTGCATTCCTTCTGAGATCATCAACCCCTCTGGACCCATCATGGAGCATTTTCTGGATGAGCACTTATTGACTATTGGTACTAGACTTCCATGGTCTGCTGATATAGTAAACTACTTGGCATCTCACCAGATCCCATCTGATTGGCCGAAGGCCAAGAAAGACAAATTGTGCTCTGATGCCAAGTACTACATCTGGGAAGACCGGTACCTCTTCCGCATAGGTGCTGACCAAATCATCCGGCGATGTGTCCCGGAGGGTGAAATCATTGATATTCTCTCCTTCTTCCATGACCAGGCATGCGGTGGCTGTTGACGTATGTTTGACTCGATCGTGTTTTAACAGTTAATTACGTCGTAGTATAGATGATCAAGCATCGTCAACAAATAAAAGTTTTATTACTCGAAAATCGGAGTATTCGAGGTCGAACACAGGGAGCAATTGAAATTTACTACTAATCTCTAGAATGTAATTGAACACTGTAATTTCTCAAAACTTTAGTTCAAATGTAAATGCATGAGTTTGAAAAGCAATTATGGTAAAAAGAAAGATTGAACGTCTGATCCCATGATCAGTCGTCTTAAAAGATGTTTTCCCTTCTTCTTTTGATTTTCTTCCTTTCTTCTTCTTTCTCTGCAGTGCCTTGCTGTTCTTCTGCCTTCTTTCTTTCTTCTCCTGCAGTATCTCTTTGCTTCTTTTCTTTGTCTTCTTTGCTCTGTAGTTTCTCTCTCTGCTGGTCTTCGTCCTTGGCTCCGCTTCCCTCTTCCTTGGTTCTATTTGCCTTTAGTTCCCTCTTCTTCTTCAGTTCTTTTCTTTTTCCTTCGCCTCTTTCTTTTCTTCTGCGAAGGCTTCCTTACTTCTTCATTTTTGCCTGTGTGCCTTCTGCTTCCTTCTCTTCTTCCCTTGCTAGCAGCGGCTAAGTGTTTGCTTCACTCCTTCCTTCCCTGCACAACAACAGCAAAGCACAAAACCTAACCCTCTACCCACATGTGTGCGTCTCTCTCTCTGTAAACCACTTGCAGGACGCTCTCCCAGAGCTGGGTAAACGGGTCGAATCGCGTGCCCATGACCAGGCGCACCGGCATGAGAGTGATGCGTGAGGTGTGCTCAGGATAGGGTCGGGTCGGATCGCGCCAGATCCGTGAGGTGAAACCACGGATGAGGCGACATGAGATAGGTGAGGGACCTCACCCTAGGTGCGTTCAAAGGCACTGAGCAGATATGACAAAAGCAATTTAAACCACGCCAGCACCTTGTAAGTTACCGATGTGGGACTAAAGGTTGCTGCCTTCTCTCGCGCACCCGCAGAACTCCTTCATTCAATTTCCACAGCTGCGGCCTTCATTGCGTTGCTCGCTGAACCCCTTGGCTTCGCAAGGCCTGCCCACGTTCGCAGCACCTGGAGCCTTGCGGTCCTGAAGCCTGGAGTGAGCGTGGAGCTTCTTCGAGTCACCGTTAATGGTGGCCGGGGCGTGGAACCTGTCAGACACGAAAAGAGCCTCGCGGCCTAATCAGATCACCGGGGAACCTTCGCAGTGTCACAGCGAAGGTGATGAGCTATGCGGCAGGCCGCGGGGTGGCCTAGGCGTGTGTGCCTAGGTCGCCCTGTGGCTGGATGGATGGGTGAGTTCGGGGGACCGTTGGGTAGGCTTATAGGGACTGTGGATGGGTGGAGATTACTCAGTGAGGTGAGGCGGAGGTTATGTGATGGTCGGCGAGGCATGTGGGGCTGCGGAGCGATGGGAGCGCCTCGCCAGAGGGTGGCCGGAGATGAGGAAGGTGACGGTGGACAGCAACGGTCGAGGGGTCGATTGAGTGAAATAAAGTGAGGAAATGAATGAGGGGATAGAGGGGAATGATTTTAACCTAACTAAAGGGACGAAGGGGACGAAGAGGCGGACGACAGTACCTGCTGTCGTCGGAGAAGAAGATGCCCAGTGGAGGAAGACGGCTGCGACGATGAGGCTAGGGCAGCACGTGCGGGTGTTGCGCGACGCGGAGGAGGATGAGGAAGACGGCTCTGCCACTGGTTTTGTGGCAGAGCGAAGAGGAAGGGGAGGGGGGCTCGCTGGAGCTTGCTGGACACCTTGGCCGAAGGAGAAGGGGAGGAATTTGAGGTGGAACCCCGGCCAAGTCGAGCTGAGGAGGTGCAGCCGGAGTTAAGGTTTAATTTATAGGTGTTTGGCCGTGCTTCTGGTGCGTGGAGGGCAAGATTCTAGCCACCGACGTCTCACAGGAGATGGAAGGTGGTTAGATACCCAAATCTCTCGTGCATTCGCACGAGAGATTGGGTGCAAATCTGGGATCAAGATCAGGCTTAGATGAAAGGGGATTCCTCAGAGAATCTCCCTTCCAATTTTAGGAAGGGATCTCTGAGGGATCAGAGAGTATTCCCTCTCTAATCCTCATCGGAGAAGGATTCTCTCCCCAATAATGGTGGAGGGACCTGATTGTAAGATTGGCGAGGAAGCTAGGGGGTTCTATGTGATGGTTTTCAAAAGATAGGGACCAAAATGTGATTGGGTGTACTAAATTGCAAAGTAGGTCAAGATGACCTCCCCTTAGGTTTAAATTTTCGTGAAAACATAATTTTGACCTAAGGAATCCAATGGTGAAGTTGGATTTGAGGTTTTACCACGTTTGATTTGACATTTTGTGTAAAAACCCAAATTAGGCCAATTGATGAGCTATGACCCTAATCTAGGTCAAACTAGGTTCCAAAGGCTAATTTAAATGTTATAAACCATAGGGGATATTTTTCCATGATTTTTAGAGGGTTTAATTGATTTTTATCCTAGCCGAAACCTTGCTGAATTAAGCGGGTCTGTTTTAGGGTTACCAAATGTCATTTAATTCCTGGACTGCACATGAACCCATTTCTGATTGATTCAACTCACTTTTTATCGTATTTATACCATTTGATCTATGCTTTGTCTCTGAGAAACTCTGTTTATGTACTGCAATGGTAAAATTACAGTTTTAACCTTTATTTCATGTTTTCTTCTCAGGACACTTATTCCTTCAATTAAAACCTCTTCTAGGTCATGTAGGAGATTTTACTCTCTTCATTAGGTCAAAATGAGTTATTTATGACTCATGATCAGGTTCTCATCAGTGGCCACTTCTCTGGGCACAAAACTGCATCAAAAATCCTCCAGTGTGGCTTTTATTGTCTTACTTTATTCAAGGACGCATACAATCACTACAAGGCATGCAGTCATTGCCAAACTTTGGGTAACATGAGCCATCGTGACATGATGCCCTTGCAGCCGATTCTCGTATGCAAAATCTTCGACATCTAGGGGATTGATTTTATGGGCCCCTTTCTTGTTTCGGACAGCTTCGAGTACATTCTGCTGGCGGTGGACTATGTGTCCAAATGGATCGAAGTCATTTCGACCCGAACCTGTGATCATAAAATCGTTATCAAATTCATTCATCACAATATCTTCTCACGGTTCGGGATTCATCGTGCAATCATCTCTGACGGAGGGACCCATTTCACCAATGCTCAATTCAAGTCACTGATGATCAAATACGGGGTGTCTCACCGAATCTTTACTCCTTACCACCCCCAGACTAATGGTCTAGCTGAGCTATCAAATCGGGAGATCAAGAAAATCCTGCAGGTCACTGTTCGGCCTGACAGGAAGGACTGGTCATCCCGACTTTCGAAAGCTTTGTGGGCTTATAGGACCGCCCACAAAACCCAATTAGGCATGTCTCCTTTTAGACTGGTGTACGAGAAGGCATGTCACCTTCCCATCGAACTAGAGCACAAAGCCTATTGGGCAGTACGGAGTTGTAATTTAGATCTTTCTAAGGCTGGAACCCACAACAAGCTTCAGATAAGCGAGATTGATGAATTACGCCTTGATGTGTACGAGAACTCGTGAATCTACAAAGAGCGGGTTAAAGCCTTCCATTACAAACACATATCTAGAAAGATCTTTCATCCTGGTCAGAAGGTCCTACTCTTCGATGCCCGACTTAAACTCTTCCCTAGGAAACTGTGATCCAAGTGGGTCGGACCATATCTTGTCCAACATGTTTTTGGAAATAGAGCCGTCGAAATCAGTCCGCTCAGCCACGATTCCGATCCTTTCATCGTGAATGGTCAGAGACTCAAACAGTTCATCGATGTAACCTCTACAAATTTGGCTGAGTCATCATTTATCCTCCATTCACCCTGAGTATATTGTGCCCAGTTGATGGCGTAAAACTCAGCGCTTAACAGGAGGCAGCTCGTCATTCTTTTTGGAAAAACCCAAAACCTTTTCTGACATCTCTTCGCACTTAAGGTTCATCCTTTAGGACAGCCGACTCCAACTCAGGTGCTTGCATCTGAGATTAGAAATTATCCGCAACAGTCACCCCAACTCATTCACTCACCAAAATACCTGTCATAATGTATGAACTAAGCTAAATAAAAACCCTCCTAAGTTACAATGAGGACATTGCAAATCTTAGGCATGGGGGGTATGAAAGTGTAAAACTCGTAAGAAAAGGTTTTAAACAAAAAAATTCACATATACCAAAAACACCATAAAAATTAAAAATAAAAAAAAATTGAAAAAGAATAATAAAATAAGAGGAAAGAAATTTTTGTGGACTTCACAACGGAGGAGGAGAAAAAGAACAAAATGATAAAAAGAGCATAAAATGAAAAAAAAAGAAAGATAGTCATTAGTAAGAAATTAAGGAATTAACCTAAGTTCTAGACCACATTCAGGAAAAGAAAAGGAAAGTGCACAGTAAGATTAGTAAGAATGCAAACCTTGGGCATTCTTGGATAGACTCTTAGTACCCATTAAGATCTAGATATTCCTCAAGGTGTTGAGGAAAATGAAAAGCTTAAGTATTAGGTCCAAGGCTTAGGGAGTATTTGGCCTCGTTAACTAACTTTTGGTTTACGGGACTCAGTAACCTAAGCACCCAAATTTCACACACAACCTGGTTCAGTAAGCATAAGTATCAAAATCACGTAGAAGCATTTCAAAAATTCTGAAAATGTCACCTAGAGTAGGAGCGGCCGATCAATACAAGTTGATTTGGACGAGTTCCCAACGCGGAGAGGTGGGAAATTCCCCTCGAAGATGCGTAAAAAAATATCATCTCCTCGGTGCTTGTCTCTTAGGATATTTACATATCCTACTGGGGGCATGTAAGCACTCTGTTGGTTCAGATTTCATGGATGGCATTATCACGAAGTGTCAATTGCCAGGGTCTGGATTCGGCCACGGAGCACCATGGACGGGATTATCTCGAAATCTCGAAAGCTAGGGTTCTGGGGGTTACCATGGGAGGTGCTATCTCGAAGCATCGACTGCCAGGAACCCTTGAGGATTGATGATGGGGACAGGGAATCTGATACAAACCGTGTTGAGAAGCCAATCCTAAGCTAGAATTAAAAAGAAAAAGAGAGAGAAAACTCTCCAAACATATAAATCTTCTGCCTCTCTCTCTTACAAAATGCACTACGAACTGAACCAAGGAAAAAATTATCTCAAGCACAGGTGCTTTAACCACGAATTCCAATAAACCTTAGGTTAGTTCCTGTAGGCCTTAAAAACCTTTGCTAAGGACTGAGGCTGAAGCTAGACAGATCTGGATCTTGGTTGGTACTAGAGTACCTTTTAGGCTTATGATTGACATTCTGACCTAATCAAGGTTACAAGAGAAGAAGCACTTATCTAAGCTTGATAAGAAATTCATGGTCTAGAACAAAGGTTAAAACCATAAAATTTTGCTAAGGGGCTAGCAAAAGCTAGGCATGGGGGTATGATGAGAGCCTCATCATGAACCTTAACTAGCACAATTTGATCTAAATAAGTGTGAAGAAGCTCCTACAAAACCTAAAGAAAAGCCTAACTCAAAGAATTCTGAATTGAAGAATAAAACCAATCATAAGGGGTAAAACTACAATTTTACCAATGCAATACAAAAAAAAGATATCTAATTGTCTAAACACAGGTCAAATGAGCTTAATAAGGAAGGAAGTGGGATGATCTAATCTGAAAAGGGTTATAGCAACTTCTAGGAATTAAATGACATTCTGTAACCTTAAAAACAAACCCACTTTAATTCACAAGGTTATAGGCAGAGTAAAAATAAACTAAACCGTCTAAAAATCATGGAAAAATACTCCCTAGGATTTAGAACCTTCAATTTGACCTTTGCAACCTATTTTGACCTAATTTGAGAACCATGCCCAAATTTTTACCTAATTTGGGTTTTTACGCAAATTAACTAGTCAAATGTGGTCAAACCTAAAATAAAGTTACACCATTGAATTCCTTAGGTTTAAATTAGGTTGGTACAAAAATTTAGGCCTAAGAGAAGACCATCTTGATCGACTTTACAAATTGGTCCTCTTGAATAACTTTTTGAACCTTATCTTTTCAAATCTTGCATTTAGCCCCCTACCTTCCCCTTCGTTCTTTGCAGAACGGTCCTCCCTGCCACCCTGCGCAGGCACCATACCTCCGGCGACCTTGCGCGGAGGATGACGCCGCGCAGGGTATGGCAACCGCTTTCTGGAACAAACGGGGGTTTCCCTGCGTCGTCCTCTGTCGTAGAGACCCTCCCCTGTGACCAGCGACCGCCAATGCCTCTCGTGCGAACTCATGAAAGGCATGGGTCTCCATCTCCGGCCATCTCCGGCGTGTTCCCCACGTCGCTCCCTCGAAACCCTCTCCTCGCCAACACCTTTATAAGGAGCGGCAGGGGCTGCCGTCTCCTTCAAGCCTGATTTAGTCGAGGATCCCTCCCCAATTTCGTCTCCTCCTCTCACGGTCAAAACACCTGCAGGTTCCGGTGGCCCTTCCTCCTCCTTTCGTTGCTCTGCTGCCATACCTGCAGTAGAGCACACTCTGCCTCGTCTTCTCACGCCAGGCCGCACCAGCTGGCGCCTTCCCGACCTCTTCCTCGCCGCCGTTACTCCCCTCTGGGATCCTTCGTCTTTGGCGCCGGCAGGTACGCGCCAAGCACCGCCTCTCTCCCTCTTCGTCAATTAGGTAGGTAAAATCTTTCCCCTATCTCTCTCTGTTGTTTCCCACTCCTTAATTCACTATTTCAACCCACCGACCACCACTGTCCATCACCACCTTCTCCATCTCCAGCCGCCCTCCGGCGAGGCATTCCCGCCACTCCACGCCTCCATCCGCCTCACCAATCACCCCTTAAGCATCGTGACACCTCACTGACACGGATTCCGCCCTCCATTCACCACCTTGCACCTCCTGACCACCCCTCAAACACACCCACTCCCACGCACGCAGGTTGCCCTAGGAACACGGCCACAGGCACTCTCATAGCACACCACCCCCCGCACCGCCTTCGCCTCGCTCTGGCGAACCTCCTTGAACCTTTTTGACGTAGCTGCTAGGCCGTTTGCGTGTTTCAGGTTTCGCCCTCCTCGCTGCCATTGACGAGCAGCAGGAGCTGCTTGGTAGGCAGCTCCTGGCGTGAGCCCCGGGCAACGTGGAAGGAATTCACGCACACACCCAGGACTTCAATTGGGGTCGCAAGCCTCGGCTGCTGCCCCAATTGCTCGAACCTTTCTCCCGCATGCGCCCGAGATCGGAGGTGGGACTTTAGTCCCACCTCGAAAGTGTGTGGGTGCACGCCCACACATAAATTGGAAAAGTGTTATCGGCCGGTTGCCTCCGATAACACTGAGGTGAGGTCCCTCACCTATTCACCGGGTCTCGTCCACGACACTCCCACACGGATCTGACCCGACCTGACTTCCCACTCCTGTGCACTCCTCGCGCACCACCCATGCCGGTGCGCCTGGACCCGGGCACGCGACCCGACCTGATTACCCAGCTCTGGGAGAGCTTACCAAAGAGAGATTCAGAGAGAGAGACACGGGGAAGGGGTAGGGTAGGTTTTGCGCTGACGTTTGTTTGTGTGCGCAGGAAGGAAGAAAGGAGAAGAGGAGCAGCGGCCGAGACTTTGCAGTGCAGGGAAGAAGGAAGAAGGAAGGAAGGAGAAGAGCAGAGGAAGCCAAAAGGAAAAGGGGAAGGAGAGGTTGATCAGATAAGGTGTTTGAGCTCTGAATCAGATGTCAGCGAAAAAGAAGAGGTAGCAGTAAGAAAAAGAAAAAAAGAACAAGAAGGGCCAGAAGAAAAGAAAAAAGAAGAGTGAAGAAGAAGGGCCAGAGCAAAAGAAAGAAGAAAAGAGAAAGAGGAATCGTAGCTGCTGAGAAAAAGAAAGGAAGAAGAAGCAGAGAAGCCATTTAGAGAAGGAAGAAAGGAAAGGAAAAGAAAAGAAAAGAAGAGAAGAAGAGCTTGCCGCAGAGAAGAAGAAAGAAGAGAAGGAAAAGGGAAAAAGAAAGAAAGGAGCAATTTTTACTCTCTTTCTCTATCTCTCTCTCTTTTTCTTAATTTTTGTAAAACATTATATATTGTGAATTTATATGCTTCTGGAATTATAGTTTGCTCCTTGAGTTCACCTCGGGAAACTTTTTATTTCCAAGCAACAAATTGTATTAAACTGGTAACCGTTTCTTTGTACTATACTATGACGAAACCCTAGAGACGCGCCACAAAACCTAACCCCTACCCTCCCCGCGTCTCTCACTCACTCTCTCTCTCTCTATTTCGCTCTCAGGACAGCTCTCCCAGTGCCTTCTCAGGTTATCGGGTCGAGTATGTGTGCCCAAGACTAAGCCCACCGGCGTGCGGTGGTGGGCGAGGAGTGCACGAGTGGTCGGGTTAGGCAGCCAAGTCTGCAGAGGTGTGGGTCGCGGACAAGGTATGGTGGGCAAGGGGACCTCACCCCGTGGTCAGGAGGCAACCAGGCCAATGCACTTTTTCAATTTAAGTCGCGCCTCCTGCCCACAGACTTCCAAGGTGGGACTAAATGTCCCACCTTCTTCTCGCGTGTGCCCGCAGCAGGTGATTTCGTAAATTGTAGCTGCTACGTGGGGCTTTAGTGCCAATATCTTGGCTAGAGTTGTGCACGAAGGGAATCCGTGCAACCTGGGACCTGTAGCCTAGAGCAAGGAGACCTAGGGAAGCTCCCAAGCAAGCTCCTTGCTTGCGTTAATGGCGACGGGGGTCGACACCTGTCCACAAGCAAACGGCCTTGCGGCTTCATGATATCACAAAGAAAGCTTCGCCATGACACGACGAAGGTGGCCCGGTGGTTGTTGTGGCGCAGGGTGGCCTGGGCATGCGTACCTAGGTCACCCTGTGGCTCTGCAGGTGGCTGTGTTCAGGGGAAGAATGTGGCACATGTGGTGGTTGATGGAAAGGGGGGAAATGATCAGTGGACGGTGGCAGAGCTTCTGAGGGGTTTCGCAAGGTGGATGGAAGCGTGGAGCGGCGGGCACACCTCACCGGCGATCTGGTAGGAGGTGGGAACGATGGTGGTGGTAGTGGCAGTCGAGGGGTCGAAAATAGAAATTGATAAGGGGGAAATGAAGAGGGGAGAAAGAGGAACTTAACTGAGGGACTTGGAGCGAAGGAAGAGGCGGAGGGCAAGCGACGCGTGTTTGCCGTCACCAGAGACGAAGGCCTTGAGATGGAGAGGCGACGACGACGAGGGGGTCAAAGGGGCTCGCGAGGGTATGGCGCGATGAAGAGGAGTGAGGCGGAGATGGCTTTGCCACTGGTACGGTGGAAGTGCGACGAGAAGAGGGAGGGAGAGTCGTCGGAGCCTGCGGGCAGATGGCAGGAGGAGTAGGAGACGAATTTGGGCGGAGTTCTTCGGCCAAAACAGGCTTCCCAGAAGCGGTCGGTCCTGAGGCTTCTTAAATAGGCACGGGCAGAGGGGGAATTGCAAGGAAGCGATGAAAACATCATGCCGGAGGTATGTCCGGAGTGAGACTCATACCTCTCGAGCGTTCTCACGAGAGGTATGGGGCGATTCAAGGTATGGGGAGCTGCTCATGCGGTAGGGGGCTTCGCAAAGAGCTCCCCTTTCAAATCTAGGAGCATCTCCCCATGGAAATGAGGAAAGCTCCTCGCAAAGTCATCTGCGGTATGGGTCCCTGCTACAATGGCAGAGGGACCAAAATGAGGAAAGTGACAAAAAAATGAGGGGGTATTTGCAAGGGTTTTCAAAAGTTAAGAGCCAGAATGTAATTGGGTGGACCAATTTTCAAAGTAGGTCAAGATAGCTTTTTCTTAGGTCCAAATTTTGGTAAAAACCTAATTTGGACCTAAGGAATCCAATGGTGAAGTTAGATTTTAGGTTTGACCTCGTTTGACTAGACATTTTGCATAAAAACCCAAATTAGGTTAAATATTGGGCTTGGTCCCCAATCTAGGTCAAAATAGGTTCCAAAGGCCAAATTGAATGTTCTAAACCCTAAGGGATATTTTTACATGAATTTTAGATGGTTTAGCTGATTTTTATATTTCCTATAACCTTGTGAATTTAAGTGAGTTTGTTTTAGGGTTACAGAATGTCATTTAATTCCTAAATTTCACAATAACCCTTTTCTGATTGAATCATCCCACTTTTTCTTTTATTAAGTCCAATTGACCTATGTATAGATCCTTAGAAATCCCATTAATGCACTGCAATGGTAAAATTACAGTTTTACCCCTTATTTCATGTACTCTTTTTAGATCAGTAATCCCTTGAATTAGGCCTTCCTTTAGGTTTTGTAAGAGCTTTTATTCATTTTATTAGATCAAAGTAAGCTAGTTAGGGCTCATGATGAGGTTCTCATCAGATACCTGTTTTACTTTCCAGTTTTGGGCTGAGTTTCAGCAGGCTTCGGGGATACGGTTGAGGTTCAGTACGGTGTACCACCCCTAGACGGACGGACAGTCAGAGTGCACGATACAGACACTCAAGGACCTTTTACGTGCCTGTGTACTAGACTGGAGGGGCTCTTGGGAGGAGCACTTACCCCTGGCAGAGTTTGCATATAATAACAACAATTACTTGAGTATCGGCATGGCACCTTATGAGACTTTGTACGGGTAGAGGTTACGACCCGGTTCCCAAATCCCTATAGGACACGAGAATTGGACCGACTCAACTGATCCCAAGACCCAGTCATCCAACGAGAAAGTAACCAAAAAGCAGTAAAATAAACCACATTCACCATTAAAGTAACTAACAGTAACAAAAGTACAGCAGTAAAGGAAAAGAACTACTACAGTACATACCACCACAACAGTAGAGAATTAAAAATAGGTACAGAAATATGAAGTTTACAATAAAAGAGTACAAGGTGTAATAGAAATACTCACTACTACCAAAAAATTATACAACAAAAGTACAACTATTGAGCTCTACTAGGCCCAGCACCCTCCGCACCCGTAGGCTCTGGCTGCTCAACACTTGGTCCTGAAAAAGGTGACAATTATGACACGTCAGCGAAACGCTGAGTAGAGTGGCAACTAGCTAGCTAAGAAAACAGGAAAGGTGGACAAGTAGCTGTTGTTTTTAATTTCTTTCTTTATTTCTCTATTTACTCTTTCTTGATTTATTTCTTAGGTCTTTCTCTTGATCTCGAATGTTCCTCGTGGGAACGATCTTGATTGCAGTCTTTTCCGAAAAGTAGAAGTAGCACGTGGTGCTCTTCTGGTCGAGAGAGTCCCCCATGGTGGTTCTACTCTCAGTCAACCACCCCAAGGTCGTTGACAGACGTAACGATGACTACGGCAAGCGCGATAAACGCATGGGTAGCTACCCCGCACTGGCACGCAGTCAGTCGTTTCCGTTAACGGGTGCACCCAAAGCATAGCACGGAACCAGTATAGGGTAGAGCCCTCTCAGTAACAGGGGTCCAACCCCTCCACAGTCTGTGCACCCTCGCCTGATTACCCTGGTTTGCCAAGTGGGCCTAACAAGTTGGTGTAGGATGGCTAGCTGAACCACGGGGCCCGTGGGGTGGTTAGCTCTCTCCCTACACTAGTAGCTCTCCCCGGTACTGTGTACGCGAGAGCCAAAAGTTGATACAAAGTGGCCAAACCTAATGCCAGGTCCCTGGGGCGACTAGCTCCGCTCTGCGCTAAACAGGGGGATAGTCACTCTCCTTGTTACTCCGTACTCAAGGGCCAGCTCACTTCCCCATCCACTTTTCCAGTTCCATTCTATTTATTTTCCAGGAGTTCTACTATTAATTCCCCGTAGGGTTCATGCTCATACTTCTCAGGCTAAGCCATACTAGGTTTCATCATTTCAGTTTTATTCGCATATAGCCCGTGTTTCTAACATTTAATCTCAACTTATATACAAGCATCTCGAATTTAGTTTCCCAACAACAGGAATTACATGTAGTAGTTACTAGTAACAGTACTCTACATTTCACAGGTAGCTATTATCCTATTACAGGCAATTATCATTATTCTATCTACTTATCCAAGACTGCAATTAAGGTATTCAAGACATTCGTTTCAGTGTTTCTATTCCTAGAATTCATGCCACACCCTAGGATCTATCATTCAATCTAGTTTTCAGGTCCTAGGATTCATGCCATACCCTAGGATCTATCATTCAATCTAGTTTTCAGGTCCTAGGATTCATGCCATACCCTAGGATCTATCATTCAATCTAGTTTTCAGGTCCAAGGATTCATGCCATACCCTAGGATCTATCATTCATTTCAGAGATGCATTAATGTTTGTAAATAACTAAGGGGAGCCTCTCTACCCGCAAAATCGGGAGTAATGGGGGCGTGATCGGTAGGTCCACGTGCCTCCGTAACCCCCAAAGCCGCAACAGAACGAAGTCATAATACAAGGATAAATCACAAGGAACCACTCAGAATAGGATACAAGTATTTTAAACAAGTAGAGGAACTAATTATGAGAATAATGGAGTCTTAAACATGAAAATCGGACCTCGAATGGACCCTAAACGGGTCAAAAATGAAAACTCTAACTCAAATCAGACGTCTGGAACACCTTCCAGACATCTTAAAAAGTGATCCAAGTCATACCTCACTCTGTGTTGCTCCTCAGACGTCTAGGGATCCTGCTGAATCGTCTGGACCCAGTTCCAGATGTCCGACCACCTCTCCGGATGTCTGGAGACACTCTCCGCCGTCTGGTGTTGTTCCCAGACATCTGAACTGCGTGGGAGGGCGTGTTCCCCTCGCCTTCCCGAAATGAAACCTGCACGCGCGACGAAAACCTCCTCAACACGACACGTCTCAAAACCTCGGCGGAATAGCCTGCATGGCCGTATCCACAAAAGGAGGTAAAGGAGAAATTTTGTACCTCTCAGTCGTTTGGAGCTCCCTCCAGACGTCGCCCGCGTCATCTGGACGTTGGTCCAGATATCTGATTCTAGAAAAAATTCCTAGAATCAGAACCTCCTCGCCTTCTTCCTGCTGCGCACGACCGTGTCGCGCAGCCGCTCGTTCGTTGCTCGATACAGCACCAGGGGAGATCTCCCCAGCACGACGCTCCTCCGCACGCACGCCGGCCAGCCTCGAGCTGCTCCAGCTGGCTCTCTCTTTCTCGCGTGCTCTCTCTCCTCTTTCCCTCTCGCTGCACCTCTCCTTTCCGCATAGCACTCGACAGCAGCTACTGCCCTCGCTCTCGCGCTCACGCTGGAGGAAGGAGGAGACGGTGGGGTGGTGAACGAGGGAGAGGGGAGGGGGTATTTGAAGGCGTGGGGGGGAAGGCGTCTGCAGGTCGGCAAGGGGAGAGAGAAAAAAAGAGGGCAGTGGGTTTCAGTCTACGCGCGGCATGCGCGTAGACTCTCGATTGTACGCACGCAAATTTATTTCCAGACGTCAGGGAAGGCGTCCAGACGTCTGAACCAACTCCCAAAAGTCTTAAAGTGTGTTTGATGTCTCAGGTCTTAACAGGTGTACTGCGCCCTTGAGTTGGGTTGAGGTGGGGACCAGGTGAGAGGTTGGCCCCAGGCTGATCCGGCAGAGTCAGGAGGTGATAGAGTAGATTCACAGATGACTTCGCACTGTCAGGAGCAGACAGAAGAGCTATGCTGATCGAAAATGCAGAGAAGCATAGTTCGTGGTTGGGGATTGGTGCGACTCGAATAGGTTTTGTTAATATAGTGATATTGCTATTGAAATTAGTATAGTGAGTTAACCTAAATCGAGTCTACACTAGTTTCACAAAATTTTTAACCTGGCCTACTTGATTTTATCTTGGTCGCTTTCAATCCCACAGTCAATCTCAGGGAGGCGGGAATTTGAAGATCAAGGAGTCTCTATGCCTTTCCTAAAATGCATCTCTTCCTTGCGTTTATTATGTTTTTGGTTTTTTCTATTTTTAAGATTTTGTTGGTGATAATGTTGTTCTTGAGGTATACCCTAAAAAATGAAGTCCTTGGCCCTGAGCTAAATGGTTCTTGGCTTGTAGCCAACTAGGGGTTCCCAAAATCGATCATGTTATTCTCAAGATCGAGTACCTACAAGATAAGAATTATCTTTTCTCTTTTACTCTTTTTTTTTTTGTCCTTTTAATAGCAAGAAATAAATGAAAACAGAGTAAGTTGCTAGGAAAGAAAGAAACACTTAGCTTAGTATATATATGTATAGATATATAGTAGATACAGAATATATGCGTATATAGTTATATATTATGTATATAGGGATGGAGGTGGAAGTGGAGATGGAATGTAGCACGGTGTCAAGTTAGTCTACGTCTAGCAAGATGCAACCAACAAGACTGGGTGCCGTGTGAAGCGGATGTGTGTGTGTGTGTGGAAGCACTTGCTTTGCGCGGGTATCGAGAAATATCAGCAACTGGTGCGAATATTCCCGCGATATGATGTGCGGTGGAGGGACGAGTGGATGGGAATATAGGTGGTGTTTGTGAGGTGTATAGATGGATATGGGTAAGTGGATATATATATGTATGTATAGATATTTATGTATATGTAAATATATGTATGGGGGGGAGTACGTGAATATGTATGTATATATATGTGTGTATGCGTGAGTGTGTGAGTGTATGTGTGTAAGTGTTAGGGTGTGTGTGTGTGTGTATCAGTGGTGTGTGTGTACGCTGGAGGAGGAGGGGAGCGTAGCAGATGAGTCGTTTGTTGCGCTGACCCGACGTCTGAAGGCGCAGAGGTGCACAGGTGCTAGAGTCATGCGCGCATGCGTGGCTGAGTGAAGCGCAGTGCATTGCTGTGCAGGCGGGTGAGGTGCAGTGCGCTGTGAGGTGCAACGCACAGCGCTACGGGCGGGGGTGCGGTGACCGGCTGGCGTGGGTTGCGAGCGAGGAGAGAGAGCGTCGCGCCACCAGCTAAGTGAGAAACTTGCCAGTGGCTATAGTGTCGCACAGACCGCGCGCTACAGTGCACTACAGTGCTCGCGCGGTCTGGTGACCGGCTAGAGCAGGTTTTGCTTGCGCGAGTGCACTATGGAGCGCCTACGCGTGCGAGAAAAGGTCCTGCGCGGTCTGTTGGTGTGCGCGCGGTGACCAGCTGGAGCTGCAGGTAGGTGCGTGGCGAGCTGGAGCTTCAGAGCTTGAGAGCTTGAAGCTCTGTACTAATGGCGGAGGACACGAAATAATGTGAGACAAAATGAGAAGCCACCACGCCCACCTACTCACGAAAAAGCTAGGCGGTGGTGGAACTCACAGTGGTGGTCTGAGGCCACAGTGGGTTTTCTCCTACGCACGGTGTACCTCTTCTCAACTTGTGAGAAGAGGAACTGTGTATGGAGAGGGAGAGGGGAGGAGGTTGGCCAACGGCTGACTGAGGGTGATGGTAATCTGAAGGTGGATGCCCCCCGCAGCAAGGGAGAAAGCAAGGAGTTTTAAAGAGGGAGGGCATGCCCCACACGCCATGTTGCAAGCAGGAGGAATGGCGAGGAGAGGTGTGAGTAGCCTACCATGCTGCTGGTAGGAGGAGAGGCACGCACACTATGCCCTGCAACCTCATGAGAAAAAGGAAAATACAAAAATAAAAAAAATGAAAAATGGTGAAATTGCAATGCCACACTTAAGAAAAATGTTAATTAATAGAAGTGGATTGAATGGCCAATTATTCTCACTCTCCTCCCCTCTTTATAAATGCATGCAGGTGTATATTTACAAATGCAATTACGGCTACATAAGATGCAATGGTAGTGCTAGGAAATAACACAAGATGGCATATTTACTGGTGTATTTTTGTTGTGCAAACATACCCCCATGCCTATCTTTTGCCAGTCCCTAGCAAAACATTTTGTACTGTGTTTTAGAAATGATCTTAAGTTGAATTTTTTTTTTCTGAAGCGACATGAATGTGTTTATCTATTGGATATTGTGAGAACCAATTACAGAGAAGACTACCAGTACATCAAGTCTTATATGATATATAGAACATCTCTCGACTAACCAGGACTCTTGATATTTAATCCTTAAGTACGATTTCCAAGACTCTAAGGGTTTTGCTGTACTCGAGAGCTAAGAGATTATAGTTTGTGCATAATGAAGGATAAAGACTAACTAGATGAATATTAAGGATCAAGCCCAGGGTTTCACACATTTTTAAGTACAGGTTGGTCCCAGCTTCAGCTCGTGTCTTTGGATTAACCCTCAAAAAGATGATGGAATAACTCGACCCTACTGTTACTGTTTTTCTAGCTCAAAGAATTTATGGTAGAACAGGGTATTTGTAACGTGGCCTAAGAACTTTTGGAGAATGTATTGACTTATTCTTTTTTTTTTTTTTGAAACAAGTGTCAGTATATCTCTTACAACTTTATTTGGAGGAGCTCACTTAATTGGTGGGTGAGTATTTTTTTCGGTGGAAAGGGTTTCTCATAAACATAATGCTAAAGACTGGGATAAAAAGTCTACCTGCACTCACAGGTAAGGACTCCACCTTCCCCAATGAACACTAGGGTTGAATCTGATGTTAACCTAGTCTTTCTTGATATGTGTAGTGTGAAACAAGATTACTTAAGCTCTCAAGTAGAGGCAAACCAACAAATCCTGTACTGGTGACTCAGGAACAAGAATACGTCCTTGATTAGGAGAGATTTTGATCCATCATATCAATGCTTAAGTAAATTAAGCTAAGCCTGAGCATATCAAGCTTCTATGGCCTGGAAAGTCTTCAAAACAGCGGTTGAATATCCATAAACACTTATTGTATTTTTGTTTCTGCTTTTAGATCATTGCTAAATACCTTTTTTTTTTTGAATTAGGCTATGTACATATTTATAGATGGATATGTATAATGGATGTAGAAGCTGCATGATACTCATATAATATCCAGATCCTATGGATGCCTATTCACCCCCTCATTCCAAATGCTGCTATGTCCTCATATGCATGCAAGGTAAAGCAAGGTCAAAGGATATGGTACAAGAGATTAGGTGTGAGGTATACAGTAGGGTGGTAGGGTGGGTGGATGGTGGGTGGTGAAGTGAAAAGTGGAGAAGTGCAAAGTGAAGTGAAGTGTTGGCGATAGTGAAGGAGTATTGCTGGGGTGCCTCCCAACAAGCACTGAATTTAACGTCCCCAGCTGGACTCAGAGTGAGGCACGAAGTTAATTACCCTCCAGCAGGGTAATAGTTTTACCAATGGGGGCAGGTTCATGAGTAAGATAGGGTTTTAACTGCTGCCCATTGACGGTAAATTTATGCCCAGATTTGGGCTCTTCAATTTCGACGGCCCCGTTGGGAAATGGTCTCGAGACCAAGTAGGGACCAGTCCATTTGGACTTCAATTTCCCTGGAAAGAATTTGAGCCAGGCAGTGTAAAGCCAAACTTGCTGAGATGGCTCAAATTCCTTCCGCCAAATTCGACTGTCGTGAAAGGCCTTAGTGCGTTGTATGAAAGTTAAGGCAGAATCATAGGCTTCATGACGGAGTTCTTCCAGCTCCTGGAGTTAGAATTTCCTTTCTCGACCACACAGGTCTGGGTCGAGGTTACATTGGTGAACCGCCCAATAAGCGTGGTGCTCCAACTCAAAGGGCAAATGACAAGGCTTCCCGTAAACAATTCTATAAGGAGACATACTGGCGAGGCGTATGGCAGCAACTAGCTTTTCTTAAGTCGTTGTAGTACAGATAGTTATTGCCATCATCTGCTAATATATAATTTTTTACTCAGAAAATAAAGAGTTCCCGAGGTCGAACTCAGGGAGCAAGTTGTATTCTAGAGATATACATGTTCTATTACAAAAATAAAGAGAGAGAGAGAGATGAAGGTTTGGCTTCTTCTTCTTTTCTTCTTTCTTTCTCTTTGTCTTCTCTTTAGCTTTTGTTCTTCCTGTTCTTCTTTTCTTGCTTCAGATCTCCCTTCCGTGCTCTTCTTCTTCTTTTTTTTTCTTGCTTCTCTTCTTCTTCTGCTTGGCTGCTCCGTCTCTCTTCTTTTCTTCTTTCTTCACCTGTCTTCAGGACGTCGTCTGATTTTCCAATCAGACGACTTAACCCGCGGATGCTACAGTGTTGCTTCAGTTCTTCTTCCTATTCTTCCGCAGTCCTTTGCTTCGGGCAGCCCTGGCTGCTCTTCTTCCTTCAGTCTTCTTCTCCTTCTCTATTCAGCGGCCGTCCTTCTTCTTCTTCTCTGCCTGCACACTTGCATAGCTTGATCAGAGGGGAAAAACCTAATTCTACCCTCTCCCCCACGTTTCTCTCTCACGGAAGCCGCTCTTAGGAAAGCTCTCCCAGAGCTACCGGGTATTCGTGTACGGGTCGTGCCTGGGTCCAGGCCCACCGGCGTGCGTGGTGGGCGAGGAGTGCAGGTCGGGCTTAGTCGGGTCGGGCCAGGTCCGCGGGGCGTGGTCGCGGACGAGGCCGGGTCGAGCGGGTAAGTGAGAGGGACCTCACCCCATGCTCAGGAGGCAACGAACCTAAGGCACTTTTTGCCTTTATGCGGGCGCGCTCCTCTGAAGATTTCCGAGGTGGGACTAAATGTCCCACTCCAATTGGACGCCCGCAGCTGAAGACGCTGCAGGAGTTCGCGGTTGCACGCGAGGCCTTTGCCCCTGCTGCAAGCCTGGGACGCTTCACGGAGGTGCCCCGCGCAGCCTGGGAGTCGACCTGGGCAAATCACACCTGGAGATGCAGGTTGAAGGTGCTCCTTCCACGCAGCAATGGCGACGGTGGTCGAGATACCTGTCCACAGAGGAACGGCCTCTCGGCCTAATCAGATACGCGGAGAACCTTCGCCGTGGCACGGCGAAGGTGGTGGGGGATCTGGCAGGCGGCGGGGCGGAGCGTGAGGGTCGCTCTAGGTCAAACTGCGGGCAGAGAAGTGGGTTTGTTCGGGAGGGTCTGCAGAGGGCGAGTGGCGGGAAGTGGAAGGGCGGAGGTTGATTAGGGTGAGGAGGCGGAGGTTCTGTGAGGGTCGGCGAGGCATATGGGGCTGTGGAGTGATGGAGGCGTCTCGCCGGAGTTTGGCCGGAGACGAAGGGGGTGACGGTGGACAGGAGCGGTCGAGGGTTTAATCAAATAAAAGACAGTGAGGAAAAGAAAGAGGGGGAGATGGGGAGAAGTTCTGACCTAGCTACGGAGACGAAAGGGGCTGGAGCAAGGCGGCAGTCGTATCGACTGTCGCCGGAGAAGAAGATGCCCAGGGGAAGGGGCGGCGGCGAGGAGAGGGCCGGAGAGGCGCCAGCTGGGTGCGGCGTGGCGCGGGAAGAGCGAGGGAGAGCAACCCTGCAGCTGGTAGTGCGGCAGAGCGACGAGGAGGAAGAGGGGAGGCCGCCGGAGCTGGAGGGCTTCCTGTCGGAGTGGGAAGAGAGGAAGTGGGGGTCTTTCTCCGTCAGGACCGAGCTGCTGAGAACGGCGGAGCGACGGGGGTATTTATAGGGGCGGAATCAGAGAGGAGGGCGGAGGGAGACGACGTGTCTCCCTCGCCGGAGGATGCCGGAGATGGAGACCCATACCGTCCGTGCGTTCGCACGGCCGGTATGGTGGGTTGCAGCGACCAGGGGGGTGTTCCTGCGACGGCTGACGACGCAAGGCACCCCCGGTTGTCTTGCCAGACCCTCCCCCTTACCCTGCGCGGCGCCATGCTCCGTGCAAGGTCGCCGGAGCATGGTGCTGGTCAGGTTTTGGGAGAAGGGACCTGGATGCAAAGAACGAAATAGAGTTAGGGGCATAAATGTGAGGGTTCAAAAGTTGAGGGCCAAAAAGTAAATAAATGAGGACCAAAGTGTAAAGTTGGTCAAGAAGGTTTCCTCTTAGGCTTAAGTTTTTACACATGACTAATTGTGACCTAAGGATTATGATGGTGAATTTTATTTCTAGATTAAACCTTGTTTGACTGGTAAATTTACGTAAAAACCCAAATTAAGTTGTTAATTGGACATGGTTCTCAATGTAGGTCAAAATGGGTTCCTAAGGCCAAATTGAAGGTTCTAAACCCTAGAGATTATTTTTCTATGAATTTTAGAGGGTTTATTCTATTTTTACTTTGCCTCGAACCTCGCGAATTGAAGTGGATTTGTTTTAAGGTTATAGATTATCATTTAGTTCCTTGGAATTGCTGTAGCCCTTATTGAATCATCTCATCCCACTTTTATTCTTATTAGGTTGCTTTGACCTATGTTTGGACCCTGAGTTACCCTGTTTTTAGATTGGATTGGTGAAATTACATTTTTACCCCTTAGTTTCTATTTTCTTTGCGAACTCAGAATCTCTCTGAGTTAAGCCTTTCCTTGAGTTATGTAGGAGCTTTTATCCTTTGTATTAGGTCAAAATGAGCTAGTTATGGCTCATGATGAGGTTCTCATCACATACCAAGGGGAGCCTTGAAGGTGGTTTGATACACCCAAAGTGCATCAATTAGCTTGTCGGACCAATCCTTACGGTCAGGCCGAATCATTTTCTGGAGAATTTGCTTGATTTACCGGTTCAACACCTCAGCCTGGTTGTTCGTCTGAGGATGATACGGAGATGCGATACGATGGTGGACTCCGTATTTCCTCAAAAGTGCCTGAAAAGAAGCATGGGTAAAATGACTTCCTCTATCAAAGATAATGGCTCGAGGGATCCCAAAGCGTGCAAAAATGTGATCTTTGACAAATCAAGTAGATATGACATGGTCAGCACGGCATGTAGGAATAGCCTCGATCCATTTCGAAACATAATCAACAGCAACAAGGATGTGCTCAAAGTTGTTGGAAGGATGAAAGGGACCCATGAAATCAATTCGCCAAATGTCAAAGATTTTAGCAGCTAGGATGGGTTGCAAGGGCATCATGTCACGACGTGACATTGACCCTAACGACTGGCACCTAATGCACTGTTTAGCATAATTGTGTGCAACCTGGTGAAGGGTGGGCTAAAAGAAACCGCACTGCAACACCTTGGCTGTAGTTTTCCTCCTAGAAAAATGGCCTCCGCAGGCTTGATCGTGACAGAAGGATAGCACACTGGGGAATTCACTGTCAGGAATACAGCGACGGATGATCTGGTCAGCACCTATTCGAAAAAGTAGTGGATTACCCCAGAAATAGTACTTTGCTTCTACGATGAGATGCTCGTGCTGGTTTTTAGGCCAACCACGTGGAAGGGAACCAGAAGCAAGGTAATTGGCAATGTTAGCATACCAAGGTCCACTTGCCACATTAATTGCCAGTAGGTGCTCATCGGGAAAAACCTCATTAATCGGTAGGGTAAGTACAATGTGATCAAGGTCCAGTCTCGAGAGATGATCAGCAACAACATTCTGGGCTACGACCTTATTGCGGATCTCAAGGTCAAATTCTCGGAGCGGAAGGATCCAACGAATCAGTCCAGGCTTGGCATCCTTCTTGTGCATGAGATGATGAATGGCCCTATGTTCAGTGAATACAGTAACATGCGAGCCCAGAAGGTAAGAGCGGAATTTTTCCAGCCAAAAGACGACCGCCAGTAGTTCTTTCTCAATAGTTGTATAATTACGCTGAGCCTCGTCCCACGAAGGGGTGTCTATCACGTCTTTGTCCCAGGATAGCGCGGACTGCAAGGTCGGAAGTGTCACACATGAGTTCAAAGTCGAGGGACCAGTCAGGTGGCTGGAGAACAGGGGCCTTGGTGACAGCATCACGTAGTTGCGTGAATGCTTGTATGCAGTCGGGGCCCATATCAAAGGGTACATCAGTCGATAGGAGATGAGTTAAAGGTCTAGAAATCTTTGAGAAATCTTTGATGAATCTCCTATAGAAAATGACGTGTCCTAAGAAGGAGCGGATTTGTTTGACAAAGCTAGGCACAGGTAAATCAGCAATCACATCAAGCTTAGCTCTGTCAACCTCAATACCCCTATCGGAGATGATATACCCAAGAACAATGCCCTCGTGTACCATAAAATGACTTTTCTCCCAAGAAAGCACGAGGTTGACCTCAATACATCTCCGAAGGATACGGGTCAGGTTGGTAAGACAATCATCAAATGAAGGTCCGAAGATCGAAAAGTCATCCATGAAGACCTCAAGAAAGTCACCCACCATGTCATGGAATATCGCCAGCATACATCTCTGGAAAGTTGTTGGTGCATTACAAAGTCTGAATGGCATTCTTCTAAATGCAAAGGTGCTAAAGGGGCAGGTGAAGGTGGTTTTTTCTTGGTCCCGGGGATCAATTTCCACCTGGTTATATCCAGAGAATCCATCTAGGAAATAGAAAAATTATTTCCCGCTAACCGCTCCAGGATTTGGTCAATAAAAGGTAGTGGAAAGTGATCTTTCTTTGTTGCAACATTCAGTTTCCTATAATCTACACACTCTCCAAGATGTAGGAGTGCGTGTAGGGACGGATTCGCCCCTGTCATTGACACGGATGGTGAGTCCCACCTTTTTGGGCATGACATGAATTGGGCTTACCCAAGAGCTGTCGTTGATCGGGTAGATTATACCTGCATCAAGCCACTTAATGATTTTCTTTTTAACGACCTCCTGCATGTTAGGGTTGAGACATCGCTGCATTTTGCGGGAAGGTCGAGCTTCCTCCTCCGTATATATACGGTGACTGCAGTAAGAGGGGCTAATGCCAGTTAAGTCAGATAAGGACCATCCGATGGCTGCCTTGTGTTCCATAAGGACCTTTGTTAGTTTGCACTCTTGCTCCTTAGTCAATTTTAAACTAATAATTACAGGGAGCGTTTCAATTGGTCCCAAGAAAGCATATTTAAGCATGTCAGGCAGCTCTTTCAGCTCGGGAGTGGATGGCGAAAGATTTGGCATTTCTTGGGACGAGAGTGTCCCAAGCGGATCAAAAGAAAGAAGGGTAGGGGAAGAAGTTGGCCCTCAGATTGGCCAAGAAGAGGGGCATCTTGGATTGATGGATCCAAAAAGGGATAGCCCTAGTGATCAGTATGTGGGCTCAAGGTCCCAGTGTGGAGTCGCATGTCCGCCTGATTTGGTGAGAAAGAAGAGGCAATCCGGTCTTCAAGGGGGTGGACCGGAGGTGAGCAGCCCAAATATGACTTAGACCACGAGGTGTGGGAAGCGGAGAAAACCTCGTCAGAAGTCTGGTCAGGAGAAGGTATGGGTAAGGGGAGGGATGGGGGAACGTCACAATATGTGTCAGTCAGGCGATGGTCTGTGTTCAGGGGCAATCCACAGCAATTAGAATAGGTCCATATTAGTCTGATACACGTGCTAACGGCCATGTCCTCAGTAGACGTGTCATCCTCAATGCAATCGCAATCAAAATTCTTGGCTGCCTTAAAGATGTTTAGCTTGAGCTTCTTAGAGCCATCGATAATCTCAATGTAGTCCGACTCACAGTAGATATGGGCGCGGGCTATGGCCAAGAACGGTCGACCAAGGAAAACAGAGACTGTTGACCCTAACCACCACTATTCCACCACACCCTTCGGTATTTTGACAGAATGATCTGCCAACTGCAACATGACAGGAGTGGGTTTCAGATTTCCTAAGGCAAATTTCTCGAGCATGATGGTTGGTATAAGATTGATGGAAGATCCTAGATCAAGCAGAGCATGGTTAAAATTGCAGCCTTGGATGCTACAAGAAATAAGCGGTGTGCCCGAATCTTTCTGCTTCGATGGCAGATTTGACAGTATAGCACAACTCGCATGAGGTGAGAGGACCACCAAATTCTTAGGTCTATTGGACTTTGTGGTTAAAGCACCCGTGCTTGGAATGATTTTAGCCCTGGCTCAGTTCGCAGTGCGTTTTGTAAGAGAGAGAGATAGAAAATTTTTCTGTTTTGGAGAGTTTTCTCTCTCTTTTTCTTTTTAATTCTAGCTTAGGATTGGCTTTTGAACACGGTCTGTATCAGATTCCTTGCCCCCATCATCAATCCTCAAGGGTTCCTGGCAATCGATGCTTCGAGATAGCACCACCCATGGCAACCCCCGAAACCCTGGCTATTGAGATTTCGAGATAATCCCATCCATGGTGTTCCGTGGCCGAGTCCAGACCCTGGCAATTGACACTTCATGATAATGCCATCCATGGAATCTGAACCAGCAGAGTGCTTACATGCCCCCAGTAGGATATGTAAATATCCTAAGAGACAAGCACCGAGGAGATGATATTTTGTTACGCATCTTCGAGGGGATTTCCCGCCTCTCCACGCTAGGAACTCGTCTAAATCAACTTGTGTTGATCGGCCGCTCCTACTCTAGGTGTACTTTTCAGAATTTTTCGACGCTTCTGCGTGATTTTGATTTTTACGCATACTGAACCAGGCTGTGTGTGAGGTTAGGGTGCTTATGTTACTGAGTCCCGTAGACCAAAAGTTAGTTAATGAGGTCAAACACTCCCTAAGCCTTAGACCTAATACTTCAGCTTTTCATTTTCCTCAACCTCTTGAGGAGTGTCCAGATCTTAATGGGTACTAAGAGTCTATCCAAGAATGCCTAAGGTTTGCGTTCTTACTAATCCTTTTGTGCACTTTTGAGTTCTTTTCTTGAATGAGGTCCAGAATTTAAGTTAATTCCTTAGTTTCTTACTAATGACTACTTTTTTCTCATAATTTTGTGCTACTTTTTCATCTTTTTTTTTCTTTCCTTCCTCCACAAAATTTCCTTCTCCTTTTATTCTTTTTCGATTTTTTTTTGTGCTCCTTTTATTCCTTAGTTTCTTACCAGTTTTGCACTTTTATACTCCCCCCTGTGCCTAAGGTTTGCAATGTCCTCATTGTGACTTAGGGGGTTTTTATTTACTTAGTTCATTCCTTAAGACAGAATGCGGATGATTTCTAATCCCAGATGCAAGCATCTGAGGTGGGCTCGGCTGTCTACAAGGGTGAACCTTAAGTGCAAAAAGGTGTCAGAAAAAGGTTTTGGATTTTTAGGAAAAAGACGGGTTGCCTCCCGTTAAGCGCTGAGTTTTACGCCATCGGCTGGGCGCAATAAGCTCAAGGGGAATGGAGGATATAAGATGCTTCAGCCAAATCAATAGAAGTCACATCAATGAACGGCTTGAGTCTCTGACCGTTCACGATGAAAGGTTCGGAATCGTGGCTAAGCGAACTGATTTCGATAGCTCCATTTGTAAAAACTTATCGGACTAAATATGGTCCGACCCACTTGGATCGCAGCTTTCCCAGGAAAAGTTTGAGTCGGGCATCAAAGAGTAGGACCTTCTGACCAGGATGAAAGATTTTTCTCGAGATATGCTTGTCGTGGAAGGCTTTAACCCTCTCCTTGTAGATTCGCGAGCTCTCATACGCGTCTACACGTAATTCATCGATCTCGCTGATTTGAAGTTTTCTGTGGGTTCCAGCCTTTGAAAAATCTAGATTACAGTTCCGTACTGCCCAATAGGCTTTACGCTCCAATTCTACAGGAAGGTGACACGCCTTCCCGTACACCAGTCTAAAGGGAGACATGCCTAACTGGATTTTGTGGGCGATCCTATAGGCCCACAATGCTTCCGAAAGTTGGGATGACCAGTCCTTCTTGTCAGGCCGAACAGTGACTTGCAGGATTTTCCTGATCTCCCGATTAGATAGCTCAGCTAGACCATTGGTTTGGGGGTGGTAAGGGGTAGAGATTCGGTGAGACACCCCATATTTGGTCATCAGTGACCTAAACTGAGCGTTTGTGAAATGGGTCCCCCCATCAGAGATTATAGCACGAGGAATCCCGAACCTTGAGAAAATGTTTTGATGAATGAATTTGAGAACTATTTTGTGATCACAGGTTCGGGTCGGTATGGCTCCAATCCATTTGGACACGTAGTCCACAGCCAGCAGAATGTATTCGAAACCATCCGAAGCAGGAAAGGGGCCCATAAAATCAATCTCCTAAATATCAAAGATTTCTCATACGAGAATCGGCTGCATAGGCATCATGTCGCGAAGGCTCATGTTGCTCAAAGTCTGGCAACGACTGCACGCCTTGCAGTGATTGTACGCGTCTTTGAATAGTGTGGGCCAGTAAAAGCCGCACTGGAGGACTTTTGATGCGGTTTTATGCCCAGAGAAATGGCCACCGCATGCCTGGTCATGGCAAAAAGAGAGGATATTGTTGAATTCCTCTTCCGGGACACATCTTCGGATGATCTAATCAGCACCTATGCGGAAGAGGTACGAGTCTTCCCAAATGTAATACTTGGCATCAGAGCGCAATTTGTCTTTCTTGGCCTTCGGCCAATCAGACGGGATCTGATGAGATGCCAAGTAATTTACTATATTAGCAAACCATGGAAGGCTAGTACCAATAGTCAGCAGGTGCTCATCGGGAAAATGCTCTGTGATGGGTCCGGACGGGTCAATCATTTCAGAAGGAAGGCGGGACAAGTGATCAGCTACCACATTTTGCTTTCCCGCTTTGTCGCGAATCTCAAGGTCAAATTCTTGCAACAGCAAGATCCATCGGATTAATCGAGGTTTCGCATCCTTCTTTGCAAGGAGATGCCTCACAGCTATGTGATCCGAGTAAATGATGACATGGGAACCCAGAAGATCCGATCGGAACTTTTCAAGGGCAAATACCACGGCTAGCAGCTCTTTCTCCGTAACTGTATAGTTACGCTGAGCCTCGTCAAGTGTCTTGCTAGCGTAGTAGATGACCATGGGTTTCCCGTCAGCTTTTTGCCCCAGGACCGCTCCTATAGCGAAATCAGACGCATCGCACATGATCTCAAAGGGTGGAGACCAATCAAGGGACTGTAGGATCGGGGCCTGGGTGACTCGATCACGTAGGGCCTCAAATGCTTGAGTGCATTCCTTGGAAATTTTGAAAGGTACATCCTTAGAGAGAAGAGTGGTCAGGGGGCGCGCGATTTTTGAGAAATCAGGGATAAATCGACGGTAAAAATCGACGTGCCCCAAAAAAGATCGGATGTCCTTGATCGAGCTAGGCATAGAAAGGCGAGAGATCAGATCAACCTTAGCTCGGTCCACTTGGATGCCTTTTTTCGAGATTGAGTGTCCCAGGACAATTCCCTCAGGCACCATGAAATGGCTCTTTTCCCAGGAAAGAACCAAATTCACCTCGATGCATCGCCTGAGTATTTGGACCAAGTGTTGGAGGCAATCATCAAAAGATTCTCCAAAAACTGAAAAGTCATCCATGAAGACTTCCAGAAAATCACCTACCATATCTGAGAATATGGCAAGCATGCACCGCTGAAAGGTAGCAGGTGCATTGCAAAGACCGAAAGGCATCCTTTCGGAAAGCGTAAGTTCCGAAGGGGCAGGTGAACGTGGTCTTTTCTTGGTCCTCAGGATGGATTGCCACCTGGTTATAACCGGAGTACCCGTCAAGAAAGCAGAAGAACCTATTTCCCGCTAGTTTCTCGAGAATTTGATCAATGAAAGGTAGTGGGAAATGATCCTTCTTCGTGGAGGCATTGAGTCGGTGGTAATCTATACAGACTCTCCATGCATTGGCTAATCGGGTAGGAATGATTTCTCCGGTCTCAGTCGTTATGGTGGTAAGTCCTGCCTTCTTAGGCACGACCTGAATTGGGCTCACCCAACGACTATCGGAGATCGGGTAGATGATCCCGGCATCTAACCACTTGATGATCTCCTTTTTCACGACCTCCTGTAGATTGGGGTTCAAGCGTCTCTGCATTTCATGAGAAGGTCGTGCGCCCTCTTCTGAATAGATATGATGAGTACAATAAGAGGGACTTATTCCAGTCAAATCATCGAGAATCCACCCGATGGCTCTGCGATGTTGCTGGAGGACAGCAATCAGACAGGATTCCTGTTCGGGATTGAGGTTGGAATTGATAATCTCAAGAAGGGTCTGATTAGAGCCCAAAAAGATGTATTTCAAGTGAGCAGGAAGTGGCTTCAGTTCGAGGGTGGGGTTATCAGCAGCAGCGGGTGGTTCAGTATAGATGTGAGGTTCAAGGGTGGGAGTTACTGGGTTGTTTATATCTGGATTCGAGTCCTTAGCTTGCGGGACAAGATCTTTCTGTGGTTGATGAGGTATAATCAGGCCATTCTGGAAGTGTGTTTCATCAACCAAAGCCCTAACGTCACAAACTTCTTCAATGACACCGCAATTGATTCCTTGTTGGGTCTTAAATATATCAATTTTCAGAGTTTGATTCCCAAATTTGAGTTCTATTTGGCCCTCCTCACAGCTAATGTTGGCTCTCACAGTAGCTAAGAAAAGTCTCCCTAAAATGATTGGTGTATCCCTAGGGTTTTCAGGTCATCCATGTCTATGACTATAAAGTCTACAGGAAAATAGAAATCCCGCACTCTCACAGTAACATCCTCGAGAATCCCTTTTGGTGACTTTATAGATCGATCTGCTAATTGTAATGTTACCTCGGTTGGTTTTAACTCAGGTTCTTCTAGATGGTCAAGGATGTGGGTATCAGATTTATGGATGCGCCCAAGTCTAGCAAAGCTCTATCAAATTGGGTATCACCTATCTTACAGGAAATCAGGGGAGTACCAGGGTCTTTAGCCTTGGGTAGGAGTCTGCTTAGGATTACAGAGCTGGCTTACTCTGACAGAACAATTGGACTCCCGCTCTTGGTTCGCGGCTTACGCTGGGGTGTACACACATTCTTTAAGAATCGTGCATAAGCCGGTACGTGGCAGATTGCATCCATCAAGGGGATGTTTATGTGGACCTGCTCAAAGAGCTTGACCAGGTCCTCCTCAGGTGCCACGGGCTTGGTGGTCTTCTTTCCCTTGGTCAAGGCCTCGGGAAACAGGATCTTGGTTGGTTCTTCTAGGATAGGTCCAGGTTTTGGATCTGGGATAGGGGTGGGAATGTCCTGGATTACTGTCCTAGGCTCAGGGTCACTACCAGGCTTGGAGTGGTTTGGATGAGGTGGGTCTTGGGTTTCCCTACCACTACGGTTGTTACGGAATTAAGTCCTGCCTGGTTTTGGTTGGGATTGGGTAAGATGGGTTGCTGCTGGTAACCCGCAAAAGAGGTGGAGGCCTCTATCCCGTCTGGTGAAGGAACAAAGGGGGCCTGATAAATCATATGGGCATGGCCCGGGTTTGGGTTCATAACGTGCCGCTGGGTTGGCACATTATTTGGATTAGGAAGAGGTTGGGAAGGAAGTGTGCCTGGCTGGCGAGAATTTGCCAACTGGGCCAATTGGTTTCGGACCTCTGTAACCTCATCCTTGTGTTGCTTTTGAATAGCCGCATTCGTTCTTTGAATGTCAGCCAGAGTCTGAAGGATTAGGGACATTGGATCCTGATTTGGCCCTGATGGATAAGTAGGGTTGGGCCGAGGCTGAGGCGGTTGGTAAGGACGAGGGGGTTGTGGGCGGGGTTGAAAGAGTGGTCTTTGGGTTTGGGAATTTCCCGCCCACTGAAAGTTGGGATGGTTTTGCCATCCAGGGTTATAGGTGTTGGAGAACAGGTCGTTCTGGATGGCGTTGAGGTCCTCGCAGGTCTGAGGAACCTCCAGAGAGTCAGAGAAAGAGGGAATAGAATTCCCCGGGTTGGTATAGAGAGGATCGGATGGACCTCTGGTTAGAGAATCAGATGGTGGATATGGATCCATCCTAGGAGAAGATTGATGGAGAATATTTTGCACAGTTTCCCTTGTAGAGGGAGGCTGTGCAAAGGGGTTATGTGCAGAGGTGGCTCGCTGCAGGTGCTGAGTCAGTTCATCCACCTTCTTTTCAATAATCGAGACCTTGTCCAATCGACTGGCCATTAATTCCATGTCGACTGATGCGGACAGGCCCTGCATCTCATGTGCTCCCTTAAGATTCGTCGATGCGCGGGTATTCGACCTGTCGAATAATCCCAAGGAGTCATTGTTGATGGAGTTCCCGCACATGTTTTCGAGAATCTCTCATACGGTGTCCTCATGTTGACCCATGATATTTCCTCCGCAGGTTGCATTGATGAAAAGACGGATATCCTCACGGAGTCCCTGGTAAAAAGATTGGACCTGTTCCCATTTAGGAACTCCGTGATGGGGGAACTTTCTCATGAGATCCTAAAAATGATCCCATGCCTCATGGAGAGGTTCCCCTGATTGCTGAGTGAAGTGAGTAATCTGATGGCGCAAGGCGTTGGTCCGACCAACGGGAAAGAACTTTTTCAAAAACTAGGATTGAAGTTCTTCCCAAGTGTTGATCGGTCGGGTCTGAGTCTGATAACAATGGACGGCCTTGTCCATAAGAGAAAATGAGAACATCTTCATGAGAAGAATATCCTGATTTTGCACATCTGACCCAAAAGTTTGGGCCAGATGCTTTAGTTGTTTGATATGCTGGAAGGGATCTTCGGAATTAAGCCCATGGAATTTAGGTATAGCATGAATCATGTTGGGCTTCAATTCGGAATCAGGTCCTCCAGTCGGGATTCTGACTCGAGGCTCAATGGCTACTGCAGCAGGATTGTAGTGGTCCTGCATCATAGGACGCTGCGGTGGGTGCACGAAGTTTTGGAAGAGGTCATTGAGTCGCTGGAGCTGATGCTCCAGATTATTTTCTTCCTCAACTGGCTGAGCCATGATGGGGGAAGAAGCAGAACTTGGTTCTGAATCAGAAGAGAGAATAATGTGAGGGGGTTGCTGTACAAACACGGGCGTCGAGGCTTGGCCTTGACGAGAGTGAATTTCTAAAGGAGGTCTTAAGGGTGGTCTTAAGGACCTCCTACCGTACATGCACTGCTGGAAGAGATGAGTTCAGAAGGTGCTGGCCCCAATCAAGACACCCAAAAATGTGTTGGGTGACTATAGAGGTGCGGGGCAGATGGACCCCTTGATCAGAAAGATCGTCCACCTGAGAATTACCTGGGCAGCTAGAGAGGGTGAGTCCTGCAAAGACCCCTACACGGTAGAGCGTCCCCACGGGTTACAGGGTTTCCCCCACCCGACCTCTCTTGTCACTGCGGTTCCAGGTAGACCAGCATGGGGATCTTGACCTCTTAAGTCTACCAATTTTAGTTTAAGATTGGGGAGCTTAAGGTTTCACTTGAACTCTTAGGTGTTTTTGTGAACAAAGTGGCCCACTTTTAAGGTTGGTTGACCCAAGGGGTCAACTTCACCTCTTGTTCTTTTGAGAGCTTTTGGGTCCTTTCTTTTTAGGGTTCAAATGTTTAGAGAGCCATTTGCTTAGGGTTTCTCTTGTGTAGATTTTTTCAAACAAGGTTTAGATACACCTCTTTTTGGGAAGATCTTTTCTTTGCTAATAGAAGGTGTGCCTCTAAAAACCCTAGCTTTTGACCTTATGTTGGCTCTACTTGGTCCATTTAACTCTTTGTTTGGGTAATTAGGGCTCAGGCAAGGATGTGTTAGCCCCTAATCACCTTTAAAACTGTGTGCAGGAATAATAGTTTCTGAGAATATGCAGCTATTACTATGTATAAAGACAGGTTATGCCTATTTCTTTTCTTTTTCTTTAAAATTTTAGGGTTTAATAGGAAGTTACCTGTCCTTGGAGTGGCTATGGTGCGGCTGCGTCTTTTTGTTTCTTTCTATACCTGCACAAAAGAGCGAAAAAGATTAGCAATCTCTTAAAAGAAATTCAAAGCTTCTAGAATAGCCGTTTCTCCCCGGCAATGGCGCCAACTGATAACGGCGTTGTGACTAGGTTTTGTTGTTTTGTTATAGAAATTACGTTGTAGTACAGATAGTCATTGCCATTATTACAATTTTTACTCAGAAATGAAAGTTCTCCCGAGGTCGAACTCAGGGAGCAAGTTGTATTCTAGAGGTACGAAGTTTCTATTACAAAAAATAAAGAGAGAGAGAGAGAGATTTGTCTTGTTGGCTTCTTCTTCTTCTCTTCTTTCTCGTCTTTGTCTTCTTTTCTCTTCTCTTTGAGTCTTCAGTTTTCTTCCTTCTTATTCTTGCTCTGTTCTTCTTTTCTTGTTTTCTTCTTGCCTTCTCTTCTGTTCTTCTTCTTTCTTCTCTTTCTTTTTCTTCTTGTTCTTCTTTCTGTCCGTCTCTTTCTTTTTCTTCTCCCTTGCGGTCCTGTTCTTCTTTTCTTCTCCTTCTTCTTTGCCTTCAGAGCGTCGTCTGATTTTTCAATCAGACGACTTAAGTAGCTGCTGCTACAGTGCGTCTTTTCTTCTTCTTTCCTCTGTGGCCTTCTTCTTCTTCTTCTCGCAGTCCTTCTTCTTCTTCCTGCCTTCTCTTCTTCTTCACCTGTGCCTGCACACTCAAAGTTCGATCAGAGGGCAAAACCTACTCTACCCTCCCCCGCGTCTCTCTCTCTCAGAATTCACTCATAGGATAGCTCTCCCAGAGTTGCCGGGTAGTCGGGTACATGGGTCGCGCCAGGGTCCAGGCCCACCGGCGTGCGGTGGTGGGCGAGGAGTGCAGAACGGGTAAACGGGTCGGGCCAAGTCCGTGGGGCATGGTCGCGGACGAGGCCGGCTCGAGCGGGTGAGAGGGACCTCACCCCGTGCTCAGGAGGCAAAGAGCCTAAGGCACTTTTTGCCTTTATGCGGGCATGCGCCTCTCAAAAGTTTTCGAGGTGGGACTGAATGTACCACCCCAATTGGGCACCCGCAGCTGAGGGAGCTGCAGGCAGATGCAGCAGCTGCGGGGCTTTCTCCCCAACTGCAGGCCTGGGCAACTGCATGGCTGCGAACCGCGCATCCTGGTGAGTCGAACCTGGGCGAAGCGCGCCTGTAGCTGCAGGTTGAAGGAGCTTCACCGGCTCAGCAATGGCGACGGAGGGCGAGCAACCTGTCCACAGAAGAATGGCCTCTCAGCCTAATCAGACAAGCGGAGAACCTTCGCCGTGGCACGGCGAAGGCGGTGTGGGGTCTGGCAAGATGTGGGGCGGAGCGTAGGGGCTGCCCTAGGTCAAACTGTAGCGCGGGAAATGGGTTTGTTCGGGGGGTCTGCAGGTGGCGAGTGGCGGGAAATGGAAGGGCGGAAGTTGATCAGGGTGAGGAGGCGGAGGTTCTGTGAGAGTCGGCGAGTCGTGTGGGGTGGTGGAATGACGGGAGCGAGTCGCCGAAGTTTGGCCGGAGATGGGGAAGGTGAGGGCGATTAGGCGCGATCGAGGGGTGGTTATGCAAATTACAGTAAGGAAAAGAAAGAGGGGAGGAAGAGGAAAGATTGTACCTACTCGGAGGGACGAGGGGGGGCCGGAGCAGGGCGATAGTCGTATTGACTGTCGCCAGAGAAGAAGGTTCCCAGAGACAGAGGGCGGCGGCGAGGAGAGAGCGGGAGAGCGCGCGCTGGGTACAGCGCGACGCGGGAAGAGCAGGTGAAGGCAGCTCTGCTACTGGTAGTGCGGCAAAGCGACGAGGAGAAGGAGGAAAAACCGCCGGAGCAAGGGGGCCTCTGTCGGAGTGGGAAGAGAGGAAAGGGGGGGGGATTTCTCCGTCAGATCCGAGCTGGAGAGAGCGGCAGAGCGTCGGGGGTTTTTATAGAGGCAAAAACAGAGAGGAAGGCGGAGGGAGACGACGTGCCTCCCTCGTCGGAGGACGCTGGAGATGGAGACCCATACCGTCCGTGCATTCGCACGGGTGGTATGGGCGATTGCAGCGATCAGGGGGTTCACTTGGCAAGGGGTCCCCCTCACCCTGCGCGGCGCCATGCCTCGCGCAAGGTCGCCGGAGCATGGCGCTGCTTAGGGTTTTGCAGGGAGGACCCAAATGCAAAGAACGAAGAAGAGTTAGGGGCCAAAATGCGAGGGTTTCAAAAGTTGAGGGTCAAAAAGTAATGAATGAGGACCAAAATGCAAAGTCGGTCAAGAAGGTCTCTTCTTAGGCTCAAGTTTTTATGCATGACTAAATGGGGCCTAAGAATTATAATGGTGAGTTTTATATCTAGATCATACCTTGTTTGACCGGTCAATTTACGTAAAAATCCAAATTAAGTCATTAATTGGGCATAGTTCTCAATGTAGGTCAAAATGGGTTCCTGAGGCTAAATTGAAGGTTCTAAACCCTAGAGATTATTTTTCTATGAATTGTAAAGGATTTAGTCAATTTTTTCTTTGCCTCAAACCTCGTGAATTGAAGTGGATTTGTTTTAGGGTTACAGATTGTCATTTAATTCATTGGAGTTGCTGTAGCCCTTATCAGATCAGATCATCCCACTTCCCTTATTATTAGGTTTGTTTGACCTGTGTTTGGACCCTGAATTACCCTGCTTGCAGATTGTGCTGGTAAAATTGCATTTTTACCCCTTATGACTTATTTTCTTCTTAAACTCAGAATTCTCTGAGTTAAGCCATTCCTTGAGTTATGTAGGAGCTTTTATCCTTTGAATTAGGTCAAAATGAGCTAGTTATGGCTTATGATGAGGTTCTCATCAATCAGCAACTGGTGCGAATATTCCCGTGATATGATGTGCGGTGGAGGGGCGAGTGCACGGGAATATAGGTGGTGTTTGTGAGGTGTATAGATGGATATGGGTAAGTGGATGTATATATAAGTATATAGATGTATATAAATATATATATCTATAACTATATATGTATATATGGATGTATATGTATATGAAAATATATGTAATGGGGGAAGTATGTGAATATGTATGTATATATATGTGTGTATGCGTGAGTGTGTGAGTGTATGTGTGTAAGTGTCAGGGTGTGTGTGTGTGCGTGTACGCTGGAGGAGGGGAGCACAACAGATAAGTTGTCTTCTGCGCTGACTCGACGTCTGAAGGTGCAGAGGTGCTCGGGCGCTGGAGTCGTGCGCGTGGCCGAGTGAAGTGCAGCGCACTGCTGCGCGGGCGGGTGAGGTGCAGCGCACAGCGTTGCAAGTGGGGGTGCGGTGACTAGTTAGCGCAGGTCGCGAGCGAGGAGAGAGAACGTCGCCCCACCAGCTAACTGAGAAACTTGCCGGTGGCTATAGTGTCGCGCAAACCGCGTGCTACGGTGCGCTACAGTGAGCACGCAGTCTAGCGATTGGTTGGAGCAGGTTTTGCAAGCGCGAGCATGCTGTGGAGCACCTGCGTGTGCGGGAAAAGTTCCTACGACGTCTGTTGACGTGCGCGCGGTGACCGGCTGGAGCTGCAGGCAGGCACGCGGCGAGCTGGAGCTTCAGAGCTTGAGATCTTGAAGCTCTGTACTAATGGCGAAGGAGACGAAATAACGCGAAACAAAATGAGAAGCCACTACGCCCACCTACTCACGAAAGAGCTGGACGGTGGTGGAACTCACAGTGGTAGTCTGAGGCCACTGTGGGTTTTCTCCTGCGCATTGTGTGCCTCTTCTCAACTTGTGAGAAGAGGAACTGTGTATGGAGAGGGAGAGGGGAGGAGGTTGGCCAACGACTGACTGAGGGTGATGGTGATCTGAAGGTGGATGCCTCTCGCAGCAAGGGAGAGAGCAAGGAGTTTTAAGGAGGGAGGGCATGCCCCACATGCCACGCTGCAGGCAGGAGGAATGGCGAGGAGAGGTGCGGGCACCCTGCCATGCTGCTGGTAGGAGGAGAGGTGCAGAGAGGCGCACACACCATGCCCTATAGCTGCATGAGAAAAAGGAAAATACAAAAATAAAAAAAATGAAAAATGGTGAAATTGCAATGCCACACTTAAGAAAAATGTTAATTAATAGAAGTGGATTGGATGGCCAATTATTCTCACTCTCCTCCCCTCTTTATAAATGCATGCAGGTGTATATCTACAAATGCAATTACGGCTACATAAGATGCAATGGCAGTGCTAGGAAATAACACAAGATGGCATATTTACTAGTGTATTTTTGCTGTGCAAACAGGGATCACGTCTTTCTTCGTGTTTCGCCCATGAAGGGCCTGCAGCGTTTTGGGGTGAGAGGGAAGCTTGCGCCGAGGTTTGTGGGGCCCTTTGAGGTCCTGGAGAGGGTAGGACCCGTCGCTTATCAGCTTGCCCTTCCTCTCTAGCTTTCTGGTGTGCACGACATGTTCCACGTGTCCAACCTCAGGAAGTACGTCGTCGATCCCAGTCACGTTCTGAGCCACGAGAGTGTCGAGGTAAGTGATGACCTGACCTACCTCGAGAGACCAGTGCAGATACTGGACAGAGCCGTCCAGAGTTTGAGACGAAAGCAGGTACCCCTGGTGAAGGTCTTGTGGAGGAGCCAGCAGTACGAGGAGACTACCTAGGAGCCTAAGGCGACGATGCGAGAGCGGTACCAGGAGCTTTTTGAGGGTGTCTTTTCAGACCAGCTTCGATCCTCTTTAAGTTTGTTATGCGTGTATATTTCCTTTTCTGTACCCTAGTTAGCTCAAGTTTCGGGGATGAAACTTCCTTTAAGTTTGTTATGATGTAAAGACCCATTCTATTCTAAGCCTTTTAAGACGTCTGGATCCCTTCCCAGACGTCTAGAAATTGAAAATTTTGTACGCAAGGTCGGGTCTGCGTGCTGACTACGTGCAGATAGCCTTCCTCTCTTCTCTCTCTCTCTCTTCTTTTCTCCTTCATCGAACCCTAGCCGCTCTCTATATAAGAGCCCTCACCCCCCTTCCTCTCTTCTCCACTCCACCACCACCTTCCTTCTTCCTCTCCACTGCAGCGAGAGGGACGAGAGAGATAGAGGGAGCAAGGAGCGAGGAAGAGGAGTGGCGCGAGGAGAGGAGGAAGAGCTTGAGCTCGTGAGTTCGTGGGAGCACGCTGGAGGACGCATGGCTGGAGAGACGTGTGCGGGAGGAGGAGTGCGTTGGGGGAGCCGTCCCCGACACCCTGCTGCAGCCGGTGCTGTAGACGAGGTGGAGGAGCCGCAGCTGCGTGCGGCAAGAGGAGCGAGAGCTCGCTCTGGTTCTAGGTTTTTCCCAGAATCAGACGTCTGGCATGCCGTCTAGACGACAGGTTGGACGTCTTGTGACGACATCGGACGTCTGAAAGCAAGGTTTTGCGAAGGTACGTTCTTCTTACGGTTACAGCCATGCAGACCTCACTGCAGAGCCAATCTGTGTGGCTAAAAGTGGGAGATTTGGTTTGTCGTGCGTAGGGACAGCTTTGGGAAGGTGCGGAGCATGCCCTCCCACGCGTTTCGAATGTTTGGATAGCTTACGAGACGACCGGAAGCACTCCCAGATAACTAGAGGAGAGGTCGGACGTCTGGAGCAGAGTCTAGACGATCAAGTAGGGGTTCTGGACGTCTGAAGTCAACGCAGGAACTTGAGGTGAGACCCTGGTGACTTTTAAGACGTTTGGACCTTGTGCCAGACGTCTGATTTGGGTCTGCAGTTCTATTTTTGACCCATTTAGGGTCCGTTTTACGCAAGCAAGATATCTGTGATTTCCTTGTGAGTTCCTCTACACGTTAGAAACCTTTTTATGCTATTTTGAACATTCTGTTGTGTTATGTTCCTTAGTATAGGACTTCGATCTATTGCATGTTCGGGGCTTGCTGAGGCACGTGAGTCTGCCGTTCGAGCCCCCAGTACTCCCAGATTGTCTGGTAGAGTGGTTTCCCCCTATTTTAATTATAAAACATGAATGCATATATGAAACTAGATAACTAGAAACCTAGAATGTGGCATGAATCCTAGGACGAGAAACAGTTGCACTGTTTGTATGCATGTTTGAGATTACAGTCACAAATGAATGAGTAGAATTATAAATAATTATCTGTTAATAAATACGAGCTGCCTGTTGGAATATGAAATGCCTGTGCTAGTTAAACAGTTACCTGTGATATCACTTGTTGCATATGTTAATTGTGAAAATATGAGCTACATGTGTAAATACGAGAATGGAAATGTGAATGAGGAAACCTGGTATGGAACAACTTGGAGAATATGAGCATGAACCCTATGGGGAATCAGGAGAAGAGCTCCTATGGATGAATGGAACGGATCTGGAAATGTGAGTGGGAAGTGTGCTGACCCTTGAGTACGTGGTACCAACGAGAGTGACTGTCCCCTGTTTAGTATAGAGCGGAGCTAACCACCCTTGGGTTGGGACCCGGGGTTAGGATTGGCCACTTTACATCGACTTCTGTTGGCCCTCGCGTATACTGTACCGGGGAGAGCTACTAGTGTAGGGAAAGAGCTAGCCACCCCACGGGGCCCTGGGTTCAACTAGCCACCCTACACCGACTTGTTAGGCCCACTGGGCAAACCGGGGTAGTCAGACGAGGGTGCACGGACTGTGGAGGGGCGAGACCCCTTTTTTATTCTGAGGGGTTAGACCCCTGTTACTAAGAGGGTTGGGCCCTATACTGTTCCATGCTGTACTTTGGGCATACCTGCTAGCGGAAACAACTGACCGCGTGCCAGTGCGGGGTAGCTACTCGTGCGCTTATCGCGCACCGTAGTCACCGCTACGTCTGTCCGTGACCTCAAGGTAGTTGACTGGGTGTAGGATCATCATGGGAGACTCTCCCAACCAGGAGAGCACCACGTGTGCCTTCTACTCTTCAGAAAAGACTGCAATCAAGATCGTTCCCACGAGGAACATACGAGATCAAAAAAGAGATCTGAAAGTAAACCAATGGGGGAAAAGGAATGACTTGTAAATAAAATAATTGGAAAGATAAATTTACATGTTATCTTTTACTACTTTAGTTGGTTTGGTTACCACTCTACTCACCGTTCGCTAACTCCGCTTTACTCGTAACCCTTTACAGGTCCAGGAGTTGAGTAGCCCAAGTCATCGGCTACAGAGGGTGTTGGGCCCAGTCGAGCCCAGCAGTAGTTTCTTGTTTTTATTGTACTCTCTGTTCTACTAGTGAGTTTTAGACTTTTGTTATCGTTTCTATTCTTGTACTTTGTTCTACTTTACTGTTGTGGTGGTGATATGTACTGTTAGTAGCTTTTACTTCCTTTACTGCTTGTACTCTTTTACTGTTAGTTACTTTGCATAGTGAATGTGGTTTACTTTCCTACTTTTTGGTTATTTCTTGTTGGACGACTGGGCCTTGGGATTAGTCAAGTCGAGCCGGTCTCGGGTCCTGTAGGGGTTCGGGAACCAGGTCGTAACATTAACGTTATTTCATGACCAATAGGATCCTCTACTGCCTTGACTGCATCATACAACTCGTTACAATTTTGTAATGTCTCATCGTCATCTGCATCCTCATGTTCTGCTGCTCTCCTATCATGTAACATTTCATCCAATTTATCTCCTTGATTATCATCACTTCCTTCAAAGGCTTCAATTCTCTCATTTCTAACTTCTTTCATTTGCTCAACATGAGCTGTTCAATTTACGTAATGTTGCCACCAACCGTTACATATCACATGCCCCAAAATTATGTCTCGATCATAGAGAAATCCATTCAAACAGTGTCTACATGAGCATAAAATTAGCTGAAGGAATTCACCTCATCTAAATGTCTTCCTATCATCATGAAATGCCCACTTCAGAAATGAAATCACTCTACTCTTACATTCGTGGTAATTCGAATTCCTCATACTGATCCATGACTTATCCATGATAATTAACCTAAATGTAAAAGACAACCACTCATAAGCTGGACTCAAATAAAGCAAAAAAGTGTATTTTAAGATCACTCATAAGTTAGACTCGAATAAGGAAGAAATGTGTATTTTACGGAGATCTTCACCTAATAGCCAATCTTTGAAGATTTGATCACAACATTACTTTTTACATACGAGTGTTTGGAGAAATTTTGGCAGCATTTCCCCGCACTTCTTTAATATATCCCCCAAGACTAACCTTAACTACATCCCCAATAGCCCCCACAAAAGGTCGCTTCGGGAACGGAGCTAAGATTAGTTGGTATATCAGAGAAGAGCGAAAAAATGCGACTAAAATTTCTCCAAACACTAGCTACATGCAAGAAGTAATTCTAAGTTGTGATCAAATCTTCAAGAACCCCCCTTTGTTCAGAACTTCTCTGAATAAAGAACGACGATGCTTATGGTATGTTATAAAGACAACGCATCGTGCATGTGAGGTATACACGTTCTGCATTGTCCGTACAACATGATCATAAGTCTCGATGGGCTAGTATTTTGACACAATTATATCCCTCCCACAACCTGTTACCTTGGGGTTAGAATTCCTATTGTTTGTCATCAAGTGCATTTAAAGTTGTGCTAGTGTGTGTATCTACAAAGTTGTAATAAAAATTTCATAATCAAACATAAATATCAAATAATTCAAATAATTTGGGAACAGAATATAAACATGCAGTTCAGTTTAGTTCAGTTATTAAAAACACATGACCAGCATCGTTTCGACATGCAGCTACTTATGACAGTTAATGTAGTCATGAAGTAGCTACTACCATCCAAACATGAATCATACCATCTCATTCTAATTTAAAGTTCCAATTCTTCATCAAAAATAAGTTTATAATCATGAATGTTAAACCTTAGAACACTAAATTGTAACCTGAAACCATAAAATCGAAACCCAAACCCAAACCCCAGCCCTCTAAACCTAAACCTAAATCAATATTTGAGCAGAAACGGGGACACAAGAATGTGCCCCCTAACTAGTTCCCATTTAAATGAAGTAGGGTTAACCCACTCATCAACAAAAGACTGACAAAATGACATTTATGGTTAACCTCCCCTTCTTTCCTCGTCCAATCTTTCCATCCAAATGGAGGCTCTTATTTCTACAACGATAACGACCCCCTTCTCCTCCCTTCCCTATCTCGACTCACCCAACATCCTCATTTAAAGCATCCCACCGCAAAACCCTAAACTCCCCGTTCCTTCTCAAACTTTGTTAGTTGGTAGAATTCCTTCCGAACATAACCTAAATCAAACCTAACCATAAAATCTAAACCCAAACTCTAAACCAAAACCTAAAACCTAAACCCCAACTTTAAACCAAAACCTAAAACTTAAACCCTAACTCTTAATAAAATACCAAAACCTATGTCCTAACTCTTAAACCCTAAACACATCCCACTTCTTACTACTATAAATGAATCAAATTGAACATGTGGGCATACCCCACATGTCACATTACATTCACATTTAATTCACACAAGAAATTTAACATCAAATTCAATTAACATGCAATAATTTAGATCAAATTTCACATTAAATTAAACAACTATGAAATATTTTCATTATCAACAAAAATAATAAAAATCGTCAAATAAAAGTTTGCAAAAAATTAAACAAGGGGTGTAGGAGGAGGGGGCAGGGGGGCTGGACATGGTAAGGGGGAGGAGGAGGAGGATGTGGTAGGGAGGGGAAGGTGGAGGGCTGGGGGAAGGGGGAGGAGGAGGACGGGTGGAAGTAGGGGGATGGTAGTGGGTGCTGGTGGTTGTGGTGGTGGTGGTGTTGGTGGCGGGTGGTGGTGGCCACAAGGAGGGAGGTGGTAGCAGCGGGTGGTCGTGGTGCAGCTGGTGGTGCTGGTGGTGGGCAAGGGGGAGGGGAAGGGCAAGGCCGACGACGAGGGGGAGGGGAAGGAGGAGGCAGGTGACAAGGAGGGAGGAGGATAAGGGTGGTGGCGGAAGGGAGGGAGGAGGATGGCGGTGGCCGCAGGTGTTGGTGGTGGCCGCAGGGGTAGGAGGTGGTGGCCGCAGGTGGTCGTGGTGCGGGTGGTAGCTGGTGGTGCTAGTACTGGTGGTGTGCGAGGGGGAGGGGAAGGGGAAGGCCAGCGACGAGGGGGAGGGGAAGAAGAGGAGGAGGACGAGTACCCCTTGAGGTCGCGAAGGAGCCGAGGTGGAGAAGAAGCCAAGGGGAGGAGGTCGCGCAGCTGCTGTGAGGAGGGTTTGAGACAAAGGGGGAGGGAGTCGAGTGTGAGGTATGGATTTTACTCGACATTCTGGTCCGTTCCTAATAAACGGTCGAAGATAAGATTATTACCGACCATTAATAACGGTCGGCAATAATGCTTTTCTTGACTGTCACGAATAAACGGTCAACAATAGATTTTGAAAATTTGGCCGCCCACCCTGGCGAGTTATAAAACATTATCATCGACTGCTAATATAGATACCATCGACAATATTATTATTGTCAACCATTTATAATAGTCGAAAATGGAGTCAACCAGCCGTCTTAGCATTACTTCACTTCCTCGACCCTTATATATTTCAAGGTCGAGGATGTTATTTATCCTCGACCGATTATATAAGAACGGTCGAGTAAAGTTTTATTTTCAACCTTTTAATGACCAGTTATATAAGAACGGTCAAGGAAAATGGTCTCAACCTCCTCGACTGTTTTGCAAGTAGTAAAGTTAATGACCGGACTTTTGGCAACCGTTTCTTTTATAACAGTTGAGAATACGTTTATTACCGACCGTTACTTGATCGGTCGAGAATTTCCATCGCAAACAGTACTTTTTCTACTAGTGCATCGCAGAAAAGTTATAAATAGAGCCCATGACAAAACCCAAAGGGTACGCCCCCATTCAGTTCTCTTCTGCTCTTGCTATTTAAACCTTCTGAAAGTACCATTGCCACCGTATCTCATTGGAAAAGCAAGCTCATGGCTCCAGAGAATCTCCATGATCTCCTCATCGCTTCTGCTACGATGGATTCAAATATCCCTCCATCATTTTCTTTACATTTTCATTTTAGTTGATGATATGGGGAATAGATAGTTCTTGAGATTATAAAATCATATAGTTCTGATTTTTATTCGGCATTAAATTCCATCAAGTAGTATCGGAGTTTTTCTATTCGTCATATCGTTGCCTTAATGATTCGTTTCTTGAGAAAAATAATTTTCTGTTCGATTTTGGGGATTATTCTTCGTTTAGATTTTTGGATTGATTCACTCTCACCTTTTTGAATCAATGAAACTAATGTTTGTATTTCGATTTTCATGATTGTTTGTATCTCATATATGATCATAGAATCTAGTTTTTCGTCATTACATTCATAGATTACTTTAGATATGGGTATCTATTTCTTTTTCATGAAAAATCACAGTCTTTAGATGCGTTCAAGTCCTATAAGGCCGAGGTGGAAACCAACTTAGGAAAATGATTAAGGCTGTCAGATCTGATCGTGGTGGTGAGTACTACGGCAGATATAATGGATTAGGAGAATAGCGTCCAAGACCATTTACTTCTTTTCTAGATGAGGGCGGCATAGTGCCTCAATACACCATGCTTGGGACACCAACCATGAATAGCATTGCTGAATGCCGCAACAGGACCCTTAAAAATATGATACGGAGTATGATTAGTCATTCTTCTTTACTTGAGTCTCTATGGGGAGAAGCACTCAAAACAGTTGTATATGTTCTCAATCGAATACTAACTAAAGGAGTACCTAAAACCCCATATGAAATGTGGACTAATAAAATACCTAGTCTGAAACATTTTCATATCTAGGGGTGTTCAGCTGAGGCTAAGTCATACAGGCCTGCTGAAAGGAATCTGGACTCTAAGACGGTCACCTGCTATTTTGTAGGGTACTCTGAGAGGTTGAAGGGTTATAAGTTTTATGACTCAACGACTCGCTCATTTTTTGAGATCAGGAATCCCCACTTCTTTGAGGATGTTGGTTTGAGTGGTGATAGTTGCCACATTACATTTGAAGAACCAGATCCTGTTCATAAGGAAATCATTGAACAGGGTCAAGTTCTTATTCCAAGCGTTGTTCCAACAACATCAGGTGAAGAAAGTAATGTGGATAATCTTCCCATCAATCAAACTGAACCGCCTAAAAACATTTCAAATCGTGCACCCATTAGGAGATCCAGTAGCGAAAGGAGAAGTATAATATCTAGTGATTACGTTGTATTTCTTTAAGAACTAAAGGCAGACCAAATGGATACAAATCCCATTTCAGTCACTCATGCCATGAGGAGTTCCCATTCTCAGTACTAGATCAATGCCAAGAATGAAGAGATGAAATCCATGAGTGACAACGAGGTTTGGGATGTTTCCCATTGCCTGAAGGTGTGAAGCCAATTGGTTGTAAATGGATATTTAAAACCAAACGAGATTCACGAGGCAATGTAGACAAATATAAGGCTCATCTTATTACTAAGGAATTTACTCAAAAAGAAGGCATGGACTATAATAAGATATTTTCGTCAGTTTCATCTAAAGATTCATTTAGAGTCATAATGACTTTAATAATTCATTTTGGTTTAGAGCTACATCAAATGGATGTAAAGACAACATTTCTTAATGGAAACATTAATGAAACAATTAACATGGTGCAACCAGAAAACTTTGCATTAGGAGATGCAAAGAAAATGATTTGCAAATTAAAGAAAGCCATTTATGGACTAAAGCAAGCTTCAAGACAGTGGTATTACAAATTTCATCAAATAATTGTCTCATTTGATTTTGAGATAAATCCGATTGATGATTGTGTATACCACAAATTTTACAGGGGAAAATATTTTCCTAATTTTGTATATGGATGACATCCTCCTTGCCTGTAATGACAATGGTTTGCTTCAGGAAATCAGGACATTTCTCTGGTAATTTTGAAAGAAAAGATCTTGATGAAGCCTCTTTTGTATTAGGAATCCAGATACAACGAGATCGTTCTCGGGGTATCCTTGGATTATCACAAAGGAGATACATTGATACCATTCTAAGGCGATTTAGCATAGAGAATTGAAAATCAGGAGATACTTCAGTGGCTAAGGGAGATAAATTCTCTCTTAACCAATGCCCCAAGAATGAGTTTGAAGCTAAAGAGATGAAAAATGTTCCCTATGCATCGACAGTTGTAAGTTTGATGTATGCCCAAGTCTGCATGCGGCCAGACCCAGCATACATTGTTGGCATGTTAAGTAGATATTTAAGCAAGCCTGGACCTGACCACTGGAAAGCAACCAAACGGGTCATGCACTACCTACAAAGAATAAAGGATTTTATGCTCACATATAGGAGATCAGATCATTTGGAGGTCCTCGAATATTCTGACTCTGACTTTGCGGGATGTCAAGATACCTGAAGATCTACTTCGGGATATATTTTTCTGTTGGCTGGATGGGCTATCTCGTGGAGGAGTGCAAAGCAAACCTTGATAGTTACCTCTACTATGGAGGCAAAATTCATAGCGTGTGTCGAGGCCTCAAATCATGGAGTATGGCTTAGGAATTTTGTCACAGGACAACGGATCATTGGTGGCGTCGAAAGACCACTTCGGCTTTACTATAACAATAATTTGACAGTGATGTATTTCAATAGTAACAAAAGTTCTTCGAGGTCAAAGCACATTGATATCAAGTATTTAGCGGTCAAGGAAAGAGTTCAAAGTGGACAGGTGTTCATTGAACACATTGGGACCAACTCCATGGTAGCAGATCCGCTCACTAAAGGGCTAATGTCAAAGGTTTTTAATGAGCATGTTGTCTGAATGGATGTTGTATCTATTCTGTAATACAACAATTCAGTGGGAGTTTGTTCTATTTTAATATTTCATGTATGGACATGTTTTGGATTATGCGAATAATAATAAAATTTTCATTCTTTGAATTCATTAATCCTTACCATGTGATCTCTTATATGATAAGTTTTTTGAACCAGTTGAAAATAGGCATGTCTAGATCACATTAACATGCAATTTTCCTATAGCAGATCTATGTCATTACTTTTGTTAATGTGTGTGATCATTGTTTGATTTAGTTGATTTCATAATGGCAAAAATCAACTTTTGTCGTATATTAACAGAGTATGGACAAGATTGTTGGAGATATGGTTTATTGTGATGTTGTATTAATGAGCTCATATAGGTATTTATGAACATATGATTATAAAGATGATATATGTGATTCGAGTGGGAGATTGCTAGAATCATAATGCGAATCTACTTATATTATTATTACGAAATTATACGTTAAATGTATACATATATTTAGACATCACATTTGTGGTCATTAAAGTGGTCTAATTATATAAATTGATCATTCACGTCTCATTAGGGTATGGGATTTAATGCACAGAAACCTTAAAGGTAAATGTAACTCCGTGATGGGTGGAATTGTTATTTGATTTTAAGCGATTATTGTCCCTGGACGGGTGAGGGCTAAGTGGGCATTCGATTTTTCTGCATCCCATCGCAAAAAAGTTATAAATAGAGCTCATGACATAATCTAAAGGGTACACCCCCATTCAGTTCTCTTCCACTCTCTCTCTTTGAACCCTCTGGAAGTACCATTGCCATCGCTTCTAGTTGGAGAAGCAAGTCCACGGCTCCAGAGGATCTCCATGATCTCCTCATCCCTTCTGCTACGATAGATTCAGGTATCCCTCCATCGTTTTCTTTACATTTTCATTTGGGTTGATGATATGGGAAATAGATAGTTCTTGGGATTATAAAATCATATGGTTTTGATTTTTATTCGGTATTAAATTCTATCACAAGTGATCAAGAAGAGATTTACTTTGGCGCTTATCAGACGCTCACTCTTCCCCTCTCATCTGCTCTTTGTTGATGTCATGCTACTCTATTGCAAAGCTAATTTGGACTCAGCCCATGCCATTCATAATATACTTTCTGCATTTGCCATGGTCTTAGGTTTGAAATTGAATTGCGCCAAAAGTCGGGTCTACCTCCCTAGAGGTTGCCGTATGAAACTCCCTATTTGCCTACTCTTGGGAATTCTTGAGGGGAGGTTTCCTTGCTGTTATCTAGGTATTCAATTGGTACGGGAAGGAATGAAAATCCAGATTTTGTTCTGGTGAATAAAGTAAAAGATCTCTTACAAGGCTAGAAACAAAAGAATTTATCTAAAATGAGCCGTGTTTGCTGAATTAAATGGGTTGTGGAAGGGTTTCTCTAATTTTGGCTCTCCTGCACTTTTATAAGGAAAACCACTTTTATAACATCAAACGATGGGTGGCAAACTTTATTTGGGATGGGAACCCCCATCTGGTTGCTTGGACTGATATATGTAAGCCTAAAGATGAGGGAGGATTGGGCCTTTGCAATTTGGAAGAACTGCAAAAGCTGGCCCGTATAAGTATGGTCCATCGCCTTACCTCCACCAACTCTATTTGGGCTGTTTGGATGGGTATGAGGTACGGGGACTATTGCGTTTCTTCTAAAGTTCCCAGCAACTCCAAAATCTGGAACTCCCTTCTTGATGAGCGGGCTTGGTTGAAAGACGCATTTCATGATGGCAATGACTCGACTTGACCCATTCTTCCCCATGGGGGATTATGTGTGTGCACCTTATGGGACAAAACTCGAGCTAATGGGGCTAAACAACCTATCTGGAATTCCATTTGGTCCTCCTCCATGCCCCCCAAATGGACTTGTTGCTCACTGCTTCTAAACTTCTATCCTGGGGCTTCAATGTTGACCCAATGTGTGTTCTTTGCAAAAGGGAGGAGGACACAGCTGCTCATCTCCTACACTACTGTGGATACACCCTTGAAGTTTGGGAGGATCTCTGGTCTAGATGTTTACCTAATGAAAACCCACAACCCCCTCTCACGAACAACTGGAGCGTAACCACCTTACCGCAGTGCGGTTCTAAATTTTGAAAGCTCATCACTGCAACCATCTATGAAGGGTTTGGAAGGAATGTAACTCAAGAAAGCACAGTGCTATCCCCTCTCCCCCCTCCATCCTTGCAGGCCTTCATGATCACTACTTCTATTTGTATTTGTTTCTTTCTTTACATTGCAATATCTATTTGTGCTTGGCCGGAGGCCTTTTGAAAAATATATTATCCCTTGCTAAAAAAAAAAAAAAAAGATGGTACTGAAGGCCCGTCAAGGCACTTCCGTTGGTGTCAACGGTAACTTATGACAATAAGTACCAAGACTTGAAATCTGAATTACGTGGGAGTGGTGTTGAGAGGTGTGTCACCTCTCTCCCAATTTACTCCACAGGGGATCTGGGTCGTCAAAAAAAAAAAAAAAAAAAAAAACTAGATAGTTCCGAAGTACCAACCTATTCACCAGCAAGAATTCATGTTTAGGTTTTGAAGTGGGAAAATAGGCTACCCTGACTGGATTGCCTGAACTATCATCCACTTGACTCGGTCAGCATTGGAATGTGAAAAGGGCCCACTATATTCCCTCGGACGGTTACGCAATCAAGCTCCATTACTCTTGATTGTTGTACTTGTCTGAAAATGTAATCACCTACCTTTGTACTTTGTAAGAAAGTCCCTTACGTTTGTGATAGGAGACACAGTCAATGGTCACAATCCAAAATAACTATAACTCACGCATTTGCACATGTATATCCGTCTCCGGTGAAATTCGGTCAGTAATTTTCTATATTTGATATAAGTTCATACTCATTTTTATTTTCTTTTTAACTTCATTGCATTTCTCATACGTATAAATATTTTAATGATCATCGGTGGCCCCCACGACGGATCGCAGGCCCGTCAAATTTAGATATGTAAAGATGAAAAAAACACCACCCTTTCAGTTTAATTCATGTCCTCCTTCCAGTACACGAAAGTATTTCCAACGTAGAGTAAGAGGTTTTTGTGTTTGGATAAAAAATGTCATGTCAGAGAATTCGGATCACATCGTAAAATAATGGAGAGAAGTAAAATAACTTTATTTATTTGATGAAATTATATTATATTTTAATTAAAAAGATGACTCCAGAGTAAATGAATTCTAGAATTACCACTGCCGAATGCAGGAATGAAACCTTAATTCTGGTTCTCAAATGGTGGAGGAAACTTTCCGATGGGAAGTGGAATGACTAATTTCTTGATTGGTTTGGCATGGAATGGATTGATGAAAACTTAAAAATAAAAAATATTTAATATTGATGAGCAATGTGGAACGAGAGGAAGAATATGCCTCGTTCCACCGCCTTGGTGAAAAAAGTAAGTTGGGAAGATGATATCGTATCATCTCTCTTTCATCAAATAAATAAATAAATATCATCTTATGTGTTGATGCTTTCCTTCCTTTGGAAAAGGAGAATAGCCTTCCCATGGAATAAATCATTAGTGGAATTTGTGATATGTTAGATAGAAGTGGTGGGGCCCACAAGCCTCACATCTCATATCGAGGAGGAGATGTATGATATGATATGTCAGATTTTGCGGAAAAATTTGTAGGCAAATGTATAATCCAAATATTTTCCAATGAATTATAATTTGTGATGACATGTAAAGAGAAATATCAAGTGAAGATCAATATCACTCGTTAAAGTTAAAACATTTGTTTTCAAGGTGTTACAACTTTAAGTACAATGTTCTACTCCCATATTTATATCTTATTTATAATTTTGAGATTACGTTGAAAGATCTAAATACCAAACTTAAACAACATGTCAAGAAAAGACAGCCTTGGTAACATTTTAGGTCATATAGACTTGAATCAGTCATTGAAATGGTAAAATCCACGTTATCATGCAATACTCGTCAACTTCTACGATATTCACCACTCAATTTTTCTTTTTTTTCATTTTTAAATATAATATTGTCTTTAGGCTCCTGACTTTAACATTAGAGTTCTCATTTGAGGTCAACTACCTTGTATCACACGGGGGGATCAATGCACATATATAATGGTTGATTTTTGCTCGATTTGACCTACATGTAATTCTAAGTCATAGGAGAAGAAGGGGCACACGTAAGAGAAGGGATGGTCAACATGACTGCAACCGGTGAAGATGAGTCAAGCCTAACATTGGTATTCAGCAAAGGTGGCTAACAGTGGCCAATGCATCAACATCATCAAGTCCATTCAAGTTGCCAAAATCTTGCACTTCATTCCTATCTTTTGCCAAATTCTCTTGCTATTTCATTGAAAAGGAAAAGATGATCATACATTAAAAATCTTTCACATTGGAAAAGACCTTGTACGAGAGGAGAATATTTTAGATGTACCTTTTTCCTAAGTAATCCTGACTAAAGTCCCTAAACCAATTTAATGGTCATGTACTTACCAAAACATGGACGTTCAAAGAGGTTAATGTTTGAAAAAAGAAAAATGAAATTTCCGTTAAAAGTAATGAGCAATGTCTTGTTTTATCTTTGAATATTGTGGGAATAGGTAATTCGTGTCATATTTGTTCTAGTCATATACATGTCGTTATTAATAAAGTTGAGTAAATATAATAGTGTATAATAATTTAGGTTACTCCTTAAGGGACTAGTTAGATGCTAAAATAATTTAGTTTAACACATATTTAGTGATGGATATCCAAATAAGTGACCCTCTATTTTAGGTTAGAGTTAGTTTCCCTTATTTATGCTTTCCTGTGATGTTAAGCGTGCTCTTTTTCTCTAATGAGACATAAGGTACAATCAACTAGATCAGAATTATGTCTTATCCTTTAAACAAAATACCATCTTAAACTTACTCCTTAATTTGATACCTATCTTAGTCCAAATACATTAAGCTACTTACCCTCCAGTTATTTCTCATATCTTAGTCATCTTTTATTTTCCTATTCTTCTAACTAAATAATACCTAATTCAACAATTATTAGTTTTGTTCAACACATCTCTTCACATATGACCTTATTTTAGGATTTACATGTGGATACATTTGTAGGCAACATAGAACCTAACCTTGGCCACCAACTTTGACATCGTGTGAGAGTATTTGACTCAAATTAGTTAACTTGGACAAGAGGATCATATTCTATCAATTTCAAAATCTTAACATGTGACATTATTTTCTCAACATCTTATAAGGACCTAATCCATCCCAAGAAAGTAGCGTCACACACAAAATCAAGACAAAGTAAATAAAGACAAACTTAATTTAGAAAAGCGACCATTAGAATTTACCCAAAGGGATCCCATTAGTGTGTATTGGGAACCAATTTACCAATTCAAATTTTAAACACAACTAATTTTTAGCTTATATTTTACTGCGTGAGTATAGTTTATATGACGAATCTCTCCAAGAAGAAGATGTTATGTGTATATATCGAGACCAATCATTAGTTTATCTCATCAAAAGAAAGAAATTAAGACATGCAAAGGATAATAAGCAAAAACAAAAACCACACATAGAAAAGTATCAAATAGAGAAATAGTAAGTAAATCGGTTATTTTAAAGGCAATTGAACCTAAAATTTCATATCTTAGCATGTAATAACTTTTTTCAAAAGGTAAAAAAATCAATCTTTCAATGTTGTCATGCAATCTCATTCGAAAAAGAATCGAAATCCATAAACAAAATCATATAAATTGCTCTCATCATCTAACATGAAAATATGAATTTTATCATCAAATTCTACACACTATAGCTATGTCACATGAACAATGATTGGACCATGGTGGTTCATACATATTACAAATAGATAGATAGATAATATTTAGGTCCATAATGATTTGGCTATGACATCTTACTATTGCCATTATATACCCGATTTGATAAAGATATTTTGATTGCATCATTTAAAATACATAGTCATCCACGTTAGTGTGCATATGGCTCCCATTAAAATAAATATATAAATAAATTATTGTATTAACAGTCACATGAACGGGTTGTCTTATGTATCACATATTTAGACTAATATTATAAAAGTAAACATCTGATGAAATTTATAGGAAAAGTTAAGGAAATATTTAGTAATATCAACAAAAAAAAGTCCTCTAAAACTTATAATCAAAATGTTTTGATATTTAATGCCACATAAATTTAATTTTGCTGCAATTTAGGCATTAAAAATAGTGTCCTTTCTGCATTTAGCATTAAAATATAAGCTTTGTACTATAAGCACTATATGTTTAAAATTTTTTTAAAAGATAAACCTTATATACAAACAACATAAGGTTAGTAATATTGACAAAAAAAATCCTCTAAAACCTATAATCAAAATATTTTGACATGTAATGTCGTGTAAATTTATATTTCGTTGCAATATTTTCATTAAAAATAGGATACTTTTGTATTTAGCAAGTAAAATGTAAACTTTATACTATAAGAAATGATTTGTTTAATTTTTGAAAGAAAATAAACCTTCTCTACAAACAACATAAGGTGATTTGATAATATAATATAACAGAATTATTTACATTATAATATACATGTATTATTTATATTCCATGTCACTCAAACCCAAATACCAGCTAAAGAAAACAATGGTTTAGGCATCTTCTTTTATATTCGATTATATACCCATTGACGATATAATGGAATGTGCTTATCCGATTTGGCTGTTATTTTTTCACTAAAAATAGGGTCCTTTTGTATTTAGTGAGTAAAATGGAAGTCCGATACTATAAATAATGATATGTTTAAAATTTTTTAAAATATAAATTTTATATGAAAATAACATAAGGTAATTTGATAATATAATATAACAAAATTATTTACATTATAATATTCCGACCCAAATCCGAACTAAAGGAAACAATGGTTTAGATATCTTCCTTTATATCCGATTATATGTCCATTGACAATATAATGAAATGTGCTTATCTGATTAGCTTGAATAGAAAGTCTCTTAGCTTACGTCTATTACCAGCTATATTAGAAGTCAAGATTGTTAATTTTGGTCAACGATTATTAAAATAATAGTTTATCATTTCAAAAAATAACTGCACAGTCTAATGAACAGTGAGCCCCTTACTGATTTCCACACGAGCCTTAAGAATATATATCGATGAAATTTGTTTGGTGATTTCACACGAGGATTGTCTCTTTGGAGACATTTGATATAATTGTCACAATAGACAAGAATTTGGATTATGTGTCAAATGGTATAAATTTTCAAGACAAAGACAACCTTATTTGAAAGTGTTGTTTCTTTTATGAACAAGATTTCTCACTCACAAGCTTTGTTGATTTTGCATTTGAAAGTGGGATAAGGATTATTTTTGGATAAAATATTTTAGAGATAACATGATCGATGATAGCTATATGATATTGGTGGATAGTTGTTTAATATTAAGATGTCGTTATGTGATATTGTAAATATATTTTAATGAATATATTATTTTGAAGTGAATATATTTTAATATATTTTGATATTAATATCATATACTATGATGGTACATAAAGATGTTGATTGAAGTAATTTATTTCTATCTTCTTCCTTATTTGATTGACATCGTAATCTTTCGACGATGCGTGTATGATTGTTAGAAAAATGAATAAATTACTAAATTCCCTTGCATCACTATTTTGACTAGCATTATTTCTCTATGGGAACCTTGTAACTCCCTTTTTATTTTTCATGTTATATCTCATTTGGTCTTGGATTATTCTGGATATGCCTGTGCTTCCGTTGCACCATTTTGTTCGTGTTGATCTCAGTGGCTTTTTCTTCCAATAAAGCTAATTCAAATTTCCTAGCTCTTTTTTACACATAGGGAAGATAGCGACCTTAGATGTATAAGAAGACTCAACTTGTAGAGGAATTGGATTATATCACCTTGGGGCATATGTCACAACCTAACTCAAACTTAAAGAGTTCCAATTTTCCCATTCTGGCCTAACCTTGCTTACTACCTAGTCCAATCTAACCAGACATGTACAAATAATTTAGGCTAGATTGAATTATTGAGTACTTGAAGTTGAATCGATGGCATCTTTTTCCTATATCTTTCAATTTCCCATTTTAAAAATCATGTATTCACCTGCTCAAACATCTACAAAATCAAACAAGCCTCAGAGATACACCGAAAAGTGAGGGAAAAAGCACAGCACCCCACTCCCCCTTCCAAATCGAGCAACATCTCGAGAATCATGTCAGACAAGCTTCTTCCCTAAACCTTGTGTGCAATGGAGAAGATATGTCTCCTACATTACATGCCTCTTGGATAAGTACAAGGCTAAGATCGAACGTATGCCCCCTTCTGAAGTCAGAGATGTAAGCCCTCATCCATTCGACCATGCCCTCACGGCCTGCGTGCAACCCTACCAAGAGTCGAAGACAACAACAATGATGATAACATAATACATGACACTTTGAGATCTCAAGAAGTGACAAATAGCAGTTCTCGCACATATTTTGAAAACAGAGATCTTATCGTAATATAGTGAGCGAAAATGCTCGTCAAAAATAATTTATAAAATAACAAGACTTGAGTCCCGGTCGTTCTTCTCTGGGAGGCATTTAGAAAATACAGATTTGAATTCGATCTAGCTCGCTCTACTTATTTAGAAATGCATGCTAGTTTACAATAATTCGTATTGATGCATGACATGCTTAGTTGCAAGAGAATACAAATTTCGTGCATGCAACTTTAATCACAAGGAAATATAGAAATGAGCTCATGGTGATTGTCACACATAGACATAAAGATATATAAAAGATGATTTCATTGATTGCATCATGGTGGCTACAGAGTGAAGCTCGCGGGAAGCTTGTACAGGAAAGCTTGAAAGCAATAAACTAGCTAACAGAAAGCGACTGCATATATGAATCTATGGGAGGATTGTGCATGCATCATTAGGGGAGAATATGGAGCTACACTACTAAGCAGTAATAAAGCATTAATCTACAAAGAACTACGCTACTTATCTAGCTAAAAGAATGAAGGGCATTCAGAGGTAGCTCCGATGGCCTTTGACTTGGTTGAGAGGAGAAGGAGGGGCGGCCAATGGTGTTTAGGCCAGCCCTTGGAGAGAGGTTGGAGGTGATCTAGGCCTGACGTGGAGGTGATGGAGATGCCATGGTGTGCTCGTGGAGATGGAGGTGGAGTAATGGAGGTGGAATGAAGCTAAAACTAGATTGAAGGCTAGATGGGTACAAATGGCTACACAAAAGTCCTTTAAGTAGACCCAAGGGAGCCTCTCTAGAGAAGTGTGGAACTCTCTAGAGAGGCCTATGGTGGGAGCTCGTGGGAGAGTGAGAGAGAGGATGGATGGGTGTTTTTTAGATTCACATCTGGTAGATCTAAAAATTGAATGCATCTTGGTTGCTATTTTTAGCAACCAAGGCAACAACACATGGTAGAGAGTTCTAGAGAACTCTATGCTAGGTATTTCCAAGTAGATGGTGTGTGTGGGTGTGTGTGGGTGTGTGTGGGTCAAAATCTAGGTGGCTAGGTTGATTAGGTTAGATCCTAGTGGGTTTAGGTCAAGGTAGGTCTCAAATTAAGGTTATAAACCTTAATTCATTAAGGTAAAATGCAATTAAACTTGATACAAGTTTAATTGGATGTGTAAAATCCTAATTGAGAGTAAAATAACTCAATTAAGGTAGGTCTAAGTCAATTGGACTCTCACTAAGTCCAATCGGACAGTATGTGCTGAGATCAGGGCCCAATTAGACTCAATGAGTCCAATTGAATAGGCTAATGGAATTGACTAAGATCCAAGTCAATTATGTTTAGTGAGGACCTAATTATGTCCTTAGAGAGATCTAGAGGTGATGTACTAGGGTTATGGTACCTTAATTGTTACGAACGCACTCCAAGACATTTTTTTTAAGACGTCTGGGAGGTGGCCCAGACGTCTGGGATCTATTTTCGGTGGCACGCGAGACTGCATCTGCGCGCAGGCACGCGCAGACCCGCAACCGCCTTCCTCTCTCTTTTTCCCTCTCTCCTCCTGCGACCGCAGTCTGCGTTCTCTCTCTCTTTCTCTCCCCGCGCAGCTTTAAAAAGCCTCGCCCTCTCCCTCACTCTCATCACCTCCGCTCCTCCTTCTTCTTCCAGCGAGTGCGAGCGCGATCTAGCGGCGGTAGCGACAGCCACGGTGAGTGCAGGAGGAGGTGCTGTGCGTGGGAGGAGGTGCTCGGCCGTGAGGGCTCGAGCTTGCCGGGGCTGCTAGAGCCGGCCGGCGGGGGAGCAGCAGACGTGGGGTGACGCGGGAGGCCTGTTGCAGCTCGAGCAGCAGGCGGACAAGGCGCGGCGCGGCCGTGCGTCGCGGACGGAGGGCGAGTCGCGCTCTGATTCTGGAAGTTTTTCCAGAATGAGACGTTTGGGTTTCCAACCAGACGACGGGAAAGACGTCTGGAGGATAGTCCAGACGTCTGAAAGGTAAGTTATTTTCGTACTTCCTCCTTCTCTTCGACCGTCCGTACTGAGAGCGAGGAATGAGTACGTGCAAGTTCTGAGATTCGCATCCAACGCGAATCAGATGTCTGGCAGCAATGCCAGACGACTGGAGGGACTTCCAGACGTCCGGGGTGACCATCGGACGTTTGGGAACCAGGCCAGACGCCCCTGTAGGCTTCTGGACATCTGAGAGACTATGCAGGACAAGGTACCATCTGATCCCCATTTTTAAGACGTCTGATTTTGCACTGTTTCGTCGTTTTCGACCCGTTTAGGGCCCGTTCGGAGTCTGTTTTCCGCGTTTCGAGTTGTGTCCTTTTCGGAATAAGATCCTCTACCCGTCTACAGTGATTAGATACTGTTTTGAGAAACTCCTTGTGTTTGATCCTTGTGATAGGACCCCATTCCATTGCAGTCTCGGGGGTTGCGGAGGCACGCGGGATTCCTGACCACGCCCCCAGTACTCCTGTTGTAACTGGTAGAGTGGCTTTTAAGTTTATTAGTATAATCTGTTAAATTATGGAACCATAAATAGAACCTACGACATTGCATAAATCCTAGGAATGAGAAACTAGAATGAATGGTAGATCCTAGGGTGTTGCATGAATCCTAGGGCTGGAAAACTAGATTGTATGATAGATCCTAGGGTATGGCATGGATCCTAGGATGGGAAAACTAGTGGAATATATGAATACTGCAGTCTTGGAAAACGTGGAAAGGAAATAATAGCTACCTGTAAATTGGTTTAACAGATGCCTGTTATGAATAAATAAACATGATTGAGAATATGGGATGTATGAACGTGAAACTGGAAAGGTGAAACCTGAATGTGCTGAGTTAAAAGAGCTGGAACCCTACGGGGAATTAGGAGTAGAACTCCTGGAAAGTGAATGGAATAGAATTGGGGAAGTGAGCTGGCCCTTGAGTACGGAGTACCAAGGGGAGCGACTGTCCCACTGTTTAGTGCAGAGCGTAGCTAGCCGCCCCAGGGACACGGGGTTAGGTCTGGCCACTTTGTACCGACTTGCTGGCCCTCGTGTACGCAGTACCGAGGAGAGCTACTAGTGTAGGGCGAGTACTAGCTACCCCATGGGCCCCTGGGTTCTGCTAGCTCACCTACATCGACTTGTTAGGCCCACTGGGAAAACCAGGGTAGTCAGGCGAGGGTGTGCGGACTGTGGAGGAGCAAGGCCCCTGTTTGGTTACTGTAGAGGGGTTGGACCCCTGTTACTGAGAGGGCTCTGCCATGTACTGGTTCCGTGCTGTGCTTTGGGCGCACCCATTAACGGAAACGACTGACCGCGTGCCAGTGCGGGTTAGCTACCTGTGCGTTTATCGCACGTGCCGTAGTCATCGTTACGTCTGTCCGTGACCTTAGGGTGGTTGACTGAGAGTAGGATCACCACAGGGGACTCTCCCGGCTAGGAGAGCACCACGTGCTACTTCTACTGTTCAGAAAAGACTGCAATTAAGATCGTTCCCACGAGGAACATTTGAGATCAAGTGAAGGATCTTAGAAATAGATAAATTATGAAACATTAGAAAGACGTAAATAAAGGAAGAAAGAAAATAAAAAAGCTACTGTACACTTTACTGCTTCTTTAGTTTAGCTGCCACTTTACTCAGCGTTTCGCTGACGTGTTACACTCGTTACTTTTCAGGACCAGGTGTTGAGTAGCCAAGGTTAGCGGCTGCAGAGGACGCTGGGCCGAGTAGGGTCCAGTAGAGTTACCACTGCTCTTTTGTGCCCTTTTTGTTTCCACTGTAGTGAGTAGTTTTTGTTACTCTCTGTACTTTTCTTTACTCGTAGTTCTTGTTATGTTAAATGTTATTCTACTGTTGTGGTGGTACATGCTGTAGTAGTTCTTTTTCTTACTGCTGTATTTTGTTACTGCTAGTTATACTTCATGTTGAATGTGGTTTATTTTACTGCTCTTTTGGTTACTTCCTCGTTGGACGACTAGGTCTTGGGATTAGTCGAGTCGGTCCAGTTCTTGTGTCTTGTAGGGACTTGGGAATCGGGTCGTTACATTAATTTAGGTTTCTATGGGGTTGGAATTGGGTTTAGGGACCTAGGAATTCAAGATCCAAGCTTGAATTCAAAAACAAGAACTAGAGAGCAATTCCAGACGTTTGACAATAGTGTCAAACGTCTTAAAATGAAAAGTCAGATGTCCAGACTTGTTATCTAGACGTCCAAACAGAGGTAGGGAAGAGTTAAGGTTCTGTCTGCAGAAGTTGGACGTCTAGACCAACTGTCTGGCGTCTTAAAATGCTGCAGAAGTGGGTTTTAGGTGTGCGGGTTGTGGCTAAGGGTTCTGGACGTCGTGTAACTCATTTAGGCGTCCAAATAGAGGCTGGAAATAGGGTTTTAGGGCTTCCTAGGGTACAGTGACCTAATCTAAGGGTGGCTAAGGCTTGGGGAATCTTCTAGGCTATCCTAGGGCTAGGATGGACCTAAGTTCTTCATAATTTACTACTTTATTCCTGCTTAACAGAATAACATACCTCAACCCCTTACATTATTGTCTACTACATTTTATTCGTGGTCTTCTGCTCCAGCTCTACTGCAACTCTAGCTTCAGGTCCAGCTTCAGATCCAGCATCAGATCCAGCTCCTGAGCTTCTTATTTCCTGCAATTTATATAATGCACCTAATTATTATATTATAGCATTATTCTATGCATAGCTATAGGAGTAACAGTAAAGATCAAATAATGCTTATGCATACATAAACTACCCTAACTTATGCTAAGTCCTAGCCTAATTCTGGACAATTAAGACTTATGATTGCTACGCAATCATACCCCCACGCCTAAATCTTGCTAGTCCCTAGCAAATGCAAAACTAAATTATTCATAGAAGGGTCCCTAAGGGATTGATTATTTTATCAAGTGTATGCCTACAGATTTTTCTCTTTTGTGTTTTCATCCTATGCTCTAGAAATTCAGACAAATGTGAAAGTGCAGCTACGTAGCTTTTGCAATGGATTTGAGTGAAAAACCTGATTTACCTCTAAAGCTTGTACTTGACCCCTAGTAAAAAAATTATATCGAGATAGGCAGCCTTCTTCCCTTGGGGTATTCAAGATATTCTTTGAATTCCACCCCAGCTTTAAGCTTGGGTAGAGAATGTCTGAGGGATGCGGGTGTTTATTTGGTGGCTCACTCTTACTTGGTGCTATATAGAGATTAGTTCTTCAGAATCTGGATTCCTGGATTATCAAGTAACTCAACTCAGCGAAAGACGAGAAAAACTATACTCTTTTCTGGTTCCTTTGTATTCATTCTCTCTTTCTCTTTTTTTTTTTTTAAGAGCTCACAATCTCACCAGATTCTCACGTATGATCTGTATTTGGTGGTCTCACTTGGCAATAACACTTTAAATGAGTTCTCATAACCTCAACACTAAGTCGGAATTCCTCAGCCAAGCTAAGTCCTAACCTAATTCTGGACAATTAAGACCTATGATTGCTGCGCAATCAAGAAGCCAAGCTGAAAATGGAAGTTCAAGCCCCCATGGCCCATCTCCTCCAACTCAATAACCTAAGGAAAAAGAAAAAAAACATAAACTAGTGCCAAAAGAATTAATTTAAGAGTAATGATATACACAGTCTCCTATATACCCACTTTCAAACCTATGATGCTTACATGGACCATATATATATACCCCCTCCCCCCACACCTCTCTCCAGTGGTCCCCACTAAAATTCAAATCATCCCTATAAAAAGCTATCACCACCCATCCACACCCATCTACCACTACACCCTCGCCTACAACTCGCCGACAACCCGCTCCGACCGTCGCCAAGCTCCTCCTCTGCCTTGAGCTTCATCTAGATTCTACTGAGTTCCCTCACTACTCTGGGCTCGAGCTCCTTGATGGTGAGCTCGACGATCGACGGCCATATCAAGCTCTTATCCACCTCTAACCTCCTCCGACTCCACGGCGAGCTTGACAGCGACCTCAATCTCCAAGATGACGACAACAATGTCAACCCCAGCAGCGAGATCGACGGTGACTTTAGCCTTCACAGCAACCTTGACGTCGACAACAACCTCAACAACGATCTCAACCTCGACTGTAGTGACCTCGACCTCAACATTGGCGGCAACCCCGACGACGACCTCGACCTTGACCTCTAACATGACAACCTCGACCTCGGTAGCGGGCTCGACGGTGACCTTGACGTCGACAATGACCTCAACCTCGGTGATGCTCTCAGCCTCAATGTCGGTTATGTCGACCTCAACATCAGCGGTGACTTCAACGGCAACTGTTTATCAAGCCACCAAGGAGTTTTAAGTCGTTTCATTGTAGCAAAGCCTCAAGTGCTCGAAAATAATTAAATTTATAACTCAGAATTAAAAAAAGAGTCTGAGGTCAAACACATGGAGCAAAAATGAAATTCACAACATTAATCTCATTCAGAATCAATGAGCACAATCAATTAATTACAAAATAGATATGCAATGAATGAAACTGATCAGAATTAATATTCGAATATAAATCAATGTATCTCAAGGTTGCATGGAATCAAAAAGAAAAAAGAATCAAAACAATGGTGATTTGAACCACCACTAATCCTCACACCTCACGCCTCACTGCTCTTTCCCCTGCGACGACCATCACTCGCACACCGCACCACTCCCTGTGACGCCCACGCCTTTCCCCTCACCTTCTCTCCCTTTATAAACCCCCCTCCTCCTCTTCATCTCACACCATTACAGTCGAGCGAGAGAGAGAGCAGGGAGCCGGAGAGAGAGCAAGCCGAGAGCGGAGAGCGGGTTTGAGCGCGAGAGCGGAGGGCGTCGTGCTGCTCTACTGCAACGTATGCGGCGAGGAAAGCCAGAGCGATTCCGCGGAAGTCATTTTTCTGCGAAATCAAACGTCCAGAGTGACATCCAAACGTCCGAAGGTAGAATGAGACATCTGGTAGAGATATATTTTTTCATATTTGTTATCTGCCAAAGTCCTGACAATGCACGTACATGTGTCAAGGGTTGGGAGGCAGACCAGAACAGTTTCAGACGTCCGAAAGTATCTCCAGACGTCTGGCGTAACCCTCGAACGTCAACACTACGTTCCAGACGTCCGATAGAGATGCCCTAGGAGAGGTATGCCTGTGAGTCACTTAAGACGTCTGGCCCCCTTTCCCAAACGTTTGATTTCTGTCAGACCTCGTGTTTAGGCCTGTACAAGGCCCAAACATTGTCGATTTTCCGTAAACGAAACATCGTTGCTTTTCGTATGAATTTTTTCACATAATGGTAGCCTGTCTGTACCTTTTGGAATCCTTTTGAACTGTCCATCCACGTCTTAGGTCTTCAGTTCATCAGGTGTACGGAACTTGCGGAGACGTCAGGAGCTTCTGTACGAGCCCCCATTCCACTCAGTTATTCTGGTAGAGTGGTTCTGACTATAAATCTCCAAGATTTATAAAATGCATGAAATTAGTTAAACCTAGGATGTGAGATGAACCCTAGGAAGAAATAAACTTATGACAAGAATATATCTATTCGATTGAACCCTAGGTTGTGACATGCACACCAGGGATAGAAAAGATGCATGTATAGAGCGATGAATGATTGAATAAATCATAAGCTGCCTATACTACCCAAAATGAACTACATTATGAATAGGAAAAATGAACTCATACTGTGGAAACTGAGATGCATGTTCTGTATGTAACGAACCAGATATGGAATAAAGAAAAGTTCATGTACGAACCCTACGGGGAATGTAGAACGAGAAAAGAATACTGCAGTATAAAAAACCAGATGTTCCGAAAGTTGCCGCCCATAGGCGGCCATTAAGGGAAGTGAGCTGACCTTCGTGTACATGTTACCGAAGAGAGCAACTATCCCTTGTAGTGTAGAGGGGAGCTTGCCGCCTTTGGGTTGAGACTCAGGGTAGTGATGAGAACCTCATCATGAACCCTAACTAGCACAATCTAACCTAGATATGCGAGAAAAAGCTCCTACATAACTTATAAAAAGTCTTGACTTAGGGAATTCTGAGTTTGTGAAGAAAACAGGTCATAAGGGGTAAAAATGTAATTTCACCAACACAATCAGTAAACAGGGTAACTCAGGATCCAAACATAGGTCAAACTAACCTAATAAGAAGGAAAGTGGGATGATTTGATCCAACAAGGGCTACAGTAACTCCAAGGAATTAAATGACATCCTGTAACCCTAAAACAAATCTACTTCAATTCACGAGGTTCAGGGCAAAGTAAAAATCGACTAAACCCTCTAAAATTCATAGAAAAATAATCTCTAGGATTTAGAACCTTCAATTTGGCATTGGGAACATATTTTGACCTACATTGAGAACCATGTCCAATTAATGATTTAATTTAGATTTTTACGTAAATTGACCCATCAAACAAGGTCTGATCTAGAAATAAAATTCACCATTAGAATCCTTAGGTCCTATTTAGTCATGCATAAAAACTTGAGCCTAAGAAGAGACCTTCTTGACCGACTTTACATTTTGGTCCTCATCTATTACTTTTTGACCCTCAACTTTCGAAACCCTCGCATTTTGACCCCTAGGTTCTTCGTCATTCCTTGCACTTAGGTCCTCCCTGCAAAACTCTGAGCAGCGCCATGCTCCGGCGACTTTGCGCGGAGCATGGCACCGCGCAGGGTGAGGGAGGCCCTCTGCCCATTGAACCGGGTGTTCCCTGCGACGTCTGCTGTCGCAGGGACACCTCCACGATCTCTGCCATCGCCCACACCTTCCATGCGAACGCGCGGAAGGTATGGGTTGCTGCTCCGGCCATCCTCCGGCGAGGGAGGCACGTCGCCTCCCTGCGCCCACTCCTCCGCCTTCGCCTTTATAAACACCGACGTCTCCAGCAGAAGAGGGTAAGCTGTCTCTGACGGAGAATAACCCCCCATTTCATCCTCTCCAGCTCCGACAGACGGCCTGCAGCTTCCGGCGACCAACTCCTCGTCCTCCTCCTCGTCGCTCTGCTGCCTTACCTGCAGCAGGGTTCCCCTAACCCTTTCGTCTGTGTCGTGCTGCCCCCACCGACACCCTCCGCCTGCCTCCTCATCGTCGATCGCCCCTTCCAGGGCCTCTTCTTCCTCAGCTCCGGCAGGCACGAGACGGTGGCTACGCCCTTCCCCCTTCGTCCAAAACTTAGGTAAAAGCTTCCTCTCCTCCTCCTCTAAATTTCCCCCTGTCAATTTGTATTTTCGCGCCCCCACACACAACTTCCACCTCCACCTGCTCCGTCTCCGACCACCCTCTCCGACGAGCCCATTCCACCTCCACAGACCCCCTCACTCCTCGCCAATCACCTCAGAAGCTTCCCCTCACTCCACTCCACAGCTTCCCCTGTCTCATTTCCTACCACACGCCACCTAAAGACCCCCCGAACAGACCCATTTTCCCGACCACAGTCTGACCTAGAGCTGCCACCGTACACCGCTTCACGCCTCGCCACCACCCGCACGAGCTTCGCAGCACTCCAGCGAAGCTCCCTGCACCTTCTGACTAGGTCGAGAGGCCGTATTTCTGTGATTAGGTCTCCCCTCCTTCGCCGCCATTGCTGAGCAGGTGAAGCTCCTTCACCTGCAGCTGCAGCCTCGATCTCGCCCAGGCGTTGGTCCCAGGTTACGCGGAGTGTCTCCGCGAAGACTCCAGGGTCTGCAGTTGAGGCAAACCCCTCGCGAGCTGCTGCAATTAGCCGCGAAATCCTCGCCTGCGGATGCCTGTCTGGGAGGTGGGACTTTAGTCCCACCTCGGAAGCGCGAGGCTCAGTGCCCGCGCATAAATTGAAAAAGTGTTCGAGGCTATTTGCCTTCAAACACAGGAGTCAGGTCCCTTACGCACGAGCACCCCACGTGCTTGCCCTCGCCCGCGCTCACGCCCCGCGGGTCTGGGCCAGATCCGGACACCCGACATTGCACACACCTCGCCCACCACCGCACGCCGGTGGGCCTGGTCCCGGGCGCGACACCCGTACCCGAATACCCGGCTCTGGGAGAGCGATCCTATGAGAGAAATCTGAGAAAGAGAGAGACGCGGGGGAGGGTAGGGGTAGGTTTTGCTCTGACCAGCTGTGTGAGTGAGCAGGCAGAGAAGAAGAAGGAAGAAGGTGGCCGAAGCCTTGGCCGCTCAGGGCAAGGAAGAAGAAGAAGAAGGACTGCGAGAAGAAGGAAAAAGATAGAGAAAGAAGAAGAAGACCGTAGGAGAAAGAAGGAGAAAGACAGAAGAAGAAGAAGAAGAAGCACAAGGGAAGTACTGTAGCAGATGTCACTTAAGCCGTCTGATTGAGAAATCAGACGATGGAAGAAGTTCTGCAGACAAAGAAGAAGAAGAGAAGAGAAGGTGCTGCAGCTGGAAGCGAAGAAAAAAAAAAAAGAGAGAGAGATAAACAAGAAGAAGAACTGAAGAAGATCAAGCAAAGAGAAGAAAGACGAGAAGAGAAAGAAGAAGAAAAAAAGACAAGAGAGAAAGAAGAGAAGAAGAAAAAGCCAAGAAATCAATCTACCTCTCTCTCTCTCTCTTATTTTTGTAATAAACGCATTGTACTTCTAGAATTCTAGTAGCTCCTTGAGTTAGACCTCGGGAAAAATATTTCCGAGTAAAATTGTAATAGTGGCAATGACTATCTGTACTACAACGACATTTCTATAATAAACCAAAAAAAAAAGACCTAGCCACGGTCAGTCACATAAGTTGGCCACTATTTCAGGTTGGTTTGGCCACTCTACGTCGACTCTTGCTGGCTCTCGTGTACGTGGTACCGAGGTGAGCTACATAGTGTAGGGGGGAGCTAGCCGCCCCAGGGGGCCCGGGCATAGGCATGGCCACCCTACACCGACTCTTATTAGCCTGTTGGGCAAACCGGGATAGTCGGACGAGGGTACGCGGACTGAAGAGGGGCGAGATCCCTGTTCTGTTCTGAGAGGGAAAGGCCCTATACTGTTCCGAGATGTACGTTTGAGGTGTACCCGCTAGTGGAAACAACTGACCGCATGCTAGTGTGGGATAGCTACCTGCACTCTTATCACGTGTGCCGTATCACCGCTACGTCACGACCATGACCTCAAGGTGGTAGACCGAGTGTAGGACTACCACGGAGGGACTTTCCCGGCCAGGAGAGTGCCACGTGTGCATCCTGCATCACGGGAAGACTGCAAGCAAGATCGTTCCTTTAGGGAACAGGAAGATTAAAGTAATGTAATGGATCCTGATTAGAGATCTCTATACAGCAACACGTTATAAGATAATTGGAATCGGAAAATAATATGTTAAATGTACTTTATGTTTTTAGCCACCACTCAAATCAACGTTAGCTGACTCCAGTTATATAACTTTGTACAGGTTAGGGATTTTAGCAGACCGAGCCACCGGCTGCTGAGGATGTTGGGCCTAATCCAGCCCAGCTATAGTTTCTACTGCTAGTTGTAGTGAGTTCTTGTAGTTATATTTTCAGTACTTTCCTTTATGTTCTCTATCTGTACTAGTTTTGTTGTGATGGTAGTATTCTTGTTCTTGAAGGCATGTAATATTATAGTATTACTAGTCTAATTCTTCTTTCGTTGCCAATTTCTTTCTGCTTAGCTATTGTACTTGTGTGGTTGTGGATTGATGCATGTTATTTGGTTATTTCTCATTGGATGACTGGGTCTTGGGATTAGTCGAGGCAAGCCAATCTCGGGTCCTGTAGGCATCTGGGTTCGGGTCGTGACAGTTTCTTTCCTTCTTCTTCACAAGCCTTCCCTTTCTTCTCCTTCATAGCACAGGGGAACCAACTCCCTTCAGCGACTAAGTGTCGCACAGGGGCACAAGGCCAAGCCCTCAAGAGCAAAACCCTCCCTTGCACTCTCACAAATCTTCTCCTCTCACAAGACCCAACGTTTAGTCGAATTCGGGTAATCAGGTCGAGAGCATGGACCAGGGTCACCGGGCGTGGGTGGTGACCGAGGAGTGCTCATAGGCCAGTTATCGGGTGTGCAGGTGGTGGTGAGGGACCTGACCCCTCGGTGTCTTGGGCGAACAGCTCATTTCACAAATACAATTTATGTGTGGTCGCGCGCCCGTCTGCTCATGATGTCGTACTAAAGTGCCACACCTTCGCACATGAGCAACAGATGGTGAAGCTCTAATTGAGGCAGTAGCTGCAAACGAAGGCTCTGCTGGAGGATCTGGGGATGCACCTGGGAATGTTGCGCACGGCTTAGAAGTGAAATTGAGGGAGATTGTGGCCGGAGAGCAACAAACGTCATCGGAGATGATGAAGGCGACGGCTGAGGGCGGCGAATACCTGAAACATGAGATATGACCTTCCGACCACATTAAAACATCTCAGAAGATTCGCCAAGTGTTGGCGAAGGTGGTCATGGTGTTTGCGTGGCGTGGGCGTGTGTGTGGTGGCCGGACGGAGGCGAAAGGGGTGAACGGCGATGGGTTTGTTTGGTGGAGTGTTCGAGTGGATGAATCGAGGAATTAGGTGAGGGGTTTTGTGAGATAAGGTGAGGAGGAGCTTTTAGAGGTGGAACAACGGCGTTTGGTGGTGTTTGGCGTCAGGGAGGCATCGCTGGACATGGCAAAGATGGAGGGGGAGAGGCGTGAACGGTGGTTGAAACAAGAGTTTAAGGAGGGAAAAAGAGAGTAGAGAGGAAGAGGAAGGAAGAGAACCTATGATTAACTGTCGAAAGGGGTAGGAGGGCGTGGAAGAGAACACCTCCGTTGTGGGAGATGGCGACAAGGAAATGGGGAGACTACCCTCGCTGTGGCTATCGAGGCACAGACGAGCGTGAGGAAGAAGAGGTGTTGATGTGGAAAATCGTCGCAAAAAGATTTGAGTTTGGAAAACCCGTCATCGTAACGTAATTTGAGAGAAAAATCCATCAACAGATAATTTTACCGAAACTCAAAAGAAATTCCGGGTTGAATACAGGGAGGCGGACGTTTGATCAAAAATCGTGTTTGATTTGTTATTACGAAGCAGATTAGCTAGTTGAATTGAATATACATTAGTTATCTACTTAAAGAATAAAGAATAGAAGAGAAAGAGAATAGTACAAAGAAAGACAGAATAGAGAGAGAATGAACATGTATTGATGAGAGGCTTATCATGGCTTCCAATTACCCCTAATTAACTAGTTTCCCTAGTTAATTAGCTAGGAATATGCATATATAAGGGTTAATTATAGAAGAAGGGGCAAAGTAATAAAGGACCTTAAAATTAGTTAAAAATGCTAAATTATAAGTCAATTAATATTATTAATAATTTAATTAAAAAATGGACTCAAATTATCACTAATTATTTAACTAAATAATACTTTATTGAACTTAAGTGTAACTTAAGACCTAAGTATTTAATAATTTAAGTTAAATAAATTAAAATAAAGGTAAATAAAAGGGTTAAAAATGTGAATACATGGCCTTAATATAATATTTAGATAAATTATAAATATATATAAAAAGCTAGAAAAGAAAATAATTTAAATTAACCTTAAAAGCCGCTTTTTGCATTTTGGTCCCTATATTTTATTTCAGTCAAGTCCTTTTCTTCCCAAAAGGTCCTTATGAACATTTCTCTTCTTCTTTGTCTTTCCTTCTTCACGCGCTTCGACGGCTCACGATCGATGGTGCATTTACCTCACAATCACCGTCCATCCTCCGTCAGAACACCTTCATCAAGCTCCTGGAGCTTGCACTCATCGCCATCTCTCCATCCCACGGTCTAAATGCCCCTGAAATCCTAATTAGGTCACGGCGTTAACTTCACCGACGTTGGAGACGACGCTGGAGGTTAAACTGTACCTAGACATCCATTTGTCCAGATTCCTTCCCCTAAACAGCTGCCGAAGCCTATAAATAGACCTCGTCCCCTCCGATTTCAAGGGTTGCCCCTTTCCCTCTTCCCCAACTACTGCCGGCAATAGGCTATTCCTCCTCTACCTCCGGCGACCTCTTACCCCCTATCGGAGCTCCACCACACGAGGGACTCGTCTCTCTCACCTCCTCTTCCTCTCTGGAAGGCTATGACAAGGCCTTGGAGCATCATCTCCGTTATCTCGATGCCTTCAACTTCTCGCCAGAGCTCTTTCCCTTATCTTCTGATTTCTTCCTCCGTTATGAGCCATCGATGAAGACTTCTCACCTCCTTTCGTCCAGGAAAGTAGCCCTAACTCATAAGAGTAGGTTAGCTATAGTTAGGAGTAGGATTAGCTTAGTTTTAATGCAATTTAGATTCATCTCCCTCAGCACCGGTGAGGCCAAGTCCAGTCTCGCCAGGCCTTCTTCTGCATTTTTAAGTACTATTCCACTCTTCTTACTGTTTCACAGTTCATTTCCACCTTCTCTCCTTTACAGATAGCGCCTTTATCGCCTAGACCATCTTGCCGTCATCGATGACCTCTACTATCTATGGCGGAGGTCCCCAAGTCTAATTCACACTCATCTAGGGTTCTTCATCACCTTAGCACATTCTCAGGACCTTAATCCACCTTAGAATTCACCTAATTATCCATCTAACCACCTAAACCACTTCACACGCACCTGGATACTTTACTGTCCATGGTGAAGTGTCTAAAGCCAGTCTCACATCCAATTAAGGTCCTACATCACCCCCCTAACACCTAAGGACCTCTACGAAGCTTTCAATTGCTCCTATAGATAAATATACTAGAAACACCTAATTTCCCTTCATCTTTGAGCTCGCTGTCAATGGCAGCTCAGAGATGAGTTAACCACCTAATTACCTAGTCCACTAGCATCACTTCACCCCATAGAACACTTCCCCTCACTCAATTAAGTGAGAGGAGACATTCTGAGTTCAACAATCTACGAATTCCACGAACAATCTTATGTCCTGATCATTCCTTAAGTCAATTGATGAGTTCTTAAGATCTGTCTAGGTCTTAAGAAGCTCTACAGGTCATTAATGGCATGTTTTATTGAAGTTTTCACCTCCGTACATCAAAACCAGACTCAACGGAGCTCCGGCAAGTTTCGGCAAGATGATCCTGAGCTTCAGCCCTTGATAAGCTCTAAGGAGCTCCAGATTGTCTATTTGGAGTGGAAGGATTACAAATTGATGATTAAATCTAGGTTTTATTGTCTGGAGTTCTCATCTGAGCTGTGTCTTCTTCAACTTTGGCGAGTTGGAGAAGCTATTCAGATAGGTTTTAGGTGCTGGGAAAGAGGTCCAAAAGCTCAAGAAGAACCTATAGAGTCCATCCCTGATCTCTATTTGCCTGGAAAGTCCATAGGTTGTTCCACAGAACACCCTAGCTTGTGAGCTCAGGCGGAGAAGTCTAATAATCCCATTAGGAGCTTCAAAACATGATTTTGATGTCCTAGACCACTTCCTGATGAAGAATTAAGTCAATTTAGGGTTTCAATTTGATCTGAGGAAGTTTAGAACAACAAGTCAACTCTGAGTTGGTTTTGGTCAACTCCAAGTCCAATTTGAGGATTTAAGGATTAATTCTGTGTTTTAAGGGATGAAATGGAATTCTAGGATGACCTGGAGTGTTTTAGAGTTGATTTAATTTAGGTTTATTAAGGATTTAATGCAATTCATGTTTCTGGTCAGTTTGGGTTCTTTAGAACCCATTACTGAGTTTGTTGAGTTCTCGGTGAGATTCAACTGCCAATTCTGCCCAAATCAGTGCGAAACAATCTGCTGAGGTTGTTTAATTCTCTCATGATGGTTGTTATCTCTTTCCTATGCAGATCAGAGTTCAAGTTGGAGCTCTAAGCTACTTGAACAGAGCTCAAAGTCTCATTCCTCTCTCTGAAGCTTCTCAAAGCTTCTTTCTTCATTCTTTTTGTGCGAAATCCTCTCCTGAAATCGTCTCAGACCCTCAACAGAAGGTCAAAGCTCTTCCTCAGGTCAAATGACCTGAAATTTAGCTTCTGCAGGCTTAATGGTCAAATTGAAGGGCCAGATCTGTTCCGAGAACCAAATTGGTGCTGCATCTTAATAAAGCATCCAAAGGGCTTTCGATCAAGCCTTTGCTCAATTGAAACCATTCAGCCAATCGAATGGAATTGCCAGTTGAAGTTTGGCCTGGAATGTGATAATATAGCTCCACATCATTGGCCCTTGAGAGCGAGCCATGCTATAATACGAAATTGTGCTACGACCCTCTTGGTCGTCAGCGCAGGGCACAGATATACAGAGCATGTGTGGGTGCGTGTGTGTGCACGTACCTTGGTGTGTGTGTGCCTCTGGGCGTGAGCGTGGACCCGTGAGTGGGCGAGTGGGCCTGGGAGGTCAGTTACTGTGCATGAGCTTGAAATGGAAATTAAACCACCTAAGAAAAACTAGGCTCGGACCCAATAGGGTCTGGTCCCACCCTTAAGGGGTGCTGTGTATCTTCAATCGATCTGAGTCGCCAATATAAAATCAAACTTTTATAATTAATAGGCTAAGTGTGGAATCTATAAGGCACAGTAAATAAGTTAAGGTTTAAGGAAAATATAAGAAAAGGCAAGAGCTCGAAGAAAATTTAAAAGGAAGAGTGAAGGGAGAGCTAAAGAAACAAGAGAGAGAGAGAGAGAGAGCAACGACAGAAGTAAGGGTAAAGAGAATATGGAGAAGGAAGAAGGAGAGAGCTGTAGATTTCAATGATGAAAATAAAGAAGGGTAATCTAATTTGAACTTTTATTGAAATATCATATTCTCTTTTGTTAAAATGATATGAATTTGATGTAATAAAGCATTTGTACTCATTTCTTAGCATTTTCTTGCCTTAATCTCTTGCAATTAGATGTAATGGGTGTAATAAACATGTTTACTTGATTCTTAATGACTAATTTCATGTGTAAAAGTGTTTCTTTCTAATGGAATGTTGCATGTGTTAAATTGATCTATCTCTTGTGCAATTATTTATGTACTTAAAGTATTTTAATTATAATCTGATTAATTAAGTAGTTAGTAATTTATGCGTAGGAATTAATGGTGAAATAAGCTTACTATTATACCTCCCAGTGAACGACCTGGATTCAACCAGTTAAAAATAAATAAAAATCTAAAATATTAGGTTAACTTGACCTTATACTACACTTACGACATTAATTCGAGTTAACCTAAGTTACTTTCTTATGTAATTAATTAAGTCTAAATAACCTAACTAACTGTGTTGAGGAATCTAATCGAGCAGGTATTTCTTAATCGTTGAATCAAGTTCATTACAACTACTCGTTACACTAGAAAGCAAGAAATCTTACAACTAGAAAGCGATAAATCAATTCTAGAAAGCAGTATAGAGAAGAGAGGTGAGAAATTATCCTTCTCGACGGCTGCTTGGAGGACGAGCCTCGTTGACGGAGCACCCGGAAGAACGTGGTGAGATGCTGGACTAAGGAGAACGACGACAAACGACGGAGGACGGGACAGGCCGTCGTCACAGCGGGATTCGCTTCTTGAATGGCGATGAGAGGACAACCGCGAAATGCTCCACGAAGGAGGTGAGAAGATGAAAATTATTTTTATAACTCTAATATAGCATCCCAGGTTTGGGACCAGCTTGTAGAGCCTTTGAGAGGGTGAGAGAAGAGAGAAAGGGATGAAAGATATGTGGAGGTCGTAGGACTATTTATAGGTGAGGTTTGAAGGGGCAAAAAGGTCATTTCATGTTTAAAACATTAATGTCATGCTCATTAGTAGTGGATTTATTTGTTACTAAAGCCCTTAACGTGGGCTTAGTGCGCACCCTCCCCCGCCTCTTCTTCTCCTTTGCACTTAATGCTCACCGCATGAACACGTGCTCTCAGCCGTCAGATTGCAAAATCGGATGACATAAAACGCATCACGCCCCCTCCTCTTCAATGTGCCCAACGTGCAATTGCATGTCCGATTGCGCGTGCAACACTCGCGCAATCTCGTGCGGCCACGTTGGTTGCTCATCGCTTTGGTTTTAAATTCTAGACGTTGTAGTAAAAAAAAAAAACTGCTACCAGTTTACAATTTATTACTCGAAATTAAAAGTTTCCCGAGGTCGAACGCAGGGAGCAAACTATGATTCCAGAAGCATATGAATTCACAATATATAGTGTTTTACAAAAATTAAGACAAAGGAGAGAGAGAGAGAGAGAGAGAGAGAGCAAAAATTCTCTTCTTGGCTTTTTCTTCTTCTCTCTTCTTCTTTTCTGCCGGTTCTCAGCTTGTTTTCTCCTTTCTTCTTCTTCTTTTCTTTGTTGTAGAGGCTTCCTTCTTCTCTTTTCTTTCTTCAGCTGCTATGTCCTTTCTTCTTCCTTCATCTTCTCCTCTTCTCTGCTTCTCTTCTTTCTTCTGCGTCTTCTCTTCTGCTTCACTCCTTCCTTTCTTTCCGACGTCTGATTCAGAAATCAGACTCCTTAACTGCGTTGTTGCTACAGTGCCCCCGCTATCTTCTTCAGCAGTTCCTTGCTTCTTCCTCCCTCACTTGGTCCCTACACACACACACACAAGCTCAGCGCAAAACCTACCCTACCCTCTCCCTGCATCTCTCTCTCTCTTATTCTCTCTTGGGTGCGCTCTCCCAGAGCCAAGTTATCGGGTCGGGTCACGTGCACGGGTCCAGGCGCACCGGCGTGAGTGGTGCGCGAGGAGTGCACAGGAGGGTGTCGGGTCGGGTCGTGCCAGATCCGTGTGATGAGCTCACGAACGAGGGCAGTGTATAGGTGAGGGACCTCACCCCATGTGTATTCGGGGGAGATCAGCTAATGTCACTTTTACAATTTATGTGTGGGCGTGTGGCCACACACCTCCGAGGTGGGACTAAAGTCCCACCTCTGCTCCGCGCACTTGCAGGCAAGAAGCTACTGGCAATTGGGGCAGCAGCGAAGGCTCGCGACCCCAATTGAAGGCCTGGGCACAATCGCGGAAGTATCCTGCGTTGCCTGGGGCCTTCACCTGGTGCTGAAGGGGCCTGGAGCTCCTCACCAAGTAGTTTCTGTTGTCCGTCAATGGCGGCGAGGAGGTCGAGACCTGAAAGCACGAAAATGGCCTCACAGCCACATCAGACAGCTCAGGCAGCTTTGCCAGAGGATGACGAAGGCAGTGCGGGGGTCGTCGTGGCGGGAAAGTGGCTATGGCTGTGTGCCTAGGGCACACTACAGAGGTGCAGGTGGGTGAGTTCGAGGGGTGGTTTGAAGGTGAAGGGCGGTGAATGGAGTAGGGGAAATGCTTGAGTGGAGTGAGGGGGAGCTTCTAGGCTTGTCGGCGAGGGGTGGAATGGCCTATGGAGTTGGAGTGACCTCGCCGGAGATGGTGGCTATAGGTGGAGCAGATGGGGGTGGTAGTGGCAGTCGAGGGGTCTAAAGTGCCAATTTAAGAAGGGAAAATTAAGAGGTGAATAAGAGGAAGGTTTCTACCTGCTTAATTGACGAAGAGGGAAAGAGGGGCGCCCGGCGCGTGCCTGCCGGAGCTAGGGACGAAGGTGCCCTGAAGGGGGTAACGGTGACGAGGAGGAGATCTGGAGGCACCAGCTGGTGCGTCCTGGCGTGCGAAGACGAGGCAGAGTGAGCTCTGCTGCAGGTATGGCAGCAGAGCGATGAGGAGGAGGAGGAAAGATCGCTAGAAGCTTGGGCTGTCTGACCGGAGTGGGAGGAGATGAAGTAGGGGGTTTTCTTCGACCAAAGCTAGCTTGAAGGAATAGGTTGCCCCTGCTGCTCCTTATAAAGGTGCTGGCGCAAAGAGGATCTCGAGGGAGCGACGTGGGGAGCTCGCCGGAGATGTTCGGAGATGGAGACCCATGCTTTTCATGCATTCGCACGAGAGGCATGGACAGCCGCAGGTCAAAGGGGAGGGTCCCTGCAAAAGAGGACGACGCAAGGAACCCCCCATTCGTTCCTGAGAGCGGTCCCCATACCCTGCGCGGCGCCATCCTCCGCGTAAGGTCGCAGGAGGTATGGTGCCTGCGTGGGGTGGCAGGAAGGACCGTTCTGCAAAGAATGAAGGAGAAGATAGGGGGCTAAATGCAAGGTTTTGAAAAGATAAGGGTCAAAAAGTAATTCAAGAGAATCAATTTGTAAAGTCGGTAAAGATGGTCTTCTCTTAGGTCCAAATTTTTGTACCAACCTAATTTGAACCTAATGAAATTAATGGTGTAATTTGATTTTAGGTTTGACCACGTTAGACTGGTCAAATTATGTAAAAACCCAAATTAGGTTAAAATTTGGGCATGGTTCTCATTTTAGGTCAAGATAGGTTCCAAAGGCCAAAGGTTCTAAACCCTAGGGAGTATTTTTCCATGAATTTTGGAGGGTTAAGTTGATTTTTATCATGCCTAGAACCTTGTGAATTAAAGCGAGTTTGTTTTTAGGGTTACAGAATGTCATTTGATTTCTAAAAGTTGCTATAACCATTTTCAAATCAGATCATCCCACTTACTTCCTTATTAAACTTATTTGACCTGTGTTTAGATCCTTAGATACCCTGTTTGTGTACTGCATTGGTAAAATTGTAGTTTTACCCCTCATAACTTGTTTTATTCTTCAATTCAGAATTCTCTGAGTTAGGCTTTTCTTTAGGTTTTGTAGGAACTTTTTCACACTTATTTAGATCAAATTGTGCTAGTTAGGGTTCATGATGAGGCTCTCATCATACTCTCATGCCTAGGTTTTGCTAGTCCTTTAGTAAAATTTTAAGGTTTTAACCTTTGTTCTAGACCATGAATTTCTTCTCGAGTTTAGATAAGTGTTTTTTCTCTTGTATCCTTGATTAGGTCAGAATGCCAATCATAGGCCTAAAAGATACTCTAGTACCAACCAAGATCCAGATCTGTCTAGCTTTAGCCTCAGTCTTTAGCAAAGGTTTTTAAGGCCTACAGGAACTAACCTAAGGTTTATTGGACTTCGTGGTTAAAGCACCCGTGCTTGAGATAATTTTAGCCTTGGTTCAGTTCGCAGTGCATTTTGTAAGAGAGAGAGGTAGAAGATTTATTTGTTTGGAGAGTTTTCTCTCTCTTTTTCTTTTTAATTCTAGGTTAGGATTGGCTTCTCAACATGGTCTGTATCGGATTCCTTGTCCCCATCATCAATCCTCAAGGGTTCCTGGCAGTCGATGCTTCGAGATAGCACCTCCCATGGTAACCCCCAAAACCCTGGCTTTCGAGATTTCGAGATAATCCCGTCCATGGTGTTTCGTGGCTGAATTCAGACCCTGGCAATTAACAACTTTGTGATAATGCCATCCATGGAATCTAAACCAGTAGAGTGCTTACATGCCCCCAGTAGGATATGTAAATATCCTAAGAGATAAGCACCGAGGAGTTGATATTTTGTTACGCATCTTCGAGGGGAATTTCCCACCTCTCCGCGTTGGGAACTTGTCCAAATCAACTTGTGTTGATCGGCTGCTCCTACTCTAGGTGACATTTTCAGAATTTTTGAAATGATTCTGCGTGATTTTGATACTTATGCTTACTGAACCAGACTGTGTGTGTAAATTTGGGTACTTAGGTTATTGAGTCCCGCAAACCAAAAGTTAGTTAACGAGGTCGAATACTCCCTAAGCCTTGGACCTAATACTTAAGCTTTTCATTCTCCTCAACCTCTTGAGGAATATCTAGATCTTAATGAGTACTAAGAGTCTATCCAAGAATGCTTAAGGTTTGCGTTCTTACTAATCGTACTGTACACTTTCCTTTTCTTTTCCTGAATGTGGTCTAGAACTTAGGTTAATTCCTTAATTTCTTACTAATGACTCTCTTTTCTTTCATTTTGTGCACCTTTTTATCATTTTGTTCTTTTTCTCCTCCTCCTTTATAAAGTCCACAAGAATTTCTTTCCTCCTCTTATTTTATTATTCTTTTTCAAAATTTTTTTTTAATTTTTATGGTGTTTTTGGCATATGTGAATTTTTTTGTTTGAAACCTTTTCTTACAAGTTTTGCACTTTCATACCCCTCCATGCCTAAGATTTGCAATGTCCTCATTATAACTTAGGAGGGTTTTTATTTAGCTTAGTTCATACATTAGGACAAGTATTTTGGTGAGTGGATGGGTTGGGGTGACTGTTGCAGATGATTTCTAATCTCAGATGCAAGCACCTGAGGTGGAGTCGGCTGTCCTAAAGGATGAACCTTAAGTGCGAAGAGGTGTCAGAAAAGGTTTTGGATTTTTCCAAAAAGAATGACGGGCTGCCTCCCGTTGAGCGCTGAGTTTTACGCCATCGGCTGGGCGTAATATGCTCAGGGAGAATGGGGGATAAATGATGACTCAGCCAAATCTGTAGAGGTTACATCGATGAACAGTTTGAGTCTCTGACCGTTCACGATGAAAGGTTCGGAATCGTGGCGGAGCGGACTGATTTCGACGGCTCCATTTCCAAAAACCTGTCAGACAAGATATGGTCCGACCCACTTGGATCGCAGTTTCCCAGGGAAGAGTTTGAGTCGGGCATCGAAGAGTAGGACCTTCTGATCAGGATGAAAGATCTTTCTAGATATGTGCTTGTCATGGAAGGCTTTAACCCGCTCTTTGTAGATTCGCGAGCTCTCGTACGCATCAAGGCGTAATTCATTGATCTCGCTTATCTGAAGCTTTCTGTGGGTTCCAGCCTTAGAAAGATCTAAATTACAGCTCCGTACTGCCCAATAGGCTTTGTACTCCAGTTCGACGGGAAGGTGACACGCCTTCCCGTACACCAGTCTAAAAGGAGACATGCCCAATTAGGTTTTGTGGGCGGTCCTATAAGCTCACAAAGCTTCCGAAAGTCGGGATGACCAATCCTTCTTGTCAGGTCGAACAGTGACCTGCAGGATTTTCTTGATCTCCCAATTTGATAGCTCAGCTAGACCATTAGTCTGGAGGTGGTAAGGAGTAGAGATTCGGTGAGACACCCCGTATTTGATCATCAGTGACCTAAACTGAGCATTCGTGAAATGGGTCCCTTCGTCAGAGATGATTGCACGAGGAATCCCGAACATTGAGAAGATATTCTAATGAAAGAATTTGATAACGATCTTATGATCACAGGTTCGGGTCGGAATGGCTTCGATCCATTTGGACACGTAGTCCACAGCAAGCAGAATGTACTCGAAGCCGTCTGAGACAGGGAACGGGCCCATAAAATCAATCCCCCAACTATCGAAGATTTCGCATACGAGAATCGGCTGCAAAGGCATCATGTCGCGATGGCTCATGTTGCCCAAAGTTTGGCAACGACTTCATGCCTTGCAGTGATTGTATGCGTCCTTGAATAAAGTGGGCCAATAAAAGCCACACTGGAGGATTTTTGATGCGATTTTGTGCCCAGAGAACAGGCCACCGCATGCCTGGTTATGGCAGAAGGAGAGAATATCATTGATTTCGCCCTCCGGGACGCATCTTCGGATAATTTGGTCAGTACTTATGCAGAAAAGGTACGGGTCTTCCCAGATGTAGTACTTGGCATCAGAGCACAACTTGTCTTTCTTGGCCTTCGGCCAATCAGACGGGATCTGACGAGATGCCAGGTAGTTTACTATATCAGCAAACCATGGAAGCCAAGTACCAATAGTCAATAAGTGCTCATCCGAAAAATGCTCCGTGATGGGTCTAGAGGGGTTGATGATCTCAGAAGGAAGGAGAGACAAGTGGTTAGCTACCACGTTCTGTCTTCCCACCTTGTCGTGAATCTCGAGGTCGAATTCTTGCAACAACAAGATCCATTGGATTAATCGAGGCTTCTCGTCCTTCTTGGTAAGGAGATGCCTCACAGCTGTGTGATCCGAGTAGATGATGACGTGGGAACCCAAGAGATAGGATCAGAATTTTTCGAGGATAAATACTATGGCTAGCAGCTCTTTCTCCGTAACTGTATAGTTACGCTGAGTCTCATTAAGTGTTTTGCTAGCGTAGTAAATGACCACGGGTTTCCCGTCAACTTTCTGCCCCAAAACCGCTCCTACAGCGAAATCAGACGCATCGTACATGATCTCAAAGGGTTGAGACCAATCATGTGACTGTAGGATCGGGGCTTGGGTGTCTCGGTCACAAAGGTTCTCAAAAGCTTGAGTGCTGATGACGGCGTTGTGACTAGCTTTTGTTGTAGAAATTACGTTGTAGTACAGATAGTCATTGCCATTATTACAATTTATTACTCGGAAATAAAAGAGTTCCCGAGGTCGAACTCAGGGAGCAAGTTGTATTCTAGAAGTACAATATTTCTTATTACAAAAATAAAGAGAGAGAGAGAGATATGGACATTTGGCTTCTTCTTCTCTTCTTTCTTCCTCTTTGTCTTCTCTTCTCTTTGGCGCTCTTGAATCTTCATTCTTTTGTTCTTCCTGTGTTCTTCTTGTCTTCTCTCTTCTTGCCTTCAGGACGTCGTCTGATTTTCCAATCAGATGACTTAAACTGCTGCTGCTACAGTATCTTTTCTTCTTTCCTCTATGGCTTTCTTCTTCTTCTTCTTCCTGCCTTCTCTTCTTCTTCTTCTTCACCTGTGCCTGCACACTCAAAGTTCGATCAGAGGGCAAAACCTACTCTACCCTCCCCCGCGTCTCTCTCTCTCAGAATTCACTCATGGGATAGCTCTCCCAGAGCTGCCGGATAGTCGGGTACGCGGGTCGCGCCCGGGTCCAGGCCCACCGGCGAGCGGCGGTGGGCAAGGAGTGCAGGTCGAGCTAATCGGGTCAGACCAGGTCCGCGGGGCGTGAGCGCGGACGAGGCCGGATAATCGGGCGGGTGAAGGGGACCTCACCCCGTGATCTGAGGCGAACAGCTTAAGGCACTTTTTGCCTTTAAGCGCCCGTTCGCCTCAGTGGGTTTCCGAGGTGGGACTAAATGTCCCACCCCAATTTGGATGCCTGCGAGGAGGAAGCAGCGGCAGTCGAGGCTTCGTGCGAGGGCTTCGCGCGAGGGCTTCGCCTCAACTGCAGCCTGGCACTTAGCGAGGACACCCCACGCAACCTGGGAGCCTGATCTGGGCGTGGCATGCCTGGAGCAGCAGGTCGAAGGAGCTTCTTCACCTCAGCAATGGCGGCGGCGAGTGAAGTTCCTGTTTACAGAGAAAGGGCCTCTCAGCCTAATTAGATACGCGGAGGACCTTCGTCGTGGCACGGCGAAGGTTGTCGGAGGGTCTGCAGGTGGCGGGGCGGAGCCTAAGGGCCGCCCTAGGTCAAACTGCGGGTTGGGAAATGGGTGTGTTCGGTGGAGTTGCAGAGGGCGATTTGGGGGAAGTGGAAGGGCGGAGGATGATCAGGGTGAGGAGGCGAAGGTTCTGCGGTGGTCGGCGAGCCGTGTGGGTTGCTGGAGTGATGGGAGCGGGTCGCCGGAGTGTGGCCGGAGGTGGAGAAGGTGAGGGTGATTAGGCGCGGTCGAGGGGTAATTAGATAAAAATAGCAGGGGGAAAAGAGAGAGAGAAGGAAGGGAAGTAGTTCTAACCTAACTAAAGGGACGAAGGGGGCGAGGAGGCGGATGGCTGTACCTGCTGTCGCCGGAGAAGAAGGTGCCCAGTGGGGGAGGACGGCGGCGACGGGGCAGAGGCAGCGCGCGCTGGTATTGCGCGACGCGGAGGAAGATCAGGGAGGTGGCTCTGCTGCTGGTATTGCAGTAGAGCGACGAGGAGGAGGAGGAGAAACCGCCGGAGCAAGGGGGCATCTGTCGGAGTGGGAAGAGAGGAAGTGAGGGGGTATCTCCGTCAGATCCGAGCTGGGAAGAACGGCGGAGCGACGGGGGTATTTATAGAGGCAGAACCAGAGAGGAGGGAGGAGGGAGACGATGTGTCTCCCTCGCTGGAGGACGCCGGAGGAAGGAGACCCATACCGTCCGTGCATTCGTACGGCCGGTATGGGTAGTTGCAGCACTCAGGAGGGTGCTCCTGCGACGGCTGACGACGCAGGGCACCCCCATTTGACTTGGCAGGTCCCCCCCTCACCCTGCGCGGCGCCATGCTCCGCGCAAGGTCGCCGGAGCATGGTGCTGCTCAGGTTTTGCAGGAGGGACCTAAACGCAAGGAACGAAGGAGAGTTAGGGACCAAAATGTGAGGGTTCAAAAGTTGAGGGTCAAAAAGTAAATATATGAGAACCAAAGTGTAAAGTTGGTCAAGAAGGTTTCTTCTTAGCCTCAAGTTTTTATACATGACTAATTAAAACCTAAGGATTCGGATGGTGAATTTTATTTCTAGATTAAACCCTGTTTGACTAGTCAAATTACGCAAAAATCCAAATTAAGTTGTTAATTGGGCATGGTTCTCAATGTAAGTCAAAATGGGTTCCCAAGGCCAAATTGAAGGTTCTAGACCCTAGAGATTATTTTTCTATGAATTTTAGAGGGTTTATTCCATTTTTAATTTGGCTCGAACCTCGTGAATTGAAGTGGGTTTGTTTTAGGGTTACAGAATGTCATTTAATTCTTAAATTGCTCATGAACCCATTTCTGATTAATTCAACCCACTTTTTATCTTATTTAGATCATTTGACCTATGTTCGGTCTCTGAGAAATTCCGTTTATGTACTGCAATGGTGAAATTGCAGTTTTTAACCTTTATTTCATGTTTTCTTCTCAGAACACTTATTCCTCAATTAAGCCCTTTACTAAGTTATGTAGGAGCTTTTATCCTTTGTATTAGGTCAAAATGAGCTAGTTATGGCTCATGATGAGGTTCTCATCAAGTGCATTCCTTGGAAATCTCAAAGGGTACATCCTTGGAGAGAAGAGTAGTCAGGGGACAAGCGATTTTCGAGAAATCAGGAATGAAACGACGGTAAAAATCGACGTGCCCCAGAAAAGAACGGATGTCCCTGATCGAGCTGGGCATAGGAAGTCGAGAAATCATATCAACCTTGGCTCGATCCACTTGGATGCCTTTCTAAAAAATTAGATGTCCTAGGACGATCCCCTCAGGCAACAAAAAGTGGCTCTTTTCCCAGGAAAGAACCAAATTCACATCGATGCAACGTCTAAGTATATAAACCAAGTGCAGGAGGCAATCATCAAATGATGCCTCGAAAACTGAGAAGTCATCCATGAAGACTTCCAGATAATTACCTACCATATCAAAGAATATGGCAAGCATTCACTGCTGAAAACTCGCGGGTGCATTGCAGAGACCGAAAGGCATCCTTCAGAACGCGTACGTCCCGAAGGGGTAGGTGAACGTAGACTTCTCTTGGTCCTCAGGATGAATCGCCACTTGGTTATAACCGGAGTACCCGTCAAGAAAGCAGAAGAATCTATTTCCCGCTAACTTCTCGAGAATCTGATCAATGAATGGTAGTGGGAAATGATCCTTCTTTGTGGAGGAATTGAGTCTTCGGTAATCTATGCAGACTCTCCACGAGTTGGCTATTCGGGTAGGTATGACCTCTCCGATTTCAGTATAATGGTAGTGAGCCCTGCCTTTTTAGGCACAACCTGGATTGGGCTCACCCAACGACTATCGGAGATTGGGTAGATGATCCATGCATCTAACCACTTAATGATCTCCCTTTTCACGACCTCCTACAGGTTGGGATTCAAACGTCTCTGCATTTCACAGGAAGGTCGTGCGCCCTCTTAAGAATAGATACGATGTGTGAAATAAGAGGGACTTATTCCAGTCAAGTCATCGAGAGTCCAACCAATGGCTCTGCGATGTTGCTGGAAACAGCAATCAGATGGGATTCATGATCAGGAGTGAGCTTGGAATTTATAATCACAGGAAATGTCTGATTAGAACCCAAAAAGATGTACTTTAAATGATCAGGAAGGGGTTTGAGTTCAAGAATGGGGTTATCAGCAGCAACGGGTGGTTCAGAGCGAGTGTGATGTACAAGGATAGGAGTTATGGGTTTGTCTGAATCAGGGTCTGACTCCTATAATTGCGGTTCAAAATCTTTTTGTGGTTGATGAGGTATAATCAGGTTATTCTCAAAGGGTGTTTCATCAACCAAAGCTCTAACATCACAGATTTGTTCAATGACACCGCAATTAATCCCTTGTTGGGCCTTAAAGATATCAATTTTTAGGGTTTGATTTCCAAATTTCAATTCTATTTGGCCCTCCTCACAACTAATGTTGGCCCTTGCAGTGGCCAGAAAAGGTCTCCCTAGTATGATCGGTGTATCCCTTGGGTTTTCAGGTGCATCCATATCTAAGACTATGAAGTCCACAGGGAAGTAAAAATCCTGCACCCTTACAATAACATCCTCAAGAATCCCTTTTGGTGACTTTATAGATCGATCTGCTAACTATAGTGTCACCTCAATCGATTTTAGCTCAGATTCTTCTAGGTGGTTGAGTAAGGATGTGGGTATCAAGTTTATGGAAGCACCTAAGTCTAACAATGCTCTCTCGAAATGGGGTTTCACCTATCTTGCATGAAATCAGGGGAGTGCCTGGGTCTTTTGCCTTGGGTGGGAGTCTGCTCAGGATTACAGAGCTGGCTTGCTCTAATAGTACAATTGGACTCCCACTCTTGGTTCACGGCTTACGCTGAGGTGTACACACATTCTTCAAGAATCATGCGTAAGCTGATACGTGGTGGATCGCATCCATCAAGGGGATGTTTATTTGGACCTGCTCAAAGAGCTTGACCAGGTCCTCCTCAGGAGCCACGGATTTTGTTGTCCTCTTTCCCTTGGTCAAGGCCTCGAGAAATGGAACCTTGGTTGGTTCCTCTAGGATAGGTCCAGGTTTTTGATCTTGGACAGGGATAGGAACCTCTTGGATTACTGTCCTAGGGTTTGGGTCACTACCAGGCCTGGAGTGGTCAGGATAAGGTGGATCTTGGGTCCCCTTACCACTACGGGTGGTTATAGAATTCAACCCTGCCTGATTCTGGTTAGGGTTTGGTAGGATAGGTTGCTGCTGCTGGTAACCCGCATAAGAAGTTGAAGCCTCCATCCCATCAGGTGAAGGAATAGAGGGGGCCTGATAAATCATGTGTGCTTGGCCCGAGTTTGGGTTCATAACGCACCGCTGGGTCGGCACGCTATTAGGGTTAGGAAGAGGCTGAGAAGGAAGTGTGCCTAGTTGGAGAGAATTTGCCAACTGGGCAAGTTGATTTCGGACCTCTGTGATTTTGTCCTTATGTTGCTTTTGAATAGACACATTTGTTCTCTGAATGTCAGCCAAAGTCTGAAGGATGAGGGACATTTGGTCTTGGTTTGACCCGGATGGATAAGTAGGGTTGGGCCGTGGCTGAGGCGATTGGTAAGGACGAGGTGCTTGTGGACGGGGCTGAAAGGATGGTCTTGGATTTTGGGAATTCCCCGCCCACTGGAAGTTGGGATGGTTTCGCCATCCAGGATTGTAGGTATTGGAAAATGGGTCATTCTGGATGGCGTTGAGGTCCTCGTAGGTCTGAGGAGCCTCAGAAAAGTCAGAGAATGGGGGACCAGAATTCCCCCAGCAAGTATAGAAAGGGTCGAAGGTTCCTCCGATCCGAGAGTCAGATGGGGGTGGATACGAGCCCACCCCAGGAGAAGGTCGGTGGCAAATATTTTGCACAGTCTCCCATGTGGAAGGAGGCTATGCAAAGGAGTTCTGTGTAGAGGTGGCTCGCTGCAAGTGCTGAGTCAGCTCATCCACCTTCTTCTTAATAATAGAGACCTTGTTCAATCGACTGGCCATCAATTCCAGGTTGAGTGATGCGGACAGGCCCTACGTCTCGTGTGCTCCCCTTAGGTTCGTCGATGCGCGGGTATTCGGCCTGTCGAATAGTCCCATGGAGTCATTATTGATGGAGTTCTCGCACATATTCTCGAGAATCTCCCACACGGTGTCTTCATGCTGACCCATGATATTCCCTCCGCAAGTTGCATTGACGAACAGTCTAATATCTTCACGGAGTTCCTGGAAAAAAGACTGGACTTGTTCCCATTTAGGAACTCCGTGATAGAGGAACTTTCTCATGAGATCCTGAAAACGATCCCATGCCTCATGAAGAGGTTCTCCTGTCTGTTGCGTGAAGTGGGTAATCTGATGGCGCAAGGCATTGGTCCGACCAACGGGAAAGAACTTCTTCAGGAACTCAGACTGAAGTTCCTCCCAATTGTTGATCGGCCGGGTCTATGTTTGATACCAATGGGCAGCCTTGACCATAAGGGAGAAAGAGAACATCTTCATAAGGAGAATATCCCGATTTTGCGCATCTGACCCGAAAGTCTGGGCCAGATCTTTAGCTGTTCAATGTGCTGGAAGGGGTCTTCAGAATTAAGCCCATGGAATTTAGGTATGGCATGAATCATGTCGGGCTTCAGTTCAGAATCAGGTCCTCTAGTCGGGATTCTGACTCGAAGCTCAATTGCCACCGCAGCGGGATCATAGTGATCTCACATCATGGGACGCTGCGGTGGGTTCATGAAGTTCTGGAAGAGGTTATTGAGTCGCTGGAGCTGGTGCTCCAGATTGTTCTCTTCCTCAACTGGCTGAGCCATTGTGGAAGAAGAAGGTGAGTTGGGTTCAGAATCGGAGGAAAAGTCTATGTGAAGGGTTGGTTGCACACGCAAGGGTACCGAGGCTTGGCCTCTAGGAGAGTGAATTTCTAAAGGAGGTTTCAAGGACCTCCTACTAAACATACAATGAAGGAGAGGATGAGTTAAGCAGGTGCTGGACCGAAGCAAGACACCCAAAATGTTGGGTGACTATAGAGGTTTGGGGCGGATGGACCCCTTGATCAGAAGGTCGTCCACCTGAGAATTACCTGGGTAGCCAGAGAGGGTGAGTCCCGCGAAGACCCCTACACGGTAGAGCGCCCCCACGGGTTACAAGGATTCCCCCACCCGACCTCTCTTATCACTGAGATTCCAGGTAGACCAAAATGGGGACCTTGACCTCTTAAGTCTACCACTTTTACTTAGGATCAAGGTGCTTAGGGTTTTCACTTGAACTTTAACCTTTTGAGTGCAAAGAGTGACCTAAGTTAAAGGTTGGTTGACCCAAGGGATCAGCTTCACCTATTAGTTCCTTTGAGAGCTTATTAGGTCTTGTCTTTTAGGGTTCAAGTGTTTTTCAAGCAATGGCTTAGGCACACTTCTTTTGGGAATTTTCCATTCTTGCTTAGAAAAGTGTCTCTAAACCCTAGCTTTAAATCTTATATTGGTTCTAATTGGTCCAGTAAGTTGCCTCTAGATTGGGTAATTAGGGCTAAAGCAAGAAGGTTTTAGCCCTAACTACCTTTAATGGATGTACAGATAAAGTATGTTGAAATTTGAAAACAGGCAACTTTGGTGTTTTACTACGTATGAAAAACATGTTATTCCTAAATTGCTTTTTTTTTTCTTTTTCTTCCTCTTCAGAATTTAGGGGTTTAAACGAGAAGATAGAAAACTACTTGTCCTTAATGTGGATGTTGTGTGGCTGCTTGTTTTCCTCTTGATTTCCTGTGCCTGCACAACAAAAGAGAAGAGATTAGTCAATAGAAAAAAAAAATGTGAATCAATAGCTTCTAGAATGGCCGTTGCTCCCCGGCAACGGCGCCAGAAACTGGTTAGTTTGTCGCTTTGGTTTTAAATTCTAGACGTTGTAGTAAAAAAAAAAAACTACTACCAGTTTACAATTTATTACTCGGAATTAAAAGTTTCCCGAGGTCGAATTTAGGGAGCAAACTATGATTCCAGAAGCATATGAATTCATAATATATAGTATTTTACAAAAATTTAGACAAAGGAGAGAGAGAGAGCAAAAATTCTCTTCTTGGCCTTTTCTTCTTCTCTCTTCTTCTTTTCCGCCGGTTCTCAGCCTGTTTTCTCCTTTCTTCTTCTTTTCTTTGCTGCAGAGGCTTCCTTCTTCTCTTTTCTTTCTTCAGCTGCTATGTCCTTCTTTCTTCTTCCTTCTTCTCTTCTTCTCTACTTCTCTTCTTTCTTTTGCGTCTTCCCTTCTGCTTCACTCCTTCCTTTCTTTCCGACGTCTGATTCAGAAATCAGACGCCTTAACTACGCTGTTGCTACAGTGCCCCTGCTATCTTCTTTTCTCCTGCTTCTCTCCTTCCTTCTCCTTCCTTCTTCTCTGCGGCTAAGTCCTTGCCGCTGCTCTTCCTTCCTTCTTCTCTTCAGCAACTCCTTGCTTCTTCCTCCCTCACCTGTTCCCTACACACACACACAAGCTCAGCGCAAAACCTACCCTACCCTCTCCCCGCATCTCTCTCTCTCTTATTCTCTCTTGGGTGCGCTCTCCCAGAGCCAGGTTATCTGGTCGGGTCGCGTGCCCAGGTCCAGGCGCACCGGCGTGAGTGGTGCACGAGGAGTGCACAGGAGGGTGTCGGGTCGGGTCGCGCCATATCCGTGTGATGAGCTCACGGACGAGGGCTGTGTATAGGTGAGGGACCTCACCACATGTGTATTCGGAGGCGATAAGCTAATGTCACTTTCACAATTTATGCGTGGGCGTGTGGCCACACACTTCCGAGGTGGGACTAAAGTCCCACCTCTGCTCCGCGCGCTTGCAGGCAAGAAGCTGCTGGCAATTGGGGCAGCAGCGAAGACTCGCGACCCCAATTGAAGGCCTAGGCACACTCGCAGAAGTATCCCGCGTTACCTGGGGCCTTCACCTGGTGCAGAAGGGGCCTGGAGCTTCTCACCAAGTAGCTCCTACTGTCTGTCAATGGCGGCGAGGAGGCCGAGACCTGAAAGCACGAAAACGGCCTCACGGCCACGTCAGACAGCTCAGGCAGCTTTGCCAGAGGACGGCGAAGGCGGTGTGGGGGTCGTCGTGGCGAGAAAGTGGCTGTGGCCGTGTGCCTAGGGCACACTACAGAGGTGCAGGTGGGTGTGTTCGAGGGGTGGTCTGAAGGTGAAGGGCGGTGAATGGAGTAGGGGAAATGCTTGAGTGGAGTGAGGGGGAGCTTCGGAGCTTGTCGGCGAGGGGTGGAATGGCCTATGGAGGTGGAGCGACCTCGCCGGAGATGGTGGCCGAAGGTGGAGCAGATGGAGGTGGTAGTGGCAGTCAAGGGGTCTAAAGTGTCAATTTAAGAGGGGAAAATTAAGAGGAGAGTAAGAGGAAGGTTTCTACCTACTTAATTGACGAAGAGGGAAAGAGGGGTGCCCGGCGCGTGCCTGCCGGAGCTGGGGACGAAGGTTCCCTGAAGGGGGGTAACGACGACGAGGAGGGGATTTGGAGGCGCCAGCTGGTGCGGCCTGGCGTCGGAAGACGAGGCAGAGTGAGCTCTGCTGCAGGTATGGCAGCAGAGTGACGAGGAGGAGGAGGAAAGATCGCCGGAAGCTTGAACTGTCTGTCCAGAGTGAGAGGAGACGAAGTAGGGGGTTTTCTTCAGTCAAAGCTAGCTTGAAGGAAGCGGCTGCCCCTGCCGCTCCTTATAAAGGTGCTGGCGCGGAGAGGATCTCGAGGGAGCGACGTGGGGAGCTCGCCGGAGATGGTTGGAGATGGAGACCCATGCTTTTCGTGCGTTCACACGAGAGGCATGGGCAGCCGCAGGTCAAAGGGGAGGGTCCCTGCAAAAGAGGACGATGCAGTGAACCCCCCGTTCGTTCCTAAGAGTGGTCTCCATATCCTGTGCGGCGCCATCCTCCGCGCAAGGTCGCCGGAGGTATGGTGCCTGCATGGGGTGGCAGGAGGGACCGTTCTGCAAAAAAATGGAGAAGATAGGGGGCTAAATGTAAGGTTTTTAAAAGATAAGGGTCAAAAAGTAATTCAAGAGGACCAATTTGTAAAGTCGGTCAAGATGGTCTTCTCTTAGGCCCAAATTTTTGTACCAACCTAATTTGAATCTAATGAATTTAATGGTGTAATTTGATTTTAGGTTTGATCACGTTTAACTGGTCAAATTATGCAAGAACCCAAATTAGGTTAAAATTTGGGCATGGTTTTCAATTTAGGTCAAGATAGGCTCCAAAGGCCAAATTGAAGGTTCTAAACCCTAAGGAGTATTTTTCCATGAATTTTAGAGGGTTCAGTTGATTTTTATCCTGCCTAGAACCTTGTGAATTAAAGCAGATTTACTTTTAGGGTTACAGAAAGTCATTTGATTTCTAAAAGTTGCTATAACCCTTTTCAGATCAGATCATCCCACTTCCTTCCTTATTAAGCTTATTTGACCTGTGTTTAGACCTTTAGATACCCTGTTTGTGTACTGCATTGGTAAAATTACAGTTTTACCCCTCATAACTTGTTTTATTCTTCAATTCAAAATTCTCTAAGTTAGGCTTTTCTTTAGGTTTTCTAGGAGCTTTTTTACACTTATTTAGATCAAATTGTGCTAGTTAGGGTTCATGATGAGGCTCTCATCACACGTCAACACCTTTGTCGCCGCCCGATCAAGATCTGACGGCCAGATTTAGATGCTCCACGCCGCGCCTTTGATTTGAGGTGCACAGGGCTTTAAACACGCTACCTCAACTACGCAGAAGGGCGCTCACCCGCTGTGCCAAGCCACCCTTTGAGGTGAGCTTTACTTTAAGGCACGCGCTCTCATGGCCGTTGGATCAAGATCCAAAGACCCAGATCTGGCCGCGCGGTTAATGAGAGAGAGGGAGCGGTGAGTCCTCACTCTTTTAGAGGGGCTGGTTTGGGTGGCTGAGATGGCACAACGTGGCGCCATCTTGGTCGTCCATCTTTATATGCTTGTAGGTGGTGCCACGGATGTCGGATTTGACTGATTTTCGCATCGTTGGGTCGCGATCGTCGATCCGAACCCATCCATATGGTTGGATTTGTCGTCTGAACAACGAATTTACACCACCTAGTCCCTTGACCTCTGATCTTTCTCAAACTACGTTTGATGCTATGGAAGTTCGATCGAGGTAATCTTAAAGTCGTTGAACTCTGATCGTCGCCCTGATTAGATTCATACAGTTGGATCTTCAATGTAACGCCCCGATATGATATTTCCCTATTACCTGACCACAAAAAGAGAAAATTAACCTAAACTTTATACAATCTAACCTAAATGTAAGATGATGCATGTTATGCAATATTTATAATGTATGATGCAACTATACATCTAAGAACACGTAAAAATAGATGATTTATGTGATATAAATGTGTTTACATCAAGAAAGACGGGCCAATTTGGCCGTTGGCCGTCCATCAGATGATGGGGAGGGAGGCCATCGGAGCTTAAGTTGGAGGAGGCCGGAGATAGGGAAAGAAGATGAATTTTAGGCCAAACCTAGCTAAGGAAGAGCAGATTCTTGTCCTGCGTCTTTTTATGGGCCTAAGAAAGGAGTTTCAAGCTTGGAAACAAGCTTGCGAACTCTGGCTATTTCGCACACATAGGATACCCACATCTTCCATGCGCTCGTATGGGAGATTGGGAAGAAATCAGGATTCATGGCTGGGATCATTTGAAAGGGAATTCCTCAAGGAATATCCCTTTCAATTTGGGAGAGTTTAATTGAGAATCGAGCGAGAAATCCTCACTCGAATCTCAACAGAGCTTGGCGTGTTCACACCAATGGCGGAAGGGACCCCATTTGCAAAGAATGATGAGAAAGTTAGGGATTTGATTGCAAGGATTTCAAAAGCTGAGGAGCTATTTGAGAGAGAAAGATGCTGACTGGACTCAAATGCAAACTAGGTCAAGATGGACTCTGATTGGGCCCAAATTTTGGTATAAACCTAATTTTGACTCAAAGAATTTGATGGTGAAGTTACATTTCAATTTTGACCAAGTTTGGTTGGACAATTTGTGTAGAAACCCAAATTAGGTTAGCTTTTTATCTGAGACTCTATTTGAGGTCAAAATAGGTTTAGATGGTCAAATCAAGGACACCAAACCTTATGGAATATTTTTCTATGATTTTTGGAAAGTTTAGATGAATTTAATCCTTTCCAGAACCTCAATTATTTAAGTTGGTCTGAAATTAGGTTTTTAGGTTATGAATCAGTTCTTGAAGTACGTGAAACCCTGTTTCTGTCAGTGTGGACCCTCTTATTAGTCATTAATGAACATTTGACCTTATATTAACCCTTGGAAAATCCCATGATTATTCTACATTTATGATATACTGTTAAAATTGCAAAATTAACCATGTTTTAATGTATTCTTCTCAGAAAAGATATGTAGTGAATTACAACTCTCCGGTGATTATGTAGGAGCATTTGCCAATTAATCTTGACTAATAAAAGCTAGTTATGGATCATGATGTTGTTATCATTAGCAACCTCGACCAAATTTTTTGTCATATATGTGAATTCTCTTAATTCTTTAGTGTCACTCGTTGTTGTTGGCAATAAAATTAAAGTGGTTCAATATGCTGTAAGCATAATGATACATTCCTTCAGTATGCTGTAGGTATAGTTGGTGTAAAATTTGTATATTATAATAGGCATGTTTGATAGTCATAGTAGAATGTGTATAGAAATTACTTCATGAACCATCTATACTACTATTGACAACATTCGAAAATGCTTAATGCATAATCCAAAATGTTGTAAACATTATTCATAGTAGTATGCTAAATAATACAATTGTGGCAAGAAACATGTCTGCTAGAGTAACCAACCATAATGCTAGGAACATTCTGAAATTCGTAGTGCTGTTAGCAGCATTGTTTAAAAATTCATAGTGTTGCTGGCAGCAATATTGAGAACTTCATAGTATTGCTGTCAGCATTCTTTATCTGTATAAAATTGTTGTATTCTCTAACAATGATAGCATTGTTAAGAAATTAATAAGACTTCTTAAGACAGCTGAATGAAGTATTTTACGATCAATCTCCACCAACGTACATGTTAAATATACGAAAGTTGATAGTTGAAGAAATGATTATAGATGGACGTGAGCTAATATATTTATTTGGATTGAAACGAAATTCATTCACTTGTTGTTGGCATCAGTGTTTTGTTTTGCAATTTATGATGTCAAAGGGATTACGTTAGTATAGGTTCACATACCTCAAATACAATCTTCCCCTCTTAAACACTCTACACAAGGTGTTTTATTCCTCTCTTCAAGAAGAAATGGGAAGCATACACCTTAGGACAACTTGTGCCAATAACACCACCATTAGGACAATTTTATTGATGCCAACAGTAGGTTGGTATATCATAAGCTGCCACTTCTAGGTTGGTAGGTGCTACTAGCATTCACTTACTTGTTGTTGGCATCATACATGTAGTATGTCAGAAGGTTGGTGTTGTATATATTGTAATTAAGATTTTAACTGCTCTGAATTTAATTGTTACGTTGACTATTTATACTGTTGTAGGCAGCATTTAAAAATACTTGAGGCTTCAGGTAAAATGTTGTAAGCTTCATTTATAGTAGTATGTTAAATATTACTGCTGTGGTAAGAAATATGTCTGCTAGAGGCATCAACCATAATGTTGACAACATTCTAAAATTCGTAGTTTTACTGAAAGCATTGTTAACAAATTTGTAGTGCTGCTGGTAGCATTGTTAAGAACTTCATAGCGTTGCTGACTGATGGTAACATCATCATTTAACATAACTAGCTTGAATTGGTTGAAATAAGCGATAAATACTCCTAAATGATCGCCTGAGTTCCATAATTCAACTTTGATCTATTTTGAGAAAGAGATAGTAAAACAAGGTTAATTCTGTAATTTTAACATCACATCACAAGTGCATATTAATCACGGGGCCACCCAAGGGTTAATTACAGGTTACTTGAGCATTAAAGACCAAGAAGTGGGTCTACACTGATTGAAATAGGGTTTCACGCATTTTGAGAACCAAAATAATACACAAAACCCTAATTATCAAGTTCACTTAAATTGGAAAGGTTCTGATCAAGATAAAATTACTCTAAACCTAGTAAAATTCATAGAAAAATATTCTAAGAGGTTTGACACCTTTGGTTTGACTATCTGAACCCATTTTAACCTAAAATAGAGTTTTAGATGGAAAATTGCCTTGATTTGGGCTCTCTGCAAATTAATCAGTTAAATATGATCAAAACTCAAATCCAAGTTCACCTAGATTCCTTGGGTCCAAATTAGGTTAACACCAAAATTTCGTCTCAATCAGAGTTCATCTTGACCTAGTTTGCAATTCAATCCCTAAGATCTTTATTTCTTACATTCAAGCCCCTAAGTTTCAAGTCCCTTGCATTTAGCCTCCTAACTTTCCCGTCTTCCTTACATTTGGGTCCTTTCCGTCATGGAAATGTGAATAGCATCTTCTCAACGACCCACCGACCTTCAAATGTGGAAACCTCTCACGTTTGACCACCAGATCCCTCCTAATTGGTCCCCTACCGATTGCACCCCGTGGCTACCCAGATTGGAGCATGTAATGCTCCACCAAGCTCTCGATTTAGAAAGAGGAAACTCCTTTGATTCCTAGAGAAAATCTCGCGAAATTTAGGAATTGAGACCTGACGTGCCTTCGTGCGTGTGTGTTAAGAGGTGTCGTTATAGTTGCACTTGATACGTCGGTTTTAAAAGAAGTAAACGGAGGTGAGTCCGAGTGTCGATCTCAGGGAGGCGTGGAAATCGGATTTTGTTTACCACTTGTTGTCACGAAAAAGGCGGAGTTTTGCTTGCGAAAGAAACGGTTTTGAAAAGCGAGAGATAGAGAGAGTTTAGGATTAGAAAGCTCTTGGTTTTGATCATGCACTTTAAACAGAAATTAAAAAGGCAACTAAATGAAAAACAATTTCATTAAACATGCATTCATAGTTCATGGTTTACAATATTAAATACATGCTTCAACAAAAGTAAATGAAAGCTTAAAAGAGAGAGAGAGAGGTAGAGAGAGAGTGGAGAGCGACGAGGCAGCCACGGCGGTGGAGGAGGCTCCGTCGGCGGCTCGTCGTCTCCGGCGATTACAAGAGTGCCTAAGACTAGCTAGGAGAGGAGTGGAGTAGTTGCAAGTGGGAGAGGATGCCTTGAATGGTGGTAGAAGGGGGTTTAAATAGAGTTAAGGGCTTCCTAAAAGAAGAATGTGCTTTAGCGACATCCAGAACGTCGCTAAAACCGCTTCCATATACGTCGGTGAAGGTCTGCTGCCGCCGGTCAGCCGCCCGCCCCTTTCTCTCTTCAGGCGCGATCCGTGGACGTCGAACGAGAGCCGTCCGATTGATGATCGGACGGCTGAGATCCTCCCGCGCCTGCGCTAGGATCGCGCTTCGGGCGTGCGTGCGCGCGCGCGTTTCCGCCCGGCGTGCGCGCGCGCGTGGGAGGTGGGGCGCTGTCGTCGCGCCGCGTGGCGCGATCCTAGCCGCTCGCTTCTGATCGCGCGGCTCAATTTTGCCGCGCCTTTCGCCCGCAGACGATTTTTGCTCCGCGCGAATCGAACGCGCGTCGCCGCAACGCGGGCGTGCGCGCTAACCGTTGCGCCACGCCCGCGCTTTGTCGCGGCGACCGCGGGCGAGCGCGCGGATCTCGGCCGTTAGATCGAAGATCAACGGCCGAGATGCGTCCTTGGCTGGCTTGGGGGCGTGCGGGCGGCGGGGGCGGGGCGACGTGGCGCGTTCTAGGCCGTTGATCTCCAGATCAACGGTCAGGAGTTCTTGGGCCCATTGTGGGAGCTCCGGATGTCGGATTTGGCCGATTTTGAGTCCGTTAGACTCCGTTCGTCGTCCTGAATCCATCCGTGCGGTCCGATTGCTCATCTAAGGCCTGCTTTGACAAATGCTTTACACAAATGGCCATTAATACAGTTTATAAGCAATCTTGGTACTTGATGCATGCAATGCTCCTATTCTACTTTATGTTGTGCCTTTTATTCTAAAGATGGGCCATATTCAACCTAATTACTACCCCCTTGCGTGGTGTTATCATACCCCCATGCTGACTCCTTGCTAGTCCCTAGCAAGGTTTATTCTAGCCTTTATTTCTTTGGCGAATTCAAGAAGTAATTGCTTAGGCACTTCGTTACTTGTTAATAAGAGGAACTATACGAAGATCTTAATCTACAAAGACTAAGCAGCGCCCGGGTGTCTGCCAAAATACGAATCGCCCGAATCCTTGCTTTGTATATATAACTATACTTATGTATACGTATATATCTATATATGTCTTTTTAGAATTTTTAGAATTCAGTGTGGGTTGGTAACTTTTTACGGCTACCCAACCCACCCAAAACTCGGTCAAAACCCTAAGTGCTAAGCATCTTGGTGTGAATGTTGTGATAGACTTACTTAACGGTAATTGAGACAGACTTCGAGTTTCTACACCTCTAGGTGACCGGAAAAGAAAATAAATTTTTGCCTGAAGGTGTATTTGTTCGATTGGTAGCTTTCTCCCTGCGTTCATTTTACTTGGGGTCAACACAAGGATTTTCCAGTGTATATCTCCCCGGCTTGTACTACTTCCCCGCTTCTTCCTTAGGTGTTTTTGGTCTTCTTTTTTTGTGCAATTATTGAGCTGGGCTCTGGACAACCGACCAATGGGCTGTTACCCACGATCACTTGCCAGCCATACTTGTGCGGTGAAGTGTGGTTTATTTTCTTTTCTTCTCTTTTTTTTTTTTTTTTAATTATTATTTTTTTTTACGTAGGTGGCTTCCCTAATCTCAAATGTACCTAGAGGCAGTGAAAAAGAAATGGCCTGTGGCTGGGTTCTGGAAAACCTGCCAATGGGCTGTTACCCACGACAACTTGCCAGCCATACCACCCTAGAGAGTTCATTAGCTACCCAATTTCTGTCAAAATCTCCGAGAAGTGAGTATGTGCAGAAATGTGTGCAGATGCTTAGACTCAAAGTTTTCCTGAGTTAGAGGATGAGTTGATAAGTCGTATACTTATCACCTTATTTATTAGGTGGATTAGAATAGCTTAAAGTTGCAAGGATTCGCCGCTAAATCCATATTTTAATGGACACTAGGGCTGATTAAGCCTGAAGGCCTGAAAAGTCTAAGCGTTTAAGTTCTTTTTGTATTATTTCCCACTATTGGCAAGTTTCTAATGCCTAAGTTTTTCTTCCTAAATTCAAATTTTTTTTTTTTTTTAATCAATTAATTTATTCATTCAGACTGATTAATTAAACTCAGGATTATGCAATTTACCATCCCCCCCATGCTTAAGTTGGACAATGTCCTCATTGGCAGATGCATGGATGCAGAAGGGTTCAAAAAGATAGTACCTGAGTGACGTAAACTACCAGATCAGTCTGAATCCGCTGGGTTGCCTCCTAGGAAGCGCTGAGTTTAACGCCTCCAGCTGGGCGGTGCCTGGTGTCAGCCCTCAACAAGGGTGACACTCTCCTTGGGGGGTACCTGGGCCAGGAAATGCTTCAATCTTTGACCATTGACTGTAAAGGTGTGCCCGGTATTAAGATCGGCGATTTCGACTGCCCCATTGGAATAGGGCTTGACCACCCGAAATGGTCCTGTCCATTTGGACCTAAGTTTCCCTGGAAAGAGTTTCAGGCGTGCATCAAATAGCCAGACTTGTTGGTTTGGCTCAAAGGTTTTCCTATGAATGAGTCGGTCGTGGACGGCTTTCATTTTCTCCTTATATAGCCGACTATTGTCAAAGGCGTCCCGACGAATTTCTTCAAGCTCAGATAATTGAAGAGTCCTTTGCGCACCAGCTAACAGGGGATCCATGTTACATTGCTTAACAGCCCAGTAAGCCCGGTGTTCCAATTCGACAGGGAGATGGCAAGCTTTGCCAAAGACCAAGCGGTAAGGTGACATGCCTATCGGGGTCTTAAAAGCGGTCCTGTATGCCCACAGGGCATCATCAAGTCGTGTGGACCAGTCTTTCCTGTCAGGTCTCACAGTCTTCTGTAAAATGTTCTTGATTTGTCTGTTTGAGACCTCAGTCTGCCCATTTGTTTGTGGATGATACGGGGTGGCAATGCGGTGGTTTACCCCGTATTTTCTAAGTAGGGCACGGAACTGGGAATGGATAAAATGGCTTCCACCATCACTGATCATGGCCTTGGGTATTCCAAAATGGGAAAAGATGTTCTTCTTTACAAAGTCCATGACCGTCTTGTGATCGCATCGTCGGGTGGCAACGGCTTCAATCCATTTGGAAACATAGTCTACCGAGACCAAGATATACTCGAAGCCGTTGGATGGTGGAAAGGGGCCCATAAAATCGATACCCCAAACGTCGAAAATTTCGACAATCAAAATGGGCTGAAGGGGCATCATATCTTTTTTGGTCATTGTCCCTAGTGTTTGGCATCGTGAGCAAGTCTTGGCAAAGATGTGTGCATCCTTGAATAGGGACGGCCAATAAAATCCAGACTGCAAAACTTTTGCAGCTGTTTTCTTGCCAGAGAAATGGCCGCCACATGCTTGGTCATGACAAAAGGAAAGCACACTCTGAACCTCGTCTTCGGGGAGGCACCTCCTGATGATCTGATCAGCACAGAGGCGAAACAGCATGGGATCATCCCAGAAATAGTGCTTGGCCTCAGCCAAGAACCTGTCCCGTTGCTGTTTGGACCAGCTGTGCGGGGTTTGTCCTATAACCAGGTAGTTGACATAGTCAGCATACCATGGCATTTTCTTGTCTTGCACGGCTAGGATGTGTTCATCAGGGAAGGTATCAGATAGAGGTAGGGAGGGTCCAATGTGGTCTGGATGAAGTCTTGACAGGTGGTCAGCCACCACATTTTTCGATCCGGCCTTGTCTTGGATTTCCAGGTCAAATTCCTGCAAAAGCAGGATCCATCTGATGAGCCTGGGTTTTGCATCCTTTTTGGCCAACAGGTGCCGGATGGCTGAATGGTCGGTGTAGATAGTCACGTGGGATCCCAGCAAGTATGATCGGAATTTTTCCAGTCCAAAGACTACAGCAAGCAACTCTTTTTCTGTGACCGTATAATTACGCTGGGCCTCGTCCAACGTTTTGCTCGCGTAGTAGATCACCACGGGCTTCTTGTCTTGCCTTTGTCCCAGGACAGCGCCTATGGCAAAATCTGATGCGTCACACATAATCTCAAAACCCTGGGACCAGTCTGGGGGTTGAAGTACCGGTGCGGTGGAGACTAAGTCCCGGAGGGTATGATAAGCCTGGGTGCAATCAGGAGACATGTGGAAAGTTGCGTCGTTGGCTAGAAGGTCGGTCAAGGGTTTGGAAAGTTTGGAAAAGTCTTTGATGAACCTTCGGTAGAAGCCAACATGTCCTAGAAAAGAGCGAATCTGTCGGACCGAACTAGGTGGAGGAAGTTTGGAAATTAAATCAACCTTAGCTCGATCTACCTCGATGCCCTTATGCGAAACGATGTGTCCGAGGACAATTCCTTCCTGAACCATAAAATGGCTCTTTTCCCAACTTAACACCAAGTTAACCTCGATACATCGTTTCAGGATTTTCTCCAAGTTGCTCAAACAATGGTCGAATGAATTCCCGAATACAGAGAAATCATCCATAAAGACCTCCAAGTATTCACCCACCATTTCTGAAAAAATGGCTAGCATGCAACGCTGGAAGGTTGCGGGTGCGTTGCATAACCCGAACGGCATTCGACGGAATGCAAATGTGCCATACGGGCAAGTGAATGTGATCTTTTCCTGATCTTCCGGAGCAATTGCGACTTGGTTATATCCTGAATATCCATCCAGGAAGCAAAAATACTTCTGCCCTGCCAATCTTTCAAGGATTTGGTCAATGAATGGCAAGGGGAAGTGGTCCTTCTTAGTGGCTTCGTTAAGCTTCCTATAATCAATACACACCCGCCATGCGGTGGTGGTGCGGGTGGGAATGGATTCGCCATGATCATTAGTGACAACGGTGAGCCCAGCCTTCTTTGGAACCACTTGAGTGGGGCTCACCCAGGGGCTATCAGAGATAGGGTAGATGATGTCGGCGTCGAGCCACTTGATAATTTCTTTTTTAACGACCTCCCGCATGTTAGGGTTTAACCGTCTCTGCATCTGGCGGGAAGGTCGGGCCCCGTCTTCCAGGTAAATCTTGTGGGTGCAATAGGTGGGGCTAATTCCTCTTAGATCTGAGATGGTCCAACCAATGGCGGCCCGATGTTCTGAAAGAGTTGCAGTCAACCTTAGTTCCTGATCCTTGGTTAGATGGGAATTAATAATCACTGGGAAGGTCTGGCCAGGTCCCAAGAAGACGTACTTGAGATTCTCGGGCAATGGTTTAAGTTCAGGTGCGGGTGGGACCACAGTCGATGGGAATGGAAAGGGCGGTAGTTGATCAACATTGATTTCTTCAAATGGTGTCATGTGATGATACTCAGCCTTACAGAGGTCCACAGGTAATGATGGTGGCGAGTCAGAACTACGGGTTTGGTGGTCTGAGACAGAATTGAGGGTAAGGCATTCCTCGATTAAAGTTTCCACGGGATCATGTTCCTCAATGTAATCACAATCAAAAGACTTTGTTGCCCGGAAGATATCTAATTGCATTTTCCTGTCTCCGAAGGCGATTTCCATACATCCCGTGTCGCAATCGATGTTTGCTTTAGCCGTGGCTAAGAAAGGTCTGCCTAAGATTATGGGTGCGTTCTGTAATTTTTCAGGGACTTCCATGTCGAGCACCAAAAAGTCGACTGGGAAATAGAAGTCCTTGACCCGTACAATCACGTCCTCGACAACCCCCTTCGGGGTTTTCACTGATCTATCCGCCAGCTGGATGGTGACAGGGGTTGGTGCCAGCTCCCCAAAACCAAATTGGTGGTACAAGGTTGTGGGAATTAGGTTGATAGAAGCACCTAGGTCCAGGAGCGCTCTATCAAATGTCATGTCCCCGATGTTGCAGGAAATCAGGGGTGCTCCTGGGTCAGTTCGTTTGAGTGGAAGGTTGCTTGATATCACGGAACTGGCTTGCTCAGAGAGTACAACCTTCCTAGGTGCTTGAGGTCTCGTCTTACGCTTGGGTGTACAGGCATCCTTTAAGAACTTGGCGTAAGCGGGGATGTGTTTGACAGCTTCTAGAAGCGGAATATTAATCTGTACTTGTTTAAAAATTTCCATCAGCTCCTCAGTTTCCACAGTATTCTTTTTTCTCTTGATTGTTTCCAAGGCCTCAGGATAGGGTGTCTGGATTGGTTCCATGTTTGGGTCCTTGGTTGGTGCTTCTTCTAAGTCGGGTAAAGTCTCGGGGAGAGTCGGCCATTTGGGATCCTGGGTTTTGGTGCCGCTTCTCAAGGTCACCGCATTCGCAGAGGCATTGGGGCCATGGGGTGATCCTTGAGAAGATGAGGATGAAGAGGCGCCAAACCCAGGAGGTGTTTGTGGAGCCGGTTGGACCATATGAGCCTGCCCGGGGTTGCCTTGGAACCCTTGCGAATTGGGGCCTCTGTTAATTATGTTTCGCGGGTTTGGTTGTGGTTGGGAAGGTAGAGATCCTTGCTGTTTACAGTCCAAGAGTTGGCTTAACTGTCCCTTTACCAAGGCCATTTCTTCCTGATGTTTTTGGTTCATGTCAGCCATCATCTTTATTAGGGTGTCCATTTGGTTTTGTGGGGGAGGGGCCGCCCTATTTTGGTTATATTGGGGTCTAACTGGTGGTCCTTGCTGATAGGGGGGCAAGTGTGGCTGTTGGTTTGGCCTGGGCTGGTTTTGGAATTGCGGTAGTTTCTGGTTTGTCCAACCAAAGTTGGGGTGATTACGCCAGCCGGTGTTGTAAGTGTCGGAGAAAGGGTCAGGTTTTGCATATCCTTGGACGGCTTGCACATCTTCTAGAATAGCCGATGTTGATGAAGAAGGAAGGGAGTAATCAAGGGTCGAGGGAGCAAAGGTCCCTCCTTGGAACATGGTTGGGGGTTGTTCCAGGTTTAGTTGGGTGAAGGGTTGGACCAGGTCAACATTATGTGCTCCTTTTGCTAGGGTGAAAGTCTGCAAGGGGTTCCTGGTCTGGTTTAGAAGCTCATCAATCTTCTTGTCCACCAATTCCACTCGATCCAACTTTTTGGCAATAATGTCCATGTCAACCATTCCAGAATTTGCTTGTACCTCATAAATCCCACCACGGGGTTGACTGGATCTGTTAAACTAGTTCATGGAGGCATTGTTGAGCGAATTCTCGCTCATAGACTCAAAGAGCTCAAACGCGCTCTCCTCGTCTTTGTTTAGGAAGTTTCCCCCGCATGAGGCATCGACGAAGTTCCGTAGGTTGCTATCCAGACCGTGGTAGAAGATCTGGGCTAATTGCCACCTTGGAACTTCGTGGTGTGGGCATTTCCTCAAAAGTTCATTGAATCTTTCCCACGCCTCATGAAATTGTTCCCCACCCTGGAGTGTGAAGGTAGTGATAGCTCTTCTGAGGGCATTGGTCTTTCCTATGGGGAAGAATTTCTTTAAAAATGCATGCCTCAGTTCCTCCCAGGTGGTGATGGGTCTACCTAGGGTTCTAAGCCAATGAGAAGCCTTGTCTCTTAATGAGAAAGGGAACATCTTGATTAGAACAATATCAAGGCTAATGTTCCTAGGTTTTACTGTTCTTGCTATGCGGTCGAGATCTTCTAGGTGCTGAAAGGGGTCTTCATTTGAGCTTCCATGAAAGTGGCTCTGGATTAGACTTAATACATTAGGTTTTAGCTCAAAATCGTCTCCCCCTTCGGGGATCCTAAGGTGTGGCTCGACTCTAATGGCAGAAGGGTTATAGAAATCACGGAGGGGTCTTGGCTGGTTCTGAAACGGTGGTAAATCAAGTGGTGGTTGTCCTGGTATGTCATTGAAAGGTGGTGGTTGTTCTTGCGGGTTCTGTAACCGTTGTATGGCTTGCATGATGGTGTGGATTTGTCGTTGCTGAAGCCGATGGTTAGCATTGATTTGAGCCTGGACGACAGCCATAGCATCTGGTGGGGGTTGATCTTCAGCCTCATCTACCCTAGGTTCAGCCATGTTTTCAACAGAGTTACGTCGCCTAGATTCCTGCCCCAAAACACACAATTCGGGATGCAGTGAGCGCCTCCCGTGCATACACTAGAGAAGAACTGGAGGGGATGCGGAGGGCGACAGATGCGAGAAATGTGTTTCAATCAAGCACGCAAGCCTAATCCTTATGGTGTATTCCTTAGGAGACCTAGAAATCTCACAAAGGGTGATTAAGTCCGTAAGCACTGGACTTCCCTTCTCAAGGCTAATCTGGCCAGGTTGATTACGAGGGGATTGCAGGGAAGGTTCTTCCTTTGGCTTACGCCTCCGGTTCCATAGACCCCACAACCGCGGTCGTTTGACACTGCCCCGCAGCCTAGCCACCAGATTCTACCAAGGGAATGAAAGCCAAGTGCCTAGCCGACAAAACCTCTCCTTTTGAGACTTAACTCAGTCCTGCCTAGGGCACGTCTACTCAGTTTTAAAGGGCTAGGATAGTGCTTGTGCTTAGGGTGATGTGATGAGGCGTTGATTGGGGTGGTGCCTCTTAATGTTTTACTTTCAAAGTGTGTGCTTCTAGCAAAACATGATTTTCAAGCAAGGATTTGTTAAGATATAGTGTCTTTTTAGTGTTCATCCTTACTTAAGTACTTTTTAGGGTTGACGTGTCTTAATTTTTTCAAACAAGTTTCAATGGGCACGTCAAGTTCTGCACACAACTTAGTGAAAGTAGATTTCCTTTTATTTTGTAGAGGCTCTAAAACCCTAGTGTACTCATCCTGATAATCATGCAGCTTCTATTAGATGAGTCAGTTTTAGGGTTGAGTGGTGCGGCCCAGGTCAACTCACGGTGGCTTCGCAAACACCACTCAAGAGAAAGAGAAAAGAGCACTCCAAGAATTTATCCAGCATATTAGAGTGTACATTTTTTTGTAGGGTGATGTGTTAAGAATGTGGGTCAAGCAATCATTCACCACGCCAATTTTTTTCAGTTTTTATGATTTTTTTAGATTTTTCACGCAAGCAAACAATGAGAGAGAGAGAGTACTCACTATCGGTCCTCGAGGCGTCTACTTCCTTGCTACCATAGTGGAATGCATCGCTTCGCCGTCCATGTGCCGAATTCCTGCATCCGTCAAGTAAAAAAGGAAAATAGGGCATTAGACGATATGAGAATGAAGGTGGAATGGAGGTGATAAAACAAATCCGTTGCCTCCCCGGCAACGGCGCCAAAAACTGACGTGCCTTCGTGCGTGTGTGTTAAGAGGTGTCGTTATAGTTGCACTTGATACGTCGGTTTTAAAAGAAGTAAACGGAGGTGAGTCCGAGTGTCGATCTCAGGGAGGCGTGGAAATCGGATTTTGTTTACCACTTGTTGTCACGAAAAAGGCGGAGTTTTTCTTGCGAAAGAAACGGTTTTGAAAAGCGAGAGATAGAGAGAGTTTAGGGTTAGAAAGCTCTTGGTTTTGATTATGCACTTTAAACAGAAATTAAAAAGGCAACTAAATGAAAAACAATTTCATTAAACATGCATTCATAGTTCATGGTTTACAATATTAAATACATGCTTCAACAAAAGTAAATGAAAGCTTAAAAGAGAGAGAGAGAGGTAGAGAGAGAGTGGAGAGCGACGAGGCAGCCACGGCGGTGGAGGAGGCTCCGTCGGCGGCTCGTCGTCTCCGGCGATTACAAGAGTGCCTAAGACTAGCTAGGAGAGGAGTGGAGTAGTTGCAAGTGGGAGAGGATGCCTTGAATGGTGGTAGAAGGGGGTTTAAATAGAGTTAAGGGCTTCCTAAAAGAAGAATGTGCTTTAGCGACATCCAGAACGTCGCTAAAACCGCTTCCATATACGTCGGTGAAGGTCTGCTGCCGCCGGTCAGCCGCCCGCCCCTTTCTCTCTTCAGGCGCGATCCGTGGACGTCGAACGAGAGCCGTCCGATTGATGATCGGACGGCTGAGATCCTCCCGCGCCTGCGCTAGGATCGCGCTTCGGGCGTGCGTGCGCGCGCGCGTTTCCGCCCGGCGTGCGCGCGCGCGTGGGAGGTGGGGCGCTGTCGTCGCGCCGCGTGGCGCGATCCTAGCCGCTCGCTTCTGATCGCGCGGCTCAATTTTGCCGCGCCTTTCGCCCGCAGACGATTTTTGCTCCGCGCGAATCGAACGCGCGTCGCCGCAACGCGGGCGTGCGCGCTAACCGTTGCGCCACGCCCGCGCTTTGTCGCGGCGACCGCGGGCGAGCGCGCGGATCTCGGCCGTTCGATCGAAGATCAACGGCCGAGATGCGTCCTTGGCTGGCTTGGGGGCGTGCGGGCGGCGGGGGCGGGGCGACGTGGCGCGTTCTAGGCCGTTGATCTCCAGATCAACGGTCAGGAGTTCTTGGGCCCATTGTGGGAGCTCCGGATGTCGGATTTGGCCGATTTTGAGTCCGTTAGACTCCGTTCGTCGTCCTGAATCCATCCGTGCGGTCCGATTGCTCATCTGAGGCCTGCTTTGACAAATGCTTTACACAAATGGCCATTAATACAGTTTATAAGCAATCTTGGTACTTGATGCATGCAATGCTCCTATTCTACTTTATGTTGTGCCTTTTATTCTAAAGATGGGCCATATTCAACCTAATTACTACCCCCTTGCGTGGTGTTATCAAGACCACATTGGAGCCTTATATAAGTTCCCTATTGTTTAGCGACCAAGATGAGTGAGGTTTCAGGCTAGAATACTTCTCCTCCTTCCCCGATCATCTTAAACCTCAGCTCCGGCGAGCCTCCTCGACATCTTCCTCAGGACGACCAAATACCAAATTAGCTGGTCCTCCATCCTCGTCAGCTTTGTCCTCCTCTAGCCAGTCAAAGAAAAGGCCCTCTACCCCTTTCCTCCTTACTATTCGCATCATTGGAGAACTTCACCTTCTTCGCGTCTGTTGTGAAACAAATTTTCATCTATTGGCGCACTACCGAGCTTTTATCCTCGGCAGCGGTGCCAAGATGTTGCAATCGTCGTAAATCGTCGTAAAAAGATAGCGTCGTGTATAGTGATGAAAATCACAGCAACATTTAAATTTATAAGTACTCGAAAAAAGAAATGAGTCTAAGGTTGTTCGTAGGGATCAAATATGGAATTCACACACTAATTAAAATATAAGAAATAAACAATGAGCATAATAATGCAATGAAAACCAAGAAATATATTCAATAATCAGCCAAATTATATCTCAAAAATCAATGGGATAGAAAGAGAATTAGAGAACTAAAAATGGTGATTTGAGTCATTGAGTTATTCCCACGATCAAGCACATATCCTAATCTAATCAGCCAATTCAATTTCTCTACAGTGGTTTTGAACCACTTAACTAGTCATATCCACGTCAGATAATAGCCAAATAAGTCCACAGTGCCACAATCAGACGCCAGCACAGAGAGCCAGACGCCTTAAGCTACCAAACCTCAACATAAGGCACAAGGCCATAGAGACCTCAAGGAAAGCTTCAACACAAGGACATCTCAGAATAGTTAAGTGCTAGGTGTATGGGCATGCATCCTATGGCACATGCATGCAACCCAATGCAAAACCAACCCCCCCATCTACCTTAGAATTTCTAATTGGGTCGCTAATTGGGTAAACGAATACAGGTCATGTCCAGGCTCACCGGCTGTGGGTATTGAGCAAGGAGTGTAAAGGGTAAGGTGAGCGGGGACCTCACCCTCGAGTGTCGAGGCAAACAGCGGTTAACACGAATTCTTTAAATACATTGTCGTGACTTCGTTTGTGTCCAATGTGGGACTAAAGTTCCCTCTTCCTTCGTGCAATGCAACTGCTGAGGTGGCTTGTTCAATCAAAGCCGTTGTTGCTGCTTCTTTGTTCAATCAAGGCTGTAATTGAGTCCGCGGTTGTAGCCCGTAGCACTTGGAGGTGGAATCAGGCTTGGAGAGTGGCAGAAGGCAGCGGATAGTGGCAGTTGATGACGACAACGGTGTTGTCTCTGGTGAAACCCTTGAAACAAGAATACAGTTGATGGGGCCCAATTAAAGTGCTCAGTAGCTTCACCGTGGTGCGTGGAACATGATGGTGGTGTTTGTTTGGTGATTGGAGGCAAGTTGTGGTCGATCAGAGTTGGAGTGGGTGGTGGATTGGTGGGTTGTTCGGGGGAGTGATTGAGTGGGTGAAACTCCTAATTACGTTAGGGCTTTCACTCTCGGGGTGGAGAGGAAGGTGGTGGTGGTGGTGGTTGTGTGTTGCGTGGTTAGTGACAGCCGGACGAAGCTCGCCGAAGCTTCGCTGTACGCGAAGAAGATAGAGAGGGAGCAGGGTGAATAGCGACAGAATTCAGGTGTTAAGGGGCTAAAGCTAACTTAGGGAGATAGAGGGAGAGAGAGAACCTAGTCTAAAGGACGAAGGAGGTGAGAATTGTCTCGGCTTTGATTGGTCGGTGCTGAGGTCGAAGGAAGCTTCGGTGAGGGGTACGGCGACGACGAAAGGGGTAGACGACCTTTTCTTTGGTCAGCGAGAGGCGGAAGGAGAGGAAGGTTGTGGGCCACTTGATTTGGCCGTCGAGTGGCCGAAGAGAAGAGGTTGAGGAGAGTCACTGGAGCTGTGGTGGAGGTGGACAAAGGAGGGAGGAAATAGGAGAATTTCCTAAGACCGGGCTCCAGAATACATGGGAAGTTCAGGGAATTTAAATAGCGCTCATTTGTGAGCTCAAATTGGAGAATTCATGAATGGAAATCACGAGTTTGGAAACTCAAAGTTTTGGAAATTTCTTGAGCTTTCCTAAGCTCCATGCCTCATATGGGATCCTAAGTTCGTGCTCAGTTGATGGGAGATGTCTTTGCGGCCAATCCTTCCAATTTTGGAAGGATTTGGTCGTTGATTGCAGGAGAAACCCCTGATTGGGAACGACCCCTGATGGATTCGATTCTCTGTTTAGGAAGATAGGTCTTTTAAGGTGGAAGGGGGCATTTTGTAAGAACGACGATAAAGTTAGGGACCTGATTGCAAGAATCTTGAAAGTTAAGGGGCTAAATGTGAGAAATAGAGATTTTAGGGACTGCATTGCAAACTAGGTTAAGATAGATTCTGATTGGACCTAAATTTTTTTGTTAATTTAATTTGGACCCAAGGAATCTAATGGTGAAGTTGGATTTACGTTTTGATCACGTTTGGCTGGGTAAATTGCATAGAAGCGTAAATTAGGGCAAATTCTCATCTAACACTTTGTTCTAGGTCAACATAGGTTCCGATGGTCAAACCAAAGGTACCAAGCCTCTTAGAATATTTTTCTATGAATTTTAGGAGGTTTAGATTAATTTTATATTGACTAGAATCTCTTCAAATTAAGTGGTTGATAATTAGGGTTTTGTATACTGTTTTGATTCTCAAAATGCGTGAAACCTTGTTTCTGTCAGTGTGGACCCACTTTTTGGTTTTTAATGCTCAACTGATCTCTAATTAATCTCTGGTGACCTCGTGGTTACTCTACACTTGTGATGTGATGTTAAAATAACGGAATTAACCCTATTCTTTTGTCTTCTTCTCAAAGCAAGTCAGAGTAGAATTATGGTCCTCAGGTGATCATTTAGGAGAGTTTATCTCTTGATTCTAACTAATTTAAGCTAGTTATGACGAATGATGGCGTTACCATCAGCTTCGGCAAGGCACACCGGCGCGAAACCCTGCCCCCTTCGTTTGTAACTAGGTTCTTCTTCTCCCTCTCTCTTTAGAATAGGTTCAACCCCTTCTCACCCCAATTCCACCGCCATATCACATTCTCCCCCCTCATCTTCTCCTTGGCCAACGAAGCTCCAGCAAGCTTCGTCCAGCCACTACACACACACAACCCACATTCGACCAGCACTGAAACCTTCCTCGAGCTTCAGAGGTCAAAAGCCCTTAACTTATTGAGAGCTTAGACCCTTGAAACCTTGGGTCAGACAAACCCATCAAAGCACGCCATCGCCACCACCGTCTAGCCACCCTAGTCCACTAAACTCCACAAAACCACCGCCACCACACTCACCATACTCCGGCGAGCCTTATGAGTTTTCTAATTGTGGCGTTAAGCCCGTATTCATGTGTTTAGGTCTTTGCCGGACCGCCGTTCTTCGCTGTCATCGACCACCGTGTTCCAACCACCTCAAACCTCAATGCCACCACCAGAAGCTGCAGCTTACGTCCGAAAAGAGCTCTAGGCTCTCAATTAAAGGAAGCAACGTAGCTGCAGCAGCCATTGAAGCAGGTTTTCATCCACTGCACGCACGTAAGGAAGGGAAGGGACTTAGTCCCACATCGTGGGCTACGAAATCCAGCAGCGCATAAAATGCAATTGTGTTGAAGGCTCATTACCTCTACACAACGGGGGTGAGGTCCCCGCCTCCTACATTGCGCACACCTCACCTACTATGCACGTCGATGGGCCTGGTCACTATTCATACCCGATTACCCGACACTATTCATACCCATTAACCCGGTCAAGGAAGGGAAATTCTGAGGAGGGTGGGGGTGGTTTTGCCTCGGGTTGCGTGCATGTGCCTCAGGATGCATGTTAATACACCCAATACTTAGGCGTTTCTGAGGCTTTATGCTCTGTGACTTGTGCTGTGCTTTAGAGACTTTAAGCCGTTTGGTTTGCTTGGTTGACGTCTAATCTTGGCTCTGATATTGTGGACTTATGAGTTCTAATCTGACGTGGATATTAAGAATAAATGGTTCAAGACCACTGTTGAGATTGAATTGGCTAATTACATTGGGATATGTGCTTGATTGTGGGAATATCTTGGTGATTCAAATCACCATTTTTAGGACCTAATTCTCTTTTTATCCCATCATTTTCTGAGTTACAATTTGGTCCATTATTGAATATATTTTGATTATTGATTTTCATTGTATATCTTTATTATTGTGCTCATTATTTCTAATTACGATTAGTGTGTGAATTTCATATTTACTCTCTGTGAACGACTTCGCACTCATATTTTCTTTTTGAGCACTTATAAATTTAAATGTTGTTACGATTTTCATCACTATACTACGACGTTATTTTTTTACGACAATCTATGACGACCAACATTTTGGCGCTATTGCTGGGGATAAAAACTCAGTAGTGCGCCAACAGATGGAAATTTGCTGCTCAACACTGACAACATTCTTTGTCTGCATAAGACTATTGGCAACATTTAGTTACTTCATTAACTGAATGAAGTATTTCATGATCAATCTCTACCAACGTACATATTAAATATTGGAAAGTTGATAGTTGAATAAACTGATCATAGAGGTGTTGGTGCTAGAGCACCACGATCATTTGTTTTGATGATAACAAAACACGTGTTATTTAACATTTGCAATTTGAGTCCTAGATTTCAGGTCAATTGCAGATGTGGACGTGTTTAGACGGAACTCGAGCTCGCATCCAGGACGGATTGGAGGAGCTTGACGGAAAACAGAGGAGGTTCGCGTGGAGCGACAGATTGAAGATAGAAGACAAGAAGAATAGGATAGATTCTTTTTAATCCTTTCATGTACTTTTATCTTTATTTTTCTTGCTCTTTATTTTTCCTTAGAAAATTATGTTAAAGAGCCTCAAAGAACCCTAACAGTAGTCCTAGGAACACCGGCACAACCCTAGGATACTTAGGTTTTCTGTAGAATACTTAGAAAACCAATATAGGGTTCAAACAGCACTTCCAGACGTCTAATTCCCAAATCAGACGTCTGATAAAGTATTTTAAGACGTCTGACTGTTGTTTCAGATGTCTGATAACTGTTAGGCTGGACATAGTCAGTTCTATCTGATGAAATCAGACGTCCAGACCTTAGTCCAGACGTCTTAGAAGACGTCTGATGGATTTGCCAGACGTCCAATTAGTGGACCGTTGGCTGCCTTAGAATACACTCAAGAATATGACCGTTAGAGCCTTATCAGACGTCCTTAGGCCTCTCCTGACGTCTGATAAATGACCGTTTTGCCTCGGCTGACCCAAAATCTCTTCTCAGAGATTTTCTAGCGTTGCAACGTTTGGAAATCAATTCCCACAGTAAAAGTAGGTTTCCAGACGTCCATACTTAGTGCCAGACGTCCTGTATGTCGTCTGATGGACTTGCACAAAAACCCTGTTTAGATCTGATTCAAGTTAGGGAGAAACCCGCATAGAATCAGACGTCTGACCTTGAAATCAGACGTCTTAAAGTGGCCTTCCAGACGTCTGATGCCAGAGTTAGACGTCTGATAACCCTGTCAAATCTAATCATTGTCCTGATTTCGGCCTGATTCTCTTGGACTTTGTTCCCAACGGCTATGGAAGCTTTTCTAAGCCTTCCAAAGCCTTCCTAAGGCCTCTATAAATAGAGGGGAGCCTTTTCACACCAAGACACAACAAGAGAGACCAACACACACAAGAAACACTTTGCAATACACTAAGATCAAGTATTTCCACTCTCTTGTGTCCAAGAAGCTCTTGCTCTCTAAGCTCAAGTTCTACATCTTGAGAGCATCATTCCCTTCGCGCACCCGCTCTCCCGCCGTTGTCTACGAGAGCGACATTGCGCCGTTGCGTGGCTCACGCACCCGCGTCATCGTCGACGCACTCCTTGCAAATGAGAGTTTCCTTATTCCTATAGAAGCTAGGTTTATAATTACTTTGTTGGCTCTATAGGACTTGTTGTTTTCTTTTATCTTTGTCTTTTGGTTGGGTATTCGCTTTGCGAATTCCCGTCTCCTTCGTGGGACAAAATCCTTCTCGTGAAGAGAAGGGGTTGAGGAACGCTACCCTCGTACTTGTAGCGTGGTTGTACTGAGGTTGAATCACCCTCATTTTAAAGTGATTCGGTTAGTGGATTTGATCAACTAGGTTGATCGGAAAATCCTAACTCGAGAGGGTTAGGTGGTGGTTTTCACCCGGTTTGGGTTTCCACCTAAAATTTCTTGTGTACTTGTGCGATTGATTTTTGAGATTGCTTTATATTTTATTTCCGCATTTTATTACGTCACCCCTCCTGGTAGGGCCAAACCTACAAGAGGGACGTGAGAGTTTATATGAGATAACGAGATGGACATAAAAAAGGTGAAGTTAGTTACGATCGATGTTAGTTAACTGAACGAAATATTCCACGATCAATCTTTACCAACATACATATTAAATATACGAAAGTTGATAGTTGAAGGGAATGATCATTGATGGACGTAAGATTTTCTATGAGATAATGAGATAGACGTAAAAAGTGTTAAGTTAGTTACTATCGATGTTAGTTACTATCAATATTAGTTATTATGGACGTAAATATTGTTCACAACACCATCAATAGGAATGACCACCAACGCATCTTATTTGAAGCGTACAATCGTGTCAACACATTCTGTCAACAGCAAGAGCAATCCTACCAACAGCAGCTACTTCTGTCAGTTTTGCACAAAAATGGAAAGGACTACAGACCTATACTATTATGTAGCAGGGGTTACATATACTACACATGAACACAGACAATATCAGAAAGAGCTACTACATGCAATAATGAACCAATAACATTACATGTTAATTTTCATATGATAACATCTATATAAAACTATGCTAGTGAAGATGTTACCTAAGATGGATACATTGATCATTAAGTTTATAGGTAAATTTACCATTTTTCTTAATGTAATTTTGGAGAAAGACAAATAATTGGGAGTAAGTAAGCGTCCCCAAGTTATTTTATTTATTTATTATTATTATTATTATTTACTCGTTGGGAAGCGGGGAGACCTCTTCAGCGTTAAAAGCCCGCCAACAACTCACAACGACGTCTCCTCCTCCACCTCTCCCTCTCTCTCTCTCTCTCTCTCTCTCTCTCCCTCTTTTTTGGGTGTCCACACAAACAGGTGGTGAGAGAGAAGAGAAGAGCAGAGAGGGGGGGGAGAGAGAGACAGCAGAGAACAAAACAAACACCTCAACGGACAACAAAACCACAATAGATCGCTTATATCTTACCATAAACCCTAATCTCATCCCTTCATCTCCTCGATCTCGATCTATGTAGAGAATTTTTGGGGGTTGGAGACACTGGTGCCTCAGATCTGGCTGTTTCGGCGCGCGGGAGGCGGATCGCTCCCATCCACACGCTTTCCGCTCCCGATCTCCCCTCAGGTATGATACCTCCCTTTTGATCGGATCCGCTGGTCGAGGTCGATCTATATAAAGCTGTTCTACTGCTTGATCCGCGCGGATCCCTTCGGGATTAGGGTTTTCCCGGAGATTTCACTCTTGAAATGCTGAAAATTTTGTTTTTTGATAAAAAAAGTTGGATTTTTTAGGATTTTTTTTGGGTGATTTGGTGCGTGGATGCGCTGGATTGTGATTTTTCCGAGTATGTTTGGGTTATTTGTTGAAAAGTTTGAATTTTTTTGTGTTTTAGGTGTGTGTAGGGGCCTGTTATTGGTAAGTCTTGCGATTTTTAATTTTTTTGGAGTAGGTGTGGTGTTGGGTCGGGTTTTTTTGTCTTGAGGTGGTGATTAGCTTTCTTCTTCGTGGGGGTGTTTTGATCCGTGAATTTTAGGTACTAAAGTAGCAAGACATGCCATCTTGAGGCTGCATGAGGTGGGGTTGTTTGGTTTTATTGGTCTATTTGGCTTTGGCATGTTTCTAAGGTGGTTGGTTGGTTGGTTGTGGTGGATGGAAGGTCCTTAGACATGCTTCTTGATGTATACCTGAAATAGTATTTTTACTGGGAGAGAATGGCAAAATGGTTTGTGAGTCTTGTGAACATGAACATCTTTTTAACTTTTCGTTCATGAGCTTCTTTAAGAGATCGAGAGCATACAGATAAGGTTATGATCTGTTCCTATTGTCTGTTTTATTCATACTTCTGCAATTATCGCATTCACATAAGGTGCGAAAGTTTGTAAACCTAGATTTCGAGATCACTACCTCAAAAGCTGCTCTGCTTAAACTGTGGACGCCAAAGCGTACAAGCTTCTGGATTTGAAATATGACTTCCTTTGCATCCTGCCCTTTGAAAATTTAGGGAGTGCTTTTTGAATTTGAACCACGAGTCCAATCATCATGATGTGGAGGTCTGGATTTGAGATATTAGTTGAAAGGATTGGGCTTTTTTAGTTGGATTTGTGAAAGGTGTCTTCTTCTTGCCTGATTGTTGGACTTGCCAAGATGTCCTAGGGTTCTTATCTGAACTTCTTATGTATCTCCTTGTTGATCTCCAGGAAACATTCGGCTATGGATCTCTGCCCAAAGGGCTTTAGTGCCATCAGCCAGCTCTTCTCCGACCCAGTGTCTGATGCAAAAACAGGAGGCTGGCATATTTTCAATCCCTCGGTTCAGAGAACAGATGTTATCTGTCCTGAGCCACGCAGAGCTAGCAGGGTCCCTTTCATTGTGGATGGGCTAAATAGATTCAGCTGCAAGTCTAAAAGGTATAAATCGTTTATCAATGGACTATTTTTCATTCTCAGGATCTTGATTGCATTATTGCTGATGATGCCATTCCATTTTAGAAGTCACTGTTTCATTCTCGCAGTTGGTTGACGATATGATACTGCCTTAACATTACATGTACTGAGAAGCTATGGCATAAGTTTTTGGTGCTTGTGGGATTGACACCATATATATAGTTGACTGTAGTTGTAGGTCAGTCTTTAGTCATGTCCTTTTTCTACACCATCATGTTTCATCAATGGCTTTGGCTTGTACAATAATATTGATGTAGTTACCTCGATCAACATGCCTGGAGCCGTTCAAGATTCTAATTTTTTGACCAAAATGAGCAATATGCAACCACCTGGATCAAGTTATGGCCACCTGTTGACCTCCTGTTGGGATATTGGTTCAGCTATCCTTAGGGTTTCTGATTAAGGTTTTCCTTTCACCACAACAGCTTGAATGCTACAGTGAATATCCATAGGGGAGACATTAATTTGGAGATTCTAACTTGGTTGTGTTGTGTTGTAACAGCTTGAATGTTCTTAGGGGAGACAGTGACTTGGAGATTCTGGACATCTTATTAAGCAAAGTTAGTATTTGGGCTGTCTTCCCTTTCGTCTTGAAATCACATGGTGCTTAAATTAAAGCCTGATGCTGGTCTGGCTTTCTCTTCCAGGATGACTTCGAATTCGACTCTGATTCATGCAGTCGAGCTGGATTTTTCCAAGGTTCACCGCCTGTGCGCTCCAGCAACCCAATCATCTGTGATGTAGAGTTCATCAAGCAGAGCAGCAAAGCAGTGGGATCATCGCCTCTGGGGAGCACTCCTGGGGGAAAGATAACCTCCCCAAGGGTGGAGAGGGGCATCCCCTGCGCATCCTCGTTTGGCGGGAAGCCTAAAGTAAGGATAGAGGGCTTCAAGTCTGGGAATTCCGAGTCTGGCTGCGTTGTCTCAGCTCGTGCTTGATCATTGAACCACCACCCACCTGACCATACCCTCATCAGTCTTTGCCTGTGAATATTTTTGGTTTCGCAGAAATTCTGTATCTGTTTTACTACTCTCACCGTTCACAATCAGTGTTTAGCTTAGCACCTGATCACTTACCCTTTGCTGCTATAGTCACTGAAGAGAGGAGCGTTACCCTGTAAATAACCTCTTGGGTTTGAGTGTTGACTTTTTGGAGTTCAGAATGGATTCCATTTGGAACTCTGGACATGTAAGATGTATATAAGGTCCACTTGTACAAATATCCCGACGTACGTATATGAATTCCAGCCCCTTTTTCCCTGTATCTTCTCTAGATGGTTGAGAATCTTTGGGATGTTGATGCACGTGTGCTGATCCAGTATGTTGTAGATGAATGAAGGACTTCGTGTATTTTTTATCATGTAATGGTATGGTGACCAAGTGTTCTTATCCATGCTAGTTTGTTATTCTAACTTGCGACTCTTTATTTTTGGTTTTAAGGCCTTAATTAACCGAAGCTGGACGTATTTTTGATTGTTTTCCTAATCCACTTGTGATACGAGAATATTGAGAATACTAGTGGTTTGTAGAATAATTATCCAGTAAGCTCGAGATTTAAATTGCGCATTTGAGTTATTAAATGCTCTCGTTAAAGAACTTGTGAATTATTTTAAATGGTATGAGCAGGGAAACGTACTTTAAAATTTGTATCTTTAGGATATAGATTAAAAATAAAAATATAATATGTATTTTAATTTTTAATTGATTTTCATCTATTTAAAACAATTTTTTATTTGAAAGGTTATCTTTCACAATTGGGATTAGTTTCTAGGGTTTAGGTTCTTTAAATTATAAATTTTAAATACAAAAGTGAAAATCACTATTTAAGTGAAAGTATCTTAAGTAAAATCACTTTTTAAAATCTTAAATGTTAAATTTAAAATTCATAAAATTATTTTTTACTTTTCAAGTGAATTTATTTTTTATTTTTTATTCTTAATTAATATATTTTAATTTTTAATTAGTATGTTTTTGGTGAAAAATTAAAATATAAAATACAGATATTAAAACTTTAAATATATGAATATATTTTATTGAACAGATGCATATTACAAACGTGCATTTTCTTTTAATTATTTTAAAATGCTCATATTAGACTATTACATAAGAGATGCTTTTACAAGACAACCTAAACGTTTACAAACTAACGCTTTTGTAACTTTTCATAACTTTTATATTAAAATAGTTGTCAAGAAAGTATTTTTGTTTTTTAAGAAATTTCGTATGTAATTTATTTAACTAATAAAACTATAGTTGTAAATGTGATTTTGAGAAGTATTGATATGTGGTGGAATGTATCATTATTGTAATTAATAACAAATTATTTTTGGAGCGGTGAATGGTTGTATAAAATTATTTTGTATTTTCAAAAAAATTTTACATCGTTGTAAAGTAAGGTCATACTTTACTTTCAACTATTTTTTATCGGTGAAATATTTTTTTGCACGAGTGTGAAGTAAGATTGTATCATACTTTGAATTACTTTACACCTGTAAAATATTTTTTTTGTACGGATGTAAAATTAAATTTCAAGTGTTTATTCATGTATGACAAGTGATTTGACATCTGAAAGGTAAGTTTTCACTTTAGGGTTTAGTGTTTAGTGTTTAGGGTTCGTTAAATCCTAAATCTTAAATCCTAGATCCTAAACCCTAAGGTGAAAAATCACTTTCCATAAACATAAACCCTAAACTCATAGGTTAAAATCACTTTGAACATGTGCAAAATCACTTTGGATTGGTGAAACTACCATTATAATAATTTATCATCTGTGTAAAATTTTTTATCACCTGTATGTTATTTATGTTAAAGTGGTATGGTGATTTTTTTAAATGTGGTGGAGACTATCACATAAAAAATCTTAAATTCTTTTATTTTTTTACATTAAATATCAATTATCAAGTGAATCAACATTCTCAACGTTATATAAAGTACAAAACTAATAATTATGTTAACTTTTACGTTAATATTTATATTTTCCTTTTTCCTTAACTTAGAAATTATTTGAAGCTTAAATTCATTGGATTATTTCTATGCATATAATAAATCTGGTGGCATTCATAATTGAAACTAAACAATGCCTAGAAATTTAAGCAAGATACGCTTCATTGTTTTACGTCAATTTAAACTGTTTGCAACTTAGATGCGATATAACTAAGAGCACCAGTTGTTGGAAGCTATATAACTAGATTTTGCTCACTTTTATGCAAAGCGATTTGTTCCACTATTACAATTAACGGACTTTTGACCAATTATAAAAGATATCTAGTTGTTGGTGCGCTCGGGGATCCTCTTCCCTTCTCACTAAAGCGCACAACGTTGCTTGCTGGAGTAGGAGTGGCGGCTCCCCCATCCAAAAATTCAGGGGGTATTTATATTCATGTTCCTATAATTATATTTAATTACATCTGTATTTCTAAAAATTTGATGTATACATTTATATTCATACAACAATGCCAACCAGACATATTTATGCCTCCCAAGTTAACTTTCCATCTATTAGTGGGGAATACTTATGCCTCCTAAGTTAACTCCAATGATTTTTTTTCACCTTTGTCCTGCAAAACCTCAACCTCCACCTACCTTGTCAACCCATCATAAGCTCCTTCATCACCTCCATCGACAAGTTCCTTCATCAACTCCATTGGCAAGCTCCTTGGTCATCTAACTCCTTCTCCTCCTAACTAAATAAGTCTAGTATAACGTCTAGTACCTCACACTATTATCTTTCAAGTGCACGACTGATAACCTGAACAAAAAACTACAAACTCATTTTTCTGCCACCTCCGCAATAACCTCAACAGAATTGCTGATGTGCTCCTCTGCTACTTGAGGGTCGAACAGGTGGAGTAGAGCAAGAAAGAGATCAAGGGAGAGAGTGCGAGGTGGCAAGGCACGAGAGCGGCTGTAGCATCTCATAGCATGTGGTGTGCGTATGGCTGTTTTGTGTGGCGATGTGCTATAAAAGCCATGGAGTGTGTCATCGAAGCCCTTGGCAATTTGGTAGAGGAGGCAGTGGCTGCAAGAGACAAGGGGTCAAGGGAGGAGTTTGGGGGAGGTGGGGGGGGGTGGCGGGGTAGTGGCTACGGAGTAGGAGGCGTCAAGAGAGGAGTGTAGAGGAGGTGGTGGTTATGAGGAGAAGAAGAGTGAGGTGATAGTTGCGAGAGACTAGAGGTCAAGGGAGGAAGAATTTGGAGGAAGTGGTGGGGACGAGGTGGTGGTGGTGTAGGGAGGAGGGTGGAGTTGTACGAGGAGGAAGGGGGGTGTTTCTTTTTTTGATTTTTTAAAGATAACTTTGGTATTCAGTTGCATCTCAATCATGATTAGTATATTATATCATTAAATATTAATGAAAGAACATATGTGATAGATAAAGTAAATTTATAAAAATATAGATGTATAGATAAAATTTTCAAGGATACAGACATAATTAAATGCAATTATAGAAGCATCGTTGTAAATATCTCAGATTGACGTGGGCTGAGTGTTGTTTTTTTTTTTTTTTTTTTTTTTTTTTCTGTTTTGCGGTGTACCAAACTTTTTATTTGGATTAGTATTAGGTCCCATCTTGGGTAGTCGTCCCCTGGGCATTGCCGCCTTTGAGGGAAAGGGACAGGGTATTTGCTGTTTGTTAACTCTCTCCGAAAAAAAAGAAAGAAAAAAAGAGCATTTGTCGTTTGACTACAGTGACAAATTTTCTCATAAATAAGGATGTTTTAAATAGATGCTCAGACGACAGTCTACAATGAATAATAATTGACCAAGTTAAAGTCAACTCATTTTTAGCAGAGGGACAGTGAGTTGTCTTGATGAGAAACTATGTTCAAAGGACAAAACTCAGAGGAAATTGCCCGCTTACTGATAGTAAGGTGAGTTATTTATTTTATTTTGTGTTGTATTGCTTTTCTTCTTTCCGTATGATTCGGTTAATATAACCAATGTCCCACTTCCTGAGTGGAGGTTAAACTAACCATGACTATTGCTTTTTTTTTTTGGGATAACGTAGAGTTACACTTTGGCAAATTAAAAGAAAATAGGTAATCCGGCACAAACCAATCCGTCTGATAAGTAGTTTCTGGCCATAGATTGGGTTGGGTGAGTCATAGGTTGGGTTGATTGCATTGAACTTTAGAAAATTTTAATCCAATCCTTTGTTGGGTTGATCCATGGGGATCAAAGATTTGACCCAAGTCTTATATTTAAGAGTCGAGTTAGGTCTGAGTTAGATCAAATATAAAGTATCTCAAATAATATAGGATATCCATAGGAATACATAAATATGATAAGTCCTATTTTACATCAATTAAAAAATTTAATAGTATAGAAAAATTTTAAAATAATTATATCAAATATCAAATATTATTAAGTATATATATATATATATATAATATGTGACAAGATATCTAATATTTAATGTATAATCTATAATATGACATAAGTTATTATGACATAAAGTTGTTAGATTTAACCTACAATGTGACATGACATAGCTTAAAAGAAACATGAGTACAACAGATGGGATGATGTGAAATCAAAATTAATTAATTAAGTATCAAAATTAACATATATATATATATATATATATATATATATATATATATATATATATATATATATATATATATATATATACTTTTTAAATTTTAATGATTTAGTAGTCAAATTGGGTGGGATTAAATCAGGAGAAAAAAAATAAAATTCAAACCTATCCATGTCACAGGTTAGGTAAGTTTGGATCCACGAGACCTCTAGATGATAGTCAGGTCTACTAAAATCAACTAACAATGGCTTGCTCTTCTTGTATAAACTATACATGTAATGGTAAAACACACGAACGTGAGATAGGAGAATAACTATCCCGTGCTTTCTTACTTCAAGAGCTCTAATTAAAAAGTTTTGCATCTTCTTGGGTGAGAGCATCTTCTACATATTTTTCTTCTCTTCCCATCTCTCTAATTTTAAAATCAGAATCCGTCTTTCCTGTCCACGATCATGAACGGGTCTGACTTCCGCTTATAAAATTCCTTGTGTTTTGCTGTTCCAATTTCGTTCTGCCAACCTTAAATTAAATCCGGCACTGGTTCTCCAATCTTTATGGGAGGAAGTGTTTGGGTGCTTGGGTAAGGTCGCACCCCACCATTATATGCCCCTTCTCCTTCGTTCCCTACCACTTACGTCAAATTAGCAAATGTTGCAAAATACCGATGGTCATTTGTAACACTAAATGAGCCACAAATATCAAGATGTATGATGCTAAGAATACCTTCACGCTTGACTCCCTTGCCTGATGAAAGAGGGCTAGACATCTTCTCATGAATATAATGTCCGCAGGTAGGCAAAAGGTTGATTTCAGAAGATGTAACTTTCCATCCTTTGCAAGTCTATCAACCAATGGATGCAAATCTAAGTGATGAGGAAAGAAATTATCCTCACTAAAATAAACCCAAGAGGCCTATAAGGACCCTCATGAGATGTGGTTTAGAAGAAAAGCCAAATGTATGTCATTTACACATGGTCAACAATCTCCATGATTCGCTAGTGTCGTTAGGATTGATGATATTCTTTTAAATCATCAAATCTTTAATGAGCCATTAATATTACAGATGGTGTATCCATTATGACCACTTTGGATACGGTAGATAATAACAGGTACACCACCTCCAAATCAATCCTGTGATTCTAAGTAGAATAACCATGCAAAATCTTAAACTATGGGAGGAAGTTACAAGAGAAGGCTTTTCTAAATGTTGCCAACACAAGGAGGATAAATTTTGTTACTCCATGTTCACACAAATAGGCAACAAATATCCTGCAATGGACATGCAAAGTAGCAAGTACATGCAAGCATGTATTTTCTTATTCGTAGTTCAATATAAGATGTAAAGCCTCCCTAGAATGTGGCACTTCCCATTAGAGTGAATTGGTCAATTTAGGGTGCAAAGTAGCGAGGAAGAGAAGGCTGAGATCAAAATGGAATTAGGGAAACTAGATCCCTTCCATCCAAATATCAAAAAATTAACACATAGAATCAAATATTGCCCAATCAGAAGTGACAACGAATGGTTCTATGAAAAAGTGCCATAGAAAATTCTACGTACTTGAAGAATATAAAGAGAGTTGCATGCTAATTAAAGCCAATATAAGCTAAGGGTTCCTTCTCGTGAGGTTAATCAATAATCATTCTTTTAATCAACTAAGAGTGCATGCTCATTGTTTCTTTATATTGGTGCTCCTAAAAAAGACCTTACCGCTATGAAATAAACAATTCGTCATGTGCAACAACAATATTGTACAGTAATTTTGCATGTTAATTAGTGCTATGTAACTAACAATATTGTTCAACAATGTTAGCCTCACTCCATCTTCTCATGGTAATCAATTCTTTTATAAACTAACAAACACATGAGATTCTATCTTTGGCACATGCTCTTTTTCATGGATCTTGATGGTCGTTTGACAAAAATTTGAGAAATTCCAGAAACAAATATGATAATGAGGTTTATCGATCCCTTCTCTCACATCATATTTGAGATCGACTCGTGGTGATTGGAGGGTAGTTTTGCACTTAAGAATGTCATATATATACAGTGATATAGAGTCTTAACTTTGGCAAATTTCGTGTATATTTTGATTAAGCATTGTTAGTGAGGGAACATCTAATTTGCCAAGACGAATGAATCATCAGCATGTCAAGGGATCAAAGTGACATTTTCAAGAGTGGAACCAAGGAGGGGCTACGTAGGGGCCACCTCTTTCAAACAAATTATCCTTTATGTATATATATATGAAATAAGAATTTCATCTCTCCCTTGGTAAATTTTGGCCCACTTTCCATTGTTAAAAGATCAAACTACAATTGAAAGAAACAAAATTATTACAATTTAAAGAAGTATACATTGATATCTGATATCTAAAAGGATATGATGTAAATTTTCAACCTAGCTAAATGTCATGACTAGGAATAATTAATACCCCCATGATCACAAGTGGCTGATTCTCAATAATCATGTGATTACTCAATGGCACCATGCTTCCTTAGATTTGGAGATCCAAGCAACCTATGATAGCTCCTACTTGTTCAATCATCTCCCCCACAACATGCTTGATCAAAGAAGTACCTGACTTAGTGTCCTCTCACTACTCATTGCCCTCTATCTTCTTAAATTAGACTCCCTCTCCCTTCATGGAAATTGTCACCAAGCATTCGTGATCATCACTCACTATCGAACCCTTCCTCCTACTCACTTCGTTGGATCCTCAAAACATCTAACTCACCAATCAACTTCCCTTTCTATCACAATGTTTTCCTCCTATTTTTTATCCATTGAAGCCACGATCCTTCTCATCACTCTTTGCCATCGCTATCGGTCTTTTCTGATTTTTGTAGATTACTTCTTTTTTCGTGTGATTTTTACTCTTTTAGTGCTTAGCGATTTTTTGTGTTGGTATACATTATCATTTGATCATGTAGACTGATCTAATTTATTACAAAGTTTGTCTTTTTGATTTAATTTAATTATTTGAAAATATTAGTCATTCTATCCATGTACGGTTGTAGAGATACCTTTCTTGTCCAGATTATTTTTTTTTAATTTGTGTGTGTGTGTGTGTTAACTTCTAGCTAAATTTTTACTCACAAATCTCCAGAGTTAAGGCAACTTATTTATGCAGTTAGTTCTAACATATCAAGGTGGAACATGATTATACTAGTTGATGAAGGACACTCATTTGTATCTGATTTTTTTAGAAAATTATTTTGACACGTACGACTCTTTTATATTAGTATATTAGAATCTTATAACTTTTCATCATTGACTTCATTGTTCTAAGAACTTAATTGGAGCATCTTAGCATTGCCTCCCCTTGGCATTTTTCTGGCTCTACCCCTGTGTGGTATCATGCAATTCGTCTTATTTCATGCAAGAAGTTGGTACATAATTAACCTTCGATACAATTTCCCGAGAAAGAACTTTAGGAAAGGAGAAGAATTCCAAAGGATTCCACAGAATAGGACGATGGCCTCTCTTTCTTTTTTTTCAATCTAGTTTAAAAAATTTTAGTAAGAAAATAATACATCTATAGTATCAAAGATGAGAAATATATATTCATGTGTATCCTTTTAGATGTGTGCAACTAATAAGATAAAGGTAGAGGTCTGTCCTTTGTGTTACGAAAAGTATTACGGTTGTGTTTAGTTGGTAGGTTAATTATTTAATCCATTACTTAACATGTCTTTTATTTATGTCGGGTTAATTGAATTTAATTCAAAGTAAAATTATTTCACCTTCTCTGTGGAATAACTTTAACACATCAAAACATCCAAACAAGTTAACTTACTTATTCTATTATTTATTTTACTCCTTCAACTTATTCCACAAACTTATTCCCTTACCAAACGAAACCTACAGAAACAAATAGTTAGGTAGGTTTAATTCGAGTTTTTGGTAAACCAATGTCTACTTTTCCATTAATGTTTTTTGTCACATAGATACTTCTCTCTCCGATATCCTTGTAGCCCTGTGGGTATAGATTATCTGTATCCAATCTACCGATAAAAATCTTGCTTTAAGAGGAGGTGAACAGATACAGAAGTGGAGACGCATATTGGCATCCATATTTATATATACTCCTTTTGGATTATGAAAATATAAAAGAATATATGCATTCACTTGATACTGCCCGACACAAGTCATTGTCATGGAATTTTCGATAGGAGATATACGGTAGTTGTAAACCTCTTACACAAGTATCAGCATCCAATCCATTCTCTATATCTCTGATCGGAGCCCTTCTTTCTAAATCTTACTGAAATCGTAGGTAAAGAAAGGATACATTTATATAAGAGGCTAAATAAATAATTACACAAGGAGGCAAGTTTGGCAATCTATTCTGCATTGTAAAAAATATACATTTGGGGAGGGTGTGTAGATCTTTGAAATTGTGCTATGAAGAATTCACAAGTACAAGAATATTTTCTTTCCTACTTCATTCTTATTTGCACATGCACGTCTCCCCCATACAGGTGGCCACTTATTGCATTCTGTGACCTCCGAAGTACTCTTGTAATGGTTAGGCAAAATATAACCACATCATGTGCTTTTATACACACGTTACCCACGTTCATCAAAAATCATGATGGTGTAGTAGTAGTTGCCATATCTACTACTTAGTAGGCATTTGTTAGATAAGGTTATGTGTATGTTCGCCTAACTTTATAGTTGGCTTGAGTATTTGGCTATTCATCTATCTCCAATCAGATATGGTGGATCTTCATGGTTGACTGAAGTGTCCAACTACCCATACATCCTTCTAGTTGGATTGCCAAGGTTGGATGCATCTAATCCATACGGACCTTTGTGTGTTAAGCTTTTGTCTTGTCTCATTCTATCGCAAGGATTTTTATGGGCTTTTTAATGAATCTCTACTTCGACCTTTGCGAGTTCTTTCATGTTGGACTTAGATGGAAGAATGAAGAGCAAAAGGTGGAAAAAGATACAGATGAGAGGTGAGAGAGAGCCACAGGAAATCTGTGAGAGAGAGAGAGAGAGAGAGAGAGATCGAAAGGGGGAAGAGATTCCCCCACACTGCTCAACTTACTTTATTTCTCTCCAGGATATTTGTCGAGGGTGTGAATAAAAAAAAGACGCACTTTATTGTAGCGATGGCATTATATCCACCTTGGAAGCTTGAGAGTAGGAATGATGTGAAGCGTGACAAGGCATGCACAAGGCTAGAGAAAGAGAAGTTCAAAGCTTCTTTAATTTCCCCCACTTTAGTTCTTTATACAATGATTGCCGTTGAAGACTCCACCTCGCCAGTCATCATCCATCACAAGTACCAAGTTGACCGATGATGACTACATGTGGCCGTCAGGCAGAGATTCAAAACTTTCGGCAAAAATAATGGTCCTCCCTTCTCAAAAGGAAGTCACGTTCACCAGAAACGTGACGAACCGCACAAATATAGCAAAGAGGTTTCACTCCAAAATCAATTGACATATCAAGGTTCGATCCAACTTTAGTGGGTGGAGAGTGATTTTGAAGGTCAGGTTAATTGGATGCCGATTCCTTAGGTTGCTTTTGGGAGAGGAATAATATTATCTCATGATAGAATATAAGTAGAATAAGTATAAAAAGATATTTAATTAATAAGATTGTAATGATTAATGTATTAATTTTATGAGAGAGAACAGAGAATCATTAGATTTTAATAGAATAGTTGTTATTTTTTAATTTAAAATTTTAAAAAAGGTTTTTATTTCTCACTCTCCATTCCTTTTCTCTCTCCCATCCTCGCCCCCTCATTATTCTCCCTCACCTCGAAACCCACGATGCCTCTACCCAATTCCCTGCCAAAATCATACATTAACTCCTATCCCCTCCACTAACCTACAACCAAATGCTGCCTTTGTTGACAAACACCCTTTCACGCATGAATACAGGAAGGAGAAATAAAAACAAATTCATTTACATATGCATCTGTACGCGCGTAACCCCATTTTCCTATCCATATTAACATCAATGTTAATGCCAATGTCCTTGGTGCATATGTATAATATAGTCTCATACTCTCTAAAATAGTATTGATGTTATAATATCCATGCTAACATCATATTATAGTATAATATTGAGATCAATGCTATAAAAGTTAGTAGTCTATATTCAGTCAATAATGTCACTAACTAAGGAATGTATGATATGTAGGAAAGTACTTAGTCGAGTATTTTTTAAATATTTAAATACATATATCAATTAAAACCTACCATGACATAAAATTTCAAGATTATGAAAATAAGCTATAAATCATAGGTCTAGCAAAATAAAAGCATGAGTTCTAAGTGTTGAAACAGTCAAGCAAGAGAGGAGCAACAGCAGTAGTGACGGTGTGGTCAAAGCAGTGATTAGAGAAATAGCAGCAATAGGGCTACGATAGCAACAATAGCAGCAAGGTTGGAGCCATCAGGCGATCCTTAGAGCAGTAGCAGCAGCAGCTTCGAGTGCCTTCGTTGGAGGAGCAACAATAATGCTGGTGGTCAACTCTTTATGATGAAATCGAACACATAGTCAATCAAGTAAATTGACTACTCAACTAATTGGTCAAGCCTATCAACTACGTGTGGGAGTATGCGTTGTTCAATCGATTGGGGGGTATAACTATAAGTGGTCAAACGACTACTTAATCGACTAAGTCGATTTTTACAACAGAGATTGAGATGATGCAATATTAACGCTATTAGCATAAGTCCTGATGTAGTGCCATAGTTTTTGTCCTTTCATCTTCTTCCTCTTCCTACGACCAGCAAATGGTACGAAGAAGCAAACATCTTCCTCATCCTCTACCTCATCCAACCCTGCAGCTGCAGACTCTAATTCTCTTTGTCCCCCAATCCCCATCATAAAATTCCTTTCTCCAACAAAAGCAAACTTATGCTACAAAGCGGTTGTAGGTATTTATTCACAAAAAGGTACCCTTACTGTAGGAAGGTACGCAGCATTCAGTCGTAAGGCTTTTCCTTTTTCAAAAGCAAGAAAGGGGTGAGGTGAAACTTCCATTTTTAAGAGCGGACAATGAGTTCCCTATGCAGATGATCCCAACTAATCATGCCTTGTATAGTTGGTGTTTCACTAAAGCCTATTTTGAGCTTGAGGTGAAACAAGGGCAACCTTCATTTTTCATCTACCGTTCCTCTTACCTTCCTCAAGTTAGTCGATATTTTTATCTTGTTCGTACATTTCCTGCTCCAATAATCAACGCAGCTAAGTTACGTAAGGCGGCAAAACTTAAACAATTTAAATTGAACTTTAGGGTGTCAAGTTATCTCGCACTTGTTTGGCTATAAACTTCTTTTTCCCCTAGCTAGATAAATTATTGTCTATTTCATGTACTGGTGCGGCAACTTCTAGTGCTAACAATAGACTGGCCACCACATCGGAATCAAATCTTGGCGTGCATTGATGTGAAATAAAAGATAAAGCAAAGCTGTATATTAACCCTTCCCTATCATACACTTGTTCATGCACCCCTCTCAAAACTAAATATGATTAATACAATTAAAAAAAACCGGTGATTTTTAAGAAAATGTACAGGTAAGGACGTGCTCCAGTCCAAAGATAAAAGCGAAAGAATGTACAAAAACCTCACAACATATGAAGATTTGTTCATGTAGTTCGACTAACATGCCCACACAAACGGACAAAGCAGGCACTGCACACTTCTCTCTTGTTAGAATATCTACGCCCATTAGGATCTGTACCACTCGAATTTGTGCCGAATCTTCACTTTAAAAAGATTCGTGTGGAAAGCGCCATCTGCAGCAATCTTTGTCTGTGACATCAAGACTTTTTTTAAATAAATTACGTCCCTCGGCGATTATGATTACTTACGCTGAGATTAATCCAACAAGAAGGGGCACTTCATAGCCGTGAAATTAGATAATGAGATTTCCACACTCCAACAAATACAAAGGAAGCCAACACACGAGTTTGATTAATCCTCCGATAATCACAGTTTTCAGGCATCTACCTCGACAATCCAACCTATGAAAATATGATGCTCTACGAAAGGCGAGCTTGAATGATAGCACGAGAGCTTAGAGTACGGTAGGCACACACTCTAAATCGTTAATAAAGCAATTTCACCTTTTTTACATTGGGTAACAATGCTTTTCAGGCCCCTTAACATGTCAACAGGCACGATTTGTTTTGAGAGCTTGGGAGCCTCTCTTTTTCATGAACTTTATCCTGAGATTATCCCACCCCCGTATAAGGAGAACAATCCCGAGATTATCCATCCGCCAAACACTCTACGATTTAACACATACTTCCCCCGAATACAAAAACTCCACAATAAAGTTTATCCTACAATCTCACTGCCAAAAAAATTAATCCCTCAAAAGAATCTCACATAACAAACAATACCTTTAGAAGTGAAATGGTGCCGAAGATAACTTGATGTGAATGCATATTCTCCAACCGAGGACAGATCTTCATCAAAAAGAGAGCCACTGCTAGAAATTCTGTCAAATTGTAAAGCAATAAATCTTTAGATGCTCCACAGAATAAAGCTATCCAATACTATCAACAGCTTCTGTAGCAAAAACATCACGATTCCTCCACTATTCAGATCAAAGGTTCTTTGCAACTTTGTTAAAGAAAATCAAATTACAAAACCAGACCAATGTCTGAACAAAAAACCTCACAAAAACGCACTTGGAATCCTCCTAAAGGGTTGCATACCTTGTCGAATATCATATCAAGAACTCCAAGCTCCCATTTTCCATCCTAATGGAGGACATCTTGGACAAACCCCAATCCATCCAGTATGGCTTGACACGCACACACCCCACTATATCGTCCCAAAACAACTGATATTCTACAACCATAAGCACACAATCAATGTACAATTCAAACCAAAAGGAGATGATGACAATACAATGAGGATTTCTTTCATCTATGATCGCAGAGTCAGATAATTGCATTCCCAGTTGGTAGTAGAAGTTCATATCTCGGGATAAATATCTCAGCAAAGTGGTCCACCGGGCAGCATCAGCAAGACTCACCAAACAATTCTGTCTTCTTGGATACCACAGCTCAAGAATCACGAAATTAGTAATTTCGTCCCATCAGAACTGGGTTGTTTCCCATTTATATCATTTCGTGTCACCTGTTACCTTTTCTCGGTCTGTTGGTCCATGTTGCATCCCAAGCTCTGCAGCCAATGCCTGCAAGTCAGGAGTTATCTCAGAACTATCCCTCACACCTCCCTTACCTGAGCTTCCTTCAGGCTGTGTCCCACATCTATCTGAACCCCTTACATTCTCCATTTGATTCTGAATGTCCTCTAGTTCTTCTGCAGCAACTGCCTGCCGTTTCCCTCCAGCTTCTAGGTCTATGCTTGTTTTGGCTATATCAGGGCTTAACGTACGGTCCATGGAAAGAGATGCGTTAAAAACGGCCTTGTCCTCCTCGTCCACCTTTGCTCGAAAATTGTTCCTAGATTTGGTAATCATGGAGAAGAAAATCTCCTTGACATTCTGAGGACAGCCAAGGTTGTAAGGGTTCGATTTACGATCATAACGATAGCGGAAGTTTTCATAAGTGGTCTGCAAGAACAAATAACTTCGATTCATGGATGCCTATTCTTAAACCATACATGAAGGAAACAGGAGAAAATATCACCAAGGAATTTTCAGACCTGATTTGTGCAGATTAAATATGTGTGAAATGCAGTAAGCCCTCCGACAAACCAAACTGCTACAAATGTATACAGAATGAGAATTCCAGATACAGGTGATTCCACAATGGCCTTCCACAGGTTACACTGATATGAAATCATTATTTTCTTTAGGTTGACCCAGCAGAAGGCAAACACATACAGACAGAGTACTGTGGTGGCAGATACAAACATGAAGAAAAATCTGTAGTTCCTCTGCATAAAAGGACAATCACATCACATTTAACATTCATGCCAATTTTGATAAAGCCTTCTTTAAAAGATGAGTCGATGATTATACCAGCTAGTAAGCAGTAGTCATCAACCATTTTTATTGAAATAAATGTCTAAAAAAGCCCAATGTGTTCCCACTCAGCAAAAATACCAAACCCCAAATCAACCAAACAACTAGCACCTTCCACCCAAGTGACAAAGGGAGAACCTGAAGGAAGATGCCAATGAAGCCTAAGCCGGGCAGAGGTATGGAAATTGGCCACCAGGGGAGACCAAGGCCTCACCTTTCGGATCGGATATCAAAGAAAGAAGGCAAAGGGGCAAGGCAGGCCAACCACAGCTTGGATCATCAACTGTGTAACAAGAGCAGGTCTAGCACCAGGTTTCAGGGTGTCAAGAAAAAACCTTATTTGATTCAGCCAATTCTAGATACAGAAGTCTATACAGGAGGTACGGCTTTCTATCTCCAGAATTCCATATATGAGCTTTGCAGCATTCCATTTAAAGGAAAAAAAAAAACACATGCAAACACAATTTGCACATGGTATGAGCGAATCACCAACTTTTAGAACTCCTATTTCTGACTTTTAAAAAAATGGATAATCCCCATTATGTTGAACCCTCTTACATGGTTTATTAGCTGAGTAGTTTGGTCTTCCATTTAGAACTTCACCATTATCAAACCAACGTAATGGGAAAGAATCCCCATGCCGCTTTTCACAGAAGATTGTCGATGTAACTCCACTTGAGATCATGATCAAACTAATCAAGAATCATAAGAATTTAATATTGAGAACTACTGCTGTTTTCGATGAATATTGGGTCTGCTAAGTAATGTAGACAGTTATCTAGAAGTAGTTCTTTTAAATGTTAAATATCTGCGTGTTAATGGTCCTCCAAACAGCACTGAGTTATATTTACGTCCCTTACAATGGTATGTGTGGATTGTCTGTTATGTCTCTTAAGATGGTATGTATGGCTACATTTGGACAAATTTTCCTGTCCCCAGTCCTTCGAAGTCCATGTCACTGCAACAACATAAATCAGCTACAGCATACTAGTTCCTTTTCCTAAAAAGTATGGTACTAAATAATATGTGCAGCTATACTCTCAGCACAGCAGTCATCCCTTTTCTATTGTATTCTGGTTCCAGTTGATAAATTAAAGTGCTTCATAAACTCCTCTCCAAAATTGTGTTCTAAAAGAAGCATGTCATCAGGCAAAAATTGAAATTACAGAAAGGGAAAGATCTATGCCCTCTATTACATATGAACGCTACGAAGAAAAATCATAAATTTTAAAGATTGATTACGCAGGGAGAAGGACCAGCTGTTGTAATGGCAATCAAAAGGAAATAATTGGATACCTTTCCAATACACTGTCCAACCCAGGGGCAATGATGATCAAATCGTTCAACACAATTGTTGCAGATAGAGCAATGTGAACACCGAGGAGGGCGATATAACATGCAAGTATTGCAGTACTTGATCTTCACAATAGCTCCATTAACCACTACATCCTTAGTGGGTGGCAGAGTAGGTACCCTGCTCTGGCTCCCAGCACAATTTGTAGGCATGCTAGAGTAGTCATCATCCTCTTCAGGTTCAGGAGGGTGCAAGTTGCGAGGTATAATGCCTGGATCTATCCCAGAAGTAAAAAAAAGAAGAAAGAGGATCTGCAACAATTAATTAATCAACATCAGCACACTAGAAGGACCACGAAGAAAAAAAATTACTTCCAGTATTAAATGTTACATCCCCAGCATTATCAAGGATACTGTTTTGGAAAGCAGTTGGACAGTGTTAAAGAATCAATAGCAAGTACAAACAAATAGGTTTGATTTCTTCGTGGCAGAACAGTCAACCAGTTAGTTGTATACATTGATTTAAATGTGAACTGATGAGATATTGTTCCTGTTGAGTTGCATGTAATTGGATCTTTTTTGAAAAGGATAATAGGATATTTCTATTACATTGTAAGTTGAAGAGGTATGCTTGTAATTTTCCCTTTGGTACCTCTCTATATAAAGAAGCCTAGGATCTCTCTAATAGAATTAACTCATTTCGCTCCTCACATGATATGAGAGTATCTGTCCTATACCGGGACTTTAGTATCCCACCAAATCCTAGCCTCCCTTTCCTCCCACCAAAACCCTAACTTTTCCTCCACAGCGACGCCGCCGGCCACCTAGGCCAACAGCACCGACACAACAAGGCTCTCCCAACCTCCCCACCACCTGCAGCAGCGTCGCAGGTCCTCCTCAGGCTCATAATGCTGCCGCCAAGGCCCCTCTCGACCTCCACACTGCTACAGTGCCACTGCAAGTCAACCCAAGGTTCGAAATGCAGATTTCGACGCCGTGCCGATGAAATTGTAGGTATGCATTTCAACATACCGTAAAAATGTCCGTTTTTCGATGGCAGATTTCGACAGCCCGAAAAAATGACATTTCGAGGCACGTCGAGATCATGCCGATGCATGCCGACAGAAATGATAGAAATGATTAAAATTTGAAAGACAACTAAATCAAAATATTAGAAACATATTTATAGTTGTATGTAAGCCTATATGAACAAAAAACAATTGTTATTTAAGCCTATATGACAAAAACTCAACGTGTGTGTTTGCAGGAATGATTAAAATTCGAAAGACAACTAAATCAAGATGTTGAAAACGTATTTACAGGTTATTTGAGCTTATATGACAAAAAATCAACGTGTGTGGACTCTTCCTGAATTTTGGAAAATATAACATGTCCCTCTTCCTCAAATTTAAACCTCTAATTCCTTTTCAAATTCCCGCTACTCCAATTCCCAGCACCACTCAACAGACGGTTGACATGCCGCCGTTTTGTCGGCAACTGTCGGCATGCCAACGAAACCCTCGGCATGCCGACGGTTTCCCTGCAAATCGACACTATCTTTGTGTCGGCATGGCCTTTCTCTAAACACCCCCTTACCGACGGCATGCCGTCGACATTTAAATCACTGTGCTCATCTATATCTTGACGTGAACTGGGGGCATATTTCAGATGGACCGGGATCCTATAGTGCCTAAGGTCGGGTTAGGAGGGTTTGTATGTAATTGGCTCCTCTTGTATCTGTACATGAAGCACCATGAACAATATTTGGTTAGCGTAATGTTAGTCTTAATATATAGGTGTATATGCATCTAAACTAATCCTTCCATCTAAATGTAGTAACAAAATCATAGAGGAACAGCAAAATAGGGAAAAGTAATAAGATGCATTTACTAGAAATCTTAGTTACAACCCATTAATACACTATTTAACGGAAGAAAACCCTAAGTGAGATGCATAAGTCATGCTTAATGGAATAATAATATATGAACATGCATAGTAGGGTTTCAGAATCAACCCCAAAGCAACATGCATGAATCATGGTTTATGGATTTGGGTAGAAACACTACTGAAATTGCTGTTAATCATGAAGAGGTGTAGAATATAAACTAAGAGTAAAGATTGGCATCCAAGTTGGATGATGAAGACTCTATGTTGAGTAAGGTAACTGATTAGATGGCCTGCTGGATCTACCTCTATATCCAGTTAGTACTCAGGGTGTTAGTTGCATACCATTCTTTTTTTCTTTTCCTTTTTTTTTTGTGTGAATAGGGCACACTACTCAAGTTGAGGTGGGCCCTTTTTTTCCCTTTGTCTTCTTCTCCGAGAAGAATGAACTAGCTTTAGTCCACTACTCTTGTAGGGGAGTTTGTTGTGATGAAGCACATTATTTCTTGATTATCTCTTATTCTTGCTTCGTCATGTATTATGCAACATTGTGTAAGAGTGACCTTTCGAGGTTTCCTTCTCAATGTTCATGGTGGTGATTTGTCTTAATTTCATGTTGTCTTAAGTTCGCTTGGTTGTTTACTTCCATTAGATCATGTTGCTAAGAAAGAATCGTAGTTGGCTAGAAAATCTTGTTGAATAGAAAAATTGAAACTACCATAAGTTTCCAACAAAATCAATGACCTATTATGCTCAACTATATTTAAAATTAGACAGCATGCTGGATTGCTATTGGCGATTCGATAGCTTTCCTTTTCCTTTCAAAAAAAAAATTAGACAGCATGCTCTCGGATTTGATTTCCAGATGTGATGTCTGGATCTGAAGAAGTCTCCCACACTCAAAACCACCATGTTTACACTTCATAAAAGGAGGCTAACAATGGAATTGCAACAATTGAATTACATTAGACTTCAAATAGACTACGGATGCAATGGCTAAAGTTGTGATGGGGGCCAGGGGGTAGGCTTGTGGTAGACAGTTGGAACTCTGGAAGCGGGGGCTTTGTCTTATATTCTGGTGAAGATAGTTAGAACACGAGGGTTTGTGGGACACTGCCTATCATAGGACTTTTGCGAGGTGCTTGTCATATTAGATTCCAGTGCTTGTATTTTTACAAGGGGCAACGTTGGAGGTCTGTTGTTTTTAACTGTTGGAGCCAGTTGGGGGAACATAATGAAATGATTTTGTGGCTCTGAATCCAGATGGCTTGTTAGGCAGGCATCTGATTGCCTAGGATGTGGGAAACTTTGCAAGAGGATTCGGTGGTTGGAAACATTTTATTTTCAGTGATGTTGCAATATATTAGATAAGAACGGATTCCTCTTTAGTTCTCTGTATGGGCCACATGCAGAGATAGAGAGAAGGGTACTGCGAGAAAATTTGAGACACATGCACAGGACCTTTTTCCAATTTACCAGAGTATAGGTTGAGATTCTAATATTAAGTTGGAATACATGACCGACTAGGGGATAAAGTATCAAGGGATAGGGACGAAATGGAGTTCAGTGACGTTCTGGCTGAGCTTGCATTATCTGATTGTATAATTTGCAACTGTTGTTTTACTTGGTGAAGCATCACACACAGAAGTAGTGCACATGCAATTACAGGTTTACTACTCCATTAATTTTGTGGAGTTTTTCCCTTTATTTGAGGTGAACTGCCTTGGATAGACCTTTCTTTGATCACATTCCATAGTGTTGGAGATCAAATGATGATCTCAGGCGTAGAGTGTACTTCAAACTCAAGAAAATTTTGTTCTGTGAACCTGACTTTAGAGACCTTATACAGGAGCACCGGTGTAAAATACTGGAAGTGGATATAATGACTTGTACTCTGGCAGCAAGGTTATTTGCATCAAGAGAATTTCTAAGAGGAGCACTGTTAGGTGAACAATGAATCTCTGGAGGTTATTTGTAGGTTAAATAGTGAGTAGGATTCTATTTTGAAAAGGAATAGGCCATCGTGCTACTAACCAGTGCGGGCACTAGCACCGCACGACCTCCCGTCACCTTTGTCCCCTTTCCCCTTCCCTCCAAAAGAGTCATCATTGGAGGAAATCCTAAACGTGCGGCGGCCACCCTCTACAGGGAGACGCTCCCCCACCTTCCCAGCAGGCAACAAGTCCACTACCAAGAAGGCGAGAAGTTCCATAAGTAACGATGCAGGCTACAACTTGAAGCAGCGGCAGAGATGGCAGTGACAGTGGCATTAGCGGAGTGGAAGAGATGACAGTGGCAGTCTGCAGCAAGCACACAGCATCGGCACAGCGGCATGCCGCCGAAACACCTGACTTTCGACATTGAAACCATATCGACATGGTTATATCTCAAAATCGACCTTGCCGACGGCATGCCGTCGGCATTTAAATCAGTGAGTCAACCTAGACTGGCAACAACATCGTCGCAGAGGCCTCTAACGCTGCTACGCAACTGCTACGGGTGAGCTAGCCCTCCAGCGCCGCCGCCTCGAGCCTTCGACCACCTCAATGCCGCCACCGAAGCCTCTTCAGGTGGTCTACCACCGTGAAGAGCACCGCTAGGGCCTCTTCTATGCCCTAGCATGTGCAAAATCTGTTGGAAGGAATTCTATCGACTTGAAATCTGACTTTTTCTTATCTCATGATCTTATTTTTTGACCTTAAGTCAGCAATTCTTCGTGGATCTCGGCTACGCATATCATGAGGGACCAAAAAAACAATGTCAGTGACTTGATAGGGAAGAACTCTACCACAAGCACTCCCCCTCACATGCAGAGGACATCGATCAAGTTGGATGGATCCAACTTCTTGCTCTGGTCCACCTCCTCCCGATTTGTCAGATCCTACAGGAAGAAGTATATCTTGACTGATGCGATTCTTGCTATTAAGTCTACCGAATGGGGGGTAGACAACGACTGGGTTGCTACTTGCCTTCTCAACAACGTCACCCAAACCATAGCCAAGAAGCTGATGGCTCATGCTTCAGCCAAGAGAATGTGAGTACTTCATGTGATACACTCTCATAGAAGTGACATTACTGGACTATATAGTGTTGTGGAGGATATTCACAATCTTCGGAAAGGCACTATGTTCTTATCCGAATATTATGGCACTATGCAAAAACATGGGACGAGTAAGATGTGTATCAGCCTATCTCTACGAAGATTGCTGTTATAGCCAAGTAAAGAGAAGTCATCCACTCTATTCAGCATTTATCTAGTCTTGGTTCCAAGTACAAGACAGTCAAAGATCAGTTCATGACGAAGGACGAGATCTCGACACCGGAGCAGATCTACGATCATCTTTCTAGGATTGCCACCTCAGATCTCGTGTCCACTACTGATACCTCTACCATGATTGCTTTTGGTCATGGTAGAGGAAACTGAGGGAAAAGAGGTGGTAGAGCTCATGGAGGTGGTACACGTGGACGTGGTTGTGGTCAAAATTTCTTTTTCTGTGAGTACTGTCACAGGAACGGACATACTGTGGACCAATGCAGGGTGAAGCATGACTACCCACAGGGTTTGGATCCACGTGCCTATCAGGTATCTGCAGAGGAGCTACCCAGGTGCAGGAGGATGACAGCTAGATCACTGTTTCCACGGTTGATTATGAGCAATTCATAGCATCTCAGAGATTTACTTCTGCCATGTCAGTTAAATCTCAAGCTCCTGTCTGGCATGTAGCTTCCAATTCCTCCTCCCAAATTACTGGTAATAGTATACTTCTTTAGTCTCTTCATGACCTTGTTACACCATTTCAGGTCAAAGTGGCTAATGGGGGTTTGTCTTCTGTTATTAAGCTCAGGAATATCTCTATCTCTAGCACCTTGCCTCTTTCTAACGTCATGCATACTCCTATATTTACGCTTAATTTGATGTTTATTAGTCAAATTATTAGAAATTTGAGATGTCGAGCTATTTTTCATAACCAGCATTTCATCTTGCAGGACCTCCAGACGATGAGGCGGATTGGTAGAGGACTTGAGCAGAACAGGTTCTACTACCTACATATCCCTCCTACATCCAGTACTGATGCTGTGTGCCAGTACTACTCTTCAGTGGCACTTGAGACTTGGTCATCTTAGCCTTCATGTTTTGTGTCGTCAGTTTCCTGTGTTGTCTTTTCCCAATGTTTTGAGGTGTAAAGCCTGTCGGTTAGGCAAATACCATAAGTCTTCTTTTCCACCAAACAATAAAAGAGTTGTCTATTTTTGCTCTTGTACATAATGATGTTTGGTATCCTTATAGAGTCAAGAGTGTTAGAGGATTTCGATTTTTTCTTATTCTTGTGGATGATCATACCAGGATGTCCTGGATTTTTATGATGAAAGAAAAATTCAAAGCCTTTGATATTGTCAAAATTTTTATTTTGAAAATAAAAACTCAGTTTTCTACTATTACTAAGATTTTTCAAAGTGACAATGGATTGAAATTTTTCAATGCCAGGACTAATGCTCTTTTTAAATCTTTGGGTATTGTTCACCAAACTATTTGCATTCACACCTCCCAACAAAATAGGGCTGTTGAACGTAAGCTTCGACACTTACTTGATATTGCCCGTTCTGTCATGTTTCACATGAATGTTCCCTTACAATTTTAGGTTGATACTGTTCTTACTACTATTTATCTGGTGAACAAAATTTGCCCCTCTATCTTAAGGGATAAAAGTCCGTATTCTTTGTTTCTTAGCAAAAATATATTTCCCATTACTCTCGTCTTTGGCTGTATGTTTTGTCAATTTGCATAAAGTGGATAAGATTTCTCCTCGGTCTATGAAGTGTATGTTTTTGGGCTATTCTAGGACCCAGAAAGGGTACCGATGCTATGACCTTGTTTCATGAAAATTTTATGTTTCTGCTAATGTCACTTTTTTTAAAGAGATACCATATTACAAAAAATAAGGGGAGGAACCTACTGAGCCATCACACATGAGGTTCCCCTCCCTATGCCCACTACGCCACCATAACTCACTGAGCCACCTATACCCAGAACTACTCAATCTAATCCAAGTCCCTTTTCATGTCGTCTTGAGATTCCTGATACGAATACCTTTCCTAAACACTTCCAACGCAAGATCTAGGATATTCCTTATATGGATGAACCACTGTCTACTGCCTCTGCTCAGTCCCCACCAACTGCTGATGACTTATCTAAGGACCAGGTAACTCCTACTACTGAGGACACTACTTTGGACCTTCCTATTGCATAATGGAAAGGTCTACATTTTTATGTCGAATATTCTATCTCTGTCTGTCTCTTGATAGTCTATCTACAGTTGGATGCTAGTTTTCCCTAGCCATTAACAGCATGCAGGTACCTCGAGATCATCATGAGGCATTCTGAGATCTATCTTGGACATTACCAATGGAGGAGGAAATGGCAGCTTTACAGTCTCGTAACACTTAAGACATGGTTGATCTACTCTCAGGAGCTACTATTGTGGGGTGTAGATGGGTGTTCACCCTCAAATGCTAACCTGATGGCATTGTGAATCGGTACAAAACACGCTTGGTGGCCAAAGGATATACTCAGACATTTAGGGTTGACTACTTTGAGACATTCTCCCTGATTGCTCATCTTAATTCTGTTCGGATACTGCTATCTCTTACAAGGTTCGAAATGCCGATTTCGATGCCGTGCCGATGAAATTCAAAGTGTGCATTTCGTGAGCATGCCGTGGAAATACCCGTTTTTCGATGGGCATGCCGAGACATACCAACAAAAATATCAAAAGTAATTAAAAAAATCAATAGCAACCTCGACATAGGCACCAATTTCACCAACATGCCGACCATGCCGATGACATGCCGACCGTGCCGAGGGCATGCTGTCAGCATTTAAATCAATGATCTCTTATTGTCAACAAACATTGGACCGTACATCAACTGGATATTAAAAATACTTTTTATATAACGATTTAGAGGAAGTTTACATGGAGTAGTTACCCAACTTCCATATTTAGGGGAAGTGTCAGAAGGTGTGTAGACTGAATAAAGCTATGGACTAAAACAAAGTCCTAGAGCTTGGCTTGAGAGATTCAGCAGAGTGGTCTAAGATTATGACTTCACCAGGTCGTCGTCAAATCATTCTGTCTTTATATTACATAAACAGATAGAGTCCGTCATACTTGTGTATGTGGATGACATACTTTTAACTGGCAGTGACAGACAGGGAATAGAAGAAACAAAGAAGATGCTATAGTCGCAGTTTGTTACCAAAGATTTAGACCCTATCAACTACCTCCTTAGTATTGAGGTACAACACACTGGAGGACTTGTGCTTTCCCAACGCAAGTATGCTCATGACATGCTGAGAGACATGGATATGCTAGGGTGCAAACTGGCATATGTGCCCATGGACGTGTCCTTACCTATTGCAGATGATGACAACCTACTACTGCAAGATGTCACCAGATATCGAGCAATGATTGGTAAATTACCATATCTGACTATTACTAGCCCTGATATTACTTTTGCAATCAGAAGATTAAGCCAGTTTATATAGTCACCACAGGAAATACACTAGGATAATGTTTGCCAGATTATCAGGTACTTGAAAAGCGCACCTGGAAAAGGACTCCTTTTCAAAGACAATGAGCACGATGTGTGTGGGTACTCTCATGCAGACTATGTAGGTGCTCATGAGGATAGGAAGTCCACTACAGGGTACTGCACATTTGTTTGAGGTAATCTGGTTACTTGGAAGAGCAAGAAATAGGTAGTGGTACCCAGATCGAGTGCTGAATCAGAATGCAGGGCCAAGTCTAAGACTACTGTGAGTTACTCTAGGTTTATTCCATTCTGCAAAACTTTAGAGTGAAGGTGCCTGATTCTATTCCAATGCACTATGACAACAAAGCTGCCACATTTATTGCAAATAACTCTGTTTTTATCAGAGGACCAAGCAAATTGAAGTAGACTGTACACCTTACATCAGCACTGAAAATCAATTAACATATTTTCACAAAAACACTTCCCAAAAAGAGATTACATTATATTTGTATCAAACTGAACATGTTTGATGCTTATGATCCAACTTGAGGGAAAATGTTGAGTTATATGTAATGAGGTCTTTTTATTACGATGTAGGGTGAAGGGATATATTTGTAATCTTCCCTCTGGTGCCTCTCTCTATGTAAAAAGGCCTAGGGTCTCAAATAACATTAACTCATTTCGATCCTTACAGATACTTGACCTTGCTAGGATCCTGATATTTATAGTTCTTTGCTATTTTTTATTTTTTTATGGTTGTATCCCCTCCTCCCTCTCTATATATAAGAGAGGCTAGAATTTTGTTTTGGAATAAGACACTTCATTTTTTTTATCTGCAAGTCCGTTCCTTAATTCTTGATTACTATAATTTCTGGATAATTCCTGACCTTCCTCTTTCTTTCTCAAAAGAAAAAAAGAAAAGAAAAAAAAGGAAACCCGTTGATACTCTGCCAATCAACTGATTACAAATTCCTACTAGATTGCCTTCCAATTGGCAACAGGTATCGACAGCACCTATCCCTCCTTATTGTGATCGTGACCAAAACAAATGGAACTTCCGGAGTCAAAGATGTGAAAAATCGTAAACGGTCAATAAATGGCAGGACTTTTCAGCTAGCTACTATTTACTTTTATAGCAGAAGCTCAGAGTAATGTTATGTAAAAATCATAAAATCTACATGGTTTAGAGACCCCAAGAGCTGGAATTTTAAATCGAATCTCCATTCTTGACATAAATTACTCTGCCAATTCAATATGAGACAGATTAAACCAATGCAGGAAACAAGAAAGTTTGAGACGAGAGAGAAGCAACTTACATATATTGTGAAGATAACTGCTAAAGAAACAATGAGGTCACCAAGTTTATGCTCAAACTCAGTAACCAGTTTCTGTGCGACAAATACTGTAAAGAGGATGACCGGTACTATGATAAGGAACACAGTAAGAACCAATGATCTCACATCTGGGCCAAATATCAACCTGCCACTGAGCAAGAATCTCTGCATAATATTTGCAACAGGTTAAATTTGGGCTAGAGAATGATTAATTTGAAAATTAACTTAATGAGTAATCTTGGAGATGAGCAGGGTGCCCTCTTCTACAACGAGGAGAGCCATAAGGGGGAAAAACTCATACATCAGTTCAGTATGTGATTAACTGGCTTGATAATTTGCATTCACAGAAAAAGGATACTTCCTGTACCAAATTATTCAACTAAAGTGTACAAAAGTTACAAGGTTGAATGAAACAAAATCTATATATCAGATCTTGAGAAGAATGTCCCAGTATCATCATCCTTTCCACAGATGGAGGGAAGGTAACCATAAGAAGTTTAATTTAAAGATGGGACGAGACAAAGAGATGTACATAATAGAACGTCAGATTCAGAGAAATGCACATATTTCAAATGCAATAAATTTTATATTTTTTTGAAACCAAGTAATAAGTTTTATGTTAACATTACCGCCATGGTCCTTATGCACTAAAAAATGTCAAGATATGGCCTCAACATATTTTTTGTAAGGTCAAGATGAACAGAACTCCTCATCAGACCTCCTCATTTACATACTTCAGATACAATGCATACCACAATAACTGAGGAATCATTAGAATATTTTCTGCTAGTTATCAGCATTATAAAATTAGTTTGCAGTGATCCAATATAACAAATCACCTGAACTTTATCCAGCACAAATGGTGTCAACGGAAAAAGTCAGCGAATGCATGGATTTATCACCCCTGACCACAATTTACATTTAAAGCAATACAACAATCCTTGTTAAGAAAAGATGCCAAGATGAAGAAATACAAGTTTTATGATCCAAAAGCTCCGTCTACCAGAGGCATGGCAAATCCAAAACATTTTGTGCCATAATGCAAAAATCAATAAAATAAATTGAAACGTATACACTTGAATGAAATTTAATATAGATACAGGCAACCAATTTAGGTTTTAGGGGTTAGGATTTATATTTTGGATTTCATATAAGTAGCGTACCAAGTTATCAATAGGTATCAAGAATATATCAAATACAAACTAAATCAACATACTGGATCAATTTTGAAAACAATGTATAACCCAAAAACAAACTTTATGCAAGAAATGAATCAAATGATATGACACAGAGTTAACAGCGATAAATGCATGTTAACAACCTTTGCCAAATACAGGGATTAATATGAGTAGTAAACCAGATGCCATCTAGTTTTTGTTAGAAATCATATGTAAATCAAATTTTCATCCCTAAATAAGACTAGACATGATTATAATGGTCTATAGGGTGAAAAGCTATCTGCTCAAACACCAGCCCATCTAAGTGTGATCAAGTAATCTCCATTGAACTAATTTTAAGTATTTGCATTACAAATTTACAATACTTCCATGTTTCACATTGGTAAAATGAATCACAGTTTCTGGTTTGATTAGTTGATTAACAAGAGATAGTCGTAATGCCCTTCATGAGAACTTGCATGAAGCAAAATGGAATATTCAGTCTAATCTGACCATGTTAGCAGCCTGATATAAATCTTTACTCACATTTTAGCTGCCACAGAACTGGCAGTATCAAGAAGATGATAATCTGCCCATGATCAAGAAAAAGGTTGGATAAGATCTTTGAGCTGGTGGCATTTTTAAAGAAGATAGGAAAGATAAGAGTGGGTCTATTCTTTATCAGAGGCTTTTCCACAAAAACTGTCAGAATTATGGCATTTCTTAGTCACTAACATTTCATAAAAGCAGAATTCAACAGAGTCATGAGTTCTTATGACAGCAATGGGGGTACTTGAGAGTTAATTTGGTGGTCAATTCCCTAATTTGCAAGGGAGAAGAGAGCTGAAAAGTAAAGAAAGCAATCAGACACAAGACAAGAATTTTCTCCAGGGTCCACTTGGAAGGGGTCTAATCTCCAATGGCACCATAACAGATGGGAGGAATTACAAAAATTTGAGAACTCAATTTCTTTCTATAGGTGGTTTTTGCATGGATGGCATGCCTTACTCCCATTTCCAGCCCCTAATATAGGTGAAGAGAAGTGGAAGCATCAAGACGAGATTTTTACAAGGTGATTACTTATCACCTGGTTTCAAGATGATTTCCACGATCTAATTCATCTTTATTTTCCCTTTCTCCATGGTGACATGTCATCTTTAGCCAATTGAGGGAGTGTTTAGTCAGAAAGACCTATCAAAAGAGCATTTGACTACTGCATGCACCTTTCTCGCCATACTTGAGTTATGTGCTTTGTGACAATGCACATCAATAAAGGAGAATGGAGGCAAGAGCCATCTCAGATGGAAATGTGGCATCTGTAAAGGAGCATTGCTTTCCCAGACAGTATCAGGTACCATATCCTGTAAGTGGCAACAACTTAACAAGGAACCCAGAGGTGAAAGTCACCTTGCCTATTCCAGAGACTCCAGATCCATTAGTACCCACAAACTGATTGTTCATACCCTCAACACTACTTATAGAACCTAAATCAAAACCCACACTCATACCTATTGCGTAACCATTTACCCATAGGAAACACTTTGATCCATCTATATTTATTTTGTACATTAAAGTATCTAAAATCACGCTTAACAATAACATAATAATAATAATGAGTCATGCCATGCTTAGCATGAAAACTCAAAAATGTCAAAAAATTTAATAACATTTAATACACAAAAATAGATGATTACAAGGTCATAACCAAACAAATAAAATAGAATTTTCCATAATATAAAATAAAGTCACTAAATGTGATGAAAAAGAGGCCAGAAAATTTGGAAAATATAAAATATCTACATTTCGGGTAAATGGCAAGACACCCATACCTTTGCCCATTTGGGTTTGTAAATGAAAACTGGTACTCATTTAAAAACTGAATGGTTCTGACTTCATTCAGTCTGACCATGTCAAGTTGGGAGGTCAAGGTAATCCAAATGACCTAGTCCCAAGTCAATTGCAATAAATCATCACATTGACTTTATTCAATGATGAAGAGATCTATCCATGACAAATATAAACAACTCAAATCAATAAATGCCACGTAGCTGCTTGGTTCATTTCAGTTTTCACCTTTAAAGGACTTAATGCTGGAAACTGCAGCTTATGCAAAAGCTCGCACCTGTTTTGGGCCTTTGTCATTTCACAATCAAGGAGAACAAGTGCTGTGTTTTTTTGCAAGAACAAGACAACAGTTACAATAAGCAGCAATTATCCCACTTGAAGCCAAACACTGGAGAGAATACCTATTTGACATGTGCTGTCATACTTTTTTTTTGTTCCCTCCATGACTGTAATCTAATTTATATTAGGTACATTTGAACGTATATTTATTGACTTGCAAGAAGGCTGCCATTTTGCTAAGGTTATTGCTGAGATTAGTATTGATCTCTATGTTTTTTTTTTTACTCTTTGTTACATCGTCTAACACCAAGGTCCAACAGGCCAATTTCTATGTTGTTCCAACAGTTTTGAATGTGTGCATTTCGTAGGCACACGCCGCACACCAAAGGCATATCAAAGAAACAGCCGTAAGCCAATAGTACTATTTCAACAATTTCAATGGTAAAAAATGGAGGTACGCCAATGAAACTCTGGGAAAGTGAGAAATATGCTCAAAAAAGATACAACTTTATATGTTTATGATTACAGCATACAAGTAACATAAAAAAACACTTAATTAGTACTACTTAATGGCAATAACAAATTTACCATTCCAGATTTTAACACATAATATGAAGAGCACATCACCAGTTACAAGAACTAAGAATTTATTTTTTGTCTTTACTAATTAATATTAGGCTAGTTAACAATTCCCAGAATACTAAGTATTTAATTGGTAATTCTTGCTCAGTAATACTTAACACTTAGCAGTAGTTAATAGTAACAGTTACTGCTAGTATGACTATGATGTACAAACAACAATCAAAATGTAGTAGTCAGTACCAATAATTGGTCATTACAACCAAGAGTTTCAGACAACAATCAAAACATTATGTTAATATATAATCACAACTCATAATATTGCTACTTTGTTTCTACCACCAAGTCACTTAGTACTTACCAGCTAAATTGAGTACAGATTGAAGAAAATCGATCTCAGATACATAAATTCAAGTCAAATAAACCTCTCAACCTCTTCCAAGTCCCCTCATGTTCTGATGCTATGCGATAGAAATAAGGCACCTCCAACCTTTCTTCCATGCCAAAAGCAAGGACAAAACACAAAAATATCCAATGACAACATAATGTCTACATATATCAACATCTGGATCCATTTCAGTGAAATTTTGTCAGTATGCCTCGATTGCAGCGTTCTTAACATCACACTTCCAAAATTTCACCAACATGCAATTGATTTCCTATAATTAGATATGACCCTTATATGTCAATCTGCAATTTAGCCGAAATTGCAAATGCCAAGACATATCAGTTGGCATGCCATCGACATGACATTCCATGTCCTACTCAAAGGTATAAAAGAGGCAATTAAACTCAACCAAAATGCTATTAATAGTGAAAAAGAATTTCCGTCATGACATGAAAAGCTCTACGTCTAGAGCAATTGAGTTTTTTCTCAAAGACTTTGCATAGGTGATGTAAACAAGTTTATATCACATAAATCATCTATTTTTACACATTCTTAGGTATATAGTTGCATTATACATTATACATATTACATAACATACATTATCATGTATTTAGGATAGATTGTATAAATTTTAGATTAATTTTCTTTTTTTTATGATCAAGGAATAGGATAATATTTTATCAGAGCCTCGGATTGAAGATCCAACCGTATGGATCTGATCAGGGCGATAATCGGAGTTCAACTCCAAGATTACCCCGATCGAACTTTCGTAGTATCAAGTGCAGTTCGAGAAAGATCAGAGGTTAAGAGGCCAGGTGGTGTAAATCCATACTTCATATGACAAATCCGACTGCATGAATGGGTTCCGATCGACGATCGCAGCCCAACGACGAGAAAATTGACCTAATCCGAAATCCGTGGCACCATCTTCAAGACACAGAAGATGGACGACCAAGAAGGTGCCATGTGGCAACATCTTAGCCACCCATACCAGCCAAGGACACTCGCCCTCTCTCTCTCTCCTCAACCGGCCATCAGATCTGGGCCATTGGATTTTGATCCAACGACCATGAACGCTCGTGCCTTAATTCTTAAGCGTGCCTCAAGTGACCGCGTAGCTCAGTGGTTGAGCGCTCAATGTGCAAGAGGGAGCGAGTTCGAAGCCCCACGCGCCTCAAATCAAGCGCAAGCGCAGGGAACAGCTCGATTGACAGTCCAATGCATGATGAGCAGCTTTGGAAGCATCAACATGGCACGATCTGGGCTGCTAGTTAAACGCGTGTGATCTCACGCACGCTTAAACGCTCGATCAGACACACTCCTCAGTGGCATAAGGTAGGCACGATGCATTTTGGGTTATCCGATCTCACGATCGAACGATTGAGAATGCACGGACGTGCATAAGCATTGAAGCCAAGGGAGAAGAAGCGTCGGGGGGCGTGCGGACCTTTACCCATGTTTAGGCTTTAGTGACGAATAAATTTATCACTAAAGATCCCCTCATTTAATGTTTTAAGATGAAATGACCTTCGTACCCCCTCCAATATTCACCTATAAAAGGCCCTACAACCCCCACACTTTCTTCATCCCTTCCTCTTTTCTCTCACCCCCTCTAAAGCTCTAAGAGCTTGTCCCAAACCCGGGATATTCCTCTTGAGTTAAAATATAATTTTTTCACATTCTCATCCTGTTCGTGGAGCATTCTGCGGTAGTCCTTTCATCGCCATTCGGGAAGCGGATCCTGCTGCGACATCGCCCTGCCCCATTCTCCGTCGTTCTGCTTCATCTCACATCTCACCACCTTTGTCCAGGCGCTCCGTCAATGCGGCTCATCTTCTAAGCAGTTGTCGAGGAGAATAACTTCTCTTCACCTTCTCTTTACTGCTTTCTAGAGTAGATTTACCGCTTTCTAGTGTAAATTTCACGCTTTCTTTTGTAGTGATTAGTTGTAATAAACATGATATTGTGGTTATGAAATTTTTATTCATTCTCTCTTTATTTTATCTTTATTTGTATTATTCTCTTTCTCTTTATTTTATCTTTAAGTAGATAGTTAGTTTAGATTTAATTCGACCAGCTAATCTGCTTTGTGATAATAAAACAAATGTGATTCTTAATCAAACGTCCGCCTCCCTATGTTCGACCTAAAATTCCTTTTGAGTTTTGATAAAATTTATCTGTTAACGATTTTTTCTCGCAAATCATACTACAACGACGAGTTCTCAAAACTCAAACCTTTTTTCATAGATTTTCCACTCCAACAATAGGCTAGCTTTTTCTAATTGCAATCACAAAAGCTACTCAATCCAAACAACCCCCAAGTGATTATGTACTATTAAGGGTTTGTTTGGCCATGTATCTCAGCTATGGCCTTAAGACAAGTCTAAAAATTACTTGCATCTTGCAAGCCTTAAGCTCAAAAGTGGCAAGGCCCATTCAAGTAGAGCTTGGATTGCACAAACAAATTATGTTAATGGTGTCAAGAAGGAAAATGAGAAAGTATTTTTAGTTTTACTATTTTTAGAGCCCTCTCTATTGTAATTATGACGATGTGAATATAGTTTTAGATTCTTGACATGGTATCAAAACCGCCATTTCTTCGAGGCTAAGAGAAGGAAACCCTAAAGGGGGAGGTAGCCCTCCGGCTACCTGCCAGCCAGCCACTGGCGACCTCTGGAGAGGCCCTCTCTCCTTCCGCTCGTTCTCCTTCTCCATTCCACCGCCATCCCTGTTGCTGTTGTCTTCTCGCTATGTCGCAAGGGCAAGGGGCAAGCTAGGGCTGGGCACAAGGTTTAGGAAGTCGGTATGCGGTATGCGGTTGGTTAGGTCACCGCATAGCGAGTATGCGGTTCAAGGATTGATATATCAACGATATATCGCCAGGTCAGCACATATCGATATCAGCCTTAATATCTTTTTTCCATGATATCGCCGATATCATAGACTTTTGTTGAACTTTAGAGCTGTACATGCTAGGGTTCTTGCTTCCTTGTAATCCATCAAATATGTCAACTTTAGAGCTGTACATTCTCTGTCGACAATTCAGTCATTGCACTTAGTTTTACTTATTGAAAAATAAGAAGATTCTAAACGTCGGTGAGAAATACATTAGCATCTTCAAACCTCTATAAAAAGATACATAAAACTAAGCACTTTGATAATCCATGGGGGTATTGAAAGAGTTATCTTATCATCTTTCTTTGATTAAAAGAAATCATCCATGATGGTTCTTCGTTCTTTCCCCTACAACAACCTAAGGTTGACAAGCTCACTTGTTTCAACATAGCTTATCTAAGTACTTGCCAAGGTTTGATATATCGCGATATATCAACGATATATCGTATATCGACGAGTTTGGTGGTATCGATACCACCCAAAGTGTTTTTTTCCTGGATATTGGCGATATATCACCAATATGGGGATATATCGCCGATATATCACTAGTTGGGTGGGAAAAATGGTGCTATAACGCTGTTGAAATGGGACGGTTGGGTGGGAGGTTGAAAACGGTAGGGCAAGACTTGGCGGGAGGCGTAAGATTGAAAATGAGTAGACAGACACATACTGGACTGGACTGGCGCTGCTCGGAACCCACATGCACACATGCGCACGCACACGTTTTTTAGCCATTCCTTTATGATATATTAGTCATAAAAATGTTAATTTGACATTTTTTATATTTTATAGCTTTCTGAGTAATTTTCCAAAAATTCACCGATATAAGCAATATATCCCCAATAAATCCCTTTTTGACTTATCGATACGATATCGATATCAATATTTAAAACCTTGATGCGGTTTTACATTTTTATTAAAAAATAATTAGTTAATTTATTAAATTATGTTATATGCAATGTTATAATAAAAAATTAAAAATCAGAGGGGAGTGATAGTGTTACCTAAAACTCGTAAGAGTCTCACGATGAGACACAGAGAGATCCCAACTCAACGCTCCCAATTGGTGCAACTTTCAACATGGTTCCAATAGTTGGTGCAGCCTCCAACTGTTGCAACCTTCAATGTGGGTGGTCAATGATGGCAACCAATTGGTGCAGCCAAGGAGAAGGCAATAACAGCCAATGCGATCTCCAACTGATGCTTCAAATGGTGCAACCAACGCGATCGCCAAGGAGAGGGCGATGGTAAAGAGAAGACAATGGCAATAATGGGGCTTAGGGCAGCAGGAGGCGATCGTAACAGGGACGTGATCGTATATCCCTGATGTTTGGTTTAGGGTAGCAGGAGGGGATGGCAGCGATGGGGTTTAGGGCAACAGGAGGCGATCATATCAGGGATATGCAATGGGTCATTTTGAGGTTATTTAGGGGAAATTTTATCTGGGTATCCAAGATGTTTGGTTTGTAAGTTGATTTTTTTACGTGGGACCCTAAAGTTATTTTTTTGTGGGTTTTTTCAAGATGACCCCATCGGTGGATCTATCTCAAAGGCGAGTGACTACTCGGCTGAGTAAATGCCTACTCGGTCCAACTACTCGCCCAGACCCGCTTATAGCATTGCATTGCATTACACGGTTTGAAGAGGGGTTCGCCTACGACTATGCAGCCGCCTACTCGACTTAGGCGGCCAACTTCCTAAACACTTGCTGGGCGTCGCCAGAGAAGGTGTTAGCACCTGCACGTCGCTATGGTGAGCGTGGAGCAAGAGCAACAACACCCTGCCACCATTGTCACTGGACTGGGCAACACAAGGGAGGAGAATAGGGCACGCGTCCTCCACAGGCGCTAGACCAAGTAGGGCTGCCGACTTCTTGCCACTACTTCGACTCTTCTGATCCAGCCCATCGTCATCTTCTGTGGATGCGAGGCAGCAGACACACCGCCATTGTACTGTTCTGCAGGGCGCGAGGCGGGCACAAACATAGATGTCGTCCTCCTCTCTAGACACGAGGTGGGCAGACACGCCGCCGTCGTCCTCTTCTCTCTGGACACGAGGTGGGCAAACGGGCCGCTGTTCTCATCTTCGCCATTAGATGCGAGGCGGGAGGATGCCGCCGTTGTCATCTTCTTATGCGAGGCAAGCGAATGTCACCGTCGTCTTCTGTGATGTGAGGCAGACGTCACTGCCATCATCATCTTCTCCGTGATGCAAGGTAGGCGTCACTACCGTCTTCTCATCCAAGTCTGCAACCTCCCCGATCTTGACTTGCAGGGGAGTGTTGGGATTTTTCAAAAGACCACGTGGCACTATGGGTCACGTGGACAAGAGCTAGCAGCCGACAGCTTAAAGGAGGAAGGAGGGAGTCGGATGCTTAGTTTGAAATGGTCTTAAGCCTATTTTTAGTAAATAGACTTGTTAGGATTTTAAATTAGGATTGGTTTCCTACTTTTAAGATTTACTATTTTTAAAGTCCATGCTCTCTATAAAAGAGATGGATTCCACTCTATTGTAATTACGGTGGTGTGAATATAGTTTTGGATTCTTGACAAATGCAATAGTGGGATCAATGTTATTCATTAGCTAGCTCATAACGAGGCAATTGTCTTTCTCTCACATCTTATATTTGGCATGTCGGGTTCCAGAGCCAGGTTTGTCAAAACATGCAGCTTTTTGTGTCCTACAAAAATATGAAATGCACAAGACCATAGAACATAATTTGGGGGCCCCAGAAAGTTTGATAGTGGTCCCCTAATGAGCACAAAGGTTGAAATCTTGATCTTAAAGGTAACAGAGGTATCAGCATCCACCATAAGAGCTAAATAATACGCAAAGTGTATCTCTAATTCAAGAGAGGGAGAACCGATGAATAAAATTCACTACTGACTACAATAAGAGAGGGAAAGGCAAGTCACTAAGGACTTGGCTTAAGAAGATCGAAAAGAGAAATGACAGCAATGTGACAAAAGGTGGTCTAGCAAGATCAAGGGCATGTGATGTCACTGTAGGCGATCCATGGCTTCGCAAGACTTATGGCAAGAGGCTCTGATGGAGATTGTGAAAGCAAGCTCCAACTGAGGGCTTCGTGAGGCCGATGAAGGTGTGGTGGCGAGATTAGTGATGAGGCGAGGCGAGGGAGTGTGACGAGGAAGTTGGTGCGACGAGGAAGGAGATACGGCAAGGTTGATCAGTGACAAAGGAGGAGGTACATGTGAGAGAAGAGATCTCTTTTTTTGTGTTTAGGGTTTAGTAATGAAAGGAGGTGAGATCATGGCTTAGATATCATGTAGAGAAGAAAAATAGGAAGTATTATAATTGACCTCACAAAACAAATGAAGGATATTGGTTCCTTTATATAGATAGGGCCAACACAATAACCAAATCTAAAAATAACAATAATAGAAAGGGATAAAAGATTTTTCTAACAAACTTATCCTAATTATTTTCTAAAATTCTAATAAATGGATTGTCCGATCAAGTGCCAAATTTGGTGTCAATTAGCCATGCTTGAAAAGAGACATGTTAACAACATGTCGGAGGCACACTAGGAAAACCTCAAGAAAAGCACACCTCGTTCAAAATAGTAGTTTTAAGCTTAAATTATTCACGGCATTAAAATTCTAATAATTATTAAATACATAAATAAGTACTTATCTACACAACAGTAGCAATTTAGAGCAGATCTTATGATTTTTGGTTTGTTCACGTATTAAGAGACACATTTTTTAATATTGGAAACATTAAACACCTAAAAATGCCACCATACCAAAAATCAATTGGAAGTTTATTATTTTTCCAAGACATATCATCGGTCAAGTTAGTAAGTAAAAATATTAATACTTTAGTAGCATTGTAACTAATTTAATAAATAGTAATCAAATGGACTAGTACCTAAGTACTAGCTACCAACAATTAACCTGTAAGTACTAAGAAAGACATCCCTACAAAAAGCATCAAGTGATATTACTACAAACGATTAGAAATAAACTAGTACTAAACTAATTGGATAAAATGAGTTAATCTCTTATTAAAAACCTTAAACTCTCTTATATGGAGAGGTCAAAAAGGGTTGTAGTCCACATGACATCCAACGTAATCCACACTTGAATAACCAATCAAGGTCATAGAAGAACTCTTAGAGAAGAGAAGATCCTTCCCATGACGTATTAGAGCACCATCAACACCGCATCCCAATACTAACGTGTTGACTTAATCATGAACTGATTCAATCTCCCCACCACAAAGAAAATATCGAGCCTTATGATAGTGAGATATAACAGCTTACCCATAAGATGCTTGTACTACCTACTATCCACCAACGGTGCATCCTCATCATAAAGTGACATCTTAGGATCCATAGAAATATTGGCCTCCTTAGCCCAAAACATTCTGACCTCCTGCAATATGTCCAACGCATACTTCCTCTAGGACATGACTACGCCCTTTTTACTGAAAGCAACCTCAATATCAAGAAAAATATCATAAAACTCCCAAATCTTTCGTGACAAATTACTCTGCCAAAATGCACTTAATCTTAGCAACACCCTGCACACCATCTCTTGTAACAATTAAGTCATCAACATATAGCAAAAGTACCACAATACCTTGTTCAGTCCTACTGACAAAGAAAGAGAAATCAGCTATCGATCTCCTGAATCCAACTCCCTCTACAACTTGAGACAACCTCTGGAACCATGCTTTGGGACTCTACTTAAGGCCATAGATGACCTTTCGTAATCAGCATGCACTCCCCCTGAGCCTCAAACCAAGGTGACTACTGCACGTAGACTTCCTCTTGAATATCACCATAGAGAAAGGTATTCTTCACGTCCAGCTAATGCAAAGGCCAATTTAACTGAACTACCACTACGACTAGCACCCGCACCATAAGAAGTCTGGCAATTGGTGAAAAGGATCAAAAAAGTCCACCCCATATGATTGGATGAGCCCCTTTGCCACAAGATGAGCTTTGTACTTGGCAATACCTCCATCTAAGTTAAACTTCACAATGAACACCGATCGACAGCTAACAATCGTAACACTGGAAGTGGAGTGAGCTCCCAGGTCCCACGACGTCTAAGACCTGCCATCTCATCCTCCATGGCTGCTCACCACTTCAGATCAAACATGGCCTCACAGTGAGTCACTGGGATCTAAGTAGCAGCCAACGCCTAAGTGAATCCTGCAAACCCAGGGGCTAAGTCATCAGTAACAAGTGCCCCAACTGTGGGAGAAGTAGTGTAAATCCGTGATCTTTTCCGAATGGCTATCGAAAGATCCAGATCATCACCTATCACATCATCTGTTCTGTCCTTATGATCAGCACATAACAAATATGCGTCAATATCTAAAGGACTTACCTAAGAATCTGATGGTGAAGGCAAGGGTGAGGGAATCTGAAAAGTAATATGAGAAAGGAGATATATCTAAAGTGGCTTAGTGAGACAAGGAAAGGATAGCGTAGCAGGTGGTGGTGATGCAGTAGGGACAGGAATCTCAAAAAAACTCCCAAAGCACATGGATGTAAATGGCATAGGTGCCATATCAACCTTAGAAGGCATCTCAGCAGCAGAAGTAGAAAAGGGTATCGCCTCATGAAAGGTAACATCCGTCGAAACAAAATGCCGAGAAGTTATCAGATCAAAGCATCGATACCATTTTTGCGTCTAAGTATACCAAAGGAAAACACACTTACCTGTTCTTGGTGCTAATTTATCCCAACCCAATCCCAACAGGTGGACAAAAGCAACACAATCAAAAGTTTGAGGTGTAACGTGAAACAGGGGTCTATCAGGATACATAACCTGCAATGGAATCCGTTCAAGCAGCATTAAGCATCCTATTAATCAAAAAAGCAGCCAATCAAAAAAGCGTCACCCTAATAAAGGGGACCGAATGATAGTGTATGAGTAACATCAAGAATATGGCAATGTTTCCTCTCAGCAACACCATTCTGCTGAGAGGTGTGGGGACATGTGTTCTCATGGATAATACCACAATCGGAAAAGAAAGTACGCAATCGAGTAGTACAAAATTCTTAGGTATTACCAAACAAGGTTCAAAATGCCGATTACGACGCCGTGCTGATGAAATTCCAAGTGTGCATTTCGTGGGTATGCCGTGGAAATGCCTGTTTTTCGATGGACATGCCGATGAACATGCCGAGGACATGCCGATGCATACCAACAAAAATAGCAAAAGTAATTAAAAAAATTAATAGCAACCTCGACATGGCCACCAATTTCGCCAACATGCCAACGAAATCCCTATAAATCGACGTTTTCTTCATGTCGACATGACCCTTGCTCGGAAATGGCCATGCCGTCGGCATTTAAATCAATGTTACCAGACCAAAAACACATCACCAAACAAGAATACTAAGTTTTTATTTCCTTAACAAAATTTTCAATAATCTGTCCCATATCAGACTTATTCTTCAAGAGAAACATCTAAGAAACACAGAAAAAATCATCCACTAACACAAAATAATATGTTCTCAAGTCGATTAGGTGTACAACTGGAACCCCAAACATCTATATGAATCAAATCAAACATAGCAACAGAAGAAACTGAAGTAGAAGTGGAAAAACTAGCCCCATGGTACTGGTCCAACTGACAAGCATCACAGGTGAGAGCAGTAGTGAAGGGTATGTACGACAAAACACATCTGAGGCAATCAATAAGCAAGTGACCAAGGCGGTGATGCCACTGGAAAGGAGATTCAGCATAAGCAAGGCCTTAGGTAGCAAAAGCAGCAACAACAATACGACTCAAACGGTACACCCTCCGTTCCTCACGCCCTCCACCAATCGTCTTCACAATGAACTTATCCTGCAACACACAAGAAGACACATCAAATATAGCTCGACAGTTCAGATCTTTAATAATACTGCTAATTAACAGCAAACTCAATGGAAAATCAAGTGCGTAAAAATCATCTGTCAGTCTCTATGTAAGAGATAAAGACATCTCCCTTGCCAAGTGGCGAATGTCTCCCGTCTACCACTTGTACAATCTTGGCTAGTGTAACAGAGGGCCTAGGAGCGCTGTAAGAGTGACACGCAATCTCACCGAGCGCTGCAGGAGCGTCGCACGATCTCACCGAGGGCCTAGGAGCACCGCAGGGCCATCGCAAATCCCACGCGCCGTCACTGGAGTCGCCACCTACCGCTGCTACTCCTATTCCAGCGCCACCAAATCCTCACTGGAGGTGTTGCAAGCCAATCGACCACTACAGATCTCGCACACCACGTCGCAGAGCGCCGTCGCGACTAGATCAGCGCTGCCAAGACCTCGTCATGGCTGCCTTGGCCTCGCTGTGCATTGCTGGCTGCGCCCTTGGCACTGCCACCGCTGCAAGGAAGCCTTGGTGTGCCGACAAAGAGCGAGAGAAACGAGATACAGTGGTTAGAGTTTAGAGGCCTTGGAGGTAGGATACCTAAAGTCTCAATCTAGGACTACCGCTCTAATACCAAAATTGGATCAAATTAGTTAATCTCTTATTGAAAACCTTAGGCTCTCTTATATAGAGAGACCAAAAAGGATAAAAGTACAAGAGTACCCCTAAGGAGCTAAAAGTCCAAAACCCATACAAATAATAATATGTGCTAACAAAACTATATGAGTTTAATACCATCTCTACTTCCTAATAGAGAATAACAACTTAGTTAAATCTACCTAAGGTTGTAAGCTAACCTGATTAGCTAAATAAATTCTTGAATATAAATTGTGAAGAAGCTTTAAGGAAAGAATTTCCAAATCCATTCATTTCTAGTCTAGGATCAGCAGACAAGGGAGTTATGGCTCTATTGTGAAATTTAGTTGCAAAGAATCACATTGCATTTCTGGAGAATGAGGACATTTTACAAAAACATAAGCATGACGTTTTACACTAATGGGTCTCAACTTTGACAAAACCAAGGCAAGTGTCCATGTGGGGTGTGTTTGAGCAATGTACACATTTCATATAGCTACAATTCTTTTCTATACTCTTTGTACTAGTTACAGATGCACTAAAAAGATCCATTCTTAGAACATGCATGAGGAATCTGACTAAAAGTGTCTCGGGGGGGGTGAGTGGGACTCAAATCCTGGTGCTTTAGTATGCTAACACTCTTTTCTTTGTGGAAGGCTTTGAAATTGAGACAAGAAGGATGCGAATCCTCCTAGAGATGTTTGGTAAAGCTTCAAGATTGCAAATTAATTTCTCCAAGTCAACTTTCATCCCTATCCACATGTCGCCTAAGGAGGCTAACAAATGCAGTATGGCTCTACATAGGGTGGATAACTCCCTACCCATTTCTTATCTTGGTCTTCCTCTATCGGACATGAAGATCTCTGTGCAAGAGTAGGTCCCTTTGATAAATAAGCTAGTGAGGTGGGCTTTCAAGGTTCTATCAGGGGGTAGTGGGTTGATTCTCCTGAAGGCGACCTTGGTCTTTATGCCTTCCTACTTTGCACCTTTTTTGAAGCTATCACAGAAGATTGAAAGGAAGATTTCAAATCTGATGAGGGATTCCTTCTGGACAAACTATGATTCAACTGGGATAGGAGCGAGGATGGTGGCTTAGGAAGAGGTATGTAGACATGTGAGGTAAGGGGCCTTGGGGGTAAGGTAGCTGGGGAGAATGAATGATAGTCTTCTAACTAAGTGGATTAGCAAATTTCTAAAGTGCAAGGAAGAATTGTTGGGGAAGATCATCCAAGCTTGCTACGACAACTCCATGAACTGAGATGTTTTGGCATTGCCTCAAAGTGATACTTCTCACTTTTTTTGAGAGTTGTCTTCAATGGCGCCTAAGGTTCGAAGCTTCTTTGCCCCATACATTGGTGCGGACAATACCTTTCATTTCTAGTTGGATAACTGGATGGACCAAGTTAAGAGATTGATTTTCGAGGCTTTTTGCGATGGCTACTTGTCGTGAGGTAAAGGTGGCTAACTCTTCATTGAGGTCTTAGTACCCTTCCTTTGTGGAGAATCCTTCCGACCATAGGATATGAGAACTTGAAACTCTACTGCATCAGTTGGAAGGTTTTAAACCAAAAGGTGGAGTTGATGCCTACATGTGGGACGATGATGAGTTCTCTCGAAGGGAAGCTTATAGAACGTTGGAAAATGGAGAGTCGATAATGGACATGGATTTCATTAAGGATTGCAAACAGATTTGATCGACATCATGCCTATTGAAGATAAAATTTTTGCTTGGTTGCTTAAGAGAGGAAGACTCATGACAAGAGTTTAAAGAGCTAGATGGGTGCTGGAGGCAGATAAGACTTTCCTACTTTGTCTTGTGGTAGATGAGGATGTGGATCATTTGCTCTTTGGGTGCCTGTTTTCTATGCAGATTTGGAAACACTTCCATTTGGAGTAATTAGTGCATACAAGTTTTGATGATTTCTAGAGGTCCTTTAAAAGTGAAAATCGGATTCAAGGGCACAATGTCTTTAGGACAAAGAAGGAAAGGGCAAAAGTTTTGGCAATTTTATGAGGCATATGGCTAGGAAGGAATGCAGCTATTTTCAAGGGACAACAGCCATACACTAAGAATTTTATTGCTTATATCTCTTCATTAGCTAATTTTTGGTCTTATAACTTGTAAGTTGGCCATTTTTCAAGCCTTTGAGAAATATAATTTCTCGGTGGTTATCAACTAGATAACCAACCTTTCATTTTTCAAAAAAAAAAAAATTTATGGCCTAAAATCACATTTGAGCAAATTGAGGAGAAATTAACCATCTCTCACACACCAATCCTCCAAGTAATACAGAGATGAAGACTCAAACCTGGGTCACTCATGCCAATTTTGGGAGTCCCCACCGTTCGATTATACCTCGGTGGACTACAACTATAATTCCTAATAGCATCCTTAGGATGCCCATCGAAATCTAAGCATCATTCATCTATATATAAAAAGAAAAGGAAAGGTCCATACCTATGCACCATTTCCAATACATAGACTACTTCAACATGCCACAACTACGAGGAAGACTAGTTGTATCCAAGGATGCCCAAGGTCAAAGTTTACATTGTAACCATTACTTTCCAAAGTATCACCTTCAGTTGGCCTTGTTACTTCACTTTATCCATGCATGTATGCACTCTCTCCTAACATTGATGTGATTGGCATGTTAGAAAATCTCCAACAAAGTTATAGAAAAGTTTCCCATGTGATCGGCATGTGCATGCATGAGTACAAACTTTTAAAGAAAAGAGAAACACCAAGCACTAGAAGTCAACAACTAAATTTATAAACATGGATTACTGGAAAAGGAAAAAAAAAAGTCAATTTATGTTTTAAATGCTAAAACACAGGGGATGACGTTGTTCTACACATTCCACTGGTCACCCCAATCCCCCCCAACTATAACACCATAAACGAGCAACACACTACTCTGCACCATTCAACTTCCTTCAAAATTCAGTCTTTTGGCACTCAGACTCCCATTTTCACATCTAAACTAACGCTTGAACAACGAAACAAGCAGGAAACCAAGTACACAAGACAATGCACAACCTTTTGTATCTCCACCAGCCCGTGGCAAGCAATCTTGTCCTTGCACGTTCAAAGCGCGGGGTAACATCCCAGCACAGAAAAAGTCTGGCACCACTTCAATGCGTGAAAAAAGCTCCGATTTAACTCCATTTTGACCATTCAAGAGATCTCCCTCCTTCTCCACTCCTCACGAGGACCACCAACATCGTACCACGACCAATGCACACCAACAAACAAAGAAAAAGGCGACCTTTCACCCAAAGCTCGAATCTTACATCCCCACACCAACGTATAAACCGCAAACAAACCATCTTCTAACACGAAATCGCCTCAAAACTAAGCTTTAGCTAAAGAAATCTCAGGAGGAGGGATCAAGAGGCCTCACATTGTTCCCTTTCCACACCTGGTAGACCCTCCTCGGTGGGCCCGGGTCCCCGATCGCCCTCCGGCATGAGCCGGGGGCCCGCAGCGCGGGGTTCTCGTTGCTCTTCCCCTCCATCTCCCTACGCTACCCCGACCCCATCATCTCCAACCTCCGCCCGATCCGAACGCTACGAGGAAACCTAAGAAGCTCACCGGGAAACGCGTCAGATGGAGAAGATCAAGAGGATTCGAACAGATCGGAAGGGGAAGAAAGGCGGAGGGGATTACCGGGAGGAAGAGGCGATCGGAAGCGATCGACCGATGGATCAAATCGATCGAACGATCTATCTCGAGGGGATCGTCAGATGATCCTTCTGCTCCTCTCTCTCTCCCTCTCTGGAGCTCTCACTCTCTCTCTCCTCTCGCTGTTGTGCGATGTCTGTGGGAAGTGACAGAGTGTGAGTTCCGCTTTTTGAGGTTATGGATGGGCAGTTTCTCTTTGAGTAATTTACGTAAAAGTCTCTGAATTTACACCCGAATGTCAATTTGATTCCTAAATTTTGAAACACATCGGCATCGTCCCTAACTTTTCCTTTCTGTGTCAACGCAATCCCCACTTGCACCGTTCACTATCACTTGCTAATTTTTTCAATCCAAATTTAGGTCGATAACAACTTCTAAATGTGTTGTATTGTTTGAATCAACTTCGGATATTTGTAGATAACGATGTCAAAGGAAACCGCATTGCTACAGCTGGAAAGATCGGTGATGATGTTGACACGTTGTCGAATTCGGAGACTTTATTCAAATATGAGTATAAGGTTAGGAATTTTTATGTAAGTTATTTTTCATTTTTGTTTACGTGGAGGTTGAGGGTATCAATGGCATTCGGCGCAAATCCAAATACTAAGGAGAGCGCGGGAGGTTGGGCGGTGGGGAGGGGTGTGGATTGACGGTTGGGGCCCCTTGGAAAGGTTTTCTTCTCTATTTGGGGTTTGGTAGGGGAGATTTATGAGGAAGCTCCCCGAGTATTGAGCTATATGCTGAGACGGTCCTACTGAACCTTTTTCGGCCCACTGGGTGACGTAGGAGACCTGTGTTGTACACCAATAAAAGAAAGATATGGGTATAAAAATATAAAAGTTTATGTATTTTACAATATACTGATATAGTATATTGATGTAAAATTAACATCGATTATTTTACATTGATCTAAAATTACTTTACATCGATATAAAATCATCTCATTACTCTTTTATATAGTTAAAAAATCATCAAAAATTACTTTACATCGATATAAATTGATATATCATATCAACACACTACAAAACACATCACATGCATCTTTATATATTTTAGCTAAAAAAAATGCCGCTAATTTTCATGCTCCACCTATATATTAATTTATACACGCCTCTTTTACTGGCAGTGAAATATATTTACAGGAGTGGGTATGGCGCGCTGACAAGGGAGGGTGTGTACAAATTGATGTACACGTACTCCCATGTCTACGAAGACTCTTTCTTTGATAACATTAACTTTTATTTGCCTAAATCAGCGTTAAAGCTACGATGCTAAATTTTATAATAATTACTTGAATTGATGTTAACATCCGATATTTCCAGGAACATGTTCGTAAAAGTGCCTTCCTCACGTCTATGACCCTTGAAGAACGTCTCGCTCAGATCGGATCACAAAGCAGTGCAAAAAGAGGAGTTCCAACTTTCCACTGCATATGCTGTCCAGCATCATTCAGTACTTTTACAGAGATTCCAGTCAACTTTGGCAGATCTTTGACCCAATTGACACCCCCCCTCGTGTCACGAAAGGACGTTAGGATTTTGGCAAAATGTCATTGCCACTCCCGCCAAATCCCTTATTCGAAAAGTTGCTCAATAATATCATGGGGACGAGCATTTAGTCCACCAACTTGTAACTTCAGTTGCTTGACTTAAACTTGGAGCGTTCGGTAGGCTCGATTCCATGCTTGGGGTCAACTCAGTTAATTCCACTATTAGCATCGTTATTATAAGGAAAAAAAAAATCTCTCTCTTTTTTTGAGGCATCTTTTAAACATCTACATAATTATAATATTATCTTAATGCTTAATCAAAATAAACTTCAAGCTAAGACTATCGTGATATATTCTTTCAGACAACTTGAAATGATGTGTCACAATATATTTAATTTGACATTTAGATCAAATATGAAGATGTTGAAATCGGAAGTCTCAAAAAAATTTATTATGATAGATTTAACTTAATGTTTATTTTTGTTAAATATCTAGATAGTATTATAATTATTTGAATGTTTAGGAAAATAAATATAAAGAAAAGTCTTTTTTTTTTCTTGTAATCCTTGTAAGACTTTTATTTGCTTGCATTAAGAAATTTTCCTCTTAAGCGATATGGAACTTGCTCCTAAAGAGTCTTGGCATATAACATTTATGCTTGCATCAACAACTCAAGATTAGTGCAAAGATAAATTTATATGGGAGCGGAGCCCACACCAGCTCAAATCACACCTTCGCAGGACACACCACAATAATTTCTTATATAAAACTAAAAATTATCCGTGACAATTACATAAAAAGTCAAGCACACACAAAGCACGTACTATATCTACCAAAATTTAAAAAATTATGAATGATTTTTGCACGTATAATTAAAAAATTATTAATGATATTTTATTTAGATTAAAATATTATTGATGATTTTTTGTTCAAAGAATAATATTTACTTACATCAAGCAGAAAATCACATATACCCTCACAATATAAGTAGTAGGATTCACTAAAAATTAAGAAATCAATAGCATTGTTTTCATACAATTAAAAGCCACTGGTGAAATACCATTAATGATATTTACTTTAGAACAAAAATCACTATTGACTTGTAGATCCAGCTAAAAATCAATGATAAAATATCATCGGTAATATTTCATTTGGAAACAAAAATTATTCGTAATGATTGATGACTTGTTAGTCATGGAGTAATATTTACTTGTATCACATAAAAATTTACATACACTTACAATACATGCGGTGGGACTCCTCAAAAATTATGAAATCATTATCATTTTTCGCATACAACTAAAAGTTTTCGTCGATATTTGACTTAGAACAAAAAATTACCAGTGATTTTTGTATACAACTAAAAATCATTGGTTCATTTGGGAACAAAAAATTGTCAATAATTTTTTGTTCGAAGCATAATATTACTGGTTATTTTTTATTCAACCAATGATATTTACTTGTATCACTAAAAAAGTCACACATAGATACAGTAGGGTACACCAAAGATAAAAAAATCATTGATTTTTTTACACACAACTAAAAGTTACTGGTGATATTTTAAATATCTAATTCATCAGTGATATTCGATTTAAAATAAAAAAATCACTTGTGATGTTTGCATATAAGTAAAAATCTCTGAAGATATTTTAAATAAGATCAATGATATCTAATTTATAATCAAAAATTAAAAGTTATCAGTAATATTTAGTTTAAAATAAAAAATCATCGGTGAATTTTCATTAAGGAGGGTGGGCACATGATCTTCACTGGACAAGTTATCAAATGAGTTGCAAAGTAAATGTTTCATTTAGGGAGGAATAGACATGTGCTCCCACTAGAAGAGTTGCAAAGTTTGTTTCCTTACATTTACTTAATAGAATGTTAGATCCAATCACTTAGGTTATGCTACATTGTGGTGTGAATTTTAAGTTGGGTAAAATTGAAGAGGAAGGCATGTGTGGGAAAAATTGGTTGGACGATGGAGTTAAATGGTAGCTTTAATATGATAGTGAATAGATAGATCGTAAAATGATATTATTTAAATGAAGTTAGTTTTAATTTTGAAAATTAGTTGGTAAGGGACTAAGTTATGTTGCAAGATGGTAGTTTTTAGGGTTTTTTTTTTTTGTTTTTGGAAAGGGATTCAATTCATTCATTGAGGAAGCAATCTTATAAGGGATAACGAAAATTGGAATTACACTAGGAACCCCACACGTCATAACGATTATAGTAAGTCACTAAGGTGTGGGCCTTTGAAACCAAATTTCTATCAACTTTGATGACTCTGATGGAAGGGAAATCGTATTGTAAAGATCCGTTCTGTTTGAGCCTTTTAAGATGTCTGGACTGTCAGTCAGACGTCTGATTAGACGTCTGAATCCCTTCCCAAACGCCTAGAAATTGAAAAATCTATACCCGAAGTTAGTTCTGTGCGCTGGCTACGTGCAAATTACTTTTCTTCTCTCTCTTCTTTTCTCCTTCCCCCTCACCGAACCCTAACCTTGCCTATATAAGAGCCCTCTCCCCCTTCCTCTCCTCTCCACTCCACCACCACCACCTTCCTTCCTCTCCACTGCCGTGAGAGAGACGAGCGAGAGAGAGGGAGCAAGAGCAAGGAGGAGCGGCGTGAAGAGGAGGAGGTCGAGGTCTCGAGCTTGATTGCACGGCAAAAAGACACCAGTAATTATGCCATCTTGTGCTATTCTCTAGCACTGCCATTGCATCTTATATAGCTATAATCGCATTTGTAAATAGACGACTGCATGCATTTATAGAGAGGGGAGGAGAGTGTGAATAATTGACCATCTATTAATTAACATCTTCCTCAAGTGCAGCATTGCAATTTCGCCATTTTCATTTTTTTATTTGCTTTGAATTCTTCTCTCTCGCGCAGTTGCAGGGCATGGGGGCATGCGCGCCTCTTCGCGCCTCACATCCTCCCAACAACATGGCAGGAGGTGCGTTGCCAACAGCATGGTTGTGGCACTCTTCCTCTTCTTTAAAAAGCCTTGCCCTCTCCCTTGTGCTGGAGGCCCTTTCATACACCTGCATGGACTTTCATCCACCGCACCGTCAGGCCAACATCCTCCCCTTTCCCTCTCCATACACAGTAGCTCTTCTCGTTGAGAAGAGACACACTGTGGGCAGGAGAAAACCCACAGTGGTTCCACAACCACCACTGTGAGTTCCACCACCGCCCAGCTCCTTCGTGAGCAGGTCGGCGTGGTGGATTTGCCTTTTGTTTTCATCGCTGTTCGTCTTCCCCACCATTGCCAGAGCTTCAAGCTCAGAAGCTCCAGCAGCACGCACGCCCGCCTGCAGCACCACCGGCCACCGCTGCGCGCTCACTAGCAGAGCGTGCGCAGCTTCTTTCCGTGCGCGCACTATAGCACACTGTAGCGCACTGTCTGCGTGACACTGTAGCCACCAGCTCATTTCTCACTTAGCTAGTGGCTTTGGTGCTCTCTCTCCTCCGCGCTACCTACTCCAGTCGGTCTCCAGCGTCCGTGCCCCCCCACAGCGCTGCGCGTTGCACTGCACCTCAACGCACCCGCTCACGCACCAAGAGAGCGCTGCGCGCCCCAGCGCACCGTGCGCGCTCTCCCTCCTGCGCCTGCGCCTCCTCATGCATCAGACGACAGGGCTGCGCAGCAGACGACTTATCTGCTGCGCTCCCCCTCCTCAACCTGTACACACACACACCCCACTTGTACACACACACTCGTACTCGCTCACACACACCCTTATACACTCACACTTACACACACACACACACACACACACACATATATATATATATATATATATATATATATATATATATATATATATATCCACTTGCTTATATACATACATACATATATATACATATATATATATATATATATATATATATATCCACTTGCTTATATACATACATACATATATATACACACACACACACACACACACACATATATATATATATATATATATATATATATATATATATATATATATATATATATATATATATATATATATATATATATATATACATCCACCTACCCATATCCATATATACACTTTACCACTCATACTCCCGTGCACTAGTCACTCCACCGCACATCATATCGCGGAAATATCTGCACCAGTTGCTAATATTTCCTGATTTCCGCGCAAAGCAAGCGCTTTCACACACACTCCCACACATCCACCCCACACTCCACGCGGCACTCCGTCTTATTGGTTGTGTCTTACTAGACGTGACCAACTTGACACTGTACTACACTCCATTTCCACTTCCACCTCCACCCCTATATATAATATATAACTATATACATATATATATATACTATATCTACTATATATCTATACATATATTAAGCTACGTATTTCTTTCTTTTCTAGCAACCTCTCTTATTTTCAGTTATCTTTATTTCTTGCTATTAAAAAGATTAAAAAAAAAGAGTAAAAGAGAAAAGATAATTCTTGTCTTACAGGTACTCAGTCTTGCGAATAACATGACCAATTTTTGAAAACCCCAAGTTGGCTACAAGTCAAGAACCATTTAGCTCAAGGCCAAGGACTAAATTTTGAGGGTGTAACTCAAGGACAACATTATCACCAACAAAAATTTAAAAATAGAAAAACCAAAAACATAATAATCACAAGGAAGAGATACGTTTTAGGAAAGGTGTAGAAACTCCTTCACCTTCAAATTCCCACCTTCCTGAGATCGACCCTGGGCCTAAAAGCGACCAAGATAAAATTAAGTAGGTCAGGTTAAAAAATTTTGTGAAGCTGGTTAGACTCGATTTAAGTTAACCCACTATAATAACTTCAACGATAATTTCACCATATTAACAAACCTATTCGAGATCCATCACGCTTTTTCTGGCACCGTTGCCAAGGAGGCGCAAATTGAGGTAAGTTTTATACTCTCATTCCTTTGATTTTCTCTTCTCACACCCTTCTCTTCACGGGTGTTTTGTTTGCTTGTGTGCAGGTAAACCAGTTGCAAGGAGGAGACAAGCAGAGGAGGTCGGAAACGTGGGTAAATCCAAGGTGGGAGCGAGAGCATGAAGTCACTAACGCCGCATTGGAGCTTCACCCATGTTGCTGAAGAGGTAGGTGTCTCTTTCTTAGTAAATTAGGTTAACTTGTCACCTAATAAAATTAAAAAAAAAAAAACCTCAAAACACTTCTTGGGAATTTTTGGGGCAAGTGGATTAAAAACCACTTGATTGATTGTTTGCTATCACTCCCACGGTCCCTTGATTTCCCGCAAAACTTCGCATAGCGAAAATCCAAGAATCTTGATTCTTGGATCCTTCATTGTGTGAAGTTTTCTTTGAGGCAAGTTAAAATAGATTGATTACCATCCCTCCTTGCCCCATTTGTTCACATTTTGGGGTCACATTTTTTGGTAGGGAGACTTGGAATTGAGTTGATTCCAACCCCACCATGACCTTTCAAGTGCCTTAGATTTGATCTCGAATATTTCAACCCCAACATTTTAATTTTCTTTACATCATTTGGTGGTTGAGCCTTCTGTCGAACATCATTTTGGTGATTGGGAGCACTTGAATTGAAGTGCTTTGGCTCCCTTTCACATTAACCTAAAATAGACTCGTGCATCCACACATAGAAATTTTCATCTAGGGAAGCCCATTGCATTTTTAGCATGCATTAACTAATTCACATTGAAGAAGGGTTTGTTGGGCATAAAAGAACTTGTGTTTTCTCAAAACCTGGAGATTGGTTGAATTGGTAACTCAGTGGAATCTTAAAATCCATACTATTTAAGGCTGAAATTCTAAAAATCATTCACCATCTAAAACTCCAATTCAGGGAGATTTCCCTGTTGCATGCTTGGTTTACACACTCTGAAAATCAACGCACTTGGGCATTACCCGTATACAACGCCCTTCACATTCCTGGAGCACTTGATCCTAAGCCTCTAAATTAAAACTTGTAGCAACTTGACCCCTATTAAGGATTGGAGGTCTAACTACCTACGTGTAGCGCCTACGTGCTGGTGTGGGTTCCCGCGTGCTATCGGGTGTCTAAGACTGGGGCAAACGGCCTTTCAATCTAGCCTGGTGGTTCTGCGGTGCTCTCATTTGGTTCCGTAGGTTGTGATAGTAGGTAACTTAGATCTTAGGTCTAAGGGTACATTGTAGAGGTTAGGAAACTGATTGCTTTGATTTGTCATCAAGTGTACCCATACAGTGTTGTTTCTCTCATCCCCTTTTCCCTTTTTATCTCCCCAATTCTTCCTGCGATAATGCATGTTTAGGAGGTCACAAAACCCTGAATTGTTTGAATTGTCTGATAATTCTAGAAGAATAGAAACTGATTCGGCATCCTCCTTCACAAATATGGCTACACGCCCACCCCCAAATCCTGAGGGAGGAAACCGCCCCCCTCAAATCCCACCAGGTGGTGGTGGAGCCATAGACCCCATAACCCGCCTCCAAGCCCAAATGGAAATGTATAATGAGCATATTGAAGCCATTAGGGAAACCTTCGAGGAAATGTAGAACCCTCCCGAAAGGGAGGAGCCTAGGTCTCTTAGCTCTTATCAAAATCCCGCTGCTACAGAGACCATAGGACAAATTCGAGTCCCCATGGGTAGGGACGATTTTGAATTAAAACCCAATGTCATTGGCCTAATTAACTTTCACTTCCATGGTCTTGCAAGTGAAGATCCTTTTCTCCATTTGGAAGACTTAACCCGATTAGCCGAAACTGTTAAACCAAGAAATATCGAGTTATCAATTGTCCTCATGCAAATGTTCCCGTTTTCGTTGCAGGATAAAGCGTCGCAATGGTTGCGCACCCTTGGGAGAACCATCCATTCTTGGGAAGAGATGCGAACAGCATTTCTCAAAAAATTCTTCTCAATCGAGCGAACCAATCCGCTTCGCCGTGCTATAACTTCTTTCACGCAACAAAACGGTGAGTAATTTCATGAGGCTTGGGAAAGGTACAATGACCTCTGTTGAACGTACGAATTGCTATGCTAACGTGTTCGATTTTGAAAACCTGTCGTCGTAGTATGAAAGGGAAGAACTCGTGTTCAACAAATAAAATTTATACCAAAATTCAAATTCCGGGTCGCACACAGGGAGGCGGACGTTTGATTTAAAAAAATGCATTTGATTTTATTTGTCACGAAGTAATTCAATTAATTAAAACTAGCTAACTATTTACAATAAATAGAAGAGAGAGAGGGAGTAAGAGAGAGAGAATATTACAAACAGAAATCAAAACGAGATATAGAATAAACAGGGAATTCATCATTAAGGAGATTGTTTGTTTCATTATTACAACTAGAAAGTAGAAAACAATTACACTAGAAAGCAGTAAATTTACTCTAGAAAACATTAAAAGAATGGAGAGAGAAATATCCTCCTCGACGGTCGCTTGGAGGACGAGCTAAACTACTCTAGAAAGCAGTAAATCTATTCTAGAAAGCAGTAAAAAGAATGGGGAGAGAGATATCCTCCTCGACGGTCGCTTGGAGGACGAGCCGGACGGGACGACGCCTGGACGAAGGAGGATGAAGCAGGACAAAGGAGGACGAAGCAGAAGAACAGGAACGGGGCAGCATGTCGTCGTCGTCGCGGGATCCACTTCCAAAGGGGGACGAAAAGTTAGATTTTATCTTGCGAGAAGCATCCCAGGTGTGGGACAAGCTTCTCTTGAGCTTTGGAGAGGGAGAGAAGAGAAAGAAGGGATGAGAATTTCGTGTGGAGGGGGTCTCCTTTTATAGTTGCAAGGAGTGGGGGCAAATTGGACATTACATCTTTAAAACATTAAATAAGGGGTCTTTAGTGATGGATAAAATCGTTGCTAAAGCCCCATCATGGGCGTAGTGGGCGTTGAACGCGCGGCTGCTGGCTTCCACGCCCGCTCAACGCATGCCGCACGTTCGTTGAATCTCAGCTGTCCGATCGCGAGATCGGACAGCTCAGATCGCGCCTTCGCCCGCCTCGCTGCGTGCTCGCCCTAACACGTGCGATGCCGCGTTACACTGCGCGTGCAATAGCGCATGGACGCTATCGGGCGACTCGGCCGTTGGATCGCGATCTGACGGTAGATTGACGGTGCGCCCCCCGCTCCAGATTTCGCATGGCGAGGCTCGAACGTGCGCCAGTGCCTCGCGATAAGGCACTGGACCGTTGCGCTGCCTCGCCCAAATGGTCGTGCGGACGATTTCAACGCGCCGCATCCACAGCTGTTGGACCTTGATCCAACGGCGAAGAAGAGTAGATGCAGGAGCTTCAGCGGGTGTGTGCGGGCGTTTGGGCAACCAAGATGGCGTCACTTGGTGCCATCTTGGCCGTCCATCTTTTGGATGATGTAGATGGTGCCACGGGTGTCAGATTGACTCGATTTTTTCGTCGTTAGGCTGCGATCGTTGATCTGAATCCATCCGTGCGGTAAGATTTGTCATTTGAAGTGTGGATTTACACCATCCTGGCCCTTGATCTTCTAGGGTTCCACAGTCACTATCTGATGCTACAAATGCCTGATTAGGGCGATCTTGGAGTCGTTGAACTCCAATCGTCGCCCTGATCACATATGTATGGTTGGATCTTCGATCCGAGGCCCCGATAAAAGGTTTGCCCTGTCCAAGCACATAAAAGGAGATAATTAACCTCCATTTTATTCAAACTACTCTAAATGCAAGATGATTCATGTTATGCGATATTTATATCATGCAATGCAATCCTATGCTTAAGAACATGCATGAATAGACATCTTAAGTAGTGTAAATGTGTTTACATCATACCCCCATGCCTATCTTTTGTTATTCCCTAGCAAAACTATATGTTATTTATAAAAGAATTAGGTTGTATTATTTGGGCATAAGTTTTTTCCAATCATTAAGAAATTGTCTACTTAAGATCTGAACTTTCAAAAATACAACAGTGCCCAAGTATATGCCAAAATGCAGATCGCATCAAGCCCTCGCCTTATTCAAAGAAAATTTTCTTTTTCTCTTTTTCCTCTTTTCTATTTTTTTTTTGGATTTTCAAGTTTTAGGGTTAAAGAGTTGCTTTCTACGGCCATTCAACTCACCCAAGATTTGATGAGAACTCTAAGTTCTAAGCATCTTATTGTGAATGTGATAGACTCGTTGACCGACAATTAAAACGGACTTCGGATTTCTACGTCTCTAAGTGACCTAAAAAGGATTCTGCCTAAAGGTGTATCTTTACAACCGGTAGCTTTCTCCCTACTTTTATTTTTTTGCAAGGTCAACACAAGGGTGAATCCAATGTATATCTCCCCGGTTTCTTCTACTTCTCTGCTTCTTCCATGGTGTTTTGGGAATTTTTAGTGCATTTACTGAGCTGGGTTCTGAACAACCGGTCGATGAGCTGTTACCACCGATAACTTCCAGCCATACTCGTATGGCGAAGTGTGGCTTTTTTTTTTCTTTTCTCCTTTTCTTTTTGATTTTTTTTTCTTTTTTTAAGTAGGTGGCTTCCCTTGTCTAAGATTTACCTAAAGGCAGCAAAAAGAGAAAGGTCCAGTGACTGAGCTCTGGACAACCTATCTATGGGTTGTTACCCATGATAACTTGCCAGCCATATCACCCTAGAAGGTTCATTAGCTACCTAATTTTCGTTAAAATCGTCGAACAACGAGTCAGTGACAAGATAGTGTGTAGATGCTAGAAACTCAAAATTCCCTCAAATCAGAGGGTGGGTTGATAAGTCGTGTACTTATCACCCAAACTTATTTATTCCAATTAGATAGAATTAAGATGGCGAGGACTCGAAAGACAAATCCACATTTTAGTGGATACACGGGCTGATTAAGTCCAAAGACCTGATGGGTCTTTGTGTTCAAATCATAATGTAGTATTTCCTAAGATTGAAAATTTTCTTAAATTCAAGTTCTCTTTCCTAATTAATTTTTTTTTAATAGAAGAAAATAAAACAAATCTATGGAGCTGACGAATGAATTCAGAGATGAATATCCACCCCCCCATGCCTATTTAATGCAATGTCCTCATTGTATTAAAAAGATATAAAACAGAGTGGAATAGCGTAGAAAGCACCTGAATTGCGTGAATGTCAGGTCCGCTCCGAGATGTAAACTAAAAAAGAACTGTATAAATGCTGAGTTTAGTGCCTTCAGCTAGGCACACTATACAAAGAAGAGATATGAAGAATTCACAGGTGCAGGTCAGAATCAGAATAAACAGAAGAATCCTCCGACCTATCAGCAGAGGTCCACAGATGTGGACCAGATTGTGGTGCAGACCTATACCCCATAATCGAAAATATCTTAGGTTCTGGATAAAAATTACCCAAAACCTAAAATCTGTATGCAAGCGGGGTCGGGCCTACGATTCATGAGGATGCAACCCAAGACCAAAAAGTCAGGTTACAGAGAATTGAAGCTCAAAAGGATAATCAATGAATGTGTGCTTGGGTTTGACATCCTCAAAACAAATGTTGTAAGGATCCTGGTTTGATGGTTTCAGCTTAATAGGAACCCTTCGACTCAATCTTCTACTTCCTCCAAAGTTAGCTTCCCAAATCAGAACTTCCCAACTCCTATCCTCCTTAATTAGAATGTTAAATTTCGAGACCTCTTGCATGTCAATCACCCCATCTGAAATCTCCAAGTCTAAATGATATAGCTGAATTTGACTTGGGTCTAATTATCTCATAAATAGAATCATCAATAAGCTCAACGGGGTGTAACTGACAATCAGGGCATTGAATTGAATCCTCCATAAAATGCGATTCTGGATCCGTAATGTGTGCCCTAATAAGATCAGTTTCCTCAGTTCTTAGGCTATCAAATGATCTATCAGATTCCTTAGGCTCAATCGTCTCACAGAAATCGTATTCAGAAAACTCGCGTGAGACCTCGCAACTTGAATCTTCACCATCAAAGAAATCAAGATCTGTATCAATGTATGTCCCAAAATCATCTGTCATTTTCTGTTCCAAGGAGACATACGTTTCCTCGTACCCCGGCTCAGGGATCTCAGGTGAAGAATTCAGATTTTCCTTAATTAATTGCTCTAATTCAATCTGGTTAGCCTCATAACACGTGTCCCCCACAACAGGTGCCTGTGCGGGTTCTGTCATTGGCTTTCCTAAAGGGAGTTCATCCTGGGAATCATCCCATGATTGAATCAAAGTGACCACGAATCTCATCCTCAATTTCGTTAATTTCCCAAGTAGAAACTCACTCGGGTTCTTATCCTTAATATCTTGGAGCCAATCCAACAAAGACTTATTCAAATCATCAATCATTTCAATCAGGGGCTCCAATCTCTTAAGATTGAATGATATTCCTCAAGTTAGCCAAAACCTTATCTTGAACCTAGTTAACCTGAACCAAATGAGTTGGTTCAAGGTTGGGCGGATTTGGGGTTAATGCAGGGGAATTAACGAATTGAGATTCGTTATACCCTTCCTGATAATAGGTCATTTCAGATTGTTCAAAAGGTGGTGATGACCTAAAGGCATTGTAATCAGAGGATGGGTAAGAATCAGTGTATCCTTCTTGATTGTAGATCGTATTAGGTTGTCCATGAAAGGTTGACGATCTATAATCGATGTGGCTCTGAGAAGGATAGAAATCACAATCAAAGGTTCAGGGTTATACCCTAAACACGGAGGTCCGAAACTGTATCCCCAATCCGAGTTATCCCAACTAACTGATGGTTGATTACAGTACGAGTCGGGATAATCGTCATGTTGAGGATAATTCACAACATGAGGGAAAGAGCGGGAATGCGTGTAATATGTGGAAGGATTCATGAAAGACGGGAGGAAGAAAGGTTCCCTGCAATACAAGCAATCAAACATGTCCTTAAGTGGGCTAGCCTAAAGACCTACAGACTCCCAAAACCCGTCTTGAGATAGAGGAACGATTTGATCTACTTCTGTCTGTTCAATCCAACCAGTTAGAAGGAGGGACTGGAGAGAAGGTTCTTCCTTCGACTTGCGCCTCCGATTCCTAGTGTATCCCCCAGCCGCGATCGTTTGCTTCTGCTCCCCTAACTAGATATCAGATTGAACAGTAGAACCAGACTAATCGAAAATAATCTCATTCTGGGCTCGAAAGAGCGAGTCAAATCCTTAAGGCCAACGTTTACACTATTTTATTTAGGGTTAGGTTTGAATGTGCTTTGGAATATGATGGGCCCTTTAAATGAGTTATGCCTTTAATGATTGATTGATTTGTATGTGCGTGCACAACCAGTGGTTTTCAAGCAAGATTACTTTTGATGTGGTGAATTTTAGAATTCAAATCTTGCTTAGTAGCTTTTAGGATTCAACTTTAGGTGTTTTCAAACAAGTTTTGTTGGCACACCAGGTTTTGAAAGCACGGGTGAAAATGTTTTCCTTTAAAACTTAAAAAGACTGTGGAGTGCCTGGTAAATCCCTAAGAGTTGAACCTAAGTGGCAGCTACTTGATGAGTTGATTTTAATTGAAGTGGTGCGACCCAATCAACTCAAACAATTGGCCTGTTGCACCACTTAATTAGGCACACAAATGATCACCTAATCTGATTTCTACTCAATTATGTGTTTAAATGTGTGTACCAGCTCCAAAGATCGATTTACCGGTTGAGTTTGAAAATCAGATGAGGTTGTGTACCTCTGTGAGATTTTTTTAATTTTTCTTTTTTCTTTTTTTAATGTGGAGGTTGGGGCGGGTGTGGGTGTCAAACAACAAACAATCTAACCTTAGAGTTTATAAGAACACCTAGGTTGATTGATGTTTGTGTTATTATGTTGTGAAATGAAATCTAATGGGTAGGATGTGGGGGATAACTTACAAAACCTTCCACAGCACTTTACTCCAATTTACCACTTTTGCCTGTCTCGAAAGAGTACCTGCAATCACAATAAGAAAGGAAAGAAGTGAGGTAAATGATTTGTAAGTTAGAAAAACACGAAGAAAAATCAAACAGCGTCGCCTCCCCGGCAACGGCGCCAAAATGTTGAACGTACGAATTGCTACGCTAATGTGTTCGATTTTGAAAAACCTGTCGTCGTAGTATGAAAGCGAAGAACTTGTGTTCAACAAATAAAATTTATATCGAAATTAAAATTATGGGTCGAACACAGGGAGGCTGACGTTTGATTTAAAAACAATGCGTTTGATTTTATTTGTCACGAAGTAATTCAATTAATTAAAACTAGCTAACTATTTACAATAAATAGAAGAGAGAGAGGGAGTAAGAGAGAAAGAATATTACAAACAGAAATCAAAACGAGATATAGAATAAACAAGGAATTCATCATTAAGGAGATTGCTTGTTTCATTATTACAACCAGAAAGCAGAAAACAATTACACTAGAAAGCAGTAAATTTATTCTAGAAAGCATTAAAAGAATGGAGAGAGAAATATCCTCCTCGACGGTCGCTTGGAGGACGAGCCGAATTACTCTAGAAAGCAGTAAATCTATTCTAGAAAGCAGTAAAAAGAATGGGGAGAGAGATATCCTCCTCGACGGTCGCTTGGAGGACGAGTCGGACGGAACGACGCCTGGACAAAGGAGAACAAAGCAGGACAAAGGAGGAGGAAGCAGAAGAACGGGAACGGGGCAGCACATCATCGTCGTCGCGGGATCCACTTCCGAAGGGGGACGAAAAGTTAGACTTTATCTCGCGAGAAGCATCCCGGGTGTGGGACAAGCTTCTCTTGAGCTTTGGAGAGGGAGAGAAGAGAAAGAAGGGATGAGAATTTCGTGTGGAGGGGGTCTCCTTTTATAGTTGCAAGGAGTGGGGGCAAATTGGACATTACATCTTTAAAACATTAAATAAGGGGTCTTTAGTGACGGATAAAACCGTCGCTAAAGCCCCATTGTGGGCGTAGTGGGCGTTGAACGCACGGCTGCTAGCTTCCACGTGCACTCAACGCATGCCGCACGTTCGCTGAATCTCAGCTGTCCGGTCGCGAGATCAGACAGCTCAGATCATGCCTTCACCCGCCTCGCTGCGTGCTCGCCCCAACACGTGTGATGCCACGTTACTCCGCGCGTGCAATAACGCATGGACGCTATCGGGCGCGCACGGCCGTTGGATCGCAATCTGACAGTCAATTGACGGCGCGCCCCCCGCTCCAGATTTCTTCATGGCGAGGCTCGAACGCACGCCAGTGCCTCTCGATAAGGCGCTGGACCGCTACGCTGCCTCGCCTAAATGGTCATGTAGACGATTTCAACGCGCCGCATCCATAGCCGTTGGATCTTGATCCAACGGCGGAGAAGAGCAAATGCGGGAGGTTCGGTGGGTGCATGCGGGCGTTTGGGCGGTCGAGATGGAGCCACGTGGCGCCATCTTGGTCGTTCATCTTCTAGATGATGTAGATGGTGCCACGGATGTAGGATTGACTCGATTTTTACGTCGTTAGGCTGCGATCGTCGATTCAAATCCATCCGTGTGGTCGGATTTGTCATTTGAAGTGCGGATTTACATCATCCTGGCCCTTGATCTTCTAGGATTCCCCGGTCACTATCTGATGATACAGATGCCTGATTAGGGCGATCTTGGAGTCATTGAACTCCAATCGTCGCCCTGATCACATCTATACGGTTGGATCTTCGATCCGAGGCCCCGATAAAGAGTTTTCCCTATCTAAGCACGTAAAAGAAGACAATTAACCTCCATTTTATTTAAACTACTCTAAATGCAAGATGATGCATGTTATGCGATATTTATATCATGCAATGCAATCTTATGCTTAAGAACATGCATAAATAGACATCTTAAGTAATGTAAATGTGTTTACATCAACCTCCTCCGGAAATGTCCACACCATGGTCTGCCTAAGTGGCATATAGCCCAGATCTTCTATTACGGGCTAAATGAAACTTTGAAGTAGATTGCAGACGCTTCCTGCGGAAGGAATTTCATGAATAAAGACGAGAATGGGGCATTTGAATTATTTGAGAACATGAGTGAAAATTTAATGAATAATGCCTCCATTATCGCCTTTAATCGTACCAGCCTGCCCCGCAATGTTCACGAAGTTGACACGGGACCCTCCCATTCATCCACAGATCTTAATCTTATTGCACAAAAATTGGATGAAGTCTTCATCGTACATAAGAAGCTGGACGAGCTTCTGGCCAATCCCGCCCGTTCTATGGCAAACACCTCCACCTTACCACTTCGTCACAATCCTAATCCTTCCAATGCCAAGCTTATCCCCAAAAACCCCGTGAGACCGTCATTACCGAGTATCGCACCGAGCGATTCGATAAGTCATGTGGATCTGGCTTCTGTAAGCCAGTATTTCAACACGGAGGACCAAGCCTCCGTGTGCTCGAATGCATTTATACATGCAAACTCGTCTTCAGGCTTAGAAGATGCCTACGCCCTGGGGAACAACCCGTTCTCTATTACTTATAACCCAGGGTGGCGAAATCATCCTAACTTCGCATGGTCTCGTAACCCACAGCGCCAAAACCTCGCGGGTGGGCCAATGCGACCGTCTGCACCCGCCATCCTAAGGACCCAGTCTAATCCTATGGAAAATCCCCCATTGGATCCTTGCATTCCTCGAACAGAACACGCATCAAGTCCTCTTGATAAACTGATGTGAATGGTAACGGAAATGTTTAAGCGCCATGAAGAAAATATGACCTCTCTTCAGCATCAATTGGCATAACAGAATGCTGAGATCAGTCAACTACGCATGGCGACTCGATCTCAGGGCACTCTTCCAACCCAACCTATTCCCAACCCGCGAAATTTTGTACCCCGTGGTCCTTAACCACAGGTACGCCCCTCTCAGAGGCAGGTTCATCAGATTCTGCAAGCTCCGAGCATTCCAGCGGGATTTCAGGCTAATCTCACAGTAGCATCTCACCCTTATGTCCCTATTGAGAACACTCCTCCGCCTTATGATCCCACTGGACTCGCGATGTCCAATGCGATTACTACGGGGAGTGGTAAGCAAACCGTCGATCCGCCTCGACCTGATCCTAGCCCATCTTTTTCATCGCCCTCTCATTTGGGATGCACATCGCATTCTCGTGAGGACAATACACCTAAACTAGTGCCAGAATCAGTCCCATTCCCAGAGGCTCTACTGAGGGAGCCAAAAGGCAAGAAGGATACGCAGACCTTTGATAACCTGCGTAATTTATTCAGGGATGTTGAAATCAAAGTACCCCTGTTGGAGGCAATCGACCATATACGAACTGTCGCCCGATTTTTTAAAGACAACACTACACCCAGGCGACAGTCAAAGAAAACAAAGAATCCGGTGGTTCTCTCGCCTCATGCGAGTTGTGTTATACTGTCAAATCTACCACCGAAGCAGAAAGATCCGGGCACACCGCTTATTTCTTGTAGCATCCAAGGCTGCAATTTCAACCGTGCTCTACTTGATCTAGGATCTTCCATCAATCTTATATCAACCATCATGCTCGAGAAATTTGCTTTAGGAAATCTAAAACCCACCCCTGTCACGTTACAGTTGGCAGATCGTTTTGTCAAAATACCAAAGGGTGTGGTGGAAGATGTGGTGGTTAGGGTCAACAGTCTCTATTTCCTGTTGACTTTCTTGTTTTGGATATGGAAGTTCCTAGCTTACTTTCTAATTGTCCGATCATCCTTGTTCGACCTTTCTTGGCCACAGCCTGCGCCCATATTGATTGTGAGTCAGGCTGCATTGAGATTGTCGTTGGCTCTGAGAAACTCAAGCTAAACATCTTCAAGGCAGCCAAGAACTTTGATTGCGATTGCATCGAGGATGACGTGTCTGACGAGGACATGGCCGTCAGCACGTGTATCGGACTTATAGGGACCTATTCTGACTACTGTGGATTGCCCTTGAACATAGATCATCGCCTAACTGACACATATTGTGACGTTCCCCTCTCCTTCCCCTTACCAGTACCTTCTACTGACCAGACTTTTGACGAGGTTTTCTCCGCTTCCCATACCTCGTGGTCTAAGTCATATTCGGGCTACTCATCGCCGGTCCACCCTTTTGAAGACCGGATTGCCCTTTCTTTCCCACCAAATCAAGTGGAATTGCAACTCCACACTGGGACCTTGAGCCCACATACTGATCACTGGGGCCATACCTTTTTGGATCCATCAATCCAAGATGCCCCTCTTCTTGGCCAATCTGAGGGCCAACTTCCTCCTGCCTTTCTTTCTTCTGATCTGATTGGGACACTCTCGTCCCAAGAAATGCCAGATCTTTCACCATCCACTCCCAAGCTAAAAGAGCTGCCTGACACGCTTAAGTATGTTTTCTTGGGACCAAATGAAACGCTCCCCATAATCATTAGTTCAAAATTGATCAGGGAGCAAGAGTGCAAACTAACAAAGGTCCTTTTGGAACACAAGGCAGCCATTGGATGGTCCTTATCTGATTTAACTGGCATTAGCCCCTCTCACTGCACTCACCATATATATACGGAGGAGGAGGCTCGACCTTCCTGCGAGATGCAGCGACGTCTCAACCTTAACATGCGGGAGGTTGTTAAAAAGGAAATCATTAAGTGGCTTGATGCGGGTATAATCTACCCGATCAGCGATAGCCCCTGGGTGAGCCCGATTCATGTCATGCTCAAAAAGGTGGGACTCACCATCCGTATCAATGGCAGGGGCAAATCCATCCCTACATGCACTCCTACATCTTGGAGAGTATGTGTAGACTATAGGAAACTGAATGCTGCAACAAAGAAAGATCACTTTCCGCTACCTTTTATTGACCAAATCCTAGAGCGGTTAACAGGTAATAAAATTTTCTATTTCCTGGATGGATTCTCTGGATATAACCAAGTGGCAATTGACCCTCGAGACCAAGAGAAAACTACCTTTACCTGCCCCCTTTGGCACCTTTGCATTTAGAAGGATGCCTTTCGGACTTTGTAACGTGCCAGCAACCTTCCATAGATGTATGCTGGCAATATTCCATGATATGGTGGGTGATTTTCTTGAGGTCTTCATGGACGACTTTTCGGTCTTCAGACCTTCATTTGATGATTGTCCTGCCAACCTGACCCGTATCATTCGAAGATGTATTGATGTGAATCTCGTGCTTTCTTGGGAAAAAAGTCATTTTATGGTGCATGAGGGAATTGTTCTCGGGCATATCATCTCCGATAGGGGTATTGAGGTCGATAGAGCTAAGCTTGACGTGATTGCTGATTTACCTATGCCTAGCTCTGTCAAGCAAATTTGCTCCTTCTTGGGACACATCGGTTTCTATAAGAGATTCATCAAAGACTTCTCCAAGATTTCTAGGCCTTTAACTCATCTCCTATCTACCGACGTACCCTTTGATATGGGCCCCGACTGCATACGAGCATTCATGCAACTGCGTGATGCTATCACCAAGGCCCCTGTTCTCCAGCCACCTGACTGGTCCCTTGACTTTGAACTCATGTGTGACGCTTCCGACCTTGCAGTCGGAGTCATCCTGGGATAAAGACGCGATAGACACCCCTTCGTGGTGTACTACGCCAGTAAGATGTTGGACGAGGCCCAGCGTAATTATACAACCATTGAGAAAAAACTACTAGCGGTCGTCTTTGGGCTGGAGAAATTCCGCTCTTACCTTCTGGGCTCGCATGTTATTGTATTCACTAACCACACGGCCATTCGCCATCTCATGCACAAGAAGGATGCCAAGCCTAGACTGATTCATTGGATCCTTCTACTCTAAGAATTTGACATTGAGATCTGCGATAAGGCTGAAGCCTAGAATGTTGTTGCTGATCATCGCTCGAGACTAGACCCTAACCACATTAGACTTACCCTACCGATCAATGAGGTTTTTCCTGATAAGCACCTATTGGCAATTAATGCGACAAGTGGACCTTGGTATGCCGACATTGCAAATTACCTTGCTTCTGGTTCCCTTTCACGTGGCTGGCCTAAAAACCAGCGCGAGCATCTCATCGCAGAAGCAAAGTACTATTTCTGGGATAATCCACTACTTTTTCGAATAGGTGCTGACCAGATCATCCGTCGCTGTATTCCTGACAACGAATTTTCCAGTGTGCTATCCTTCTGTCATGATCAGGCCTACGGAGGCCATTTCTCTGGGAGGAAAACTGCAGCCAAGGTGTTGCGGTGCGATTTCTTTTTGCCCTCCCTTCACCAGGATGCACACAATTATGCAAAACATTGCACTAGGTACCAGTCGTTAGGGTCCTTGTCACGTCGTGACATGATGCCCTTGCAACCCATCCTAGCTGCCGAAATCTTTGACATTTGGGGAATCGATTTCATGGGTCCCTTTCCTCCTTCTAACGGCTTTGAGTACATCCTCGTTGCTGTTGATTATGTTTTGAAATGGATCAAGGCTATTCCCATGCACCATGCTGACCATGTCATATCTACTCGATTTGTCAAAGACCAGATCCCTCAAGCCATTATCGCTGATGGAGGAAGTCATTTTACCCATGCTTCTTTTCAGGCACTTCTGAGGAAATATGGAGTCCATAATCGTATCACATCTCCATATCATCCTTAAACGAACGGCCAGGCTGAGGTGTCGAACTGGCAAATTAAACAAATTCTCCAGAAAACGGTTCGGCCTAACCGTAAGGATTGGTCCGACAAGCTAATTGACGCACTTTGGGCATATCGGACTACCTTCATGGCTCCCCTTGGTATGTCTCCTTATAGAATCGTTTACGGGAAGCCTTGTCATTTGCCCGTGGTGCTGGAAAATCGTGCTTATTGGGCGGTTCACCAATGTAACCTCGACCCAGACCTGTGTGGTCAAGAAAGGAAACTCCAACTCCAGGAGCTGGAAGAGCTCCGTCGTGAAGCCTATGATTTTGCCTTAACTTTCAAACAACGCACTAAGGCCTTTCACGACAGCTGAATTCGGTGGAAGGAATTTGAGCCATCTTAGCAAGTTTGGCTTTACAATGCCCGGCTCAAATTCTTTCCAGGGAAATTGAAGTCTAAATGGACTGGTCCCTACTTGGTCTCGAGACCATTTCCCAACGGGACCATTGAAATTGAAGATCCGAAATCTAGGCATAAATTTACGATCAATGGGCAGCGGTTAAAACCCTATCTTACTCATGAACCTGACCCGTTGGTGAAACTGTTGCCCTGCTGGAGGGTAACTAATTTCGTGTCTCACTCTGAGTCCAGATGGGGACGTTAAATTCAGCGCTTGTTGGGAGGCACCCCAGCAACACTCCTCCACTAGCACTTACACATTTCCATTCTCTTCGCACTTATTCACTTTTCACTTCACCACCCACCATCCACCCATCCTACTACCCTACTATATACCTTGCACGTCAGCTCTCGTCCCTTAATCCTTGGACCGTGCTTTACCCTGCATGCATATGAGGACATAGCATCATTTGGCAAGGGAGGGGTGGATAGGCATCCATAAGATCTGGGTATTATATGCTATCATGCAGCTTCCATTATACATATCCATCTATAAATATATACATAGCCTATTTTTTTTAAAAAAAGGAGTATTTAGCAATGATCTGAAGACTAAAACAATAATACAATAAGTGTTTATGGATATTCTATCGTTATTTTGAAGACTTTCCAGGCCACAGAAGCTTGATTCGCTCAGGCTTCGCTTAATTCACTTGAGCATTGATAAGATAGACCAGAATCTCTCCTAACTAAGGATGTATTCTTATTCCTGAGTCACCAGTACATGATTCGTTAGTTTGCTTCTACTTGAGAGCCTAAGTAATCTTGGTTTACACCACACATATCAAGAAAGACCAGGTAAACATAAGATCCAACCCTAGTGTTCATTAGGGAAGGTAGAGTCCTTACCTGTGCGCGCAGGTAGACTTTTTATCCCAGACTTTAGTCTTGTGTTTAGGAGAAATTCTTTCCACCAAAAAGGTACACTCCCACCAAAAATGTGTGCTCTCCCAAATAAAGTTGTAAGAGATATACTGACACTTGTTTCAAAAAAAAAAAAAAAATAGAGAGAAAGAAAATCTTTGCAAATAAGTCAATATATCTTTCAAATGTCTGTAAATTCTTCTCCCTAAAAAGTTTTTCAGGGCACGATATAAATACCCTATTTCTACCATATATTCCTTAAGCCACAAAAGCAATAAAATGGGAGTTGAGTTTTCCGTCATCTTTTTAAGGGTCAATCCGAAGACATGAGCTGAATTTGGGACCAACTTGTACTTAAAATTCGTGAAATCCTGGGCTTGAGTCTTAATGTTCATCTGGTCAGTTTTGATCCTTCACTATGCACAAACCATAATCTCTTGAGCTTTCAAGTACAGCAAAACCTTCTGAGTCCCGGAAATCATACTTAAGGTTTAAATATCAAGAGTCCAGGTTAGTCGAGAGATGGTCTATGTCATGTAAGACTTAAAGTACTAGTAATCTTATCTGCAATTGGTTCTCACGATATCCAACATATAAACACACCCTTGTCGCTTCAAAAAAAAAAAAAAAACTTCATCTTAAGATCATTTCTAAATACAATACAAAATGTTTTGCTAGGGACTAGCAAAAGATAGGCATGGAGGTATGATTGTACAGCAAAAATATACCAGTAATTATGCCATCTTATGCTATTCTCTAGCACTGACATTGCATCTTATATAGCTATAATTGCATTTGTAAATAGACGACTGCATGCATTTATAGAGAGGGGAGGAGAGTGTGAATAATTGGCCATCTATTAATTAACATCTTCCTCAAGTGCAGCATTGCAATTTCATCATTTTCATTTTTTTTATTTGCTTTGAATTCTTCTTTCTCGCGCGGCTGCAGGGCATGGGGGCATGCGCGCCTCTTCGCGCCTCACCTCCTGCCAACAGCATGGCAGGAGGTGCGCTGCCAATAGCATGGCTGTGGCATGCTTCCTCTTCTTTAAAAAGCCTTGCCCTCTCCCTTGTGCTGGAGGCCCTTTCATACACTTGCATGCACTTTCATCCACCGCACCGTCAGGCCAACCTCCTCCCCTTTTCCTCTCCATACACAGTAGCTCTTCTCCCTGAGAAGAGACACACTGTGGGTAGGAGGAAACCCATAGTGGTTTCACAACCACCACAGCCCACCTCCTTCGTGAGCAAGTGGGCGTGGTGGATTCGCCTTTTGTTTTCATCGTTGTTCATCTTCTCTGCCATTGCCAGAGCTTCAAGCTCAGAAGCTCCAGTAGCACACACGCCCGCCTGCAGCACCGCTGGCCTCCGCTGCGCGCTCACCAGCAGAGCAGAGCGTGTGCAGCTTCTTTCCCCGCACGCGGGCGCGCACGCAGAACCGGCCGCTACCGGTCTCCAGACCGCGAGCGCAGTGTAGCGTGCCGTCTGCGCGACACTGTAGCCACCTGTTCGTTTCTCACTTAGCCAGTGGCTTTGGTGCTCTCTCTCCTCAGCGTTACCTGCTCCAACTAGTCTCCAGCGCCCACGCCCACCCGTAGCGCTGCGCAGTGTGCTACGCTACACCTTACCGCACCCACCCGCGCACGAAGAGAGCGCTGTGCGCCATAGCGCACCGCACGCGCTCTCCCTCCTGCGCCTGCGCCTCCTCACGCATCAGACGACGGGGCTGCGCAGCAGATGGCTTATCTGCTACGCTCCCCCTCCTCAGCCTGTACATACACACACACCCCACTTGTACACACACTCGTACTCGCTCACACACACTTGTACACACTCACACACACCCTTATACACTCACACCTACACACACAGAGATATATATATATATATATATACACGCAACTACATATATACATATATAGTTATAGATATATCTATATATATATTTACCTATACATCCACCTACCCATATCCATATATACACTTCACCAGCCATACTCCCGTGCACTAATCACTCCACCGCGCATCATATCGCGGGAATATCTGCACCAGTTGCTAATATTTCCCGATTTCCACGCAAAGCAAGCACTTTCACACACACTCCCACACATCCGCCCCACACTCCACGCGGCACTCCATCTTGTTGGTTGCGTCTTACTAGATGTGGACCAACTTGACACTGTGCTACACTCCATTTCCACTTCCACCTCCACCCCTATATATAATATATAACTATATACATATATATATATACTGTATCTACTATATATCTATACATATATTAAGCTACGTATATATATACTGTATCTACTATATATCTATACATATATTAAGCTACGTATTTCTTTCTTTTCTAGCAACCTCTCTAGTTTTCAGTTATCTTTATTTCTTGCTATTAAAAAGATAAAAAAAAGAGTAAAAGAGAAAAGATAATTCTTGTCTTGCAGGTACTCGGTCTTGCGAATAACAGGACCAATTTTTGGAAACCCCAAGTTAGCTACAAGCCAAGAACCATTTGGCTCAAGGCCAAGGATTGAATTTTGAGGGTGTACCTCAAGGACAACATTATCACCAACAAAAATTTAAAAATAAAAAAAACCAATAACATAATAATCGCAAGGAAGAGATACGTTTTAAGAAAGGCGTGGAACTCCTTGACCTTCAAATTCCCGCCTCCCTGAGATCGACCCTGGGCCTAAAAGCGACCAAGATAAAATCAAGTAGGCCAGGTTAAAAAATTTTTGTGAAGCTGGTTAGACTCGATTTAAGTTAACCTACTATAATAACTTCAACGATAATTTCACCATATTAACACAACCTATTCGAGTTCCATCAGAACTCGGGGAGGCTCGCTAGAGTGTGCACGACCACCGCGGCCCTTGCGGGAGGAGGAGAGCACCGGGGCGTCGCCCCCGACTTCCTGCAGCGGCTGAAGCTGCAGTCAAGAGGGAGAAGCCACGACGGAGCGCGGCGAGAGGAGTAGGAGCTCATTCTGATACTGGAAATTTTCCGATATCAAACATCCGGAGTGCCTTCCATACGACGGGCTGGACGTCTGGTGACGACACCGAACGTCTGAAATTGGGTGTTCACGCAGGTACGTCCTTCTTGCGGTTGCGGCCATGCAGACTGCACCGCAGAGATGATTTGTTGGGCTAAAAAGAGGACTACTTCTCTGTCATGCTCAAGAGCAGCTTTAGGAAGGCACGTAGTACGCCCTCCCACGTGTTTCGGATGTCTAGACAGCTTACCAGACAACCAGAGGCATTCCCAGACGACAGGAGGATAGGTCGGACGTCTGGAGCTGAGTCCAGACGATCAAGTAGGAGTCCTGGACGTCTGAGGTCGACACAAGGAGTTGAGGTGAGACTATGGTGACTTTTAAGACGCTTGGACTTGGATCCAGACGTTTGATTTGGTTCTGCAGATTTGTTTTTGACCCGTTTAGGATTTGATCGGGGTCCGTTTTACGCAAACAAAATATCTGTGGTTTCCTTGTGAGTTCCTCTGCATGTTAGAAATCCTTATATACTGTTCTGAATGTTCCGTTGCGATATGTTCCTTGGCATAGGACTTCGAACTGTTGCATGTCTAGGGCTTGCAGAGACACGTGAGTCTATCGTTCGAGCCCCCAGTACTCCCGAATTGTCTGGTAGAGTGGTTTCCCCCTATTCTAGTTATAAAATATGAATGCATCTACAAAATTTAGATAACTAGAACCCTAGGATGTGGCATGAATCTTAGGACGAGAAATAGTTGCACTGTTTGTATGCGTATTTGATATTGCAGTCACAAATGAATGAGCTGAATTGTAAACAACTACTTGTTAATAAATACGAGCTGCCTATTAGAATATGAAATGCCTGTAATAACTAAACAGTTACCTGTGATATCACTTATTGCATATGTTAATTTGTGGAAATACAAGCTGCATGTGTATAATACGAGAATGGAAATTGTGAATGATGAAACCTGGTATGGAATAATATGCTGAATATGAGCATGAACCCTACGGGGAGTTAGGAGTAGAGCTCCTGTGGATGAATGGAAAGATCTGGAAATGTGAGTGGGAAGTGTGCTGGCCCTTGAGTACGTGGCACCAAGGAGAGCGACTGTCCCCTGTTTAGTGTAGAGCGGAGCTAGCTGCCCTTGAGTTGGGACCCGGGGTTAGGATTGACCACTCTACACGGACTTCTGTTGGCTCTCGCGTACATTGTACTTGGGAGAGCTACTAGTGTAGGGAGGGAGCTAGCCACCCCATGGGGCACGGAGTTCAACTGGCCACCCTACACTGACTTGTTAGGCCCACTGGGCAAACCGGGGTAGTCAGACAAGAGTGCGCGGACTGTGGAGGGGTGAGACCCCTATTTGGTTCTGAGGGGCTAAACCCCTATTGCTGAGAGGGCTAAGCCCTATACTATTCCATGCTGTACTTTGGGTGTATCCGCTAGCGAAAACGACTGACCGCGTACCAGTGCGGGGTAGTTACCCAAGCGCTTATCGCGTGTGCCGTAGTCACCGCTACGTCTGTCTGTGACCTCGGGGTGGTTGACTGGGTGTAGGATTACCACGGGGGACTCTCTCGGCCAGGAGAGAACCACGTGTGCCTTCTACTCTTCGGAAAATACTGCAATCAAGATCGTTCCCACGAGGAACATGCGAGATCAAGAAAGAAATCTGAAAGTAAACCGATGGATGAAAAGGAATTACTTGTAAAATAAAATAATTGGAAAAGATAAATTTACCTGTTAGCTTTTACTGCTTTAGATAGTCTAGTTACCACTCTACTTAGCGTTCGCTGACTCCATTTTCTCATAACCCTTTATAGGTCCAGGAGTTGAGCAGCCCGAGTTACCGGCTGCAGAGGATGCTGGGCCCAGTCAAGCCCAGCAGTAGTTCTTACTATTGTTGTACTTCCTTTCTGTTAGTGAGTTTCAGACTTTGTTTACTGTTCCTGTTACTGTACTTTTGTTCTACTTTCCTGTTGTGGTGGTGGTATGTACTGTTTAGCAGCTTTTACTTCTTTTACTGCTTGTACTCTTTTACTGTTAGTTACCTTGCATAGTGAATGTTGTTTATTTTCCTGTTTTTCGATTATTTCTTGTTGGACGACTGAGTCTTGGGATTAGTCGAGTCGAGCCGACCTCGTGTCCTGTAGGGATTCGGGAACTGGGTCGTAACACGTGTATAAGCTGTTGACTTTTGAGAACATAGTGCTTGGACTTCCATTGAGGTTGCATTCCTTTCATGATATAACTCACTGGAGCAACATCACTAAGGACCACTCCATCAAGACGAGCCGTGTTCAAGGCTAAAGTAAGGCCTTGAAAGATCACACAGGTTTTTGCTTCATCGCCATTTGATGCATTACACTTCATCGCAATCGCAGCTTCAACTCTTCCATTTTTATTCAACAAAACTGTTGCAGCAGTGGCACCAGCAAGAAGTATTGCGGCATCGACCAAAATGGTAGTAGATTGCACTTGTGTAAGTACATCATCAGGGAGGGAAATATTTGGGGCAAGGGGAGATGGCTACACTGGTAGGAGATCACGCTAGGATGAATAAAAATGCTACCTCACATGGGTAGCATTCAACACCTGGATTGCATCCAGTGTGACCTCCCCATGACAAATATCACACCTATAGAGCCAAATAACATGACATATAAAGAAGCCAATGTTACCCCCCAAATCATGCGAATCTAACTCTTTTTGAACAATGAGAATCTTGTGGAACCAATTGCCATCAATATTATCTATCTGAACTCCCAATAGAAACCAAATTGCTCTACCAAGAGAGCAATCACAAAACAAAATAAGTGTGAGATATCTGCTCTATCAATATTACATACTTCACATGTAGAATCAACACCATTTATTCTTAAGTTTAGGAGATCCTTGACGGTAAGCCCCTTGGCCACCGCCTTTCATAAAATAATCTTCACATGAGGAGGAATCATAGGAGACCAAATAATTTTGCAAGAATCAGTCATTGTGTTGAAAATTAAATGGTATTGTATATTTGCTTCATACTTAATAGTGGATTCTTTTAATTCAAGAAAAGATGGCATCGTAAATCATATCAAGCTAACAATCTCCATTTTTAAATTCATTGGCATTTTAGTTATCCCACTCGAGGAAGACGCTGAAAAAAGACACAATATAGCCAATTAAATGCAACCTACACATAGTTGTTTGATTTTCAGAATTGCATGATGAGATAAATCGTGGATTATATGCAATAAGTGAGTTGATAAATTCTAAGAAAAATTGAAAATCATAGTTTATTTAATTATCTTTGATTTTGAATTGATTTTGTTATTTTGTTTTGTTGATGGTGGGATGAACAGTGGATTGCATGTGAGCGAAGCAAGATGGTGAGAGTGGGATCATGGGAGTTGTAACTGATAATGCATATATTAGTTTAGATGATTTACAAAAAGATTTTTGATAATTAAATTCATCATGGTTAATTATTTGCTTAAAAGACTTGCAAGGATTGTTCACATCCTGCGAGATTGAATGAACTCAATTGCATCCTTAAAGTACAAGCAGTTCATCCAATGTCTTTTAACACTTTAGAAGACATTGAAAATAAAATAATTCGTTGAAGACTCAACGAGTTTGTTGTATTTATTACGATTTGTCTTTTGCATTTCTTAAACTTTTGTTAAAGTACCCAAATACATTCAACTTAAAAACAACCATTAGATAACCTTAGGAGTTACAAAAGAACAAAAAAACTCTATGATAAGATATCTTCCAACTGTTACAAGTTGGCCATTCTTTTCCAAGAGTCAACTACCTTTCTATTATAAGTTGGCTAATGCCCTCATTAGCCAACTAATATCTATGCAAGTTGACCTGCAATTAGACGTTGCTTAAGACAATGTTCACCTGTTGTGGCACTCAAATAAACATTACTCAAGATTAATTAAGTTTGACCTTAAGACTCCTTGGTTCACTAAATCATTAGATAACCCGTTATCAACCTATTAAGTTCATAGGCATTGTAACGACCCGATTCCCGAATCCCTACGAGACACGAGAATCAGATCGACTCGACTAATCCCAAGACCCAGTAATCCAACGAGAAAGTAACCAAAAGAGCAGTAAAATAAACCACATTCAACATGTATATAACTAGCAGTAACAAAATACCACAGTAAAGAAAGAAATACTACAGTATACACCACCATAACAGTAGAGAAATAAACATGTACATAAACATGAAGCTTACAATAAAAAGAGTATAGGGGGTAACAGAAACTACTTACTACAATGGAAAGAAAAGTACAGTGGGTACTACAAGTAACACTACTGGACTCTACTAGGCCTAGCGCCCCCTGCAGCCGCCGACTCTGGCTGCTCAACACCTGGTCCTGCAAGGGGTAACAGAGGTGACATGTCAGCGAAACGCTGAGTAGAGTGGCAACTCAAAGCTAAAAGAAACAGTAAGGTGGACAGTAGCTGTTATATTTATAATTTCTTGCATAAATTTCTCCATTTATTCACTATTGAAATAATTCTCAGATCTTTCTCTTGATCTCGAATGTTCCTCGTGGGAACGCTCTTGATTGCAGTCTTTTCCGAAAAGTAGAAGTAACACGTGGTGCTCTCCTTACCGGGAGAGTCCCCCGTAGTGGTCCTACCCTCAGTCAGCCACCTCAAGGTCGCTGACAGACGTAACGGTGACTACGGGACGTGCGATAAACGCACGAGTAGCTACCCCGCACTAGCACGCGGTCAGTCATTTCCGTTAATGGGTGCGCCCAAAGTACAGCACAGAACCAGTATAGGGCAGAGCCCTCTCAGTAACAGGGTCCAGCCCCTCCACAGTAACCAAACAGGGGTCTTGCCGCTCTACAGTCCATGCACCCTCGCCTGACTACCCTGGTTTGCCCAATAGGCCTAACAAGTCAGTGTAGGAGGGCTAGCAGAACCCCGAGGCCTGTGGGGTAGCTAGTGCTCTCCCTACACTAGTAGCTCTCCTCAGTACTGTGTACACGAGGGCCAAAAGTCGGTACAAAGTGTCCAGACCTAACCCCGGGTCCCTGGGGCGGCTAGATCCGCTCTGCACTAAACAGTGGGACAGTTGCTCTCCTTGATACTCCGTACTCAAGGGCCAGCTCACTTCCCCAATTCTATTCCATTCACTTTCCAAGAGTTCTACTCCTAATTCCCTGTAGGGTTCATGCTCTTTTAACTCAGCCAATTTAGGTTTCACCGTTCCAGCTTTATATCCATATAACCCATGTTCTCAACCGTAATTATTCATTCATAAACAGGCGGCTGTTAACCAATTTACAGGCAGTTATCGTTTCCTTTCTACTTTTCCAAGACTGCAATGTTTATATATTCAACTAGTTTTCCAATCCTAGGATTCATGCCATACCCTAGGATCTATCATTCAATCTAGTTTTCCAGTCCTAGGATTCATGTAATACCCTAAGATCTATCATTCAATCTAATTTTTCATCCCTAGGGTTCATGCAATGCCCTAGACTCTATTAATTATTTCACACTTGCATAATTTTTTTGATAAATAATTGAAAATGCTACTCTACCCGCAAAATCGGGAGTATTGGAGGCGTGATCGGCAATCCTGCGCGCCTCTACAACCCCCAGAGCCGCAACGGAATGGGGTCCTAACACAAGGATCAACACAAGGAGTTACTCAGAACAGTATACAATTACTGTAAACAGGTAGAGGAAATAAATCTGGGAAGAACGAAACTTGAAACGCGGAAAACAGACTCTGAACAGACCCTAAAAGGGTAAAAAATGACTAGTCTGCCCAAAATCAGACGTCTGGAACTTCTTCCAGACGTCTTAAAAGGTCGCTCAAGTCATACCTTAGTTTGCGTAGTCCTTCAGACGTCTAGAGGCCCGTTGGACCGTCTGGACTTAGTTTCCAGACGTTCGATTACCACCTCGGATGTCTGGAGGCCCTATCCGTCGTCTGGTGCTGTGCCCAGACGTCTGATCTGTGTGGGATGGTGAGCCCTCGCGCCCTCCCGAAAAAATCCTACACACACACACACACCCGCTCTCATCACGAAGAGGTGTAGAAGAACTCGGCATAAACGGCTGCATGGCCGTACACGTGGAAAAAGGAGAAGATAAGAAATTCTGTACCTGTTAGACGTCTGGACCTTCCTCCAGACGTCTTCTGCGTCGTTTGGATGTAAGTCTAGACGTCTGATTCTGGGAAATTTTCCCAGAATCAGGACCCTTTTCGCTCTCCGCCCGTAGCGCACGGCTGTGTCGCGCTACGTCCGCCTGCTGCCTGAGCTGCAGCAGCTACTCCGCGGCTCCACACGCTCGCTGCTCTCCCGCCGGTCGGCTCTAGCTGCCCCGCCAAGCTCGCACCCTCGCGGTCGAGCTTCTTCTTCTTCTCGCAACATCTTCTCCTCCCCACACGCCCGCAGCAGTCGCTGCCGCTGCTCTCGCTCGCTCGCTCTCTCGCTGACAGGGAGAAGGAGAAGAAGAAGGCGGTGTAGTGAGGGTGAGGGAGAGGTGCTATTTGAAGGCAGCGCGGGGAGAGAGAGAAAGAGGAAGGCTATGTCTGCAGGGAGGGAGAGGAAAGAGAAGGAGGGCGGTGGGTTCAGTCTACGCACGCATGCACGCAGACGTGAAACCGTATGTCGAAAAAATTTAATACCAAACGTCTGGGAAGGCTTCCAGACGTCTGGCCAAACGTCTGGGCCACTTCCCAGACGTCTTAAACGACGCCTGATGCCCTGTTCGTAACAGGCATTGTCTTATTCTATACAAAAGTCAACTAATATTGCAAAAACCAAGTTCCAAGAACTCATCCAAACCAACCCTTCATTACTCAGTCAACCAAAACTGAATATAAGCCAACCAACTCCTTATTAATAAGTCAACCAATAAGTAGTCACCCAATGACTATAGGGTCACCAACCTTTTTCATTCACTCATTCCTCAGTTGTTATTAGTCAACCAACACCATCCTGTAGCCGACCAATTATTCATTAGTTAGTCAACCAATCCATTCATTAGTCAACCAACAAGAACTCACAGATATTTAACTCTCTAATTTCGTGAATCTATCCATTAGACAAAATTAATTATTGACCCCTAATGACAATATAACTTACCCTGACCTATCTAGAGGTTTCCTATGATGCCTATAAATAATTCTAAAGGCCTCTCTTGCACATGCACGCTAGATATAGTACTTCCTATACCTTATACAAGTAAGTGCACTCATCAACAATCTTAAATTTGCTAAAGAACTCTATTATGCTCTTGCTCTTCGCAATCTCGTCCGATCTGCAAGAAATCTCTGTTCTACTACTTCCTCACACACTTCATTAAGGAAAGTACTTCATTCCTTTAGAAGAAATTTCATCTAATTTACAACTTAGGCTCTATAGGGCTTTGTTGTTATTTTTTTATTTGTTGTAAGGGTATCCGATTTGTGGATTTTCGTCTCTTTGAGATGAAATCTGCATCAGTATAGACCGATGTGTGTTGTATTTGAGGTTACACCACCCTCAAATTTTAAGTGGTGTAATTTAATGGATTTGATCAGTTGGCCGATAAGTCGAGAACTTAGGTGATGAGTTTTACCATTACAGGTTTTTCACCTAAAGTTTGTTGTCTGTTGGAATGTTTTTCGTGTGGCATATATATATATATATATATATATATATATATATATATATATATATATATATATATATATATATAAACATTCGCCAATTACCTCCCTATTTCAAGCACCATAGTTAATTGCCTAAGATGGGTTAATTTACATTTGATCTATCATCAAAACACAACCTTAATGACTAATCTAAAGCTTTCAACTTTTTTAACATTGGACCCTCCCGTGGTATCCCAAAGTCTAAACCCAAAATACAAAAGTTTCTTGAAAGACAAATGTTAAGTTGACGTCACTTCGTCACAATATTTACTTGTAAACTTAACGACGTTAGAATTTCCATCTTCGACCTATATATTCAAAACCATTTTGTAAACCAACTCAAGACTAAATTTCTTCCCGTCAAATTTGTTGAATGGATCAATTTCCTGAACTTGCACTTTCCAAAAAAATGCTTTAAGGGGAGAAATCAACACCTTTCCGATTAAGGAGGAGAATGAGTGGAGATAATGACCTTTTTTAGATTGGCTCCATTTGAGAGATAGGAGTAATAAGTTCTTTTTAAATGTAATTATGTAATGTGAGTACAAAAATACATTTAATTCTCTTCTTCATGCTATTTATGGAATGCTCTGTATTATTTGTGAAGTGAGCTATGTGGCTCGCTAGCCCCTTTCTTCAATTCATTTAGGCAAATCACAATACACACCCTTATGTTCACCTTCCTTTTTACTCAAAGGTTTATGCTCCAAATCAGCATCTTCACGGTGACCATGTTACATGGTAGCCATTGTTTGAGATAGGGCCTCAACCCAAATGGATTTGATGAATAGATATTATACTTGTTGGGATTAGGACATTCTTTTCTTTGACATTAATTTCCTTAGGGTGTCAAGGTCTTCTAATTGTAGGGAAGTCGATCTTCCTTACTTTAATTCCCAAGTTCATAGCAATTTTAAGGCACGTATGATTTCAATCCTAATACTTGTTAAATTGCATTATATGAAGACATCAGAAGCACTTGCATTAAGGCTTCTTACAATGATGTCTAATTGGCTTAGCGTCAATCAAGGTGCTTTGGAAAAAGGCTTAGTCATTTAGGATTTCATCACTCCTAAAGCAAGATTTTGTCAAGGAATTTAACCTATGTGGATTCACAATGAAAATATGTGTTAGGATTGACTTTGCAAAGGTGTATCATATGATTTCTAAGAAATTCATCTATAGGACATTGAAGCAAATGGAATTCTCTTTGTTGCCTTTGGTCATGGAGCATCAACCTAGATGCTACAAACTTCAAGAGGGCATATTGTACCTATACTTCTCTTTGTTAGATGGTTTCCTATATATCATCAACATTGGTGGGAAGAGTGGAATTCTCTTCGCATCTAATTTTCATTAATGACATAGCGAATACCAAGTTAATAAAGGCATCTTCTGTGAAAACAAAGGAGTATGTTATGATCCAAATTATAAGTTTTAATGTAAAATAAGACCTATTTTTACCATGGGCCAGCAATAATGGACGTAAAACAAATTATGAAGAAAGGCAAGTTCAATATCATGCTTGCTCTGTAGAACTTCTAATGAATCATTAGAACATTTAGTTTTCAATTTCTCCATTTCTTATATTAGTTCTCGGTGATAGCAAGAGTTACCTATAAGCATATTGGGAACCTAACACTCCATGGTGCCCTCAAGGGGTTTCTACATGGCATATTTAGCATGAGCAAAATGCTTGGTTGCATTGCATGATGATCTTTCGAGCTCTGCATAAGGTATGGTTGACATGATAGTGAGAGCATTGATAAATGTGTTGTGGTTAAGTGTTTCGCACTATGTTGGTATGTTGATATATAGCACCTTGCTACCTCTTATATATAGCTTTTGATGAGCTTGCATGCACACTATTATTTAAGTGAATAGAAGTAGTCTTTACTAAAGGGGAAAAAAAAAAAAAGGAAGAAATCAATTCCTAAGAGCAATCTTCAATCTAATATTAGGTGGATGACACGTGCTAGACCTTTTGGATCCATCAACATGTGGTCAGATCTCTTGTCGTCATACATTTGAGATCTATATGGTTTCAATCAAGTCCAATTCATTTTTTGTGATAAGTGCCGCCCACATGGAAATCACGGGAGGTTCTTTGCATACGTTTGCTTCTACATAATTAAGTTCTCTCTTTAGATAAGTATATCCTTCTAAAGAGCTCCTCAAATGAGGCCAACCCGAATGGTGGGGGTGACAGCAAGAAAGGCCAAATGGTCACCACCACCGAGCTTTCCATTTAATCAGAAAGGCCATACTTTACAGGGGAATAGAATTAATGTTTGTTCTCTCTGTCTAAACTTCATCTTTTTTATTTATGGTGCTCGCCACATACTCACGACTTCATTTACACGGCAAATAAATATTAAAAGCTGAGGATTTTGGTTGATTTGTCAAGAAATTAGAGAATTTTATTCCATCCAAGGTGTTTGTTTAGTGGACTAAATTGGTACGATGAGGGAGTGAAAGTTAATTGGAAAGTATGGATAAAATTTTCATCGAGGTTCAAGATTGAAATATTCAGATAACACAGGTGACATTTTAAATATCATCTATTCATGCTTGACTATCACTTGAATTTATTTAAAGAGCCAAAAGCTTCCACCTTAACGGGCTTTATTGCAACATCAAGTCAGAACACCAGGCTTTAGAATTGATTTTATTCAAAGACCTAACCACAAAAATCCAATAATCTCACTCAACACATGGAGACAGACACATTGCAATCGAAGACCACGAGAAATCAACCAAGAAAAAAAGAGAGAAATAATTGAATAATATGGTAATAGATATATGTGTTTAATGATGCTATTCACCGTTGTGTTTGAGCCACCGCTACCCTTTCAAGGTCACGACAACGTCGCACCTCTTTGTCAATCTGGAGAGACATACTTCAACTGAGCAAAACTTTAGCAATGGAGGAAAGGGGTGATCGAGGATGACAAGGACAAAGTGATTAGTCGTTTGCAAAAGAAGAGCATAGTGGGCATAAGTAGGGCTTGGGGTTTGGATGGGGGAAAGGGATAGGAGAATTGTTACTAACGTAGCAGGGCTATCAACAGAGCAAAACAATTCTAAAGGTGATGAAATTCCTCATTAAGGATACAATTTTGGATCCCACCAATGTCAACATTAATGTTGCCGAACATAGGATTGGAAGCTCAATTTCGCTTACCAAACGGGCCTTAATGTCCCATTTGCATGCCACCATCCTAGTGGTATAACGTTTCTTCTGCAAATCCCTACTTGGAGGAGGTGAGATCAACGTGACATAAAAATAATGCGGAATTATAAATATAACAATCTCACAGAAATAGCAATCGCACAATGTACACAATTATTTTTAGGTGAAAACCCAAACCGAGTGAAAACCATCACCTAACCCTCTCGAGTTAGGATTTTCTGATCAACTAAGTTGATTAAATCCACTAACGTACTACTTAAACGAGGGTAGTACAACCTCAATTACAACCACGCTACTTTATACGAGGGTAGCGTACCTCAAACCCCTTCTCTTCACGAGAAGGATTTTGTCTCACGAAGGAGATGGGAATTCGCAAAGCGAATACCTAACCAAAATAACAAAGTAAATTACAAGTAGTCCTATAAAGCCAACAAAGATAATCTTAACCTAAGCTTCTATAGGAATTAGGATGCTTCCCTTTGCAGAAGTGCATCGACCACGTGGATGCGTGAACTATGCGACGGCGCAATGGTGCCCTCGTGAACTACGGCGGGAGAGCAGGTGCGCAAAAGATTGATGCTCTCTAGATGTAGAACTTGAGCTTGGAGAGCAAGAGCTTTTCTTGGACACAAAAGAGTGGAAAGTATGTTGCTATGTGTATCTTGGTGTTTCTAAGTGTGTGTTTGAGTGGCAAAGATTCTCCTCTATTTATAGAGGCCCTAGGAAGGCTTTGGAAGGCCTTGGAAGGCTTCCATAGTCGTTGGGTGCAAGCTCCAAGAGAATCAGACCGAAATCAGGAATAATCATTACACTGACAGGGTTATCAGACGTCTGATCCTAGCATTGGATGTTTGGAAAACTAGTTTAAGACATCTGGGAACATAGTCAGACGTCTGATTTTAAGCGGGTTTCTTTCCTGACTTGGATCAGATCTAAATAGGGTTCTAGTGCATTGTCATCAGATGACATACAGGACGTCTGGAGTTAAGTCTGGACGTCTGGAAATCTACTTTTCTGCGGAAATGGATTTCTAAGAGAGTGCAACGGCTATAAGATCTCTGAGAAGAGATTTTGGGTCAGCCGAGGCAAAACGGTCATGTATCAGACGTCTGGGGTCCGCTACAGACGTCTGATACGAGCCAACGGTCATTTCCTTCAGTGTTTGCTGAGTCAGCCAACGGTCCACTAATTAGACGTCTAGTAGAAACATCAGACGTCTGGCCTAAGGTCTGGATGTCTGATTTCATCAGATAGAAATAATTAAGTCCAACCTAAACATAATCGGACGTCTGAGTCAACGGTCAGACGTTTTAAAGTATTTATCAGACGTCTGATTTTCAGATTAGACGTCTGAAAATGCTGTTTGAACCCTATTTTGATTTTCTAAGTTCTCTACAGAAAACCTAAGTATCCTAGGGTTGTGCAACTGTTCCTAGGACTACTGTTAGGGTTCTTTGAGGCTCTTTAACATGAATCTAAGTAACAAAATAAAGAGCAACAAAAGAAACAAAAAATACAAAGATTACAAGGAAAGGAAATCTATCTTATTCTTCATCTCCTTCCTTTTTCAAGCCATCGCTCCTCGCGAAGCTCCTCTGTTCTCCGTCAAGCTCCTCCAATCCGTCCTGGATGCGAGCTCGAACTCCGTCTAAACACGTCTTCGTTTGCAATTAACCTGAAATCTAAAACTTCAAGTGCAAATGTCAAATGACACGTGTTTTGTTATCATCAAAATAAACAATCATGGTACTCTAACACCAACAATCTCCCCCTTTTTGATGATGACAAAACCATAAGGAATAATGGAAAAAAAAATCCTCCCCTGTTTTGACATTATCAAAAAGGTTTAATTGATTTTAAATTTCCTATAACTCCCCTTAAAACATGCTCTCCTATAAATGAGCTGAATTACTTTTAACAAGAGTAATGACCTCCCCCTTTTTGTAACAACAAGATAGCTATTATTTTTCTCCCCTTTACTAAAGGAAATTTAGCTAACTTATATCTTCCCCTTAATAATTGACAATTAGCTCATAATTTAAACTCCCCCTATCTATATGCTAATGATAAAGAGATAGGGTAAAGGGTTTTATCTCACCTACCATGGCCAATAAAATGGCCAAAATGGAGGTGGTGGATGCCACATCGGATGGGGCTCCCATTCGTAGCTTGGAGGCCCGAGCATCGACGCCGGTCTCTAGTCTGGTGGTCGACGTGCGACGGGTCCATCATTTTTTGCCATCTCGTCGGTCTTCTCGTTCTCCTCCTTGGGCTACTCCTTGGTTCTCCCAACACGGGTTGACCAGCTTTGAGCTTGTAGGTCCATTCTCTTGTATTATAGTCACCCTTGAAACCTACGAAATAAGATTCCAAGTCTTTCTTCGGTATCCAAGTGAGCTTGGATCCGGATCTGTTAGCGGGTCTCCTTGACGGAGATCCTTTCTCAACCTTAGGGCTATATAAGTTATCTACCTTATTTATCAAATTATTTGATATCTCCCTAAGACATGCAAGTTCATTTTCTATAATATTCATCTTAGTCTTTAAATCAGAAATTTCTAATTTTATACTAACATTTTCCTCAATTAATTTAGTATTTTCATTGATTAAATCTCTATTTTCTAATAACAAGTTATTATCCTTAGGACTAGCTTCTAGATCCTTAAGTTATTTGATATTAGGTCTCACAACATTCCCATATGCGAAGTCGGTGGCTTGAAGCCACATCTTCATCCGTAATTTCCAGTAGCCGTAGTTGTTTCTGTCGAAGAAAGGCGATCGGACGGTGGACTGCCCCTCGACGATTCTGGTGGCGGTGACGCTTCCCTCCATCGAATCTTCTTGCTTGGTTGTTACACTGAAACAACAAGAACCTGCTCTGATACCAATTGTAAATGACGTGTCGATTCTTTGCTTTTAAAGTCGTTTGTCACATAAAATGACACGTCGTTTGTTGTTCTATGTGGTGGAAAAATCGACTAATCAACAAATAATATAACCACTCAATTAGGAGTAGATCGTGTCCACAGGGAGGCAATGACGCAATAAAATCTCGATTATTTCGTATTCATTCAATCTAGTGAGAAATCCATAATCAAATCTGACATGAAATGCGACGGAAAGAAGATGCACAATAACTCGAAAATGTAAGGGTAGATGTGCAAATTTTCCTTACTAAAATATTCAATAAATATGTGATGATTTTATGTAATTTTCAATTGACATGTATTAAAGAAAATTTGTGCACATTTTAAGCCCAAAATCAATGTCAAACAATGTTAATCACAAAAGCCACACAATTGTAAGAAAGCTTGAGTATGAAGTTGCAATTTCACCATAATAAAATAATCATAAATCAAAATTCCTTTTCCTGGCAATGGCATGAAATGTAATTACTAATGAAAACAAAAACAGAGGATTTTACCTCTCTCCTCCTCGCGATCGGGAGAGAGGTTCAATCGATGAGAGATTCTAACAGGAGGTTGGCTGAAGTGAGACCATTGCAGTGGTGGTAGCGCTATGTCGAGAGGTGGCCGGAGCCGGCTTGCCAGAGGAGAAAGGTGGCGGCGGTGAAGAAGCTGCTGCTTCCACACGTGAGGCAGGTGTGCAGCTGCTGAGGTATACGGCTACTGAGGCACGCGGGCGTGAAGGCTGGAGCGCCGCAGGGTGCGCACGGAGGTGGCGTGCATTCTGCAGGCGCGTGTTCTGGGAGTGAGCGCGCAGAAGTGGGCGCGCGGAAGTGGGCGTGCTGGAGTGGGCGTGCTGGAGTGGGCGTGCTGGAGTGGGCGCGCTGGAGACTGGAGGAGATGAAGAGGCGTGCGGTGTGCAGTGGCTGGTGGTTGGAAAAACAAAGGACGGGGGAAGAAGATGAAGGTGGTGCTATAGGAGTTTCAGATGTTTGGGAACATTCCCAGACGTCTTAACTGACGGGGACGTGAAGTTGCAGCGGCTGTAGTGGTGTTGTTGGTGATGACGGCGAGGGTGGTGCACGCTGAGGTGCTCACAGTAATGCAGACGAGCTCCAGATGGCGGTGTGGCATGTCACGCCACACGCCCACGGTGGTGGAGGCTTGTCGCCACGGTTGAGGCCGATGGTGGTGGAACGGACGAGAGATCAACTCTCTGCACAGTGGTGGGTCGGGGATGGTGCCCTATCTCGCATGGCCGCTCTTCCTCCTCCTTTTGTAGCCACAGCCTTCATTTCAAATTCAAAATGGTGTAGCGTAAATGTGATGCGCAGGAGGAGGCGAAGTTGAAGCCGGAGGAGTTACCTGTGCAAAGGAGAAAAAAATAAAAGAATAAAATTTTATGGTTATTTATGCATAAGCCCTTAACTTCTATGTTAAATTAAAACAATGCATGCAATGCACCTAGTTGGTTAACTAATTAAATGAATGCAATTCTAAGTTAATTCTAAATGCATTTAGTTATGAATGCAATGCATGAATTATGTAATTGAATCAGAAATATGAATTAATCTATTTACATCCTAATGCATGCTAAATAAATATTAGAATTAACTTAATGTCTAGGCACTTAAATACTTAAATAGCCCACAAACATGGGCTAATCAAATACCCCATATCTAGTTTTTGCTAGTCCCTAGCAAATCCAAGCAAAACCTAGCACTCCAAGTAGACTAGCCAACCTAATCGGTCTTCCTTTAGAATCATATTAAGTTCAGACTTTAGACCTAAGGTTCCCAAGTAGTTGTTAAGTTACAGACTAGGTCGGCTAAAGACGAGTTGCAGGCACAAGTTTCCCTGATTTCTGACTCTACCCTAAGGTTTATTGATCCCTTAGATTAAAGCATCCATGCATGTGCATTGGTCTGAGTTATTTGAGTTAAAGGAAAAAGGATTTTTTTTTTATTCCTCTAAGTCTAACCTCAAATCAGCTATCAACACGATCTGTGTCGGATTCATTGTCTCCATCACCATACCTTGAAGGGTGCCTGGCTTTTGATGCTTCGAGATAGCATCGCCCATAACGACCCCAAGAACTCCTGGAAATCGACACTTCGAGATAGTATCGCCCATGGATTTCTTAAGCGAATTCAGGCCTATGGCTATCGGCACTTCGAGATAGGACCGCCCATGGTACCTGAACCACACAATGCGCTTACATACCCTCAGTAGGATGGATATCCTAAGAGACAAGCCCCGAGGAGGTAATATGTTATCATTGCATCCTCAAGGTGAGTATATACTCCACCTCTCCTGCGGCGGGAACTCTTCCAATCAAATTATGTTTTCAAGCCTCTCCTAAGTCAAAACTAAGAGAACCAAATCTCTTTTAAGAAAGGAATTAAGTTGATTACTTACTTATACTAGACCAAGTGTGTGAAATTTGAATGCTTGGGTTATAAGGACCCGTAAACCAAAAGGTAAAACAAGACTCCAGGTACCACCCTACCTTTCAACTCAAATCCTAGCTTTCCTTCCTCAACCTCTTGAGGAATGGTTCGCAACATAACTCCTACTTAAGTTTTTAAGTCCATAAAGGACCCTAAAGGTCTAAAGCTAGTAACTCTCTTAGCTTCTAAAGTTTGACCCTAGAATTAACTTAGTTTAACCTAGAGTTCTGATTTGCTTAAGAATGCAGAACCTAGCTAGTTAAGCTCAAAACTTTTTTTTTTTTTAGTTATGAATGCAAAATGTAGACATGCTATAAACAAAATGCCTCAGGTCCTGTCCCCCATGCCTGGTTCAAACAATGTCCTCATTGAAAACAAAAATAGTTAAAGGAAGATATTACCTGAGGCGGAGAATGGTAGGAGCTAAGGATCCTCAAGAGTGACCTCGTCAACCAGATGGCTTTCCAAAATAATGTAAGGTTTTAACCGTTAACCGTTGATGACAAAGGGAGTTGCTGAAGAGGAAGGGCTTTTAATCTCCACAGCTCCATGCGAAAACATTTTAGTGATTATGTAAGGCCCATCCCAACGAGATTTTAACTTCCCAGGAAAAAGCTTAAGTCTGGAATTGAAAAGCCAGACTTGTTGGTTGGGCTCAAAGGTCTTTCGAAGTATGTACTTATCATGCAAGACCTTAGTTCTTTCTTTATAAGCTTGAGAGGTGTCATAAGCATCATTCCTCAGCTCCTCAAGCTCACTTAATTCCAGAAGTCATGCCTTACCCGCCTTCTCTAAATGTATGTTAACACTTCGAATAGCCCAAAGTACCTTATGTTCCAACTCAACAGGTAAATGGCACGCTTTCCCATACACAATCCGAAAGGGAGAAGTACCCAAAGGGGTCTTATAGGCCGTTCGATATGCCCACAAAGCATCGTCGAGCTTTTGGGACCAATCATTCCTATCAGGTCTAACGGTCTTTTCCAAAATATTTTTTATCTCCCTATTCGACACTTCAACTTGACCACTTGTCTGAGGATGGTAAGAGGTAGCGACCTTGAGTCACTCCCAGACTCCTGATTAGCCGATTGAAGTGATGGTTTCGGAAATGAGGTCCCCCATCACTTATAATGGTCTTGGGGCAGCCGAAACAAGATATGATATTGGCCTTCACAAATTTCAAAACCATAGAGTGGTCATTTGTACGCATAGGAATGGTCTCTATCCATTTAGAGACATAATCAACTACCACCAAGATATATTCATAACCATGGGACGACGGGAAGGGACCCATAAAGTCAATTCCCCACACATCAAAAATTTCAACAGATTGAATAGGATTTTGAGGCATTTCATTCCTCTTCCCAATCGTTCCAGTCCGTTGACACCTAATACAGGCCTTAACAAAATTATGAGGATCCTTAAATAAGGAAGGCCACCAAAAACTAGACTGGAGAACCTTAAAAGCAATTTTCTTAGCACCAAAGTGTCCTCCACAATGAAGTTTATGGCAAAAACTCAGCACACTTTATTGTTCCTCTTCAGGTACACAACGTCTCAATACTTGGTCTTGTCCAATTCTAAATAATTCTGGCTCTTCCCAATGAAAATATCTTGCTTGGGAAATGAATCTCTTTCTTTTCTACTCATCTCAAGAGCTAGGAGTTTGTCCAGTGACCAAGTAATTTACGGTATCTGCATACCAAGGTAAAGTTGGTGTTACCGCCATCAGAGTTTCATCGGGAAATGTCTCGCGAATGTCTCCAGAAAGAGAGTCACTAAGAGGAAGGCGAGACAGGTGGTCAGCCACAACATTTTCTACTCCTTTCTTTTCACGTATCTCCAAGTCAAATTCTTGAAGGAGTAGGATCCACCTAATCAGACGTGGCTCAGAATCTTTTTTAGCAATGAGATGTTTCACTGCCGCATGATCAGTAAAAATAATCACCTTAGACCCAAGCAAATAAGACCTAAACTTCTCCAGAGCAAAAACTACAGCAAGTAATTCTTTTTTAGTGACGGTGTAGTTTTGCTGAGGTTCGGTTAAAGTCTTAGTTGTATAATGTAGCACATGAGGTCTTCCCTCAACCCTTTGTCCAAGGACTGCTCCCACCGCATAATCTGAAGCATCACACATCAACTCAAATGGGAGTGTCCAATCAGGAGCTTGGAGAATAGGCGCAGAGATCAAGGTCTCCTTCAGAGTTTGAAAGGCCTCGGCACACTTTGAATCAAAATTGAAGGAAGATTCCTTCGCCAACAAGTCACAAAGTGACCTAGAAATTTTACTAAAATTTTTAATAAAGCACCTATAAAAGCCGGCATGGCCCAGAAAGGATCTAATCTGTTTGACGTTCGTGGGCAATGGGAGTTTGGAAATAGACTCAATCTTGGCTTTATCTACTTCCAAACCTTGCTCGGATACAACATGCCCAAGCACAATTCCTTTCTGTACCATGAAGTGACTTTTCTCCCAGCTGAGGACTAAACCAATCTCCATACATCGCTTCAACACATTCTCCAAGTGTAGGAGACACTGGTTGAAAGACGAGACATAAATGGAGAAGTCATCCATAAACACTTCAACACACTCGTCAATCATGTCCGAAAAAATAGACATCATACACCGCTAGAAGGTTGCAGGGGCATTACATAATCCAAACGACATACGCCTGAATGCAAAAGTACCGTAAGGACTTGTGAATGTCGTCTTCTCCTAGTCATCAGGAAAGACTGCCACCTGGTTGTACCTAGAATATCTATCGAGAAAGCAATAGTACTTATTCCCTACCAATTTCTCGAGAATTTGATCAATAAAAGGCAGAGGAAAGTGATCATTCTGGGTAGTGGTGTTCAGCTTGCGGTAATCAATACAAACCCTCCATCTAGTTGAGGGTCTAGTGACAACTTGTTCACCTTGGTCATTGAATTCCACAGTAAAGCCTGCCTTCTTTGGCACCACATGAATAGGACTTACCCATTTACTATCTGCAATGGGATATATGATCCCAGTGTCCAACCACTTCAAGATTTCCTTTCTTACCACCTCCCTCATATTAGGGTTCAGACGTCTCTGCATGTCCCTAAATGGCTTGATGGAATCATCAATATAAATGTGGTGCATGCAGAGTGTAGAGTCTATACCCTTAATGTCAGCAATGCTCCAAGCAATAGCTTCCTTGTGCCTAGACAAGCATTCAATCAGGGCTCCCTCCTGTGCCTCAGATAGCACAGCCGAAATGATAACGGGAAGCCTATCATTGGCACCTAGGAAAACGTACTTGAGAGTGTCAGGGAGGGGTTTCAACTCAAGGTCGGGGGCTTGTATGGTTGAGGGTTTCATAATAGATGTCCCCATCTCAAGTAGCAAAACTACCTTAGGCAGAAATGATGGGGGAAGAGACTTAGCAGAAACACCCAGCAATTCCTCAAGTTCTAGTATATCTCCTTCACATTCCTTCAAGAGATGGGAATGCTCATTTAGCATGACATGCTGAAGGGGGTCATCACATAAAATTGCAAGGGTTGCCTCTTCAATCAGGTCATCTATCACCTCAACTTGAGAACAATCTTCCAGTCCGACTTGTTTGTAAGCATCAAACACATTAAGCTGGATTTTCCTATTCCCAAAGCCCATTTTCAATACCCCAGTATTGCAATTAATTGAAGCATGCAAAGTTGTAAGGAAGGGGCGGCCCAAAATGATGGAGGGTTTGGTTGGCTTGTTGGTAGGGTCAGTGTCCAAAACTAAGTCAACAAAAAAGAAAAAATCCTCCACTCTTATGAGGACATCTTCCAAAATTCCCCGTGGTGTCTTAAGTAATCGATCAGCAACTTGAAGGATTACAGGGCTAGGCTTCAGATTGCCTCCCCCAAGTTGTTCATACACGTAGCTCGGAAGGATGTTCACCCCCGCACCCAGATCAAGTAGAGCCTCATCAATTTGTAGTCACCAATAACTACTGAGATGTATGGGGCTCCTGGGTCCTTAAGTTTCGGGGGTGTGCCATGTTGAACAATTGAGCTAACAGAATCAGGCAGGACAACTTTTGATTGGACCTGTTTTCTAGATTGTCGCTTTTTCGTGCACATGTCCTTTAAGAAGCGGGCATAAGACAGAATCTGCCTGATAGCTTCAAGCAAAGGCAGGTTAATCTGCACTTGCTTGAAAGTTTCCATGATCTCATCCGTCTTATCTTTAGCTCCAGATGAGCCAGCAAAAGTCTGCCCAGAGGTGGATAAGCGCTCTGGAAAGAGCACTCTCGATCTTTGGGTAGAAGGGTTGTCATGTCGAGTAAGGGGTGGAACGAGGACAACTTCTTCCGGTGAGGTGATTTCAAGCGGAGAAGATTTGGGCAAGTCTTCTCCAGTGTGGGTGAAAGTCGGGGTGGATGGTTTTTTAGGGGGTGAGACTATAGGAGCATCAAGTTTGGAAATTTCTTTCCCACTCCTCAGAATAGTTACCACCTGAGCATGCTCCCTAAAGACAATCCCTTTTCCTTTAGGATTCTCCTCAACAGCACTGGGGAGCTTCCCAGTTTCCCTCTGTCTAACGACCTCAACAAGGTGTCCTATTTGTGATTTCATCTCATGTATAGCCTTGTCATGAGATTGGATGATGGCACTTTGACTTTCTTGCATAGTTTTCAACATCGCCTTCAATTTATCCATCTCAGAGGTCTTAGGTTGGGCAAAGGTCTGAGGTTGGTTCATTTGATGGTTTTGAAAGGATTGTGGTTTATAATTCCCTGAATTTGAGACATTTCCTTGTCTCCATGAAAAGTTTGGGTGGTTCCTCCATCCCTCATTATAAGTGTTGGAGAAAGGGTCATTACGAGGTCTAGGACAGAACCCTTGAGCGGCATTCAGATCCGCTTGTACAAGCTCAGGGAACTGGGAGGCCAAGTGGCAATCCACAGTGGCGTGTGTATGCCTTGGCAAATTAAGCATTCGAAAGATTGGGATGTGGAGGTGTTAGATACGAATGAACTCGGGTTCGACATAAGCCTTTCCATGTTTTGATTCAATAATTGAATCTGATAGGCTAAATTCTGGGTGTCGCTTGCCTCATTCGCCTCTAACTTTCTTTGCATGAGAGTGGGCTTTCTATCCATGTAGGCAGAATTTATGTGAATAGAATTCTCACTCAAAGTATCAAAAAGGTTCCAAGCTTCATCCTCAGTCTTAGATAGAAAGGTTCCTGCACAGGCACCATCCACGGTTTGCCTATGCTAATCATTAAGTCCGGTGTAGAACCTTTCAACCAGTTGCCATTTAGGCACCTGATGATGTGGGCAAAGTTTCAGCAACTCGTTAAAGCGCTCCCACGCATCATGGAAAGCTTCCCCATCCTTTTGAACAAAACTCATAATTTTCCTCCTAAAGTGATTGGTTTTGCTCATAGGGAAGTACTTCTTCAAAAACTCCTTCAGAGCATCCCAAGTGTTAATATTATCAATGGTGTGATACCAATACTTGGCTTTGTCCTTAAGGGAGAAGGGAAAGAGGGTCCACATTTGAGGGTCATCAGTAACGCCCTGCAGCTTCACCGTGGAACAGACCTCGGTGAATTCCTCTATATGCCTGTAAGGGTCTTCCCTAGCAGTACCATAAAAGGAGGGTGATGAGAACCTCATCATGAACCCTAACTAGCACAATTTAACCTAGATATGCAAGAAAAAACTCCTACATAGCTCAAAGAAAGGCTTAATTCAGAAAATTCTGAGTTTAAGAAAAAGACAAGTCATAAGGGGTAAAAATGCAATTTCACCAAAGCAATTTCCAAACAGGGTAATTAAGGGTCCAAACACAGGTCAAACAAACCTAATAAGAAGGAAGGTGGGATGATCTGATCTAACAAGGGCTACAGCAACTCCAAGAAATTAAATGACATTCTATAACCCTAAAACAAATCCACTTCAATTCACAAGGTTCGAGGTAGGGTAAAAATCAACTGAACCCTCTAAAATTCATAGAAAAATAATCTCTAGGGTTTAGAACCTTCAATTTGACCTTAGAAACCCATTTGACCTACATTGAGAACCATACCCAATTAATGATTTATTTTGGATTTTTACGTAAATTGGCTGGTCAAACATGGTCTGACCTAGAAACAAAATTCACCATTAAAATCCTTAGGTTCAACATAGTCATGCATAAAAACTTGAGCCTAAGAAGAGACCTCCTTGACCGACTTTGCAATTTGGTCCTCATCATTTACTTTTTGACCCTTAACTTTTGAAACCCTTGCATTTTGGCCTCCAATTTCCTCATCGTTCTTTGCATTTTGCTCCCTCCTGCAAGTCTCTACGCAGCACCATGCTCCGGCGACTTTGCGCGGAGCATGGCGCCGCGCAGGGTGAGGGGGACGTCCTGCAAAGTGAACGCGGAGTTCCCTGCGACGTCTGCTGTCGCAGGGACTCAGCCATGCTGCCTGACGACCCCCACACCTTCCGTGCGAACGCACGGAAGGTATGGGTCTCATCTCCGACCATACTCCGGCGAGGGGCGCACGTCGCCAGCCTTCATCCGCCTCTCCACCACCGCCTTTATAAGAACCAGCATCGCCAGCTGGTTCTCGCAGTCTGGTCTTGGCGGAGAAACCCACCAACCCTTCCTCTCTCCCCACTCCGACAGGAAACCCACCAGCTCCGGTGGCCACTCCTCCTCCTTCTCGTCGCTCTGCTGCAATACTAGCAGCAGAGTTTGCTTTGTCTCGTCTTCCTGCGTCGCGCCGCACCAAGTGCACGCCTCCCTGCCCACTTCCTCGTCGCCGCTCTCTCCCCCTAGGTTCTTCTTCTCCAACTCCGGCAGGTACGAGCCGGTGGCTCCGCCCTCCCCCCTTCGTTCCTATAAGTAGGTTACATTTACTCCCCTTCTTCCCCTCTTTCTTTTCCCCAATCTATTTTTCTTGATTGCCCCACGACCACGCCTGATCACCCTCACCTTCCCTGCCTTCGGCCACTCTCCGGCGAGTCGCCCCCGTCATCCCACAACCCCATACGACTTGCCAACTGTCCCAAAAGCTCCGCCTCATCATACCAAACGCCCTCCGCCCCTCCACTGCCACTCTTCACCTCCACAACACTCCCCCGGTCACACCTACTTTTCCGACCACAGAATGACCTAGGCATGCACGCCTAGGCCATCCTGCGGCCTGCTGCACCTCGCACTACCTTCGCCGTGTCACGACGAAGGTTCCCCTGTGGTTTGACTAGGCCGATAGGCCGTATTTGTGCACGACAGGTTCTGGAGCCCTGCCACCATTGTTGACGATTGAAGTAGCTTCCAAGCAGGCTCCAGGTGTCGGGGCAACTGTGCTCCAGGTGCTGTGGACTGGGGTGAAGTTTGTGAAGACTTTTGCTTCAGCACTTGGCACCAACAGCGACAGCAGCTGAGCAGATTGCGAGGAGGTTCTCCTGCGGGCGCGCGTGAGAAGGAGCATCAATTTAGTCCCACATCGTGAGTTCTCGAAGCGCCGCACCCATTTAAATTGATTTTGTGTTTTTACCTTATCGCCTCAGAACACGGGGTGAGGTCCCCTTGCCCACTTACCTGCCTCGTCCGCGACCCACGCTACGCAGACCTGGCCGACCCGTTTACCCTGCACTCCTCGCGTAGCACCCACGCCGGTGCGCCTGGTCATGGGTACGCTATCCGACCCGATAACTCGGCTCTGGGAGAGCTTCCTGTGAGCGGTTTACAGAGAGAGAGACGTGCTGGTAGAGGGAAGGGTTAGGTTTTGCTGTGCCTTGTGTGCAGGAACAGGGCGCGAAGGAGAAAGGCTAAGTACTTAGCCGCAGGCAAGGCAGAGAAGAAGCAGAAGGAAAGAAGAAGGCTCGCCAAAGAAGAAGAAGCAGCGAAGGAAGGAAAAGAGGAGAAGCACTGTAGCAGACCGCAGTTTAAGTCGTCTAACAGCTGTATCAGACGACAGATAAACCTTCAGAGGAGATAAAGCAGAGAAGAAGAAGAAGAAGAAGGAAAGAAGAAGGCTTCGCAGCTGAAGAAAAGAGAAAGAAAAGAGAAGAAGGAAGAAAGAGAAGACTCCACAGCTGAAGAGCAGAAGACAGAGACAAGAAAAAGAAGAAGAACTGAAGAAGAAAAGAAATAGAAGACAAACAGAAGAAGAAGAGGAATTGAAGGCAAACAGAGCCAAGGAAGAAGAAGACCCGTAGAGAGAGATACTGCAGCTGAAGAAAAGAGAAAGAAGAGAAGAAGAAGACAGGATGAGCAGCAGAAGAAAGAAGAGAGAAGAAGACAAGCACAAAGAGAAGAAGAGAAGAAGAAAAAGCCAAAAACAGAAATCTCTCTCTCTCTCTTATTTTTGTAAAGAAACTTTGTACTTCTAGAATTCCAGTAGCTCCCTAAGTTCAACCTCGGGAAACTATTTCCGAGTAAATTTCTATGGTAATGACAACCGTAGCTGTCTCATCTTATACTATAACGATTGTATTATAATAAACATAAAGACACGCAAAAGCAGCACCGCGGTTGGATCACCACCAGAGGGCAGCAAGGATATGGTACTGCTTTTGATCTCATAAGGATTGTTCCCTCCAGGTCTACGTAGTGCAGGGCCAGCTTGATTGGTTGGAATGAAATATTCCTTAAGGCTCCTTTGACCGACCATTTCTACCTTTGGAAGGTTTCTTCTTAAGATTCTTTCAGGTTTAGGATCAAACACAAGTTATCTCCTACGAGAACGCCTACAAAGCATGCACTACAAACACAATTCAAAAGGACTTGTTCGGTCTTTACAAATTTAGGCTTTTGACTTTAGTTCAAATTGTAGGTGATGAAGCAAGTTGCCCAATCAATTACGCGCCTATTGTCAACCTTCGAAATGCCTAAAAAGACCTAGTTGAAGCTTAGGTATTCTTCCCTAAATCTCAAATGGTAAAGCAAATCCAAAGACGAAAGATCGAGGGATGCAAGTAGGCCTAAGCCTTCCTATGAAGCTGTGCTTTCGCGGTGCTTCTCAACTACCCCCAAAAATCCGTATAGGGTATCCCCCTCTTTGGATTTACAAAACCTTTGATCTCAAGTTCCGAACACTTTAGAATTCAACGGTAGGAGGGCTCTTGTCCTAGTCGTTCCAAGACTTAGGAGTGTTTAAATGCGTACCGTGGTGTAAGAGAAATAAGTGTGCATACACCGCAAAAAGATTTTTGAATTCTGAATCGCACACCACGTTTGACAATCAAGTCCTTGATTTTTAGGTGTCCCTCATTTAATTAGTCCTTTTTCAAGAATATATGTGACCACTTGTTAGATCGCTTCAAGACAAATTATGTGGCCTTCAAATTAAGTCCAAATGCAATGTGTGATCAAGAATAGGATGCTAAGTAAGAGAATGCGTACCTTGCTTCCAGCAATCAACGATGCGAGAATGCACGCAATGCAGAGAAATAAATTTAGAGGCTACTCATACAGACCTAAATGGTTCATCCTAAGGGTAGGCAACTTCTAGCAGGCAGCTCTTTTTTTTTTTTTAATTTTTTTTAGCTACTTATGCACAAGCAAATTAAAGGCAAACAATCCACAAAATAAATTAAAAACCTGAATCTAAAAAAAAGGGAATAGGCTCCCAAAAATTACCCAACACGAGCCTAAAACAAAATCGGGGAACAAACCCCTCAAAATATACCTTAGAACAAGGGTTTCAAACCAAATGTGCAATGAAAAATTAAGTCTAAAGTCTTAATCCTACTCTAATCAAATCAATAACTAAATGTACAGAGATGATCATCGCATCCTCGTCCTTCCCCTCCCTTGCAAGGTAGCTCGATCAATTTCTCCTCTGGCGACGTCAAGGGTCACCTCTCACGATGGCTGGTGTGATTGCGAGTCGTAGAATATGTGTTACAGATCGTTGCACTCGCCTCTCTCTAATTTCTCGCACAGAAAAAATAATAAATGGTCAAATCACTGTACAATGAGAAATAATCAGAAATAAAATCAGGTGAAATTATTGCGTTCGTTGCTTCCCCTGTAATGGTGCCATTTGACGTGTCGATTCTTCACTTTTAAAGTCGTTTGTCACATAAAATGATGCGTCGTTTGTAGTTCTATGTGGTGGAAAAATCGACTAATCAACAATTATTATAACCACTCAATTAGGAGCGGATCGTGTCTACAGGGAGTCAATGACGCAATAAAATCTCGATTATTTCGTATTCGTTCAATCTAGTGAGAAATCCATAGTCAAATCTGACATGAAATGCGACGGAAAGAAGATGCACAATAACTCGAAAATGTAAGGGTAGATGTGCAATTTTTCCTTACAAAAATATTCAATAAATATGTGATGATTTTATGTAATTTTCAATTGACATGTATTAGAGAAAATTTGTGCACATTTTAATCCCAAAACTAATGTCAAACAATGTTAATAACAAAAGCCACGTAATTGTAAGAAAGCTTGAGTATGAAGTTGCAATTTCACCACAATAAAATAATCATAAATCAACATTCCTTTTCCTGGCAATGGCATGAAATGTAATTACTAATGAGAACAAAAATAGAGGATTTTACCTCTCTCCTCCTCGCGATCGGGAGAGAGGTTCAATCAAGGAGAGATTCACACAGGAGGTTGGCTGAAGTGAGACCGTTGCAGTGGTGGCAGCGGTACGTCGAGAGGTGGCCGGAGCCGGCCTACCGGAGGAGAAAGGTAGCGGCAGTGAAGAAGCTGCTGCTGCCGCACGTGAGGCAGGTGTGTAGCTGCTGAGGCATGCGGCTACTAAGGCGCGCGGGCGTGAAGGCTGGAGCGCCGCAGGGTGCACACGGAGGTGGCGCGCGTTCTACAGGCGCGTGTTCTAGGAGTGAGCACGCACAAGTGGGTGTGCGGAAGTGGGCGCGCTGGAGGTTGGAGAAGATGAAAAGGCGTGCGGTGTGCAGTGGCTGGTGGCTGGAAAAACAAAGGACGGGGGAAGAAGATGAAGGTGGTGCTGTAGGAGTTTCAGACGTCTGGGAACATTCCCAGATGTCTTAACTGACGGGGACGTGAAGTTGCAACAGCAACAGTGGTGGTTGTTGGTGATGACGATGAGGGTGGTGCACACTGAGGTGCTCATAGCAATGCAGACAAGCTCTAGATAGCGGTGTGGCCTGTCACGCCACACGCCCACGGTGGTGGAGGCTTGTCGCCACGGTTGAGGCCGGTGGTGGTGGAACGGACGAGAGATCAACTCTCTGCACAGTGGTGGGTCGGGGATGGTGGCCTGTCCCGCATGGCAGCTCTCCCTACTCATTTTGTAGTCACAGCTTTCATTTCAAATTCAAAATGGTGTAGCGTAAATGTGATGCACAGGATGAGGAGGCAAAGCCGAAGCTGGAGGAGTTACCTGTGCAAAGGAGAAAAAAATAAAAGAATAAAATTTTATGGTTATTTATGCATAAGCCCTTAACTTCTATGTTAAATTAAAATAATGCATGCAATGCACCTAATTAGTTAACTAATTAAATGAATGCAATTCTAAGTTAATTCTAAATGCATTTAGTTATGAATACAATGTATGAATTATGTAATTGAATCAGAAAAATGAATTAACCTATTTACATCCTAATGCATGCTAAATAAATGTTAGAATTAACTTAATATCTAGGTACTTAAATACTTAAATAAACCACAAACATGGGCTAATCAGTAAATCCTTACTTGGAGGGGGTGAGATCAACGTGACGTAAAAATAATGCGGAATTATAAATATAACAATCTCACAGAAATAGCAATCGAACAATGTACATAATTATTTTTAGGTGGAAACCCAAACCGGGTGAAAACCACCACCTAACCCTCTCGAGTTAGGATTTTTCGATCAACCAAGTTGATCAAATCCACTAACGTACTACTTAAACGAGGGTAGTACCACCTCAATTACAACCACACTACTTTATACGAGGGTAGCGTACCTCAAACCCCTTCTTTTCACTAGAAGGATTTTGTCTCACGAAGGAGACGTGAATTCGCAAAGCGAATACCCAACCAAAATAACAAAGTAAAGTACAAATATTCCTATAGAGCCAACAAAGATAATCTTAACCTAAGCTTCTATAGGAATTAGGATGCTTCCCTTTGCAGAAGTGCGTTGACGACATGGATGCGTGAACTACACGACGGCGCAACGGTGCTCTTGTGAACTACGGCGGGAGAGTGGGTGCGCAAAAGATTGATGCTCTCTAGATATAGAACTTGAGCTTGGAGAGCAAGAGCTTTTCTTGGACACAAAAGAGTGGAAAGTATGTTGCTATGTGTATCTTGGTGTTTCTAGGTGTGTGTTTGAGTGGCAAAGGTTTTCCTCTATTTATAGAGGCCCTAGGAAGGCTTTGGAAGGCCTTGGAAGGCTTCCATAGCCGTTGGGTGCAAGCTCCAAGAGAATCAGGCCGAAATCAAGAATAATCATTACACTGACAGGATTATCAGACGTCTGATCTTGGCATCGGACGTCTGGAAAACTAGTTTAAGACATCTGGGAACAAAGTCAGACGTCTGATTTTAGGCGGGTTTCTTTCCTGACTTGGATCAGATCTAAACAGGGTTCTAATGCATTATCATCAGACGACATACAGGACGTCTGGAACTAAGTCTGGACGTCTGAAAACCTACTTTTCTGCGAGAATGGATTTCCAAGAGAGTGCAACGGTTATAAGATCTCTGAGAAGAGATTTTGGGTCAGCCAAGGAAAAACGATCATGTATCAGACGTCTGGGGTCCTCTACGGACGTCTGATACGAGCCAACGGTCATTTCCTTCAGTGTTTGCTGAGCCAGCCAATGGTCCATTAATTGGACGTCTGGCAGAAACATCAGACGTCTTCTAAGACGTCTGGCCTAAGGTCTGGACGTCTGATTTCATCAGACAGAACTAACTAAGTCCAACTTAAACCTAATCGAACGTCTGAGTCAACGGTCAGACGTTTTAAAAGTATTTATCAGACGTTTGATTTTCATATTAGACTTGAAAAGGCTATTTGAACCCTATTTTGATTTTCTAAGTTCTCTACAGAAAACCTAAGTATCTTAGGGTTGTGCAAGTATTTCTAGGACTACTGTTAGGGTTCTTTGAGGCTCTTTAACATGAATCTAAGTAACAAAATAAAGAGCAACAAAAGAAACAAAAAATACAAAGATTACAAGGAAAGGAAATCTATCCTATTCTTCATCTCCTTCCTTTTTCAAGCCATCGCTCCTCACGAAACTCCTCTGTTCTCCGTCAAGCTCCTCCAATCCGTCCTGGATGCGAGCTCGAACTCCATCTAAACACGTCTCCATTTGCAATTAACCTGAAATCTAAAACTTCAAGTGCAAATGTCAAATGACACGTGTTTTGTTATCATCAAAATAAACGATCGTGGTGCTTTAACACCAACAATCTCCCCTTTTTTGATGATGACAAAACCATAAGTAATAATGGAAAAAAAATCCTTCCCCTTTTTGACATTATCGAAAAGGTTTAATTAATTTTAAATTTTGTAACGACCCGATTCCCGAGTCCCTACGAGACACGAGAACCGGACCGACACGACTAATCCCAAGACCTAGTCGTCCAACGAGGAAGTAACCAAAAGACAGTAAAATAAACCACATTCAGCATGAATATAACTAACAGTAAGAAAGTACAGCAGTAAGGAAAGAAACTACTACAGTAGGTACCACCACAACAGTAAAACAGCATTTATCATATAACAAGAACTGCAGGTAAAGAAGGTACAGCGGAAACAAAAACTACTCACTAGAACAGAAAAAAAAGGGGTACAAAAGGCTGTGGTAACTCTACTGGACCCTACTCGGCCCAGCGTCCTCTGCAGCCGCCGACCCTGGCTGCTCAACACCTGGTCCTGAAAAAGGTAACGAGTGTAACACGTCAGCAAAACGCTGAGTAGAGTGGCAAACTAACTAAAGGCAACAGTAGAGTGTACAGTAGCTGTTATGTTCTATTACTTCCTTTATTCACATCTTTCAATTTTTCTCACTATTTCATTTATTTCTCAGATCCTTTACTTGATCTCGAATGTCCTTGTGGGAACGATCTTGATTGCAGTCTTTTCCAAAAGTAGAAGTAGCACGTGGTGCTCTCCTGGCCGGGAGAGTCCCCCGTGGTGATCCTACCCTCAGTCAACCACCCCAAGGTCACTGACAGACGTAACGGTGACTACGGCACGCGCGATAAACGCACAGGTAGCTAGCCCGCACTGGCACGCGGTCAGTCGTTTCCGTTAACGGGTGTGCCCAAAGCACAGCACGGAACCAGGGCAGAGCCCTCTCAGTAACAGGGGTCCAACCCCTCCACAGTAACCAAACCGGGGCCTTGCCCCTCCACAGTCCGCGCACCCTCGCCTGACTACCCTTGTTTGCCCTAATGGGCCTAACAAGTCGGTGAAGGAGGCTAGCAGAACCCCGGGACCCGTGGGGTAGCTAGTACTCTCCTAACACTACTAGCTCTCCTCGGTACTACGTACACGAGGGCCAACAAGTCGGTACAGAGCGGCCAATCCTAACCCCGGGTCCCTGGGGCGGCTGGCCCCACTCTGCACTAAACAGGTACAGGTACTTCCCTTGGTACTGCGTACCCAAGAGACAGTACAAACTACATCTCAGTTCCATTCCTTTTTCTTTCCAGGAGTTCCACTCCTAATTCCCCGTAGGGTTCCAGCTCTTTATCTCAGAACATCATATGTTTCACTTTCCAGATTCACGTTCTCAAAATCCATGATCTCAAACATGTTTCTTTATTCATAACAGGCAGCTGTTAATTCAAATTACAGGAAGCTTTATATTCCTTTCCATTTTTCCAAGACTGCAGTATTATACATTCCACTAGTTTTTCCATCCTAAGATTCATGCCACATCCTAGGATCTAGCATACAACTAGTTTTCCAGCCCTAGGATTCATGCATCACCTAGGAGCTATCATTCCATACATTTCTCATTCCTAGGATTCATGCAATGTCCTAGATTCTAGTTATGGTTTCATACTTTAACAGATTTTATTAATAACTTAAGCCACTCTACCAGGTACAACGGGAGTAATGGGGGCATGATCGGGAATCCCGCGCGCCTCCGCAACTCTCAAGACTGCAACCGAACGAGGTCCTATCACAAGGATCAAACACAAGGAGTGTCTCAAAACAGTGTATAGCTACTGTAGACGAGTAGAGGAATTAATTCTGAAAAGAACGCAACTCGAATCACGGAAAACGGAGCCCAAACGGGCCCTAAACGGGTCGAAAAAGACGATACTGTGCAAAATCAGACGTCTGGAACTCCTTCCAGACGTCTTAAACGGTGGATCAGAGAATTACCTGTTCAGCTTGGTTCCCTGGACGTCCAGAAGTCTGCGGGGACGTCTGTCCTATACCCCAGACGTCCGATGGTCCACACGGACGTCTGTAGGTCACTCCCGCCGTCTGGTACAACTTACAGACGTCTGATTCGCAAAGGATGGCGAATCAGCGAACCTGCGCACGGCCAACCCCCCCTCCCTCAGTACGGTCAGTCGACAAGAAGGAAGAAGAAAGCGGAAACTCACCTTTCAGACGTCTGTATGATCTTACAGACGTCGACCTTGCCGTCTGGCTATCAACCCAGACGTCTGATTCTGGAAATTTTTCCAGAATCAGAACCCTGCTCGGCCTCCGCTCGCGACGCCGCCCGCGTCGCACCTCGCGCTTCCGCTGCTCCGACCGCAGCAGGTCCCTCTCCGCGACGCTCCGCGTCCCCTGCGCCCTCCGCCGGCCGGCCAAGCCGCTCCGGCGAGCTCGCCCTCACGGCAGAGCCCCGCCCTCGCACGCCGCACCTCCTCCGCGCTCACTGCGGCTGCCGCTGCCGCCCTCGCGTCCGCTCGCTCTCGCGCACAGGAAGGAGAAGAAGGAGGAGACGGTGGAGACGGGAGGGGAGGCGCGCCCTTTTAAGGCCGCGCGAGGAGGAGAGAGAAGGTGGTCGCAGCGCGCCTGCAGCCGCAGAGAGAGAGAGAGAGGAATCGCAGGTCTGCGCGCACAGGCGCGCAGACGAATCTCCCGTGCGAACATAACTGTTCTCCAGACGTCTGTAAACGATCCCGGACGTCTAGTCAGACGTCTGGATGTGATCCCAAACGTCTGGTCCGACGTCTGGGCCACCTCCCAGACGTCTTAAAAGGCGTCTGGGGCACGTGTTCATTACAAATTTCCTATAACTTCCCCTTAAAACATGCTCTTCTATAAATGAGTTGACTTACTTTTAACAAGAGTAATGTCCTCCCCCTTTTTGTAACAACAAGATAGCTATTATTTTTCTCCCCCTTACTAAAGGAAATTTAGCTAACTTACATCTCCCCCTTAATAATTGACAATTAGCTCATAATTTAAACTCCCCCTATCTATATGCTAATGATAAAGAGATAAGGTAAAGGGTTTCACCTCACGTACCATGGCCAATAAAATGACCCAAATGGAGGTGGTGGATGCCACATCGGATGGGGCTCCCATCCGTAGCTTGGAGGCCCAGGCATCAGCACTGGTCTCCAGTATGGTAGTCGACGTGCAGCGGGTCCATCGTTTGTTCGCCGTCTCGTCGGTCTTCTCGTTCTCCTCCTTGGTCTACTCCTTGGTTTTCCCAACACGAGTTAACCAGCCTTGAGCTTGTAAGTCCATTCTCTTGTATTATAGTCACCCTTGAAACTTACAAAACAAGATTCCAAGTCTTTCTTCGATATCCAAGTGAGCTTGGATCCGGATCTTTTAGCGGGTCTCCTTGACGAAGATCCTTTCTCAACCTTAGGGCTATATAAGTTATCTACCTTATTTATCAAATTATTTGATCTCTCCCTAAGACATGCAAGTTCATTTTCTATAATATTCATCTTAGTCTTTAAATCAGAAATTTCTAATTTTAGACTAACATTTTCCTCAATCAATTTAGTATTTTCATTGATTAAATCTTTATTTTCTAATAACAAGTTATTATCCTTAGGACTAGTTTCTAGATCCTTAAGTTATTTTTCTAACCTTTCATTTTTATTTTTAAGAAAGTTAAGGTTCTTTTTAATATTTTTATTTTCTATCTTAAGTGATTTACTAATTTCAAATGGCTCATTAAAAGTATTTTGTAAATCGTAATTTATCTCGTCCTCAGATTCGCTTTCATTTTCACTGTCGCTTTCTCCTATAGCCATGAAACCAAAGCACTCAGGCTCCTCCTCGGGATCTTCCTCTGATTCCTCTGAGCTTGAATCGTCCCAAGTGACTTGGAACGCTTTCTTCTTAGACTTCTTCTCCTTTTCCTTCTTCTTCTCCTTCTTGAGAAGAGGACACTCTGGTCGTAGATACCCTTTTTCGTTGCAGTGGTAGCAACGTCTCGGGCTCTCCTTTTTCTCCTTCTTCTTTGATTCCCTACACAATTTGGAAAATTTCTTAAGTAAAATTTTAAAGTCTTCGTCGTCGGAACTTACCTCGCTATCCAATGCAGCTTTGAAGGTGAGAGACTTCTTCGATTTTTTCTCCGGTGTATCTTTCTTCTTCTGCTTCAACTTTGTCTCATAGGCCATTAGATTGCCTAGGAGATCTTCCATGTTGAGCTCCTCCACCTCGTTTGCCTCCTCAATCACGGTGACCTTCTACTCCCATTCTAGTCCAAGGGAACGAAGAAGCTTTCCTTGAAGCTCCCCCTTGATGAAGGTCTTCCCTAAAGCTTTCACATTATTTACTATGAGAGTGAACCTAGTGTTCATTTTACTTAAAGATTCGTTAGTCTTCATAGAAAATGATTCAAATTCTTGTGAAAGTAAATTAATTTTAGAAGACTTTACCTTAGTCATACCTTCGTGTGTAACTTCTAAAGTATGCCATACCTCGTATGTAGTGGCGCACTGAGATATACGGTTGAATTCCTCCAAGCTAAGGGCGCAGTATAACGCATTCATAGCTTTCACATTGAGGGAAAGCTCGCGGGTTTGCTGCTGTGAATAGCCTCTCTTTGGTTTCTCCAGGACTTTGTATGGGGTCTCACAACGTTCCCATAACGCGAGTCGGTGGCTTGAAGCCACATCTTCATTTGTAATTTCTAGTAGCCGTAGTTGTTTCCGTCGAAGAAAGGTGATCGAACGGTGGACTGCCCCTCGACGATTCTGGTGGCGGTGATGCTTCCCTCCATCGAATCTTCTTGCTTGGTTGTTACGCCTAAACAGCAAGAACCTGCTCCGATACCAATTGTAAATCCCTACTTGGAGGGGGTGAGATTAACGTGACGTAAAAATAATGCAGAATTATAAATATAACAATCTCACAGAAATAGCAATAGCACAATGTACACAATTATTTTTAGGTGGAAACCCAAACCAGGTGAAAACCATCACATAACCCTCTCGAGTTAGGATTTTTCGATCAACCAAGTTGATCAAATCCACTAACGTACTACTTAAACGAGGGTAGTACAACCTCATTATAACCACGCTACTTTATACGAGGGTAGCTTACCTCAAACCCCTTCTATTCACGAGAAAGATTTTGTCTCACGAAGGAGATGGGAATTCGCAAAGCGAATACCCAACCAAAATAACAAAGTAAATTACAAATAGTCCTATAGAGCCAACAAAGATAATCTTAACCTAAGCTTCTATAGGAATTAGGATGCTTCCCTTTGCAGAAGTGCGTCGACGACGTAGATGCGTGAACTACGCGACGGCGCAATGGCGCTCTCGTGAACTACGGCGGGAGAGCGGGTGCACAAAAGATTGATGCTCTCTAGATGTATAACTTGAGCTTGGAGAGCAAGAGCTTTTCTTGGACACAAAAGAGTGGAAAGTATGTTGCTATGTGTATCTTGGTGTTTCTAAGTGTGTGTTTGAGTGGCAAAGGTTCTCCTCTATTTATAGAGGCCCTAGGAAGGTTTTGGAAGGCCTTGGAAGGCTTCCATAGCCGTTGGGTGCAAGCTCCAAGAGAATCAGGCCGAAATCAGGAATAATCATTACACTGACAGGGTTGTCAGACGTCTGATCCTGGCATTGGATGTTTGGAAAACCAGTTTAAGACGTTTGGGAACAAAGTCAGACGTTTGATTTTAGGCGGGTTTCTTTCCTGACTTGGATCAGATCTAAACAGGGTTCTAGTGCATTGTCATCAGACGACATACAGGACGTCTGAAAACCTACTTTTCTGCGAGAATGGATTTCCAAGAGAGTGCAACTGCTATAAGATCTCTGAGGAGAGATTTTGGGTCAACCGAGGCAAAATAATATGTATCAGACGTCTGGGGTCCTCTACGGACGTCTGATACGAGCCAACGGTCATTTCCTTCAGTGTTTGCTGAGCCAGCCAACGGTCCACTAATTGGACGTCTAGCAGAAACATCAAACGTCTGGCCTAAGGTCTGAACGTCTGATTTCATCAGACAGAACCAACTAAGTCCAGCATAAACATAATCGGACATCTGAGTCAACGGTCAGACATCTTAAAAGTATTTATCAGACGTCTGATTTTCAAATGAGACGTCTGAAAAGGCTGTTTGAACCCTATTTTGGTTTTCTAAGTTCTCTACAAAAAATCTAAGTATCCTATGGTTGTGCAAGTGTTCCTAGGACTATTGTTAGGGTTCTTTGAGGCTCTTTAACATGAATTTAAGTAACAAAATAAAGAGCAACAAAAGAAACAAAAAATACAAAGACTACAAGGGAAGGAAATCTATCATATTCTTCATCTCTTTCTTTCTTCAAGCCATCGCTCCTCGCGAAGCTCCTCTATTCTCTGTCAAGCTCCTCCAATCCATCCTGGATGTGAGCTCGAACTCCGTCTAAACACGTCTCCATTTGCAATTAACCTGAAATCTAAAACTTCAAGTGCAAATGTCAAATGACACGTATTTTGTTATCATCAAAATAAACGATTATGGTGCTCTAGCACCAACAGCTTCCATTTTTGAACTCTGCGGTGACTTTGGATTCCAACCACCGACCAAAATCTTGATGGTTTGTCAATTCCTAATTAACCAAGGAAATGAACTGAACCAAGACGTAGTACCCCCAGTACGGAGTGGAACGAATTTGCTTGCACCGTCAGGGGACTTATGGGATGGGTAAGGTAGTTCCTTCAAACTCACTTTATTGCTCACAAGAAACCTCTTATTCTTTGAAGACTGTCGACTCCCTCTCAACTCCTGGATGGGGAAGAGGGATATTAATAGCTCTTTTTCTAAGAGACTGCAATTGGCTCAACTTCAACTGGAGGAGGGGAACTGGGACCGAAGCAAAGCAAAACGAACTCCCAATTGACCCTATGCCTGAGAAGGACTAGATCTCAGACTCAGACGACATGAAAGACTTGCATAGGATTACAAGAATGTCATAGGAATTAATTTTAACTTGGGGCGATAGGAATATATCAATGTCGATATTCTTTTATTTCTATTTCTGCATAAGATCATATGTTTTATAATCTTGCATCCTCACTTATCTCTACTATTGGATTAATAAGTATTGGTATAACTTTCTTTCTTTAATGTACCTTCCTATAAATTGCCTTTTTTTATATTCTACAAGGAAAAGTGAAAGAAACTTGCATTTACATGCATTTATACTTGACATATAGAACGCACCTACGTACCCAAGCTGATGTCAACATTGATGTTATTATATATATGTTGTATGTACACATTGATGCTATCACATCGGTACCAATACTGCGTGCACAAATTCTAGTTTCGTAGCACGAGTGGTATAAAATTCTAGCCCTAGAGCATTGCCTATAACATCAATAATGCAAAACTCAATATGCTATATATATCTCTCCCCATGGAAATGGTACTTCTTGGGAAGATACGTCCTTTGTAGGAAGGTACACTCACCCTTCTCTCTTATCTACCTTTTCGCTTCTCTCTTCTATGTTAATGGGGGAGAGGTGTATGAGTATGTGCAAGAGAATATCATGAGTTTAAGACATGCATTGAGGAAGTTATGGATATATATTATTTGTCATGTTTGATTAAGATTTTAACATTGAGGTGATGACAATTGGAGGCATTCTGGAATGACTTGAGGTTTGGGTGAAAGATGATGAGAAAATGGTCTCAGCACTCTTTTCCTTTTCCATTTTAGCACCAACCTTCGACAAAGAACCTCATTTATGAGGGAAATAAGTTAAGCATTTAAATCACTATCCTTCGCTTAAAGTTCTCTTCCATGAGACTGTACCGAGCTTATATCGATGAGAGAGGGTTGGAGCTAGAGTAGGCTAGAGAGGGCAATCATCTCCTCGAATTTTTAAACTTCCTTAAGCATTATACACACCAAAACCTTTAAGTTTAGTCTTTTATCTTCATGTCTACCTCCTAACTCCTAGGTCCTAATTGTTCATCCCTCAACCCAAAATCCTAGCTCCAACTATGATCCTTGATTAAATAAAAAGCTTGACTTATAGTAAAGATAAACCACTATCGTTGGATTCAAATCACTGTCCTTATGAAAGTATTTGTTAAGGCATATTTATCAAGATCCATCATGACATTTGTAAGACAATATTGCTTGATTATTGCCAGATATAAAGGATGATCTCTAATATAAATTATCAAGGACATTTTCCAGAATATTTCCCCATCTTATATTTCTAATTTCCCTGTAGTACTGTTAGAATTAACTAGCATTCTTTATATATAAGCTTTTAATTACTGTTTTAAGCTATAGGAGAAGAAAAGAATTTTAACATTGTTTTGAAATTTCAACCTTCAACAAGATGATGTGTGTGATTGAAGAAAAGAACTCTGTTCTTGCAAAAAGATTTGTAAAGGAAATGAAACAATAATGTTTTCTCATCTAGAAAGTAATTTGCACAAACACCTTGAGGAGCAATCTTGATATAGGACATGATGCACTATGAGGAACCAGAAAGCAAACGCCAAAAGTTAATTATTGAGGTTATTTAGCTATAAGCACACTTGACTTACTTGCATGGGTAGGATGAATGATTCCTCTGAATTTAATGAGAAGAGAGGAAGAAACAATACCAATCCCTTGCCAGAATCTCAAGATGCATCAATTATATTCTCACAGAGTTGGGTGGTTTGGTTGTTGGTTTGTCAGATATCTATGATTCTATCTAGACTCTATAATTGCTCCTAGGTGTCTCACAAAGGTCTTGGATTATTGAAAAGATCTCAACATACCCATGAAAGGATGTACTTCTCATGCATTTGTGACAATATAAGAACAATTAAATGATGCAAAACTCTCATATAGAAGGTGCTACATAAAATTATTGATGAGGGTAAAATTACATTGCACCTACCATTCATGTATCTTGGGATAAAGCCAAGCTTAATGTAACTTTTTCCTTAGCTATTACCTTATGCAAGTCAACTTTAGAAGGAAATGTGATACGCCTGAGATCTAGATAGAATTATGATTTATTGCTAGTTGTCTGGTCTTTTACCAAGTACTTCAAAATATGGGAACTTGAATTATTTCACTAATTAATTTCCCCATTTGTACAAGATAAAAGTCTCTCTGCATGAATTAAGTGTAGGCTTACTGACATTACCCAGTGTCCTTCTAGCTGATCGTTATAGTAGGAGAAAAGTTAGAATGCCTAATCTAAGGGTCAATAATATTACTGGTTACCCTCTTCATGGTAGGGAAGAGGTGATTGCTCAACAAAATTAATTTGTCGAGTACCTCTTTTACAATAAGAGAAAGATTGACTAAACTATGAGTGAAAGGTCATCACCTTAAAATACATCATTAATCTTGACCACATCGGAATGAAATAATCTTGTGTGATTAACTAACAAGGGAAAGACTAAATTACAAAAGCTATATATTAATCTTGCATGGGGACTAAATAATCTTCTCCTCTAATGAACTTGCTACATCATTGGTGGTAACCACCAAATTTGTAAAGGGAGTTTATTGGTGTCCCACCTACGAAAAGGAGTACATAAATTCATCTTTAGGCATAAAATCCTTTTTCTCTAAAGTTGTTACGGAAAGTGAGTCATTTGATTAATTATTCTGGTTCTTAAGGGAACTCTTGGAGGTTTAAAGCCTCCCTGAGATGCATATTCTTTATAGTGTAACTCGTTTATCAAATTCTTGTGTGTAATGTTATTGTCTTCTTGGTGGCAAGATTGCCATCTGTTTATCATTTGATCAAATCCCATCTCATCTATTACCAAGGAGATATGATTACGCTAGAAATGGTTAGACTTAATCCAACTCATCTTAATATTAGCAAATAGGTTCTTGGACAAAGAATATAAGACATTCAACAAACATAATTATCCCACCTCACTACTTTCTAAGGCTGTATTTGCTTGAGGAATGGGGTTATCCTGAAATGAAATATGTAGTGAAATAAGTTGTATAGGTATTTATTTGGGAGAATGGGATAAGGAGTAGGATAAAATGATTAGTATATTAATAAAATATTTAGATAAAACTTTAAGATTATTTCATGAGAGTACACAACTTATCCACTCTATCATTCAACACCCATATATATATCATACAATCCCTCATTGCATTACATCAATACTAATTTATATATATATTAAGGCATACCATTCTAATATAATGTATCTATTAAAATACATTCACTATATATTACATCAACCTACCCACACCCATATCATATATAACATTAAAAGTCATCAACTAATATCACATCACCATATTGATCATTTCATGCCACTTCTTATTCCATTACTCAAACAAATTAACATTATACTCTATTTATCCCAACAATACTTTATACTACGATAACTCCTATCATGTCGCTAAACACATAATAGCGTGCATCTAAAGACAAAGTAGCATCGAATTGCAGAATATCTTTCCATTTTCCTTCTTTATTTCAGCAAAGTATATGAACCACGAACCAACCAAAACCTCTTCCTTTACCACTAAGCAAACATGTCCTGTGCAAAAGTTTGGAAAAGTTTCAACGCCAATGATTCACTCATACTTTGTTGTACCATGCATGCATGCATGCATGCAGCTCCAAAGCTGCAGGATTAAAAAACATTGATTAATTATATAAAGCCAGATGGAAGCAACCCCACAACTTCTCTCTGTTCTCTCTCCCTCTCCATGCTTTAATTAATGGCATACTTGTATAGCTTTATCGATCAACTTTTTCACTTTAAACAGTTTTATTACTTTTTCCTTTAGTGGAATCAAATAAGATTGCCATTACAATCATACACCATCTCCTTGTTCTTCTCTATATAAGCCCTTTGACACCTATTTAAAACGTTCATGCCAAACCAAGCAATTTCCTCTATCTATTTACCCTTAGACATATATATATATATATATATATATATATATATATATATGCTTAATCTTTCACGGCCTTTGTTGCCAATAAATAAGTAAATGCAGTGCATATTTATACATATTCGGGTCACTGCATTGTTGCATTAGTGATCATATGAAATATTGAGATGAATATTGTTTGTGTTTGGTGTGATTAAGTTGATTAATTTCTGCAGGATGAAGAGAAAGGCCTTTGCATTGTTCAAGCAAGTGGTTACCCTCTTGGTGGCAGTAGTGAAGGCCAAATCGGTTGCTGCGAAGAGCAAGGTTGGTGTGATCAAGGCTCGAATCGTGCTTCTCAAGCTTTTTCAAAGCAAGAAGGTTTTGATGAGTGCCATTTCGACCAAAATCCATTCACTCATGAACTACAACAATGAACCGCGCAAGGCCATTGTTCCATACAAGGGAGCAATGGCAAATAAGGCATTGCCACCCCGTACATTGTTGCTAACCTATCACGAAGGTGGAGATGATGCTATTGATGGAGGCATTATTAACGATGAGTATGAGGATGAGGGTCGATATCCAGACCTTAGGCACTCTCTGTTCGATGATGAGGATAATGGGCTTGGCGAATACAACGGGTCAATTATTGATCTTGTCAAGAATGCCCGAGGAGAGGAGGAAGGGGAGTTTGTACTGGAGGATGAGATCGATCATGTCGCGGATATGTTCATAAGGAGATTCCACAAGCAAATGAGGTTGCAGAAGCTGCAATCCTTCAAGAACTTCAAGGAGATGATCGAGAAAAGTGTTTAGCATTTAATTTGTTGATCAAAAATAATTTCATTGATTCGGTTGTCTTAAGTGGGTAATTTCGTGGATCAAAGTATAAATAAGATCATGGAAGGAATTGTTCAATGTAAGGGTTACCTAAGAGCATATTTGAGAATTACCAACAGGTGTATTCCCTTGGAAGGAGAAATATATGATTGGAAGCTAAAAGAACTTTTTTCTATAAAAGACATGCGATTTCCAAACTAAAGCAATTTTTTGATCAAATGATGTCTTTTTTCCACTTGATCTTTGAATTTGCATGACATTCTTTTAAGAACTAGTGTAATCTACTTGCATATTGTTGCAGGTAAATAAAAGCTTACTGACAAACACTACTTATTAGAAACTAAACTTTATAACGGTAAAAAGACGCTTAGTATGTTACAATGTACAATGATGAAATACATTGATTTATAACACACAATAATACCAACCATAGATCTATGTATGTGCTCTCTTTGAAGTAGTACTTTGTGCAGGAATAACTCTAAAAAATGATCAAGTAGGATTTAAAATTAGAAGATAAGCATAAAAAAGTTAAGCATTATAAAAATAAAAGATGGACCTTAAGGCTCTTATCATAGCTGATATTAGATTAATTCCAAACTCCCTTCAAATCTTCAAAATTCGACCTCACTTAGTAATAATCACTCTATAGTCAAATTAAAGCATTTGAACTCTAAAAGTAAAAGAAAAGATGACTGCTATAAAAGTCAAACTAATAAAAGCAAAAAGAGCAAAAATAAAACATTGTAAACATGCATGTTAAAAGGTAGAAGTTTTCTTCCATGATAGTCATCTATAATTTTATAATTTGGTTATGATGGAGACACATGTAAAGGTTAAATGTTAAAGCAAAATTGCAAAATCCACCGACCAATCTTCTAAAAACCAAATCCCAAATACAATTTTGGCAATTCCATCTCCTAGAGGGCCACCCTATGGGCCTCAACATTTTTGGTGAACTAGGCCTTTCTGAAAGGGTAGAAGGGTTGCCTCTTCACCACCTCCATCGCGCATCATGGACCTTGACCACCCCACAGTAGAACTCATTCCTTGATCTAGAGAAGCAGTGCTTGGTGGTGGCGAAGGTGGAGGTGAAAGAGGCCTATGAGAGAATGGCTTATAAGGGGAGGTTGCTATAGCAGTAAAGGTAGACGGAAAGAAGAGGGGTAGAGGGAGTGGAGGCTGGAGGAGGTGTGGTTACAATCAGGTAGATGTGAAAAGGAACTTGAGAGGTAGGCGAGTAGTGGGGTGCAAAGGAGAGGAACTGAGAGGAGATGTATGAGGTGAGGAGGGACACGTGTCACATTTTGGTGGTTAGCACCTTCTTTTAGTTAATAGAATAAATTTTTAGGTGCATTGTTTGCATGAGATTTGGAAGAACAATTATCCAATTTGTGAAGAAACAAGATAATTTTTTAGCAAGATCTTAGAAAAACAATAGAATAATAGGTCTGATGGGTACATAGAACCTTCGTTATAAAGTGAATTCCAACAAGTTTCCTGAATTTTGACCTTAAAATTTTCAATATGGTCCCTGAACTATGAAACATCTAATTGTTTGTCTCAAACTTTGGGGAAAACAAGGACCTCTTAGAATCTACAGAGCAAATGTTACTTGAAATCCAAGTTAAAATTTTTCTATAATTTATTTACAAAGGTTTCAATAGTTTATATTGAAAAATTATGATCTCTATCCTCTATATTTTTCTTTAAATCATGGTCTTTAATTCATAGCTTGGTAGATCCTTGTTTTCTTTGCGGTCTAAGGCTACTTTTAGTTGCAAGCTAAATTTTAATCAGTATAGCATCTAAGGAAGCACGAGTAACAAATGGGTGCTTCATTGGTGAGGTGTGTCAAATAATAGTTTGGACATTATAAGTGAGTAAAGATTTTATAAGTTAATATTATTTTATTAGAGTTCATTATTTTATTGTTAATTAGGTGATCTTATTTATTTATTTCATATTTCATGTCTTGTCACTTGTTTATTGTTGATTAATGCTAGGAAAAAACTTAATAAAGTACACATCCAAATATCCATCCTAATATCCCCCATTTTTATCTTGCTTGTGATGTGGTAGTTATTTCATTATAGAGAAGTCATCCATGAGGTTTATCACGAATCCAAATGCGAGTTGAATTATTAAGAACTTTAGTCTTAGAAGTTACGACTACACATGCTAAAATGTTATAACCTACTTCTTTCTCAGGGACATATCATGGACTAACTGTAAGCCTCGAAGTAATTGAAAGAATGAAAACTAGAATTTTATAGATTCTAATTCCTAGTTTTGACACAAAAAGAATGCATCCACAAGCAAGTGCCCATGCAATACCACTATGGGAAAAAGGAAATACTTTTATAAACATTTAATTTCTTAAATATTCAAATAAATATGATATTATCTAGATGTCCGACTAAAATAAATATCAAGTAAAATTTATTATGACATATCCGTTCAAAACATATGATCCAAATCTTTTGTGACATACTTCTACAAAACATTTGGATCAAACATCTTAAAAGGACATGTCATAACATATTTTACTTAGACATTTATTTTAGATTTTTATCTGGATGCCTAAGAAATAAACGTCCACATAAATCTTTTTTCATATAATGCATCTAAGATCGATAAGGGGTGAAACTCAAATATCTTAAGTTTAGAAAATTATTACTTTGTAAGTAATTTTAAAATATCGATTTCGATGCCGTGTCAATGAAATTTTAAGTGTGTATTTTATGGGCATGTTGAAGACATGCCGTAGAAATGTCTATTTTTCAATAGACATGCCGATGCATACCAACAAAAATAGCAAAAGTAATTAAAAAAATCAATAGCAACCTCGACATGGACATCAATTTCACCAACATGCCGACCGTGCCGAGGGCATGCCGACGAAATCCCTATAAATCGACGTTTTCTTCATGTCGGTACAACCCTTACTCGAAAATGACATTGCCGACGACATGCCGTCGACATTTAAATCAATGTTCCTATAAAGGTTTTGATCGGTGTGGGCATACCAATAATCTATCTACAAGACAACAATCCGATGACCATCTCACTTTCCTCCATCAGCAAACTCGATAACTTTCCCATAGAGAGTGTGTTGATATAAAGAGAGGAAAAAGAGTATCCGATCATTTCAAACAAGGTGTTGGCAACTAGGAGACAATTTCCAATATGTTTGGTTCAAGATTGGCCTTCTGGCATGGTGCAGGAAAGTTCTTTGCATGTACTTCCCTAACTAGGGAGTTGTGATGGAGTGGCATTTGGAGTTAAAAGTATTAGAGATCCAAGGAGCTTGAGTTTCACCGGTCACAGCTCAGCCTATCCTTTTCTTTCTTGCCTCTGGTTTTGGAGACCAAATGAGACAACATGCCTACACACGATTATGATGTAGCCACCTGACTCGTTTCAGCTTCTGACACTCGTCAGATTTGTTGCTTGCGTGGATCATGAAGATAGCCGAGGGTTTTCTCGGCGGCGCAATCGTCATCTTTGAGCATGGAATAGCTGCTTAATTCTAGTTCTTAGCGTGGAGCTCTGCTGGGAAGCTGTTGCAGCTTCTGACCCTCGTCTCTGTTCCTTATTCCATCTTACGTTTTCCTCTATTCTCGTCTTGTTTGGCGTTTTAAGTTCTCCCTTTGGGGGCATTGCCTTCTCTTCCTCTCAAGAGAGTGCAGTTATCCTTTTTTTTTTTTTTTTTTTTTGCCATCCTTACCCTTTTTAGGGTAGAGTCCTGTATATTGTAATGAGTTGGTGACCCTTTACTAAAGTTTAATTTTCTTTTTCTTAAAAAATAATAAAAAAAAAACCTTTAAATGCAGAAACCAATCAACTGATGCAAAAAAAAAAAATCAACATATTCGATGGCTTGATATTATTAAAATTTTGAGACCCGCGAAAGGTGTGCCGAAAAGGGGAGACAAACCCAGGATGATACCCTTGTTCAGATTTCGCTGGCACGTGAGTAGGAAAAGGCATTTGTAAGGTGTCGAAATCCAATGCCTCGGGAAACAAATGGCCTGAACAATCTGACAGTGAATTACACAAATGGACAATGTTCAGTATCCTCGGAATTCAGGTGATGTGTGCATGCATGGCCTAGAGACAAACTGTTCAAATCATATTGGATGGTCAAACATTGGAGCCAAGTTAGACTTGATGGATCTCAAAAAGCCCCCAGAAACCTTCTGTAAACCTTGATCCTTCAATTATGACAACTGCAACGAATCGCTATGAGGGGGTAATTTTACTCAAATCGTGGCCAGTACAGCAAGTATGATCTACTTATTACACTACGCACATAACACACTTCGTCAGGACATATTCTGTAAAACATCATTCAGAATTCTAGAACTCAGCTCCTCCACCGAAGCCTCCTCTCTCCAAATCCCAGAAAAATGTCTACTTCACTTAACCTATCATCCATTTGTGTCGGGTTATTTTACCTCCTTTGTAACCCACCTAAACTAAACACGTACAAGCAATTCATTCAAACTCTAGGCAACCAGAAATCCCGATGCCCTCCGTTGAACTCTTGCACTCCCAACTGCACCTACCTGTTTTCTAGTGCCAAAATGGGATCTAGTCTCCCCCCAGACATAACCTCTAGCTGATGGAAACTCAGTTTTAGTGAAATTTTCTAGAGCAGAACATGTGCCATTGTTGTCCAACCAAAGTGGACAAAATTTTATGCGAGCGTAAACGAGAGGAAAGAGGGTAGCATGTGCGGGTCATAGAACATGGCCATATGTGTGATTATTTTGGAGATGTCCTCGACTTTCGTAGGTTAATAGGAAGGGATGGACTTGTCTTCAATAGAAAAAGGGTCATGGATCACACTTACAAAGGTCCACAGTAAACTAGGCATTGTTCGACACTAATCATTTCATGCACTTGTCCTCCATCCTCAAACTAGGGTAGTGCTACGTAGCATACGTGCATTCAATCAAAATTGGAAGCCTAGATGACTGAAGAGGCAAGAGTAGTGAGCGAATAGTAGTGAATTGCTTTAAGAACCTTAAATAGGATGATGAGAACGCAAGCTGAATGTAGAACTGCTGGTATGAAATTTGCCATAGAAGACCTTCCCTCCCTCAAAACCCTTGATGTGGCATCCAATTCATATGCCTCTTCTGGTGAAAAGAGTATATTGGCAACCAACTTAGTATGTAGTTCCATCTCAACCAAAGATACTACTGCGGTTGATAAGAATTATGTCCTCATGAACTACCATCCTTGTATGCTTTTACCTTATCCAAAACTGAGACCTCTTCAAGAATCCCTACCATTTCTCCTCTTTGCACAACTTGATTTTTGATCATTTCAAAATACAATTTCAATTTTGGTTTGAACCCAGACTTGCATCAAATTCTTCCTAAATTCAGTGTCAACAAAGTGAAAAGCGAAAGTCTGTAATAGCTCTCTCTTAGGATATAAACACTCCACATGACAACCAATCTTCTACATGTCTCATTCATTGCATGATGCCGAAATATGCAATAGAAATAATACAACTAATGTCAATGGTAACTGAAAAATTAAGATTATCAGCTTCCTGGGACAGTATAAATAAAGAAGTTATAGGGTAAAGGTAAACAAAAAATACACCAGCCATTTTGCAGGTTCTGAAAATTGTCTCTCTCCCTATTTTCTGGATTCTCTAAGGAATGGAAGCTGACAAGGGGGTTGGTGGCCTTTTATTTGGAGAGATGAAAAATAATGTCCCTTGAGAAAATTACGATAAATAAAGCAGAAAAGGAAAACGGGTAAACAAAAATGAACTAACTCTCCCTTCATATTCTCTGCCTCTATTGCTGTCTGGTCAAATTCCTCAACCAATACGTAAGTGATCTTGTCCCCCATCAGAAGGATAATGATGATCTTACCGACGTCCTGCAGCCGCTGATTTCCTAACAGGAGGTGCATTCTCTTCATCATCGGAGTCCACATCACCATACTGCCAAATATTCCGCCTTTTGGTTTTGGCTTCCTGCTGGTGCTCCAGAAGGTTGTCGAGTGAAGCTTGCTTTTCTCGGCTGTCCCACCTCATCTTCCTTTCTAGTCTAGCAAGCCCTTCCTGTACAGAGAAGAGAAGACGAATAAACTTGACTTCAAACTGGAAAGTTAAATTGATGGGTGGATGGATTTTCTTTAATAAGCAGAAAGCTAATTAATGGGAAAAATTATTCAACCTTTAAACTAAGTGGGAGGACCTGTCCCAAAGAAAAATCATCAAACAAGCACATGTTAGCAAGCTATTTTGTCACTCCTATCCCTCTTGTGTTGAGAGAATTGAGTTGTTGATTTAGTGTAACATTGAAAGATGTAGACTTGTGTAGTGAGTGGTGACCTATAAGTAAGCGTGTACTCCTCCAATAGTCCTTTGAGAATAATAGAAACACATCAGAGCCCTATCGAGGCCTTCTTCCGTGATTTTCTTCTACTCTTCATGAGTAGAATTTCCACGTAAAATCCAAGTGTTCTTTAATTGTTTTTATGTTTTGATTCGTTTCCACTTATTTTAGACTTCAACTTGATACCAGAGCAGTTTGATTCTTGAGTTTCCTTGTTAAATTTTTATAATATCTTTTGTTGTTCTTGGAATTCTCTTCCAAGAAGGATCTCAAGAAAGATCCATGTTGTGCACATGATGGTGCATCATGGAGTGAAGAGGTTCTGGAGATCTCGCAGGAGGCGGCAAGGAGGTCCCAGTATGCAGCAAGGGCTTGTAGGAGTTTGTGACGAATGCCACCAAGGCAGATTGTCGTAGGGGCCTCAAGGGAGGTCTTGCAGCTCCACGCCAATGTAGCCAAGCGGGGCGACCAGATCACTGCTCGAGGCCGCAGCGTACTGCTCAAGGCCGTGGCGCACTACTCAAGGCCTGAAGGCGCGCTGCGCGAAGTTAATGGAGTAGAAGAGGGGAAGCTCGATGCCCCTCGTTGAAGCCCTGTTTTCCTTTTTATTTTGAATCTTTTTGAAGTAAAAAGAGAGAGAAAAGAAAAAGAGAAGAAAGAGAAAAAATGAAGAGGAAAAAATAAAAAAAGGAAAAAAGAAAAAAAAAGTAAAAAGGAGGAAAAGAAAAAAAATTTTAAAGAAAAAAAATGAATTGAAGAGAAGAGAAGGAGAAGCTCTTCTTTATTTTCATTGTCATTTGTTTTCTTGCTATTTTTTCTCTCACACTAGTATGGGAGAAAGAGGAGGTACGAAAGCCTATTGTAATCACCCTCGTTTAGTAGTTCTTTTGTTGCAGTTCTAAGGCATGACGGGCGACATTAAATACCACTACGGACTTTTGGAGTAAATGATCATCACATGAGAAACCAAACTTTGGAAGGTCCAAAGTTTCAAGATCTCCAGAGAGGAAAATCCATTTTCGAAGTCCTCAGAGAGAGGGTCCAGTTGATTTCTATGTGAGAGATGCAACTTCGAAGTCTTTAGAGGAAGATCCATTTTAGGGATACTGAATGAGGAGTCACCAACACCAAGTCTCCAGAGGAGAGGCCATTGTTAGAGCCAGCTATAACAATTCCTTCAGCAGCTCCAGCCCGTGTCCCCACCTACAAGCAAGAACCAGTCCAGAAGTTGTGTTCTGTTGTGTAGAGTGAATTTTTTTTGTGTTACAAACTAAGCATTCCATGTTTCAACTTGAAGAAGAGTGTTGAGAGAATTGAGTTGTTGATTTAATGCCACATTGGAAGATGTTGATTTTATGTGGTGAGTAGTGTTCTATAAGTAGGTGTGTACTCCCATGTTCCTTTGAGAAGAATAGAAACATCAAAGCTCTATCGGGGCCATCTCCCGTAATTTTCTCTCTGCTCTTTGTTAGTAGGGTTTCCACGTAAAACCCAAGTATTCTTTGATTGTGTTTATGCTTCGATTCATTTTTGCTTTTTTTTACTTCAACTTCTTGTTTAAACCAAGGCAAAATAATAGAAAGGAGAAGACATTTAGATTGCTCTCAAATCTACTCCAAACCATGCATTAGAAAGTAATTCATAGGAGGCATGGTGAACGATCATATCTAATTATCTCACATCAAAAAATATCATATCAATATGAAATATATTTAACCTCCTCAATCATCTAAATTTTATTCTCTCGTTGCATCAATAGATTGCCACCTCTGGAAATGGAGATGTAGATGATTCTTCATGATAAAAAAATCTTATTTATTCACTAAATTATTTTTAAGCAAGTACTTGCAAAAATAAGCCTAGTTCAGAATCTGTCATTTTACTCCCCCTTTCTTCCATCACTAAATTATGTAATACCTATTGATTGGGATTTAAGCTTCTCCATGGGATGCACATTTCATAGAAGTTCTGATCTCTCCGACCAGCTTAAAATTTGAAGTTTTCGTCAGGGCACTGCCGTGACATGTTTTCCTTTGTCAATCCCGATTTTGATGTCGCAATAACTATGTGGGTTTGATCCCTAATTCAACCCTAACTATACACTTTTGCTCACTGCCTGGGGTTGGCAAATACCATTCTCTATCCCCAACGGGTCCTGTAGGTTATGCAAGAAATATTCTCCTTTTTAATTAGCATGCAAACCACTTCAGGCTAAAATAATGCAAGAAACCCCAAACAAAATGAAATAGTGAAGCAGAGTATCCATAATGGGCAATTTTGACAGAAGTTCTGATCAAGTTTCCCAATCCTTAATTCTTTTTTCCTTTTAGGAAAAGGAATGGAAAGCATTTTAAAAACATCATATCCCTCATTTGCTATGGATTTCTTCTTAAAGACTGAACGTGGTACAGAGATATCAACATAATTGAAGAAATATGGACAAGCGAACAACTAGAATGGCGGGGAATAAAAAATATTAAAGAAAAAAAGAATATAAGAGAGTGCATACCTGGAGTATGTCCGCATTAATGCTGGAACCCGTTTCAACATCAACCAGGGTTACAATCAAGACAGTCCCTGTTCCTTTCCCTTTGGCTTTTCCAGCAGAAATATCTCTCTCCTCTATCTGAGCTTTAAACTCTTTTGAACCTTTTAGACGTCCCCACAGGAATTCTGCAGCTTCAGGTCCGAAATCTTCTTCTAACTCTGGTACTTTAACATATGCAAGACTACACAACTGAGCAAGACCAGGTGACGAGGATACTGAGGGATCCATTGGCCTTAATCGGCTGTATGGAACAGTTTCTTGGTTCCCATAGTCGACATAGAAGACTTCAAAGTTGTCTTTAGGAGTTTCAACCGTCCGAGGACCATTGACAATCTGATTCCATAAAGAAGGCAAGACATAAGTAAAAAGCGGCCAAGGATCATAAAATGCAAAAACAAAGCATGAAGGGATAAAATGTGATATTCACAGCACATAGATGAGCCAGCAGACAAAATCCAGTTTTTACAGAGATTTGGTCAACTAGTCAGCAGGTCAGTGGAACTAGAAATTAGTCATGTTAACAATCAGTAAATTAAACATTGTTCATCTGGGCTAAACAAATCCATATTTGTCTAAATAATACCACTTGATCATTATTGAAGTTTTGATTTCTTCAGAACAAGCATGTGTCCGTATTAAAAGAAATACGGAAATGTTACAGCATTTTGGCCAAGAAAGTACTGAAGAGAAAAACAGTCTGTGTCCCAACAACAAGAGAGTTCAGATTCAAGAACACCATTCCTTTCCATTCAAACTCCGACTATAGTACTCCACAAACAAGAAAAAGGAATGATAAACACTGAAGTGAAATATACAAGAAAGAATGGCAATAACTGTGAGGTCAAATTTCTTAAAGCAATCAAATGCAATGTAACTGGAAAGCACAATAATGACCATATTAAAATAAGGACCATGGTTTACAAACTCATTTTGCAACACGAGGGCAGGGCCCATGTGCGTTAAATTCACACCCAGATGGGCCCACCACAAGAATTTCTTGTATGAAACATAAAATCACCTATGATATTTCCTTTTATCACACAAAAAGTCAACTACACACTCACAACACATGCAGTGGGGCCCACCAAAAATTAAGAAACCACCGGTGATTTTTATGGATAACTGAAAATCATCAGTAATATTTAGAATCACATAAATGGGTGATTTCAGCATACAACTAAAAATCACAGATGATATTTCAACTATCACAGGTGCCCCTAGTGATTTTTGCATACAACTGAAAATCAATGGTGATATTAAAATAGCATCAGTGAAATTTGATTCAAAGCCAAATATCACCAGTGATTTTTCGTTCAGAGATGAGTGTGCACATGGTCCCCACTCAGTAAGTTGAAAAATGAGTTCAGAGCGAAATATTTGGTTCTGAGTGAAATATCACACGTAATTTTTTTGTCCAGAGAGGGGGCGGGTGTGGTCCCCGCAAGACAAGTTGCAAAGCGAGTTTCCTTACATTTATACTTAAAATAAAATGCTACAAAAATCATTTAATAAGCAAGACAGTGAACATAATGCTCAAAATGGAAAACTGAAAGTGCATAACTATTGATGTAGACACACTTGAAAATGATAAATTGAGTTGAGAATGATATGAACTTTGAATGAATTGCTTGTCGATTGTGGTTCTGAACAAAAAAGACCCATTAAAAATCCTAAAAGACTGAAGGCCATAAGAACTAAAAAAAAAAATTCAACACTCAAATTCACATAGATATCACAAGTCCCAACAACAATGCCGAACTGATATTTGAACAACATTAACCTTTGTTTGCCAATATTCAGTTTAATTTGCTTCTTCAGGGCCTCTTCAGTGGATAATTTAAGCTTGGCAAATTTCTGGGACTTGCTGAAAAGATTTGCAGTAGAAGCAGATCTAAGAGGGAGAGAACAATCGTGCGGACAAACCTTTGGATGATCTGGTTAAAATGGAATTACGTGCTTTCTTCCAAAAATAATGTTATGTAGAAGGTGCAGTTTGAAGAGTTGAATTATTAGTAAGGGAGATTGATTAATCAGCCATCTCTATACATGCTTGATGACTATGTGGGATGGCAATCATAATAAACAACCAAATACACATACACCTTCATAAAATAAGATATGGTTAATATTTCTGAGAATTCATCAGAAAAGAAACCAATGGCAAACTCAAGAAAATCAGCATATGTGCTGAGAACAATATCAGCTTCTACATGCCGAAAGCATGATGAATCTTTCTACTCACCATAGCCCTGTTCCATGAATTATCAAAAGAGAACTGTGCAAGAACGGTATCACCCTTGGAAGGATTAAATGCA